>OX596181.1:7441822-8889322 GCA_951394245.1 Cyclophora punctaria
AATCAGATAGTGGCGTTACAGCCCTACGCTTTTGCGCACCATAAAGAACTCAAATTGATTGGCTTAGATACCAACAGCATTACAGAAATCAATAGAAACATATTCGTTGATTTACCAAAGTTGGAGCAATTGTATCTCACTAACAATCAGATAAGCACCATCCATGACAAAGCGTTCATTCATCTTCACAAGCTGAACGAACTAGAAATGGATGGAAATAAGATTTTCAGTCTGAACTATGCTACATTTGAAGGTTTGGTAGCACTTGAAAAATTGGAAATTAGTAGGAACAGTTTGGAAGTTATAGGAGAAAATACTTTTTCGGCGCTCTCGAATTTGAAGAGTTTGAACTTGGATGGGAATAAGATTCAGGTATTGGATGAGAAGGCTTTCAACGGACTTGGGAAGCTCCTCTATTTGTCTCTGGCTCATAATAGTCTCATAGAGGTGGAGAATGAGAAAGTCTTCGCTCCGCTGGTTTCTTTGACATCTCTAAGCTTGAAAGGAAACCAGATCAAAATCCTGAACTCAAACGCGATGGCTCCAATCTTGAAGAACTTCTTCATTAGCTCAAGCAGTTTGGATGTTGAAGGTCAGTTGTTAGATAGTTTAAGGCAGTTTGATGTTTGACCTTTTATTTGCACAATAAAGATTCAGTTCCTTTTTCTAACCTAAGTTTATTTTTTTTACAAAAAAAAGGTACTTTTATATGCGTGAAATATAACCTGTATCAAGATGTGTTTTGATGATGGTCTGTCAATTCCATTATTGAGAAAGTAGCTCCTCACATTTTGCTTCTATCTCTAATTGTCACCATTAATCATGTCCTAAAGTTAACTAGTTATTTCTTAAATTTTTTGCTAACATTTCCCTCATTTTCCTTTCCAGAAAACAACTTCGCGTGCGACTGCCATCTAGACTGGTCAATAACCCTCAAGAACAACACAAAGAACAAGTACATCGGCATTGCGATGGATAACATCAAGTGTACTCCCGAAGCGAACCTCAAGGACGAGTGGACCAGAAAAATTGAAAGCGAAAAGAACAACCAACTAATAGAAGACGAAGACAACCAAGCGACTCAAGGCAATGACTACGAATACTACGACGAATCTCAACTCAACGGAACTCTGTTCTACTCAGATGTAAGGACCCTGATGAAGTGCGATGGAACAGGAAATCCAGCGCCAAAACTAACCAAAGAGTACACTAGTCCAAGAGCGGTAGCTGATATGTCAACAATGAGTTCCAGACCTGTTTCGAATATTGAAGTGACGTCAACAGCCCAGACAAGATTCGAAACTACCCGTTCGACTTTTGATTCGTCTTCTGATGCTTCTACGAAAGCTAATGGAGTTCCTAACACAGAAGGCAAGCCTAAGGATGTAACTACAGTAAGATTAGCGACTGTTTCTGCTAAACCGGCAGAAACAATGATCTATGACAACATGGCGTCTGACGAAGCAAAACCTGACAAAATCAAAGCTCACAGAAGCATTCAAGATAAATACGAAAGTCCTCAATCGAATGGCGCCTCCAGAACTCTTAGTTATATCACAATGCTTGTACTGTTAATGTTATCTTTAGTAGACTGTTAAGAAAATTCTATAAAATATTTAGTACCCTATTTAATTAAAGTTAGTTTAAACTCACAGTCATTAAAATTAATAAAGTTAATTTTACTTAAGTTTATGTTTGAGTTTTATTCCCTGGACTTGATGGCTTTGTTTCAGTAGCCGTAATAAATTGGCCATTGTGATAATACGAGAGAGAAGTTGTATTAAAATTAATCTCAAGTAGAGTGGCCCTAGTATTTATAATAATTACTAGCAGCGCCCAGCGGTTTTACTCGCGTTGAGCCCGATCCTAGTAGAAATTTCCGGGTGAAAAATAGCCTATAACCTTCCCGTTGAATGTGGCTATCCATTGCAAAAAGAATTATTCAAATCGGGCTAGTAATTAGGTTTAAAGAACTTCTCATGAAAACTTATACATGGTTCACTTAAAATGAGATACAAAGAATAAGTAAAAATGTAGGTGTAGGAGACTAGATAGAACGTACAAATAAACCTACAAATTTAACCTCTCTTTATAATCTATATATGTCGGCGCAGCGACATAATTAGTTAATATTCATCAGGAACATTTTATTTAAACTTAAGAAATTATTTTAAATAGTTAAAAGTAGTTCACTTGACTGAATTTAATATCATTTTCAAATTGTAAATAATCAATAAGTCAGTTAATTAAGGAGCAATTGATCAGTAAATTCCTATTGTGATTAATGATGATTTCTAGTAATCTTATTATGATTTTATTTCAAGTTAATTTCATTCACAGATTTCAATTTGTTTGATCGTTGGAAAACAATTGAAATGAATTGTTATTTATAAACCGCGTAATGATTGAAATGGTAATTCTTAAATCATAATACGAATTTACAGCTATGTTCCAGTATTATAAATCCATTATTAGTAAGTTTGATTTAAAATAAAACCGTTAATAATTTAAGCGGGAACTGGTTGTTGTCAACTTGTTTGCGCATGGGTTTACGGAGCGTCATTCTTGCTTGAGCCTTGGTGCAAGTAAGTTGACTCCAGAGCCACCGAATATCTTGTAAGTTATTTGTAATATAAGTTATATTTATAATAATTATTGTGAAATATTATATGTGATTTGTGTTTTGTCTATTTTATTTGAATTATAAGTATTGTAAATTAAATAATCATTCGATTGATATTATTTCATCATGAGCGAACCTGTGGAAAGAAATGGTGACGTCAGCTCGGCTGACGTCACCCTTTTTAAAAGCTCCGACGGACCAACTGCTCCGTTATCAGAAGTGGGATCGCCACCCACTTCTGCTCGTGCACCTGATGCAAATCTAAATACTTCTGTTAGCGGGGTACCGACGGAGTTTTTCACACAGATGATGCAAATGATGAAGGGTATAACGGATCGTATGGCATCGCAACCTGATTCTAAGATTAAAATAAACGATGTGTTTTTGCCGTCATACGATCCGGACTCCGACATAGGGGTTAGGGAGTGGTGTCAACATGTCACCACTGCTGTGGAAACCTATAACCTGAGCGACTACGAGGTTAGAATGAAAGTCGGTAGTTTACTCAAAGGTCGTGCAAGGTTGTGGGTTGACAGCTGGATGGTTACCACCACCACGTGGCACGAGTTGCGCGATGTACTGATAACTACTTTCGAACCAGAGAATAGATACTCTCGCGATGTGGTACGCTTTAGAGAACACACTTATGATAATACTAAGGACATCGCGCAGTTCTTGTCGCAAGCATGGGTATTATGGCGACGTATTACCAAAGATAAATTGTCTAATGATGATGCGGTTGAGGCTGTCATCGGTTGTGTCGGAGACGAGCGCCTTAGAGTGGAACTACTGAATGTTAGAGCTTCTTCTGTACCAGAGCTGATTTCAGTAGCGGCTACCATACGCCGTGTTAAAAGACCACAGCCTGGTACATCAAATATGCACCTAGTATCTACTAAACGCCCTCGATTCTCCGACAAAGCCTCGCTCTTTTGTCAAGGTTGTAAGAAACCTGGTCATGACACACGTGACTGTCGTTACCGCGATAAGCCCGGCAATACTCAGCCGCGTCATCAAGAGGCTATACCAAATAAGCCAATGTGTACCTTCTGCTCAAGAATGGGTCACACCTATGAGACATGTTACAGACGCGAGCGCACTGTAGTTTCAAATGTGAATTGTGTAGGCTTTCCAAAAATGAATTTAATTCCAATTACAATCGGTGATTTGAAACTACATGCGATGTTCGATAGTGGAGCCGAGTGCTCTCTTATCCGCGAGTCATTAGCGGCTAGGTTGCCTGGTAAACGAATAGAATTAGTAAATTATCTGAAAGGCATCGGTCAATTTACGGTAGTTTCTTTGTCCACATTAACGCCCATTTGTACTATTGATAATTTACGAATAGAGCTGGTATTTCATGTCGTCCCAGATTATGAGTTACCTTCTGACATTTTAATAGGAATGAACCTTATCGAGAACACTAATTTAAGTGTGGTGGTGAACTCTCAGGGTGCTAGAGTCGTACATCAACCTGTGATCTATCACGTGCGAGCTCAAAGCGAAAAATTTGATAACATTAATTGTGATTTGACTGACGATGACCAAATTAATGAATTGAAAGTACTGCTTAATAAATATGAACACATGTTCATTCGCGGTTACCCACGTACGCGCGTTAATACGGGTAAGCTCGAAATACGTCTCAAAGACCCAAATAAGTTTGTTGAGCGCAGACCTTATCGTCTAAGCCCTGTGGAACGGGAAAAAGTACGTGGAATTGTTAAGGAGTTGTTAGAACATAATATTATTCGTGAGAGCAAATCACCTTTTTCTAGTCCAATAATATTGGTTAAAAAGAAAAATGGACAGGATCGCATGTGTGTTGACTATCGCGAACTAAATAGGAACACTCTGAGGGATCATTACCCGCTACCAATTATATCCGACCAGATAGACCAGCTTTCTGACGGGGTTTACTTTAACAGTTTTGATATGGCGGCTGGGTTCCACCAGATCCCAGTAGATGAGAATTCCATTGAGAAAACCGCGTTTGTCACTCCGGACGGACTCTACGAGTATTTGACCATGCCGTTCGGATTAAGTAATGCGTGTCCGGTTTATCAGAGATCTATCAACAATGGTTTGTCACGCCTTATAATTGAAACAATATGCCAGGTATATGTTGATGATGTTCTGTCAAAATGTAAGGACTTTCGGGAAGGGATTGCGCGTATTGAACGAATATTAATAGCCTTACGACACGCAGGTTTTTCAATTAATATCGATAAAACTGCTTTCTTTAAACGTTCCATCGAGTACTTGGGCAATGTTATATCAGACGGACGTGTAAGTCCTAGCCCAAGGAAAGTGGAAGCTTTAACGAAAGCTCCAATCCCTAAAACACCGAAACAAGTCAGGCAATTTAACGGCCTTGCCGGATTCTTTAGACGTTTCATTCCCAATTTTTCGCGTATCATGCTACCGCTCTATGAGTTAACAAAGAAAAACGCCAAGTGGGAATGGAACGATCGACATGATGAGGCTCGTAATATTGTTATAAAATACCTGTCTACTGCGCCTACCCTTGTGATATTCCAGGAAGAAGCTCCTATAGAATTATACACGGATGCAAGTAGCCTCGGATACGGAGCAGTCCTGGTCCAGCTCATCGGGGATCGGCAGCATCCAGTCGCATACATGAGTCAGCGTACTACAGACGCCGAGAGCCGCTACCACTCGTATGAACTGGAGACTCTAGCGGTGGTCAGAGCTGTTAAACACTTCCGCCATTACCTCTACGGTCGGAAATTCAAGGTAATAACAGACTGCAACGCCTTGAAAGCATCCAAACATAAAAAGGACCTGCTCCCAAGAATACATAGATGCCGGAACCCGTCAGCCGAGTTGTTTATCAATATTATAACTCGAGACTGCGAATGGTTAAAAATTGAACAACGACGTGATGACGTTTTGCGGCCATTAATAGACAGCATGTCAAGTGATAGTCCGGCTGAAGACTACGTACTGGAGGAAGGTGTATTGAAGAAAGAAATCGCAGACCCCCTGCTCGGTACGTACAAGCCTATTGTTGTTCCCAAGTCGTTCCAGTGGAGCCTGATAAATTCCTTCCACACAACTCTTCAACATCCATGCTGGGAGAAGACGCTGCAAAAGCTGAGGGAATCATACTGGTTCGACAAAATGAACTCGATTGTAAGGAGGTTTGTAGATAATTGCGTTATCTGCAAAACTTCAAAGGGACATTCCGGTGCAATACAAGCACAATTGCACCCTATCCAGAAACCTACAGCACCCTTTCAAGTAGTGCACATGGACATCACGGGCAAGCTGGGGACGAGAAATCCTGAAGGACGAGACGAGTACGTCATCGTGAGTATTGACGCATACACAAAGTACATACTCCTAAGTTACTCCAACGACAAGAGCCAGAGTAGCAGCCTTGCAGCACTAAAACGTGTAGTACATCTCTTCGGGTCACCAATGCAAGTAGTGGTCGACGGTGGCGGAGAGTTCCTGGGGGAATTTAAAGCCTATTGCGATCGTTTTGGCATAGATTTACACGCCATAGCGCCAGGAATAAGCCGAGCGAACGGGCAGGTTGAAAGAGTTATGTGCACACTGAAAAATGCACTAACCATGATAAAAAACTACCAAACTGAGAATTGGCAATCTGCTTTGGAAGCCCTGCAGCTCGCATTTAATTCTACTCCGCACAGAATCACTGGAGTCGCCCCAATTACTCTCCTGACCCGTCGTCAACAAGCTGTACCTCCTGAACTACTAAGGTTAGTTAATCTTGACAATGAGTCTATTAACTTTGACCTACTGGAGCAGCAGGTGAATATGAAACTCTCCGCTGCGGCTGAATACAACAAGGAACGATTTGACAAAAACAAGGCAAAGATACGCCCTTTTCAAAGAGGTGACTATGTACTCGTCAAAAACAATCCCCGAAATCAAACGTCCCTAGACCTCAAATACAGCGAACCGTATGAGATTACCCGTGTGCTCGAGAACGATCGTTACATGGTAAAACGTGTGACTGGCCGAGGGCGACCACGAAAAGTGGCCCACGATCAACTTCGCAGGGCACCACAACCAGGTGACCAGGAAGCCGTGTCGGTGGGTAACGAAGAACAAGACCAAACACCTCTCGCCAGTGACTCAACACCCGCGAGCAGAACAGAACAAAACACAGAACTTCCATCTGGGCAACACGACATCGAACCGGTCCCATCTACCTCTCGCGCAATGGATGCGTAAACATGTGAGTTATCTGTTAACCATTATTAGTCATAGTAAATAATCATGAGATAATTCTGAAAAATCAGAAGCTACAAAGTCAAAGTCAAAGTGTAAGAAACCACTGTGGCATACACCAAAATTGAGGTTGTGAGAATCAAATAACTATAACTATCATGTACAAACCATACTTACCTGTTTCCCTACCAATTGCTTAATCCTTTACAGAGCCCCTGGGGACCACGGTCATAAAAATAAGGCCTAGGCCCCAGCATCGTCCTTCCTATAATCCTTTAGAGCCCCTGCGGACCACGGCGTCCAAGACCGCTTAGCGCCGCAGCAACAATACCCTATGAGCTATATTATTATATTAACACTAACAACTTTCAGAGCCTCTGGGGACCACGGTCATAAAAATAAGGCCTAGGCCCCAGCATCGACCTAATTCCCAATTCCTTTAGAGCCCCTGTGGACCACGGCGTACGAGACCGCTCAGCGCCACAGCAACAGTTACCCACAAACTAACAACTTTCAGAGCCTCTGGGGACCACGGTCATAAAAATAAGGCCTAGGCCCCAGCATCGACCTAGTTCCCAACTCCTTTAGAGCCCCTGTGGACCACGGCGTACGAGACCGCTCAGCGCCACAGCAACATCCTAGCAACGAGATAGAATCATGCAAAATATGCATAAGATAAACAAACCGTGCAATTTTGCGTGTAGCAATTGCATATGAATAATAACTGACAAAATAAGTGTTATGCGTGGAGCATCAACACGATTACAGAACCTCGCTCATTTCCTAACGTACATCAGAGTTTATGCGTAAACGAACTTATAATGAAGAATAATATTAATTGAATTGCTCCATAGTCTAGGATACCTAGAGACGGATACCTAGCTTAAAAAGAATAACATTTGTTTCAGAACCGCGACTGACACTGAGCACGCACCGTCTCGCAGAATGGCCGTGTCGGCGCAGCGACATAATTAGTTAATATTCATCAGGAACATTTTATTTAAACTTAAGAAATTATTTTAAATAGTTAAAAGTAGTTCACTTGACTGAATTTAATATCATTTTCAAATTGTAAATAATCAATAAGTCAGTTAATTAAGGAGCAATTGATCAGTAAATTCCTATTGTGATTAATGATGATTTCTAGTAATCTTATTATGATTTTATTTCAAGTTAATTTCATTCACAGATTTCAATTTGTTTGATCGTTGGAAAACAATTGAAATGAATTGTTATTTATAAACCGCGTAATGATTGAAATGGTAATTCTTAAATCATAATACGAATTTACAGCTATGTTCCAGTATTATAAATCCATTATTAGTAAGTTTGATTTAAAATAAAACCGTTAATAATTTAAGCGGGAACTGGTTGTTGTCAACTTGTTTGCGCATGGGTTTACGGAGCGTCATTCTTGCTTGAGCCTTGGTGCAAGTAAGTTGACTCCAGAGCCACCGAATATCTTGTAAGTTATTTGTAATATAAGTTATATTTATAATAATTATTGTGAAATATTATATGTGATTTGTGTTTTGTCTATTTTATTTGAATTATAAGTATTGTAAATTAAATAATCATTCGATTGATATTATTTCATCATGAGCGAACCTGTGGAAAGAAATGGTGACGTCAGCTCGGCTGACGTCACCCTTTTTAAAAGCTCCGACGGACCAACTGCTCCGTTATATATATTAAATTCAAAGTCCTGACTGACTGACTGACTGATAATCAACGCACAGCCTCAACCGCTACACTTAACTTGAAACATGAAATTTCAGAGGAAGGTTCTTCGTAAGTGCACAATAAGAAAGGAGTTTCGAAATTTTTTATGGGAGCGGGCTCAACGCGGGCAAAGCGGCGGGGCGCTGCTAATATTAGTATACCTATAGGGTTATTTACTTCAATAATCCGTTGCTGAATGCAGACTAATCTAACAGCAGAAATCTGGTCAGTCTGTCTGACGGCCTCTTGCTTGATGAACACGCTAAAGTTGCTCACAGCACAGACAAACACTCTCAATGATATTTCTACTGGATTTAATAATACAAAAGTTTGTCTTATGACTGTTGTTGGCTTATGTCTTACCCGAAAGTTTATGTGCTTCGGTATTATAACATATCGTTCTTAATATAATAATATCTATAAAATAAAAAGTGCTAAAAATATAAAAAATCAAACTGTAAATAGCTTTTATAGTAAACATATAAAAAGTCCAGCTGTAAGACAGGCTTATCGAAAAACATAGGTAATTAACCAGATAGGTACTTTAGTATTTACCTACCTACTTGGACCAAACTTTCTTCTGTAGAAATACATTTATAATAAGTATGATTCTCTAACATCTTCTTCTTCTTCTTCATCGAGTGGATGGTCGACCTGACCAATCCTGGTGTCAGAGTTATTGAGCCGCCAAAGGCCTCTGACATGTAAGATCACAATACTTACCTGCCAACTAATAACTAAACATTTGGTAAAGCCAAGTAAAGCTGAAGGAAATCAGTACTACTATAAGCTGTCCTTATTGGGTGGAAGGGTAGAAACTACATCTAGCGCCATCTGTTAAAATATCAACGTACTAAATACCGAATTTTCTCGGGTCGCAAATGTTATCTTCATGCGAAGCTTTCGCTCTACGCCACTAGATGTCACTGTACAAAAAAGTTGAACGAATTATCTGTAGATGTCGTTAAAATAATTCTTAGATATTTTGAAAAATAATTAAATAACCGAAATAAATACCTTATACAAGGTTTTTATTAATGTTTTATCTATTAATAAAAATAAAATTTAAGCCTTAACTTTTTACAATAAATATAGTAATTTAAGATTTCCTGACTTTTCCGAGTAGGTAACTATACTACTTAAGGCCAGGATATCCCAGCCGTTACGGTCACTGTCTCTCTGGGTAGAAAAGAGCGAGAAACACTACGGCGCGGAAATGGTGGTGGTAGAATTTTGCGACTCATTTTTAAGAATTACCACCTTTCGTTGGATTGAATCGAAATTTTACTCCAACAGTATTCAGTCATAGTTTATTTTACATCACTCAAATTAATTTTAGAAATATACGTTTGAAATTGTTTAACAAACTAAGTGTGAAAGTAAGGTATAAAAGACCCATCTTTGTGATTATTTTCTATCGAGGAAATTAATAGTCAACGTGTTTCGGAAACAGTAGTATCATTAAACATATGATCAAGATTAAAAACAAACAAAAATTGTTCTTGTAACGTTAAGACTTTTGGCTAAAAAATTGTTTATAGTAGCCCGTTTTAGGAACTCATAGGCCCTTAATGGGAATTTTGATATTGTTCTTATACGGCCCAAAATACTATTTTTTCTTAAATTGGAGGCGCTACATCGCTATTTGTAACAATGAAAAAATAACGTTATTAAAATCCCACGCAAATAAAATTATTTGTACAAACAACCCAGTTTATTTTTGATTGTCTTTAAAAAACGTAAAATAAATTGGAACGAAGTAATAAATTGTCCGCTAATTAGATCAACTCAAACAAAAAGGTAATTTTCTAAGGACTTTTTTATTTAAATGAAATTATGCCGTGGAAGCGTGCTTCTCAATATTAATTTGAAACGACCTACTACCCACTTGAACTTGGTTTATGAAAACCGAAAATAAGCAAGAAAATAATTTAAGTTATAACTGAAAAAGCAAAGCTAAGGAAGTACCTGCTTAATATAAATAAATTAGAATTTTATTAAAATCATTTTTAGGTTAAGTTAGGTTTGTTGAAAAAGTCAGCCATGTTGGAAAAAGTTAGCCATGGCTTCCCAATAACCTACGCTCTATTTTTTCATGAGAGTTAGAATGTGGACTAATGTGACTAATTTCCGGCTGAAGACGATTCCTTCTAAATAGGAAAAGGTTTATAGTGATTTCATTCCATTCTTACCCATACACTGAATCCTTTTCCTCGATGGAAGAAGATGACATGTCTTTGGTTGAATCAGTCAAGATGGATTGAATTTAAATTGTCATAAAAAATAGAATAAAACTAATGTTGCTACCGATAGTCCTATATATAGTTTGGTAAATATCTTACTTAATGGGTAATCAATAACGTTTTTGCCTCAAATTTATACTTCTCTTAAGGAGGCATTAAAAAGGTAGATCAAGCAGTACTTAGTACTACTCATACGGATTGAACTTCTTACGGCCGGTTCACACATGTCTCCGTTTTACTGTTCCGTTTTATCGTGTACGTTTTTTTTTCGTCGATGGCGTATGTAGTTGTATGAGCGACTTCACACATGGCACCGTATTCTGTATACAGTAAAAAATATCGTTCCGTAAAAAAATTACATTCAGTTTTGTCATCGAATACTGGACGACGGATTATTAAAAATATACGGATACGTAGAATTTTAACGGATAGATACTGTGTGCGACAGGTTTTGACAGCGTCCATCCTTGTAGTAGAATAGCGGCGGTATACTGCGAGTTTTCTGTTCACACATCGCATCCAGTAATGACGGATCCGTTGAACGTTATACGGTGCCTATGTGTGAACAGAGCATAAATTTATGACGTATCCGTTAACCAGTAAAACGGACTCCCATGTGTGAACGGGCCGTTACGCTCATGGTATTGTTAAACACCAAACTTAGTACTGTACTTTCATATTATCTATACTTCTGTACTAATAACAAAGCTGAAAAGTTTGTTGTTTGAACACGCTAATCTCAGGAACTACCAATCCGATTCGAATAATTCTTTTATAATGGATAGCCACACTCAACGAAAGGCTATCCTATTCCTACGGGAACAGACCCAACGATGGTAAAACCGCGTGGCGTTGTTAGTTGATTATAAAAATGATGTTAGAATTACTAAGAATCTATAGAAAATTTTACGTGGCGAAGATGTAAATATTTGTATTCTAACTAATAACATTTTTAGTTAAAGAGTACCCAGAAAAGGTGTTTTGTGTAGACACAGAGGCTTCAGTTACCACGTAATGTTACAACATCGTAAAATAAAGTAATCGAACATTCCAGAAATGAGTATTGTACGCGGGAAATTGAAAACCATCTAATAACATGAGGGATTTGAGCGAATGTCATAAAATATATCCAAATGGCCATACTAAATAATGTTTTGGCGTGGAACGGACGCCCTTTGATTTGTTTATTTTATTTTCTTTTTCAATCCTTATTTATGTTATGTGCTAAATATTCTATTATTTATTTTTGTATTTATGGGTCACGTTTTATGTACTGACTCCAGAGGAGGCTTTCGTGTGAGTAGTGTACCCTATAAAGAAGTATGTACTTGGTTTGACCTTTAGGGCCAGCCATAAATTACGTCACACGTTAAGGGGGGCCACAAAGTGTGACATTCTGTGACAAGGGGTGGGAGGGGTCCTTTTTTGTGACGTCACATTTCGAAATATAATTTGTTGATGTTTAATAAATCTTGCTCTGAAATTTCAAAATATGTCACTTTAGATAGGAGAGGTCCCCACAAATGTGACCAACTGTGACAAGCATGGAGGAGGGGTAAAAAAATAATGAAATTCGTGTAACATCATTTATGGATGGTCCCTGCAAGAACATTTGAAAAAAGTGATAAGATGATAAGATGTTTTGCCATAATTCGTAAATTATTTAAGGACCTTGTCTGTATCAATTTTGCCAAAGACGGACGAAAATTAGTTCAGTAAGTTGCTATTAGTCCGCAAGGGTGAAAAACCTTTGTATAAAGTTTATTTGCTTTCACCCCTGAGCAAGCCACAAAACTTTAGACTAAGCATTTCAACTAGGTCTATCGGAAATGCTTGATAAGCAGTTGCATCGTATTTTAAAGTGAAATCGTGAATCACAAAATATTCAAAGATATGCTGGAATCGATTCGACTTGCAAATCCGTGCCTTGTAGTGTGAGTTTACCTTTACATGTAGTTTGGGGGTTTAGACGTTTAGGCCCATCGCAGACGACAGACTATTTGTGCGATCGAGTCTGCGGCGCACAAAAAGTCTGCATGGCGCGCAAAAAGTCGGTCGCGGATTTTTCACACTCAACGCACACGACGCACATCTTTCACGTAGTAACTATTTAGTAATCTGTGATTCTGTCGGCAGAGCTGTAGGGACGTAGATGCTATGGAAATCGTGCAGAGATCGCGAAGTATCATTATGTACATGAAGTACAGAAAAAAAAGAAGAAACAGAACATTTTGGGTACATCATATACCTTCGGAAAGATCATCAATTTTTTTCACACACTTTTTGCGCGGAGCGGCGCGGCGCGGCGCGGTGCGGTCTGCCCGAATTCACGGATTTTTTGTGCGCCGGACTTTTTGCGCGTCGTGTGCGTTACTGCATATAATTACATAGGTTCTATTTTCACAGACTAAAAAGTGCGTCACGGATAGTCTGTCGTCTGCGATGGGCCTTAAAAATACAGAGTAAATATACTTTGACTGGTGTCACTGATGTTAGACATAAAACTATCGCCTAATTAATAAACGATATTAAACTTAAACAAAACAGTGTTTTAAAGTGTTTTGTCTCTTTTGCTCTTTGGCCAATAGCGTATGTCGGAAAGGGACAAACGATTTGATAGCTAAAGTGCTGTTAATAAGTGTTTATGAATAAGGCCCTTAAAATGTCCTAGCAATATTTCTAATACTTTCTCCTTTCTAGCGTAAGCGAATACTTTTAATGTTAGCGTTTTTTTAACGCAAGAAACCGCGAACGTTTCTTAAAAGGCGGTGAAGTTTTTGAGGCTGAACATGAGTTGTCTAAAACGGACTAAAGAGACTAAATGTACTTACTGTTACTGTTAGCCCGTAATGTCCCACTGCTGGGCAAAGGCCTCCCCCCCCACTCCCGCCACTCTTCTCGATTTTGAGCCACCAATTGCCAGTCCCTCTTGTAGGCGTCCAGCTCGTCCCGCCACCGCCTGCGCGGTCTGCCGCGACGTCGCCTTATGTACTTATGTGTAATAAACATTTTTGAACAGGGACTTTTAGTATCTTCTTCAGGGGATTTGATTGTTTGATGTATTCTTTATTAGAGGACATAAGCCTCGCAAAGTGCACCAAAAATCATCAGCTATCATTCACACATTTAAAATATTCATTAAGACCCCAGCAAAACGCAGGGTACTTAAATAAACGACAATAAAATAGAAGTTAATGATATCATAAAAGCAATTTATTTTTTCTCGGGAGCGTTTCATTCCATAGAATAAATATTATTATCGCATGTGTCTCATAACTCCTTATGGCGTTCGTAATAGGGTCGAGTTTGTTTGCTATAAAACTTTATATGAGGCTTTTTTTTAAGATAGAATCTGGAAGGAATATTTCTTGAGTAATTTTTTGTGTCGTTATGTAGTCGCTTTCCGTATCTTAGCACAGTGAATGAGTTTTAGAATATTCGTTTTCGTAATATTATTTTTCTTTTTGGGCTACTTAGTATAATATTGTGATTTTTGTAGAGTAAACGCAAGTAAATGAACGTAAAAACACCTTATTTAAATGTTTCATCTGTGTTGTTCCCGTTGTTCCCGAAATTTTGAGTAAAAAAGTAGCTTAGGTATATGTTATTCCTGACTCTAATCTATCTCTAAGCCAATTATCATTTAGATGAGTAGTTGTTACGTAAAAGAGGACAAAGGTACATACAAAATTCGTAAAGCCATACATCCGTAAAAATCTATAATAATATAATAAATATGAAGAGTTTGATTTTATTTTTTGTTTGTTTGAACGCGCTTACCTCAGAAACTACCAATCCGAATTAAATAATTCTTCTTGTAATGGATAGCCAAATTCAACGGGAACCTTAAACGCTATTATCCACCCGCGGTTCCCATGGGAAAGGGCACAACTCCGATAAAACCACGGGAAGCTTCTAGTTTTATAATGGTAGGAAAATTCATTGTGTGATATCTGAAATTGTGTAGTGTGGAACGCACTTAGTTTTTATTATCTATGTTGTCTGTGGTTGAGTTTTTGGTTATCTATGTTGTCTGTGGTTAGGGGCTCTATGCTTCCTCTTCCGCCCTGGGGTTTTCGGTAGTAACAGGCAGTACGTTGTAAGTTGATTATTTTAATATATAACAAGTTAATTAATCTTGGAGTTTTAATACACAACAGTGGCGACGAGGATGGGATGGACACCAGAGTGTCAAAGGGCATTTAATATTATTAAACTCAAATTAGCCTCAGCTGAAAACTTAAGACATTTTAATCCTGACCTGCCTTTAATCTTGTCATGTGATGCTTCTGAAACTGGACTAGGTGTAGTATTGTCAAATAGGGACAAAAGTGGCGTTGTTAGACCTATTGCCTATGCAAGTAAGAAACTAAATTCAATTGAACAAAAATACACTACTATAGATAAGGAGGCGATGGCAATCATCTTTGGTGTAACCAAATTCTATAATTATACTTATGGCAGAAGTTTTGAGTTAGAGACGGATAATGCAGCATTAGTAAGAATATTTGGTTCCACCAAGGGTATTCCCAAAATGGCAGCTAAAAGACTTCAACACTATGCAATATTTTTGTCAGCATTTAGTTATAAAATAAGACATATAAAATCTAGTTTGAATCCAGCTGATTTTCTCTCTCGGTCATGTATGCAGGCAAATATTGTAAATGAACAATTACCGTTACATCCTTTGTGTGTTGATGCTAACGTTAGCCAAACTTATTATATAAATAACACTAATATTGAAAAAGTGGACTGGATACTTATTCAGAAAGAAACAAGCAAGAATTTATTGTTAACAAAAGTTATCAGATACATAATGGATGGCTGGCCTGAGAGGAAAAATGTAGAAAAAGATTTGATAACTTACTATAATAGAAGAAGTGAACTCAGCATTGATCGGGGTTGTTTATTTTGGGGTTTTAGGATTATAATTCCTGTTAATTTACAAGAAAACATATTGTCAGAATTACATAAAAGTCACTTTGGCATTGTTAAAATGAAACAACTAGCACGTTCATATTTTTGGTGGCCCAGTATAGACTTTGATATTGAAAGTGTAACAAAGAATTGTATAGTGTGTTTAACAAATCATAAAAACCCACCAAAGACACAACTGAAGCCATGGCCTGTACCACCCTCTGCTTGGTATAGACTCCATGCTGATTTCCTAGGCCCATTTAATAATAAAATGTACTTAGTGGTTGTAGATGCTTATACTAAATGGCCAGAAGCCTTTGAGATGACTAATATAACTGCTTCTCGTACTATAGATATGTTTAAAGACTTATTTTCTCGCTTTGGATACCCAGTACAGTTGGTTACAGATAATGGTAGTACTTTTACTAGTGAAGATTTTCAAAAATTTTGTGATAAGGTTAACATAAAACACATTTTTTCACCACCATATCACCCAGCAACTAATGGTGCTGCGGAAAGATTTGTGGACACTTTCAAATCACATGTTACAAAAATTAAAGAAAGTGGATACACTCTTAGGTCGGCAGTCAATTTATTTCTTTTTGATTATAGGAACTTAGCACACAGTACTACAGGTGTAACACCAGCCAAGCTCATGCTAGGAAGAGATCTTAGAAATAGATTTGGTTTGTTGAGACCATCACCTATTAGTGATAAATCACATGAGATGATACAGAAATATAGCAATACTGCAACTGGGAGTAGAGAAATTTCTTTTACTATAGGCGAAAAGGTTATGGTGAGGGACCATAGAAAGGGCCACAAACCATGGATTCAGGGTGTCATAATAGGCGAATCAATGCCAGGAGTTACCTATATCATTGATGTTGAAGGAAACAAATGGAAAAGACATGTAAACCAAATCTTAAAGTGTAACAGTAGTTTATTAGAATAATGGATACTTATTAGAATATTATCTTTATAATATATATACACACGTAGGGTTATATACCTACATATGTATATATATGTGTAAGTAAATAGACACACAAGTGTAAGACACAATTAATAATATCTTTTTGTTGTTGTTTTGATTTTTTTTCTTCTATATTGTTACTTACTTAAGTACTATGTTAAGAATATTATAATATAAGATTTAATTTTTAATTAACCTTACTTACATTTTTTTAAAAAGTATTATACGAAAAACTTAGGGGGGAAGAGAATGGTATGTAATTAAATAATGTTTGGTATGTAACTTTTTAATAGGCAGCGGAGAGTGTGATATCTGAAATTGTGTAGTGTGGAACGCACTTAGTTTTTATTATCTATGTTGTCTGTGGTTGAGTTTTTGGTTATCTATGTTGTCTGTGGTTAGGGGCTCTATGCTTCCTCTTCCGCCCTGGGGTTTTCGGTAGTAACAGGCAGTACGTTGTAAGTTGATTATTTTAATATATAACAAGTTAATTAATCTTGGAGTTTTAATACACAACACATTGGAAAATATATATGGGAGAAAATTTTTAAGAGTTTTGGCAGCTTGTATTTATTCCCAACTAGCAGCGCCCCGCAGTTTTACCCGCGTTGTGCCCGTTCCCGTGGGACTTTCGGGAATTTTTATACATATAAACCTTCCTCTTGAATCACTCTATCTATTTTCAAAAACCGCGTCGAAATCAGTTGCGTAGTTTTAAAGATCTTAGCATACAGACAGACAGCGGAAAGCGACTTTGTTTTATACTATGTGTGTAGTGATAAATCTTGAACAAAATTTGTTTCAATTAAACTGTATCTAGAGCTAGTATAGAGCAAGTCGGACTCTCAGGAGTACATTAGCATCGCAAAACAGTGGGCTCAACGCAGACGTGAGGAGAATGCCCAGCGGATTAACAATTTGACTTTAAAATTAAGGTGTTAAGCCAAAAACTGCGCCCCTCTTAAGCTTGAGATTGATTTTCAATATTTCTTGCTTGTTGTTTTTTGAGGGTCGTGTTTTAAAGCGTAACGTAGTCGAGCTTTGAAACTTAATGTTAAACTAATTTTGTGAAGAATTACATTTTTGCCTAACTTAATACTACCTTCCTGAACAATAACTGTATCTAGTTTTTTAGAGTTTTTTTTGGTGGCCAACCCTGGTGTCGGAGTTTTTAGACCGCCTAAAGGCCTCCGACATGGTCTAACGATTGAAACAACCGGGACCGACAATTAACGAGCCCTCCGAAGCACGGTAGCGCTCAGATAGAAATGCCACTATCGGCCACCCATCCAAGCAGGGTCGAGCTGCACGTTACTTAACAATCGCAATGAACTAACATCGCTTAGCCAATCTACGCCACAAACGTAAATACTCATAATCTACGATTTTCTCCCACGTCTTCCAACACACAACAATTAATTCGTACAAGCGTTGTTATTATCACAACTAACAGCCTCGTTAAGCCTAAACAGGCCAACTAGCATTCAGTCCACGCTTCCCATTGTAATAATCATTAAAGTACAAGTCAATTTCGCCAAGTACTAACCCCGATTGACCCCTATATGATCCCTTGTAACAACGTTGATATTCCTGTGAGCTTTAACCCTACATCTTGCCCTTACTATGGGTGCAAGGTTAAACAAGGTAGGTAGCAATGGTAGGCTCCAGCTGTTTCGTTAGACCTTCGGAGGCCTTTAAACGGTCAAAAAACTTCGACATTAGCTATTAAATCATTCGAAATGGATTTGCTTTGGATACAGTTTTTTCGAAGACTGGGCGGAGAGTGAATTTTAAGGAATCTTACTTATAGCAAACTAGCTGCCCCTACGGTTTCACACACGTTATACCTGTTAAAAATATAAATGATGCTTACACATGCACATAAGCACTTGAAATATATAGTATGAAACATAAGTAGTAATTCACGTTCACTACAGTATGACGTAAATCTTGTAGTAAGAGATGTGAAAGGCTAACATCAAATCGTTATGATCCAATGAATTTAAAATGCAAGGAAGATAATACGAAAGGATTGGGCTGTCGGATTCACGGTTCATAACATAAGATACCATGGAAGAGCGAAGTACTTTCTAACACTCTATTTGGTGAAACATACAAACTATTATAATGCCATTTTAAAAACAAAGGACAAGCGTAAATAGAAACTTATAAAGCTTGTTGGGTGCGTTTGTATGAGTCTACGGATTAGCTTACTTTGATGGTAAACTAATTCCTGACAAAAAGGACTTGATTAAATTTATATAGTTCAGTTTCAATTTAATGCTCGTTTTTTGCTTAGTGCATCAAATAGTGGTTTAAGTTACAAATACTTAATACTTAAGGTATGTTTTTGGTAGCGATTGCACGGCGGAAAGCAACTGCCGACCGCAAGCAGTAACGCCACGCTAGAAATTTCATAAAGGTTGATGGAATACAGTAGTGGTTGGCAGGTCGTTTAACTTATCCTAACTCTCACCTAAATAACTAAGTACAAAAGAACCTCGTACACTTACCTAGATAAGATAACGCTCATTAATAAACAAAATAATGTACGAGGTTTTGATGTTCATCTATTCTGCAAATGTAATAAAAAGGCATAGATACAGGATGTTTGTTAAGTTCCACCTTAAAACATTGGCTAGTGCCACACTAATCGGCTCCGGTCCGGTCCTGCCCGACGCAACACGGATAAGATAAGGATCGTGATATACGAGTAGATATATAATTTATTAAAAAGACCGTCCGTGTTATAATTTCGGGATGAAAAATAGCCTATAACCTTCCCGTTGAATGTGGCTATCCATTACAAAAATCAGACTGTTGATTCCGGCTATTACCCGATCATACAAACAAACAAAATTGCGAATTTTACCTCTTCATAATATTAGATCACGTGCTTCCGTGCGCACACAACACATAAAACTTGCCGGTGATGCCATGCTGTGCCGTGGCGGCGAGTGTGGCACGTCTCATTCTGGAGCATTCCCCTTTTATGTTAATTCTATGTGCCTCTTATTTTTGGCATCATTTCCAAGGAAGTTTCATTTCCCTACGAAACTCCGCTCTTACTATAAGTGCCTACACCTTTTCATTAGATTAAGTTTGTAACTAAGCTATTCCCTTTACACACAAGGAAAATAAACTTTGTTTCCTCGAGCATTTAGAGTGATTACGTTTACATTATTCATAAAAAAAATGCTTTCTGGAACACTCTCTGGTCAGGGATAAACGGATGGTTGGGACTTATTTATAACTCGGGAGGGGCATATAGGAATGCACCTTAAAATTAATGAAGTAATTCCCGTAGAGGTGTGTGGCTAAACGATTTATTTGTTTCCTCTATGGCAGATTCGGGTCAATGGTATGAAAAGGGGGTCGATCTGATGTAAATTATGAAACGAAAATTATAAATGTTGTAACCTTGACTTACATTATTAAATCTATAGCAGTGCCTGGCGGTTTAACTACGCAGTACATATTCCCGCGGGGACTTTGATTTAAAAGTTGCCTAAAAAAACTAAATATAGGTAGCTTAGAACATTCGCAATGAAAACACTCAATTAAAATCGGTCCATTAATTTAGAAACTGCGATGTCATTGATAGAACTAAGATGTACAGAAAAAGTCAAACTTACCACTCCTCTTTTTGCGTCGAAGGTTAAAAAATTAAAAGAAAACAATAACTTTGCCCGACCGTTCCACTAACTTAACCCTCAAATATCGCATCTTCCAATCTATTAAAACCATTAACCGGGTTAGAAACTGGAAAAGTAGTAGTTAGTGTCCAGGGTCCATTCAATAGATTCCTATAAGTGGACCGTTATTTCCACACCAATATCCGGTCTTTGTCGGAAAAAACCGGATTAAAAAAGGCTACGTTAATGGGTGGAGCCGTGAAAAGTGATGCAATTACACTAAATTGATTCTTGCCTTTGTTCTTTAGTTGATATAATACCGGGAGTCTCCGGAGATCTTTGATCAAGCTCGACTCTTGAGGTGTGAAATTATAATTGTTCAAACGCCTTTGTTTCGAACTGAGGCCTTCAGCACGCCTTGACTTGTCTTTGTAGCATTGACTACACGTTTTTCTTATTGTTAAAAGTCATGTCTTGCTTTGTTTTGTGTGGGCCTTTATTATTTTTGTTTTCTGATAAACGCATAACGTTGTAAGGTATCATGTTTTATTTGTGATTAGCAGCGTCTCGCGGCTTTACCCGTTGTGGCCGTTCCCGTGGGAATTTCAGGGATTTTTATACGTATAAACCTTCCTCTTGAATCAATATCTCTACCGCGTAAAAAATCCGTTGCGTAGTTTTAAAGATCTAAGCATACATAGCGACAGAAAAACACCGGAACTTTGACTTTAATTTGATAAAATTGTATAGGCAATTACATCCCTCCTATGATCATTTCACAATTAATTGAACGAAACTAATAAAAATAACAGGCAAAGTGTATCTCTTTTGTACAGACTAAAGTACCTATATCTCTCTTAAATCTTCCTACAAAGATAGACACACACCGCTAACCCTTAAATGATTAATGATTATTGATAAACATTCTCTACATACGTAACCTGTCTTCGACCCATAGGTCGGAAGCGAGCAGTATATCTCGGTGGCCACCTGGTTAATAACTGTGCCATGCGCGGTCCATTACTCAAAACTGAAAGGTGGAGGTTACTTAGTAATTAATTCATACCACGTACTTCGCCGATATCTGCAATGGCTTTGTGAAATGCAGTCCCCTGGGAAAGGGGTTGAATTGAACATAATTTTTTAGGGTTCCGTACCCAAAGGATGAAAATGGTACAAGACTACTAAGACTTCTCTGTCCGTACATCCGCTTGTCTGACCTAGGTTGTATCTTTTGTACCGTGATAGCTAGACAGTTGAAAATTTCACAGATGATGTTTTTCTGTTGCCGCGTTCACAACAAATCATAATATCATAATCCTTTATTTCGTCAACATGGGTAAGTATACTATAAACATACATGTTAAGAATAAAATAAATTAAGGTTAAGTTAAAAAGAATAAAATAAATATATAAGTAGGGATTCCATCCAACAAACGTGTTTTTTATAGCCATTTTTATAGTTTTACGGAACCCTTCATACACGAGACGGACTTGCACTTGTCCGGTGTTTTCTTTTATATGTTTGCTTCGCTAGTATTATATGAGAATATTGTGATACACCCCGCGAGATATAAGCTGAGCTTTGCATTAGTGTGAGTGATCACCAAAAGTACCAAGCGCGGCGAGACAGAATGGCGCCGCGCCTCAAGCCGGTTACCCAAAATCAGGTTTTTACCGGGCGAAAATGGGGCCGCGCCTAAGGCCGGTTATCACACCTACACTATCCATGTACACTCACACAATTGCAAAGCTCAGCTTATACCTCGCGGGGTGTATCCGTGTTGATTAAAGGCATGTATTAGTTTTGTGTGCATGATATGTTAATTAAAACTTTACTACAGGACAAGAATACGAGTATGTTTTTAAATCTTGATCAAGTTACCTTTTCTTTTTTATAGTTATGCCTTTTTATAGGTGAAAGCTAATATTTTGATGACAAGGAAGCTTTTGCATCAGAGCAAATGCTATAGCCACGTTTTAAACGGTACATGGTTATTAACTTGTAAAAAGTAATTTACTTACTTACGCCCGGACTTAGAGACGTAAATACTTTCTTAGCAGAGACTTAATGAGTGGTTTTGACATGTAATGTATTTAAAATTACCTTAATTAGTTAAGTATCGATTTAATGAACATCTCTGAGATATACAATAGCAAGATAGTAACTTCAGCAAAGTTATTATCTTGCTATTCTATTTATAAAACGAACGATGATACCAAACGAAGCATATAAGAACGAGGTGTACACTAATTACGTTAGTTATGGCGGAAAGGGCACAATAATGCAGTTAAGTCAATAAAATCTGTATTTAGATTACCCGCTCTAACCGTACAAGATAAGCAAATTCCTTGCAACCGGCCACATACATTTTAATATAAGTAACTTATCCTTTATGTAAAAGGACCATAAAATATTTTATTTGTTTCACCGCCCTCGTAGCGATGCCGGCCGGTATAAAAATTTAATACTTCAGCTATAAAAAGTTGTCACTTAATAAAACTCGCTTTTATTTATTAAATGCATCTCTATTTTGATTACTTTGAACGCAATTAGACTAGGTAGATTTAATTGCGTCCTAAAAGGCAATCGCAGATTGTAAAATGCATTGAAAGTCCGTTAGAATTTGAACTTTAAGGGTCAACACTGCGTTAAGCGGGCGCACGCGTCGGTTCACTTTTGTATGAAACCGCACGCGACGGGCGCACGCTACGGTTCACTTTTATATGAAGCCACACGACGGGCGCCCGCGACGGTTCACTTTTGTATGAAACCGCGGCGTGCGCACGCTTAACGCAATGTCGGCCCTAAGGGTATTTAAAACAGTTGGTTATCGTAACATACGTTCGTTAAAATTTTCACGTTTTTTTGCTGTTAAATGTACATTATTTATACAAAGGGTTGTTTGATAACTTAAATTACAGTCTGTTTTAGTTATTCGGTCACTTAAAGAAACTTCCTGCCAAATTTTATGTTTCTATGTGTAGCGGTTGAGGCTGTACGTTGATTATCAGTCAATCAGTCAGGACTTTGAATTTTATATATACTTATAGATGTTATTACTTATTTTAAGGGTCTAATTCCATTGAAACGAAGCGCATCTGTGTTGAGTTCAATTGACCGTAATGCGTTGTCATTACGAAAATATTTTGACAATGTCGATGCGTTGTTTGACTATCCTAATAGTCGTATAAAATACTGAATCACTATCACTACATACCCCCCGGCCGCGTCTGTCTGTCTGTTCGCGATAAACTCAAATACTAATGCACGGATTTTGACGCAGTTTTTTCAGAGATAGAAAATGATAGAGTGATTCAAGAGGAAGGTTTATATGTATAAAAATTCCCAATATTCCCACGGGAACGGGCACAACGCGGGTTAAACCGCTAGTCATATTCTAAGAACGTTCCAACAGTGAATTATCTCCAGCTCCAAGGAACCTAGTGCAATTATCCACCTACCTAAGTATTTCTTATTTTATTTGAAACGTTATTTCACAATTTTTCTTAAGTCGAAGACTTTTCACATAAAAGTTAATCTATAAATAGAAAACTAAAACCGAAGGCTTCCTTACATTTTCTCTTATAAAGATTAGACGAGCAACTTGGTCGCGTATTTTCTGTGAGATCTGAAGCGACTCTAAATCGATGTTATTCATTCATTCATTCATTCATTCAGTAGGTAGTCGTCAATCGAGTGGGTCAGTGGCCTAGCTGTCGGAATTTTTAGACCACCTTAATACCTCCGACATGGTGTGTCGATTGAAACAAGCTGGACCGACGTTCTTTTGCCATATAAAAAATAATCAACCCTTATCACTTAGGGGTCTGAAAGATGGTAGCCGATTTTCAGATCTACTGAATATGCATGTATACTTCATAAAAATAGGTCAAGCCGTTTCGGAGGAGTATGGTAACTAACATTGTGACACGAGAATTTTATATTAAACGATTTTCTTAACAGCCGCATCCCCTTTAATGAATCGTTATCTTCAGTGAGATGAGATATTTTTGCCCGGAGTGGATTGCAGGCTGAAATTATAGACAGCTGCACTATTTATTATTTCCGATTGAACGAACAGCCTCCGTGGTCTTGTGGTTTGAGCGCCCGGCTCACGATCCGGAGGTTCCGGGTTCGATTCCCAGTGGGGATATCTCACAAAAATCTCAGGTTAGGGCATTGCAGGCTGAATCACCTGATTTCTCGAAAAGTAAGATGATTCCGTGCTTCGGGGAGCACGTTAAGCCGTCGGTCCCGGTTACTTTCTACGGATAGTAGTCGTTACTGGAGCCATGTCAGAGGCCTTTGGCGGCTCAATAACTCTGACACCAGGATTGGTCAGGTTGACCATCCACTCGATGAAGAAGAAGAATTGAACGAATAGTGTAGTCGGCAATTGCTTCTCAATCAAGAGCAACTATTGCATAAAAGTTGCGTCGCTGAACACTTTAAGAATGTTCATGGCTTTCCCTAAAGCTACAATTTAGTCCTTTCCCGGAAAACCCTTAAGCACAGTGATAAAAGGCGTAGTAATGATATTTTTATATCACAAGCTTGAAGCAGCGGCAGTAATTCTGATATTGCATATAAATTATGGTTTATACGAGCTTCTTGATGTAGTCTCGCGGCGTTATGCAATTTAGTTAAATAAGTTTTAGATGGAAATACCACACTTTGTAGCGACGCATTTTTGTGGAACAAAATCATGTTGAGTTATATCTTCAGACAACTTTGATAAACAGTAACTTGGTGCTATGTTTACAAAGCTTTATATTTTATTTTTTGATCGTCTGCCAAGACTGAGGTCCCGGGTTCAACTCCCAGGTTGAGCGAAAACATGTTGCCTACTTTTCAAACTGGGCTCGGTTTGAGATCCCGTAGTAGGCAAGCGTGGTGATTACGCCTAATCCTCCTAATGATATCTTCAGTGAGATGAGAGGCTAATACTACTACTACTATATATATTTTTGTTTGCCCAACAGTGGGACGATACGGGTTTACAGTACCAGTATAGATTTGTTTTTTCTGCCAATTCAATTCTACCTAATCTTCCTTACTATATTGATATCTTCAGATGAGCCTTTGCCGTACTGGGATTTTTCTTTCGACTATATATAGAGGATCTTAAAAAACATACTTTACTTAATCTTTCGGACACAAAGCAGAGAACAAATGAAACCATACTACCGGTCAAAAATACCTAGAAACATACAAAAACAGGATTAAACGAAAAAGTGAATATAATAAATAACTCGCTCCAGGAAAAACATAACCAAATAACAAATTTTAAATGATCCCTTGTGGTTACAATTTTCGGGAGTTTGTACGGGAAATCATAAAATTCAATTCGGAACTTTTCTTGGTACCCTCGGGGACTAACTGGAATAAAACCAACCTTTTTCAGGACATATAAAATTATATAGACGGTAAAGTTCAACAGCAAAATTTAAGGGAGTAACACTTAACGGAATCATATGACCAACGCCCGACCTCTGAGATGTCAAATGCTTCTTTAGTAAAGACTAGCCACGCCCCGCGGTTTCACCCACGTTGTACCCGTTCCCACGGGAATTTCGGGATAAAATGTATCCCATGTGTTATTCTAATGTATACCCTATATTACTGTAAAGTTTCATCCAAATCCGTGCAGTAGTTTTTACGTGAAAGAGCAACAAACATACATCCATCCTCACAAACTTTCGCATTTATAATATTAGTAGGATAGGATTTAACGAATGATTTTGACATGTAATTTATTTATTTATCTAATAAGGGTTGCCAATAGCTACAACATATGAAATTATGATTACAGCATAGTAAAAGTTCCCTTTGAAATATGTGTGGAATTTACAGGCATCCACAGCATTCACTCACTCCATGTATGAGAACTAACATCAATTAGTTAAGCGTCGATTTAACGGACGTTTCTGAGTGTGGCGTCTGAGTGTGAGTGTAAAGTACGATAACATCTTATATTTTCATAGGACTGATGTTAGTAAGAAGTGGATAACTAAACCATGTCCGTCTTCCCTTTTACAGTAGTCTACGTTTTCTATGAATACAAAACGAAAAAAGGTAGAAATGTTACCTTTACAGATATTTCTTTAATGTTAAGATAACGTTAAGTATCTTCTCTTATTATGTTGAGAGATCTAGTAATTAGTTCCGAAGAAATTGTCCACTTGAATGACAACATTGTTTTAAGAATAATCGTAAAAGAGATGAAATGGTTGGCGTAATATAACTTTACGATTTCATCTTATACTCGTAGTTATAAAGAAGATTAATTTTCGAAATCTTAAGAAAAAAGCCTAAATTAACCGTGGTTCTATATTGCTTTGGTATTTCACTTATTTCTTCGTCCTTGTTATCTGAGTGAAAATCACTACATAGTATAAAACAAAGTCGCGTCTGTTTGTCTGTATGCTTAAATCTTTAAAATTACGCAACGGATTTTGTAATAGGTAGAGTGATTCAAGAGGAAGGTTTTTATGTAAAAAAAATCCCGAAATTCCGACGGGAACGGGCACAACGCGGGTAAAACCGCGGGGCGCTGCTAGTGTTAAATAAAAGCGAAGTGTATCCGTAAACGTAGTTTCAATTCATAAGTAAGTTTCAGTTCTCTCTGGTTTCGAAGTTGTTAGATCGTCTCAAGGCCTCCGACATGGTCTAACGATTAACATAATGTATTGATTATCTTGCGAGAAGTGTATTTGTAAATGCGAAAGTGTATAACAATTTATAGATGTTTGTTATAAAGTCTTTAATGCAAAAACTAGATAAAATTTTGCACAAAAATAGATAAGAATCTAGATAAATAGAAAAGAATACATATGTCACATTTTATACCGAAATTCTGACACCAATGGATACAACGCAAGTAAAATTGTGGGACGCTGTTATACGATAGTAACATACATTAACTTCAGTTTTCCATAGGACCGAATACATTATAAATGTTACCAAGTAGCTATTACCTAACCTGTAATCCAAGTAGATAGAACACTAAATATATAGAATTGAGATACTAAATGTACCTCACACGGGAGGCACTATTGTTTGTAGTTAGTTCACTGTAGAACTAGACTCTAAATTGGCTGCCAACGTAGATACCTAGTCCAATTTGTAACAAGGAAACGCCGGCTTAAACTATGAACCTAAATAAAATCAATACTAGTAGATAGGAAAAGCTTTAAAATTAACAGCGTAGTTGTGAGTTCAACAGCGCTGTGTTACGAAATTGGAAAGTTTTATAATTGAATTTAGTGTTTGTATCTGTGCTTTGGATGGCACGTTAAGCCGTCGATCCCGGTTACTTTCTACGGATAGTAGTCGTTACATGAGCCATGTCAGAGGCCTTTGGCGGCTCAATAACTCTGACACCAGGATTGGTCAGGTTGACCAGCCACTCGATGAAGAAGAAGACTGTTTGTATTAACATTTCAAAACATGAACGTCATTCATTCATTTCGAGTAGCTTAGTGGCCAACCCTAGTGTCAATGGTTTTATACCACCTAAAGGCCTCAGACATATGTTCTAAAGATTGAAACAAAAGAAATCAACTGCTTAACGTGCTCTCCGATGCACATTACACCTCAGAAAGATATGGCACTATCAGTAACCATTTCAAGTAGGAACCAAGCTCATTTGCTTAAAAATTGCAATGAACTAATATCGCTCAGTAAACTAAACTGCAATCACTAAGCCTATCTTAACGTTGACAGTGTATGATTCATAAAACGCTTCAGAAACCGAAACAAGCGTCTCTCTCTGTCCTATATCTACCTTTATCTAACCTAACCTAACTATAGCTATCACGATTTCGCCACCAAAATTAAATTTAAATAAAGTCCAAATTAAAATAAAGTTAAATGTTAAAACAGGTCACGAAACTTCAGTAATTTAAATTAAAAGTTTCACTTCATTGCAGGTATTATAATCAAACTTTGTTGTTAACATTAAAAGGGAATAAAATTCTCTTTACATCCCGCAATCCTGGAGTAAATACAATATACAGCATTTATCGAATTCACAGACAAATAAAACGCTACTCGAAGAAGAAATCGACAACATAAAATTTATTTTTGCACTAAAAGCTAGACGCCGAAGACTAGCGTGAGTTACACACGCTGTTTGGTAACTGAAATTTTATTACAAATATATTTTTTTATGTCTGTTATTTGCTGAAACTAATAGCAGATAAATAAGATTTTATAGACAAGTTTTTTACATGTTTGCTTTCATGTGAGTGTACGCCGTCTAAATGTGTTTACGCTTTTTTACCTTATGTACTTGTATTATAGTGCAAATTTCTAAGCAAATAACATATGACTTTGATTGTACTAAAGTATGTACTTCATTTGAAATGTTTGAGATTACATACATTAAGCAAATGTGGTGATTATGTCTAGGAGAATAAGGCATACTTAATTACTGTACCTTAATGAAGTTTCCAGCAAGCCACCTGCTCTGTAGTGTTATCCTCTAGGCTAAGACGTTATCTATAGTATTTGTCATGTTATTTTCGAATTTAATTTAGAAATATCAGTCATTGCCATAACATATATTACTATGTATTATATTACATATATACCAGTCGTTATATTACTATGTTTGTTTAAAATAATACTACAAATTATAAAACAAAGTCCAGCCGCGTCTGTCTGTCTGTTCACGATAAAGTCAAACTCTACTGCACAGATATTGACGCGGTTTTTTTAAAATAGAGTGATTCAAGAGGAAAGTTTATATGTATAAAAATTCTCGAAATTCCTACGGGAACGGGCACAATAGGTGGTTAAACCGCGGGCCGATGCTAGTGAACAATAAATAAAAGAACGTCAGCCTTAATAAAGGAGTCTTAAATACATAAATATAAGAACTAAAATGTGTATAGACTTCAAAGCAGATAAATATCTAGCTTAGTTTTGTATCCAGTTCCTATTCAAACACTACAAAGTATTGAAAGGAGCTCCAAGGTTAAATCAATATATAAACATGAATAAATATAATCCATATGTAGCTAAAAGGCTTATGGAAGCATAATATAATATATTCATATAAACAATTTAGCCTCAACATTTCTATCTCTTCCCGGGGTCGCTCGTAAAACAGATTGAAATAGTCTCCCGTTCCCAAAAAGAAATCGAATAGCATCTAAATTTATACCAACTTCGGATATAAAATTTGAATTGTATTTGTACATAAATAAGACTTAAGTTCGCGTTTTGATACGCTTTAAACTTTATTTACTTTGAGATTTTACTTGACTTGTAAAACGGCGAACATTCATCTGATTGTGAGGAGAAAAATACTTTGAGAAAATCCCAACAAAGAATTGTATTCCGAAGGACTTTTTCTCGTGAAAATTTTAGTGTGTTCAGATTTATCTGTAGTTGTAAACGCTCTATAGCTTTATTTATGTATATGGTTTCACCTTTAGTAAGAATTACGAAATGGAGTAATGTGTGTATCGGATTGTGTAAAAACTTAGTGGCGCCAAACTCATTTGATATAATAATACCGTTCTATGATTATTATATTATTAGTCAAAACCAGCAAACTCAGTTAACCGGGTTATTTTTTCATGAGGTAATTTTGACATATCAAAAAGTTCATCTAATAACTGATATTAATATTATAAAGCTGAAGAGTTTGTTTGTTTTGTTTGTTTGTTTGTTTGTTTGTTTGTTTGTTTGTTTGTTTGTTTGTTTGTTTGTTTAAACGCGCTAATCTCAGAAACTACTGAACCGATTTGAATAATTCTTTTTGTAATAGAAAGCCACATTCAACGGGAAGGTTATAGGCTATTTTTCATCCCGAAATTCCTACGGGATCGGGTACAGCGCGGGTAAAACCGCGGGGCACTGCTAGTAACTGATATAGTTAAAACCATATAGTTAAATATACTTAAGATACCGTTAAACCACGAGCGCCACCACACTTGTGTGTCAAGTCGCACTTGTGTTGGTAAAAGTACATGCACGTTGTTCAGTGCTCATCATAGTGTGCGTTAAAATTGTCTTTGAAATGGTGACAATATGCTGGGTATTAGGTATAAGTAAGTGAACAAAGAAAAGTTATGCGTAGTGAGTCATGTCAAATGTACATATAACTACAATGATCTTGGAATGTATCTTTGTCGAGGGTCGCTCGAGATCTCTCTATTTAAGACGTCACGAGACGTGGCAGAGTTTCGCTTACTACTTTCAACATTATGTAGTTTTACGTATAACTGGTTTAAATCTCGAGTGAAGACATTACCAAACAAGTATGATCGAGAAAACGTTAACTTTTATAACCAAAACTAAACATATAAAAATAAAGCACCGTTTTATATCCTTTTAAAGATACCTTTGACTTAAACAATAAAACTTTATTTCTTTAAAAGAATAATTATTCAAGAAAACGAATACTTTCGCAGTATTTCATTATAACTTCTTATTCTTGATGTTGTTTCAGGCGACCCCTCGACACGAAAAATCCTTTTCCATTAGTCGAGTTTGTTTTATGAGCTTAATTTTTTAATCACACCTGCTTTTTTAACTGCTTTCCTAACTCAAAATTAACTGTTAAATCTTAATCACGTTTTTAATGTAATACCAAATTATTCATATTCTAGTTTAGTGCTCCATATTTTAAGTTTGCTTTTTAATAATTTCATTTAGCTTTATTTGGCTAAAGCTTTTGTTATGAAAGTTTTGAAAGTGGTATGTATTTTTAACGAAATCGAGCTTTAAGTTTGTGTAAAACTTTTATACAACAATGAGAAATTGTAAAGAAAATTGAAATTTTGTTTAGCTTTTAGAAATTGGTACTGAATATTTAAATGGACACTGGTTATAATTGTTGAGAACCAAAGCTTTTCACTACAGGATTAAAAGCTCACTGAAGGCGGTCTAAAAACTCTGCGACCACCTACTCGAACATACTTTTAGTAAAAGGTTGTTAAATGAAAATGTTAATCGATTAAGTGCATATTTTATTAAAACTAGCGTATAGCTTTCGTTTCGTTATTTTTATTTTGAATAACGGAACACTCTGTCACTGTCTATTGGTAAAACTTCAAGAAAATCCGTTAAGTAGTCTTCGAGTTTAGCGAAAACGTTAAAGCTGAAGTGTTTTATTTTTGTTTGTTTGAATAAGCTAATCTCAAGAACTACCAATCCAATTTGACCAATACTTTTTGTAATGGATAGCCTTATTCAAGAGAAAATTATAGGCTATTTTCTATCCCGAAATTCCTACGGAAACAAACACAATGCGGGTGAAACCGCGGGTCGCTGTTAGTTATAGATACTCATCTATATATATAAAATTCAAAGTGACTGACTGACTGACTGATAATCAACGCACAGCCTCAACCGCTACACCTAGAAACATGAAATTTGGCAGGAAGGTTCTTTAAGTGACGTAAGTGCACACTAACAAAGGATTTTCGAAAATTCCTACGGGAACGGGCTCAGCGCGGGCAAGGCCGCGGGGCGCTGCTAGTAGATTATAAAGTCGTAGCGGAGGACTTAGTAAGTATATGTCATGACTATTAATGCAACATTGTATTAAAATATGAAGTAAATAAAATAAACTTACACAATGTTACTCAGTTTGTATTAAAATAGAATATAAGAGACAATGACATAGTTTTATTTGTTGCGGGAGTCGAGACATGCTGTTTAATAAATTAACTAGAAGAGGCTATATTTCTTTCTGACCTACGGTATGTGTGTGTGTATGTAGTGTTGTGTGTTAGAACTTGTACTATAGGAAAAACATGAAAATAAACAGTTCATAACTAATTAATATTAGCTGCATACCAAAATCCGTTAATCCATTTAATACTAAAACGGTAAAATACTATAGTTAACCAACCATTGCTGCGTTTAAAGTATAAATATTGATCAGTTCGGCAGTCAGTGCGGTAATGCGCAATAAATCAATGCTTTGGGCCGACATTTAACGCCTCTCTGGTAACCGCAGTGCTTTAACTATGCATCGCTGAATGTTCTCTGTCTATTAGCCAATCTAGCTCGTTACTCACAGTTCAATTATAACCTCCGTACTTATTAACGGAGCGCATTTTCAATCTAATTATTGTATTTCATGAGGCTGGTTTGTGGTTGTGAATAATTGTAGTGTGATTTGGGCAGTTTGAAAAAGGAATGATACTTTACTTATGCACTGAGAAACGTCTATTAACGACGCTTAAGTAATTGACGTAATATTTCATACATTGCATGTTAAAATCATTGATTTAAGCTTTACTAAGGAAGCATGTGATTTTTCTGAGTACGGACGTAGATTATAAAGTACTTTTGTAACAATGAACTTATTTAAAATAAGAATAATTACGGTTTTCGAAAGTTTATTACACGTAAATGCTCCCTCGCAAGGACATTTAGATATACGATACATTAACACAAGGTTGTTTAAGTCTGAACTATGAATCTAACTATTACTTTGAAATTAATTTAATAAGGTTCGCGTCGATACACAAACAAGCAACAAAATAAAGAGTTACCAACTTATCGCATCCACTGAGTAAGTAAAACGTATACTTTGAAACTTACTTTGTTGCTTCGGTCAATACTATTTTCTTCTTATGAAAATACAATGAATCTGTCGGTACTGTATATTAAATTGTCTTGATAACTTGAAGGTTTGAAGAAAGAGAATGTTGTGAAGTAATTACTAAAGTACTGGTTTCTTAAGAACCGTGGTCACAGAAGACATGTCTTCAATTAAAGATAATTACTTGAGTATTTTAATTGTTTCCTTTTCCTAACATCATTAGCAGATTGTAAATTAACGCTACATAATATTCAAAGTATAACTATTGAATTAAGTAATTAAGATCTACGTTCTACTATCATTAATTACTTCGTAGTAATCCGCGGCGTTAACTACGCCGTAGGCATATGCTACGGCGTAGCAAGAAAAAGCTTTTGTTTTTATTTTATTTATAGCGCAACAAAATGAATTTAAAGACCGAAGAAACTGTTATTATTCTGTGACTAAACCTTTCATGTTCTTTTCGATAAACGATTCGAAATTATTTGTTACGCTCAAACCATTTGTTTATCGTTTCACCCTCAAGAATACACCTGTATTCTCTCAGCAATTTTTAATTGGAGTATAGCAAATAATTATTCACAGTCACGTATTCCCCTCTCGGTAAACTGAAGAGGGTACAAAGTACGCACTCTTTGCAAGCCTGTTTTATATTTAACAAAAATACTGCTAAAATTTTCACACGAAAGGATTTGTTTATGAACAGAAATGAAAAAGGTAGAGGTCAGATTTTCAGAAAAATTATGTTAAAGAAAAAAGGCAGCTTACGCTCTTAATATAAGGGCTTGAACCTTTTTAAGTGACATTACAACGGAGCAAAGCAGCGGGGGAAATTTAGAGAACTTTGTTGGAGAATTTACAGCAAACATAAACATTTCAATATAATTCTTGCAGTAAATTTTGCGTTTTATCTGTAAACTGCACGGCCTTTAATTCAATTTAATTTTCGATTGATAAAATATGTTAATGCTCATAATTAAGTAATTTGACATGATAAATAACTTTATTGAATTCATTGGGCATTTATATTAGTTACAGTTGTTCAAAGGTAAAAAAGCTCGTGGCGAGGTTTGACTAAGCTATGTTAGCTTATAGTATTGTTAATCAACGTGCAGCTTTGATTGTAGGCCCTACTGTCTGAGCGCTACCGTGCATCGGCGTGCACGTTAAGTTATCTTGTTTATTTCAATTGATAGACCATATCGGAGGCCTTTAGGCGATTTTTATACACTGACACCAGGAATGGTCACTAACGTACTCGAACTTAATGTAATTTATTTTAAAATAACATAAATTTAATGTGGTTGCGATTCAGTCGATATTAAACACAGGTCACATTAAAATAATGAATAATTTGCAAATGTGTTGACATTTTCCTTTGCCAGTGACCTCGTGATTGCTTACAGTTTAATACTGACCAATGTTGGTTAATTAACTGCTCATTACATTGATTGATTTACTTATCGCAGTACATACTCGTACTTAACTTACTCATTATTTTACTGAAATAAATAACTGAAGTACACAGTCGTACGAGTACTTGCTCATTATTTTAGTGAAACAAATGACTCGCTTTCAATCATATTATTTTTCTCCTCACTGTAGAGAGACCTTTGCCCAACAGTGGGACATTACAAGCTTATACTGACTTACTTATGTTTAGTGAAATAACGAAGTATGAAGTAGAATATATTTATAGAAAGAATGCAATAGTTGCGTCGTGTCAGCTTCGATGTTCAGCAAATGAATAAATACTACTGAATCGTCACTATTTAATCAACATTGCCGTCCAGAATATATTCCACATACCTCCTGTTAGGTATTTGACAAGCCCGTTGGCACAGTGGCAGTGAGAGCGTTTAGTGTGTCGGGGGTGCGGATTCGATTCCCGCCCGGAGTCAACAATTTGTGAAGAGATAGTTGATGACGACGTGTGGGTGTCAATTATATATTCTTATAAAGAATTTGTGTATGTTTATGTAGTAGTATCAGTTAATAAGATTCCATAATACATCTTAAAGCTAACTTTGGGTCTAATTAAACGTGTGTGAATTTGTCTGGGTATATTATTTATTAGTTATATTATATTATTAGTATTTAAAATTAACTCCACACAAATTGTAGTTTCTATGTAATCTATACTTACAATACACGTAATTTATCTAGTTTATCTATCTTTCTTCAAAATACGTAATTTATTTTTATTTCGCCCTTATCTATGTAGGTTTATGCGCAAAGATATCAGGAAGTTGGTTTTAAATCATTTTCCTCCAGATTGTTAAAGATTGTTTTATAAGTGATTAAAAGGGTTGTATAATTTCTCAATTTACGAATAAATTAAACCGAAATTATAATTTTGGAATACTAATTAATGAATTGAACAGACGTATTTACGCAATCTTGCATTCAATTAAATCACTTGTAAATTGGCGGTCAGCCACATTGATAGACTGTCTAAAGGCTGCCGAAGTAGCAATGACAACAATGTTAAAGTTACTGGAGGATAGCCTTAACTATCAAAAACTCTTATAACTAGACCAGCTGAAATTTGGTCGTTGATGGCTATACAAATAATTATTGTACTTAAGTATGTGTAAAATAGAAAGGTTTTAAAATAACGTAATCTGTTTTATTGTAATACGAACAGCGCCCTGCAGTTGCACCAACGTTATGTCTTTGCCCGTGGGAATTTCAAGTTGAAAATAGCCTACAATCTTCCCGTTGAATGTGGAAAAAGAATAGAAAAAGAATTATTCAAATCGGATTTGTATTTTACGAGATAAACGCGTTCAAACAAACAACAAATCAAACTCTTCTGCTTTATTATATTGGTATGGATGTAACCACGGGTTATGTAAGCTTGTGTTGGTCCATGCACCTGAATGTAGCATGTGTAGTACAAGTTCAACACTATCAATACCTTTGTGGGGTAACAATAAGTAAAACGGTGATAAACTTTCTTACGTTATCACTTCACAAACTACATTACATATTTTTTAAATGAACACGATTTACATTCATGTTATTATAACAAAACGGGACTATAACGCGTATAATGACTTTTTGTTTTGTCGTGTCAAGTGCTGTCCATTTTAATCGTAGGTTACGTATTTTTGCAAAACACGTTATCGTTTAAACGCTATAATAAGTCTCGCTTTGTTTGTTATAAAATGACATACTCTACACTGTAGCTACGGCCACAACTGTATAAAATTCGCTAATAAACCGAACTGAACCGGCCTCGGTAACGTTTGAAAAGCTCGAAACCACTCAAACAAAAAACTGTAAAGCCTAAAATAGAGTTGGAAACAAAACAACAAAAGTGGGGCGCATCGTTTTGTAAAGTTTGGAAATTGTAGCGTTAACAGAAAATACAGGGTCGATCATCCCCGCGTTAAACCGAGCCTCACCTACTTTTGTTACGTGTCAAATAGGGCCTTTTATTTAGATTTTTGGTATCTATACTTATGTAATAACGCTGAAGACTTTTTTTCTGTTTATTTGTTTGAACGCGCTAATCTCAGAAACTGCCAATCCGATTTGAGTAATTCTTTTTGTAATTCATAGCCACATTCAACGGGAAGGTTATAGACTTTTTGATCTTGAAATTCCCATAAAAACGTATATTAAAAAATAATGTACAAATGCACATAAAGTTATATTAAGAACGATACTACAAATTAAAATCTGTTACAGGCCGGTGAGAAGCATAAAGTACTATAAAATATACCAATAACAACATACAAGTCTAAACAATGATTTGGGCACTAAGTAACTGTTACTCTTACATATACGAATATGTTATGCAAACATAATTTTGAAGCTCAGTCCTCACAACCAACGTGTTTGTTCAATAACTTAAACATGTAGCTATAAAACATGTATAGTATTGGTTGAACTTCTACCTAGATAGGTAAAACTTGTTTAAAATTCAGGTGCATGATTTGATCTACACTATTACAATCAAAAGTTTCAGCTAAACTTTATAAAAGGTCGCCCTTCGTCTGAAAACTATTTAATTGGTAATTATCATAAAGTTTTTTACCGCTAAGGATCGGTTAGCTATAAAATGAAAAGATTTAATTAAAATATGACTTTGGAAAGTTAAACGAAGTGGTAGTATTAAATTATGTTTTCAGCAGCCACCGCAGCAGTAGGCAGCAACTGCCGCAAGCAGCACTACTGGTTTGTATGAATCTCATCTGCAGTCCCGTCACGCTGCGATTGCAGAAGGCACGCCGCGACTGCAGACAGTACGCTGCGACTGTTGACAGCATGCCGTGACTACAGGCTGCACGCCGCGCTGCAGACAGCACGCCGCGACTGCAGACAGCACGCCGTGACTGCAGACAGCACGCCGCAACCGCAAGCTTTCACAGAACTTGCGGTCGTCAGTATTGCTGCCTGCTGCTACGGTCGCTACCGAAACCATACCTTAAAACTATTGTATAGAGTAACGAAGTTTGAAAAGGTTAGACTGTTTTATAATAATACCTTTAAGTGTCTTGAAATATTTCGAGAGCCTATCTAATATATTTTGGCCTTTGAAGTCTTGAATATAATTTTAAGGTTATAATGAGTTTAGGTATGGCTTTCATGATATAATTTAAAAAATACAGGGGTGCCACGGTACAGCGACTGTGATGGCACAAAACACAAGAAAATTTTATCGTAGTCTTGTGTTATATAAATACAATTTAGTAACCTGAATGTTTTCTTGATTTTCCTAAAAATACGAGCTCTTAGCTATCAATGTCATATGTCTTTGACATTAGTAAGTAACTAAATAAAAAATGGATCGACAATGCGATATTTATTGTACTGAGAAAGCTTTCCAAAAATGTGTTACTTCAAAACTCCCTAATATATTTTTGATGTCGACTGTATGTACGAACAAACAGGTCGTTTTGTATTTCTTTAAAGTTTGCTCCATCTTTGTTCTTTGTTTGGCGAGTTACTTAAAACTCGAAAGATCGCGGAATGTTTCACTTAGTTCGTAGAGAAACCTTTCACAGTGGCGTCGGTTTGGAACATAACAATCGGATTAAAAGATCAACTTATCTAATCGGAAAGTTTAACGATTCAGACGATTACAAAGAATCAGAACCATGAATTACGGTGACATTGTTTTTATTAACTTAATTTTATTCTTGTTGCAGGTTAACTTTTATTTTAAATTGTTCTTTGTGATCATATTCTAACTCGTAATGTGGTTTATTGTGTTAAACTTTAAACGCTACAAAAAATGATTATTCTTTCATCTTTAGTATCCATTTAAAAACTTAATAAATTTATTTGGAAAGTTATTTAAACTGTTTCTTCGGGCGACTTTTATTAAGTTGTGTATAATTTAAGATTAAATATTAAACCTTTTTGCTAGACAAGTCTATAAATTTATTAGACAAACAATATTTATTAAACTTCATTTCCAAATTGCGTTTATATTTAAAAGACTTCATACAGAACTTATAATTTCGGTCTTTCATATTTTTTAATTACACAAAGAAATGAAGAGAAACGTCAAAAAGGTTTCTCAATGCATAATTTTGTAGGTATTTCAAAGATAACTCTTTATGAGAAGGCTTTTAAAAACGAAGTTGTGGGTTTTGCGTCACGACAGTATTTAGTTGACACCTATTTTTGATAAAAACCCTTGAGAAGACTAGACCGACACTATCTTTTATTTCAGGGAGTAATTTACTTTAGTAAGTATTGTAGAAGTGGCGCAGGGAAGCAATTTATCTGTGGGTTTGTTTTAAGTATTTATATACTAACAGAGTTTGAAGTGACATCTGCGTTTTGCCAGTTCTTGTGTTAATTTTGTAACGAAATATTATCCTGGGTTATAAACTAAAATGTGACGAACATAGTGATGGACAAACATTGTGATGATACTAGTCGTCTGCATACTGAATTTACTATTTATTATCACTACATAGTATAAAACAAAGTCGCTATTTTTGTCTGTTTGTTTGTCTGTATGCTGAAATCTTTAAAATTACGCAACGGATTTTGATGCGGTTTTTTGTAATAGGTAGAATGATTCAAGAGGAAGGATTTTATGTAAAATAAATCCCGAAATTCCCACGGGAACGGCCACAACGCGGGTAAAACCGCGGGGCGCTGCTAGTTATAAATAAATGAGAAATTATGAACGAAAGATGACATTCGAACGTAGCATGATTTGATTTTTTTCTATTATGGTTACCTAAACTAATATAATAGAGCTAAATATTTTATTGTTGGTTTGTTTGAACGCGCTTATCTCAGAAACAATCAACTCTATTTTAATGATTCTTTTTGTAACGGTTAGCCACATTCAACGGAAAGGTTTTATAGGCTATTTGTATCCTGAAATTCTCACGGGAACTGGCACAACGGGGGTAAATCGGGGGCGTGGCTAGTCTATGTATATTTCATAAAAAGTGTAATGTCACAAATAATCTTGAAAAGACGCTTTTTTACTTAAATGTCACATAAACGAAAAAGGTAATTTAATATAGCTTCTGTTCATATAATAACAGCTGTTGAGAGAAAGCGACGGTCTAAAAATATCGGGTTATAAAGGTTCGGCTGGGCATTGTCTGCCTATTGAACGGTAATTTATATTACACCTTTGTTTGTCGTCTGCATTGAACAAAAATGTCTACATTTAAAACTGACGAAATATTAAGGAATAGTATTACCTCAAATATATTTGGAAAAAGTTCACAATGGTACTATTACTCTTCTGAAGGATTATCCAGGTTAATGGTTAACTAGCAGTGCTTCGCGTCTCTTCCTGCATTTTACCCTTTTCTTGGGAATTTCTTGATAAAAAGTAACAAATAAACTTTCTTACAATTGTGATGATCATAAGAAAGCTTTTTTGAGTGGATAGTTGTCAAAATAAACCCATATAGATATAAATACAAACTAGAAATAAACATAAGTTTATTTTCTACATACTAGTAAGTTATACACATGAATGTAGATATATATTCGCAACAAAGAGATCTTCGATTGAAAGCATTCCTAATTAAATAGAAGACAAAAGCCAGCGTAGATCAGTTGACATCCAGTAAAATGTAATAACGGAGGCCCGCTCATTACTCTTCGCGGAAGAGTCGACGTGACTATCAGATAACCGAGCGAACCCCCTCTGTAACCAACGCAATATACGGTTCATGGTAAACACATTGTGTATAGTTGATTGAAAATTCTAGTGTCTAGTTTGACCAATGTTGTAATGCATTGCGTATTCGTGTTCATATGTCTGTGATATCAACATTTTTAACGCATTTAAATAAATAATAATAAATAAATATGCCGGAACAAATTCACACAGGTTAATTACACCCAAACTAAGCTCTAAGCTTGTAATATGGAATCTAACTAACTGACACTTCTACAAATACTTTATAAGAATACATAATTTCTACCCAGACGTCGTCGCCAACAACTATGTTTTTACATATTGCTGACTCCGAGCAGGAATTGAACCCGCAACCCTCGACTCAGTAAGCGCTCTCACTGCCACTGTGCCAGCCCGCGGGCCCTCTAGGGTTCCACTGCGACCGGGGAAGGCTCGCCGGAGACGGGGGCCCTGACCGACTCTCTGGGGCACTCCGGAATCGCCCGTGGTGTGGTGTCGTTGTTCACCAATAGCTCGCTACAAGTTGCCCTGCGGGCTTATTATTATGAAAGTTGAACACTAAATTCTATTATAAATCATATTTCTTTAAACGTGGAACCACGGCAATCTTTCAGAAAACCAAAGGAACCAGTGAAAATTCATCATAAATATTCGTCAGTTCAATGGTGTAGGACGCTATTGTTGAAGGTTCAGTACATACTGATGTGGTATATATTATGAGCGACAGCGGTCATCATAAAAATGGTAGAACATAGAATTACTTTTTACAATATATTTATAAAAAAAAATATTTAAAAGAGTGCCTAATCTAAGTTGTTGATTATTCAAAATTGTAGATGTTGATAAATGCAATTAAAAGTTAAGTATCCAACTTGCAACTAAGTTTCTACATGGCATTGCTTTCTCAAAGGAACCTAGCCACGTGCTACCGAGAGTACGATAAATTGTCGATCGAGCTGTTACAATCATTAGAACATGTTAGATGCCTTCACATGGTCTTGAAACTCGAAAGATGGCCACTTACCTACAGGAACTTACTTTTCACTATTTCCGCTTAACTTTTTTCAAAATTCATTCGTCATTGTCCAGACAACGCTCCTGTGACTTGCAGACGCTCCTTGATGTGGCATCATCCACCCCGTGACATTTGGCCGACAATAGCCGCTCCGATTTGGGAAATATTTTATCTTTCTTCATAAAGGCAACCTACAATAGGGTGATGTATTTACGAAATAAATGTCAACCTATCACTCAATGTTCGTTGTAAAGTACAGGATACTGTATGTCACAAATTGGTGATGTGATTTTTTTAGATAGAAAGAAACAGTTAGTATATATCTATACTAATATTATAAAGCTGAAGAGTTTGTTTTGTTTGTTTGTTTGTTTGTTTAAACGCGCTAATCTCAGAAACTACTGAACCGATTTGAATAATTTTTTCACTGTTAGATAGTCTATTTATCGAGGAAGGCTATAGGCTACATTTTATCCCGAAATTCCCACGGGAACGGGCACAACGTGGGTAAAACCGCGGGGCGCTGCTAGTCAGTATATATAAGGCAAATTTGTACTCACGATACAAAAAGATGATTATAAAAATGTTGAGAATAAAAAAATTACATGAATAAAAAAATCTATTTTTTTTTAAATATTATGACCTCTCGATCAATTTGGTAACATATTGCAAAACCTTGATATACTCTTTAATACTTCGTTTTAACATTTTACCCTTTTGTCCCACGGCTGGGCAAAAGATATCCCTGCTTAACCTCCGCGGTCTTTTATCATAAGAAATAAAATAGGTCCATACTTATTTTTTAAATATATCTGCTATTTTAATTATTCACGGTACATCAAATGGCGTCAGTGTGAGAGTTATAGAAGATCGCACATAGGTTATTTTCTCTCACGTGGGTTCACCAAACGTTCGCCCCCATACATGATTATTTTCACAAAGAAAATCTTTTCATTTATAATGTCTATTAGAAAGATCTACAAGGCGTACCTGCCTAGCTATTTATACAACCACAGCTTACCAACCCACATACAACTTCATTTACAAAACCAAAGTAAATAAATAGCATAATTAAAAGGTGTTTAAGAAAAGTCCAATAAAACTCAATGGCGTTGTTTGTTTCAGTAAAACGAGAATTCTCAAAATAAATACAGGAGACATGATTCCCTGATGAAAGTTCCGCAGTATTAGACAAACAAACAATCTGAGCATACCCACTCTGTTACTACGTAAATAGAATCTCTTTGAGAGAGATACGAAATTTGTGAAACGTAGAAAATACTTTTTAAAACGTGACCATTTAAGAGGGTACTGTTTGACTATGAAGACCTTCTGTTTTATTAATAGCCAAGTTATTTTCACGCAGAAAATCGTGTCAATGGTCTGTTTTACTTCTTGCATATTTAGACACTAATTTTACCGCAGTCATAACCAACCCTAATTATACAACATCATGAATTTATATTTCAAACAAATACCAACATTCTTACTCCCCTTTCCGTCCTTTTTTTTTATCTAAATAACTAAAAGTAACAGTAATTTCGGTGATTATCTACACTGAAAACAAACAACAAAGCCGTGGTTTTCTGTATTTCGTATCTAAATTGGACAATTAAAGGCCTTTTGTCATTTAATTGTTTGTCTACTCCAAACAATGCGAAGCCGTAATCATAAATAACTGAGGCTTAATGAACGTAATGACTTTTGTCTAAATAAAAAAAAATGTGATTAGTTATGGTGGGGTCTTGTTATACCGGGGTCGTGACTCCATGCCTACGTTGCTACGAACGCTACGAATGTTTACATAATGCTACAAGGTTGCTACGAGTTGCTACGAATTGCTACACGGTGCAAAAATGCTACGTAATATAAATATTTGCGTACTTTCATACACATACCCTACAAAGTAAAACAACGTTATATGAAACCAGGTGAAAAATCAATAAGCAAGTTTGTCCACATTGTAAGAAGACAACCTCAAATTATGTTAATATAAAAAGTTGAGCGTTACGAATTTCGTCAAAATATATTAATATTCCACGTTGTTCACTCAATTTTATTGGAAGAAAAAGTTATTCTCTTTATTTTCATAAAACTACTTCAAACAAATCACATTAAGATGAGCTTAGGGGCCTGATAAAAGTTTAGTGTATTAACATCAGAATCATAAAAGCGAACGCAAACGTTATGACTGTTTATCGATAGGTATTTAAAAAACTTAAATAGATTATGCTGGCTCGGGTTTGAGATCATCAACCTGCAGGCAATATTCTCTAATTATGCTCTCTTTACTGATATCTTCAGTAATCGTAATGCCTTTACTCTTTTTGCCTAGTTGCAAAATTGCCTAAGAAATTTTTAATCTAATTAATACCTAAATATGGAAAACAAAACTGTTCGTTCAAAATTGTACTTTATGCTTCACCAAATAGAACACTGATTAAAACGAACGTCATTTGTTTTTATAGATATTTAGGGTCTTAATAAATTAATAGTTCTTGTGCAATCGACTCTTAATTACGAAGTTTAAACATTCATTATATGACGTCATTATACTAGTATAAAATAATTATCTACCTATGTAGAAAACAAATAAAAAGAGGTGGTTTGAACTCATAAGATATCATTAATATTTCATTACCTTGTACCCTGTATTAGATAAAATAAAGAACGTTAGATCGTATGTTATCTGTTAGTAAAATCATTTTCATGAAATAACACAGCAAATAGAAGGTGCTAGACATTGTTTTTCCAATTTACTCGACATCTAGGTTCTAATTTCTAAATGCGAATGGTAAAAGCATCTGAAAATAGGCTTCCATTGCACAGGCGTCAGCAAAGGGTATACGAGTACAACTCGTGATAAGCAAAACTGTTTCGGACACAGAGTATGTTCTCCTTTACAAAACAAATATATTTAGGGTACTTTCTAAATGCTTATTCTGTGTTTTGGGATGTTCTGGTTTTCAGTAATTTTATGTATAGTGGTTTTATTTTAACTAACTTTTGCAGATTGGGAACGGCGTTCTGGATACTGAGTATTTCAATTTGTTTAGTGAAATAGGTACTTTTCTAATCTGGTTTGGTAGCAATCTTTTTGCTGAGGAGTTCTCGTTCTTGTAGACTTTTTCAATATCAGTTAGGACATACCTTTGTTTAATCTACTGTGAGTCTACTTTGTGTTCAAAGTTCGAAAGATTTCAGCTTCTAAAATAGGTAAAGGCTAACAAACGCTTTAAGCCCACCATTGTAACACCATCTACGAGTATCTAGAACATCTCGTAATGCCCACAACTATACAAACCTAATCGTTTACATTTACAGTAGTCAAGTTCATTTGTACTGAGGTTTGTTATCGATCCTATTATACAAGACGAGGCAAGTAAACAAATGTCTCTTAATTAGGTCAATGTATTTTACTTGTCTGTTTCTAGAAACTTCCAGTAACTGATAATAACTAGCGCAGGACAAGTGGCGGAGATTCGTTTCGAATGCCAAGTTACTTTGAAATTGGAATTTGCTAAAACTAACAATTAATATTTAAGTTCTGTGGTTTTCTTGTCATTGTAATGACAGATAGGTGGTGGCATTATAAAAGGTCTTTTTAGGGTTCCGTAGCCAAATGGCAAAAACGGAACCCTTATAGATTCGTCATGTCTGTCTGTCTGTCTGTCTGTCCGTCCGTCTGTCCGTCTGTCTGTCCGTATGTCACAGCCTTTTTTCTCCGAAACTATAAGAGCTATGTTGTTGAAACTTAGTGTGTAGATGTATTCTGTGAACCGCATTAATATTTTCATACTAAAATAGAAAAAAAATAAAATTTTAGGGGGGTCTCCCATACATAGAAATGAAAAAAATATTTTTTTTTTCATCAAACCCATACGTGTGGGGTATCTATGGGTAGGTCTTCAAAAATGGTATTGAGGTTTCTAATATCATTTTTTTCTAAACTGAATAGTTTGCGCGAGAGACTCTTCCAAAGTGGTAAAATGTGTGTCCCCCCCCCCTGTAACTTCTAAAATAAGAGAATGATAAAACTAAAAAAAATATATGATGTACATAACAATGTAATCTAACACCGAAAATTGGTTTGAACGAGGTCTAGTTAGTAGTTTTTTTTTTTACGACATAAATCGTAAACCGCAAAAAAATACTGATTATTCATTCAATAACTCAAATGTAAATAAAAAAACATTTATTTCAAGAACTTCTTTATTATGTTACTCGCTGCTACGGAACCCTTCATGGGCGAGTCCGACTCGCACTTGGCCGCTTTTTTTAACGAATTTTCGATAAATTATAATTCCGAGTACAGGTTGAATGCTGACTCTTTTGGTTTGGTTTTGGTTCATTAAAAGTTATTAATACAGCGATTATTTGTCATATAGGACTTGATCTGAGGTTGCCGGTAAGGGATAGGTTATAGAGATTAGCTGTAAACTTATGGTCTATTGGATCATTTTAAAACATGATTATGTTTTTTACTAATTTGAAGATTTGTAATTTGACTCAAAATATATTTCATTGGGCCTTTCAGAAGCGTCTAGTGACGGGAATGGGTGAAGGCCTAGACCAACTATGAGGTGGTACGATAAAATTTCAAAATTTTAAAAATCATCCCTGTTTAAAAACAAAGACAATAATAACCCAACCCACCACGTTAAAGTTGACATTTTGCGCAATCCAATTCTTTTATCAAAATTAAGTTTGTCTACAAAACTAGGAAGCTTGGTTCAAAGTTGGTTCAATGTTATCCACATTGTGTTTGTCAGCTCGCGGCTTCTATTAAAAAAGCAAAAATTACATTGTTAGCCTGCGGTCACAGGGTTGACAGTGTTCATAAAAATAACTTTAAGTTTTTCTATTTTGTAATGCCTTAACATAGTGACAATTCTATATTTGAATACATAATTTAAGCTGAACTCTTTGAGTTAAAGATTGGTATAAGTTTTTAGTTAATGCTGTGGTACATCCCTAATGTCATTTAAAGTACTTTGGTGGCTCATTCTTAGAAATTCTCCATAAAATGTTAGTAAGTATTGGAGATTTGTGAATAGAAAGAGGTTCTTAGCAGGCTTAAAATCATGTGCCGACTACACAGAAAATATTTAGTTTAGAGGTATGTAGGACATGTACAATGGGATTTAATAATAATTTAGTTCGCCTATTGTAAAATAAATAAACTTTGCTTTGATACTCCCCACTGTACAATGAGATGATCCATCTACAATGAGATGAGAGGCCTTTGTCCAACAGTGGGATATTACTGGCTAATTAATTAGTTAATACTTCTTTTTTTACTATTACATTTTTGATTATTAAATGCGTCTCTTGCTATTTTTTGCTATTAAGCCGCGGTCGCTTATTAAAAGTAACGCTTATTAAAATTATGTTTTTAATTAACATTAATTAGCTTATTTATTTTGCAAAAAAATACGTTTGAGACCTTAAACAGCTAAATTGGCAGTCTCGCAAACTGGGTGAGCATAAACTTGGAAAATTCAACTTTGTAGATACAATAATTTCACTGGATGTGACATCCGATTAAAAATGTGTATACGTCACGGTTATGTCAATAGAGTTTGTTGATATTCATTTGTTTATTTATGACCCTACGACTATGTATTTCTCAATTTCCGTCTGCAGAGCTATATTCCTACCAACTATAAATACAGAATCAATATATATGTCGGCATTTATAGCCGATCGGCTATCGAAAGGGGCACCTCTATTAATAGCTGTCAAACGCCATTACAGGACCCGCTAACATAAATCTAAGCTGAATACGTGCCACATCCAGGAGTTATTCATACAATTTGCGATATATTTTTTGAGCCCGCAGCGTTTTTTAATTGTACCCAATTAACTTTATTTCTGCCCTTAGCTTTGGGAAGCCAATTACATTAGGTTGGTACTCGACTCTCGGAAAAAATGAAGAAAATATAAAAACAATTAAATTTATTTTTACAAGATTTTTTTAGAAGCTATTAGATGAGAATTGATGGAGGTTGCCGGAAGCTCTTTATGCGATAAAATTGTTATGAGTTTCATGTAATTTGATTTATTTGGGCAATTAATTAGTTAAATTATTTCTTTATTGGATTGCTTCTTGTCTCTTATAGGAGACTTTTGTGTCGGAATAAAGTTATTTATTAGATAGACACTTGTAAAATGAATTTATTTCATCACGACTATATAATTTGAAGGCAACATAAAAAAGCTTTGCTTCGTATATGTAGGTTTTGCGAGTATACTAGCTGCGAGGTGGGTTACCTTCACCATAACCAATCAACAGAATCATTGAACACAAAAATAAAAATTCTAAACTTCGAACGACCGAAATGCCCGCGTGAGCGAAATGCATGTTACATATGTAAAGTTACTCGCTCACTTGCGTTTTATAGATCACACCGCTCGCATCTTGCTTAAACCCGCACTATCGATCGCTTAAACCCGCACTATCGCTCGCTTAAACCCGCACTATCGCTCGCTTAAACCCGCACTATCGCTCGCTTAAACTCGCACTATCGCTCGCTTAAACCAGCACTATCGCTCGCTTAAACCCGAACTATCGCTCGCTTAAACTCGCACAATCTAAGCGGACACCCTAGAAACATATTTGTGGGAATATTTTCCCTAAAACACCTATCACACATTTGGTGTTTAAACCGCCTCATAAATTCATCTAGTTATGAATTTATCATTAGTTGCAGCTTAATCACTCTCTCAAGCGAACTGGGAGTAACAACACGGGGTCAGGATTACGGGACATCTCGGTTCAAAATGAGATATCTAATCCCCTGAGTTTACAAAGCCTTTTAGAATTTTAAATTCTTCATTTTCAGCTTATCGCGCTTGAAATAAATGTAACAATATTTTGAATACGACGCAGATAAAGAATAATAAAGCGTTTTGGGTACAATTTGTGATTTACGTTCTTTATGTTGCGTTACTTTATCGTTTCTTAGCGTTTTTACTTTAATGATGGGGAAACTTTTGTCGAAACATTATTACATACTGATTACTCCTTACTGTACTGATATCTTCGGTGAGATGAGAGGCTTTGCCCAGCACTGGGGTATTCCCACTAGTGGGCAAAAGCTTATTCACAGGCTTATTATTTACTTTATTATGGCATAGATTTAAAAAATAGGGTCTTTAATAGTCGCTCTTCTCTGGAATAGTATAATTCTGTGAAAGGGCTAAGCTTGAAGTTTTAATTACGGAAAATATACAGAGAAAAAAAGTTGTTTTTATTTATAAAATGTTTCGAATTTCAAAATAATAATCAACATTAATTGAACTGCAAAATACAAAAAAACTTCAATCAACTATAATCTGAAACTTGATGGTACGTCCTTTTCAATACTTTGTATATAAAACCCGGATTGAAAATACATTTTTAATCTCTACCATCTATACTAATATTATAAAGCTGAAGAGTTTGTTTGTTTTGTTTGTTTGTTTGTTTGTTTGTTTGTTTGTTTGTTTAAACGCGCTAATCTCAGAAACTACTGAACCGATTTGAATAATTCTTTCACTGTTAGATAGTCTATTTATCGAGGAAGGCTATAGGCTACATTTTATCCCGAAATTCCCACGGGAACGGGCACAACGCGGGTAAAACCGCGGGGCGCTGCTAGTGTACAATATAAACCAAGTTTTCAAACATAACTGTTTGCTTTTCATCAAAAACTTTTTAAACCGATCATAGTTTCAACGCAGTTTGGTTTCTATGTGCACTGGAATACCTCGGTTTACGTTTTATACTTTCACGGTAGTATTTATTAAAACAATATTTGATTTAAATAAATGATATAGGTGTAAAAATATTACATTTTAATCCGTACGTAACTAATTCCTGTTCAGATAAAAACGCACACACACATACGCCAAAATTTGATTGAACTAATTTTACCAATTCAAAACACAGTTCCTTTACTAAAGTCCGTTACTACAATACTCCAACGATATATAATACAAATCATGCAATTTACTGCCGCACTCAAAAACGTCCATTAAAACCGGACTTAACTAATTGACGGAATTTTTCATAGATTATAATGTCAAAGTCACTCGTGAAATCTCTTCTAAAGAAGCATTTGACGTCGGAGGCCTAAAGGCGGTCTAAAAACTCCAACCAGGGTTGCCCACTAACCTACTCGAACTCACTTATTTGATGTCTCTAAGTACAGGCCTTAATACACCGCAAAGCTAAACGCTATAAAACAAAGTATTTTCTTGTGTGTTATCTTACACGTCCTTGTTTTTTCAGAGTCTGTGCCATCGAAAGATCTGGAAGGATCTATCTATATAAATAATCGTCGGTCAACGTCATAAATTTTGATGAAGATAACAGAAAGTATCATAGAGCTTAGTTATTTACTCGTACAGTTTATACAGGCATACTTATGTGGTTGAAAGAAGCTTATACGAGTTAAAAAGTTGCACTGAGTATAAGTATTCTTAGTACCATTACATAATTTTGACACACATGGCAATATTGTCGTAAAGTTTTGTAGCTCTTGGTATTGAGTATTTATAACAATTATATAAGAGAGTGCGCTTTTGGAAAAGTACAGGCAGCGTCGCGACACAGCCGCTGAAGAGTCCAGGCGGAGTCAGGGTACGAGGAGGAGGAGGGATACGGTTCATTACTTTCATTCAACTATGTCTAAAGCGCTTAAAGCAGCTGACAAACTACTGAGCTCCCTTTTATTTCATATAACTAACTAAATCGAAAAAGGCTGACTAAATACCAACCAATTTTTTTGCGACATAAAAACTAGGTCAAAAGTCAGAAACACTTTTGTATTAGGACAAAAATATCATAAAACTATCCGACTACCCAATCAATAGAGCCTATCAAATATTTCCAGTAACACCCACCAGTAAATCACTACAATAGAACATTGGGGTCAATAACATTCGCACTCAGAATATTCCATCGGCATCCGAATACACAATAAGACCAATGGATTAAGTACAGCAGAGGCGAAAATCCAAGTAAGATACAGACACAATTCTGGAGAACGATCCTTTGGTGGCGCAACCGGCGATCGTTCCAAGAACGCTTTGTGGACGGAAAAAAGGTTAAATTCGAACAATATTTACTCTATACGTGCACATGAATATCCTGTTATTGATTCAGTTTGTTCAGCGCAACTCTCTTACGATTCTCTCGATTCATTCGAGATGTACATATAAAGACAACTGCAGTATAACATAAACTTTAATCAGTTCATTAATTGTTAATGAGTTGGGTAGGAGTTTTAACGTTGTTGGAATTTTGATTGCTTAATGAGTGGTTTGGATACTAAAGCTAACTTTAGGTTGCATTATTTCTGAGATAGATAATGACTGAGATTGTCTATAGTCTGTGTGTTAGTAAGGGATAAAGTGGTCCATTTTGACACAAGGTGTTCGTGAGCTTACCAGCTTAGGAGTGTTAAAGACCGATAGCCTCTCGGGAGTAACCCCTTGCGCCATTTCTATATGGGAACTAGCGAATAAATCTATACGGTGCAGCACTGAGGTACGGCATTAAGTGAATTTGTATTTTACAGTACATGAGCATATCTAGTATGTAACCGTGTTCTTATAATCTTCATAAATATAAGCCGAAAAGCTCCAAAGCTTATGTTTCATAACAAGCTTTAAAACAAAGAGAAATCTCCATTAATATTTCATACGTTTATCGTGAAACCTTCAGCGCCATGTTTGTACTACAAATCCAAATAAAATATTAAATATAAATTGTTTAAGAATAAAAGTGATCGGTAACCGTCAAATATAATTGTCCGTTCGTAATTACGGTGAGCGTTTCGGCTCCGTTACAGAGAAGGGTAAGATTCGGACAGATCAGAGCCTTTAGGGAAATCAAGTGATCCTGAGACCGCGAGCCGGTTCATTGGGTACGCGTAAAGCGTTCCATTGTTAGGTATTACGGTGATGTTTCACGTAATAGCGTAATTTAAGTTAGGTACTGTCAGGGAACATTGTACGTTCATTGTGTTCTATTAATAAGCAGTGTTTCGCGACGAGTCCTCTTTTACGGCTTTTCTTGGTAATATTGAACGGCTTCGGCGTTTATTGCTCAAGCTTTCGGAGCTTTCGTCGAGGAATTTGTTGTATGGCTTTTCGATTTTATTCACAACGATGTCCTCAAGTCCACTTTGTTACTTATTAATGCACTTATTTTCTATGTCAACATGAAATGTAATTAGTTTAAAATTTTTGGATTGAATGTATCGATCTTTTTCAAATTGATTTTGACAAAAGATCAACTCATAATATTGTTTCCAATAAAGTTAAACAAGGAATTTTGAAAATAAACATAACATATTCGAAGGCATAATATAATGTCTTAGCCAAAGAATCATATCATAAAAGTTAAATTAAAAATTAAAGTCAAATATTTGGGTTCATATTTCATTAATTTCTCACAAAATTATTAAATATTTCTGGTAATTTTCCATTATAACGGTCGTAAAAATTCCATCTTTTGTGTACAAATCTTCGAAAGGCGGTGTATAAAATTTGAGCTCATATATGATTTCCTTAAACTTTGTGAATATTATCATTTGTTTTTTAATACTTTTTATTATCACTACATAGTATAAAACAAAGTCGCTATTTTTGTTTGTCTGTTTGTCTGTATGCTTAAATCTTCAAAATTACGCAACGGATTTTGATGCGGTTTTTTGTAATAGGTAGAGTGATTCAAGAGGAAGGTTTTTATGTAAAAAAATTCCCGAAATTCGCACGGGACGCGGGTAAAACCGCGGTGCGCTGCTAGTTTCAATATAAAAAGAGGCAAAAAGAATTTTATCATATTAAGAAACTATACATTTGTAACATTATTAATATCATTGTTTTGTATACTAAAATTTGTTGACTAAAATAAATGCAATTATTTCTTGTAGGTACTTAATTCGATTTGACTTCAATTTAATTTATTTCCCCCATTGTACGCGACATGAGACTATCCGAAATTATCCGATGTGTAATGACAATGTCCAATCTGATGTGGGTCTACTCGAAGCCAATCTGAAAGGAATTCCAGTTAATATGTAGCCCTTATACCAAATACCAAGATTCCCCCTTCATTGTAGCACCCCTTACGGCAGACAACACGACAGCACTGAATTACTTGTTGTCCATTACTGCCTTAGTGTGGGGCGCAGGTAAGTTTTATGGACGTAGCTGGCGATGGTTGCCGATAGTGGTTTTAAGAGATATCGCTGTTTGTATGGTATAGATAATCGGTTTAAGTTAGGGGTTTCGATGTGATTTAGTAATGTGACGGTCGAATAGATGATTCGAACGTGAAATGTTTCAAGTAATTTTGATGGTTTCACTTTGATTTGAAGGCTGTTTCATTTGTCAGTGTGAAGCTGAATAGTTTGAGTTGTATTTCGAAATAGGGTCAGTGGTTACGAACCTTCTATAAGTATTTAGATTGACATATTTTCTATTATAAATACTGGTATATCGAAAGTGTTCGAAAGCGTAATACCTAAGCCTAATCCGTGTTACTATACGAGTACTACAATCAACAGCAGCTAGAGGTGTGAGTACTTTCAAGCTGTAACATTTATACTAAAATCCTTTTTACTCATACCGAGGAAAGCTTCCGTTGATTAATTTGAATAACCAAAAAACTATTTATTCATCTCTCCCACATTCATTCCGGAACAAATAATAATCAGCGGCTTCCTGATTAAAAGTCTCCCGTACGTCACATGCAGATACATTTTTTCCATTTCAAAACACAGAACTCCTTTTTAATTACACGTCGTTGGTTGCCGGTTAATAAGTTCTCTCACTAACAAACAGACAGACAAAGGTGCCTTAAACAAAGCTGGAGTTGGCACAAAGGATGTCACATACACCGCGGGTGCCAACACTCGCTTACGTACAAATATAGTGATGTCTATTCCAACACAGATAGAATTGAATTTACCGCAAATCATTTCATATCTGTTTGTAAACACACGGGAAAACAATAAAAATCGGGAATGGCACACATTTCCTCTGTTTATCGTGTATATTTATGCATTTTATGACAGTATAGTGTGAATTGAGGGGCCTTAAATTCGATCTCGAACGATGACATTTATGAGTAGATTCGTAATGCTTTTACTCTGTTTTTGGAGTGTATGTTTTGGTATTTGGGGTGGAATTTATATAGCTCTATTGTAAGTGGATAGATGAAGAAAACTGTGTGTGTGGGGAATGCTGAACTACGATATTTGCAAAGAGGTTTTAGTTCGAACATATGTAAATAAATATATTTGTTCACGTACGTAATATAATCAATCAAGTTACTGTGGGCGTGTTGAAATAGAAAACTATTCCTGTGTATCAATTGAAGCTAAACACAGCACATCCCACAATTCTATTTTTGAGATTTCAGCCTTTTAGGTTTACCTTCGAATTCTCTTCAAATTAAAAGGTATTTAATTTGATACATAGTTGACAACTATTGGTTTAAATATAGTATAAATTATAAGGGGTTGAAAGGACTTGCTGGCATTTGAGTATTTGACATGTAAAGTATAGGTATATATTTAAATTGATATCAAGGATATAAGTATCAGAAGCGTTACTAAGGATTAAGATTAAAGAAATTACTCTCAGATAAGAGCAACCGTGTACGGGTGAGACTCATACATAAGTTATATATAACGCATGTTATATAACACGTCATTCACCATTCCTATTTATACTCGTATAACACTAATACCTAGTAGTTTATGCAACTGTCATATAATGAAGGGTATTATATGCAGTTGCATACACTACTTTATCTTCACTAATGCAATTAATCAAACAAAATTTTAAAAACAAAACACATTGCGAAACATTAAATTCACGCGTACGTGTATTGTCACAGTGAACTTGCCGCCATTAAAATCTAACCAATGAGAGCGCAGCTGCGCGCGCAGGGCCGCAGGGCGCGCGCCGCGCAGGGCGCGATGTTATAATGAGATTTTACGATATCGATATGGATATTATAACATCATGTGCAATTGCTTAAATTGAGTGTTTTAGTTGTCTGCGCTATAACAGTAGTAATTATAAGTCAAGTATTGGAAACATAAGTAGAATGTTACAACATTAGTGTAGATAAACAATATTATAATACGTTTAACATGCAATATTATCTTAAGTTGTAAGATGTTTTGTTATATAGGATCACCCTTATATAATACCAAACTGTTTCAACCCAAGACAGCTAATAAGTTAGGAAGTAAATAAAACAAATGAAAATCATTTTACATAGACCATTTTTTGTTTGTCATAGAACGTTATTTGAATAACATTTCCGTACGCCCACTTAAATACGGTCACTTTTGTGTTTCATATCTCAAACTGAGCCCTTTATATTAACACCCACGACGTCGGGTGCCTATCATCTGTCAAGTTGCTCAATGATGGTTTCGGAATGGTGATGCCGATTGAAACTGTTTTGTAATTTAAACAATGTGTATTGTAGTAGCGATCCGCCCTCGCTTGGCTTCGATTAACCGAAGTTGCATAAGATTCAGCTGGTTTTCTAAGATAGAACGTAACCTAAATGTTCCTCTTTAAATAACTTATTATATACTAGCCGCGCCCCGTGGTGTTACCCGCGTTGTACCCGTTCCTGCGGGAACTTCGGAATAAAATGTATCCCATGTGTTATTCTGACGTACCTATCACTAAGTATAAAACAAAGTCGCTTTCCGCTATCTGTCCCTATGTATGCTTAGATCTTTAAAACTACTCAACGGATTTTGATGCGGTTTTTCTAATAGATAAAGGGATTCAAGAGGAATGTTACATGTAAATAAAAATCCCGAAATTCTCACGGGAAAGAGCACAATGCGGGTAAAACCGCGGCGCACTGCTAGTTTATTATCACTATTTAGTCGAACTACGACACGAGCGCTACAAAGATACTTATAACCTGATCAAATAAGATCAAAGAGTAGCTTTGTGTTGTTAGTATCTATTGTAATTTATACCGCAGTACAGTGACAGGATTGAAGAGCATTTTAACGAATATTCCTACACAAGATACCATGCAATTTAAATAGCTAACCATAAGACGAATTATAAAAGAAACTACTAACTTTAAAACGGTCGCATAAAATAACCATGTTTCTTCCGAAATCGATTTCCCTAAACCAAAAAGTTTGCTTCAGCAATAGATTTCGGATAAATAGCTGACTCGTGTCGAGATTAAAACAGCAATACAATACAAAGGACGTTGAGAGACAACTTTTTGTTTTCCCAAAGTAGTTTCGGGAAGTCCGGAACTGGTTTTAAACTTGGTTGATAGGAAGGTGACACTTTGAAAATACTCTTGTGTTCTTAAAGCCTGTGGGAATAACTCCTTTGTTATGTCTTTGACAATACTGACGACAAATATATAAAAAGTTTATATAGGCCAATAGATAAGTAGAAATTACTTTTATATTGACTTGTACTTGATTTATTAGAAGAGTATTAGGCGCACGCCGCGGGCACCCGCGACGGTTCACTTTTGTATGGAACCGCGGCGGGCGCCCGCTTAGCGCAGTGCTGCCCCTTAGATTAGGAGAGTAGGTCTTTGCCAATTTTGGTATCGGGTCTTTAGCCCATCTAAAGACCTGCAACATAGTCTTACGTTTCAGTTAGGTAAGGTAATCTTCCTGTTAGTAAATCCTACTTTTTACCGCTCAATCTTATTCAAAGAATAGGTTTTTACATCCGGTCTAATAAAGATGACCTCCTATTATTCCTCATTGATAACTTTTGATGTGTAGAACAGCTAAACTCCATGATATCAAAAACACTTAAGTATAAACTTAATATAAAGTCTAAAAAATTTATTGCTAAGTTCCTTAGCCAATTTTCCCCTATCGACTCTCTTCAGTTCGTCCGCCTCTTAACGTCTAGTGCTAAGTCTCTAAGTATATCTTAGTACTTAGTCTTTCAACCGGTCAAGTGTTACACCTCTAGTGGATAGTCCTTAACATTGTTATTGCTAAGTAATTGTAGGTAGTGGATACTGACACTAAGTAACGCTTGGTTCATTTATGGGTTGCACAGTGTTGATAATTCACCTTAAGTGTTTAAGGGCATATATGTGAACGAGTCATTTAGTTACCGTTCATTCATTATACTTTTTTATGAAGCTTGTTATATTTACGGCTAAGAACATTGTAAATGAAGAGATATTTAAGACAAGCGAGATACAAAACAATACTAACATCTCTATGTTCTATCTATAGAGATAGAACTTAGATTGTGTACATAGGTTATATACACAATCAGTTACATGAACACTATGAAATATAAGAAGGCAATCTTTTTGCATTGAAGTTACAATAAGAGTTACCCATTATAAGTAATTTTTACCCATAAAAATACATCTTTTTTCATACTATAAGTGGTTTGCACTTCTCTGATACGTATAAAACTGCAATCTCCTGGCACAAAATGCATTATCTAACCACAGATCTAAGTATACTAGCAATGTCATATACAAGAGACCTCTTATTCGAAAATTAAACAATGTTACGTGGGCACAAAGAGAGACGAGAGCACTTGGAGGTCTTTGTTCTATACAGTGGGGTGTTTCTTTTGACAAGCTTGTGTGGGCGGCAAAAGATATAAAAATAGAAAATGTAAATAAAATCTTTAAACATTTAATTTTATAGTTTATTTACTGATTTTCTTAGTTTATTTGTTTAAACGATGATAAGGTTAAAATTTTTTGTTTTATTTATAATGTTGCAGTTTAATTGAAATATGCTTATTTACTTGATTCTTAGGTTTAAGCGAACACTACATTATATATTCTTATAAAGTATTTATGCATGTATATGTAGTAGTATCAGTGAGTTAGATTCCATAATACAAGCTAAGAGCTGAGTTCGGGTCTAATTAACCGTGTGTGTGAATTTGTCCAGGTATATTATATTATTCATATTTTATTACTACTAATTTTGTCTACCGACGCCTCAGTCTTTTGTGACCACGGCACCTTTTAAGAGCCCAAAACGTGTTAGATAAAAGCTATCGTAGTTATAATTCAAAATAATTTAATTCAGAAAGTCGTGTTAGTTACACCATTTATAACTGGAGAACGGCTGGACCGATTTAAATACTTATTTTTTAATTTCATTTATTTATTCAGGAATATGATAATAGTGATCAAAATCGCGAAATTCCCTAGCGAACGGGTGTGCTGCGGGTAAAACAATAGGGCGCTGCTAGTTAGTAATAAATAAATGGCATTCGTGTAAATAAAAACAATTGAAATCTAATTCCTACAGTGTCATCATTTCGAATCTTCAGCTTGTGAGTTGAACCACTGCCTATTTCGCAGGAAGCAAGGTTGACAAGGTCCTTTAGAGTAGCTATTCTATCGTGATGACATGAACTGTCAGTGAGGTGTAGGAAGTGTATATAGGGTGTTCCATGGTTCTCGTGCAAGATAAAGTGCCTATATGTATACGAGTATAATATCCAATGTACGTTAGTTTAAACGGTTATACAATATGAAGATAAAGTAGCTAGCTTTATTAATATCTACAGTGCTTTAGTTTCTGTTTAATATCCGTGTGTTGGTTTCTGCATATTTATTTATTAACGACCAGTCTTTATGATCTATTTCAGATAGAAGATAAAGTTGTGACTTTGTTACTATCAATGTCAGAATTTAATTTACTGAATACCTATGACTAGCAGCGCCCCGCGGTTTTACCCGCGTTATGCCTGTTGCCATGGGAATATCGGGATGAAAAATAGCCTATAAACTTCCCGTTGAATGTGACTATCTATTGCAAAAATAATTATTGAAATCGGACTGGGCGCCCGCGGCGGGCGCACGCGACGTGCGTACGCTTGTGTTGACCCTAAGGGTGTCTGTCTGTATTGAAGCGGAGCGCGGCTGCGGAGCTTAGAAACGGAGAAATATTAACCAATAGAATTGCATAAAATCTCATAAGGGTACAAAAGGCTATCCAATATTATGTGTCTTTATCCCTGTACTAATTTACCACCAGACATTCTATATAATCGTATTTTTATTCACGCTCTATTTCATTAGACATTAATATGTCTGTAGAATGAGGTCAGTATGCAGCAATTAAGTTAAAATAACAGACAATCGATTAATGCAAAACCCATGTCGAATATAAAATAGGACAGTAAAAATTTATACCTAATATAAAATTAAACAGTAGATTACTGTAGCCAATCGCTTTAAAAGCAGCCCCAGATTATTACCTACTTGAAAGAATAATGTTTTTGAATAAGCTAAGTGGAGTTGAAGTACTAACAAGTAGGTTAAGTAGGAAATATTGATTCGTGATAGCTTTCAGTCGTTGCTGGACTGATTCATAGTACATTGTTGCTTGGAAATCTATACAAATAATCTATTCATCTATTCTCTATATACAAACAAATAAAATTGAAGTGTCTGTTTCTAATATTAAAATAACCGCATTTTACTAAGCGTATATAGATATACACACGATACATATACCAAAACAACATTTTTTTTTGAATTTTCTTTCTGTCTGTCTGTTTGTTCCGTTAATCTATGAAATGGCTGGACCGATTTTGACGGGACTTTCACTGGCAAATAACTGATGTAACAAGGAATAACTAAGGCTACTTTTATCCCCGAATTCCCGCGGGAACGGGTAAAACGCGGGTAATACCACGGGGCGCGTCTAGTACATAAATAAATCAAATAGATGTTTAAAAATAGCACAGAAAGAATTGCAATACCTCGATTTTTATGGTAGATGTATTTTACTATGTAAAGTACTACGATGTAGATTCGCTCAAACATTCCACCAAACATTGTCTTTCAACAGACCAATGAATAAATTTTAATTTAGTAAAGTTAATTTGACTAGAACAGTTTTAATTAATGTACATTGGAAAGTATCATAGCTTTAATGGGTTAATAAATAATCAACCTTTGTGCCAATTTATTTGACTTTACTTCTGAGGGAAAGAGAAATCGTTTAAGGACTTTTTGACTGCCTACTAACGAAAAGTTATATCTATTTTTAGCTATTCTGAACTTTGTTCTTGACTACAGGTTTAACAATAAGATTTCTGCTACAATCCACGCTAATAGTATTACGAGTACATTAAGACCAATGCTTTAAAATGAAGGAGTTTTGTCTGAAACTTTGAAGAGCTATGCCTACGTGCTACGATGTGCTACGCCTACGGTTTGCTACGCCTACATAGAATGCTACGCCTTGCTACGCGTCGACCATCATTGTAGTATACTTTTAACCATCTTCAAAAAACAGATATGAAAGTTATTAGTTCTTGTGAATATTTATACATATTGAAATGAATTATGTAATAAATTTCAAGCATATGTAATTAAAACAAACGAAAGTGCATAGTAATACAAAGATTACGTAAGTTAAAGTACGTATATACTTGTCTAAACAAATTTTGTACACTGCTAGTAGGATGGAAATAGCCAGTAACACGGTTATAGTATACGAAACGCAGCTATTTCTAGACAATTTTCAGCGTAAAGAGGATGTAAGTACCTATTTTGTTCGTATCCAACGGGACCATTTAAACAGGTGCGGTACTAAAATGTACTGTAAAATTAGAACAATACAAGTTATAATACAGATGTTGAAATAAGATATTAGTAACTAAAATTGCTGTTAACATTTCATGCATTCAGTTTAAGGTTTTTGCAGATGACACAGAGAAGATGTGTTGTACCATTAGCGAGTTACCAAACTGCCATCAAGTGAGTTCAATAAAACGTCATGGGTAATTCACTCGCTGGTTTGAAAACTCACTTCGTCTTTGAAGCCTAAGTAGAACGTCGAAGCAATAGGTAACGTAATCCGTAACATGAAAAGCATACTCACAATTTGTTCCTCCACACCCAGCGGCATCAACGCCCGCCTTATAATCCAGTTACTCCGAGGCTTGTTAAACACCATACAAGCTGACAATGGCAACTAATTTCCTAATTTTCAAATACAGGAGAGAATTACACAACATTACTATGCTAATATGAAACAATATACAAACAAACAACGACTCCACTCCACATTATTGTCCTTGTGGGATGTGTTGCTTCAATTCAAACTATTTCATTTACCTAATTTTGTTTTATCAGTGTGTAAATTTTGTATTTGTATCAGAATGAACGTTGTTAGGGCGTGTTTTGCCATGATTACGTTTGTTTGTGATGTGATGTTTGTTATTGTTATGTTTTTACTCCCAATTTCTGTTACAGTGGCGAAACGCTGGTCTACTGGATACCAGTGCAAGTTAGCTTCGCAGGTGTCTGTAGCGTAAATAAAGAATTTACAGGAAATTAGACCCAAACTAAGCTCTTAGTTTGTATTATGGAATCTTATTAACTGATACTATTACATACACATACACACCAATACTTTAAACTAATATATAATTGAAACGCAGACGTTATCGCCAACAACTATATCTGTACATGTTGTTGACTGTACATGGGCATCGAACCCGCAACCCCTTAGTTCTTTTGTGAAGCAGTAAGAGTTAATAAGATTTGATTTGTCAATTGAAACCGGTCATATTTGCTATTCCAACACACTGGTACCTGCGCAATCATACCGTTAAAGATAGACCTTATCAGTGGACCCCCATAGTAGTACCCTATAGAGCATTGGTCTTATATACGAGAATTGCTGAATTCATTAATTTCGAGTAAGTCAGTGGCCAACCCCGGAGTTTTTAGACCACCTAAAGACTTCCGACATGGTCTGACGTTTGAAACAATAGGGACCTACTGCTTAACGTGCCGTCCATTGAAATGCCAATCGCAGTGACTTAACATAGGTATAGAATTGCTTATAGCACCTATACAAAGATGGCCTAAAAATGTCGCGTTACAAACTACTAACTTAAACCGATTAGAACAACTTAAGTAGGTAAGTACCTGAACGTTCCTAAATCGATATCATAATATTTTGCAGATAGATAACGCTACGAGTGGATTAGCAAAACTAGGTTAACAATAACCCAACAATGTTATAGTCTCCTTGAAAAACCTGCTATAAATACGTAATAAGAATAGGAACAAACTTTCTTTGATACAAATCCACGGTTAAAGTAAATGTTAGTAATACAATTATTTCGTTAACCTGACTTGGTTCCCGGTGTTTGCCAAAAGTTGCTTTGTAACTGTCGGCCGAGGAAACATACACTCTTGTTTTAACTTCTCTAATTAACTTACATGTCCTGTGTACTCGAAATTAAGAACGATGCACGGAAAATTTGTGACTTTAAAAATAAAATTTTAACACTTTCCCGGCGGCCCGTGGTCTTGCAGACCTCGCTTCTAAATTTTCACTTAATTAGTTTTTGCTTAAACAAGACTAGAATTAAATTAAAACGGGCTTCCCGCCTGTTAGTACGTGCTCACAAAAAGTGTACTTTAAACTCTTTATTTTTAATTTTTGACCGTGATGTGAAAGCTTAAACGGAACAAAGGGTGAATTTAATATTTGTTGGAAAGGGCATCTAGGGGTTTACTTTACATTCCGAGAAAGGAGAAACGTATCATTTCAACATTAATAATTATAGCTAAATGTGCTTACATAGGTTTCATTTCCTATTTTTGGGTGTAGGTAATACAATATTCTTTCCACTGGGCTCAAAACTTTATACTAACTATATTGAAGTGATGCCAAACATTGCAGTCTATTTAACTGCAAGAAAATTGGCATTACTTTTCTTACTAAGTACTAAAGTAAGAGGAGCAAAAATAGCATTAAAACAAAGTTTGGAACTATTTAAGTTCTCGAGTTTTCTGTGGTTTAAATCTATCTACAGTAGAGGGCGATACATCTTGCTCGTTGGTAGTTGGATAGTATCGATTTGTATAGCCCTGTCTCTTTTTTACTATTAATTTAAAAGCCCAGTCTCTATCACCCGTTATTTATGTGACGTGTTGAAACAAATTCATAGATTAGCGAAATTTTTTATATCGGTAGAAACTGAGTCAACATTCTACCAAACCGAAACAAGCCGACTAGACAGATCCATTCATTTGAAATAGGTTAGTGGCTAGTGATGAACCCTGGTATTGGAGTTTTTAGGCCTTTGTCATGTTCTAATGATTGAAACAACCAGGACCGACTGCTTAACTTGCCCCCCGAAGTACGGTAGCACTCAGATAGAAATGCCACTATCGGCCACCCATCTAAACTGCATCCGAACTGCATGTTATACTTGACAAATGTAATGAGCTAACATCACTAAGTCAAAAGACACAAGGTAGATGAACAAAATACATCGCATTCTGCTGTATCAAATAGTATGATTACATCATAGCTTTGGAAGTAGAGGTAATAACGTAGTCACTATTCGTCATCCACAAAATATTATATTCTTTACTTAGTGGTTCATGAGTTAGACAGTTTTGTTATGAAATGAATTCCCTAGATTCTGATGTCGATACATCTTTTAATGCAGTTATGTTCCTTTTTCTAAATAAAGAAATATTTCCTTTGAGTAAAACGTTCTCTTCAATATTTAGAGTACTTTCCTTCCAGATGACGTTGAAGCATTTCACTTTGTGCCTATTTATCACATAACTTGTGAGTCTTGAGTTACTCTCTTTAATATGAACTTTAGTAAGTTGAGTATAGAGTTTAAAGTAGATTGTGATTGCGTTGGCCGGTATCGGAAGTATAAATAAATATAAGTACGTAGGATTAGATGAAACCTTAAAAACAGATATGGCACAAGCTAGTTTTACGAAATTGCCGCCTTTAAAGATACGTCAGACTATTGCGATACTGGCGATACTTCTTAAAGTCTTGCCTCATCCAGAAATCTTCCATCTTATAAACCGTCTAATTCTTTGTCTAGAGAGTGTCGGAAATTAAATTAAAATAAACATAATTAAACAGTTGGCCTCATTCGGTTCAACTCTCAAAATTACCGCATTTAGGGGATTATACCACGACCCCAAATGTTAATAATAAGGGATTTAGCCTCCAAAAAACTGTATATTTTGCTTTTCGTATGCGAACCTAATTCCGGTAATTAGTACATTTGCATAGAATTAATTAAGTCGGAGTAATTGAGAGTGAAGTTGCGTGAAAAAAATAATTCATCATTTTGTTATTAAGAGGTTCCTGTTTTGTGAAATGAATTGTGTTTAGTAAGTCGAGTTGTTTTACAACTTCCTGTGAAACAGGGGGTAGTAACAATTTAGTAAACGACAAACGACTTTAATACCAGTGTGATAGTTCAACTTAATGGTCAAAATCGCTTAACGACAAAACATGTGATGTTACGTAATAACTGTCATTTGAGAGCCATTATTGTTTTTCGTTTGCTTGTAATCGTTTCAGTTTTTGTTTATGTTGGTTTTGGAACAAAAAGATAATTATAGTAATTATACAATAGATATATTTCGGTGATTAGTTTCCGTCATTACGAAATAGTATGTAATGAAATATAATCTCATGAATTGTGATAATATATAATAGCGCACCCCGCGGTGTTACCCGTTCCCGTAGGAAATTCGGGATAAAGTGTATCGCATGTGTTATTCTGATATATAACCTATATTAATGTAAAGTTTCATCCAAATCCGCCCAGTAGTTTTTACGTGAAAGAGTAACATATATGTACATTAATGTACAATGTACATCCATCCTTACAAACTTTTGCATTTAGAACATTAGTAGGATAACAATAAAAATAAATGACTCACCATGATTCCTCGGCCAAATCTTTATATCTGAAATTCAGAAACATTAAATAAATTAATTGATAATATATGAAAAAGCAATCTGGGATAGTATGTTATGGATTGAATATCGGATATAGAGGTCGGCTAATAGACGACACTATCCGATATATTATTGTAAAATGTTGAATTATTTTTGCAAAATTTTTAGGTTCATTGTTGCTTATGCAAACACAGTATTACACTCAACACCGGACCCGATCCATTACTACAGGAACGATCGATCTTGACACTCTATTCAGAGTAATCGAATAAAAACTGACTTTAAAACTCCTTTTTAAAAGTTGACATAAAACAGACTTTAAAATACTCGTAATAACGTAGGAGACGTTTAATTGCCGCACTCAACACGTCCATTAAATCGACACTTAACTAAATGACGTAATTTTTCATACATTACCTGTCAAAATCACTCATTAAATCTCTACTAAGATAGCATTTGACGTCTCTGAGTACAGGCGTATGTATTAAATTAATTATATTATTATTATTGTTGTTTCTACTCGGAGTCACGGGACAAGGCCGGTCTTTTTGAGAGGCATGCGAGGGGATACAGAAACAGATCCAACTCGTAGAGGCCCTTTGGATATGTTTAATGTAATGGATTACAACTGCAGGGAAACACTCCCGAACACATCAATACAACGCATCCAGGAAAGTGTACCTGCAGAAGTAGGAACTATTGTATTATTATTATTTAATTATAATTCTAAACAAGAGAATCTCTTGTACTCTCTGTACTTAATCAAAATATCCAGGTCTATTCTTTAAAAGCGTCCGTTATAACCTTTTGACCACAAAGGGTCATAAATACAACGCCATTTGAAAAATAAACCGGTGACCTAACCCTTCTCTATGAAAGAAAATCGGGAACAAAGGCGTCAAAGGGGCATAAAACATCGCTTTCCTAAATTCATATAACACCGCGTATCGCTGAAAAAAGCGACAAATAATTTCCTTGACATTAAAATTTCTCCTTTGTAAACGAATGTACAGAATACACTGGTGGTTTTCGCTCGATTAGTCCTGCGGCTTGCTAAGTAAGCAAGCAATGGTCGTCAAACAAAGCATTTGGTGTGAATTAGTTTGCGCATGTATAGTAGGGGGTGCAACAGATAATTTTCCAGAGGGCCTTAAATTCAGTTGATCCCGAGTAGTCGTCTGGATCAGACGTTTCCGCGGCGGTACCAGCTAAGTTGTTCTCCCGCGTTTCGTGTTTGAACTTGCCGAGTTTTATTTTTATTGTGACCAATTTTGTTTATGGAATTTAGGTTGTTTACCGGGTAAGTGCCTCCAAAAAGTTTTAATAGATTAAGTTTGTTATATTCCTTTCTTACCCGCTGAAATGCTGTGAAATCGAATTTATTTAAAAAGTTTTCGTCTCGCTCCTGTGTTTAAGTGTTGTTTAATTAGTTTTATTTTTATGATAAATATTATTTACGTTTCACTGTTTGTTAACTTTCATTTCTAGGCTCGTGTCGCTCGTGACCATTTTCTTTTATTACGCAACCATTAAAAAATATCCGTTTACTTTTGCACTTCTTATTTTATTAACGAGCATAACACACATTATTTCTTCATAACGTTTCCTTTATTATTGAGGGGAAAATTGTATTTATTTTATTCTCAGTGCTAGTGTATACTGTTTCTCAGCGTCCTTTGTTGATTCGTGCGCGTTACATAAGGAATATCCAAGATATTTGTATGAAATAATTGTATTTATATGTCGGAGCACAAAGACGGTAGAAGTCACAGATGCCAATTAAATCGTCGAGACGTGTAGGGCACAATAACTTATTTATAATGTGTATAGAAAAATTGAAATCCATTTTTCGCTATACGCTAATTTCTCAGTATAATATTTATATATATAAAAGAAAGTCGTGTTAGTTACACTATTTATAACTCGAGAACGGCTGAGCCGATTTGGCTGAAAACTGGTGGGGAGGTAGCTTAGAACTAGGAGACGGATATAGGATACTATTTATCCCGTATTTCTTACGGGAACGGGTGCGCTGTGGGGGAAACCGCGGGGCACAGCTAGTAGCCTAATCAAGCTGAAGAGTTCGATTTTTTGTTTGTTTCAACATGCTTATCTCAGAAACTACCAATCCGATTTATATAGTTCTTTTTGTAATGGATAGCCAAATCCAACGGAAAAGTTAAGAGCTAATTATTCATCCCGAAATTCCTACGAAAATGGGCACAATGGGGGTAAAATCACGGGGCGTTACTTGTTTAATGTATGGCGTAGTTTGTGACGTGACTAATAAGAAGTAACACAGATTCCACTACATGCCAAAGCCTTCCAATGAACAAAGATACTTAATTATAAATGAAATTATGTAAAACTGTTCATTTTAATTGATACATGTTAGGTAGATCTCTCCAGCTCTACCTATCTAGAAAAGAGCAGGTACTTTATTGTTTGCTGAGCTCAGTTAAAGGTCTATCTATTCCCACTTAGTTTTAGCCACAATTTCAGGCTTTTAGGCCTTTTAACCAAATTAAAAATGGAAGTAGTTGTTATTGTCACTGCTGTTCAGTGACATAAGACTCTTTTGCCTATGGGATATTAAAGGTTACAGCTACTAGTTAGTAGTTATCCAAAATATTACAAAATCTCTTTGTCCTTGAAAAAGTCTTCAAAAAGACCTTGGACTTTTTTGAAGTCCTAACTATACCAATACCAGTTTTTTTGGTAAAAATATATTCAATTCTGCTATCAACCCTTTACCAATATGTAGTCCACAGATCTTCAGATCGAATATACGTAATTCCAATACCCCATTGGATATCCATGACTTATGACGGTCATATGCATGCATCAATGACTCTACGTGACTTATGAGAACATTTATCTTTTGCTCAAACGACCAGAAACTATTGAAGAAATATGGATAAAGGAATTGGTTTAAATCTAAAGGTTATGTACAGGAGATAAAGGGATACTGTATTTGAAACAAAATTTGAGACTAGAAGATGGATTCTAACAAATTAACATTCGTACTGACTGTTTAGGGTTAGGTAGGTATGGTCTTAGATTGTATACTGAACTAGCAGCGCCCCGCGGTTTTACCCGCGTAGTGCCCGTTTAAGTGGGAATATCGGGATGAAAAATAGTCTTAAACCTTCCTATTGCTTTCCTTTACAAAAAGCATTATTCAAATAAGATAGTTGTTTGTGAGATAAATGCGTTCGAATAAAAAATCAAACTCGTCAGCTTTATTCCATTAGTACAGATGTCCCAAATACACTTCTTCATTCACCTATTGTGATTATGTTCAATCTATTTCGGTCGCGAAATATAATCTCCACTCTAGATTGTCTATTCTCCACCTATGTGGGCAACAGTCGTATTATTTACAACTAGCCGCGCCCCGCGGTTTTACCCACGTTGTATTGGTTCCCGCGGGAATTTCGGGATAAAATGTATCCCATGTATTATTCTGATGTATAACCTATATTACTGTAACGTTTCATCCCAATCCATTCAGTAGTTTTTTCGTGAAAGAGCAACAAACATACATCCATACATATATCCACACATACATCCATCCTCATAGGCCTTAATTTTACTAACCGAAGATTTCAGCGTTTATTAGAAAATATTATGAGCTTTCTGCGCAAGTTTTCAGCTAGATTTGAACCATAAAACTATAATGCGAAGAGTACTTAAACTAAGTATTAACGCCAGATCTTGTGATCTTATCTCCGACCGATATGTCGCTATCGAATTCAGGTTGGAGTTAGGAGTCTTAAAACCTCCCACCGCAAAAAGAAGGTATCAATAAGGTTTCTAAGTCTTTTTGTGGCATTGTCAACGCAACGGAAGTACAGATTTAGACTTTTTGGTTTCCTGTGATCCAATGGAAAATGGTTTATATTATTTGCAGAAGAAGGAACATATTTGATGACCGATGAATATATCCGTATTTGATAATACAGTTTATTTTCTTCTATTATTCATTTGTCATTATTTGAATTTCGAATCCGATATTCTTATTTGAATAAACATTGATTAAGGTTAGTTAGGGTTAGATAATTCATTTTAATGAAATAGTTGATTTAATTTTAACGATACGGGTCTGAACTAATTAGAGACTTTGTCTTTGTGTAAGAGATTTTATATAACTTACATATATACATATATATACCGGGACAAATTCACACACGGTTAATTAGACCCAAAGTAAGCTCTAAGCTTGTGTTATGGAATCTAAATAACTAATACTACATAATTATACTAAATGCTTTATAAGAATATATAATTGACACCCAGACGTCATCGCCAACAACTATGTCTTCACATATTGTTGACTCCCCTCGACACAGTAAGCGCTCTCACTGCCACTGTGCCAACTGGCTTGTCATAACTAGACATATCAGTAACTGTCAACTAATTAAAACAATCGAAAAGTCTTCTCCAGAACAATTTCGAATTTCAGTCTCCATTCACGATGGATGCAGGTTCGTTTTTAAGGTTTAAAAGAGAAATCATAACGAGTAAGGTAGAGTTACATTTGTGACAGACGGTTTAACAGACAGTGGAGTGACGGTCTGATACCGGTTTCAATTTGAGCACAAATTATCAAGAATTCTTCGGATATTCTCAGGTACCTTGTCAATTTGATCTTGCAAAGATTTTTTGTTGAAAATTTTTCTAAGTTACTGACACCTTTTTCGGATAATTCTTTTGATTGCTTTGTCAGTTCAATTTGTATGAATCATTGTTTTGATCAAGTTTACGTTTGAGAGTACTAGCCGCGCCCCGCGGTGTTATCCGCGTTGTACCCGTTCCCGCGGGAATTTCGGGATAAAATGTGTTATTCTGATGTATAACCTATATTACTGTAAAGTTTCATCCTGATCCGTCCAGTAGTTTTTATTCGTGAATGAGTAACAAACATACACACATACATATATATATAAAATAACAAAACTTTCACATTTATAACATTTGTAGGATTAGTAAGATACTTTTAGATTAGCCTATCAGTTAAGAAACACTAGTATCAAAGTTGTTAAATCACCTAAAAGCGTCCAACAGTTTTACAATTAATACAACCGGAACTTACAAGAATAAGAAGTTACTACAAACAACATTTTTACTTAAATTCAACATAAACTATTCAATACATACTCGTAACTAAACCCTGTCATACTAAGCACATACTTATCCATAACTCCTTAAAGAATAAATGGAAAGCTTAGCTGCCTTTCTTGTTCGGGTTCACGACAAAAGGCGCTCCTTATATTTTCCTAACTATACTTGCAAACTAAGCTTACCGAAACAAGTTGAAGGCATTCACTAGTGTGCGCTTAAAGCAGAAGATAAGCTAAATTAATGAAGCTTTTCAATTGCAACTGCTATAACAATTAGAAGTTGCTAAGAAAGCTAACTGAAGCTCCAATTATATAAGTAATTAGCTTAAACAGACTCATGAAAATCTGTTTCCATATTTATATGAAGTTGCTTTGTCGTTGCTGAAATTGGATTATAATTTTGTTATGTAATAAGAGTAAAATTTTATACGTTACATGTGTTATGAGAAATATCGTTTTATACTGCCAACAACACTTTAAGTAGTAATAATCTTTACGCACTCTTACATAAAGATTATTAAACATATAGGGCTCTTTCAAATTAACGTCGTCTGTACATACCGCATGTAGCAGTGCACCTGTGAATTTTAGTCGCAAATGTAATCAGAACATCCGTGCGCGCAGATGACTGCGGACTACCACCGGACGACTCAAAACGCTTAAATTGAAGAGGCCTTAGACTTATTTATAGAGATTTGGTATTTTAAAAACAGTTCCAAATCGTAAAAATATATATTTATGGTAATTTTCCAATCAAACCAAATTCCTTTTGTTGAGGAAAAAGTTTCGACCTCTACAAAAGGTACTATCTTTGGTGAGAAAATCAACCGTATAACTTTACAATTTAGGACTTGTATAAAGAAATATCGAGTACATATACTGAATCTATTTTAACTCAAAGAAAAGTCTTAAAATTACCAGCCATTTAATAAACAATTGAAGTACGGAATTAAAGATGTACAAAGCACTAAACGGAATATTCTAGTAGCTCTATATAATTGTTGCCTCGAGTTTCATACGCTATATGTGGAAGCAATGATTCTTCGTGGAACAGAAGCCTAAACAAACTGAAACAAGTATATATACATAGTATATGTATGTTTGCGTATAAAATTCTACATTTGCCGTTTTCTATATGAGAATTATATTTATCTAATAGTTAATACAACCTGTTTTTGTGTTAGTTAGTCTTGTCTTGATATATATGCATATATACTACCAGCGCCCTGCTGTTTTACCCACGTTGTGCCCGTTCCCGTGGGAATTTTTATACATATAAACCTTCCTCTTGAATCACTCTATCTATTTAAAAAACCGCTTCGAAATCCGTGCAAGTAGTACTTGAGTTTATCGCGAACAGACAGACAGACTGACGCAGCCGGGGACTTTGCTTTATAGTATGTAGTCGTTACATGAGCCATGTCAGAGGCCTTTGGCGGCTCAATAACTCTGACACCAGGATTGGTCAGGTTGACCATCCACTCGATGAAGAAGAAGTATGTAGTGAAAAAAGAAAGTCGTGTTATTTACACCTTTTAGAAGTCAAGAACGATGGATTGGACCGATTTTAATGATTCTTTTTTTTTATTTGTGTTGATCAGGAATAAGATGGTGAGTAATAAAAATCCAAAAATTCCCTCGCGAACGGGTGCGCTGCGTGAAATCGCGGGGCATAGCTAGTTGTATAATAAATGATAAATAATACAACTAGAAAAATGTTTTCATAGCCTTCCAACGTATAGAAGCGATGTTTGTAGAACAAAGACAAATACATTTTATTTCTGGCGCCCACTTCAAATATTTCTTTCACTTTTATCAAGATTATTATGATTTAAAGACCTCTGGGACTAAAATTGGGAGGGGACAAGTGCCTCTATCATAAGTTTGCGTTAGCATTAATATTGATAACGTCTTTCTCACGTATACTTTCGACTTCGTATGATAACTATTATGGGATGACACAGTGCTAGCAACATTGACAGTGACTATCTTTTCTTAAAAGAACACGTAGATCAAATTAAGCACTAAAGTAAAAAAAATATCAGCTTAAACTGTCCCACTGTCGGACAAAATCTGTTACTGAAGATAATTAGTACAGTGAGGAGAAAAGTACTAACTTCTAAAATATTAATTTTTAATTTATATAATTTTGGTTTTATTTTTGTCTAGGTGGTTTAGTAGTATATGCATTCATCTGTCAAGACTCCCGGGGTAACGGTTAAAATTCCCGGGTCGAGCGAAAAAACGTTTCTTAATTTTCAAACATGGCTCGGGTTTGAGATCACCATCCCGCAGAAGACAATCGTAGTTATAATGCTTAATCTTCACCGTACTTATATCTTCAGTGAGATGAGAGGCCTTTGTCCAGCAGTGGGACATTATCGGCTACAAACTGCTGACACCTAAGAGGCAAGACACACATACGTAGTGCATGCGGGCATGTTGCTGGTTGGGTGACGTTATATTCCTTGTATTCATATGAAAGGTCTCACACTGGCCCGTTGCAGGCCGACTACGTGTTTCTTATGTGTTTCTCGATGGCAAACATACACCTAATAGGGTGCCAGCTGCTTTTGACTACCATATGTTTTTCATTATAGGTTACTCCTTGTAACGCACAACAAACGAAGTAATGAACACAGTTCCAATTTTATAGAAATTCCGTCACATTAGCAATTTTTACTAAGAGCACTGTAGCGTCTTCATCAAATCATATATTATTCAAGATAGGAAAATCTGTCTCAGAGTATAACTTCAACAATTTTCCACTGCTCACTCCTCTAGGTAAAATACAATAATTTAATATTCATAAAGAGTGAACGGTTTATTTATAATCGTGTTTGTGTTTAAAATATTGTTTATCATTTTATTTCTCGGTATAAAACATTTTGCTTTTATACAGCTTCGGTTGAAGTTTTGAAAAGAAGTATTGATAAAATGGTAGTAAATTAATATGTTATTTAATATAAGTTTTAAGCAAGTAAATATGTCTCTTTTATAGTTAATATTGAGTTAGTTAACAAGTTACTCGACAAGCTCAATGGCACAGTGGCATGCTAGAGCGCTTGCTGTGTCGGGTTGCAGATTCGATTCCCACCCAGAGTCAACAACATGTGCAGACATAGTTGTTGGCGACGACGTCTGGGTGCCAATTTTACATCAATAATTTATTCATAAAGTATCTGTGTATGTATATGTATTAGTATCAGTTAGATAGATTCCATAACACAAGCGTAGAGCTTAGTTTGGGTTCAATTAACCGTGTGTGAACGTAAACAAACTCATAGCGCTACATAGAAAACAATGAATACCAATAAAGCTAGATTTCTCATACAATTTTTTAACAGAAAGAACCCAAGTAGTCATCAAGGCTTAACAAAAATGTTGCTAGGCCGAAATTACTTAGTACTCCATCAATAGTACTTTGTACTAAGTGTGTTTTTAGTACTTTGTTCCCAAATTCAAGTTGAAGTAATTAACATTACGACGGTAATTGCCAAATGGGTCAAGAAGGTTACATTTGAGTTCAATACTAGAGTGGCTTTGTGGTTTGACCTCTGGAACATCGGAATAATACGTGTAGTTTATGTAGATGAACTTTATATGACACTTATATACTGAGTGAAATGTAGGGGTTAAGTTAACCGCCTCCGTGGTCTAGTGGTTTGAGCGCCCGGCTCACGACCCGGAGGTTCCGGGTTCGATTCCCGGTGGGGATATCTGAATCACCTGATTGCTCAAAAAGTAATATGATTCCGTGCTTCGGAGGGCACGTTAAGCCGTCGGTCTCAGTTACTTTCTACGGATAGAAGTCGTCACATGAGCCATGACAGAGGCCTTTGGCGGCTCAATAACTCTAGGATTGGTCAGGTTGGCCATCCACTCGATGAAGAAGACTCGCTACAAAAAAAGCGAAAACATGTTTCCTTCTTTTCAAACCTGGCTCTGGTTTGAGATCGCCGACCAGCAGAAGGAAAGCGTGGTGATAATGCTCACCGTAGTTATTTTCAGTGAAATGAGAGGCCTTTGTTCAGCAGTGGGACATTACAGGCTAATACTTCACTTTTTATACTTTAAAAAAGTGTTTTAAGTTTCACGGACGTGTCTTTTTAAGTTTACTATGATAAAGAATTCAGAATCATTCGTCTTCCAAACTCCAACTTTCAGTAATAAACTGTGATTTTCTAATTAAGTTTCTCCAGTTTATTTTATCCTCTGTTTCATTAACCAGATGATATACATGTCATCATATCCTCTTAATGAAGTAATCTCAAAATTGTACTTATTTGACCTTGATTTCATTAAAACAGTTTACAAAGATATCTAATACGGTTTTTATCTGGTATAACGATCGGTAAAACTTAAGAGTGGGTACACACGTACGTACATGCGCGACGAGCATGTTTCATCCGAGCATGACTATCTACAAACATGCTCGATCCTGCGTCTACACGTAAAAGCTTGCTCGAAGAACATGTTTAATGTGCGTTGAAACTCTCGTTTCAATCTTGTTCGAATCGAACATTTTGGTTGGCTTCGAGCATTTGTCTTGAGACTTGCATGGTACACACGTTCGTACTTGCTCGAGATCGAGCAAGTTTATCGAGCAAGTACGTACGTGTGTACCCACTATTACAGCTTTTGATGAGCAAATAAACTGAGATTTAATAATTTCTTTTGTATTCTAACTTAAAATATTTGGTATTTAATATTCGTATATATTATTATTTCAAGTGCTTTATACAATATATTAGAGCTTTTGATAATCAAATAGGTACTCATGTAATAAATATTATTGGTATTTCTACGAATAAAATTGTTTATCAAACCAATAGTACCCTTAAAAGTTAAACCAAGCAGACATAATACACACATCAGTCTCATAATATTAGCAATATATGAAAGAACTGTAATTTAATATCAGTGAAGCTCTATTTCATTCTTATAGACGCACCTTTTCCCATATTATATTTCGTCTACTCTGACATAATAAGGTTACCATAGACTTACTTACAAAGTTATTTATTTATTGTTATAAAATAGAGGTTGTTACTATAACAGCCTCCGTGGTCGTGTGGTTTGAGCGCTCGGCTTACGATCCGGAGGTTCCGGGTTCAATTCCCGGTGGGGACAATACCTCACAAAAATCTCTTTGTGAGACTGCCCTCAGTTTGGTTAGGGCATTGCTGGCTGAATCACCTGATTGCCTGATAAGTAAGATGATTCCGTGCTTCGGAGGGCACGTTAAGCCGTTGGTCCCGGTTACTTTCTACGGATAGTAGTCGTTACATGAGCCATGTCAGAGGCCTTTGGCGGCTCAATAACTCTGACACCAGGATTGGTCAGGTTGACCATCCACTCGATGAAGAAGAACTATAATACTCTATAGAATATTGCTTTAAACTGGTTTACTTTCGAACGCAAGCAAGTTCGAGTTAGGTTTGTGGTTGACCCAGGTATCGGAATTTTTAGATCGCCTAAAGGCCTCCGCCATGAGGATTCAAACAACCGGGACCGACAATTTGACGTGCACGAATCACGGTAATGCTCAGATAGAAATGCCAGCGGCAGCTATCCAAGGTAGAGGTCGAGCTGCACGTTGCTTAACAATGTATGAAATACTGCTTTAAGCGAACACTACTTATTTTGAATTGAAACTACGTTTACGGATACACTTCGCTTTTATTTTACACTAGCTGTGCCCCACGGTTTCACCCGCAGCGCCCCCGTTCCCGTGGGAATTTTGATATTTTTATTCCCTATAAACCTCACGGAGCCCGAGACCTTTCCAACGAATGCAAAACCGTGGAAATCGGTCCAGCCATTCACGCGTGATGCCGTGATCAAGGAAAACGGGTTTCATTTATATATATATATAGATTTCTATCTGACGTTTCGGCCCCTAAAAACGAAGTGTATAAGTAAAGGTAGTTTCAATTGAACATGTCTGAAATCTTAAAGGCTCTGTGCTTCTTCATCATATAGGTATCGAAACCTTAAGACAAATTTAATTAATCCTTAAATAGACATCCAACCAACGTCAAGGTGAAGATAAAATTACCGAGAGGAAAACAACTCAACTCCTCAACGTGTCGGTATTTAACTAACATTATTAAAGAACGACATAATAATGATAGTTCGCGGCTGATACAGCTACCCATCGCCCTCTAGAGATCATACATATACGTCTGGCGACCTCTAATCAGAGTGATGTGATCTCTAGATGGTCAGTTTCGGTTTGGTAAAGCGTTGGTTTTGTTAAACTATTGGTGTAAATGTCGCTAAAATAGAGATGGCAATACCTCCACAAGTATACGCGGTGAAAGTAGTCATATCATTAAAATTTATAACAAAAAAGTGTTAGTAGTGTAGTATTAGCCTGTAATGTCTAACTACTGGACAAAGGCCTCTCATGTCACTGAAGATATCTGTACAGTGAGGAGGATTAGGCATAATAACCACGCTTGCCAAATGCGGGTCGGGTTCAGATTGAATCTGCCGACCAAGCCATGTTTGAAAAGTAGGTAGAAAACATGTTTTCGCTCGACCCGGGAATTAGGAATCTAGCTGGGCGCGCTCCGACTGTTAACTTAGTCTATGGCTGCTATTGTATGGTCTCTAGTTTGTATTAGTACTATAAAATTCACATTTCGGCAGCGAGAAAAAAACTATCTATAACCAAGTCTAGCACACTACCCTCGAGTCGATGAGTACTTGTATCGGCCGCGTACTATATCTCTATCATCAAATTACATTATGTTACGTTCGAAATCTTTTCGTTACCGAATGAAGACTGCCTTTGTACTTGACAAGCGATGGATAGATATATAGCCGTACGTGTTATTCAATTTTAAGACGTGCCCCGTTTATTTAAGGTTCAATAGAGTTCGAAATAATTAATTGACGTCGGGCTGTACCTTCGTCAAATAATAGTTGAGTTAAGATAGAGGATAGCTTTTTTGGAGTTTATGGCGGAGAGAGCAACTTGTCTGGTTATTAATCGAATTTATCTGGAGGGAGATACTTGGTTTGTTTCAGTTTTGACGGACTATTTCAAAGTCATTCATTTCGATTAGGTTAGTGGCCACTCCCTATTGTCTGAGTTTTTAAACTTAACAAACTTAATAAATCCTAACTAATATTATAAGTGCGAAAGTAACTCCGTCTGTCTGTAACGCTTTCACGCCAAAACTACTGAACCGATTTGAATGAAATTTGGTACACAGTTATTCCAGAGCTTGAGAACAGGCATAGGCTACTTTTTATCGCGAAATTCCTACGGGTAGGTTTACAACGGGGGTAAAACCGCGGAGCACTGCCAGTAAAATATAAAATTATTATTTTTACCTTACCTACGATTCAAAGAGAAGCTTTCCTTGTACTAAACAGTTTTATTTTTAAGAAGCTAAAGGTCACATTTTTCCTTCAACCATTTCCTTGAATTAGCTACAACATAAAGTCCTACTAATATTATAAATGCGAAAGTTTGTGAGGGAAGATGTATGTATGTAAGTTTGTTACTCTTTGACGAAAAAACTACTGGACGGATTTTGATGAAACTTTACAGTAATTATTATTGTGGAGTCTGTTAGGGCTGGGAAGATTCGAAGGACCTAAGTATGTAAAATTTAAGCCTGTACATAAACGATATACCCACTAGAATTTGGAAAAGATCTTTGCTCACAAAAGTAGATAAATCAAGTCCACCACCAACCTTATTGCTTCCACACGTCGTCTGTAAAGATGGATCGGCACAGAGGTTTCTGGATGGCGTGGAGATGATGGAGCAGCGTTGTAAAGTCCAAACACCAGCTAGGTATCGAAAATGGCACAGCACTGTTTGCGAGAACGTCTCACACACACAATATTGTCTGCACGGCAGGAATATGTATGAAATTCGTAATCCTGGCTATCACGGATAGCAGCTCAAGGATGAGATCACGACCGAATCAGGGCGGTCGTCCAAGGACACTGGTGATGCGCGCCCGCGCAGGCAAGGATGATGCGAGGGCGGGGGGGGGTGCCTCAACCACCGATTTCAAACGACGGCAGTCGCAGAAAAGGCAGATGGCAAACACAATTTATCTACCCTTTAGTTAAAAATGAGCAAAGATCGAACATTCCCCCCACCGAAATTATCATGATAATTTCCAGTAGATAAATGTACATGAAATAAGAAAGAAATTTCTACGGCAATGGAAATGTTGCTAATAGGCAGAATAGTGTACCTAAATATATATTTTTTTATAAGTAATTACTAATTATACATAAGTAAATATAATAAGATGCTACATAAGTAAATATGATAAGATGAATAAGATTTATTTAGTATAGTTTATGAACTTATCAATTCGAATAAGGAAAAGGACAGATTTTATTTACCGGTCTCTTTAATAGTCCCTTTTGCGTCCTCAAAGTTAAAACACGAACTACCCCATCAGGACCATTATGAACACGTTCTACCTTGGCCCGAACCCAATTGAGTGGGCGAGTTAGATCAGATCTAATGAGAACTAAATCGCCAACCATGAGATTTGGAGAATGTGTGTGCCACTTTGCTCTTTGTTGCAATGTATGTAGGTAGTCATCGGACCATTTTTTCCAAAACGTTTGGGAGATCCTTTGAACGTATTGCCAACGTGACAGCCGGTTCACACTCACATCTTCAACATTGTACTCGGGTACGGCAAGTAAGCTTTGACCTATTAAAAAATGACCCGGTGTTAATGTTTCAAACTCATCGGGACTGTTAGACAATGGACACAGAGGACGTGAATTTAATACTGCTTCGATTTTACAAAAGACAGTAGTGAGCTCCTCGTATGTGAGCACCTTATTTCCTACTGCCTGAAGAAGATGACGCTTGGCTGACTTAATCCCGGCTTCCCACAGTCCGCCCATCGACGCAGCTGTAGGTGGAATATTTTTCCAATCGATAGACCGAGAAGCACAGCCTTCAGCAATCGTGTCATTATATTTATTAAAAAAGATTACCACATCCTTCAAATGTTTTGCAGCGGCGACAAAATTTGTACCGTTATCTGAATGTAGGCACGAGCATAGGCCGCGCCGCGCTACAAACCTATCAAGTGTAGCTAGAAAACAGTCAGCTGATAAATCGCTTAATACTTCAATATGCACGGCCTTTGTGGAAAAGCACACAAAAAGGCACATGTAGCATTTTAGAATCCTTGTGTTACGTTTAATACTCGACTTAATGAGGAACGGACCACCTAAGTCACAACCGACATGATCAAAAACCTTGTTAGGTATCAATCTTTCGGCGGGTAAAGTACCCATATGGGGTTGAATCGATGTAGGATTACATTTAAAGCATACGATGCATTTCGACAACACACTACGGATTACATTGCGCGCGGAAACTATCCAGTAACGTTTACACAATATACCTTGTAATGAGCGAGGTCCTACATGTAGGTACATGATATGAAGATAATTTATTATTAGAAAGGTTACGTGACATTTTTTAGGCAATAGCAGAGGATGTTTGCTATTGTAAGGTAGTTTAGCTTGGGATAACCTACCCCCCACCCTGAGGAAATCATGGGAATCGACGAAGGGTGCTAACTTCCGTAACGACGGAACATATTTGTTATTTTTAAGTTTATCTATTTCGTCACGAAAATAGGTATTTTGTGTAAGTTTAATTATAAGATCGTGCGACACATTCAACTCGCCAATTGATAAGGGTCCAAACAAACGTTCATTTTTTGTGAGTCTGCAGTTTTTTACAAATCGTAAACACCATGCAAGAACACGTTGAAGTTTCGTGAATGAGGAATACCCTTCAAAAAACGTTTTTGAAAAATCGTCAGTTAATGTTTGAGATAGACAGGAGAAAGTATCATTATTTGATTTTAACTCTAATATTTCCGAGTCATCTTTTATGTAAAACGGACTGATTGGCCACTGATGAACGTCATCAGCCAACCAATCTGGTCCGTGAAGCCATTGCTCGTAATCAGCTACGAGCTGAGTCGGCATGGCGCCACGCGAACAAATGTCAGCGGCATTGTTTTCGCTTCTCACGTGATACCAGCTATTCGACGGAACTACCTCCACTACTTGAGTGACACGATTAGACACAAAGGTTTGAAGTTTGTAAGGAGGTGTTTGTAACCAAGCGAGTGCAACACTGGAATCGGTCAAAGCCGTTACTTGAAAGTTTATATTATTTATATTTTTTTGAATGAATAAAATTAATTTAGATAACAAAACAGCTGACATAAGTTCGAGTCGTGGAATCGTAAGAGGTTTGATCGGTGCGACTTTACCTTTACTGATAAGTAGTCTGGTTTTCACCTTATTATTTGGGTCGACACTTCGAGCGTAAACACATGCCGCATAACCACGGGTTGATGCGTCACAAAATGCAATTAAATGTACCTCACAGAATTTCGGCATAAGCAAGTGCCGTTCGATTTTTATAGACGAGAGACTCGATAATGATGTTATATACATTGACCATTTTTCCCGCAATTGAGTTGGGAGGGACTCGTCCCAACCAAGACTAAGTTTCCACAAGTCTTGCATTATACATTTAGCGAGAAATGTGCAGGGAGATAGAAATCCAACAGGATCGAAAATACTTGCAAGAAGTTTTAGCACCGATCGTTTAGTGTAGGTATCGTCCGTCATGTTGTAGTCGAATGAAAAACAATCATCAGAGGGCAGCCATTTCAGTCCTAGTACCTTTAGTGAAGAACACACGGTGTTGTCACCAAAGTTTATAGCGACGGATTGCTCAGCGTCAATTCTTGCGAGTAACTCAGGGGAGTTACTCGCCCATTTGCGCAGGTCAAAGCGGCCGAGTTTCAATAGAGCCACGAGCTCATCCTGTAACGTACAGGCCTCGGCGAGGTCCTGTGTAGACCACAACAGGTCGTCGACAAAAAAACCTTCCATTAAAACCTTAGCAGCGTGAGGGTAATTTTTACCTTCATCTTGAGCTAACTGCTGCAAAGAGCGCACAGCTACGTAACCAGATGAGCGCAAACCGTAGGTATTCGTGAGAAGTTCGTACGTTTTGATTTCTTCAGAGGGAGATTCCCTCCAAAGAATGTGTTGATAACAGCGGTCCTCGGGAATTATAGATATCATTCTATAAAATTTAGCTATATCAGTTGTTAGGCAAATATCATACAGGCGGAAATTGAAAATAATTTTTAAAATATCGTGATGAAGCTTCCTACCTGTGAGCAATGTGTCATTTAATGACACGCCATTCGAAGTGACCGCTGAACCATCGAATACCACTCGCACGGGCGTAGTAGTACTTGAGCCTTTTACCACACAGTGGTGTGGAATTGTGTACTTACTCGGCTCTGTGCCGGTGTATGGTCGCATATGTCCGAGGTTTTCATACTCGCGCATGAACTCAACATAAGGAGTACGCAACTCAGGGGCTCGAGCGAAACGTCGCTCCAAATGGTGTAGCCTTCGCACGGCTTGGCTACGTGATTCACCGAGGGCAGCACGGTTCGGGTCGAGCAGAATAGGTGATACGTACCTACCATCCTCGTCCCTATAGTGCTGCTTAGAAAAAATCTCCTCGGCTAATTCATCGTGTGGGCTGAGCTTAGGGTTGTCGCACGGCGACTCCTCTAATTCCCAAAAAGATTTTAATGATGCATTGATGGTGTCACTGTCATTGGTGTACGACACTAAATTGCAAGATAATGTTGCAATGTTAGTGACATCATCGGAAGTACACGGTACTTCCATCCTTCCACACAATACGAACCCGAAAACACTACCTAGTGCTACGGGTAGTGTGGGGCTCACTATTATTTTATTCCCGTCGTAGATATCAGGGAATATGTCACCTGCGAGAATTATATCAACAGGGGATTTTTTATAAAAGGAGGGATCCGCCAGCAAAAGGTTTTTATAATGGTTGGAAACTTCTTCGGAGATTTCCACCGAAGGTAAGTCGGAAGTAATTTTTTGCAATATAATAGCATCGATTGTAAACGTCGGATTTTCGGAGTGTCTCGGTTTAATGGTACATGAGGTCATGCCAAAATTCTTCACGCTGTTACCGGCTAAGCCGAAAATATTATACGGACATTTTTGTCGTGACAATCCTAATCGTTCTAAACATTCCATTGTAATAAAGTTCGATTGAGCGCCTGAATCGATAAGAACACGGCAAGCTTGCGAATTACCAAACGAGTCAATAACATTAACTATAGCAGTACCAAGTAGAACCATATAGTTCTTTATATTGTTTACGTTCGAGAATGATAGCTAGTCATGCGACCTGAGTCCGGCCCTGTTGTATTCACCAGAATAGCTGACTGAGCGTCTGGCTCGAATACCCGGTAGCGATAAGACGGTCATTGTGGGCGGCCTGCGAGCCCAGTAGAACTTTAAGTTAGATTTTAAATTCATTCCTTTGTACGTTACTCAATAATAAACTTGTCTTGAAATATTAAATTAATTTTTAATTTTTAAAAAGTCGCCCCGAAGCTCCCAAAGTAAAACTGGCGCAGCCGGTAGGATACCGTGTAAACCGTGTTGCTTAGTGAAAAACTCCAAAAATCGGGTTTTGGGCAAACTGTGTTCGGTATCCTCGAACCAAAGAAAATAAGTTTTCCGGGACGGGCAACAAGATATTAGTGAACTGCAGAGGAATCACCACTGGAGGATTATGGCTGGCTTGTGAGTAGTCCAAATTCACTATTCCTTTTCCATTCATATTCTATTCCTATTTAATTAACTAGATTGTAGAGGTTCAAAATCACCTCATAATTATTAGTTAACTTTTAGGGTAATTGCACAGAAAATAGGCAATTATCTATAGCGTACATCGTGTACAATTTTATTTTAATAAGTTAAATTAAGTTAAATTGTAAAATGACTCAACCACAACTGGTGTCAATTCCACAAGAAATTTCATCTATTATACCTAAGTTCGATGGAGATGAAAGGCTCCTAAATTTATATATTAAGAAGTGTGAATATGTTATAAGGTGTTATAGACGGGAAAACAATCCGGCGCAGGATTTATATGTGTTTCATGTAGTGTCGAGCAAATTAATTGGCAAAGCGGCCCACTTAATTAGTGAGCGCCCAGACATAGAATCCTGGACCGAATTAAAATCTGTATTAACCCAACATTTCGGAGATCCGCGTTCGGAAGAATGTATAGCCATCCAACTAGAGACATTAAAAATTAATACTAACGAATCTTATCTAGATTTCTGTAACAGAATTCAACAGGTTAAGAGCTCTTTATTGGCAAAAGTTAATTTAATCACCGATGATCACATTAGGAGAAGTAAAATCACTATTTACGACAATATGGCACTTAATGTATTTTTATATAATTTACCGGAAGATCTTATTCGTATAGTGAGACTTAAGGGTACTAACACACTGGAAGATGCCCTCAGGATTGTTCTGGAAGAAGTCAATTTTAAATTTCAATACGAGTCGCGCAATAGAATAATGAGACCTTTAATGAATAAAAACCCTTCACAGCCTTCAGCTATTACGAGTAACCCTTATGTAGAGAAGTTTGGTCTTAAACCATTCTTTACCACTAACTCACAACAAAATCAGGGCTTCAGATTTGGTATACCGAATCAAATACGCCCTCATGTTCAGCAACAGCCTAATCAACAATTCAAATTTGGAATACAACATAATCAGTTTAGACCTCAAGGTTTTACTAATCAGCCTAAATTTGTGAACCCACAAGTTCCTCAAGGTTATAGACCTTCGTTTGGACAATCTTTTAGACCAAATGTCAACCCTCAGACTCAATTTAAATTCGGGATACCCCCAACACATCAGAATAAACCAAAGGTAGACACCGATGTTACTATGCGTACAGCATTACCGAATCGAAATCAGGCTCACCATAACGAGTTACACGTAAACTCACCCTATGAGACAGATCAAGACTATTACGAGCAGGACGTAGTCATAGATGACTACCTGTATGACGGTAACTGTGGAGTACCGGAATACACACATGAGGTAAATAACGAGACAGTGGAAAATTTTTACCAGATAGCCTCGGATATGGATCGACCGAATTGATTAATTTAAATTGCGAAAATGTTGCAAAACTTCCGTACATTTACTTACCAGAAATCAACGCTAAGTTTATGATTGATACAGGCAGCTCTCGTTCCTTTATCAGCCCTAAAAAGGCGAATGAATATTACAACCAATATAAATTCCCAGCTCCATTTGAGGTAATAAGTACACATGCTCGAAGCTTACATAATGAGGCAATTTACGCCCCACTTCCTGAAACATTTAAATCTATAGTTTCACACACATTTTATATTTACGAAGTAGACAAAGACTATGACGGACTTATAGGATCTGATCTATTATCACAACTTAACGCTAACATTGACATGAAAAATTTGATTTTAAAGACTTGCGATGCTGAAATCCCTTTCGTATATAATCCTCAAGTTACAATTAAATTAGAACCACGTACCGAGACTAAAGTTACTTTACCGACAAATCTTGCTAATGGTACTGGAATTATTAATTACCATATATTTGAACCTGGTGTTAGAATGCCTTCTGCACTTGTTAATTGTAAAAATGGTCATGCTGAAACATTTATACAAAACAGTTTAGAAACACCTGTTTGTTTTACAATAAACAAATTAGTTTCAGTTACTCCATACACACCTGATAAATGTGAAGTTAATGCTAATACGGTACCTGATAACGACCTTGACATCGATGACCATTTAATAGAGAACCTAGAGAAATTAAGACTTGAACACATGAACACTGAGGAAAATAAAGCAATCAGTGCCTTGTGTTACGAATTTAGAGACATTTTCTACTGCGATAAAATACCCTTATCTTTTACAAACAAAGTAAAGCACCATATTAGAACCAAAAACGAAGACCCAATCTATATACGACCTTACAGACAACCCCAGAAGATAAATGACGAAATTAATAGACAAGTTGACAAATTACTAAGTGAAAATGTTATCCAAGAGTCTTTTTCTCCTTGGAACTTTCCTGTACATCTTGTGCCAAAGAAGCTGGACGCTTCGGGAGAGAAAAAGTACAGAATGGTGATAGACTACAGACGTTTAAATGACTTGACTACCGATGACAAATACCCATTGCCGAATATATCAGATTTATTTGACCAATTAGGAAACGCTAATTATTTTAGCACAATAGATTTAGCAAGTGGCTACCATCAGATCGAAATCGACGAAGCTGATAGGGAGAAAACCGCGTTTAGCACTCAAAAAGGGCATTTTGAATTTTTACGCATGCCGTTTGGCCTAAAAACGGCACCTGCCACCTTCCAGAGGGCCATGGATCGCATACTAATAGGGCTACATTGTTTAGTATACCTGGACGACATTATTATATTCTCTAAGAGTCTTCAGGAACACATAGAAAAACTACGTAAAATATTCGAAACACTCAGAAAAGTGAATCTAAAAGTACAGCTAGATAAATCCGAGTTTTTAAGAAAAGAAGTTCTATACTTAGGACACTCAATCACGCGTGATGGGCTAAAACCTAACAATGACAAGATAGATGCAGTCCTGAGATTTCCGCTTCCAAAAACCCAAACTGAGATTAAAAGTTTCCTCGGTTTAGTAGGGTACTATAGGAAATTTATCAAGGATTTCGCTAAACTCACACGACCCTTAACCGTTTGTCTAAAGAAAAACCATAAAGTAGTAATCAATAAAGAGTTTATAGAATCATTTGAAAAATGCAAAGAATTACTAACAAACGCACCTCTTTTACAATACCCAGATTTCGATAAGCCATTTATTCTGACAACCGATGCCTCCAATTATGCAATTGGCGCGGTATTATCACAAGGATCAGTAGGAAGTGATCGTCCTGTGGCATATGCGTCACGAACACTTAACGATGCGGAAAGCAGGTATAGCGTTATTGAAAAAGAAGCACTCGCTATAATTTGGGCTATAAAACATTTCCGCCCGTATCTATATGGTAAAAAGTTCACAATTTACACCGACCATAGACCACTTTCATGGCTTCATTCATTCGAAGAACCCAATAGTAAGATCACGAGATGGCGATTAAGATTAGCGGAGTATAATTATGACGTTATTTATAAAAACGGACGTCAAAACACAAACGCCGATGCGTTGTCGAGGGTTAAGATCAATGCATTAAGAAAGGGAGCTAAAGACAATAGTTCAGTAAAAGTAAACGTAGATGAAAAAGACTTAGAATTACAAAGGCACTGTGAACAAATTACACAAGAAATAACTAAATTAGGTAAAAAGAAAGGAAAAGCAAAGAAAAAGCCAGATAGTCCAATTTCTATTTCATCAGAATCGGAAAAACCCATATCACTTTCATCGGACTCTGAGCGTACCGTTAGCATCCCCAAACGTTTGCGCTCACCCTTTCCAATAACTGAATTTTCAAGCGGAACTGTTACTGCCTCTGAGTCAGAATTACACGTAGGATCAGAAACAGTACACTCTGCACATAATATGGATTCTACAGGAATTCCAATATTAAAGGAATCAATAGATACCAAACCAAACCAAATTTTGGTATATACTTGGTTCAGAGATCAAATAGCAGTTAAAAATATTTCTAATGTTAAACAGAAAATATTGGAAGTACACTTACCATTAGAAAGACCTGATTTAATAAAAGACTTTTTGAAAAGATATATTCGTACAAAAATTAAATATTTTATCTATTTCGAAGACCCACAGCATAGGTTAGAATTTACTAATGCTGTTTTAACACTTTTTAAAAAGGGAACCGTTAATATATTAGAATGTACTGAGCGAGTAGTTTACGTAGAAAATGAGGACGAACAGAAAGCAATTGTAGAAAAATATCATGTAGGTAAAAACTGCCACCGGGGTATCAAAGAGACTGTAGCACACATAAAGCGCACGTATTTTTGGCACAATATGGACATAACGGTAGCAGCAATCATTAATGCATGTGAACCGTGCAAAAAGTTAAAATATGACAGAAAACCACTCAAACCTAAGATTCAATTAACACAAACCCAAAACAAACCCTTCCAAGAGATATTTATAGATTTATTCACAATTGAAAGTAAAACATTTTTAACAATTATTGACGCTTTTAGTAAACTTGGTCAAGCTTTCGAGATTCCTAACAAATCTGCTCCAGAAGTAGTCAGAGCACTTATCAAATACTTTTCTTTCTATGGATGCCCAAGTAAACTAAGTTCCGATTCAGGATCAGAATTTAACAACGCACTTATTAAGGAACTTCTAGATTTTTATAAAATAGAGTTACATCTAGGAACCCCAAACAACCCTAATTCAATGGGTTTAATTGAGAAATTTCACTCTACTATAATAGAGACATATAGACTGGCTAAGTACGAGCAAAAGTTAACAGACGCTTCATCAATTATGACCTTTGCTGTATTAGCCTATAACCATAGTATCCATTCAGTAACAGGTTTTACACCTTTTGAGGTGGTATTCGGCCATACCGAATCAGCAAGCCCCTTTAACGTAAATTTCGACAAAGAATATATGCAAGTACTTATTCGAGATCATAAGAAAAGGACTAAATATCTTTACAAATACTTAACTGATAAAATGTTGCAATTAAAAGAAAATGTTCAAAATAAGCGCGGCGGTGAGACCGATTTTAATATTCAACTAGATGATGACATCTTTTATAGAGGAACGAATGTAAGAAGAGGTAAAGATAAACCTAGATATAACAAAGGTAAAGTTATAGGTGAAGTAGATAGAAATGTAGTGACAATAGCAACAAAGAATCGCGTATCTAGGATCCCCATTAAAGATGTTAAACGTCCTCCACAGAATCGGCACAGTCCTGTGGCTGGTCCTAGCCGCAGCAACCCAGGCCCTTCAGCTGCACCCCCTTGAAGGAAATCCAGGTGTTTTGCCTATAAAGGAAGGAACAGCTGTTAAAAGTTCTGAAAAATGGACAATTATTAAAAGATTAGATTTAAATTTAATTTGCGACGATATAAACATTAATATAGCTAGATTAGGTGACCTTAATAGAATTATAAGAGGTAATTCCGTTACAGATAATCAAAAATTTTCTGATTATAAAATACAAACCGAATTTGTTATGAACTTAACTATAAATAAGATTAAACAAATAGTTCCTAGATATAGAACCAAAAGAGGTCTTGTCAACCCACTGGGTTCGATTATTAAACTTATTTCTGGAAACCTAGATAACGAAGATGCGATTAAATACGATAAGCTTATAGAAAATACTCAGTTAAAACAAGAATTTTTGAGTAAGAAACTGACCCTGGTCTCCGAAGTAGTTAAAAACTTATATAACACCACACACAAAATTAGAGAAAATGTTATACAAATTGATCTTAGAATGAAAGAGTTTCAGAATGGTATAGATAAAGCAAAAGAAACAGAAAAGATTCATTATTTGAATAATATAATAATTAATGTGTATTCTATGATTTTACACAATTTTCAAATTATAATTATAAAGCTAAATGAAGTAGAAACAGCAATGTCATTCAGTAAGCTTGAAACCCTACACCATTCTATAATAAACTCTGATACCTTGTTAATTTTACTAAAAGAAATTGAACTTACTGAAAGATTAATTTTCCCTGCTGAGCCTGAAAATCTTGTGAAAATTGAACAATACATTAATGTAAAATCTTTTATCAAAGAAAACCAGTTAACATTTGTAATGGAAATTCCATTAGTATGTAAAGAAACATATACTTACTATAAATTGTATCCTATCCCTATTATTCATGATCATATGACATACATTATCCTTCCTAAATATCCTTACCTCATAGTGAAAGGACTTATCTCCGAGCCGCTAGCCAAACCGTGCCAGCGAACAGATAACAACAAATTCGTCTGCTTCGAAGATTACCTTGATAAAATAAATGAAGATCCGTGCATCTCCGAATTGATGCAATTCGCCAAAAACATCTCTTCCTGTACGTTGATACCTGTCAAATACAAAGGTGTCCTTGTCCAGCGCTTACAAAATAATAAATGGATTGTATTTTCTGAAGGAAAGACAATAATTCGCAGTTTTTGTCAAAACGAAGTAAACCAAGAGAATATCCAAGGAACATACATCGTTACTACAGAAGATACATGTGAAGTGAAAATAGACAAATACTCACTAAAATCACGCCCTCATCGGACAACAAATTTGAACTACGAAAAACTGCCAACTGTAAACCTACCGCACATCAGCGAGATAAAGGCGGAACAGAGAAAACCAGTAGAACTAGAAGAAATGAATCTGGATAACATACAAGAAATAACGAATTCCGTAAAGTTCGATACCAATAGTGAAAGTGAAATAGTGAGAGTCAATAGTGTCAGTGTTTGGACCATTGGGTTATATTTTATTATAGCAGTTTTTGCAGGAGTTATGTTTTATATTAGATTAATAAAATTAGGTTATAAATGTAACTTTCGAAATTCTCCGAATCAGGTAAATTCGGATAATCTCGAATCTCAGGGGGGAGAAGTCATGCGACCTGAGTCCGGCCCTGTTGTATTCACCAGAATAGCTGACTGAGCGTCTGGCTCGAATACCCGGTAGCGATAAGACGGTCATTGTGGGCGGCCTGCGAGCCCAGTAGAACTTTAAGTTAGATTTTAAATTCATTCCTTTGTACGTTACTCAATAATAAACTTGTCTTGAAATATTAAATTAATTTTTAATTTTTAAAAAGTCGCCCCGAAGCTCCCAAAGTAAAACTAGCTTCGTATGCGCGTGCGCACTATGTGTATCTATAGATCGTGCATCGATAGTATTAATTACGGTATCTAGATGCAATAACGCATGATGGCGCTGATTACAAGCAAAGCATTTGAACTGACTACGACAATCGGCAGACGAATGATTTTGTTTGAGGCAGTTGTGGCACAATTTTAAATGATCAGCACGGCTGAGTCGTTTCGCGGGTGTCAATTCACGGAATTGTTCACAGCGAAAAATCATATGATTTTGGCCACAGTGTAAACAAACCGGTTTGTTATTTACAGATTGCGTCTGTGAAGAAAAGGTTTTTCTTATGTAATTCTCACTCGTTCTTTTGTTTGAATTAGCGTTAGGTGTAGAATTCCTATTTTGCGAAACAGTAGAACTAGATTGCGAATGTTCCAAGATTTTAATATGGTTATGTACGTGAGACATCAGCTGTTCGTAAGTAGGTATAGTTTTTTGGTCAATGCTTTGTTCGAACGTCTTTCGGGTATTAGGGTCTAGCCCTTTCAATGCTATATGACAAAGTACATAGCTAGATAAATTATCGATGTTGAGAGCATTTATTGCGCGATATGAATGATCAAAAGTCTCAATAAAATTATTTAAATTGGAAGGTGACTCAGTTTTTAACGCAGGAAAATTCAACATTTTATCTAGATATTTACCTACTAGCATTCTATTGTCCTGATATTTATCAAGCAATGACTGCCATACCACTTCGTAATTACTCGATGTTATAGGCACACTTTTGACGATGCTGAGTGCGGAACCTTTTGTACACGACAGCAAATAATGAAATTTGTCTATATTGGAGATACCTCTTTGATTGTGCACCAAAGAGCAAAATGTTTCATAAAATGTTGTGAAACTTTCAATATTCCCATCAAACGTGAACAATTCTAATTTGGGTAAACGCGGCCGTACTTCGGCGTTAGAATTATCTTTAGCGCATGGAGGAACGTCCGCCATTTTGGAAGCGTGCTTTGATTTACACAGCTTTATGCGAAAGTACAGGTCATCGAAGGCCTTTAGATCGCTGTCATTGAATTGCGCATCGGGATCTAAAGTCAATTTCAAATCATAAATTTCCATGCACGTGCTTTCAAATGAATCGCGTAATGAATCAATCTCTGAGGCACGCAAGAGGAACATAATTTTAACATCCGATTGGGTATCAATTTTATTTGATAAATCAAATATTTGCTGAAGTTGAGAATAAATACGTTGCCTTTTAGCAATGGCTTTATTAATGTAGCGAGCAATTTCTAACTCCTTTTTGGAGGGAGCTTTGTCAGAGGCTTTTTCATCAGAATTAGGCATTTTGAAAACCTAAACAGTTGTGAAACTAAGACAAATGTAAATATTTAATTAAGAAACAAGCACGGCTTGTATGCACAAATTGAATAAATTGGTTACACGGCAACGTGGTTCATTCAAAATGGCGTCCTAACTAACCAACGTGGATAGAAGAACTTGAGTATGAAATTAAGTATGAGATTTACTAAGGTTAAATAATCCGGCTCGAAGGACCAAAATGTGGAGTCTGTTAGGGCTGGGAAGATTCGAAGGACCTAAGTATGTAAAATTTAAGCCTGTACATAAACGATATACCCACTAGAATTTGGAAAAGATCTTTGCTCACAAAAGTAGATAAATCAAGTCCACCACCAACCTTATTGCTTCCACACGTCGTCTGTAAAGATGGATCGGCACAGAGGTTTCTGGATGGCGTGGAGATGATGGAGCAGCGTTGTAAAGTCCAAACACCAGCTAGGTATCGAAAATGGCACAGCACTGTTTGCGAGAACGTCTCACACACACAATATTGTCTGCACGGCAGGAATATGTATGAAATTCGTAATCCTGGCTATCACGGATAGCAGCTCAAGGATGAGATCACGACCGAATCAGGGCGGTCGTCCAAGGACACTGGTGATGCGCGCCCGCGCAGGCAAGGATGATGCGAGGGCGGGGGGGGGTGCCTCAACCACCGATTTCAAACGACGGCAGTCGCAGAAAAGGCAGATGGCAAACACAATTTATCTACCCTTTAGTTAAAAATGAGCAAAGATCGAACAATTATTATTCATCAGAATAACACATAAAAGTAAAAAAAAGTATTAGCCTGTAATGTACCACTGCTGGGCAAGGCTTCTCATCTCACTGAAGACATAACACATGGGATACATTTTATCCTTAACTTCCCGCGGGAACGGGTATACCGCGGGTAACACCGCGGGGCGCGGCTAGTATGTAATAAAATTGGGAACCTAAAACATGTTTTCGTCCTTTAATACCGACCATAATCATTTACGTTTATTTTGCGAAGTAATTTTCCATTAAATTGAAACACGAGGAAACCATATTATTAGCGGAAATTAGAAAGTACGCTATGAGAAGTAATAACACTTAAAGTACTTATGGAACTTTGTTAATTTCGTGGAGCACCTATATCGGTTTCAAGTACGCCATCTTACTCAACATGATACCCAATATTCGAAACTGGCTTTTTCCTTAAAGTAGTTTTTCAAAGTTTGGGAACCACTCAATTTAATAACAAAACTCTGATATTGAATTTGTTTCTCAAATACAATTTTCTGTTTGGGAAATAATCTTGAGAGATTTGTAATGTTCAAATACAAGGGTTTGTGTTTAAGTACGGTGCCCTTTAAATCTGTTCAGAAGATTTGAAGCATAAAATTTGTTGTGGGCCCATTAATCTTACGCAATTGTGTCTAATTCCTGGTTCTTACTTCGATGTAATAAATCAAGAGACTGTAAGTAAACACTTAAACCGTGCTCCGAGCCGTTTGTTTGTTAGGGTATTATTTAAGTTGTCTTCGACCGTTTTGCTAATAGTGAGACCAGTTAAGCGTTGTTGATATTAGGCGAATTTACTAGCTGAGACGCGAATTCTTTGTGTTTTTTTTGTATGAAAAAAGAACTTTTTATTGGACAGCAATCATGCCAGCCCTGTAATATATATTAAAATGATATATACGGTCGAATAGAGTAACCTCCTCTGTTTGAACTAAAGACTAAACCTCTTAACGTTTTAAAGGCGAATTCTAAAAGTGAAGTTTGACGTATGTGATGATCTTTCTATTGTACTCACTTTACCAGCATACATACTCACTTTATGCCGAAACTTTATATGCTCGTATAGTCACCAGTATACATAATTCATGGTGCAGTAATCTCATATTCAAAGACAAATATCCTAGCTCAGACCGATAAATCTATTGAAAAACAAATGAAAATCTAAACACTATATCATGGAATTAGCTTCGAGTTGTTGTCTCCCAATATACGGGCAATCTTCTTGCAACGTTTCTCTTGTATACCTAACAAACATTTTACATGTAAAATAAACAAAGCTGAGTCTACAAAAAAAGGTTATTCCAGTAAGGTCCGAATTCAAAGTGCATGGACGGTAAGCAACAAGAAATCTAAATAAGGTTGAATACATTCTACCAAAAAGGTCCAATGCAAGACATAAGCCTCTCGCAATAAGCAGATATTTACCATAATCCCCTTTTGGCACGGCGAGGAATAGCATTATAGGGACATAGCATTTCGAAACAGAGCAACGAAGTAGTACGGAGAGCATTTTAATGCAGTTTATAAAAAGTTTGCATCAAATGAAACTAGAACATTCGGAACTATGTAAGTTTTGAATTTGGAACTGTATATATACTCGTATTCGTAAACGTGAAGGCAAACATTTGCTTCGGTACAGTTACTTTAAAACCGATCGGAGTCATGGGTTCGAATATTTTCCACGCCTATAGACTCGAATCCGACTGAGATTTAAAGTTTTATGGAGCACGGTTTTGACTTAGCTATCCGTTTACCTGAACGTTTTACTTCTGCGAGGTAACTGTAAAAGAGGTAAATGTATACAGAATTTTACTTCTGAATACACGATTTTATTTACGAATTTAAACGAGCCTAAAGCGACCTAACGGTATTCAGTATCAAGATTTAAAAGGAACCCCTCTTTATCATACGTTTTTCAGTTAAAATTTCAACCACGTCCCCGATCGCGCACTAATGTTTTTGATACTAACATTTCCAGCCAGTTTTCATATTAAGTTGACCCGGTTTCTTTCAAAATAATATGAAGTGTTATTACTCATTTTGAATTGAAATTTCGTTTACGGATACACATCGCTTTTATTTTACATTTTTTCTTACGTTTCGGCCCACAGAGCATAGAATCACCGCCGCGCCGAGGAGCGCGTGGTGATTCTTAGTTCTGTGTTTGGGCCCCTTTACAGGAGCTGTGGTCACAGAAAATAAAAGCGAAGTGTATCCGTAAACGTAGTTTCAATTCAAAATGTTCTGTTAAATAAATGTAAAAGTCTGTAATTTAATAACATATATTAATATTTAAATAGTAGTGATTTATTATAAGATAGTTACTATTATATTAGGCAGCTTTTTGGAAATAAACATTTTGTATTTGTATTTGTAAAACAGACTTCCCCAGTCATTATTTTATTACAGGTGTTATTCACAATACATAATTATATCCTACTAATATTATAAATGCGAAAGTTTGTATGTATGGATGTATGGATGGGATGTTTGTTGCTCTTTCACGCAAAAACTACTGAACGGATTTGGATGAAACTTTACAGTAATATAGGTTATACATCAGAATAACACATGGGATACATTATATCCCGAAATTCCCGCGGGAACGTGTACAACGCGGGTAACACCGCGGGGCGCGGCTAGTTACTTACTAATTTTTAACGTTTATATTTACCCGTTGAAGGTTTTTCTTTTGAAAAGCGTAAAAAGAATGAGTATAAACATAAAGTTCAGAAAATGTAAATTCAACCCATACCTTAGTTTTACTTCTAAACTCAAAGTTAACGAATTTTATCCCAAGTATACATTGATTTTATATTTGACGTCACAACACATCCCAAGAAGACTGTAAGCGTTTGTCACTAAACATTTTTATGACATCACAAGAGTGTTTAACTATTAATGCTCGAGCTAACGGGAAGTGGTAGCGACCCAGCGAAGGGTCTCCTACCTACAAACCACATAATATGTAAATTAGGCCCTCAAAGGATATTAAATATTTAACCACATTTGGTATGACTACTAACCCTGTAAGTATAAATAGGGACACACTTCACAGAATAGATATTTTGGTGAAATTGCGTGTCGGAATAAAATAGGACATTTTTATTTATAATGGAACTTTTGCTATAGCAGTTTATTTATCTCACGAGCGCGCATGAGCCATACTTGTAGGTTAATTATACACGCAGATTCTCTTAGTGTGTATCATGGTCCGTGTTAAAAATTCTGTCAAAAATTGAAATAGCGCATTATTCGCAGTGAGGTATGTAAAAAGAATATAAACAATTATCTTATTGACTGTACTGATAGTTACGCCCACAAAGACGCGTGTCTCTATTCATTACATCATGCATGACTCAAAGGCGCTCACGAAATAAAACAATTTAATATTTCTGAATTAAAACTAGTACGTTTACGAATACACTTCGTTTTTTTATTTTTTTTAAATATCCTCACTATACTGATGAGTAGCCTTTATCCAGCAGTTGGACATTACAGGCTGATTCATTTTTACTTTTATTTTTGTTTGACTTCCAGCCCTTTACATAGAAACAATAACAAAAAAAGGAAATAAAAATATGTTTTGTCTAGAATGTATTTTTAAACTTAGTATCAGTTTTCTTAGGCTATTTGTCTGACTTAAAGAAAAATATCTTCTAAGAAATAATTACTTTGCCATCGGACTTTGACATTTAGGCGTATTGAATCATATCCTACCCTAAAGTAACATTATATTTAAACAAAACCTATAGAAATAACAGTACAGTTGTCTCAATATATTTGTTTAATCATCTACGCACTATGACTTTGTGTGAGAATAAATAAATAAATACTCCCGGAGAAAATCACACACGGTTGATTAGACCCAAACTAAGCTCTAAGCTTGTATTATGAAGTCTGACTCAATGAAACTAATACATATAAATACACAGATACTCTATAATATGAATATATATGTAATAGACACCCAGACGTCGTCACTAACAACTACAAGTATGCACATGCACAATAGTGCACATTATTATTGACACCGGGTGGGAATCGAATCTGCAAATCCCGACACAGTAAGCGCTCTCACATGCCACTGTGCCAACGGGCCTGTCTGACTTAAATATTGCATCGCATTTTAACCAAACTCTCGATATACATTTTTGATAATGTTTATTTCAATTCGTTAACTTAATTTGTGAGCCTTTAGACAGCAATTTGTCCATCGTTTGCCCTCTTTCGTGTTGACATTATTGTCCTACTAACGACAAACAATTTTAGCAGTAACCATTCCTTTACTAAAGTAACTCTATACCCCGATAGGTTATTGGAGTCATCGGCCCAGTAGCCCAGAGCCTCCCTCTAATTGGATGGATATAAATAGGTGTCCAAACAAGTCTTCAGCAAACTTGACCCTTTCTTGTTGACAAATTATTATAAATGGACCGATATAATACAGTAAGAGGCCAACTACAAACAATCTGTTACAATGAAGCACTAACTCGGGGTCTTTAACTTTACGACCTGTGAACAAACAATAAATTATACGGATTAATTCCAGTTTGAAACTTAATTGAGCTATGGTAGTGGCCGGTTGGTGTTTATGTACCCGACTCGCCAACTTGGACGTTTTGTGAAATGTCAAATGTCGTAAACTTAGATGAAAGTATGGACGGTACGGTTCGTTTAATTAGTTTGAAATGTATTCCCAAGATTTCAGGAGGTTCTACTCCGTCAACTGTGATTGGATATTTTATTGATATTTCCCTGTTTTAGTAATTGTTATTGACTTTTGTGGTCGTAATTTGGTTTTCGTTTTTGTAGCTTTCTGTACATATTGTGCGGTTTGGAAGTGTGTAACTTTAAGGTGTTTCTACCTATATTTCTCTCTTATAGTAATCCCGTAGTACTAACGTATCAAGAGCTCTGCACGTTTATTGAAAACTTTTATTTTATTGTTGACAATCTTGAAAATTTTACGATTAACTAACCTAACCTAACCATTATGTAAATCATATTTAGCTAAAAAAAAATTAAAATAAAATACTGGCATCAAAAATTTACCTCCTTTCCATCTGTATTACAAGTATAACACGAATCAAGTATGTATCGCAAAGTAATGATATTTTGAACAGTCCGAGCATAGCTAGATGATATAATATACTTGCCTAACACCAAACTTTGTATCGTTAGGCTAAATGTAAACAAATATATGACCATAAAGCTCTTAAGTTGAAGTCAATACCAGCGACAGGCCGAGGGTCATTTCCAAAGCAAACGGAATTGTAACGAAATGAGTAGTGAACGTAGTTTCCTCAATTTTGTGGTTGTCAGTTCCTTGTCAAGGAATATTCAATTCTACTGGCAAAACTTAAGATTAAATTTAAGTTCGTTTGATGTCGGGATCAAAGGGCCCATTACACATTTTCTGCTTCTGTAATCATATATTTTAGGGAACAATTTTATTATTAGTTTATTGGTTGAAGGCGTAATGTAACACGTTGAGAATTTTTGGTTCCTTTGTACATTAACCTACTTACTTTTACGCGTTACCAACTTCCCTAATATAGTATAGATATTTCATTTCACGAGCGCGCCTGAGCCAAGCTTGTGTAATTGATTGTACATACACATTTTCTTGTGCATCGCGATCAGAGTCAGAATTGTCTAGCGACGTAGCGATGTAGCGACGTAGCGATGTAGCGACGTAGCGACGTAGCACCGTAGCGACGTAGCGATGTAACACTTTAGCGACAACCTTGGTAGGTTAGAGTAAACGGAGAAAAGTCATCCGATGGTTTTTCTCACTGAGATATGTCAAATATAAACAATGATATTGCCGACGTTAGTGATAGTAACGCACACTAAAAAGCTTGTTTGCACTCGTTGTAACTACGAGTATCGCTTAGGGGCACTCGTGAAACAAAGCCACTAACTTATACGTGTCATATAAGGGCCAAAACTGCGTAAAGCGTGCGCCCGGAGCGGTTTTATACAAAAGAGAACCGTACGCGGGCGCCGCGGCGGGCGCACGCCACGGTTCACTTTTGTATGAAACCGCACGCGACGGGCGTATACGACGGGCGCATGCTTAACGCAGTTTCGGCCTTAGTAAAAGTAATATAACGAAATATACAATAATTTAACAAACAATATACATATATATTGTAGATGCATAATATATTATATAGGTATTTTACAATACATGCAATAACATACAATATAACATAAGTAAAAGCGTGTGCTTTTACTGGCAAGTATTGTACGTTATATACACAATGCTCTCTTTTTCCCTTTATTTTATCATATAAAAACCACATACAAAATATCGGTTGCTACATTCACTGAAAATTAAACAAAAATAAATTAATACCAAGCAAACATTTCCATTCATTTCCAAGTAAATATTGTATCGGAACAAAATAATTAATTTAATGTTATTTTATTCATTAAAAATACCAACTATACGATATACAAGTTCCTAGGTATTATAAACTATGTTTATGTTTTAAAGTTTATTACAAATGAACGCTTCTGCACGAAATAGAGAAGTGTAAGTAAGTGCTTCGCTCTTCCATGAGCTTCTATGTTCGAGCTTGTATCATGTGTCATGCAAATGAGTGACAAGCCGATACTGCCGTTACCAACCTAGTTTAGACAAGAGTTTGATTACGTCTAATCCTCCTCACTGTACTGACATCTTCCAAAATAAAGGAGAGACTCTCTTTAGGGAGAGGACTTTTATTCATATATATGAGCGTAAAGCGTATAATATACTAGCAGCGCCCCACTGTTTTTCCCACGTTGTGCCCGTACCCTTATAACCTTCCCGTAGAATGTGAATATCTATTAAAAAAAAGAATAATTCAAATCCGACTGGTAATACCTGGTTACCTCAAACATAAAAACAAATTTACAGATTTTACCTCTATATAATGTTAAACATTCGATTTACCTCTTCACAATAGTGTAGATTTACCTCTTCATTGTAGTATATATTTACCTCTATAGATATTAGTATATACTTAAAAAGAGTACTCGTATAAGCGTATAAAGCGGTGTTGACATGAAGCAAGTTTTGTTGCTCAAGTTGTCTTTTATCAGAATACAACCGGGTCCTCGGATATAGCTTCTAGAAGCAACTCTCATTAGCAAATCCTCCATTTGAATACCACTTGCCATTTCCATTTTAATAAACTTTATGTGTAACAAAATTAACTCCATATTTTACGTAACAATGCCAAAAAAGTTAATAGATGTTTGAAGATTCGACAACGTCAGCTGTTAAGGAGTGTTGCCAGTGTTCCATTCCTTATTTTAATTAAGCTGTATAATGTTATATAAAGAAACTCGTAAACAAACGGAATTTGTTTCTGAATTATGTATTTTGATGAAACAGGGTTTGGAGCCGCAGAACTTTATTATATTGAAGAAATCTATTTTTGGTTAAGTAATTATTTTGGGAGTATCTTCCTGATCCATGATAACACTAATACACAGAGAATGTTAAGAAACGTTCAGTTCGGACGTCTTGGATGGGTGGTCGATGGCAAACGCTATATACCTATACTAATATTATAAACGCACTAGCAACGCGCCGCGATTTAACCCGCGTTGTGCCCGTTACCACGGGATTTTTGGAATAAAACATATTCCATAACCTTTCTGTTAAATACAACTACCCAATACAAAAGGAATTTTCCAAATTGGACTTGTATTTCCCAAGTTTAGCTCGAACATACAAACAAACAAAATTACAAATTACAAGTTACCTCTTTTGCTTCAAAGCATGGCATGTAGAGATGCCGGCGCCTTGAGTCTAACTAAAAACTGTCACAATAGAATTAGCCACTAATTGGCACTAATACGAGGTTTGTTTTCTGCTATCATAATAAGCTTTTAAAGTGATTTGTTCTGCTTGTTAATCATTTAATTGAAGCCACATTAATGTGGTTTGATTGACAACAATCATTCGAATACTAATATTAAATTACTACAATATCTATTGTTATTTAATGCTACTGTGAATATAATATGTAAATAGTAATATAATTTCATGATCAAAATTAGTTAGTGGTTAAGTTTGGGTGATTAAGTTTATGGGCAAACCAAATAAATCAGCAGACTATCACATTAGTGCCCACAATTATTTATAACTCTATGAGAAAAGTATTAAAATGTGCTAGAGATAAGAAACAAGACATGTCACGTACTTTTCAGAGCTTCCTCAGATCAAAAGATTAAGACTAACGAGGCTAACGCTTGCTTAGAGACGTCAAATGCTTGTGGAAATTTTTACATGTAGTAAAAAAGTATTAGCCTGTAATGCCTGTAATGTAAGCCTGTAATGTAATTAATAAAAAAATATGTCAATTAGTTGTGTCGATTTAATGGACGTCTCTGAGTGAGTTAGGAAGTCGGTCTTATTAACATTCTATTACATCACACACATAAGTCAAATTAATGCTATTAAAAATTCGCCATCTTGCACCTACTAGCTACAACTACTTTACTCGCTTAATCTAAACAGACGCGACGCATAAATGATGAAAATAAATATTTTTGAACTTAAACCCCAGCTTTTTAAAACTAACTTTTTAAAAGCTCTTATTTGGTCGGCCATAGCTAAACTGCGCATCAGCTTCAAATTATCCACTTCATTAACTGAACCGAAAAACTTGAATAGAGCCGCTATTTATCATTTAGGCTGCGGTTACGAAAATAAATTTTAATCTCTGTTTTATTTCTAATCGGGCGGTTAACGTCACTCTTAATTGTCGCGTAGCCTGCATTCGGCCTAGTTTTTGTCAATGTATTGCCGTTGAAACGGACAGGAATGGAAACTCGAAAGGCTATTTGGCACTTTATCTCTAGTGGGAACGCTCACCAGATGCCTGTCAGACAAGCGACTTCAGAATATGGGGGTGTGGTGTATGTCACAAGGTTATAGGACCGCTTATAGACCATTGAAAGTATATTTGTTAAAACATGTATGAAAATACATACACTAAATAACTGTTAACGTGGGTTGAATGTGCGGGTTTGAATACCTTTGGAGCTATAAAAATAGACTCTCAGAATTGGTTCAATTAGTTCAGGCTTTCTTTGCCAAAATAAAAAATCATTTCAAGCTTGTAGACGTGGCTAAAGATATTATCCTAAACATAGATAATATAATAGCTATCTAAAGGCTCTCAAATAGGGGTACGAAAATATATTATGCTAAAATGGTTCCAGTAAAGCACGGTACGGCCGTGTTTGCTTCGCGCTCGTCTAAGTGGAGGCACTGCCCTGCCCCTATACGCTTATGAACCTATTATTTGTATCCACACGCTTTTAACATTCAATCAGCGCTTTGATAAAATGCGTAAAGTGGATTTTTTTTTAATCTGATTCTTAATCTGCGGGCAATGATGTTTAACAAACAAGTTCGTTTCAATAGTGTTCTATTTCGTGCAACATAAAATTCAATTTTGAACGAACAGATTTTGTTTCTTTATATTTAAATACTAAAGCGGCTTTTTAAGTTCTTAAAAACGTATATACTTTTTAAACTTACACGATTTGCATTCATCCCGTGGTGATGGTGTAACCTGCTAACCGTCGGATAAGTATATTAATAAATACTAGCAGCGTTATTTTATAAAATCACTATTTTATATATTACTAGCGGCGCCCCGCGGTTTTACCCGCGCTGTGCCCGTTCCCGTGGGAATTTCGGGATAAAAAAATAGCCTATAACCTTCCCGTTGAATGTAGTTATCCATTACAAAAAGAATTATTCAAATCGGTTCAGTAGTTTCTGAGATTAGCGCGTTTAAACAAACAAACAAACAAACAAACAAACAAACAAAACAAACTCTTCAGCTTTATAATATTAGTATAGATAATCATTGAGTTAGAATCATATACAGTCCCGTTTCATTTAACACACGCCCGTGTCAGATGTCAAAATCTTCCTTAATTGCCATGCAATAAATGAAAAAAGACGTCAATTACCTAAGTGTCGATTTAATGGACGACTCTGAATGAACCAGTAAGAAACGTATAGCTTCAATAATATCATCGCTTCTTCCTCTCCCTCAGACCGCGCCCCAGTCCGTCAGTAGTCCATTGCAGGCGGTTTCATTATTCACTCCACACCAACTCTAAACACGTTACTCTATGTAGACGACCATCCCGAACTCTAGACTGAGGGCACGTTGAATGCATTATACTAGATTACCTCGTCGACTGCACTGCAACACGCCTTTATATGAGCAAAACAATCAATGTATGGCGAACGTTTAGTTAGAAACGTCTTATGCAAGCTTTGAAGCAGCATAATGACAACGCTCTATCGGGTTCAGAAATGAGCTTCGCTATTTGATTTTAATAGGGTTTCTGTGATGCTTTGTATTATGTGCTTGGTTGTACTTGAATGTGTGTGTGAAATTTAGGAGATTATACAGGTTTAAGACATGAAAGCGTTTGCGTCAATCCTCTTATTAAATATAGAGACATTTGGATCTTAGTTATATTTAGAAGTCGTTTTTAAACCATGTGTTAATCTTATCACAATATTTCTATAGAAGGCGAGACGCTTATTTGGTAGGTTAATTGTGGCCTTAATCTCAAAGGGCTCAATAAAACTAGGTTAATAATAAACATTTCTAAAGATTCAACGTTCTATTGTAGCTGTCAACGCATGTTGTATGTGACGGAAGAGCGAAGTAATTACTGTGTCTATTTCGTGATGCATGCAATTTAATATTAATTATGATCCATAAACATACATGCTTAATTTAATGAAAGCAATTCCTTTCAAAACAAAATAATATTAGTTTAAATACCAAGATATATCCATACTGATGTATGTCAAATCTCCCACTTCCGTTTCAAATGCCGTTTACTACGTTATTATCCTTCAAGATTTTACTGTCTATTTCTTGATAAAAGTTTAGTGTATTCGGTAGTCGCGCGCCCCGGGCCAGGCACAAAGTCCGCCGAGCTCACTTGCCCGGGAGTTACTCGTTATCGCGTCTTCTTTCGTGATAACAGCGACCGGTTCAAATAAAACCAGCACTTTGATAAATGGTCTAGTGGTGTTCACATTGTTAGAATTTTAAGTAGGGTTTTGAATTTAACTTTTGGTATTCTTATTTGTTATATAGTTTAGAAGTGGGGGATGGAAAAATTAAAACAGAAATAACATTACTGCAGTGCTCAAAGATGTCAATGGAATTGTTCAATCCTATTATTTCTAAACTACATTATAATATTTAAAAAAGTACAGTGACATTGATGTAGAGGACAAACCCAGTGTACGCTATGGGGTTGTAATACCACACAGCTCTGGTCTAAGCCTACCCCTTTTTTAAATACCCTTTATATTAAAGGTATTAAATATGTATTAATATTTAATTATTGATACTTAGGTAAACTATCAACATTACTCACTAAATAAATAATAAATACGTTACACCAACACGCAGTTTTGTATTAAAATTCAACTTTTTCATATTTATCAGATTTAGATCGTTCAAAGCGTCAGTTAATTAGTAAATAACAGTTTTTCAAACTATGTTAGTAATGGATAAAACTATGAAGGAATTTGACACTCGTTATTATATTAGTACTAGCAGCTCCCGGCGGTTTTACCGCGGTTTCCGTGGGAATTTCGGGATACATAATAGCTCATAACCTTTTTGTTGAATGTGGGTATCCATTACAATTTGAATTATTCAATTCAGATTGATAGATTCTGAAATAAGTGCGTTCAAACAAACAAAAAACAAACTCTTCAGCGTTATTATCTATATATATAAAAAAATCAAAGTCCTTACTGACTGACTGACTGATAATCAACGCACAGCCTCAACCGCTACACCTAGAAACATGAAATTTGGCAAGAAGGTTCTTCAAGTGACGTCAGTGCACACTAAGGAAGGATTTTCGAAAATTCCTACGGGAACGGGCTCAACGCGGGCAAAGCTGCGGGGCGTTGCTAGTATTAGTATAGATTACATTATAAAAACGTGTCATCACTCAACACGTCACACCCACTAATAATATTATGCTCCTAAACATAATCATCGCTTTACTTTCACATATAAAACAATAAACACATCCATTACTCTAACATTTTCAAAATACAGATGATGGATCGCTCCCTTTATTAAAACTTTGAGAACTCTTGTTCTGTAGTCATCCGTTACAGGTAAATTCAGAGTAATATTATTTAAGGGCTAGAAAACTTTTATATTATGTTTTGTAAGTACTTTTCAATGTTTTGGGTATTCTATAGATTGTTATATCTGAGTTTGAGTAGGTAGTGGAATAAATTAGAATAAATTTAAGTAGGTGAAACTAATGTTCAAATATAATATACAAACTTATTAATAAAAAGTTGTTCTAGTCTAGAGTATAGAGTTATTTTTAGAATAAATTTGAGAAAATCTCCATAAACAAAACCATATTGATATTCCTAATTGTATAAGTATATTACCTAGTAGCGGTAGCGCTCGTGGCGTAGTTTGACCAAGCGATGTTAACTCATTGCGATTGTTAAGCAACGTGCAGCTCAGCCCCTACTTGGATGGGTGGCCGATAGTAGCATTTCTATCTGTGCGCTATCGTGCTTCGAAGGGCACGTTAAATTGTCGGTCCCGGTTGTTTTAATCGTTAGACCATGTCGGAGGCATTTAGGCGGTCGCAAAACTCCGACAGCAGGATTGGCCAAATGGCCATTAACCTACTCGAATTTATATTATAACTAGCAGCGCCCCGCGGTTTTACCCGCGTTGTGCCCGTTCCCGTGGGAATTTCGGGATAAAATGTAGCCTATAGCCTTCTCGATAAATAGACTATCTAACAGTGAAAGAATTATTCAAATCGGTTCAGTAGTTTCTGAGATTAGCGCGTTTAAACAAACAAACAAACAAACAAAACAAACTCTTCAGCTTTATAATATTAGTATAGATTATGAAAACCAACTTAAAAATTAACTAATTCAAAGTAACATTATGCACTGCATCTTAAAACTCATAACACAATTTTCATATAAAACTTTCATAATAAGCCATTTATACTCTCTGCAAGTTTGTATAATGCAAACAACGGGCACCTTGCTAACCCTTCACGAAATTTAATAACCTATAGTGATGGGACACTGGAAGTTTGGGGTTGGTGACGTCACACACGCTCCAACTAACTAGGTTTAGTCGTAAAGCAAAGACAGCACCCGCCAACCCGAGCCGAATAACTTATCGATAAGTTTCCCTAATACCGAAATATCGATACATAATCGATGAATCTAGTTACGAACTTCAATTTAATTTGTTAATATTTGCAAACTAGATTCTCGATAATTAGATTTTGTTTAATAGAAGCTTTGAAGGAATACGCTTTAAGAAATACTTTATCAAAGATGGAAGCTACTCTGTTTTGCAACAGTTCGTTAAAAGATTAATCTCGATTTTGTAGAGAAATATTTTTCTTTGATTCTGATTGGTTTTTTATTAATATCTATAACCCTGAACTGTGAAATTTACGACTCGAGTAAAATATAAACATTGATTAAAGATATCGAAAGAAACTTTGAGGTTAGATGCCTTGTTCGACGGAATTGTCTGAACCTAGAAAATTAGTATTGTTCAAACGAAGACAGTTCCAGGACTGATAATAATGAATCTCTTTGACACAGTTTTCAATAGAATTTCAAACAAGTGTTTCCAAAACTATTAGATTTCATTATTCGATCTATATTTAGAATAGGTCTCATATTTCGTATTTTACTTGTGAATAGAAAGTTTGTATTTAAATATATTATTCTTTTTTTTTTAAAACGATTAAAATTACTTTCGTATAAAGAGGGATCTTTAGAAAAGTTTCCGAATTGAATAAAGCTCGTTACATCGTGAAAATACTACATGATAAGTTGGTACAAGAGGAAGTAATGTATCAATAGGACTTGTGAAATTTTTGATACCGACTGTTTCAATCATCATATATAGGCTTTAAAAAGGCCTAAAAGAAAAAAACTCGGAATGACCACTAACCTACATGAACTTAATTTAGGTACGACTAGCAGCGCCCCTCGATTTTACCCGCGTTGTGTCCGGTGTTGTGGGAATTTTCGGAAATGTTTATACATATAAACCTTCCTCTTGAATCAATGTATCTATTTTAAAAAATGCGACAAAATCCGTTGCGTAGTTTTAAAGATCTAAGCATACATAGGGACGGACAGAAAGCGGAAAGCGACTTTGTTTTATACCATGTAGTGACATTTCCTTATACCTTTTTGAAGCAAGTATTTCCTGTTTTGTATGTAAGAAATATCATTGATATGCTATTATCATACTTAATTTGTAACGATTGAGATTGTCCCAAATTATCGATACATCTAATCGATACTCTAACGCACCACTATCACATACTAAGTTGAGTGTTACAACTTTAGTCACGTCTACAATATAGCATTTAATGCATGACAAGTAATGAAGTATTGGAGCAATTTGTACTCTAAGGCTTGGGCATACGTGACAATATTACTTGACGCTGTATTAGGGGTCTGTTACCGAAAGGGATGTAAAGTAATGAGTGTATTTTCTAAGAATAGTGGATTTGTAATCAAGAGGAAAATACTGTAAGGATTGTGTAAAAAAGGACGAAGATTGGACTTAAGTTTCACCTGGCTTGTAGGCGTAGGCATTAGCGAAGCGAAGTTACAGTGAATTTACTGGTGTATTAAAAAACCACATAATATTCGTTTTTAAAATGTTAATTTTTACAAATTTCCACGGTTTTTGACTACATTTGAAAGTCGTCGTCCTTCACCGGCACCGTGGTGCCTCTAAATCTTTTTGCCCGAATAGCCCCGCACCAAAAGAAAGTTATATTTATAGAACTTTTACATATCAATCAACAAATAGCAAGTACCCAATTAGTACTGTGTATATTTGACTTGATTATAAATGAGATTTGAGGAAAATTGGTATCTGATAACACAGTTTATCCACCCACATATTAAATTAGCAATATAGTGAAGCTATTTTCGTTGCCAACCCAACCAAAGTTAATTGAATTGGGGGTTTCGTTCACTATTTACATTGGAAAATGATGGGGAAATATGATTTTGAAAGATATATCCTTAAGGCGCTGAGAAAAGGATACATATTTTTTGCCGCATACCGGATAACGTTCAATATTGTACCATCATAATAGCTTTAGAGTGTAATATAGTAAATTGTCCGCTTCGTGTAACATGCAGTGACCGCTGCAGTGCAGTGTAATGTACTGTCGTCGGCTGCATTCGACGACCTACTGCAGCTGTTAGTAGGTGTCGGACAAACTAATGTAAAGATGACATTTGGCGACCGAAATAGGCTGATACAAGATGGGCGACCGCTATAGGCGTTCGTAGCAGTGTTCAATACGTATGTTTAGGGCATTATAAATCCGCCCTCGACCTTAGCTAGCCGAAAAAATTATCACATTTATGATATTCAAAGGGATTTGCTTGCTACGAATACAATGTTCTTATAGTAGGTATACACTCGTACTCAGAGATGTCAAATGCTTCCTTACATTTAATGATTGATATTGACATGTAACGTATGAAAAATTACGTCAATTAGTTAAGTGAAGATTTAATAGTCATCTTTCAGTGCGGTAGATAGTCATACCTGTATATGCGGAATACTGAAAACTTTCGTTACAGATTACTCATAGCCACAGTATTCGTGAGTTCACTTGTCACACATTTCAAACAAAAATGCTCGTTGCACAACAAAGAACTGGTGCAACAAAAGGAAACCCAACTAGGGGGGGAAACGGGGCACTACTATGAAATATTTTCAAATACAAAACGTGTTGAACAATCCGTCTGTTTGATATAAGCAAAGTTATCCCGAGGGAGCGCGGGCAAAGCTGTATGCAGTGACGCGAATAATGTACAACATTGCATTCCGACGCGTCGCCAAATGGGAAATTAGCAACTACGTAACGCAATATCGGGTTTTAACTTGATAAGTTAACAATGTTTACTGTATGTTTTTGTTTTTATTCCCGATGTAAAAGAGGACTGTTATAAGTTTGACGGCGATGTCTCTGTATGTGTGTTTGTGTGCGTGTGTGTGTGTGTACGAGGTTTTGAGCCGATAAAATATTGTACACCATCAAGATGAAAAGCGATAAACATGTAACAGAACATCAAGCGTACAAGTAAATGTTCTAGTCTTTATTGACCATAAAGTTTAATATACACGAGTGACATACCTTATCCAAATGTGGCATACATTGTGAGCGGTAGCGCGTTCAACCGTCGTGCGACGACCGAGGCGCCTGAAACGAATGAACACCAAATGTAAAGCAGATCGTATATATGAAGCTTAAATTTATTTAGTTCTAAACCCTATGCTCTAAGCAATAAAAGCGGCAATGTCTTTAGTCCGCACAAAAATATCTGCTGCCGTATTATATTTCTAGCATCCCCGCGGTTTTACCCGCTTTGTACCCATTCCCGAGACAGTTTTTGAATAAAAATACAGCCTATATTTTTCTCCTGAATTTGACTTATCATACTTGTAAATATTGTTTCAAATCCGACTAAAATTTACTGTCTAAAACACAAACAAAAACAAACTGAAACTTCAGTTTCATTGCAAAAGGACAGATCTAGTCAAGTCACCTGAAATAGGTTATAAACTGTAAAGTTCTGGTTGAACTAATAGCCAGTGATTTATTTATCCAACTTGCCTTTAACACGTCAATTCGTTTGCAAAGCCCAACAAGTCTGCCTACAAATCAAGCGAAACGTCTAAATGTCTGTAGCATACTTAAGTCTAGCATCGTAAAACAAAACAAGCAATCGACAAGCCAGTGTTGTACCTAGCGTCCCAATGGCGTGACTTTACTATCTTCACTTTGTTGTATTGCTATGTTTTACAAACACTGGTTTACTACTTCGGGCTTAAAGTCTTTCGGTTTATTTAGCATTTGCAGACCGTAGTCTAGACAGTTTAAGACAGTTTTCTGGTAAAAAAAAAACGTATATTTTATGACAAGAAGTCTGTCTTTTTGTCGGACTTTTTGTCTATTAAACTTAATAGTTACACCAACAATTAACCAAGTCTTACTACCGCATTCAGAGACGTTCATAAAATCGACTCTTAGTTATTTGTCGTAACTTTTGTTACATTAGACATGTCTCTGAGTACAAGCGGCAGACAACAAACAATAACCTCCCTAGTAAAATCATCTTGAAATAAAATAGATGTCTGATGGCAGTTGGCTTTTTCTATGAAGCATATTATACCGTCCTTTTAATAAACGATTGGATATTAAGCTTGAATCTTTTACTCAAGTCATAACTCTTTGTCCGGTGTTTGCGCACATCTGTTGCAGCCCCATTATTCGGTGTAAGTAGGTATTTTCTATGTCACTGCATGTCACTCTATTGTTACGTTATTTGTTGGAAGACTCGAGCGGAAATTGAGTCACTGTAGCAACTTAACGTTTCATTTACTGAGCCTTTAGAGGCTCAAATAAGGGATGTCTCTTGTGATAAAAAAGCCTTTTGTATGATTAATATACATCCAAAGTCTCTTAGCTTTTGTGTGAGCTTACACTTTAAGCTTAGCTACATCTTGATATGTAGAGTTCTTTGTAAAGAGTCAAAGGATGTTTTCTGTTAGGTTTCTTGGATTTTGCGTGGCTAATGGAGAATACTGACGAATGTGCCAGAGATAATGTTACTCAGGCCTTCTTAGAAAAATGTTCATTACATTAATATAAGCTGGTTTTGGGAATAATGGGTGGAGGTTTTAGTACTGATTACTTATCACTACATAGTATAAAATAAAGTCGTCTCTTTTTCGTGTCTGTCTGTTTGTCTGTCTGTATGCTTAAATCTTTAAAATTACGCAACGGATTTTGATGCGGTTTTTTGTAATAGGTAGAGTGATTCAAGAGGAAGGTTTTTATGTAAAAAAATTCCCGAAATTCCCACGGGAACGGGCACAACGCGGGTAAAACCGCGGGGCGCTGCTAGTTTCAAATAAGAAAACAACGAGGTTCTGGCAATTTCACTACAAAAAAGACGAAAGTAGCGTTAGCACACACACACCAATATAATAAATATTTGTTGTTAAGATTTTTTTGATGTCTGTAACTTTTGATTGCTCGTTCGTACATACTACATACCCACTGAAAAGAAAATATCCAAAACCAATAAATGTAATACTCGTACAATGTAAAACCCTTTTAAAACGAGTTATATATGATTTTATCAGGTATTTGTTAAATTGAGCGGGCTTACAAGCTGTAAGCTTCACAGCTTGTAAGCTCGCTCAATTTAACATAAGCTGAGTAGCTCGCGTTGTAAAGCAGTCTACGTGACGCTTCCTTGAATATCCTCTACAAGTAAAGGTCATTATTCAGTTCAAATCAATTGTGTTTAGTTGTTGAACCAATATTGAATTCAGAAAATTGAAGAGTCGTTTCCAAACAAGTTTATTGACTACACCATTCTCAAAAATAGTCAGAAAACATCCTCGACAAGAGAATCTTCCATTCAACCTAAACAAACACGTATCGGCAAACAAGAGAATTTTCCTAGTCCTAAACAATCACAATAAAAATACCAATATTTTAGGAAAACGCCATTCTTCCCTGAAATGTATGAACAATGTCTGTCTCCTAACCAAAACTCGTTATGAGCAAGTTGTAAAATAGGGGAGAGGGGGGTAAGACGGGGTACTTAACGTTTGAATCTTGATAAAACTAACATTTTCGTGTTTTTATTATTGTTTTTATTTCAGTAATCATCTTTGGTAATCAGTCTTCAATAATTAGTTTTAATTTGGAACATATCTTAAATAGTCAAGTAGAAAATTGACAAAAAGTAGAAATGGTCAGATCTCCCCATCATGCCCCCTACGTCGGGTAAGATGGGGTACCCTGAGGGGGGGCCCTTTATGGCCTAATTGAACCTTCATTTTCATTGTAACTAAAGCATTTTCCTTGGAGCTTTCACGAAACTTATTTACTTTTCTTTCCAAAGTGGTTTGGGGGACACCAAAAGTCTTTGCTGCTAGATAGTAACCCATTTTGCCTTGTACCACGGAGTCCACCGCATTTCTCATGACCTCTTCGGACCAATCTCCTCTATTTGTTTTTCTTTTATAATTTTTCACCATTCTGCAATAATAAAATAAATCACCAATACCTAGTAGATACCTTTATTACAAATCATCACTCATCGGTCATTAACAATCAGTCTTTTTACTACTTATACCCCGTCTTACCCTCTCATGTCCAAATAAATAAATTAATTAATCTAAAAAAACAATGCTCTTGCACAGAAGTAAACAAGTTCTTACCTGCATGAGTAATCTTCAATCCATGTGAATAACTTTAATTGTATATCTAAATGCCGTTAATAACAGAACAATCACGGTGCAAAGAAAGTGAAAAAACGCTAACAATATCGCTAATTTACTATTTTTTGGCATAACAAACAAAAACAGTGGCGTCGTCGTTCTGTCACTGCGTCGACTAAAAGCTGTCATGGCCGCGCTGCGTCACGCACAGAAACGATCCTGATTGGTCAAACGGTTCCCGATATAAGACGGGTACCCCGTCTTGCCGGCCACCCCGTCTTACCCCCCTCTCCCCTACCTGTTCGACCGTCAAAGAGTGGATTAAACGTGTCGCGGGAGACATCCATTGTAGGTACCTAAGTTTGTCAGCTTTGGTAAACAAACGTACGTAACTTGAAGTTGAGCGGTAAATCAAGCAGTTTACTTCGTGCGCCATTACGAAATTAGGTCGCTCACAACGAATCGCAAACCAAATATAAATTTTACAGAATTATTTCGCGATTGCTCCGCAGCCGGCCCGCTTTTTGTCACTATACGTTATTTCGTGAAAGTTTACTTCGAAAAATTGGAAACGATTTGTATTGGAGGTTCGTGCCTTTCTAATTTATAGTTACTCGGTTATTTTTACTGTGATTAATTGATTCCTTGAACTTTCTTTGAATAAATGTTTGTCGTGAAAAGTCTTGGCCCTCAATCGCACCAGTGTGGTGCTATGTGTATTCAAATATAACAAAGACAGACAGATATGTGTTTGTACGTTGGCATTTTTTATTGTGAAGTTTGTGTTTTGAAACAGTTTTCAGCGGAATTTCAGGCTTTTTGCAAAGAGCATGAAACGTCTGTTTACAATGCTTTTTTGTTCCAATATGAAAAGCAATAATTTCATCGCATTCATCATTCGCATCAGTGGTAATAAAATGGAAAATTTAAAAACCTTAACAATGTCGGTGAAATAAATGAAAAAGATTAGCCCGTAACAATGTGACAAAGTCATAAAACATGATGTTCTTTTACGAAATTAATTCAAAGCATGTGTCCCGACTTCAAGGGCTCGGGAAATTTAAATTATAAAGTGTTTTAATAATCTGCTTACAATGATGAAATTTAGAAATGGTCGGTAGCACTGCTCAACATTTTATGAAACCCATTAATTTAATTTGAGTGTCCTCATTTGCATTCTATGACGGACATTTTGGGTTTAGGATTAACGCACATGAAATGACTCAATGGGTCTGCTCATAAGTGGTGCAATTAATTCGAAAAGTTGTGTTGAATAAAAAATGATTACTTGCTAAGACTTAAAAAGTGTGAATAACAATTTCATAGTATCTCGCATCATGGGCGCATCACACTGTACTCGTACGAGGATGTAGGGATGAAGCGATTGTATAACGATTTTACGAGAGATTGATTTTTAGAGTAATCGAATCGCCCACCCGTCTCGGTAAATGTGTGTGCGGAAAACCTTACCTTACCTTCCTATATATCAAAATCCGTCAATTTAGGTACAAGTGTAATTGGTCGCAATACGATTTTAAAGTTATAATTTGTCCTCATAAATTGAAACTTCAAATTTTGTCATCCAATATAAAACCTAGTTACATAAAGGAAATGTAGCATGTTTGCTTGCAGTTTATGAGTTAAACATCAAAATAAATCTTAGGCCAAAATACGGCTGGTCATTCGAATAATTGTGAGGCAACTCGACATAAAATAACGATAAACCAGCGGCGTAACTTCGACGAACACAACCATTTCGAAAACATTACACTAGCATTAAAAACGTACTAGAAAATTGTACTTCACATAACAAGCTTTCAAACTGTAATTTGTATACGTATTCAAACGTAGTTACCAAGTTGTGACGACCAATAATGGGAGAAATATATTATTGGCCCAATATGGAGCTGGGACAAGTTTTAATTTGATTCACAGTTTGTGTTTTGTTTGGCCAACTAGTTCACGAATATTGTAATGTTTATTAGAATCTGAGACTTGGGAGACGATAACTTTTAATATTGAATTCTAGAGTGTATTCGAATACTAGAAGGCTTCATCTTTTCCTTCATATAATTCCTTTAAAACTTGGTTTTAATATTTCGATCACGTCAGTGTCGGGACGTACTTATGAATTATTCTTGTCCGCTACCCACTCCTCATAATTCCTTGGTGCGAGGACAAATTTCTTTGTCCATTTATAGATATGACATCTCAGTGTGACCTCATGGCTCAGCAAACATATTGAGTATTACGATAAAAGGCATTAGCGATTGAACGTGTCATTTTCTTTTAGGAGCGACGTTGAATCGCGTTATACAACCGTTCTGTAATTACACTGCAAACACAACGAAGATATTTATAGTTAGTTTTAAACCGGCTTCTAAAAAAGGAGGAAGTTACCAATATTTTTTTTAATTTAGTTGTCTCTTGATAATCATAGTGCTCTCAATCAATGCATCTATAATCTATATTATTACACAGCGAGTTTGCCATATACACACGATTTGGTCAAGCTCCTGGTTTACGAATTCATAACGATTGTAATTCGATCGTACCACCATCTTTTTTTCATGGCTGTTTTTCGATATGGTCTGGAAATATCAATACAATCGGAAAATAAACTTGTCTGCAAAATTATAAATATAAATGCTAACAACAGAAGCAAAAATAGAAATACGGTTAACGATTATCCGTCTTTGTTCAGTCCGAGCTATACATAGCTCAACTATTGATGCTATTCGAGCTTTTCACGCCTCATTATCTTCGTCTAACTATGCCGCAAGCACTACAACTACATACCAAATATATCTATCCGCAAATAAGTTTCTAATTAATTTGCGATCTGCTACTAATTACATAATTATTAATTAATTAATGGGGGTACTGAAATATATTCCATATGTGTTTTCTAAATATATCGAAAATACTCGTTCAATTAAATAGAGTTATATATAGTTGTTTGATTTCACAAGCGCCTTTGAGTCATACCTGTAGTTGTAATGCGTGTCTATGTGTGCGTAACTATCAGTACCGTCGACAAGACCATTCTTTATATTCTTTCGACATATTATTATCTTAATGCGAATAACCACCGAATGACTTTTCTCCTTTTACTGAAATCTATCATGCTATCGCTACTTCAAAGACAATTTTGCCACGATTTTGACGTGGATCATGATGCACTAAGTCAATGTGCACGTACAATTACGTACACAAGTATGACTCAGCGGCTCTCGTGAAATGAAACCACTATAGCAGTAGTAATGTACAGTCAACTCCAAAAGTTTGATGAAGAAATTCAATATTATAACACTGAAAGATTCCATAAATAAGTGGCGTGACAAGGCGACAAAACAATAATAATAGTAATTTACAAAAAAATAGTCATCACCACAATTGTCCATAAATAGCTGAATATAAGCAGATCAGAATATGATACCGTTCATAGTTTGAAATGTTTACTTTGCTAATATCAACATATATTTATGGAATACAATATCTATTTGCCATACTTTTTTATGAAATCTTAGACGTATCACCCACAGACACGAGAGTCGCCTGAGCGAGACAAAATTGTGCTCTATGTTTATCAATAACTTTGTGTTAGAAGATAATTCAATAGATACAACATGTCAATCTAGTTCCAATTCCAACCAATAAACTAATCCATACTAATATTATAAATGCGAAAGTAACTCTGTCTGTCTGTCTGTCTGTTACGCTTTCACGCCAAAACTACAGAACCGATTTTGCTGAAATTTGGTATAGACATAGATATGACCTTGAGAAAGGACATAGGATACTTTTTATCCCGAATTTCCCTCCGGATAAGATACTGTTACGCTTTCACGCCAAAACTACTGAACCGATTTTGCTGAAATTTGGTATAAACATAGATATGACCTTGAGAAAGGACATAGGATACTTTTTATCCCGAATTTCCCTCCGGATTAGATACTGTTACGCTTTCACGCCAAAACTACTGAACCGATTTTGCTGAAATTTGGTATAGACATAGATATGACCTTGAGAAAGGACTTAGGATACTTTTTATCCCGAATTTCCCTCCGGATAAGATACTGTTACGCTTTCACGCCAAAACTACTGAACCGATTTTGCTGAAATTTGGTATAGACATAGATATGACCTTGAGAAAGGACATAGGATACTTTTTATCCCGAATTTCCCTCCGGATAAGATACTATTTTTCTATATTATGTTTACTATTTTTCACCTAAGCAATTGTTTGATGCTTCGCGCTCACTGGGACGGCACGGCTAGGGATTTTAAGGTTTGCTAATATAAAATCAAACGTATTCGTATATAAACAAATGCTATACCTACTTTAAAATAGCGCCACGGCATCGAAAAGGATTTGTAAATCCCGCGGCGTCATTTGAATGCATAGCCATTTATGCTGTATTTCTATGAAGCTACGTTCGAATTTTCACAAGCAAAAATGATAAATCCCGAGACGTTCCGTCCCGGTGAGTGTGCAGCTTGAGTCATACTTTGGTAAGATCCTAAAGGTTAAAAATAAAACTACTGTCCAAAGTAACAATCTAATGCGGACGAAGTCGCGGGTAAAAGCTAGTTATTAATAAATCAGTGAACTAATTAAACCAGGCTTGTTGGTAATTATGTTCTAAGTTCAACTGTGGAATCAAAGTGGCGGATCACCTACGCTAATACAAAATAGATACTCTTTTGTTATTCTTCATTCAAATAACACAATTGATTTTTTTAAAGAACAAAATTAACAAAAGAACGCATTCCTAATTTAAAATAGCCCATTCACACAACAGGATCATATTCCTCTTTGTTACTTTCCAATTTATCTCTCCAAAACAAAACTCTATACGTATAAAATTTTAATTTAAACGTACATCGGATATTCGGATATACGATTAGATTGGGTTGACACGGGTATTTCGGATGGGTAACGAATGACAGCGAGACATGTCACGTTGGGAGATTCTGACCGGCCGCGGGCGTATCAATGTGAGGAGCCCTTAGGATATGCGGTAACCCTTACATCGCCAAATGACACCTCAGCGTGATATATGTGATACAAGTGATACGAGGTAATTGTGGTGCTTTATTTTACATTTATTTCATTGTACATGTAGCGCTTGAGGCTTAGTTTGACTAAGGGATGTTAACTCATCCCTATATAGATAATCAAAGCAAAGTACATCTCACTCCCTATTTGGATGGGTTACCGATAGTGGTATATCTATCTGACCGCTCAGAGGGCACGTTAAAGTGTCGGTCCCGGTTGTTTCAATCATCAGACCATGTCGGAGGCCTTTAGATGGTCTAGAAACTCCGTTATCAGGGTTGGCTAATAACCGAACTTACTAACATGATATCTATTATGTTTTTGACTCTAAAAGATTTATTTTTATAGATAGTCATAGATAGTCATTTTTATATTACACCCGATAAAATAATTATTATTGTTTTAAGAACCATTTTTCTCATCATTATATAAAATACTCCATAAGCTATTAGAAATAAGGATTATGGTGTTGTGTTTCTATGTATGAAGCCTTGTACACACATTAAAAACATTATTATTTAATTAAAAACATGTAAAACATTTTTGTTTTTAGGTTATACTAAATCCAATTATTTCATATTAATATCGTCCCAAGCTTTTATTTTGTCATTATCAGGCGTTGTCATCCAAAATATACACGTATGCAAAATTTCAGCTCATTTGAAAATAGGTCAAATTTAATTTGCAAGATTTGATTACAGATAGACCGAAATAAGTGAACAAAATACAGCTCGCAATAAAAGGAATTATATTTCGGTTGTTACTTAAATAAATGTGCACTTGTGAATAAAAACAGTGATAAATATAGGTATGAATACATTTCGAGGATTATAACTTTAGCCCTACGTATTTAAAAGCTGGCGTTTTTTAAATAACTTTATTTAAAGAATAGTTTTTCATTGTTGTTTATAAACCGCAGCGCCCGGTGTTATTCGCGTTGTGCCCGTTCCCGTGGGAATTTCGAGATAAAATTTATCACATGTATTATTTTAATGTATAACCTTTAATACTGATAAAGTTTCATCCAAATTCGTTCATTAGTTTTTGCGAGACAGAGTAACAAAGATACATACATCCTCACAAACTTTCGCATTATAATATTAGTAGGACTTTTACTGAAAAGCGTTCACTATCAAAGTATTTTAGCCTAACCTTTAATTTATAATTTTCCGATTCAAAAATTCTGTTCCCAAATAACTCTTATTAATAATAATTTATCTGATTTTACCTCGTCTATGGTTTAAACGGAACCGGAAGTTACCGTTGTTTCAAGCTTGATAAAACTTCATTGTTTGTATGAACAAACAAAGTTAATAAATCACACAATTTGTATACCTCTGTTAATGAATAATTATTTCTAACAGTGTATTTCAATATTTATTATGTTAAATCATTCATCGCATATTTAACAAGCAAACACTAATTAGACTTTGCAATTGAAGCCTGCCACTAATTATTGATTTATCTAGTCAATTAACGTTTAATTGCTAGTCCACAATATGGGTATTAGTTTTAATATTTAATATCCAATTATGTGCGTAGTTTCTGCTTCGTCAAGCCGATAAGCAAACCCTGGGGGGAAATCAGGAAATAATGTATGAATGTTAAGAGAACTTAACTCTAAGAATTATCTCAATTTTAACTAAATTAAAACATTTTTGTTAATATACCTTTTCGATTATTATAATCCTACATCTAAACCAAATCAAAATGGGCTTTATTCGTATTTTAATCGGCACGATAGAGCAGATGGTTTGGGTATAGTACCGTACATTCGAATAAGGATCGTCTTGAATTCGTTCCTTAATTAGAAATGAACTGATTCTGTACAGATAACGCGCATCAAATATCTATTATTAAATGAACTTTTCATAACATAGTAGTCATACAACTAAAACATACCTTACAACAGTTATTTATATAATGGATCAGGGATTATGCTAATCAACTGATAAAAGCAAAAATGAACATAGAGGATTAATTAAAAATCCTTAATTAATAAACAAACATAAAATGTTATTTGGATCGTTTGGGCTTGTCCAGTTTATACCTATATTTGGTCCGTAAAGGGGCTCGCCCGAGTCCGATCGACCACAAAGAGCCTCCTCTAATGAATAATTTCGTTGACGACCAGAGGGTTGAGTGAAATTGAAGATAACTCCTTTTATTGGGTCGCTTATGTAATATAGTGGTTCCGGGAAAAGCACTGTTTTATTAAAAAAGGAAGGGTTTTTAATAAGCCCCGGTTCCCGGAAAGGTATATTTCAGAAGTTATGACGCTAATGTTCCGTAACGAATACCCTTGTTAATAATTTATTAAACACCCACTATAGGCATGTGTCGAAAACTAAAAAGTTAAAAATGGATTTTTAATAAAACTTTTCAACAGTAACTCTAAAGTTTACATAGATATTTTTTTACCAATTAAAATGTAAAACTAAAAATAGACCGGAAAATAAATATCATGTTGACCTCATGCGAATTGAATTTAAAAATCGGTTTGGGCTATGTCGTGTTGGCTATTGTTTGCGGTTAATTGAACTACACGAATATCCGAATAATTTAGAATATTTTTACGACAGTTACGTGACTACAAAGCTTCGTTGTCATTGGACAAAACTTGCATTTAATAGAAAATCTGTCACACATTTTAATACAATTTTGGCTTTAGAATTCGCGGGCTCGCAGCTTGTAAACTCGCTTAATATCAACGATACTTTACAGGCCACTATATGTATTACGAGTACTCATCTTTATTTTGCCTATCTTTGCTTAAGTTATAAGTATTCCGAAGATAACGGTTTTATTGTTAAATGTAATAGTTTTCTTACAAAATATCACATAAAAAGCTTTAATTAGTCCCAGATGTGCAAGATTAATGATCATCGGATCCTACAAGACTTGAGAAGAATATTCTATGACAAAGTTTGCGCCTTTGTTCACCAAACACTAAGCAAAAAATGTAGCAATTTTTCTCATAATTCCCTTTAAATATATCCATCAAAATCTCGTTGGTAAACGCTTCTTCCCGGTTTGTTTATGCACGCAAAGTATATTCAGAGAATATGTGGCATAAAGAAGAGGACGTCCCCATATTATGGTAATGTGTCATATTGTTCTATAAACATCTCCCACATATGGGACGCTGATGCATTACTCAGCTACTTACATACGAATCTCAGCATTCCATTACTCTTTCCGTCTCTCTTTACTCGTATTTTCCACCTCATACTCGCAACAGAATAAATAACACACATTTGTTCATCGTTAATCCTTAAGCCTCATTCGTAAAATACTTGTTTAATAAAAACGTGTCTGTTTCCGAAAATAATGCAATTTTAACAGCGCAAAATCCGAGGCTTCTGCTTTTAATCCGCTTGTGAACTTCTACTAAAAGTTACTTTGTAGTTTTTAAATCCCAAAAGCCGACAGACGAGTAGCGAAATGTCAGAAATAAAGTAATCATACACATGTACGTTTAATTAGGTTAAAACTTTTTAATTAAACAATATTTTTGTCATCGTGACTGGGTTACTTTGCGTAATGTTATACTTAACGAGCCACATATATCAATCAAACAACTGTCCCTCAAAATAAAAGCATCGTTTGTGTGAATCTTGTGAATGCATAACAATTTAAATACATATACAGATTCGATTTCTTTCTCTGGAAATAATAATGTGAAAGCAATGATCATTTTACAATCTATAAAAAGTGGAATAAAACTTGAGAAATATGACGTCTTTGAAAATAGCATTCCTCCCCTCGAGGCAGATATGATCAGCATCGATAGTTTATAACTTTCTCAACTGAATGTTATAAAACGGTTCGATTTATATATGTTTGAGAATTTGTAAAGTAAAGTGTTGTTTCTTTCGCAGGTTGTTGAGAAAATGGAGCAGATTACGAAATACTTGACCATAATAGCTTCGTTGATGACTGTGAAGTTGACGGTGACGGAGAGCAAGTACGAGCCGGTGCAGCACGTGCGGTATGACTACGCGCAGCTCTTCATCAACGTGTGCGACATCGAGGACAGGCGGTCCAAAGTGCACTGCTACTGCGACAGCAATAAACCTAAAATGGCGACCAGAGCCGACTGCTGGGTATTCAGCGGCGGCATCACAGAGGACGACGCCATCTGGCCAAATTTCTCGTCGCAATCAGAAATAGAGCACCTAACGTTCAACGTCCGGTCCGACGATGCACTCACCTTTGTGCCAGCCAAAGCTATCGTGAGATTAGACAAACTAAAGCACTTGACCATCCAGTTCGGAACCATAAAAAGGATCTCGCCATACGCTTTCACAAACTCCACAACTATAAGACAGATAGTTCTCAAATCGAATAAGATTACGAACTTAGATAAACATTCGTTCTCCCAAATGATGATGCTTTCTAACTTGAGTTTGGACGATAATCAGATCTCGGAGTTGAAGCGAGACGTATTTTTCAACTTACCGAATTTGCATATCTTGCATCTGTCGAACAACAACCTGAGCCTGATCCACGAGGGGTGTTTCAAACACCTGAACAATCTCATAGAACTTAAACTAGACTACAATTACATATCTGTAGTGACTAGAGAGCTGTTCGAGGGGCTGGAGAATCTGTCTAAATTGAATTTGAGGAATAATAAATTGACGATGATTGGTAATTTGGCGTTCACCGATTTGTGGGAATTGAAAGAGCTCATGTTGGACAGTAACGCGATAGAGTTTGTGTCAGAGCGCGCGTTCAACGGGCTCGGACAGCTCAGAAAACTGACTTTGTCGGGCAACAGAATCGCTACGTTTTATGAAGATATTCTAGAGCACATTTCTGGTTTAGTAGTTTTAGATCTGAGAGACAATCTGCTCTCGACAATATCTTACGAAACGATCCGGCCATTCGTCGAGAATGATAAATCTACTTCCACTGCAGTTTATTTGGAGGGTGAGTTTCTAACTTTTATTATTTATTGCCTTAATATTATAACGGCACTTTGATATACTTACCACACTTTTTACGAATGATGCTAACATGAGCAGATTCTCAGAAGGCATTTAATAGGGAATTTCTCTTTACGTTTCGAATGTTTGGGGAGGGTACGAACGGTTCCTTTGTAGGAAGTTTTTGTTCGAGGAAGTCATTAGCGACCTAAACAATATTGCGAGTGACTAAGAGTAAAAACATGAGCACTCACTTATGTCGGTGTACTTATGCCAAATTTTTTGCCTTGTAATCTCAAGTAGGAGGGAGAATGGACCCTCATTTACATTTGAATCCAAGAAATAGTTAAATGTAACGAGGCCGTTACAGGTTATTGCGAAGCCTAAACCGCTTACGGCTATTTACCTGTGTTACTTTAGGCCCTGTAATCTGATGTTGGGTTCGAAAATTTAATGTTTGTGACCTTAACAACAAATATAACGCCGCTAAATCGCTGTATGTGTTCGTGCTCGTATTATATATTAGATATCTTGTATTAAAATATATTAGAGGTCCATTATTTTAGAAAAGACTTATAACTCTTTATTTAATGTAAAGTGAGAAGAATAAACAAAGAATCAATACTTTTGTCCTAAAAAAATATGGCTGATACCTCGAAATTTCATATTCAGCTAAAGTCATAAACATTGGGTCCGAAATAGCACCTTTTATTGCGAATCTCCCAAACAAAATAGGAACCGCATTTCGGCCCACACATCAGGTATAATCAAAACAAATAATAAAAGTAATTCAGGAGCTGTCCTTACGTGGTAGAGTTGTATTGCCATGGGCTCCAATGGGTTATACGGCTTTTGAAATGGGCAAAGGCAACGCGTATAAATTTCAATGTCGCAAAGAGGAATGCAATAAATAAGTGTGCTTCAATCTTCATGTTGCTTTTTATTTCGTAAGCTATAAAGTTTGGTTTCGCTTAAATATATTTCCGAACGGGTCGCGTTTCGTTTCCTCAATTATTTTTATACTTTAATTGTGCTGAAATTACTTTTGGCGTTTGTTTCTTATGGCGTTGGGGTTGTTGGGTTACATGACCCTTGCAAAGCGAAATAAAGGGATAATTTATAGGTATATACCTTCTTATGTTTGATACAATGACGTGCAAATTCCTGAGTACGTATCTGTTACCGCGGGTATTACATTACCTAAATTACATCAGTTCTCGTATCCACGCCTAGATTGTTCGTGCATTAGATCGCTTGGGGCAGACTACACGCGTACACAACTAGATGCTATTGACTAACATAACTCACTCACAGACTTCGCATTCTATTTGTTTGTAGGATCAAAATGTACAAAAATATCATGTGATAGACGTGGTCATTCCACGAAGTTTGACAGTGGCCTACAAAAAGTACGCGGGGTTACTAAACTAAGGTAAACTTAGGGTTCCATTTCTTGACATTTGAATACAGGCCTCTAGAAACTTATAAATATTTACTTATTATATGACCATCCATTTTGCTAGTTTGCCGAAATTAAGCCTTAAGTTTCGTTCATTTATCGGCATAGCCCGAGCTTATACCGCTCGAACTATTTCTAAAATAAAAGTTCTTGAAACTTGTAAACAAAGCCGAATCGATCGAACTGAACGATGCCGAAACAAGCTGCAATAAAATTGACCTAAGTAAACAAATCGCTCTGACAGCCCACCGTTATCTACGAAATTTTGAATATAAACAATGAAAAAACAGAGCATTGAAATATCAAATCTGAAATCGGGTTTTATTATAATAATATTATTGTTCAACTTGACTTGGCAACTGGCACAGATGATTGAACGTGGATAGCAGAAAATAACTTTACAGAAAACTTCACAATATCAAAAGTGGATGTCCTATAACTTTTGGAAGATATAGTACCTGAAAATTCCTGAAAACGGTTTACTTCACAGTCCGGTCAAAATTTTAATAAGAACCGGCTTCTTGCCAGAAACTTTACATTTTTTTGCGATAAATGGAACCTGTCAGTTTGGACCCCATAAACTATGTGAAAATTATAAAATCTTAAGTCGGGAAACGATGAGTTTTTAGACCTTTTTAAAGCCGATATGGCCTACCTACTTTTCGTCCACGGTAAAAATCAGAGGTCACTGCACTATCTGTCACCAAGCAGTTAAGCAGTCAGTCCCAATTGATTCAACGTTAGACCATGTCAGAGGTCTTTGGGCGGTCTAAAAACCACGATACCAGGATTGTCCATGACATGAATGAATGGCCCACCCATCCAAGTGAGTTATCATGTCCCTATTGGATGGCCGATTGCGAATTTCTATAGAGCGCTACCGTGCTTCGGAGGGCACATAAAGCAGTCGGTCCCGGTGGTTGCAATCGTCAGACCATGTTGGAGGCCTTTAGACGGTCTAGAAATTCCGACACCATGGTTGACCACTAACCTTCTGCTTCTTCATCGAGTGGATGATCAACCTGACCAATCCTGGTGTCAAAGTAATTGAGCCGCCAAAGGCCTAAAAAATGTATGAATCATATCGCTTAGTCAAACTACGCCTTGTGCTAACGCACTACCCTTCTAACTTCAAGCTTACGAAACAGTTAATTAAGGTAATCCCTTAGCACTCATAGATCACGAAGTGCACGTCCAATATTTGAGGCTCTCCAGTAGCCACATATCGCAGTAGTAAGTGCACTAACGAACTCCACTCAGAGGTGTGGATTAATTCCCGTTGCGGCTTCTAAGTTCGGTCCTTGATATAATTAAATGTACTACCTATCTGTACGAAATCTACATATCTCTACAAAACTGTTATACTTCACTACAAATACTCTTATTACGATTCGACTTACTCAAGTAATTTAGTAATGAATTTTAATCTATATAGGATACGGTTTAGTTCTTGATCGAATTTAAAACTATAGTAAGCAAATCCGATCGTACGGTACCACGATTTTAAAAGAATATTAGGAAAGGTATGTCTGTTTCTATGTTCATGCTTAGCTCAAAACTATCAAACAGATTTCAACAGATTCAAACAGGTTTTTGTTAACATAAGGAGTAATTCAAGAAGAAAAACCTAAAACTAGTTTTTCCGTGCTTCGGAGGGCACGTTGAGCAGTCGGCCTCGGTTTTTCAATCGTCAGACCATGTCGGAGGCCTTTAGGCGGTCTAAAAACTCCCAACACCAGGGTTGACCACTTACTCGAAATGAATGAATGAATCCCACAATACTAGTAGAAACCTTACGCGATCTTAATTAACTGGAGCGAAACGAGGGCGGGTCATTAGTAATTAATAAAAGTGATCCTAATATAATTCTATTGTTATTTCTCTCCGCACCTAACTCACACATAGTTATCAAGATAAATGTCATCGATCCTCTACTCTAGGGGGACGTCTTATAGCCTATTTATCATGTCAACGCCCAGAACAACCATTGATTTGTAGCTTCAAGTGTGTGAACACGAACAATAACATATGTTCAGATATATAAACCTGGTTGGTAATTTAGGTGCTTAGATTTATACTCGTGTTCTTATTAGATTTAGGTATCATTGACAAGCCCGTTGGCACAGTGGTATGTGAGAGCGCTTACTGTGTCGGGGTTGCGGGTTCAATCCCCGCCCGGAGTCATATCTTTGTTGGCGATGACGTCTACTTGTCAATTACATAGAAATATTAATATTATGAAGTATTTGTGTATAAATGAGAATCAGTAACTTACATTCCATAATACATACTATACATAAAACAGGTTGACATCGGCAACTGTCTGTCATGATGTCTCAGAAGAGGCTAGGCAAAAACATACGTTTATATATTTTACCTAACCAAGGTATAAATTCTGTAATTTATTTAATGAGTTTCTCTAATAGGAACACAGAGTTAAGAACAGACAATACCATAAGTTCCAAGATTTTCTTCACTACCTAACATCGTTGTCAAGCCCACACAATTGCTTCAAGTAAATTGTGTCTTCGCCATCCTCGGTCATTTGAAAGCAAGCATTATAGTCCAAGTTGGCACATAACTATAACATAAGGAATATAACCATAGTCCTCGTATATGCTCATATTTTATCCGATCTCTACCATTGGAAGTATCAATTTAATTCGGCAAGGGTCGACCTCTGCCGACTAGGCAGATTGTTACAAGGAAATATGGGTACCTCCACTCTGTCCGCACCTTACGTACAGTTATTAGGCACCGTATTAAAGTTTCATTGGAATATTAAATGTCCCGTGTAACCAAAATCGCCGTAAAGACGAAGGCATAAAGCTGAATTTACTTTGATAATTTAATATAAGGTTATCCAACCGGTTATGCTATCACGTTTGTTTTGAATATTGTTATGTTACGCGTTATTTTATTATTATTGTGTTTTCTTTGAATTTGTGGATCAGTTATCTTAGAAAATGTTATTAGAAATTCTGTTTTGTGTAAGATTTTATACAAGTTACACTTAAAAATTATTCGTCTTTGGGGTATTCAGCTCTTTATTGATGTACTAACCACATTAAATACATTTAATACTAACAGCTTTACTGATAAAAAGTTATTCTGAGTATCCTAAGAATAATTTTCATATTTCTCTTTAAACATTACTCAGTATTATTTTATCATATCTCTCCAAAAATATTTTTTTACTTATTGGTATTCTACATGTCGTACCACAATTCGTTTTACAATACCTGTATTCATAATTTTTAAACTCATATGATTTGCATATTCTTTATAGAGCTGTCGACTAAGGACTTGTAATTCCATAGACATTCAGACTCGGATAGTGATTTTAATTGGATTTCCTTCCAAACAACATTGTAATAGCCGTGGTTTAACTGTTACAAGGTAGAAATAAAACGGGTCTATATCAGGTAACGTATTTATATACGTTGTATAATCCATGATTGATAAGAACGATAGTCTAACTAAGAATGTTTTACTTAGTTTTTGCAAAGTCTTAATAGTACATTGGAAACTAGACTAATCTTCCGCCGTTAAAAAACGACAGTTCGAACAAAAGAGGTTCAATAAAGAAAATATATTGAGTGTAGAATCCTTTTCACACAATAATTCCGAGTCGGGGAAGCCAGTCTTGCCAGTTAATACCGCCTCGAAAGAGCTAGAACTTAAAAAAGTTCATTTCTTCTAAAGCAATTTTCTAAGATTCGTTACAAACTACACTTTTCCTTAATGAAACCTTTGCTTGTGTTACTTGGAATAGTGTTGGCGACATTTTTTCTCTTATTTCTAATTTTGTTAGGAAAATAAACTTTGCTTTTTATTGGTCATGAGAAATATTAGAACGTAGTTTACTTAATTTCTAAATTAAATTTTCTTTGATCTTAAACTATCCTCACAGTTTTGAAGTTCTTCAATGAAGGTAGTGGCTTTTGTAAATGGAAGTGGAAAACAGCTGCTGACTACATTAACGTTACTTTTTATCTTAACTAACGAATATTATGGATGGGTTCAGCTTACGCTAACGCACCCGTTAACGTAGAAAATGTCAGTCAAATGGCCAGGAAGTAACGAAAGGAGTATTGTTTACATACTTATATTTTAACTTGGTAACTAAGGGTTTTCATGACTTAATTTAGTTCATAGTTCACAAATTACTTTAACATGAAAAGTCTTACTGCCCCACTCAGACACGTCCAAAAAAATTGAATTTGGAATTACTAGAGCAATGAGTACACAGTCGTAATTTTCTCATACACTTAGTATAACATTTTCAAAGGAAAATAAGTAGATATTATAATCCTTTTACATCTTATGTTTCATAGACATACGGGGTGTAAATCACGCGCGGAGGGTGCCAGAATTGGAGCTATATATTCCAAAAGATCCCGATAAATTTCTCTTTCCACCATCGAGAGTACTTTTTATATACATTTGTTTGTTTATTACACATCTCTTGAGTATAATAATATTTTTATGAGTTATTCACACAGGGTTTATGTAGTATTTAACAAGGCTCTTTCGCTTTCTGCGTAAACTGGTTTTACCTGTGCACTAATAAGACCCTTATTTTATCAAAGTATGTTGGAATAAAACTCGCTTTACAGTACACGATACATCAAAGTATTAAATAGCCAAAGTTTTTTTGCTGATGTTTCATTTGTTCAATGTAAAGTTTAGAAGAAACAAATGGCTGAAGTAATACAATTTACCGATGTTTAATTTGACTGAAAAATTTGTAGTATACGCTGATTAACACGTTTCTTACTTTTTAAACTTAGATCACCAAACCGCAGTAGACAAACGTGGTGATTACGCCTACACTTCATCATCCCTTCATCTTCGGTGAATTGAGAGGCCTTTGCCCAGCAGTGAGACATTACAGACTTACCGCCATATTCATAAACGCTCTATAACGCTCTCATCATCATCATCATCATCATCATCAAAACTAAAACACTACTTTACAAGTGTTTTGTCTCTTTCTTCGACAAATAGCGCATGTCGGAAAGGGATAGCTACGCGTTTTTTAATAAGGCCGTTATACTTTTACTTAACTCTAATAGTAAGATTGTTCAAGTTGAAAAAAGATAATAAAATTATAATAATGTAATTTGATATTAATAGGAAGGCGCCGGATTTTTAACAAGATAACACGAGTCATAAATCAGTCGCGACGGGATGCTTCCGCCCCGTAATAACCCGCGTGTGTTAGACAAAAGGTATTGTTCACGTGTTACGTAAAGGTACAATCGGCGATGATAGTTGAATACCTATATCCATTGGGTGTTTATTACTGAGTGGTTTAATAGTTGTTGTTGTTGAATTGAAATACGTTTACGGATACACTTCGCTTTTATTTTACATTTTTATCTGACGTTTCGGCCCCTTTACAGGAACCGTGGTCACAGAAGACTGTGGTGTTATGTCTGTGACCACGGTTCTTGTAAAGACAACACCTTAGTCTTCTGTCTACATGTTCCCTGTAAAGACACTTTATACTAATATCATAAAGCTAAAGAGTTTAATTTCTTGTTTTTTTGTTTCTTAGAACGCGCTAATCTCAGAAATTAACAATCAGAATTGAATAATTATTTTTGAAATGGATAGTTACATTCAAGGGGAAGGTTTAATGTCTATTGTTGATCCCAAATTTCCCACAGGAAAGGGCACAACAAACTCCGGGACACCGCTAGCTTATAATATGTCTTCAACGATCCAGCTCTACGGTAATCCTTACCGTGTATACTGTAACATTGGAGTGTAATCTATACTTATATCTGAAACTACGGAGTTTGATTGTTTGAACGCGCCTGTGGAACTAGTGATCAGATTGAAGAGAAAGGTTTAAAGGATGCTTTTCATCCTGAAGCTCCCATGAGAACACCGGCTCATACATTGGATAAAACTGGAAAATAACTTATAACCTTTTAGCCTGTAATATTACAAATGAAAAGCCTCTCAATTCATAAAAAATCGGTACAGTGAGAACAATTAGGCGTTAGGTTGTTTAAATGGTCTAGCCCCAACATAGCTAAAAGTACCTGGTTCACAAATTACGTTATTAGTTATTACCCGGATTAATAACATGCATTGTTATCGTACGGGGAAGTTTAAATCTTCACGGTGTTCAGTTTGAGGTGGTCGGCGATCAACAGTTCGTTCCGCTTAACCAGCTATTAATTTATACAATACTAGCAGTGACACGTGGTTTTACCCGCGTTGTGCCCGTTCCCATTGGAATTTCGGGAATTTTATACATATAAACCTACCTCTCTCTTTAATCATTCTACGTATTTAAAAAACCGCATCAAAATCCGTTGCGTAGTTTTAAAGATCTAAGCATACATAGGGGCAGACAGACAGACAGACAGCGGAAAGTGACTTTATTTTATACTATGTAGTGATACGATTGTTAGCCTCAGATTGTCTATCGCGATAGGTATGTCCAAGGAAGAGCAAAGCATTGCGTAAACAAAGAAGAAAAACAAACAGACAAACGTAAAGATGTTATAATGGGCAGATATAAGAAAAAACGAGTATATACATAGCATCTAAACCCTACAGTGAGATAACACAACCTTACAAAATAAAATATTACTGAAATAATAAACGTATTAAATTTTTTTATCCAATTACGACTTGAGAAAGTACCCGCCAACTCTGATTAGTGCTAATTGCGTCTATGGGTCCCAAACCCAACAAACAACTGCAAACTTACCTCTAAGAGAATAGAAGTTTCGTATAAATTTTCCAATTTACCGAAATTAAATTCGAGAATTAGTAGGACTCGGACATTTCTTAACTAACTTGATATAGATGGATTAATCCCCCAGCGTCCGTACCAGATACCGTAAAGGATACCTATTTCTGGTATTTTCTAGAAATTTCAAATAACAGAGAATACATCGACAATTTAAATTGAAATTCTTATACCTGTATTATTAAATTCCCTTTTGAGACTTAAGAATTTAAAGATGTAATGGATCTTTAGTTCCGTATTGAGGGGCTTTGAGTGAAGGCATAGGATTCCTATTGTTGAACGTCTTACTGAGTCATGAATACCTGGTTCTTTTTGTTGAACTTTATTTTAAATTTTCTTATATCTATACTAATATTATAAAGCTGAAGAGTTTGTTTTGTTTGTTTGTTTGTTTGTTTGTTTGTTTGTTTAAACGCGCTAATCTCAGAAACTACTGAACCGATTTGAATAATTCTTTTTGTAATAGATAGCCACATTCAACGGGAAGGTTATAGGCTATTTTTCATCCCAAAATTCCCACGGGAACGGGTATAACGCGGGTAAAACCGCGGGCGCTGCTAGTTTAGTTATAAAATTATGCGTGATAGATATAATAATGTTGCCTTATACTATACTCTAACTCGACAATAATATTGTAAACACTAATCTAGACGGGACTTAATCGCGAATAAAAACATTTAATGCATACCTCAACGTTTCGGTCGTTGTTAAGTCCCGTCTAGATTAGTGTTTACAATGTGTTCATATCGTGATAGTTTAAATAGTGTAATCGACAATAATAGTTGTGCACTCTTTAGATATACATTTCCAGCATTTAATTCATAATTCAATGTACCGCTCATGGCGTAGTTTGACTGAGCATCGTGACTGTAAAGCTACGTGCAGCTGAGTCACCGGGATGGGTTGCCGGTAGAGATATTTTTACTTGACTTCTGTTCTTCGGAGGGCGCGTTAAAATGTAAGTCCGGTTGTTTAAAAAGGTTAGAAAATTTTGGAAAAGTTTTTGCTGTGTACAAACTCTTAACACCAGAGTTGGCCACCTACTCAAAGTAACCTTATTATTGCAGTCTTTAGTGATCTACTTCATCACACTTTTAATTAAAAACCATTGAACTGAAACCCACGTCAAGAATCGTTCTGAACACACCACACTGGCGATATTTATGACTGAAAATAATTATACCCCAATTGTTGTTAACTGGGTAAATGGTATTAATCTTCAAAGTTGTACCGTTTAGTACCGTTTAATGTATAGAAGCAATTACTACCGAACCCCATTAATATTGAGTCGATAACAAAAGTACGGAATAGTTCGATTCATCGACATTTATGAGCCATTTCCTTTTTGTTACGGTGCCAATATTTTTGGCGCTTTCACTATATTTGAGGCCATGAGAGCCAAAGTGGCCTAACTATAGAAACAAAAGTTTACAGTATTAAGGAAAGAGTAGGAGGCCTGATTTCAGATACTTATAACTTTAGTCAATTAAGTTTTAGGTTATTCTATGCTGCCTAAATCTTATAGATATGTAATAAACTTTATGTTTAAGTGATTAAAATTAGGGCTAGACATTACAATGACTTATTTATTTTCAGATAGGTCACTCTGGCATTGAGGGTTTTCGATATTTATTTATAAAAATGCAGTTAGTCCAAATTATTTATTATAGAAATAGTACCCTTACATACTCACAAACATAAAATCAAATCTTAATCTACTTGTACTTATTTTGATACTATTAATCGCTATCTATGTCTTCCTGTCCCACATCCAAATCATTCCTTAATGCAGCACTGTCTTTAATATTAGTATAAAAAGCATGATAGATTGGAGGAATGTATTGAAGAAGTTCCACCAAATCTTTTTTCTTCTCAACACTTATTTGTTTTCCCTCTGGATACAAACAATCAAGCTTGATATTAGCAATATCAATTGAATTTCTTTTTTTTAAGTCAACACTTTCAAACAAGACATCCGGATTATTGGAGTATTTAAAAAAAATAGTAAATGGATGAGTCTTGTGAAAAAGAAGCCACTGCATATTCAGCCAGTTCACTTTGGATTTCTCCGCAGTGACCTTTCGATTGGTTATGTTGTTTTCAAGTTTTTTTGTAGAATAAAAGTCTTCTTTACTCATGTTTACTATTTTAAAAGGATTTCTATTTCTTGCCGCTCTTATAACATCAATCCAATCAGCAGGAATGAAAATATTCTTAAAGTATTTTTTCTTTTTCTCTATTAATCCAAAGTCCTGATCACAGGCCAAGTATGAATGTCCACTTACAAAAAATTTATGGTCAATCTGCTCTACAGTATAGTCTGGATGATTAACAATGTACTGACAAAGAATGGCCATCTTGATATTCCGGTTTTGACCACCGCACTGGTCAGAATATAAAATTAATCTTTTGGTTCTGACATTTTCTTTAATGTAGCGCAACAAACATGACCCAATTTCTGGAGGCCCTCTTGAAGCTATGGTTTCGTCCCATATACACATAGATACATTGTCATTTTCAGCATCATGTATGCCTAAGCAATAAGTCCATAGCTGTCTTTTATAATAGCACACCCCAGTTGACACTACTGGAGTAGGTAATGTTTTCATTAAGTCAAACACAATGATTGTAGTATTTGGATCTTCTTTAACAAGTTGTTTATCATTTGAATAATTACTTTTGGCAGCATCAGCTTTTGAGACATGTAGGTTTTTTTGCACCTCAAGTTGGTGTTTTTCTTCTTGTGAATCAGCAGCCTCTATCTTAATCTTATAGCTGTCACATTTTCTACATGAATCCGATATAGGTGCATGGAATGATAAGTTGAAGTGTTCATTAAATATCTTTCTGAACATAAAATCTGACACTCTCTCTGACTCTGGAGTATCATCACAGTACATGTTATACATTTTTGGCAAATTTAGATCTGGAGCTAAAAACATTCTGTTCATGCTCTTGTGTAGCGTATAATGTGATTCATATTTTGGAAATCTATCTATGAATGTTTTCACTTTCTGAAGTTTTTCTTCACTTGTCTTATTGACAGGTATATGCTTGCCTCTTTTGTCTATAGGTGGTGTAGGAACTGCCAATTTAAGTTTTAAAACTCTGGTTAATCTTCCATCAGAAACGGCAAACACCTTTTTGAAAAATTCTTTGCATACCATGGTGGACATTCCATCGGAATTTGGAAGATGATACACTCTGGTATTAGAACGTCTTGACTCAGTTTGTTCACGATCAGTGCTTAAAGAACATCTTTTTTTAGGTTGTACTTTTACCAATGAAAATAGGTATGATGACTGCAAATCAAAATTTTCCATTGCATAAAACCCGTCGAAAAGATTTTTTTGCTGTGTAGCATCAATTTTGTCATGGCATTTTTGTGCACAGTTGCATGGGATGTTTGTGTTAATATTTTTGGAAGGTACAGTATTTCCCCTAATATTGATATATTCTTCTCCTTTAGCACGTTTCTGCTTACGTATATTCCGTTTCCACTTACTTGGCTGTCGTACTCGCTTCCTCGACTTTCGATTTTCTTGGTAGTTTGCAGAGTTTTCGGTGTTTTGATCGTTACTAGAAGGCCGATTTTCTGAGTCTAAAACATCAAGAAGCTCCGTAGAAGCTGGTGATGGCGATCTTGTCGGTAAATATTCCGAGCCTGAATCCTGATAGGGATCAGGCTCATCCTCGCCAAAGATTTCTGAAAAAAACAATAAGCATGGAACACTGTTTTCAACAACACATTAAATTGACAAAACATTATAAATTAAGTACTTAATGTTTGACTTACCTTGCATTGTGTTTTCAATACTATTAGTATTATTCATTTTCAGTGTTTAATGCTATTCAATTCAATGTTTCTTGGTTATAATATTGTCAAAAACAAATTAAATAACCAACAAAATAGCGGCAATAACTTTGACTTTGACAGTTGGCCTAAGTGTGATTATGACATAAGCTTTTTGTTGCCATAGTGCAAAAATAGCCTAACTCACATAGGCCACTTTGGCGCATTCAAACTCTTTTAAATTTCCGATAGGCAAAACGGATAGATGATGCCATCTATGGAAAAAAAAAGAACTAATTGTAGGCCAATATAGCGCTATTACTTTAACCGTTTAGAACCGATTCCAATACAAAAGGCAATATTGAAAAAAATGCAGTTAGGCCACTGTGGCTCTCATGGCCTCATTTATAAATGCGTAACAAGTTTTTGTTAATACGTAAAAGTAAGGGAGTATTACGAATAGATTAGTGACCAAACCTAGTGCCTACTCAGACACCGGGTTCAAACAAGGTCTTTGACATTGGCGATTAACAATTGAATTTATCGGAACCGATAATTTAACGTATCCTCCGCATTATAGTAGCGCTGATAAGAAAGTACCAACCATATTTCCATGATAAGATTTTTGTAGAAATATGAATGAAAATAAAACATTTATATAAATGTTTGTGAGGATGGATGTATGGATGTATGTTTGTTACTCTTTCACGCAAAAACTACTGAACGGATTTGGATGACACTTTACAGTAGTATAGGCTTTACATCAGAAAAACATATGGGGTACATTTTATCCCGAAATTCCCCCGGGAACGGGTACAACGCGAGTGAAACCGCGGGGCGCAGCTAGTATTGTTTTTTCATATATAATTGTACCGCATTCGTTCTATACCTATATTTTTATCAACACGAGAAGCCTATTTTTTCGTCAAGATTGTTTCTGAAGACTCTCATACAAAAGAAAAGATTGATAGACAAAAAATCTTTACAAAAACTGAATAGGTTAGTGGGGCGGCATTTTGAGTAGGTCTAAGTTATTTCAACGGGTAGGGTGGAAAATATCGCGTACCTTGCAAAAATGGTAGACATATTGCCAACCCCCATGATTTGACAACCCTAAATCCTGTTAATAATACATATGTAAATATTAAGACAATATTTGCGATATAAATAACAATGATAACTAAGTATTAGCCTGTAATGTCCCACTGCTGGGCAAAGGCCTTTCATCTTACTGAAGATATCAGTACAGCGAGGAGGCTTAGGCACAATCACCACGCTTGCCAAATGCGGGCTGGTGATCAATAACTTAAGACTAGTATTATTCATCAAACAAAATCAGTTGACTACTTATTTAACAGGTGAATCTGATAACGAATATCGTCTAAAAGTTAAGGCGATGTAACACATTGGAACGAAAACGCGACCTAATTACACCAAAGTCGGTATCTGCGAATATCACCATATTTAATCGATCGTCAAACTTTCCTAACGGTATCCAAACAAACTTCTGAAGACCTTAGTAAATACACAAGGTGTATTGTCTACAATAAATCATTGGAATATTTACCAATATTCAAACAACCTTTATGAATATTTATCTGTACTCGAAACGAATTGCGAGCGCATCGTTTACGTAGTAATTGATTTATTTAATGGTTCTAAAGTATTGTGGAATCGATATCTAACTCGTTGGAAAAACAGTACGTGCACGGGTGGCCATTTTTCTTAACTGTACGTTCCTATCTGGTCGAGGCAGCTTGCACAGTTGGCTACTTCCTGATAATCCCTGGACGCTAGTAAAATGCAAATAAAACATTGTTACGTAAACCACGTACTTAAGGAACTTTGCCATTGTAACCCCAGAAAGTGTTTTAAAGCAAAGAGAATGGCTTATTTAATAATGGGTGTGGAAAGATTTGAGTGTAGAGTAAGGGTTGGTAGGATTTAACTGCAGTGAGATGGCTTCTGCCCACTGAAGATAACAGTTCAGTTCAGTTCAGTTAGGAGGTGTTGGGTTAAAAATAGGTACGAAGTATTGTGTTAGAATTGTATACTTTTTCCATATTACAAACTTAAACCACACATCTTTGTTTGTAGAATTATCCTTGAAAATCGTTGGGCGTATAAGTACCATTCTAAAGTAGCTACGATGCTACGATGCTACGTAGCTACGTTGCTACGCTGCTACGTAGCTAAGTTGCTACGCAGCTAAGTCGCTTTGCTGTGATACGTACCATACTAAACGTAATATTGATTACAGTATTTTTTTTGTAGTACTAGTATATTTCCTGAGAAAATACATTTTACAACTATATATACCAAAGAATTATTGTCACGACCCGAGTTACTTTAAAATCCACAAATCCTGTTATATAGTTTACAACCGTTAACTACTTGAATAAACCACCCTCTGACAGTTTACAAACTCGAGACACTGACGTGACAAAGCATCATAAACCGGAACGAATTTAGACGGAACAACTATAGACTTAATCCTTGTTCAAGTACTTTATACGAAAAGTTTAGACAAAGCATTTCCTGTTATATATTACGTTACAATCCAAAACAAAGGTCATAAAACGAAACCTAACCCGTAGAATATTACGCATCTTATAAACTCTTAGATATCTCCCAAACAATACAATGTCTTGCCTATTAAAGCAATATTACTTTGCAAACTAGCACCGCCAAGCTCTAATTGAGTTGATTTCGACGCGGATAAAATTTAAGTGTCCATGAAACGTCGTCATAAAGGCTTATGTTACAAAAAGCCGTTAACTTTGCACAGGAGGCTAATATTGTGGTTGGTTTCAGGTAACCCTCTCGAATGCGACTGTCGGCTCTCCTGGATATACGTGCTTCGGAACGAGACCAAAGACAACACGCTCAAGAATGCTCTAGAAAAAGTATCGTGTGTTGTTGACACGGCTCTCGAGCGCCGCCTCGACGAGCCCTCGGAGGTACACATAGAGACTAGCGAGAACGTCCTCTCTGACGACAACTACGAGTACTATGACAAGGACGAATACACCGACAGAATCAAACAGAAAACAAAGAGTAAACAACTAACGGACATCCCATTCGAAGCGCTACCCTGTCCCAAAGAACTGATGGAAACCATCGAAGAGTCTTACGGACATCCAGTACAAAATGAGATTAGGTTAAAAGCGTATTCTAAAGTTGCCAGGACGATGCCGCATCTATTTCTTATTATATTCTTGTTGGTATTTTAAAATGAACGAAAATATAAAACAAAGATGTTTGTGATATTAGAACTTAATTAGCTTTATCTGTGTACAGATTTAAAATTACATTCCTGTTATAGAATTAAAATAATTATCTAGTCATCGAATAGTTATTGTTTTCTATTACGTCATTGTATTATAAATATTAAAAGTTTAAATAATGTACATGTGTGTTAAGTTTTACTTTATATTTAAGGTAATATTTTCTGTGTAAAATTTAGGATAGTATTTGTAAATTCAGGCGCCCGTTTCGGGTGACCGGTCGAAACGAGCAGATTTAAATGTCATTATACAGTAATAACATTATGGTTACTCCGACGGAGTACTATTTTAGAGTTTGGTTATTTAAGCAAGTTATTATTGAGGCCAAAACTCTTGGTAAATAACGAAGGTGAAATGTAAAGCGAGTTTCACATTACGTATAATAAACTCGTACGTAACGCAAAGGAATGGTATAAAATTACGTTGTTACCAGTAAATGCGGACTTGTAACTGAACACTTTGAAACAAAAAACACAAATAGGGACATGGAATTGTTCTTATTTCTTTTTCCCTTCATTTATTTCCCGGTACCTTGATTCCGTGTTGAACTTAATAATAAACGAGACCCTAAAGTTTACTCGTTGAAAACTCAATCATAATGTGGTAAGTATTTCTCTAAGAAAAATGTTTTCCAATATTGGTTCGAAATCAATTTCAGATTTATAAAGGTGTTTGCGCAAATAACTTATGTATTATATAATTAGGCCATCGTTATCAATTCACAACACATTAAATCGTATAATTTCATATCACAATATTGCTAGTTGTAGAGCTATTAATGTAAATAGTTAATTTGTGTTCTAAACGTATAAACGTAAGCGTATTATATATTTTATTACATACTACGCTATTGTTTAAATATGCAATATGAAAATGTATCTTGTTATATCAAGTTGAGCTCACTGAAAAGTTGGCTTCGATCCCAAACTGAAGTAGGTTCCAATAGTATACTTTGAATTGGATAAAAATCGAGTTTTTAAATGTAACTCGGTAACGAATACGCGAGAGGGTTAATCAAATTGTACCAATTGATGTATTGGCTTCCAATTCGTAATGTTAATGACGATTAATGGTTCGTTAATGACTCGTAAATGTTTGTAGTTAGTGTGAACGTACAAAATGTTGAATTCCATGTTAATAATCTACACTTAGGTTGTGTATAGTCTTCGATTCTGTTGTAATAAAATATTTCTACACGTGCCTTTTGTGTTTTATTTATCCATCTAGTAGGAAAACCTTAAGAAATTGTTGACATTGAGCTGGATTAAAATCTGTGAGTTAGCTACTGCAATCACTACATAGTATAAAACAAAGTCGCTATTTTTGTCTGTTTGTTTGTCTGTTTGTCTGTATGCTTAAATCTTAAAAATTACGCGGATTTTGATGCGGTTTTTTGTAATAGGTAGAGTGATTCAAGAGGAAGGTATTTATGTAAAAAAATTCCCGAAATTCCCACGGGAACGGGTACAACGCGGGTAAAACCGCGGGGCGCTGCTAGTAGAGAATTAGAGTGGTCAGGTTTAGAGTGTTCCAATTGAAGTGGAACGACGCTCGATTGACCAATCATAAATCATTACGAAAAGATGTTGACAACGGCAATGCGTTGTTTGACAATTTCAATGCGCTGTGATTGGACGATTAATCTCCGCACAGCTCCACTCCGCTTCAATGGGAACGCACCCTTATACTTGACCGAATTGTAGCGCTGGCTCAAGTGTAGCGTTGGCCTTACATAAATTCGAAATGGTACAGTACATGTTAAATGTGTACCATTATTATGTTGAGAGTAAAAGTAATAAATAAGATGGTGAATATTTTTAATGAGATTAGATTTGCATCATATTATTAGTTTACCCTATTAATGTAAATTTTCTTAAATATGTAGTTCAAGAGTGGGGTGCTTCAGCTTACGGACACACCAGTAAAAGTAAACATAAAATGTTAGTCGTAAATTGTGGTACTATATTTCTACTGGCAGTCCAAATAACTTTAACAGACTGTAATTTAAGTTATGGAAAAACGCTTTGTACTTAACAGAAATTATCGAAGGTATGTTACGATAGCCAACTGTTTGAAACAACTAACCCTAAGTCTTAATAAATCTTCTTAGAAACTGATTAGTACCTTTAATATTAGGAGCTCAAGATAATAGAACAAAACCCTTCGCAAATAATAGGCACAAAAAAGCTCTCAAGATCTTTGATTAATTAATCATTACCTCTGAGAATATAGGTAGTCATGGTTCAAGTATTATACTTAAGATTATGTAGCCAACTTAGCACAAAATTATGAATTCAGTAGATTTAACTATAATGGTTTAAAATATTTGATATTTTCAACATTATTATTTCAAATAACATAAAAACAAAGTAAAGGTCCGCCTGTTAAAAGTTGAATAATGTTGAAATAACGATGAGTAATATTTTAGGCTGATTTCGGCCTATTATTCTGATTTTTTACTTCAATTTTTTGGTACTTTTGTTAAAGGATGTAGGTCTTCTTTTTCTTTCGAGTCAATGGCGTAAAATAATAATTATTTTTAGATTTTCCCGTTCCATATATTGACAAGCGAAAGGCCAGCGTCTGATACGTTCAGTAAGTCCTCTTTAGTGCAGGTGGTAGGGAACAGAGGACAGGACAAGGTAGGTCATTTGTAGGTGGTGCAAATACATAAGCCATTTTCAAACGGCTACAAAACGTACAAAGAGGGAGTTGATAAGGCTAATTAACCAAAAATGAGCATCACTTACAATATAACTAGTGTAGGTAATACTGTAAACTAACTAATAGATATTAATAACTATTTAAAACTAGTTATACCCTACAGCTTCATCCTCAGCGTACGAATTTCAGGATTTTTATTACTTATTATCCTATTCCGGAGGAAAATAAATCAAATAAAACAAAATCATTAAAATCGGTATGCCGTTCTTGAGTTATAAGTGGTGTAACTAACACGACTTTCCTATATATTTAAAATAGATTACAGCTGATATTATATTCCTACTATTATCTCCAAAAACAGTTTCTTACAAACTTAACAAGACTTCGAGTATTTCATCAAAGGCTTACTTGTTTCTAGTTAGCCTGAATTCTAGAATTAAAGGTTCCTCAAAATAATTCCGTGCAGTAGATTAACCGGACTCGAGGTTAATTACTGGGAAACTAATCTAAATAATTGATTAGAGTTTAGACTTTCCCCTGGGAACCGTTGCACTTCTTAATGGCGACCGAATTAACATTCCTTCTTCAAGTTGAACTATAAAATAAATTGTTTTTTAAATGATGCAAGTTTCCAAGAAAAAAGTTTTAATTGTTTACTTATTAAAGTTACCAGTTTAATTCAGGGTGATTCTGTTACATAGAATAGTGGTACTGTGTCATCGAAGACACCTTGTAGATATTTATGTATATAAAATTGGGCTGCGGGTATATATATGTATATATATATATAGAACCTGCCAACATGACGTGGCATCAAATCACACTACATCGTCGGAATTGACACCACGGCATCACACCGTAAAGCAACAAAATGCAACGCAACGCCACGCAACGCTACGCAACGCAACGCAACGTTACGCAAAGCCACGTAATGTAACGCAACGGACTCTTACGTAGTAAGTAACTGAAAAACCCGTCCTTTCCTAACAACGTCCATGACCTAATGTAAATAAGCGTGTAAGTTAATCTTTCTAATTAGTTAATTCAAAACAAAGGTATCCTAGGAGACATGAGTTTAACTAACAATGTTTAACTTACGTCTAATTTAAGTTAGTAGTGTTGTTTTGTTCACGACTTTTAGACAAACTGACAGACCGTTAGACTTCAACGTTAACTATTAGTATAAAAGCAGAACTTTACATATGTTACTTTTTATTAGATAGCCTATAACCGATTAACAAGTTTTGAAAGGAAAGCCGAAGCATACACATTTGTCGTGAATAATTTTTTTTTTAAAACAGGACAGTTTATGCTATTATGCTATATATTAATAGATACGTATCTGAATAAAATAATGACCCCCTTGTAGGAACATTATTTATTTAAAATGCTTAAAACATTTAATAACTACGTATTCTATTGAAGTGAATCGAGAAAAATGTTCTGGTAAATAAATAAAATGCATTGCAACGGGTTTTTAATTAAACTTGTAGGTATTTTAATTATAAAACTAGAGTCAGCCGTTCTTGATTCGTGACGAGATATCTGTCTGATAAAATTGCTCACAGAATGGGAGAGAATATTTAGGGTGCGATTCCATTAAGCGGAGCGAAGCTATGCGGAGGTGTGCGGAAGTGTGCTGAGCTGTGTGGAGCTCAAGGAGATTTTTGTAAGATACCCCCATCGGGAATCGAACCCGGAACCTCCGGGTCGTGAGCCGGGCGCTTAAACCACAAGACCACGGAGGCTGTTAACGCATTGAAATTGTCAAACAACGCATTGCCATTATCAAAATCTTTTCCTATGCGATGTGATTGGCCGATTAAGCTCCGCTCCGATTCTATAGAAACGCACCCTTAAACACCGAAACCCAAATCAATCAATCAAATCAAAAACCAGTCAATCAAATGTGTCAATGACAATTATTAACGTGTTTGACAGTCAAAATATTTTCCTAAGATTTTTGATGGCCTCATGTTTGCAAAACGGACTTCAACGTGGACGGTCATGTCTGTCAAAATGTACCTAAGTGCATGAAATAGAGAAGAATCGGTAAGAACTTTGATTTATAGAATACCGACTATTCAATGAATGGTGAAATTGTGAGTGGAGTATGAGGGAACGATTTAGAATATAGATGTTAATCGTTTTCTAGGCGTTTTAGAGGATGTTAGGACTATCGTTATTTTGGTTTTCTACAAAACTTCTAATTTCAAAATAACTTTGTCAAATATTTTTGATATTTTTCAGAACGCTTCAGTTCAATCAGGTTCAATGCCCGAACGAATGGTAATAAAATGGTATCCTCTAATTTATATTCATTGCGAAGAAAAATTAATTGCTGTGACAGCGTACATCGCGCCAATATTAATTAGTTAAATTAAGTGCACAGTTAATTGTCTTTTTTGCCGTTTATTTTTGGACGCACTTATCTACTTTAGACAGAGATGGAAGATGGAAAGAAAATTGTTCTTCCGTATTTTATTTAGACAAAAAAGAAAATTATCAGCCATTATTACAAATATTCTACTGTAGATCAAAGGCCTCTTATATTTCTCATACCTTTTTTTAAATATTTTTTATGACGCTAGCTTAACATTCACTCCTAATGATACAATTTCTGGATTTATTGTGCTTAAAGGAATAGGGCCTTATTCATAATCGCTTATTAACAGCATTTAAGCTACATATAGAATGGTTTGTCCCTTTCTAACATATGCTATTTTGTCAAAGTGTAAAAGAGACAAAGCACTTTATAAAACGTTTTAGTTATAAAGTGTTTAATAATAAGACGGACAGCCCGATCCCGCTTGTCGGTTGTTAGGCCCGGATTTTGACCGATCATCCTAGTGATAGAACATTTTAAATAAACCGATTCACACTTATCGGACCCCGATTTTGTGCCAACACTCATACGAAATATCATAAGCGCCGATGCCCGTGTTTTTAGCTTTAATTCTTTAGAAATAAAGATTGTGTAAGTACATCCATACAATTCTTCTTCTTATCGAGTAGATGGTCAACTTGACCAATCCTGGTGTCAGAGTTATAGAGCCGCCAAAGGCATACAATTTGTTGCCCACAAGATAAAAAAAAACATTATAAAATACAAAATACCATCATTCAAATGCCATTCACAACGAAATATCGAAAAAACTCCATGTTTTGAAAGCAATAAACGATATATTTTTATCTAACTTTACTTCACCCGTAAGGAAATTGGATGGACCATAACGGCCATATTTCTTTGGTCTCTCATTTATTTTAGTTGGGGAAGGTAGCGCAGCTGGAGACCCATTCTACTCAAACTACGGACATGTTGAGTAGAAATTAAGGTTTCGGACCAATAATAGCATATCCTGATTAGAAATAGGACGGTTGTGCCCGATTCAAATATAACCTCGTCCCGTACCGACCTACGTCATGGAAGAATGTCTTTAAAAGAGAATGTACAATGGATTGGTTCGTATACTTTGTTGTATTTCGAACGTAAATCATGTTAAAAGTACTTAAATTTTTTCATATAAAGATTTTTTGTGATAAAATAAGTATCAGCATGTCAAGGGTATTCCGTCTCACTGAATATGAATATTAGTGTAGTGACAACTATTCCATTGTGATGATATATACAATAAATTAAATACCATAATAAATTTTTCAGTTCTATTTGAATTCACTTTACGAGGTAAAATGGTTTCGTATTATATTATAAACGACTATAAAAACAAAATATACGAATTTGTCTTCTAAATTTTACATCCAAAGCAATCGTAGATAATCCAACTATCCCAACAGATTCATAGTAAGCCCAATCAGTTCTCAAACTGCAAACACAAGGCGAAATCCCAAGTTATTTTTTACGAATAAACAAAATGAAAAATGATTTTTGTGAACGCAAATAGAGTCCAGATAATCCGGGATCCTGGAACGGTGCAAGCAATGCATAAACCAACCGGGATCTAGGGTTCAATCTCACTGATGTTTTGATAAAAAACGAACACTTTGGATCGCGAACCGTATCCAAATTGCCGACGGTGCTGCCAAGCTGGAACCATTCCAAAATCAAAGTGGTACTTCACATTAATCTGACATTGTAAATTGGGGAGATTATTGTTTTATACAAAGTCGCATTCGTGCACTTTCTAATGGCATTTGTTTTTATTAGTGCCAACACTTTTATAATTTAGTAAAGAACACTCGGATTTATTTCAATTCAGTTTATCTGGGATCATTTCGGAATAAACTTCCTTTGAGAATAAAAAATAGTGTAAACCATAAAAATATTAAAATAGAGACAGCTTTTTTAAGCCAACATTATAAAACTTTACAACAGTCCTTCCCAAAAAGCCTCGCAGTTACTGAAAATATCTGTACATTGTTTTTCAGCATAATGACTATTGCATACCGTAATACATCTCTGTCGTGTATGTTTTAATGTTATATTTTTTATATATGTGTCGGAGATGGACGTTTGACGGCGCCTAACCTCATCGGATGAAAACAACACGTGCAACGGTCATCCCCACCACTTCGATCCTATATAAGGCGATGCGAAAAGAAACACGTCTCACTCGTTCGACGTCGGTTGCCCGGTGCACACGTTATGATTGTTATGAAATAAACCCGTGTATAAAAGATTAAGCTGACAGCAGAGTTTCTTGCCCATTCTTCTCTGCTGATGCTCTTCCGAATGGGTGGTAAATTCAAACCTGAATAAAGATAGTTGACTTTGACTGATTTGGTGTTTTCAATATAATGGCGGACGCCATTCCGACATCAGAAGTGGGATAAGGATCGCTATTGCCCACCGAGCGTCCAACAGAGAAGGATAAGGATCGCTATTGCCCACCGAGCGTCCAACAGAGAAGGATCAGGATCGCTATTGCCCACCGAGCGTCCAGCAGAGAATGATAAAGATCGCTATTGCCCACCGAGCGTTCAGCAGAGAATGATAAGGATCGCTATTGCCCACTGAGCCTCCAACAGAGAATGATAAGGATGCTATATTCCCACGGGTGGACGAGCATAAACCATTTCAACCACGGAGCTAGGTTTATGATAAGATGAAAGAATATTGAGGGCTGCAAGCTGAGCTCGTTAGTGCATATTATCGACGACGACGGCGACGACGACGACGGGATTGAAATTCATGTACCTTCCACTGGATTGTGAAGCTCGTGGTATTCAGAGATATGTTTGAATCATCATCCCAACGACTATGGTGCTTTACGTAATGTATTTTGCAATTGGTTATAAAACTTGGAATGTTCTGTGAGTATAGTTAGTTAGTTTTCTACTCTATTGTGGAGTTAAGAAGGTAATTATGAGCTTCCGAAAGAGTCAAGTTTAATCTTGTACGTAATGTGATATGTTCTAATATGTTTTCTTATTTTCATGTTGGTTCAATGCTGGTAATTATTGCGAGCGTTGATGAACCTCGTCTAGGGAGGAGCGTGGTTCTCTTCTCGGTCCTGTTACCTGAGGAATATGAGGGATTGCGGCATTCCAAATTGTTCAAGAATCTATCACGACAAATTCACATTGGATGTTAAATTGGTGATGTATTGCGGTAATGATTGGTTTGTTGGGAAATATCCGGTGAGCTATTTTGTGATATTTGAGTCGGTTAACATTGAGAGTTTTGTAGTGAATCTTCGTACCACTTGATTAAGTAGAAAGCTTATTGAAAGTATTTTGGATGTTTATTCCGTTGTAAAATATGAGAGTATGAGTAAGGGTTTCATGTGACTATCTGACTTATTGAGTTCAATGTTCAAACTCGGCGATGGTCGTGGTCTGGATTGACCGTACTGTGGAGTGGTCTGCTGAGACCGTGTGTTGTTGAGCAATGTGATTGCTCGTCGGCTGGTTGCCGTGACTAGACGTGACTAGACAAGCTTACTGTTACTTACTCATGGCTCATATTGTAATGTGCATTTGAAATTAATAGTCTATTGAAGTTAAAGTTGAAAATGACGTGGTACCTAGTATTCATGTGTTACATAGCATTGAAGATTCCCGATTGATAATAATTGAAATTAACTTTTGATTGAAATCAAGAATTTAAGGAAGAATAAGCTTCTTAATAGTCAGGTTGACCGAGCGAGTGCAAATTACTGTGGCCGCGAGGTTTAGAGGAGAACGAGTACACAATATAGTGTCATTGACTGGTATAGGAAAATGCCTGAAGGGCAAGTACCCATTGTTAGTGATTCTGAGCCTTGTGAGGATGAACTGTAGTCACTTTTGACTGTGTGGTAACTAGTTGTGCGTGTCCTCTTGAGTCTGGGTGGTCACGGGGATGATCACGGGTGGTCACTGGGATGATCACAGGAGCGGCTGATCACAGGGATGATCAGGGTCATAGGTGATCACTGGGATGATCACGGGAGTGACTGATCACAGGGATGATCAGGGTGATGGGTGATCACTGGGATGATCACGAGAGTGACTGATCACAGGGATGATCAGGGTTATGGGTGATCACTGGGATGATCACGAGAGTGGCTGATCACAGGGATGATCAGGGTTATGGGTGATCACTGGGATGATCACAGCCATTAGGGCTACGGGGATAGCCGGACAATAGAGACACACACACTTGACCTTTACTTTGATTTGAGATTAATTTGATTTTTAATGGGTACTTGTGCCTGACGATGTTCTAGTATTATGTTGAGATAAGCAATGTGATTATGAATATTGAGATAGTTAAAATTGTTGATTGGAAAAGAATAATAGTTTGAGCTTTACTAAGTCTTTTGTTGAAGTAGAGTTATTTAGGTCAGGAGTGAGCGAACGATGGTGATCGTTACACGTTGAAAAGCTTTGAACTCTAAACGTACTTACAAGTATGCACATGATCGCGTTAGGAAGATGCCTGTGGGGCGGGTAACAGCTGACTCAGACGAAGGTGGAGACAGTGAGGTTGATTAAGCTGTTGATTGTTACTGGGTTTTTATGTCGGTGGGTCAGTCTGAGACCGCACCAGGGTGCCGTAGCTGTAGCCCGTTAGAAATCGGTGTCTACTACTTGTAGTAGTCCGTGGGTAGGCAGTAGGCGGTAGCCCTGGGTAGTGTGGTCGGGTCTAGCCTGGTAGCGAAGACCGTAGAGTCATGGGACGACTCGGCATTCCGAAATGGAAGTGCATAAAGGGCAAATGCGTTTGCTAAATCTTGTGTTGTGGCCACGAATAAGGGCTCAGTAGCAAATCAATTGTGATTAAATTGTTAATTGTTTGTGAATAATGAACCAGAGTCTGTCACTGTTACTGGCCTCAGGGTTTTGGTAGAAACGTTATCATAATTTACTTTGTGATTTCTTACGCAAGATGCCAGTAGGTCATGTACCAGTCGAAGTTGATGTTAATAGTGATTCTGATGAGGATGAGTAAACTTGTTTTGGTGGAAACTCGAGTAAGGACTCTATCGGCCGTATTGTGTTGGACCGTACCAGAGGTTGTCGTGTAGCCGTAGCTCAGTAGAAATCGGTGTCTACATTGTAGTCCGTGAGTACGCGGTAGCAGGCAACTCTGGCGGAGGTCGGGTTCTGGAGGAACCATAGAGTCCAGGAGTAGACTCGGCAGTCACAGGGTGATGCACATGGGCGATCCACTTGATGGATATGCATAGTGAGAGCAATTGCGATTGCTGGTCGGCCGGAGAGCCGTGGCGATAGAGGGCTTACTAGTGTGAAGTTTCGATTTGTGTGGTTAATTAAATTGTGTTAATTTGTTGTTACAAGCGACAGTGGTACATGGCTCTGGTTGATATTTTCTTATGGCTCTTTTATTCGAGTAATTTAAAAGAAAAACTATATGTACAGTTACGAAGTTTCTTTATTTGAGTTGTTTGTAGAAATATGATTGGTCAGAAGTGGCCGAGGCGAACAAATACTCTCGTTGGTTATTTCTTTGCAGATTAACACACGAGGACGTGTGCTAGCAGGATGGCCGTGTCGGAGATGGACGTTTGACGGCGCCTAACCTCATCGGATGAAAACAACACGTGCAACGGTCATCCCCACCACTTCGATCCTATATAAGGCGATGCGAAAAGAAACACGTCTCACTCGTTCGACGTCGGTTGCCCGGTGCACACGTTATGATTGTTATGAAATAAACCCGTGTATAAAAGATTAAGCTGACAGCAGAGTTTCTTGCCCATTCTTCTCTGCTGATGCTCTTCCGAATGGGTGGTAAATTCAAACCTGAATAAAGATAGTTGACTTTGACTGATTTGGTGTTTTCAATATAATGGCGGACGCCATTCCGACATATGTAATACTCAAAACAAATTCACTTAATTTTTTCCCGAGTGCTGTAGCCGATGTTAAAATTAGTTTTAAGTTCACTTTCAGAAAATTAAACTTAAAACTAAATTAAACGGGAGGTCGTAAATTTTTTACCTCTTCTTTTTTACGACTTTGCCCCATATCGGGCTAGTCTACCGTTATCGTTATTGGACACTATATTAAATTAGATAATATATTGTAGGTGGCGTGCAGTAATTAAACATTTGTCACTGTTAGAATGCCATATCCACTATTTTGCTTAGCATTGTTGCATCGGAAATCTGCTACTAGGTATTGAAGTATCAAGAAGAATCGAATAGTACGTTTAAAAATGGAAAAGAGAAATGCTTGTTCTCTGCAAACGTTACCCACTCTTCTTTGTAAGAATTTGCAAAATTTCAAGGAATACTTCTCAAAAATCTACTTTTTAAAAGATAAGGCTCACTTCAAAGCATTTACTTTTACTCAGAAGTTGAATCTTGTCAATTTGCCGAGGTCGAAAATATTTCAACCACTCAAAATCCTACTGGCATGTCGCCAGCTCATCCAAGATTTGAGCGATAAAGTCTGGCAAGTGGAATTACGTATTTACATAAAAAAAAACTTATTACTTCGTTACCGCGGAAGTCGGTGATGTAAAAAGTTCAACAGCTTCGCTTGTTATGTCAAAAAGTAAAATGAATACTGGCGGTGGCTTTAGGGTCGGGTCACAATGGTCGTTGTTTATGAGACGAGTTCCGGGCCGCAGTGTCAACTACTCAAACTCAAATAAAAGTGGAATTAAACTCATCCGGTCGCCGCCTTAAGTTACCTCCAACTGGGCTTACAAAGGTTATCAATAACGCCGTAAAACTTTGTCTCGGATAAAATAAAATAGAAGATAAGATTCGTTTTCAACCGTAGTATAATCACTCGGTGATTACAATAAGATAAGTCATTTATTGCTAATAACTGCAGATAACTTTTCGATTAAACTGCAGACATCGATTAAAATAACAGCTATTTTATATTAGCTATTCGTAGGTTTAATTATCAGTAGCTTTAAATCTTTAATGTTAGTTTACCTAGGATTTCGTAGCGCTTGAAGATGCGTATGACGCATCGTTTCGTCGTGAAGTTTGGCTACATCTTATCTTATACTAGCAGTGCCCCGCGGTTTTACCCGCGCTGTGTCCATTCCTGTGGGAATTTCGGGATGAAAAATAGCCTATGTTACTCGTGGATAATGTAGCTTTCGAAGGTTGAAAGAATTTTTAAAAACGGTCCAGTAGTTTTTGAGCCTATTCATTACAACCAAACAAACAAAGTTTTCCTCTTTATAATATTAGTGTAGATGAATCTTTAGACCATATCGGTTCTGAAGCCTTTTGGTGGTCTAAAACTCCAATACCTGGATTTACCGTGTACCTACTTAAACTAACATACATAAGGTTTAGTCAATCGATGTATAATGTTAATACTATACTAATTCGTTAGTTCGCCTTCATTTCAAGTAAAAATAGAGTACCTAATTTACCTCAGTAAAGATTAGTGTCTATGTTATCGTAGGGGCGTCAAAAATATTATCGGAAAGTATCAATATAAAATGAGCTTCCCAAAGAAACGTACTCTCTATGGGTGAATTCGCAGGGAACATCTAGTATTTCAATAATCCACTATACGGTCACATATGTAAGAAGACTGATGGATGTCTCATCTCTTTGATCGATGTTTTTGAATATATTGACTAATGGAATAGTACCTTCTATTATTCAAATAGGGAAAACCACTAACAGTTACTTGTAGTTCAAAGTTAGATTACTCTCACAGAATAAAATGGGCAGTGAGTGGTGATTCATTATTAATAGGATTTACACGTGCCGATTTAGCTCCGTAAGGCTATTTCTAATAAATTTGTTTTGTGTAATCAGATACTTCTATATTTCTTGCGGCTACGATTGGTCATTAATTCATTGTGTTTGACGCTGGCTTCGATATAACGTATAACCTATGTGTATTGTATTGTGTTCAGCCTAAATATAATATTATTATTATATTTAGGCCTTTCACCCACAATGTTATCACACGGGTAATTAGACCCAGAGTAAGCTTTACGCTTGTATTAAGGAATCTAGCTACTGATACTATTACATATTCATACACAGTTTGAATAGGTCAATGGCCAACCGTGGTGTCGGAGTATTTAGACGTAGTCTGACGACGTAGTCTGACGACGTAGTCTGACGGCGTAGTCTGACGACGTAGTCTGACGATTGATACAACCGGGACCGATAATTTAACGTGCCCTCCCTAGCACGGTACATTTAGATAGAAATGCCACTATCGGACACCCATCCAGTTTATATGAATATATAATTGACACCCAGACGTCGTCACCAACAACTATGCACAGTCGTCGATTTACGATCCATCAATTGGTCTGTTAACGCCCTAAAGAGTTTGAACTATCCTTCTATCAAATTCCTAATAAACCTATCAAGATAGTAAATAGACAATAGGCTCGGTATGTACACATGGCCGTAATCAGAACCTGGTTGTAATAAAATGAAAAAAATGAAAAATATTTATTGACAAAAAAGCTTAAACTTAAAAATTACATATCCAATGGCTCCCGCACTAGGGCTAGCCTGTATCGCGGGTAGCCGTAAAACAGTTTAGCATTAATGAAAAAGAAACACTGACAGAACAACATACAAGAAATCAAACTAACAATAAAGCACTTATTTAAGTTAATTGAGATTAGATTATACAAGCCAGTTTATCAAAATAACAGAACCTGCAGCAGATTATAGGTAATATGAACAAATAAATAATTTGAATTTGAATTTGAATATACAATACAATGCAATGCTGGTGTACAATATAATGTCATTGTTAGGCCAATTCTATGTACGAGAAAAATATATTAAGTATTGTTAATAAAAAATACACCTTTTAGGTTACAATTTTCAAAATATTTTCAGTTTCATAATAGTCAAGGGTCAATAACCATTTCCTAATCCTAACTTTGACACCATAGAGAAGACAAGAGAGGTCACAATGATTTAAAGCACGTCGGTATATCAATGGAAAAGCAAACCACCGAAAACGTTTAGCAAAACTAGTTTTAACTGAAGCAACTTTAACATTCATCCTACGGGATGTAGCGCCGCTGTTTGTAATGCTGGCGGAGAAAAACTTGTGGTACGCTATCACTGCTCTGTGAAGAAACAGTTGCCGTACTGTCAAGATTCCAGATTCAGCGTACAGAGTAGCGGTGGGATAACGAAAAGGCTTCTTGAACATTACTTTGATCACTGATCTCTGTGCTCTTTCCAATATGATCATGAAAGATTTGGCTGCTGCACCCCACGCTGTAATACAATAACCTATAACTGATTGGCATAATGCCGAATACACTAACATTAATACATCCTTGTCAGCCCCTTCTCTGAGAAGCTTCATGATGTGAATCAATTTTCTAACCCGACCGGCAAGGAAAAGGATATGTTGTTTGAATGAAATATGCTCATCAATAAAAACTCCTAAATATTTTATACAATCAGTCCGGGCAATGTAAGGACAGCAGCATGTTAAATCCACCTTGTGACACTTATGGATTCTAATAGTAAAATTGTTTCGTGGTTTAGAAGCTTTTGTCTTATGAAAGCAGACAAATTTCGTTTTATCGGAGTTTAAGGTCAACAGATTATGATCAAGCCAAAAAGCAATTCGTGAAAGAGCTTCCTCAGCTTTGGCACGTACACCTTCCCAAGTGGAGCCACGAAAGATAATTACCGTGTCGTCAGCATAACACAGAATTTTTATTTGATCTTCATTGTAGAAAAGAGAAAGAAGGTCGTTAATATACAGCGTAAACAACGTAGGTCCTAAGATACTACCTTGTGGCACGCCAAAAGATAGTTCCAAGACATTGCTGTGATGGCCAGATACTGAGATAGATTGACCTCTACCAGAAAGGTAACTTTTGAACCAGTCTAATGCAACACCCCTGACGCCCAAGCATTCAAGTTTCCTCAGTAGTATTTTTGGTGAGACCGTATCAAATGCTTTCGCTAAATCAAGGAAAATGCCTAAACATATTTCACCAGAGTCAAGTGCAGAAACAGCAAAGTCTAGTAGTTGATGCACAGCATCCTCCGTTGATTTGCCTGGCCTAAAACCATATTGGTTGGGAGACAGTATATTGTTTAACTCTAAGTACTTTGTGAGTCTCTTATTAACAAGTTTCTCCAATATTTTCGACAGAACTGGAAGCAGAGATATTGGTCGAAAGTTAGCTGGTGTTGTTTTTACACCTTCTTTATGAATTGGCACGACAGAGGCTATTTTCCAATCATTGGGGAATGTACCTGACGATAGACTAAGATTCATAATATATGTCAAGGGTTCAATAATTAAATTACAGTACCTTTTTAAAAAGTTATTGGTAATCCCATCTCTACCAGCAGCGCATCGATTCCTAAGTCCTTTAATTATATCAGAGACTTCGATGGAATCAGTTGGAGTCATGAAAAAGGACTGTAGGTTCTTGGTGGTTATATTGATTTTAGCTGCCAGTTGATCCTCAGAACAATTAAGTTTGTGGAGTATTTTATTAGCTAAGTCTTTACCAGCATTAGCAAAATATTCATTACAATTACTCAAAGACTTAGAAGGGGAATCTGCTAATTGTAGTAATTCGGTTGCGCTATCTTTTTTAGGGCTAATTTCACATACAGATTTAATGGTCTTCCATAAACTGTTTGCATTGTCCTTGTTTTTGTAAAATTCTTTTCTGTTGTGTTCGAATTTCTGCGTTTTTAAAACCTTGTAGAAAACATTGCGATATCTCCTGTACTCCGTCCGGTATTCAAAATTATCAGGGTTATGTTTAGCTTTAATGTGAAGAAAATCACGACGTTTCATACATTTTAATAGTCCTGGAGTAATCCATTCCTTGATTATATGTTTACGACGAGATGTGAAAGTTAATTTACTATTTTTATTGATCACATCCACTAATCGGGTTGTAAATAAGCTAGCTGCTTGAGATACATCTCGAGAAGTGAGAACACTGTGCCAATCCGATTGCTTTAATTCTTTTGAAATATTGTCGTAGTTGAGAACGTATTTAAAGTTACTTTGCTTTTTGCACGTCGGTAAACGCAACCCTGCCATAACAAAACTGTGGTCCGTAACATTAGTCTTACAAACTACACCAATGGCCTGTAATTTAGTATCTACAAAAATGTGATCTAAACATGAATTTTCGCGTGTCGGACTACTAATTACACCCTTAAGACCCAATTCGGCCATCAAGCACAGATAATCGGAAACTTGGTCTTGGGTTTGAGATGACTCTTTAAGAATGTTTATGTTAATATCGCCTGCCAGAATAGTGCTATTCTTTATCTTTAGAGCATTATTAAAAAATGAATCAAGGGAATAAAGAAAGTTATTAATGTTTCTAAATGAAGGGGACCTGTAGATACCGAGTATCCGTTGTTGGTTAGGCAATTCAATCAGTAGAGAATCAGCGTCTGCAATACTTGGTTCACTTACTCTTATACTCCAGTCAGATCTCACATAGGCAACAACACCGCCAGCTCTATTTTTTATATTACTTGTCGCATGTTGAGTAAAACCCGGAATTGAGTTTATGATAGAACAAGAACCAAGATGGCATTCAGTGAGGATAATCACGTCAAATGAAATAGAAATTCTTGTAAGAGCCACAAGAAACTCATCAAAGTTCTTTTGAATACTGCGAATATTGAATGTTAATAATTTAAGCTCATAACTGTCTACAAGGAAGTTTTTACAAGAGTCAAGATTAACACATAAGTGACAGTCTACTTTAAGGCTATTATCTAAGTCTTCTTCAAAATCTAAACAAGCCATGTTTGTAAGATTTTAAGTTGTAGTATAAACAATGCAGTTGATATGACGATAATTTGACTTTATAGAATTGGTACATATTAATTCCAATACTGATTAAATGACATCGTAGTATGAAAAACAAATACTCCCATACTAAAGATTTTAAAGACTTATGAATGATTATTTCCCCCATGACCAATATGGTTCCAAAAACATTATACTCACAGAAACTGACAGATACAATCAACAACTTAAAAATATAAAGAGAATACACAAAACAAAAATAAATGTTAATCCTTCTTAGATACGGGCACAGTTTCCTCGACAGCTCCAAGTCTCTGTTGGAGGTCTTCTCCAGAGCGAATCTGGATCGCAGGGGTGCCTTCCCGTCGTCGTATGAAGATGGAGCCGTTGTTAATCCAACAATAACGATAGCCAGCCAAACTTGAGCGTTTTCTGCAGTCTCGAAATAACTGACGGTTTTCTTTAGTTAGTCTCTCATTGAAATATATTTTAGAGGTTTCGTGTTCCAAGCCTATATCCGCACAGACAATTGATTTCCGCGATTTAGCCTTTTTAAGAAAGTCATCACGTTTAACACGTCTCAACAGCCTAACCACGACTGGACGGGGAAAGGATGAGGTGCTATTCGTAGAAAGTGGTTGCGGTAAGGAGCGCCTCGCTCCAACTCGATGCACCCAATCTATGTCACATTCCTTTACATCAACGCCTAGCTTAGCGGCTGCTACAAGGGAGATATGAAGAAGATTTTCGTTATGTTGCTCGGGAATACCAACAATCTCCAGTTCATTTCTAAGGAGAGCCTGGGTTTGGATGTTCAGCTGCTCCTCTAGACATAATATTCGGTTGTTTAAAAAATGGGTGTCTGAATTGTAACGTTCTTCTAGTTGTTGAATTTTTCCGTCAGACTGAGCTAACTGTAATATGACATTTTCCAATTTATCATTGCAGCTATTCAATGCAAAGGAAACGCTCTCTAATCTCTCCTTAAAACAAGATACCTCGCCACGTAGAAATTTGATCTCGTTGGTCAACGCCTGTAGGTCTGAAGAAGGCAATGGTTTAGTGCGAAAAGTCACATTTGCTTCAGGCGTTTGGAGAGTTCCTCTGACCGGAGTACTCGAGTTGTCGCCACCTCTTTTAGCTTTACATAAACAGAGAGGGCAGACCCATCTGTCTACATCTGTGGACTTAGAGAGAGCACTACCCATGCAAATATCATCTCGGTGATAACGTTTCTTACAATCTGCATGTATGCATTTAATAAACTGTTCATCAGGCTGGATTTCTATGAGGCAACTTGAACATGAGTAGCTTTTGGATGCCATTTGAATTGCTTAAAGTATGTCTCACAGCCACAGGTAGCAATAGGATCTTCAATTTCAACCGACGACGCACCGACTCAGTGGCACAACGGTCACCACGGGCAACTCACGTACCGACGGCACCAAACTCGAATCCCAGCGAGACTGTGCAGAATATTTTTCTCAAAAATTTTTCTTGATATCTGGGGGGCGAAATGGGTGTGTCCGGTCAATATAACCTTCCTTCTCTCGCCGCCCACTGGGCGGAGTCTTCCCAACAAAACACCACAAGAAGAAACGAGAGGGACCGATTTCTTCACAGACACCAATAGCACTGCAGATCACCAGAAATTGCACACAGAAATAGTAAACACGAGTAACACGTCCGTCCTGCACAGTGATTCAAACGAAACTGGAAATAAGATTAAATGTCACGATATGGTGGCATTAGATGTGCTTGCATGCAACGACGCAATGCGAGAATAGGTAGATAAATAAATTGAATCAGTTGGTTAGAATCCAGTAGATAAGGGGTAAAATGTACAAAAGATCGAGCAGGTTGTGGGCAAACCTGGTTTTGGAGTTGATAGACAACCTAAAGGCCTCCGACATGGTAACGAGTGAAACAACCGGGACCGACTGCTTAATGTGCCTTTCAAAGCACGGTAGCGTTACTCCGGTCAATTTAGACATTTGAAATTTTAAAAAATCCCGAGGTGCCAAATATTGGTGGTTACCTGGGGTTTACCATAAAAAATAGAGTGTTAAAAATCCCCATCGAACGCATGTATGCTACAAAAGGCATTCAGGGTCAAAGGTTTTTTATATTTTTCTCGAAAACGGTAAGGGGGTAAAAACGGTAAGGTTTTCCAAAAATACCTCTTAATGTTGGATAAAAAATAATTTTCTCATTCCTTTGCCTCAAATAGCCTAATGATTATATAATCGGCGCTTCTTAAACATAAGCAATCAACGAAATGTATACAAACCAAAATTTCACACCAAAACATCGAACTGACATTAATCTAAAAGCAAGCTCATAAAAGACTCAGTAATCATTACTTAGCGGTAATATCTTTTGGAATGAAGAAATATTTTCAATATTTTTCGAATTTTACATAAAAGTATAAGGTATCAGTATTTTGATTGAAAAACGAAACAATTTCCTTGTGTGCCGCTTAGCTGATAGTGCGTGAATTTCGTGAATATTACAAGATTTTCCGATACCGGTATTTGGTACTTACCTGCCTTTGACAGAGTTTCAAAATAAATATTACGATATAACGTGATACACTGTTTGTTGTTTACACCGACTTCAGATGAAAGTATGCAATAGAATAAGAGAGATACAATAATACGTTACAAAATGTTCAATTACGATTAACGTTAAATGCGTCGTTAACGTTGGCGAGTTTACAAGCGATGAATTCTAATGAAACAGCTTCAAAGGTGCTTGTTTTATACAAGTAGTATGTAACTACTATTAGTATTAGCCTTGATAATATTTATAACTCAGTAAACACCAAGGGCCTTATCCAAAAACGCTTATTAACAGCACTTTAGCTATCAAATGGTTTGTCCCTTTCCGACATACGCTATTTGCCAAAGAGCGAAAGAGACAAAACACAGTTTAAGTTAAATATCGTTTATGAATAAGGGGGTAACTCTAGGATACATATCTCGTATAACACTTCATATTTAGACACACTGTATACACTAACTCTATTCTAACGCTTCGCACGCTCACTTCAATGTGTGTGCATCTTGAACTAATTTAACTCGTCTAAGTAGGCACGAGTAGCGAAACCTGAAACTTGAACAGCTACTGAAAGGGTAATGCTTACAGTTTATCGTTTTAACTTTAAATATTGCGAAGTATGTTTTAAGTATTAAACTAGTAGGTATACGCCGTGGCTCGTTTAAGGGTCAATACTGCGTTATGCGTGCGCCCGCGGCGGTTAACTTTTGTATGATACCGCACGCGACGGGCGCACGCGATGGTTCACTTTTGTATGAAGTCACACGCGGCGTGCGCACGCTTAAGAGCCTGTCCAGATGAAGCGTTTTACGCGCGAGTCCACTCGCGCGTATACACTCACGCGTACTCGAGATACTAGAGCTACATACATTCCGTCCAGATGCTCTCGCGCGTTACCTCACACGCGCGTAAAACGCGTGCAATAACCGCGACTCTCGACTCGCGCGTCGTACGCGCGAGCGGCGCGCGAGTCGAGATACTCGGGCGCCATTGCTGCGTCCAGTATTACGCGCGAGTGCGTGGCGTATGGACGTATTTATTGCGATGATGGAGCGTGACAACTTCAATACCTCCCAGAGTAGAACGCGCGTAAAACGCGGTATCTGGACGCAGTGTAACATTGATACGCGCGAGTCCACTCGCGCGTAAAACGCTTCATCTGGACAGGCTCTAACGCAGTGTCGGCCCTAAATCGGTCAATATGATCAAATCTGAACCAACAAGAGATATTAAAAACTTTTCTTAAGATTACTCTGATTTGGTACCAAGAACTATTTACTGACAAGAACTTAAGATATGATCGATTTCAGTGACCAAAAAACTGTATTCATGGATCTGTTATAGTTTCAGATTTACCAGTACTGATCTAAATACATTTCACTCTCAATTTTACTTTCAAACATGGCGGGTTGAGATCACCAACCTGTACGCAAGTATGGTGATTACGCCTAATCCTCCTCACCGTACTGATATCTACTCTGAAAGTAGCCTCTGGTCCGCAGTGGGACATTACAGTCTAGGTACTTCTAGTATCATTATCATCATCATCATGTCAGCCGTAGGACATCCACTGCTGGACATAAGCCTCCCTCATTGATCTGCAAGTAATTCGGTTGGTAGTGACCTGCATCCACCGCGATCCTGCAGCCTTCACCAAATCATCAGACCACCTTGTTGATGGACGTCCTACGCCGCGCCTTCCGGCCCGTGTTCTGCACTATTACTATGTTCATAACAAAATTAAACACGGTTTCCAGTAATTTTACGTATCCGAAGGTATTATGGTACAAAGTTCTAACAAGGTACTCTGATAAACTCCGGGTTATGAACTAACAAGCTTGCCAATTTAAACCAATCCTGTAGATGAATAAGCGTGAAAGAGCAACAAGCAAATTCTATAAATCCATTTATCTTCTCATGGAAACTTTCACGTTTATAATATGAGTATCATCAGGAACTGTTAGGCATTTAGTTCTATGTTAGTACATTATATCTGGAGTTCTAATGTTAGTACATTATAACCCAATGTTCGGTCGGTTGAGTTACCATCTCACATAACCGAATTTGAATCAAATTGGTATCGAATCAAATAAGCGTCAAATAAATCAATTATATAGTTGTTTGAAAATAAGAAAATATTGTATGACAAAATGAACATTAAATTAAGATGGCCTTCAATTCGTTAATCAGGAACAAGACCGTACCGTGTATAGACGATAACCCCATCATCTATACACGGTCTTAACTTTGTCTACACAAGAGCAACTGTAGCGCAATAAAAGTTTTCCGCGAACACGGCGCTTAACATTACCTACAAGTACTTAAACTCCAGTTCACAGTACTTTAATCAAAACACACCAAAAGCAAACATAAACTCCAAATGTATTTAAAATTACTCAATCAAAACGTTCCCACACGAACACTCGGCTCAAAATCCGCTCCCAAGTCGCAAATCTCGAATTAGCACAACACACGGCTTTTAAACTGAGACAATAAATATAAGTACCAAATTAGACCAGCATTATTTCGACAAAAGCAGCCTATTACGGTGTTCCCCACACTTGGGTCCGACTTAACGTGTACTTATGTAAGCATAATTGTTTGAAAATCGTTGAGACGTGCATCTGACGTTTAAGATTGATAGGTTTTTACGCGGACAAAGAGCCCCTGGAAGGGTCTTGACGAATGAGAGGGTCACTCGCCCTTCTGAGAATAGTTTGCTTTAGTGGACTTCTGTGACTGAATTTTCTAATCTGCTACGGTACTGGTTTTTTGTAATGATTGATTTTTGTGCGAGTTTTTGGCTTTAGCTCGATTGAACCAATTTCTCATGTACATTTTCGATATGACTTATATCTGACAGAAACAATACTGTGTACTGAAAAATTGGGAATTATATTTTATGGTTTATTTATAGCTATTTCTATAACTCTTAAATCTATTTAGTCGCTAAATATCATTAACAGACATATTAAGATGTTCGATCAAATTTGTATTTTATATTGCACGGAATAGAACACTATTACAAATGACGTGTCATTTGATCTTTTACATATTTATGTGCTAAATCAAATTAAGAACGATATTGCAGACCACCCTAATAACACCCATGTGTCCGGGTTTAAAAATCGAATGTGTAAAAAGCACCATTATAATGCAAAATTAAACCTAATACAAAATAATCTCTTCTATAAAGCTATACATCTTTGTTCCCGAATTTACTGAGTTTCCCAAATTAATCTTCTCTTAGATCGAGACAATGGAGTCTTAGCAACATAATACAAAATCCTTGGCAGCAAAATTTCCCGCTCACAAAAGATTCTTACCGTTTAAAAGGAGGTTGCGGCTTTTATACGTATATCTGTAAAGTTATTTAACAATTTCTGGCTATCCGTCTCGGTTGATGCCTGGAACACGGTGACAATTTTATAATTTTCCAAGCAAAGGTTTGCGCTTTTAAAAATATTACTGAAATAATATTCGACGCTAGTTTATTGTCGCGTTTTCTCCTTTAGTCTTTACCGTTTATTTCAAGTATTTTGAACTACAAAACACCTCGTTTTTTAGTTTCTAGAAATGGTTATGAAGATCGTAACTTTAAAAGTTTTATGGATAATTTAACAGAAAAATGTTTTAATATTTTTATAAAATTTTCTTTAAAACTGTTTTGAAATTATTTTCTCTAATATAAAAACTTAAGTTTTTTATGTTTATTTAAAGTAACCTTGAAGTATCTTAAGACCTCATCTGTATAGTTTATACAGAGAGTCGCAGTCTTTTTTATCTGTTTAAATATAAAACTTAGAATCTGTAGTACCATTTGTTTAATGCACACGGAGGACTTGAAGTCCCGGTCACAAAAATATAATCTTTCTATAGGGTAATGTCCTCTACGTACTGAAACTGACCAACTAGTACAACAAATACCTAATCTTGATTATTATGTCAAATACTGTTATGTTATTGGTAGATAATAAATATACCTGGACAAATTCACACACGGTTAATTAGACCCACAGTAAGCTCTAAGCTTGTGTTATGGAATCTAATTAACTGGTACTACTACATAAACATACACAAATATTTTATAAGAATATATAATTGACACCCAGACGTCGTCGCCAACAACTATGTCTGCACATATTGTTGACTCCGGGCGGGAATCGAACCCACAACCCCCGACACAGTAAGCGCTCTCACTGCCACTGTGCCAACGGGCTTGTCTAAAATTAAAGTAGATAAAATTCGAATTTCAACCAATCAACACACAGAATTTATCATATCATGTTTTAGTAGCGCTCGTGGCGTATATAGTTAGTAAATTACGATTGTTAAGCAACGTGCAGCTCGGCTTCTACTTAGATGGATGGCTGATAGTAGCATTTCTATCTGAGCGCTAGCGTGCTTTGTAGAGGGCACGTGAAGCAGTCGGTTCCGGTTGTTTCAATGGTTCCATGTCGGAGGCCTTTGGGTGGTCTAAAAACTCCGACACTAGGGTTGACCACTAACCTACTCGAAATAAATGAATGATTGTCATTTTCCATGTGGTCGCCATAATTACGCAAGGAGTAGTAAACCAAATTCTTCAAATCCCGCTTAGAACAAATGGGTTCGAGGTAACCAAGAGAGACATTCCCCAGATTCCTTTCATATAGAGCCGTTAGGATCATCGAATTAGAATAATTTCCAAGCAATCGGCGGTATGGATTCGTCACACGTCTCCACACCTTTGATCGCGATTATTTACACAGATGACGTGTCAAATCGAAGGATCAGCATAAAATCCCAAGAGTGTTCCTTTCATCACGGCTAACGGAGGTTGCAAGCAGGTCATAAAATTCGACGATTTTTACGCATTTCCGAATTTTGATGTTCGATTAACCGTGAACAGATGATGGCGGAGGGTGAAAATTTACAACAATAGGCAGTTTCTTGAGCGTAAATCCGTTTTTACGGACCTTATCTGATGCAGCTAGAGTTTCGGTATCCAATTTTATAAATTGCCTCAAACTTTGTAGTCCGTAATCATGTGTGTGTACAATAAATATACCTTTCGCTCGCGTTTTTCTTTACCTTCCGAATTTACTCCACTTTTACCCTTTTGGAAACTTACTAACTGCGGAATTGGAAACTTAGACGAATACGATTTTTTAATCTACTCTTTTATTTTTATTCGTAAACTTTTATTTTGAATAATTATAATTTTGTTTGTTAATCTCGACAGAGAGTTCCAGAATGTTCAGAGACCTCGCGGTTGACCCCCACGAGGTGGCGGAAGGAACTGGAAGACTTCGACAAAGCGTGGAAATAAGTGGCGAAATATAGATTCAGGTGGAAAGAATTGGGGGAGACCTTTGCCCAGCAGTGGGACACAACAGGTTAAATAAAAATAAAACATGAGTTGTGAGTTAAGGTAAATAATGAATATTCGAGTTTTATAAAAAAAAAATTAACTATAGCATAAATATTTTCGCTTTAACATAGTAAAAAATCATTATCTTAAAATACTTATATATCAAACAATACCACACTGATCAAGAACCAATTTTTTGCTCACAAAAATAAGCCTATTTCATAGATCAAAGAACGAAACTTACATAAGGAAAAGGCCCTATCTCCCGCCCCGTGTCATCTGATGCCCCATTGAGATAGCGAGTGATAAACGCCCGAGCACACCTGCACTACACAATCATAAGCGTCAATTCTCACAGTTATTTATAATCCTGGCCCTATTCCCTTTCACACACCATTGATAGTTTACCATCACTCAATTTTCCCGAGGGAAAATCTACAGAACAGCCCTTAAGGTAGATTTACGCACACAAAACGATTGAGTTAAATAATGAACTGAATAACGTGATTGGTGGAATGAAATAAAAAACATGGCGGCTACTGTTCGATTTAAATTTGAATTGGATTCAAATTAGATTTAAATTAAGAACGTTGACATTCTACTAATATTAAAAATGCGAAAATTTGTCGGGATGGATGTATGTATGATTTACTCTTTAACGAAAAAACTACTGGACGGATTTGGATGAAACTTCACAATAATATAGCTTATTCATCAGAATACCACATAGGATAAATTTTATCCCGGAATTCCCGCGGGAACGGGTACAACAGCGTATTAATAAAAAAAAGGTATGGTTAACCATCCGGTTCGAAATCAATCAGAGAAGTGTGTCAAAATTATAATAATGAATCTAATAGAATATGTACATAATGTTATTCAGAAAATTTAAGTGTTAAAGTAATGTCCTCTAGACTGCTCTACTAAAAAATATCATAGACTTAGGTCGTTTTTTCTGAACAGATTCTAATAAAGTTTTTTACAACTTTCCTATAATTTCTGCATCAGATTGGACATGGTGGTCGTAAAGGGAATTGATGATAAACTTTTTATGACACACCGTTTTAGTATAGTTTGTATTAAACATTTTATTTGACAATGGCCGTTACTGTGTCCCCGTGAGCTAAGTTCGAATTACAGTATTTTTTGAATTACTCTTTTTAGTGCCCTCTCGATATTTTAGTCTATTGGTTCAAGAAGTCTTTAAAGAAAAATATAGGTTACTAGCAACACCCCGCGGGTTTACCCGTATTGTGCCCGTTCCCATGGAAATTACGGGATGAATAATAGCTTATAACCTTCCCGTTGAATGTGGCAATCACAAAAAGAATTATTCAAATCGGACTGATAATTCCTGAGATTACCCCGAACATACAAACAAACAAACAAATTTACAAATTTTACCTCTTTATAATATTTTATTGATGTCAGTTGTATAACATCACTAGTTTTTCGTCGTGGCAGTATCAATAAAGGTAGCATATATCCATCAACAAGGTGTTACCTATATCAATAGACAAAATTTATCCCAGAGTGGTACTTTCTGCCACACTCACGTCCACTACATCGACACCTAACTCATTGACGTTATTTTTCACACATCAAATTAAATAGTTAACTTTCGTTCTAAACTAGGAAGTAAACCCACGTTATAAAAGTTTCAAATATACATATCGAATAGTTGGTGAAGCAAAAACGGAGTTCAAAATATCATATCTGTGAAGCTGACCTGATTCTTTCAAGACATGGACTTCTTCACGTCTCTATTTTTTCTTTTTACAATATTCAGATTCTAAATCTACCTTTACACGTACGATCACACCGCTGGTTATATTTGGAAATTGGAAAATAGGAAAATATATGGAACATTGCAAGAGAAATGTTATCACAGCCCTTTGTAAAGCATTTTACAAAAAACCTTTACTCATTCATGCTTTTAATAAGAGGAGAGTTCATATTTTTGTTATAATACAGCTGAAAAGTTGGTTTTCGTGTTTAATTTAACGTGTTTCTTACTTCTGAAAGTGCCAGTCTTTGAAATATTTTATCTGCCTTCATGACTAGCAGCGCCCCGCGGTGTTACCCGCGTTGTATCAGTTCCCGCAGGAATTTCGGGATAAAATGTATCCTATGAGTTATTCTGATGTATAACCTATGTTACTGTAAAGTTACATCTAAATCCGTTCTGTAGTTTATGCGCGAAAGAGCAACAAACATAGTACATCCATACATACATCCTTCCTCACAAACTTTCGCATTTATAATATTAGTAGGAAGTAGGATGAAAGTTGATGTTCACTTAGTACAAAATTGTACGAGACGGGTAAAACCGCAGGGCCGTGCTAGTATTTTTAATATCTCTGTCAGAATTAGCAGACAACGAGTAAACTTTGGTCTTTTTAATATATATGCTAGATTGCGATTATGTTTAGAATTGTTTATGAACTTATCATATTTACATGTAGCCCTTACGTACACATACAATATTGACAAACAAGCGTTATGAGATTTTTCTACACGAAAATTTGTTGAGGTTTATACTCACTGTACTTATCTAAAGTTTCCATAGAAAACTGTATGTACATATCCTGAAACCTTTACTTAGTAGTAGCAAAAGTATCTTTATTGTATATCTAAATTATGTCTGACTCTTGTCCTATGTTGAAACGTGACGTATCTACTTCTTTTTTTAAGAATTAAAACCTAAACTAATAAGATTTTATAAGCAAAGATAATACTTTCTATAGAGGAAAAAGGTCTAGTGGTAGATAAGAATATCATGAAATCACTGTTGAGTTGGAAAATGAGCCTAATTAGTTTACATAAGTCCTTTAAAAATAAATTCATTATGCTATCCTATTCTACTAGTATTATAAACGCGAACACTTATGTAACCTCTTTTAGAATACCTTATCTTTCTAGACGTTACGTTCTAGAGCGCATCGACCTCAACTCTGTAAAAGCAATAAATAAAATTTAATTTTCTAAAACATCTTCAAACATTTATAAAGGTTTTAATAAAATTGCGTTTATTTTATTTATCTTTCAGTACTACACCGATACAAATTACGGCGCAAATAGTTTACCGTCTGTTCGAGTATATTTAATTTAACTCAAATTTAATCAGTTAATTTATATTTTGAAGAGATTAATTTGATTGAAACCTTTACTACGTTTAATATAAAACTGTTTTAACTTTATTAAACTACTAGCCACGCCCCGCGGTATTACCCGCGTTGTGTCCGTTCCCGAGGGAATGTATAACCTATTCTAATGTATAACCAATATTACTGTAAAGTTTCATCCAAATCCGTCCAGTGGTTTTTTCGTGAAATAGTAACAAACATACATCCATCCTCACAAACTTTCGCATTTATAATAATAGTAGAATACGCTACTAGCCGTAAAATATTTGCTCAACAGAAAACAACTAGGTCTACCTAGGGCATATTGCAAACGTAGTAATAGACAGTCTGTTTGTCTTTTCATCTATTCCTACATGCTGTACACAGCCGGGAAACATATTTACCTAACATTTCACCGATATCTTTCGCAGCCTAAAATATAAGATTTCATCTAAATAAACTCGAACCCGAGAAAACCAAAAGTCTTCTCCACGCCTTCGGTCGCAAGTAAATATTGCCTGAAATATAATAACGTGATTAAATGCAAACACAATTTTCATATACTCTCATAGTCTCTCATATTATATTAGGAATACATAGAAAGAGCGCGTACAAACTTTGTGTTTATTTTAGTAGAAAAATATGTTTTGGAAGCTAATAATATAAATACAAAAGTCAAAGAGAAGTTTTGGCTCGATTCGTGCTTAATTTATTGAAGATTGAGGGTTTTTAAGTTTAAATAGGTATAAAGGCTGAAAAGAACAATTGTTATTTTAGGAAAAAACTGAATAACCTCCTCCCTTCCTTGTTTAAACCTCCTTTTATTAAACAAAGAAAGATCAACACCAGTACATTGTTTTGCAGTTACTATGCCTTTTAATTAAACACAGTAAATCTATAGTTTGTTTCTTTTTCATAATTAATATGGCCGTTACTCCAACCAAAGACAATTCTTTCTATAGAGGAAAAATTGAAAAGTTTGGAATTCAATCACTAAATATTATTTCCTCGATGTAAGGAATTTTCTTTGTATTCTTTATTGGACCGATTTTCCTACCAAATAATATTAATTCTTACTTTACATTTTAACACACGTATTACAAACTTATGACACCTCATTATGCGTGAGTTTCAAAATTATAATGCCATGGTAAAACTAAAAGCATAGCCCAAACTTGTCCATTTTCAAATACAGAATAGGTATATTATCAGAAGCCACTTTAAACGTGTATAATTATTGTGGATTAATGGTGATAGATAACCTATAATTACAACGCTGGCCCGACATTCAGCGGTGCGTTAAATATCCCTTGTTATGTATTCAACATGGTTTTTGTCGAAATACTTTTAAAAGCAGAGTTACGTGTGAAAGCCTAATAAATTGATGCTGACTTTTTAATGGGTAAAAACTAGTTTTGTGATTTGAAATATTTAAATAGTGATACCTGCTGAAAGTGATTTTAATATGTGAATGCAGGTTTTAGTTATGAATGACTATCGAATATCTATTAATATTGATGTTATCCACATTTTGGCGTTTGACGAGTTTACAAGCTATGAGCCGGTGAGTTTGATAGAACACGAGTACTCGCCACCTGAAATCTCGGAGGTATATATTACCCAGACAATATCACTCACGGTTAATTAGACCCAAACTAAGCTCTAGGCTTGTATTATGGAATCTAACTAACTGATACTACTACTTATACATACACAAATACTTAATAGGAATATATAATTGACACCCAGACGTTCGTCGCAACAATGTCTGCACATGTTGTTGACGCTGGGCGGGGATTTAACCCGCCACCCCCGACACAGTAAGTGCACTCACATGCCACTCTGCCAACGGGCTTGTCAAACTTGCTCAATCTAAAAGCTGATTCAATCTAAAATCGCCTATACGATATTAACTCATTACCATTGGTTACCAAATTTCTTGGATTGTCTAAAGTAGTATTTCTGTTTGGGTTCTACCGTTCTTTTAAAGACACTATACAGCTGTCAGTTCCAGGTGTGTAAATCATTAGACCAAGCCAGAGCAACCAAGCCAAGCCAAGTCCTTTGGGCGGTCTAAAAACCCATACACCAAAAGGGGTCAATTCTGCTAAATCAATTTAGTCTAAATTGGATCTCTATGGAATTGCTTGAGACATTAAGACCGCAGCAGAATACTAAGTATGCCAAACTACTCTACCGAATTTCAACTGATACAAAAAACGTATACTGCAGAATTGACCTCTATCGACCTTTATGAAAAAAAGAATTAAAGCCTAATATGTAATTTGATTAATATGACAAACAGACATTGGCCTTTCGTTCGTAGAATATATCCGTACAGTGCGGAAGATTAGTCGTATATAAATCTTAACTAATTATCACTGTCATGTATCACGTGACATATACAAACAAACGTCCTAATTCACCCTTTGGTTGTGACACTTGTGACATCTCCGTCGTATCCGTCACCAAATGCCAAGACTTACGACAAATTACATCCTCTGTTCAACCCATCTTGATACGTATTTCTTAGTATTTAAGATTGAATTTTCAAAGAAGTTGTTATGATTGATGAGGGCAATTCTTAAATCAAATATTTTATTTTTTAAACATTCTGAGATTGTCTTTGAAAATATTCTTTATTTGAAATTTTATTAGGTTTTAAAAACATAAGCCTAAATTGGAGTGGAGAGATTCCAATATAACATTGGAGTGCCCGAGTTGTTTCTAAAAAAGTTATCGAGAGTTAAGGGTTGAAAAACTAAAACTATGTTTTTCCTTTTTGAATTTCAGACGCAAAAAGAGGTGTGTTTTTAGTTTGACACTTTTATCTGTCCGTAGTATCTCGTAGCCTCTAAACGAGAGAAACGATATTGATTTCGTTTGAACGTTGTATGTAAATGTACTGTAGAAGATAATTTGTATCAAAAGTATTTACAATATATTTTGTGGGAACGCAACGAGCCCCGTCACGAGTGGGCATCCACGCTGTTTCATACAAAGGTGCAGCTAGAACTAAGAACTAAGTATTTCTAAAAGGAATTGAGCGCATATTCTCAAAAGACAACAGTATTATTTACAATACTAAATAAATAGCAAAAAATTCTGAATTTCTACGTCAAACAAGTTCCAAAGCAAACATTATTGCGACGTGGAAACGTTCGCGGAATAAATATCATACCCGTTACCCAGTCTCACTGAATTCAATAACAAATGAATTTTCCTTTATTTATACACTATAGCAGCGCCCGCGGTTTTACCTCGTTGTTCCCGGTTCTGGTGGAAATTTAGATAATTTTTATACACATAAACCTTTCTCTTGAATCACTCTATCTATTTTAAAAAAACCGCATCAAAATCCGTTGCGTAGTTTAAAAGATCTAAGCATACGAGTATATAGGGACAGACAGTGGAAAGCGACTTTGTTTTAAACTATGTAGTTAAGTTATTTACCGGTGTATAGAGAACTTGATATTCATTTTAATATTCTGAAATTTAATTAATATTTGCTTTTAATGAGTACTCAGTTATGTCAAATTTCATCTCGTTTTTGATGGTAACACGATAAAGAAATGAGTATATCTTGTAAATTTAATAATTCAATAAATATTTCCGATTCCCATCATTACTCCAGCTAAATTAAGATCAATTTTTCGCCGACTAATTCAATTAAAAACGTAAGACTGGAGTCAATTTGTAAATATTTCAGCTAGAAACGCTGTAAGGTAATAAATTTCAATAAAATATCTGAGCTTGTTAAACGAATCGGCACCGACATAGAGTAGGCGGCAGGGGCGGATTTGGGGGTGATTAAAGAGGTCAGAATTAACATTTTATAGCTCAAAACAGAAAAAACATGAGTAAAACAGTATTAGCCTCTCATGTCCCATAGCTGGGCAAAGGCCTCTCATCTCACTGATGATATTAGTACAGTCTAAACACCAAGCTTGCCCAAAGCAAGTTGGTGATAAACCGCCTATCTTCTATAATGATCGCCTACCTACGAAATAGTTATGCAGTATGCAGTACTTCTGTGCTCAAATCCGAGCTATGTATGAAAAGTAGAAAACATATTTTCGCTCGCTCCGAGAATCAAAGAATAATTACATTATTGTCGCACACATCATCGACAGTCAACTAAGTAAAAATACTGATTAACCAACGTACTCCACACAGAAGTTCGAAAGCTTCCAGTTTCCTTGGCTTAATAAGAACCTGGATACGCCCCTGGTCAAACCAGAAACCGGAGATATTCGGCAACGTTGAGGAATTTATGTGACAAGAGGAGAAACTGGCGTTACAAATTAATTACTGCTTTTGAGGCTGCGGTTAATTAAACAGGTAATGTGCCAAGCCGTGGACGAAATGATTTAATAGAAGATAACCCGATTGCTGCTGAGAGATTGTGGATAAGGTTTTCAGTTTGCGTCAATAAATGCTTTGATTTTTTTTGTTTAATATAAGCTTGAGTATTCTTCTTTTATACTTTTCTGCCTGTTTTGTCAAAGAAGAAAAGAAAATAAGATAAAACAGCAAGTCTTCACTATCACTACATAGTATAAAACAAAGTCGCTTCCCGCTGTCAGTCTGTCTGCCCCTATGTATGCTTAGATCTTTAAAACTACGCGAGGGGTTTCGACGCGGTTTTATTAGTAGATAAAGTTATTCAAGAGGAAGGTTTATAGGTATAAAATTTCCCGAAATTCCCACGGGAATGGGTACAACGTAGGAAAAACCGCGGGGCGCTGCTAATAGTAAATAAACCGAGAATGAATATCGGTATATCTTGGAATAATAATAGGTATTCTGTTTAACATTATTGTATTTTCCAGGGCTTATTGATTTAATTTTATAAAACAAGATTGTCAGATTTTTTTTAATGTCTACGTTTGCTTCTAGTAATCACAGCGAGTACATGTATAAAATAACACCCAGTATTTTTATTATGTCGATTGATAGAGACTTTATAACAAGATTATTTTATTAAACAAAGCAAACAGCAATTAAAATAAAAGGTATCGGAATAACGTGGAATTTAGGTAAAGAAATAACATGGAATTTATTATTCGAAAACAAAATAAAACCTCAATTTTTAGATATTTAAAATCCATACTAATATTACAAAGCTGCAAAGTTTGTTTGTTTAAACGCGCTAATCTCAGGAACTACTGGTCCGATTTGAAAAATTCTTTTTGTCATAGATAGCCACATTCAACGGAAAGGTTATAGCCTACTTTTCATCCTGAAATTCCCACGGGAACGGATACAATGCAGCTAAAAGCGCGGAGCGCTGCTAGTGTCTATTAAAATAATAAACGAATGTATCTATCTATTCAAATCATGGCACATTGTATTAGAAAATTATCATAATTTTCTTTCTTGGATCATCTAAGTCACGCAGTTTTTGCAATGAGTACCGTTTAGAGAAATGTTCATATAAGTAATAAATAATGTTTTCAACGTACGTATTATTTAATGGTCAAGTGAAATTTCATTCAATGAAACAGTAAAATTGCAAAAATAATTAATTTGATCCATTTCACACAATAATGAGCCTTGAATGTAAATCCGATATTAATTTTGTAAATACATTTTGGCAAAAAACATATAATAAGATTAAACGTGATGAGGAACATGGAATATGAGGTATATTTCAATTTCCTCTGTTTAATATACTGTGTTTTTCAAGTTATTAAATATTCGTTGGGATTAAACAAAGTCATTAAAATTGAAAAGAAAAACTTCGTATACCGTACCAGTGCTTCGGAGGGTACGTTAAGCAGTCGATCCCGGTTGTTTCAATCGTTAGACCATTTCGGAGGCCTTTAGGAGGTCTAAATCTCCAACACCAGGAATGACCACTAACCTACTTGAAATGAATGTATGAATGAATTACGAGACTGTGATTCAATTTTGTACTGACACAACTACAAGTACTTACTATATAAAGACACACTTCACGAATTCGCAAAAGTATGTTCTAGTTTTTCTAACTATTTTTCTTCCATTGAGAAAAAGGGTTCAGTTTCGGGGTAAGAGTGTAATGATATCAATAAACCTTTTTCCTCTTCAGAAGGAATCTTCTCGCAATGGAAAATCGATCATAATCCAAATAGTCCACATTTTAAGTATCATATGCATGTATTGTTACAGTACCTAATCGTAAGAAAACAGAAACTAGCCGACTGTAACCGCCGAGCAAGACATGTGATTCTTTATATTCTTTAAATGAAATTAGGAAAAAAAAAATAATAATAATTTTATACCTAGGTATATAACTCTTTTGATACTTTATGCGAACTGAATTTTGAATGAACCATACTGCTGAAATTTTCAAGGAGCAAGAGGCCTTGCAGTTACATTTTACAGGCCCATTACTCTACTTTCAGATGGGTCCTTTGTATGGGTTTACTCATAAAGGTCCCATAGACAAAACATATTCAAATGAATTGAGAAATTCCTCCTTTTTTATAAGCGGTTTAATAAGTATAAAATAACATACTCGTAAAATGCTTTATATACAAGTACTAGCAGCGCCCCGCGGTTTTACCCGCGTTGTGGCCGTTCCCGTGGGAATTTCGGGATTTTTTTTACATAAAAACCTTTCTCTTGAATCACTCTACCTATTACAAAAAACCGCATCAAAATCCGTTGCGTAATTTTAAAGATTTAAGCATACAGACAAACAAACAGACAAAAATAGCGACTTTGTTTTATACTATGTAGTGATTATATAAGGAGGTCATGTTAAAGTCCAAAATATCCCGACACGAGGTTTGGCCTCTAACCCATTTGAACTCTTGAACTAACTTTGGTACACGTAGTATAGTTAGTATTGTATCTGCCCCGGTACAACCGGAGGCGCTGTTGGTCTCCCGCTATGCCAATCAATTTATTTTCAGTATAGTTTCTACTATTTCAGTAGTCAAGTGAATCTCATCAATATATTAATTTCATTAGAATCATGACCCAGTTTGCTGAAAAGCTAACGTCAGACTTTGGACATAATGGATAAGTTTTAAATAGAGTTCGGGTAGGTTGGTTTCCAACCCCGGTGTCGGAGTTTTAGACCGCGTAAAGGCCTCCAACATGGTCTAACGATTGAAACATCCGTGACCAAAAAGCTCTCAAGATTCTCTCTCAATTCTCAAGAATAGAAAGAAATAAAAGCGGCCAAGTGCGAGTCGGACTCGCCCATGAAGGGTTCCGTAGCAGCGAGTAACATAATAAAGAAGTTCTTGAAATAAATGTTTTTTTATTTACATTTGAGTTATTGAATGAATAATCAGTATTTTTTTGCGGTTTACGATTTATGTCGTAAAAAAAAAACTACTAACTAGACCTCGTTCAAACCAATTTTCGGTGTTAGATTACATTGTTATGTACATCATATATTTTTTTTAGTTTTATCATTCTCTTATTTTAGAAGTTACAGGGGGGGGGACACACATTTTACCACTTTGGAAGAGTCTCTCGCGCAAACTATTCAGTTTAGAAAAAAATGATATTAGAAACCTCAATACCATTTTTGAAGACCTATCCATAGATACCCCACACGTATGGGTTTGATGAAAAAAAAAATATTTTTTTCATTTCTAAGTATGGGAGACCCCCCTAAAATTTTATTTTTTTTCTATTTTAGTGTGAAAATATTAATGCGGTTCACAGAATACATCTACACACTAAGTTTCAACAACATAGCTCTTATAGTTTCGGAGAAAAAAGGCTGTGACATACGGACAGACAGACGGACGGACGGACGGACAGACAGACAGACAGACATGACGAATCTATAAGGGTTCCGTTTTTGCCATTTGGCTACGGAACCCTAAAAATATTACGATCTCGGTATTTAGTACTTTCAGTTACCTACACATTATATGGTCGTGCCTTTTGAATATTCGATAGCTAAGGTACGTTCAGCAACGTTAGAGGCCGTTAATTAGAGCATAATTCAATCAGAACTCTTGTGACTATAGTCTCCCCTTATACCTACCCAAATTCCTCGCAAAATAAATATCAGACAAAATAAACAAAATAAATTACGATGAATAGCGCTTACAAAACGTTTTACCATCAATAGGCACGAATATAAGAGCTGTTCACGTCCCAAAAAATAACTTGAATATTATCCATGAAAACGGTTTCTTTTGAACTCGTGTTCTACATATTTATCCTAGTAACTGATTATTCTTTCCAGTATAAATTCAATTCACGTTCAATATAACGTCTCATTCTTGTGAGAGGCCGAATTAAAGGAGAACTCGTTTGAGCGAATGACTGAGGTCCATGGAAATATTAATGTTTATTTTGAATTATACATGGTAAAAGAATTTCGGAGCGTACCTTGAGGTACATATTAACATGGTTTTTATAGGACTTGCCGGAAAATTTTGCCTATTGACCTTTGGAGCATCGTCGGTCATAATAAACGGTAAAAAACGTAATTGACTTTTTTTAGGTTATCTAAAAAAATCAAAATATTCTGTAACACAACACAAACTTGCTCAAACATCGCTTCAAGAGCTTCGAAAAATATACACACAAATCCGACGATTTAAGAGCCTCATCCTCTTTTTAAGTCTGTCAAAAATCAGCTTTATACTGTGGTAACTATCATTTCATTACCGATGTTTAGTTTATAGTTAGTCAGTGTTATAACCGCTTTGTCTCGGTATAACCAAAGTTATTACCAATTATTTTCAGTGGGTATATCAGTGGGTAAGACTTTCTGCCAAGTACTGTACTGTGCTTATAATAGGCCTACATTGTATTAATATGTTTCTGTGTGTTAATGTTTCATTTCTGAGTGCTTGCGTAACATTACAGTAATTACCTGATACTAAAGATACCATGGTTTATGGAAAAAATGCTTTTTTTTTTTAGAATTAAATGTAATAATAATGACAAATAACTTACATAGAAAAATACTTTTTAAGCGCGCACAAATTACACTGATTATAAACGACATTAAGCAGAACTGTATCACGTATCACGTAACCATAAAATATATTTGTAATTGCACTTAGGTTTGTATATTTGTGATAATTATTATTTTTAAACCCGTCTTTCGAGCGAATTACCCCGCGCGCGGTCACGAAAAGACTGGTTAGAGCGGCGGGTGTTGTTTGCATTATTTCAAACTACCCGCATAAACTAAAACCTAGCAATTGCTCAAATTTGTACTCGTATATGTGTTGTAATAAACTCCCATGATTTTTATTCCATACTTAACGCAGCTGTCTGAAACGTCAAATTATTCCATACGAGAGGGTAACGAGTTTATTTTGATATGTTATGTATGAAAAATTACGTCTTCAATTGATTTAATTGAGCATTTCTGAGTACGGTAGTAAGTGTTTATTCACACAGACTGGCCTAGAGTGAGAAAAGAGCATTAAAAAAGAGTCATGGGTCATTGAAACAAGTTTGACTTTCGTTTTACTTCCTCTGTGGATTAGTCAACCTTAGATCAGTCAGATAAGAAAAAACCTTGCAGCGTAGTATTCTACGAGTATAAGTGTTACTATGTATTGCACTATAATTTTTTTTCTATCTCCCTAAGTAAAAAAACATTTATAATTTACAATGAACCACAAAACGGTAAACCTCGCATTTAACCATTAGATATCGTTAAGAAGTCGACGATTACACAGAACATGCCGTAATAAAAACCGAATGCATAAAACAATCTAAAGCGTAAATATTTCAAAAAATAAACCAACAAACAAATATCCATAAATACTGACTTTAGGGTCGGGAATGACAGAAAGTGACAGCTAATATAAATGTGTCGCGAGTTGGACAGAGAAGGGTATATTTAAACGTGACAAATGTTGTCGTCCTGGCAACCCTTCATCACGACAAGTGCGGCCCCGTCTTTAATCAAAACTTGTAAATCCGAGGCGTATTAGAAATCCATTTAACAGAACAGACAATATTTAATATCGGAGATGAGTCAGCTAGTTACGAAATAGGCGTTTTCTTTGCTCTTAGTTTGGGTTGGAAAAATATTAATATCGGTAAAGTTGAAGCGACTGATTGTTATATATATATATACACTAGCCGCGCCCCGCGGTGTTACCCGCGTTGTAACCGTTCCCGAGGGAATTTCGGGATAAAATGTATCCCATGGTTTATCCTGATGTATAATCTATATTACTGTAAAGTTACATTCATTTCCGTTCAGTGGTTTCCTACTAATATTATAAATGCGATAATTTGTGAGAACGTATGGATGTTCCTTTTTCACGCAAAAACTGCAAATCGGATCTCAATGAAAATTGATAAGAACTTTAATTAGAGTTAAAAATAATACATAGACTACTTGTTATACTTCAATTCCTACAAGTACGGGTGAAACGTAGGTGAAACCGCGGACGTCGCGAGTATAACAAATATTGTTCCTATTCCGTGACAGAACAACAACAATAACAGCCACTGGCAACTTTGTTTATAAAAACTGTGTTCATAACCCAAAAATATATTTAGTAAAAGGTTATCTATTTTCTGAACATATTTTTCCATATACTAAATGAAACGGGTCTGTATCGCGTTAGATAATTTACGTATTTTATTAGAAAATACGTACCCTACGTTTCGAGCGAATTACACCGCTCGTGGTCACGGGATATCTAAAACTTTAAAAAGTATATTTTTCCATTTCTCCCAAAAATTTAATTTTTGGTCAATAAATAAAATTTATTTACTTATCTTTCAAATAATTAGGCAAGATTAGTTTTTAGTAAATTTTCTATGGTTTTAATTTAACTGATACTTTAATTTAATGAATATTCAGAATTCAATTTGTATAGCCCTATTAATTTCAGCAATTAGATAAATAAAGTTGTTTTTCTTTCGTTGACATTGGTATTATAAAAGGTTGTAACCTCTTTTAGACTGTTAAGGTTACAGATAACATAAATTGTCTATTGGAACCTTTGATATTAAAACCTAAATGACTCATAGATGGTAGCCTAACTGAAATATGACTTAATTTAATTTAATTTAAGCAATTTTGTGATTAAAGGCAAGTCATGAAAATATCTTAAAATAATTTATTTACACTTTCAATGAAAGGCTTTTACAAAATTGCATGTAAGTTTAAATATGTAACTTTAATAACTTTGTCCTTAAGTAACTTTTTAGATTTTTTAGTATTTTTTTTATTTTTTGTAGCATTATATATAGCTAAATTCAACGGGAAGGTTAATGGATGTATTTTATCCCGAAATTCCCATGGGAAAGGGCACAACACTAGTCATTTTTAAAACATCATCTTTCTTCCCTCATAATAAGGAGACAGATTAAATTAAAGAAACATATTGATTGCGCATTTGCTGACCTACTTTCTATGCCCTGTTAGATGTACTTCTACTACATCCGATCTCAACAGCGCTACAGATGATGCAGGTATCTTAGCCAAGTTCTGGGCTGGTTCATTGTAGTGTGCCACTTCTTCTTCTTCATCGAGTGGATGGTCAACCTGACCAATCCTGGTGTCAGAGTTATTGAGGCCTCTGACATGGCTCATGTATCGACTACTATCCGTAGAAAGTAACCGGGACCGACGTCTTAACGTGCCCTCCGAAGCACTGAATCGTATTACTTTTCGGGCAATCAGGTGATTCAGCCTGCAATGCCCTAATCAAACTGACACATAAAGACGAAGAAAAGACATATTTTACAATTTTATTAAACTTAGCCAACAATAGCTCGGTGTAATCAATAGGCCCATAGAGAACAAGGGTAAATTAGCAGTTATATCACCTCGCCCTAATACGGAATTTAATGAAAATCTCCGGAGACACATAAATTACGATGCCATTGATCCACTAGCTTATTAGCTCGAGATTGCTCCCTTAGCCTTTAACTTACATAAACATTTCAAACTATTAGTTCAATTTATTGAATAGGCCCCCTCTGAGCCTCGTATTTAAGTTGAGTGTACAAACAGATGCCTCTTTAAATACGGACTTCTTCTAACTATATGTTAGAACTAGCAGCGCCCCGCGGTTTTACCCGCGTTGTGCCCGTTCCCGTGGGAATTTCGGGATTTTTTTTACATAAAAACCTTCCTCGTGAAACACTCTACCTATTAAAAAAAACCGCATCAAAATCCGTTGCGTAATTTTAAAGATTTAAGCAGACAGACAAACAGACAAAAATAGCGACTTTGTTTTATACCATGTAATGATGTTAGAATACACAAGCGAAAGTGGATAACAATTTGGACATCCCTATTTATCAAAAATACTGTAAAAACGTAGTATTAGCCTGTATTGTCCCACTGCTGGGCAAAGGCCTCTCATCCCACTGAAGATATCAGTACAGTTACTAAATACTTTATTTTTTTATTTTTTTGTATAATTGTATGCTTTCAATACAAAGACTGACCATATGAAGCACGCATGACAAACTAACATTTAAAATGATGCCACTTATAGGTATTCAGTATCTAGCTTTGTCCTGTCACCGGATAGTTATTAAAGGTATATTCCATATTTATAAAGATAAAATCTAAACAGAATTGTAAAGATTCAGTTATAAGCTTATTATACTCACATACTATAAGAAAACATATTAAAATCAGTTTTCTTTCAACATTCAAATAAGTATCAACTTTCGCCTACTGTAAAAATCTTGACAATAGTATTGTTGCCGCCCTAACGTTGGAGTTCAACCGAAGGTCACCGGGACCCGTCACCCCCAATCATGCAACTTAAATCGAATACCCTCCAAGTTTTCTAACGACCCCATAAAAATATCAATTGTAGAAAAACCTCGCACCCAAATATTATTGGAATCGTCGTACACTCATTTATTTGTATGACTTGAATATTAAATGATTGTTGAGACGTTTTTTCGTTTCATAATATGCTTGATTCGTAACATGAAAGCAAAATACACAGAAATATAATAACAATGACAACTTCCTCAAAATCTTTTATTACAAATAAATAAATGACGATCGATCTGCATTCTATATGGTTATCTAGTATCTACCAATAGCAGCGCCCCGCGGTTTTACCCGCGTTGAATTATTATTTTTGTAACAGATAGCTACATTCAACGGGAAGGTTATAGGCTATTTTTCATCCCGGACTTCCCATGGGAGCGGGCACAACGCAGGTAAAACCGCGGGGCATGACTAGTAAAAGATAAACTTAAAATACATTGCCCCATGATATTATTCGAGAAATGTTCTTCATTGAAAACTATCCTTCCCAAATCCTTTACAGTAGAAGTAAACCGGTACCTATGTTCCCTAATCTCTGTAGGTGTCCTTTAGTAAACAAAAAGTAAGATCCCTTTCTAAGAGGATTACAACTCCATTATTCCGTGTTGTATGGATTTGTCCTGGCTCAAATTCGGTAGTAGTATTGTGTTTAATATCACTGAATAATATAGCTAAATATTCCGTTATTATTTTATGTAGAGAAAAACCGGTTTATGTTGCTAGGTTTTAGGTATATCTGGTTTTGTCTCAAATTACTTGTATGTATTTACTTAATCGTTTAAACTGAGAGTACAAAATAATTATAATAACAATAATCTTCCTGGCCGCGAATACTTATTTTGCTAAAGAGGAAAAGCGGCTTTGATATTCAGCACTACGGCAAGCTAAATACGTACAAAATACGGGTGTGCATATTCGTAAACGGTATTCCAAATTTTTCGCACACTCGTTCGGGTTCGTAACTCGGATAGCAGCTTGTAAACTCGCACAATTAACCTGAGACAGAGTGTTTAGAATTCAAATCTTCGCGCCACCGCTTCACACCGTCGTCTCAAGTTATCGAAGAAAATTATAATGCCTACCTCATATTTTTTTTTGTTCTATCTGGTATCTTTTTGATGGAGTACACGTCTCAGTCGAATTATTCATATTTTTATTTAAACCCATACCTGGCCCCCCCACATGGTCCTTCGAGCCGGATTTAATTACCAGCGCATAATTGATTAAGGAAGAAGATTTCGTACACTGTACGCCGCGGAGTGCAAATAAATGCAACGGGGATTGCACGCCGTCGAAGAGTGGTCGAGAGTTCAAAGTCTACATGTGAAACCCTTGTGAAGTGATTATATTATGCGATTTTAAATTTGAACCCAACACTCTAATCAGGTATTTTAGGTATAATTCGACGTAATTATAAGGTTAGTAACATTCTATTTACGTACTATTTTAAGTGACACTTAGGTACCTACTAATTTGTTTCCGACATGTTGCTTGATGTTAGATAAATTCAGGTTACTCAGTTAGTTAAATATTTATATGTATGTTTGTTCTGTTAATTCATTGGGACAAAATTGTTTAGCTAACATCATTTTCAACTAATTTATCATTAGCTTTTCAACATCTTTCGCATCTTGTTACAATTTAATTGTTAAAGTAGGTACTTATATGTTCTGTCGTAAAGAAGTAATTTGTGTAATTTTGTTACTAATCCACGTGTAAAATCGTAATCTATCAAGTCTCATTAGTAGTAGAATTCATTGTTTACATGTTTGTCAGCATTTCACAGTACAATATACTCATTTCGTTAGTAAATTATCGTATGATTTTGATCAGGTATTTTGATGTTAATTTCACTTCATCATATTAGGGGTTTCTACGTACTTTGTGTAATAGTCCTAAGTACATAAGTAAACATAGACTACCTGTATCAATTCCAGGGTCGACCGTGCCAGTCTCCCAGAATGTCCGAGGATAAGGAACTCATCAAAAAACGCGGCAGTATCAAAGGTCGTCTAACTGCATTCGCGACTCATTTAAAGTCATTAAATGTAACTAAGATGACTGCCTCGGAGGCCAGGGAGTTACAATTGCGTATCGGTAAGATCGAAGCTTTATATGATTTATACGATGAGGTACAGTCAAAAATAGAGTGTTGTTCTGAAAACATGGCTCTTCAAATAGACGAAAGAACTGAATTTGAAATGCAATACTACAAGTCTTGCGCCTTTGCTCAGGAAGTCTTAGATACCTATCAAAAGGAACAAGATAAGTTAGAAAAGGTATCAATTACGTCACTTTCTCGCGCTAATCATGGTCTCGTTAAGTTGCCTACTATCCAGCTGCCGAAGTTCGGAGGTTCATACGAACGTTGGTTGGAGTTTCACGACACCTTCTCAAGTTTAATTCACGACAATGATGATATCGATGAAATAAATAAATTTCACTACTTGAGAGCGTCGTTAGAAGGTTCGGCTGCTGTGGTAATTCAATCTATTGAGTTTTCCGCGAATAACTATTCTATAGCATGGAAACTTTTGTGTGAGCGGTTTGATAACAAACGTTTGTTAATACAAAATCATGTCGCAGCGTTATTCAATATCGGATCGGTCACTAAAGAGTCTTCCGTCACTTTGAAACGAGTGATAGATCAAATAAATAAGAATTTACGTGCACTCGAGTCACTAGGGGAACCCGTCACGCACTGGGACACTCTTTTGATTTACATCTTTACACACAAGTTAGACGCGAAAACATACCGCGAATGGGAAGAGCGCAAGGGTCAGTTGTGTAAGAATAAAGATCAGTCTATTAAACTTGATTCATTTTTAGAATTTTTGCGAAATCGAGCTGATTTAATTGAGACGATTGAACTGTCACAAAATAATATGACAACTAGTGGTAAGCATGCGACAAAAATTAAGGCTATGATTTCTGTTCAAGGCGGTTCTAATACTAGTAATCACTGTAAAAATAATTCCAATGCGCCGTCAATGAAACCGTGCCCTAACTGTAATGAAGAACATTACTTAAATAATTGTTCGAAATTCCTTGCATTAAGTAGTGAAGCGCGGTACAAGTTATTGCCTACGTATAAGATATGTTTTAATTGTTTCCGTAGCGGACACTATGCAAACTCGTGCAAGAAACCGGGATGTAAAATCTGCAAACGTAAACACCACACACTCATACACGTAAACGATTTTGGTGCGAAACCATCGACTGCATCGATGTCAGCTGATTGCGATAATGGTAATTTCAGTAGCTCGATGCAGTCAATGCAGTCGCAGCCTTCTGTTGTTACGAGTTGTTCGCAGAATCCGAGCGTCGCACTAACGGGAAGCGTTACTACTACATGCGAGAATATAGGTCAAGGTCAGTGTGATGTTTTATTATCTACTGCATTAGTGAAATTATACGACAGCGATAATCGGCAAGTCATTGCGCGTGCGATTCTCGATAGCGGTAGTACTTCGTGTCTCATGACCGAAAAATTACATAAACAATTAAATTTACCAGCTGATCGCACAGACAGGTCTGTCATAGGCATAAATAATATAACATCACACATTAACCAGATGTGTCGCGTGCCAATTAAGTCGTTGAATGAGGACTTTTCAACTTATTTAAGTTGTTTTATTCTGCCGTCTATTACTGATAACGTGCCCGGGTGTCAGATAGATGTTAGGAATTTAAACATTCCATCAGATATTTGCTTAGCGGACCCTCATTATCATTCGCCCGCCGCCGTTGATTTGATCATCGGCGCTGATATTTTCTGGGACATTTTAGGTTCGCAAAGTATTAAACTGGGAGATGGAAGGCCGACACTTTATGAGACTAGACTAGGTTGGATAGTTTCCGGTCCGGTAAACAGCGGCCGCGTATCGACCGCGCCACATAAAATTAAATGTAATTTTACTCAAGTTGATTCGATGACTTCTCATAATTTTAATGATGACATTCAAAACCAATTAATGCGTTTTTGGCAGCTTGAAGAAGTGTGCCCTCAGTCAAATCAGTATTTTCCTGAAGAGAAGTTATGCGAAGAACATTTTGTTAAAAACACAACTCGCCTCGCAGACGGACGGTTCTGCGTAAGAATCCCGTTAAAACAAACACCTGACGTATTGGGAAGTTCTTATCAGCGAGCTAAACATTGTTTGTTATCTTTGGAGCGGAGACTCAAAGGTAATGATTCATTTAGTACAATGTATAAAGAATTTATGAGTGAATATGAGACTCTTGGTCACATGTCAGAGTGCAAACCAATTATTGAAGTGCCTCATTATTTCATCCCACATCATGGCGTCCTTCGTGAAAGCAGTACGACCACAAAACTGCGTGTCGTATTCAACGCAAGTAGCCCTACTTCGTCAGGAGTTTCGTTCAATAATATTCAAATAATAGGGCCCACGGTACAGGACGACCTTCTGTCAATTCTTTTACGTTTCCGGCAGCACAAGTACGTTCTTGTAGCTGATATTGAGAAGATGTATAGGCAGATCGTGGTGCATGAAGCCGACAGACCGTTGCAACAAATAATTTGGTGCGAAAACGAGTCTGATCCAATCAAGTCATACGCCTTAAACCGAGTCAGTTACGGGACAGCTAGTGCGCCGTACCTTTCTTGTAGATGTTTGAAACAAGTAGGTTTAGAATGTAAAGACCCTAAAATAGCGGAAATCATTATTCACGATTTTTATGTAGATGATTTGTTGACCGGAAATGACGTCATCAGCGAAGCTTTGCGTATCCGTGAGCAAGTTACTGCCGAGCTCGCATCAGCTTGCATGCCCTTAAGGAAGTGGAAGTCTAATGAGCCTCAATTATTGTCAGAACCCGGTCAGACAACCCCTGAATTGAACCTCGGAGATGCTGAACCTAATAAGACGCTAGGCCTCGGCTGGCATTCAGAGTCAGACCAATTTTATTTTCCTGTCAGTCCTGCCATTATCAAGGGGAATACAAAGCGTGATATTCTCTCCGTCATCGCCCAAACTTACGACCCGTTAGGGATTTTGTCACCTTGCGTCATCGTAATGAAAATTATTTTACAGAAATTGTGGCTTCAACGGCTATCTTGGGATGAGGAATTGCCTCCTGAGATAAGTCAAGTGTGGATCGAGACAGTCGAAAGCCTGCCGGGCTTAAGCAGCCTGCGCATACCGCGACGCGTCATCTGTGACTCATATTCCCAGCTGGAGTTACATGTATTCACCGATGCGTCTGAGCGTGCGTATGGCGCTTGTATTTATGTTCGCAGTATTGACTACAACGATGAGGTCTCAGTTCACCTGCTTTTCGCTAAAAGCCGAGTCGCTCCCATAAAGCCCACGACTATCCCCCGACTGGAGCTCTGTGGTGCGTTGATTGGTGCTCGCATTTATGAAAAATGCATTACTGCATTGCGAGCACAAATCAATCGCGTTATTCTTTGGACAGACTCCACTATTGTTTTAGGTTGGCTTAAAATGTTACCGTCAAAGTTACAGCCATTCGTACGCAATCGTATTGCTGAGATTTTAGATAAAACTGGCAGCTGTACTTGGAGACACGTCCCGACTGATGAGAATCCCGCCGATCTGATATCGCGCGGTGTGAGTGTTCCTTCTCTTCAGTCTCACAAGTTATGGTGGCATGGTCCAGATTATTTGAAGCGCAACGAGTCGCACTGGCCCATCACTCCAAGTACTGTCGAAAAGTTGCCTGAAACTCGAAATGAAGTTTCATTACACACGTCATCTAATGGCCCTCGCGAACTTGTAGATTTCAGTCGCTTCTCAAGTTTTGCAAGGCTACAGCGCACCGTTGCCTACGTGTTGCGTTTCGTAAATATTTTAAAGAAACAACATAAGCGCAATGATAAATATTTAAGTGCTGACGAATTGCAGAATGCTACAGTTTTAATTATGAGACATTCGCAAATTCAATCGTTTCCCGAGTATAATTTATTATTTAAAAAATATGACTTGCCTAATAAAAGCTCACTGATCAAACTTAACGTTTATTTAGACCAAGATAAGTTGATTCGCGTTGGAGGGCGATTAGATAATTCAAGTTTTCCGTTTGAGAAGAAACACCCTATTGTTTTACAGTCCACACATCATGTCACTAAGTTATTGTTTGAATTTGAACACAAAAGGTTAATGCATGCCGGCCCTCAACTTTTGTTGGCCACTATTAGAGAAACTTACTGGCCTATAGGCGGTCGTAATTTAGCTAAAAAATGCTATCGTCATTGCGTGCGTTGCAATCGAATGAAAGGTAAGGTGTTTGCTCCGTTAATGGGTAATTTACCACAGCAGCGACTCGAACCCGGAGGTTACGCATTTGAAAGTGCAGCAGGCGTAGACTACGCGGGTCCCATCTCCTGCGCAAGTCGCAGTGGTCGTGGTTGTAGGCTTATCAAGTCGTACATTGCCATCTTCGTATGTTTCACTACTAAGGCTGTTCATTTGGAACTGGTAGGTGATTTAACGAGTAACAACTACCTACTAGCGTTACGTAGATTTATATCGCGTAGAGGGAAACCTAAAAACATGTTTTCAGATAACGGTACCTCATTCGTTGGTGCATATAATGACCTATCGAAGTTTCTCAGAACCAATTGTGATTCCTTGGCTGCCGATTCAGCCCAGGATAATATAAATTTTCATTTTATTCCGGCATATAGCCCCAACTTCGGAGGACTCTGGGAGGCAGGTGTCAAGTCGACCAAGTATCATTTAAATAGAGTGCTGGGCAATTGTAATTTAACGTTCGAGGAGCTCACTACTGCGTTGGTCCAGATCGAGGCGATCCTTAACTCTCGGCCACTCACTCCACTCTCATCAGACCCAGAAGACTTGACGCCTCTTACGCCCGGCCATTTCCTCATTGGCCGACCTCTTACTTCCCTTCCCGAAAAAGACTACCAGGACTATCCTGTCACCAGACTCACACGCTACCAGCGGATTGAGCAAATACGCCAGCATTTTTGGACTCGATGGAGTAAAGAATACGTGGCTGAACTCCAGCAGCGTGTAAAATGGCGATCCTGCAAATACTCCCTAAAGATTGACACTTTGGTCCTTTTGAAGGAAGATAACCTCCAACCTATGAGGTGGAAACTGGGACGCATTGTCGCTGTATACCCTGGTGCTGATCACATAAACAGAGTCGCTGACATCAAAACAGCTAACGGCGTCGTTCGAAGATCTTTCAGCAAGATTGTTCCATTGCTGCCAGAAGATGACGTCTCCAGTTGAAAGACGAGCTTTCAACGCGCGGGGGCATGTTTAGAATTCAAATCTTCGCGCCACCGCTTCACACCGTCGTCTCAAGTTATCGAAGAAAATTATAATGCCTACCTCATATTTTTTTTTTGTTCTATCTGGTATCTTTTTGATGGAGTACACGTCTCAGTCGAATTATTCATATTTTTATTTAAACCCATACCTGGCCCCCCCACACAGAGTATTAAAGTAAAATTCAGAAATAAATGAATTTCTTTCGTTATTGAAGCTTAATTGGCGAGCCTAAGAGAGACTTTTATCGCGAGCCTGAAAGAGATCTAATTGGAACAACCTGAACAAAGTCTGTTATCATATTAAACAAGAAATAAAATCTACTCCTACCTACCTTTATCGTCTATACTCTATTTTCAGATAAATATCTATAGTCATTCGGTTTTTGAATAATTTGCTATAATAAAATTATACTCGTATGATATTCTAGTTCAACCTTTGTTTACAAAGAAACATCCTCTAATTTAAATGATTCCAATATTTTTTCCGAAATATTTAAGAAAAATCTTTCTACTTCATAAGGGATTGCCACAAATAATGTTTAAATCCTTGTTAAAGATTCTAAAAGTTTTTACAAGAATGAACATTTTGACCTAAATATAAGTTAGTAGCTACACGTACGTACGTTCGCGGCGCCTAACTAACCTCTGGGACTCTCGAAGAAAGATTTTACTGAATATTCAAATCTAGGGATAAACCAACCAGAAAATTGGATTCTAAAATAAGTATTTCTTAGTATTACTAAGTATTTCGGTGTAAGATAACTAAAATCTGGGCAATTTCGGTATCGTAATTTTAAAACTATCTATATTTAGGTAGAAGAAACTAAAGTGTTGTATCAGTTGTGATTTAACTACTTGGATAGGCGGCCGATATTTTTGTAATAGATAGCCACATTCAGCGGAAAGGTTATAGGTTATTTTTCATCCCAAAATTCCGACGGGAACGAGTACAACGCGGGTAAAACCGCGGGGCACTGCTAGTATTCTATAAAGTATGCAGTACTGAACACAAATGGAACCGCGAGGATCTGGCTTCCAAAACTATTTCTTCAGCCCCTATTCATCAGACAAACTTGATTTCAACTATATTGGTAGGTATTACTGGGAATAACAGTCTGAGGCTTACTTTAATTAATTAAACTATTCAAGATTCGGCATCACTCCACGCTCTAGAAAACAGCGGGGCTACAATCTATTTCGACTAAAATATCAAAATGTAAACGAAAAAAAATAAGAGTGACAGATTTTCCAACCAAAGGCTTTTAAATTCAATCTGTAAAAAAAGGTTTGAGACTTCATTATATTCTTACCCCATCACTAAACGATGTATTTTCCTATGTACAAAGACATTGGTTACGAGCCTTTAGGTTGATACGAACATATAAAATTTAATTTAAAAACTCATGAAGATATAATTCTACTACCTATTCACGATTTGATCTTATTTGTTAACAATAATTTTTATTTCGGCGGTACTACTCATGATAAAACTTTTTAAGCCACTTCTTTCAAACCGCCTGTAGTTGCATTCCCGTTTTATAAGTATTTAAAATTGCATTTTTTATTCTTTAAACAATCCAAATTTGATGAACCATGATCCTAAAACCACCATTTTGTCATTATAAAAAGTTCAAACAATCACCATGTCGATTGTTGTCTAGTTTCGTTTTTAATCGCCAGTTTTGATACTAAGCTGATCCGGTTTCGAATAAGTTTAAAGTGAGATAGTAACCCAGCAGACCCTTATTTAAATCAATTTGCTTTCATTAAACACCGATGACCGTTTCATTACTTTTGATTGATGAATACAGATTTCCGAAAGGCTCCAGTTAATTATATTTTAACAAAACATTTTTGCGAAAGCGGTTATTATAAATCTTTCCGTGACATCCAATTTTATATGTCCTTTCTAGAATCCCGTTTAGTCTGTTTATTACCTACATATGTAACCTTTCTGTCAGTATTTCAGCCAAGAAATATGTTGTTATATACACAAAGACTAAATACATTGTATTTTTAATTATACGGAAAAAGCTTTAGTTTTCTCAATGTTAATATCATTTTGAAAATTGTGAATTATTCCCACGTTTTTTGATTCATATGCTTCAAGAAAAATGTGACGCCAGCTCAAGACAATGAAAAACTCATTTCGTGAAAAAAATGTTAAACTTCAGTGCGCTGAAACATATTGAAAACGAGGGAAGTAAAATTCTTTTTAAGTGAAAATTCGAGGCTGTTGGAACAAGTAATGTTCTTTTATAATATTAAATTAGGGAAAGTTTAGGGGATGCAGCGTCGTGGAGGGATGTTTATGCACAATGATGTTGCGGCAAAATTGTATTAAACAATAAACTGGAGAGTCATGGCGAAGGATTATTTTGCTAAAAGGCTTGCACATTAAAATGAGTCCAATGACCCAGAAATTTTTCACCATTTGTGTCTAATTTCCGCTCGGTTAATAACTTTGACTTGACAATACGCTTTGTCGCTTCGCCCTTTATTTAAGGTTGCAAAAGTTATAAGTAACGATTAATTTGTGTATGTTATGGAGCAGATGCTACCATCAAATAAATAAATCAATTGGATTAGATTCAGCTTTGAAAGCTTGTAAGAATACTTAGATATAAATATTTCAATCGTCAGGCCATGTCGGAGGTCTATAGGCGGCCTAAATACTCCAACACCAAGGTTAGCCACTAAGCTACTCGAAATTCCTTACTTATAAATATTTCAAACACTATATTACACCTTTTTTCACGAACAACAAATGTTTATATTTTTAAGTACGTTAACACGTTATCCCCAAAAAAGGGTGAATGTTTTTAAAACTTGGAGCTTTATTCAACGAAAAATTTAAACCCACCATATACTTACTATACCCCTACGTGACATACCTAGACATACAAAAGGCTATGTCACATTATAGATTTCGAAAATTACTTAAATTACAAGCCACTGTGATATCAAACATATTATCAAAAAACAAACACATGCACTAGTAAATTATCTACCTACGTTACTTAATTCAGTACAAAATAAACAACTTTAAACCTAAACACAGCACCAATTCTAAGGTGTTTGATAAAATTAACGCACCTATACTTTACACGAGCCTCGAGATTCACGACCCAACAAGATATAGTGGTTCCGCAGCGACTATCACATAATCTGTGGCCCCGTGGTATTTCCTAACAGCGCTTTAACTTTGGCCCGGTTCCATTTGTGGCGAACTGGAAAATGCATGCAGTGTCCTTGTGGGCTAATGACTCGCACTTACACAAGTTTTTTATGACTGTCATATTGAAATAGTGAGCGTCACGCGAAGCTACTTTATTGTAGGTTTAGGGCATATAAACTGGATAATTTGTGAGCCGTGATCTCAGGACTTGTTTTGGGACAAAGGTTTAGTCTGACTTTAGATGGTTCATTTGTTTGTTTTTATAGTGTTTGTAATGTCTTAGGTCTGGAACGTGATAGGTGACTGAAGTAGGTAAAATCTATTTGGTCTTAGGTATAAAAGGTAACGTATTTGCCGGGTCACAGACCACATGTTAATAACAATGTGCTGTTTGGCAGACCCCCTTTTAGAGAGCTAAGTAATACCGTTATATGTTCCTTCTATAGAGGAAAAGTTTTAGTGAATGAAATTCCATTCTTACCATTTCATTAAGGATTAATCTTCACTTAGATTGGTTGAACATTATCGTTTAACAATTATTTTGTTTTTATACTTGTAGAATATTTTTAAAGTTAATTTTAAAAATTCCATTGAGTTTTTAACGGCCCTACATGTAACAGGTGAAACGAATAACAATGTTAAATACAAATGGCTTAAAGTTTGTGTTTTAAATTATATTTGTTGATGTAATCGCGATATAATAAGGGCACTCCAGTCCAGTGTGAGATCGTCCTAATCGAATTATAAAGACTCTGACCTCGATACAGTTATACGTACTTATATCTTGTACATTATGGGCTTTGATTTTTTAGTAAATAAGGTAATACATATTATACATGAGAAAGTTTGTGAAGAGTATGCATGTATGTTTGATACTCTTTCACGCAAAAACGACTGGACGGATTTGAATGAAACTTTATAGTAATATAGGTTATACATCAGAATAACACATGGGATACATTTTATCCCAAAATTCTCGCGGGAACGGGTACAACGCGGGTAACACCACGGGGCTAGTAATGTGATAAACAAAACAATATCTAGCCGCATAAATGCAATAATATTGTGAGAACATTTTCTGTAAAAATATAACTGTCACTCAGTTTCAACTGATATGTGTAGACGTTTCATTGAGGGATTTTTCAGGCATGAAACTGAAAACTGAAACTGAATTTAGATATCTTCTAAGTAACCATTTGACGTTCGATAAGTATATCAAACTTCGTATTTAAAATACTCCAGCTCGCAGGATTACAATGAACGAATGTAGTATGAATGTAGACTACGAAACAGTATGTAGTTTCTCATAACATCGATGAACATCGCAGTAATTAAATAAAAAATAAAATAACGTGCATCTGTTTAACCACATACATGTTTTATGTTCAATTAAACCGCAAAAAACTATATTCATGCAAAATTTTAATCAAACGCTTGAATAGATTTCAATTCAACTCAGTCAGACAGGCGGATTAATTTATTAATTTTAAACGACTGAATATCATTACTTGCAGTTAGAAATGTTTTATGTATAAACTAGATTTACACCGAATAAAATTACAGTTACTGGAAAACTAGTTGGTTAGAGTGCACTTACAGGATATGAAAGCTAGAGTTAGTTGCATGAGCCATGTCAGAGGCCTTTGGCGGCTCAATAACTCTGACACCAGGATTGGTCAGGGTGACCATCCACTCGATGAAGAAGAAGAAGAAAGCTAGAGATTGTAGATAGAGTGTTACCTTTCGAAATAGGCTTGCCGTCATTCAATGTCCAAGTTTTCTATTAGGAAGGTAACGATTTACAAAATATTATCTCCCATCCAAGTAGGGGTCGAGCAGCACGTTGCTTAACAATCGCAGCTAGTAACCCTTCACAAAGTCAACAACACAAAACTCACTTTGTAAACTATCTTGCACCAATTACATTGTCACAAAAAAGCAACAACTCGAAATTACCTCACAAACCCGGCAATAAAATATATTTAAAACCTTTATCCGTTGACTTTTATTTTCCTTTTATGTTTCTTTGTGTTCGGAAATCTTCAGTTCGTTCGTGCGTTACTTTGGCTGAGATAGACGGTCGGAGGACGGAACAAGTCTGCTGTGAACTTAAAGTAGACCCTATTGTACCGCGGACATTTTGACGTAACGGATATAATACTGTATTGGATTAAAATAAGCAATAACATTGATTAAAGCATGTGGGTTTTCGTTTTTAGGGTTCCGTACCCAAGGGGTAAAAACGGGACCCTATTACTGAGACTTCGCTGTCCGTCCGTCCGTCCGTCCGTCCGTCCGTCTGTCACCAGGCTGTATATCAAGTGATAGCTAGACAGTTGAAATTTTCACAGATGATGTTTTTCTATTGCCGCTATAACAACAAATAAAATAAAACAAATATTCAAGTGGGGCTCCCATAAAACAATTTTTTTGCCGTTCTTTAAAGTACGGAACCCTCCGTGCGCGAGTCCGACTCGTACTTGGCCGGTTTCTTTTTAATCATGTTTGACTCAGATATACGTTGTTTTGCTTGCTCTGCAAGAACCAACGCGGACTGTAAGTAAAGGTAAGTCTATCTTAGTCAGTTTACAAAAGTCGGTAGAATTCATTATCCTACCAGACAAAAGACTCTGTAACAGACGTTTTGTTTCTAGTATGCGCTCATTTGTACCTTCAAAAGGTAATACAAAGACTAGCTAGATTAAGGTATTTACAGGATTATAACAAGAAAAACGTAAATTTAACCCGTATACATAAAAACCACAGACACTATATTACTTTTTTAAATTACATTGTAGCGGTCGTGGCGTAGTTTAAAGGATGTTAGTTCATTGCAATTGCAAATTGTTAAGCAACGTGCAGCTCGAACTCTACTTGGATGGGTGGCCGATAGTGGCATTTCTATCTGAGCGCTACCGTCTCGAAGGCCTTTAGACGGTCTAAAAACTCCTACACCAGGGTTGACCACTTACCTATTCGAAATGAATGAATGAATGAATGAACGAATGAACGAATGAATGAATGAATGAATAAAAGACCATAGACACGCCTTGTAACAGATAATTCTGTGATTCTGTTGACAACACAGTGAGCATAAACAAAAGGTTAAGTTTTGCTTAATGAAAACAATGCAATCACGTAGAAATTCCGTAGAGTTACAAATACGAACAAGAAAGCTAACTTCCATTTAACTCGATCTTTCCGAACTAAGAAATGTGGTTGTACGGCTCTTAGGGCGTTTACATACTAAAGCTATACTATACAGCTACGCTATGTATGTAATTAAGTTCATATAGCTCGTCCTTTGCGAAATATCAATTTTCCTAACGATACATAAACCGCCTTATTCATAAACGCGTCTAAAACTAAATTACTGTTATAAATTCTTTTGTCTCTTTTGCTCTTTAGATAATATCCTATATTAGAAAGAGACAAACCATTTGATAGCAAAATGCTGTCAATGAGTGTTTATAAGTAAGGCCCTACGTTACTAGCAGCATTTTAGCTATGAAATGGTTTGTCCCTTTCTCACATACGCTATTTTCCAAAGAGCAAAAGAGACAAAACACTCACTAACAGTGTTTTAGTTAGAGAGTGTTTATGAATAAGGCAGATAATCTTTAAGGAAGTAATTAGCAAATAGCAAGCATCATCACCATGACATATATAATGTGATGAGTATGATCAGTATCAAACGTAGCGTAGCATCGCATAGCACTAGTCTAGTGGAAAACCAGCTTAAAACGAATGTATTCTTGTAGAAACTACACGTTCCCGCTATATTTCATGTTAATCTACAATATTATAATGAATAGCGCAAACTTCGTTACGCCATGCGTGAGGTAATCTTTGAACATAACCGTTTCAGATGCCTTTGTAATCTCTATCACCATTATTGAATTCAGAGATCCTAATTAGCGTGGTAATTGAATTATAACATGTTGTCATGGAAACTAATTAGATAATTATTTGGTGGAAAAGACTCTTTACCACAAGGTTAAGGAATTGACATAATATCTATACTAATATAACTGTGCCCCGCGGTTTCACCCACAGCGCACCCGTTCCCTTAGGAAATACGGGATAAATAGACCTATATGCGTCTCCTGCTTCTAAAATCCTATATGCGTCTCCTGGTTCTACGCTACCTCCCCACCAATGTTCAGCCAAATCGGCTCAGCCGTTCTCGAATTATAAATATTGTAACTAACACGACTTTCTTTTATATATATAGATTATAGTATTGACCTCTACGAACTTTACGTTATGATAATTTCGTTGTCTCTTTCGTTTTTATTTGTTTCATGTGTCACATATCATATCAAAGCACTTCAGGGTGTCTTTGTAGGTAAACATTAATACTGTTGTTATAATAGTTAGGTTTACTTAACCTTTAAGTCTACAATCCGAAAGATTAACCACTTACACTTAAGATATATACCTATTCGTATGCACTGAGAGGTAAGCACAAGACACACATTAGTGCAGGTGAAAGGAGTCATTGACCAGCTTGATACCTTTCACGCAAACACAAGGAACGAACACATCGTCATGCGACCCGCCTCCGCAGTCACACTATGCATCTGTCTTGAGTTTTATTTCAATACTAGCTGTGCCCCGCGGTTTCACCCGCAGCGCCCCCGTTCCTGTGGGAATTTTGAGATTTTTATTCCTTATTTTTCTTATATAAAAACCTTTTCCTGACAATAAGGAACACATTAAAAAACGAATCATCCAATTTGGTGCAGTCGTTCTGAAGTTATGCGCTTAGCAACAGATTCAGCGATTCATTTTTATATTATAGATTACTAGCAGCGGCCCGCGGTTTTACCCGCGTTGTGCCCGTTCTCGTGGGAATTTCGGGATTTTTTTTACATAAAAACCTTCCTCTTGAATCACTCTACCTATTATAAAAAACCGCATCAAAATCCGTTGCGTAATTTTAAAGATTTAAGCATACAGACAAACAAACAGACAAAAATAGCGACTTTGTTTTATACTATGTAGTGATAATGTCACTAACCACACCCGCGTTGTACCCGTTCCCGCGGGAATTTATTGATAAAATGTATCCCATGTGTTATTCAGATGTATAACCTATATTACTGTAAAGTTTCATCCAATAATTCAGAAGTTTTTGCGTGAAATAGTAACAAACATACAAAATTTCGTATTTATAATATTAGTACAATAGGATAAAGCAACCTTAAAAATTGATATTGATTACATGCCCACTAATAAAACAATCTAAACAACCTATTTACTTATTGGTAGTTTGTTTTTTATTCACAGTCCACATGTGTTACTATCACCTAAAACTGGTCAATCGCTAACGTTACCGAGTGTGCGTACCTAATCGTTACGTCTGTTAGTGATAGTGTATTTCCAATCGACTTGATTCTTGATCGATTGAGGTCAATTCCATACAATAATTGTTTGTTGTATACAACTGTTATTGACTGCAAAGTGCGGTTACCACCTACACACAATCTCGTTACTGATTAACGGATTCAGGTCTTATTTATATCGAATCGAGAATAGAAAAACATAAGTAGTTACGGTCGGTATCGGTCTTTAGTGGATTTTTTGTAGTTGCCAGGATCCAAAATTGATACGTTTTTAAATTGCAACTACATTTACTGATACACTTCACTTTTATTTTACACTAGTCGCGCTCCGCGGTTTCACCCGCATTATACCCATTCTCGCGAGAATTTCGGGATAAAATGTATTCTATTATGTTATTCTGATTTATAACCTATGTTACTGAAAAGTTTCATCCATCCTCACAAACTTTCGCATTGATAATGTTATAGTGGGATAGGATTTTTATCTGGCGTTTCGGCTCCTTTACAGAAACCGTAGTCACAAAATTCTCGTTCCTTTACAGCCGTTAGCCATCAGCCGTGTATGGCAGATAAAAATGTAAAATAAATAGAAATAAAAGCGAAGTGTATCCGTAAACGTAGTTCCAATTCAAACTGAGTAATGTATAAACCTAAGAGACCGGTATCCATACGTTTTGTCATACAACATTTAGTCCAAATCTAATTTCAATTCACTTGTTCGCAAGGTGTTCTCGCACCGGAAGCATTCACGTGTAATGTAACGTTACAGATTAGAGCATTACATCAGTGAGGGTGGAAAGCCGACCATTACAGCCAGCACCAGGTAATGATACAAAACGAGTACACATCAGTGAAGGAGCAAAACTGAGCATCACAATGAGCACCTTGTAATGATATCATCTATACTAATATAATAAAGGGATAATTTTTTAATTTTGTTTGTTTGTATTTTCGGGCTAATCTCGGGAATCACCAGTCCGATTCAAATAATTCTTTTTGTAATAGATAGCCTCATTCAACGGAAAGGTTATAGGCTATATTTTTAATACTGAAATTGTTAAGAGTACGGGAACAGCGGGTAAAACCCCGGCGCGCTGTTAGTGTATTAAATCTTGATAAACTTTTAACATGAATGCGGTTCGCTTGTAATTAAATGGCTCGAAAATTCATATCTTATTACATTATACACGAATGCTGGTCAGTCAGGGATTGACAGTATTGTAACGTAATGCTCAAAATCGAATCTCAAATGTTACATTAAAGACGAAAGCTCCCGGTGAGGCACCTTTACACTAATGTCGTCTAATGTGGTGTCAATCTCAAATGCCTGTCAACATTAATTAAAATAATGTATCACGAAATACACAGCAACTAATAGAAAACCTAAACAATCCCAGTAAAAAAATGAAACACGCTGAAATTAATATCTTAATCCAGTGGCGGAGGTAAATTGCATTTCTCTGCTTGCAATGGTCGGAAACCACAAACTACAATTACATTCAACGTTAAAAGTTAAGTTACATTTAACTACGAACATTTTTATAAATAAACCTACGGCTTAATCCCTCGGGGGTGAAGCGGGAGAGGGGGTGAGGGGGTACGTGTTAATGTGGTAGGATTAAAATGAGCTATCGGGAATGTACTGGGAATGCGAAATCCGCATACCGACCTGCGAATACCGGTGTCGCAAATATCGGGTAGAGTATTAAGTGAGACATATTATAACGTTTTTGTAAGCTGAAGTAAGGCTGATACGCTTGTTGTGACAGGCTAATCTTTATTAGCTGTGCTCTGTACAGTGCTTATAGAACAGTACTTACAGAAATGCTTTAGTATTTTTATTGTTACATTTTAAAAGCGAAGTTAAATCTACTGGATAGAAATCAGTTAAGCTTATCAGATATAAATACTCGAAATAGATGGTCGTTTTCAAAGGAATGGTTACCATTCTGGTGAAACCACATCTATATACAGTAACTATAACCATTTACATTACTAGCAGCAGTTTTCCCCCGTTTTGTCCGTTCTCGTGAGAATATCAGGATAAAAATAAATTATATTCTTCCCTTTGAATGTAGCTATCGATTCAAATTCGAATTATTCAAATCGGATTGATAGTTTCTGAAATTATCACGTTCAAACAAACAAAACAATCATTTCTGCTTTGTATATAAGTAGGTATACACTCGTAAATTGAAAGCTAAATGTCACATGAAATAAAGTGCTTTCATGTGTTCGTGTACGTTTTACTATTCAAAGACTCGATAGTGTTGATAGCACCGGAACCTAACTATTAAACTACTTAATTATTAACTTAACACCAAACGTACAATAGATAAAATCGTCCCAACCAAATGACTTCATAGAGTTGGTTTTAGTTTTAGAACCTGTACAGACTTAAGTCGAGACTGTAGTCAGACAGTTCTATGAAAATGTATCAACTGAGACGCGCGGAGAGCACACTAGACACAAGCTGTGTAAGAGACTATTTTGTCTGCCACATATATATTTAATTTGAATAATTTCAGACAGGTTGAAGGCAGACTTGTCTGCGCCAAACTAGTTAATCTTAAGACAAAGCTGACTCTGTCAAAAATACCAGTCAGAACTCAGATTTGTCTGCATCGAGCAAATCAGTTTAAAGTCTGTCTCGACCATAGTGTGCTCAAGTCTCAGTAGTTAGTTCAGTCAGTGAAATGCCTACGTACTTTCACAAAGATTAATCAAGTACATCTAATTAGTTTCACTTACTGCTAAGGGTACGTTCCAGGCTGCTTTGTCGGTGTCTGAGTTGGGAACTTTGTCTATTTCGGCTAAACTTCTCAGACGAGGCCCTCGGCAAACACAACAGTGGTTATGTACTAATACTAGCCCGTGGTTTCTCTTGTTGTATTCGTTCTTGTGGAGATAATAAATAAAAAATCTAAATGGTATGAGAGCTTTCTGTGTATCTCATAACTATACTTACATCTTACTGTTTTATAAACGAGAGGATTCCGATAGACAATCTTAATCGGCAATGCTCTTTCATATTAAAAGTTTTAGTCGTTCTGCAACGTGCGTCTTGGATAAAAAAATGTATGAAGAAATTATGTATTCTTCTTCTTCTTCTTCATCGAGTGGATGGTCAAACTGACCAATCCTGGTGTCAGAGTTATTGAGCCGCCAAAGGCCTCTGACATGGCTCATGTAACAACTACTTTTCGTAGAAAGTAGCCGGGACCGACGGCTTAACGTGCCCTCCGAAGCACGGAATCATCTTACTTTTCGGGCAATCAGGTGATCCAGCCTAACCAAACTGAGGACAGTCTCACAAAGAGATTTTTGTGAGATATTGTCCCCACCGGGAATCGAACCCGGAACCTCCGGATCGTGAGCCGGGCGCTCAAATCACAAGACCACACTCTCGACAATCACAACACGTCCATGTAAATAAGCAATCATCGCCCAAAGATATATGTCCCTCTTTGTCTATGTCTGTCACATGTCACATAGAAGTTCCAAAGAATCGGTGTCAGCATTCGCTGCCTTACCCTTGTCAATGGAGGATGGACAGCCACTAGTCTGTTTACCCGTCATACGAAAATATTAGTTTTATTCCACTGACCTACACTTATGGAGAAATCAGGTTTGATTTACGAAATAGTAATGAATAACTTCTGTGAGTGTGTGTGAATTATTGATACGGTTTCAGTGTTGGAAAGTAGAATTATGTATGTGTATAATGTAATGTAGGTAGTATGTGTATAATGTATGTATGTAGGTAGGTTGGGAGTAACGTTTTGTAATCAATGGAAACAAATAAATAATACTGTGTTGTTTTGTACAAACAAAAAGTTTTGTAAACGGTTTCATAATAGTTTTCTTATAGTAAAACTGGCTGTGCCCCGCAGATTTACCGTTTTTTGGGAGTTTAGGATGAATCTATACTAATATTATAAAGCTGAAGAGTTTGTTTTGTTTGTTTGTTTGTTTGTTTGTTTAAACGCGCTAATCTCAGAAACTACTGAACCGATTTGAATAATTCTTTCACTGTTAGATAGTCTATTTATCGAGGAAGGCTATAGGCTACATTTTATCCCGAAATTCCCACGGGAACGGGCACAACGCGGGTAAAACCGCGGGGCGCTGCTAGTTTGCCTATAACCTTCCCGTTGAATGGCTATCCATTACAAAAATAACTATTCAGATCCTAGATTTTCCGAGATAAGCGCGTTTAAACATACAAAAAAATCAAGCTCTTCAGCTTTATCTATATAGTAAAGATAATAAAAATGGCAATATATATAATACTACGTTTACATTCAGCCGAAGTGAGCAGGGAAGTGGGCAGGGAAGTGGGCAGGGAAATGAGCAGGGAAGTTGGCACGAAGTGGGCAGGGAAGTGGGCAGGACGATGACGTGGTATGAGAAGTATTTTATTTACACACTCGTCCTGAATGTTATGTAAATTAGTCTCTATGCATTGAAATATAATATTTTAATTGAAATATCAGCTTTGAATCAAACTCACAATATACCACCACATGTCACTTCGTAATACAAGTTATTTTATGCTTAAATTATTATAGCTAACATAATCATATCGAAGTTAATATCCGGCGTGGTATAGACACAGCAGTATAACCAACAGTTGTTTTAGTTAACGAGAAACAGTCTGCTTCACGTATTAATAAATAAATAAATATGTCGGGACCAATTGACACACGGTTAATTAGATTAATTGTAATATGGAATCTAAATAACATATACATACACAAATACTTTAGAAGAATATATAATCGACACCCAGACGTCGTCGCCAACAACGTCTTCACGTATTGTTGACTCCGGGCGGGAATGGAACTCGCAAGCCCTGATAGAGTAAGTACTCTCACTGGCACTGTCAGTCATAAATTTATTTTTTGTTTGTGACCAATCCTGGTGTCGGAGTTTTCAGACTGCCTGAAAACCTCCCACATGGTCTAACGACTGAAACAAACGGAACCGACTGCTTAACGTGCCTTCCGAAGCACGGTAGCGCTCAGATGGAATTGTCACCATGGACCACCATATGTGTTCAATTAGAATTTGCCCCTATGAAAATTTTAAAGGCTCAATTTCAATGACGTAATCAATAAAATGAACACAGTTTAATTTTTTTGATAACAGGTGAATTGATGGTAAGTCAAAGTTAGTGAAAAGATAAAATAAAATTGATAAATAATATTATTAGCCTCTAATGTCCCACTGCTGGCCAAAGGCCTCTCATCTCACTGTACATATCATTACAGTGAGGAGGATTAGGCAAAATCACCAGGCTTGATATAATAATTTTATATTTTATTAGCAGCGCCCCGCAATTTTACCCGCGTTGTGCCCACTCCCTTAGGATTGTCAGGATAAAAAAGCTTACAACCTTCCCATGAACATGGTAATCCATTACAGAAATAATTATTCATATCTAATTAGTGGTTTCTGAGATAAGCGCGTTATATTAGCAAGATTATTTGAAAGATAACTCCGTACAAACAAACTTCATCTTCATTATCATACTCGTATTACTAACATATTCACCTACACAATGTACGAAGATGATGTAGATCAAACACGTGGCGAACAATATGAAACTTACTTACAATACTTTATAATGAGATCTGTCTCTCCAATGAATTTCAGATAGATTTAGTTTTCTCATTTTATTTGAAGTTATTATTATTATTAGTCGTAGTATAAACGTAACAACGATACATGGGGACTGATAGTTACTGAACTACCCGTGGTGAGCGTGGTGATGACGCCTATCATCCTTACTGCACTGATATCTTCAGTGAGACGAGAGGCCTTTGGCCAGCAGTGGGACATTACAGGCTAATACATTAGATACCCACTTTGAAGAGAAAGATTACAAGTTAATTTTTATCCCGAATTTCCCACCGGAACGTATACAACTGGTCAGTATTCAATATTCCGTAATTTAATCATACTATGAATATTTTAGTTCGATTTAGTCACAATAAGTCCCATTTATATTCCATCGGTCTCTGCTATATTTGACGAGAATACGCCACTTATGTGGTTGCATATAATTGAAACTCTATGATCTGGTTTGGCCATTACGGTATTGAAATACTGACAAGTGAATGAATAGTTTCAAAGAGAATAGATAATAAATAGATACGTAGTGTGGCATGATTGTATGTCAATTTTGTCTATTGTTTTTAGCCTCAAGGGAATGTTCGTAAACAACCCGGAGTTAATTAACATAAGTCTTTCATATCGTATTGCAATATTAAGGCTTTCGCTCAATGAATGATTTTACTACAGTGAGGTAATGTTAAGGTCTGTTTTCGGAAGCGACTACAGTAGCAACTGTCGACTGCAAGCACCACTACTGGTTCCTATGAATCTCTATGAAGTTTCGAGTGCGGCGACACTGCTGCTTGCGTTCTGCAGTTGCTGCCTACTGCGGTCGCTACCGAAAACACACCTCAATCACTACATGGTATAAAACAAAGTCGCTTTACTCTGTCTGTCTGTCTGTCCCCATGTATGCTTAGATCTTTAAAACTAAGCAACAGATTTTGACGCGGTTCTTTTAATAGATAGAGCGATTCAAGAGAAAGGTTTATATGTATTAACATTCCCGAAATTCCCACGGGAACTGCCACTGTTAGTTGTCAATATAATAAGACCATTGATTTTTTAATATAAACCCGCCAATGTAATGTTAGCTAAGTTTACAGACACGACGTGTATACCGTATACTATGTAATCGTACTCTATGACGTCACTCAGCCCACACGAAAGTCCGTCTAACGTCAAGCACTGGGGAAGCTTTGCTATGAAAGCTTTCAGCATATTGCACTCCAATGAGCATGACACAACATTACGAAGTTGAAACTATTTCAACCAGCTTAAATGACAGCGCATAAACGTATTTAGAAATGGTATTGCTAAAGTTAGTTTCTGATTTAAATATGATGTCATATACAAATACATAGATCCGAATAATTATTTTTGTGTTAGAAAGCTGTGTTTTGAATGGTGTGTATGCCTGTAAGTAGCACACATATTTATATATTAATACTGTAGTCATAATTTAATATGTTGTAGCCTTTGGCAACCCTTATTAAATAGATAAAAAATAGAAAGTTACATTTAAGGGGAAGAGGACGTTATATTGTTTCAATGGTAAGACCATATCGGAGGCCTTTAGGCGGTCTAAAAACTCCGAAACGAAGGTTGTTCACTAACCTACTCGAACTAACTCTACCACGAATCTTAACCATTTTGGTAACTCTGAACAATGTTTTATAACAAACATCAATTAAGTTCTACCTACCGAGTAAACTTCTTTAATAGTCACTTAATCTCCCCACTTTATCACCACGTCTAAACACCCCTTAAACATTAAAACTATATAAATACTAACAGTCGTCGATACAGTCTGAGACACGAACGGCAAGCACTATAGCAGTTTGTACAACTGTTGTTTTGCAAACTCGTTGATAAATAATAGCTCTTTATAACTCTACTAGACAAGAACTAAGTTTTCAGTGCAGTCAAGGATATCGTGAAAATACTTATCCAGTTGTTTGGTTTGAACATGGCATTTAGTAAACACAGATTTACGAAGAGTTGTTAATACCGAATGTAGAGCGGATATAACGTAGATTTATATCGAGTGAGTAATACCGGAGGGTACAATATAGATCTCTATAGAGAGGAGGGTACGGAGACGCAAATGTTTTGAGGCAGATGTTTGTGAATATTTAACGGCATATCGATGCCTATAGATTTTGTCTGCGAAGTTAATCAGGAAGAAAAACAAAGTTTTGCGGCTTACTGAAGAACAAAGCATTTTGCTAAGATTAAATTAACCCAATTCTATGTGAAAGTTTCATAGAATGCTTCGAGTTTGAAACTTGTAAAATCAAACACTTCATTAGTCCTTTAAATACCTATAACTTGACTTTTTTAAGTACCAACCTGATACACAAAAATTAATATTATATGAAAAACAAACTACTATAATAATATAAAAACGTAACAAGCCCCTTGGTTCATAACAATAACAATATCAAAAGGAACAAAATTACACAGAGTAGAACATTAAGAAAAGAATTTATAGTCATATGTTGTTCCCTTAAATTAAACTGCCTTGATCCGGTTAAGAACACACGCAAGAGCGCGCTCGGAGCGTACCCGGGATTACTGGGAGACGTTATCAAAATCACCAATCACTTCGCTCTCATTGACTCCACTTCACTTCGAGAACATTCCATAAAACCAAAGTACCTCAATGTACAAAGAAACATCTCACCAAAATCTCACAGACAATTTGTCATTTATCGCCCACTCATCTCTCCAGAGACCAAAACTAATTTATTCGCCACAAAAAATGTAACAATTTCGTATTACACCGCTCCTGTCTGACCCCGACCAAATTAATCGAAGATTGTTTCACAAAACTTTCAAATTATTTCTTTTTACGAGTATTTGCTTTCTTTTGAACTTCATAATTGAGGTAAACTTGCAGCCAAGTACATTAGCTCTTCAACCTTAATTTACTCTCGAATAGTCAATAAATCTACCAAATCCGATACTAACTTACTGAAAAACGGATGAATAAAAAATCTGGACGCAGGAGGCAGACGTGAATTGACCAAAGCAACTAACGAGCCACTTACAAAGATTTATAGAGATAGGCGGGGGCGGGCAAAAAACTGCGCAGAGCCCGTCTGTTCCTGCCGAAATAATGGTGGGTTCCGTAATACTTTGCTGAAAAACATGAGTGTTTAGATCGCTGCAGTTTAGTATAGTGGCGTTAATAGTGCGGGTTGGAGGCTCGGCATTACTCACCGCGGGCCTAGTGGCCCATTTGCTCGGAATAGCGGGATTAATGAAGGGGAAATGTACTCGTGTGGTCGACAGAGGGCGCCACCTCAAGACGTCACACAAATTACTTACAAACTCGGCCGTTAACTTGCAAAATTTTTAATTTAAACTTTACATTCTGGGCAGTCCACTCAACTTGCGCCGCATAAAGGATTCCGAGTTTTATGATGAGATCAAAATAATTCAGCTGAACAACTTTTTAGTATTTAATCAAGATGTCAATGTCCGCCACGTTATTTCGTTTGATGTTTTACTTTGGATTTTATTTAGGTAGTTTTTTTTGTAGCGTTTGTGGGAATTCTACGTGATTGACACGATGCAAGCAGCGGCGATAACAAACAGCGATTTTTTTCAAAAGAACATCAAACATAGTTCTTATGCTATTTTCATTGTCAGTTCTATTTTTAAATACTCGTAGTTCTTTGTACTGCCATGGCAAGTATTTTAACCATAATACTACGAGTAATTATGTTATTTCAAAACTGATTCCATATTTAATTATACACCTTTAACGCACAACATAATAACAAAACATTTATATTATAATCCTCTCCAAAATTAATAACCAGATTAACTCTATCAACAAATAAACCTTAATCCAATCAAAAGTGTTCGTTTGGTTTTAACTACCGCAATCCATCGCTGTGAAAGGGTTCACACAGATTCAATTATATTAATTCAATGTCACTATGTGAGCTCCCAGAATACAATGATGGGTGGGCCAGGTTTGTACCCGCACGACACAACTTTGTGTATTGTCCGAGTTACAACAATACCCCTTTATCGTTCCTATCTGCCCATTCACTTGCCAAATCTGGCCACATTCATCACGCTCAGAATATTAATACGATTGTACAAATCTTTTCACAAAAATACCGACCCTTTAACAAAGTTTCAATCTCTTTAATGCGACCTCCTTTGAATCATTATAAATGTTTTAGTTGAATTTAGAACACAATATTAAAGTTTCTTTTTAATCTTTTGTCACAGCAAATCCCTTTCATGTGAATTGTACATCTGTTTCGTAAATTATATTTTATTTAAGTGTTTATTTTGTGATACTTATCTTTAAGAAGAATAATCTACAATAGTCTGCCCAAACCTTAGTCCAGAACTAAATCAGTTTAGACTGTTCTATGAAAATCTATGAAAGTCTCACAGACTGATTCGTCTGTCACAAACGTTTTTAAATCTTAGATCAAATAATCGTACCGACAACTATCAGGCTTGTCCTTAGATTAAAACAAAATCGGTGACTGCATTAGGTTAACATAGTGTATTCTGCGCCATAAACATTTCAAAGCATGTCTGCTTTACAAAGTAATAGGAACAGTTGACATTCGGTAGAGTAGAGTGAGTCATACCGTTCCAAGAACATTCTACGTATTCATTCAAGCATTATGTATTTCCGCTTTACTAGTTTGTTCTCTATTGAGTATACGACTCTACTTGAACTTTGTAGCGATTGGAAATCTCTTTAACTTTGATTGTCATTTAGAATATGAATTATGAATTTATTGGAACGAAGTTCCTTGTCGCGCGTTGCGAAAGGGGGCTAGACGGAAAAGATTAAGACCAAAAGTTGTAATGACACTTTTTGCGTTAAAGAGAGACAGACAGAGAAACATGCGCACGTCAGAGAGAGACTGTCTCTCTCTCTCTCTCTCTCTTATAGAAAGCAAGCTAGATATTTTCGTTTCGTCTTTCTATTTCGCATAGAACAGTGTGGTGTCGCGACGATTATTTTTGTTGACAATAAATAAACTTCGTTCCATCCGGATGTCCCTTGACACCTCTCAAGTTTTTTTCGTAGTTCGACTCTAGGCATATCCTTTTAATGAAACAAATTTAAATTTAAAAAATGATCATAATCTATATCTTCATTAACTAAACGGGTAAAACAGCGGAGTAATGCTAATCTTATAAACTTAATTTATACATATTTTATGTGAAACGACGTTACATTACATCGCATTGTTTTAAATACCTTTGTATGCATCAAGACATTAATTAATGAAGAGTTTTCCGCGAAATTATGTAGCATACTCGAAGTCTATGGTAATATGATAAATCCGAACGGTTTAATTTATTGTTTTTTTGGACGGGTTTCTCAGAATCTACCAATCCAATTTAAATAATTCTTTTTGTAATAGACAGCTACATTTAAGAGGAAGGCTATAGGATATTTTTGACCCCGAAATTTCCCAAGAAATGGGCACAACGCAGGTAAAACGCGGGCCTCTGCTAGTTATATTATATGAGAGTGCCCAATAGGAACAGCTAAAAGCAATACTGGCCAAAGTTAGAACTATCATCGCAGATTATAATGTAGTGATTATTTCAGCCGACCGCAACCTGTTGACGTCACTCACAGATTGCTGTTATTATATTGCTATTACATTCCGTTTCGGATTGGTTTATTGTGGTTACTATATGCGGTTCTGTGATGGAATAGCAGAAAATAAGTTTAAGGTTATTTTTCTGGAGGGTGTTATATGACAGAAAGAGATCTTTTGAATAGATGTAATCAATTGTCTGTAGAGGTCATTTGAGTAATTTGAGGAGTCATATGAATGTATGAGATGATTTGAAAGGAAGAATCATTTTAATGGATGGGATGATTTGTATGTAGGCCCTTTGAATGTATAGGTCATTCACGGAAGTAGTGGGGGGTAAGTATACTCGTAGAATCGTTATACGAAGTTAAAGTACAACAAGGTGTATTGGTTGACCATAAATGCAAATTAAGATAAATAAAGAAATATTTCCTAGATATCTATATTGAAAAATATGCGAACGAGATTATGATTCATATGATTCTGCCTCGATTCCAGGTTCCCTTTAAACGGATTATAGCTAACTCCCGGTTACAGACTTCTATTTTCATAATCTACGGTTCTCTCGATTCGATCCCGATAGATGTCAACGGGACAAAGCAGACGGATTCTTCACAAAGAGCTCTCAGTCTCTCTGTCACAAAACTGTATATTTATTTTTAATTAACTTCAAAAGCCACTATGAAACTAAAAGGTCTTCTTCTTCTTCTTATCGAGTGGATGGTCAACCTGACCAATCCTGGTGTCAGAGTTATAGAGCCGCCAAAGGCCTCTGACATGGCTCATGTAACGACTACTATCCGTAGAAAGTAACCGGGACCGACGGCTTAACGTGCCCTCCGAAGCACGGAATCATCTTACTTTTCGGGCAATCAGGTGATTCAGCCTGCAATGCCCTAACCAAACTGAGGACAGTCTCACAAAGTGATTTTTGTGAGATATCCCCACCGGGAATCGAACCCGGAACCTCCGGATCGTGAGCCGAGCGCTCAAACCACTAGACCACGGAGGCTGTAAACTAAAAGGTAGCATGTACTCGTACATATTCTGTAATTACACAAAACATAGAGTTGCAAATAAAAGGCTGGAATTTTAATATTAAAAACAAACACAAAAGGCACGAGATTCAAAGGATGTAATGAACCACACAGCAATCTAGTGACCCAGAACCGCCTAGCCGCATATTGATTTCAGAATTAGCACCCGGACGTACAAACAGAGAGAACAAAAAACATATTGATGACGTAGGCTTTTCGTAAGTTATGACATCACTCCGCCCGGGTGCCACATCTGTTTCCATACACGTTCCATCAATATAAATATTGTATGATTTGCAAGATAGTCTTGTTGTAGGTAACAAAAAATGGCCGGGCCATAAAGCAGATTACGAGATTTTTATTGGAGCGCGTTTGGCCGGATATGCGGTGATCCGCGCTCCGCTACATGGATTGAACTTATGTTAATCATTGTTTATTTATCATTCGGACGCCTCACGGTAAATATTTTGAATGGGAAATCCACAATGCCTGTGTAAATAATTCTATATATAATACATATCTTATATAGGCTATTTTATATATGCTTGTTGTTACATAAGTTGCAGTCAGCTTGTTCAGTCAAAAGTCGTTTTGACCAATTATGACTTTACATTAAATGGATTATACGGAATATACGGATTAAACATAAAAGTATTCGCCTGTAATGTTCCACTGCTGATGATGAAAATTGATATATTTTACTGATGGTAGTAATAAAAAATGGGACGGTTTTTTCTTTTACTTGAAATATTATTGAAAATGGTATCCAAGGGTGTTTTTCAGCCAGAGATATGCTATGCTACAACGCTTGTAGACAGAAAGACTTGCAGTTGTCAAAAGGCGTTTTGACACCTACAGGTTTCTATCATAATAAGGATGGACAAAACCTTTCGCTTTCGGAAATATTATTATTTCTTTTAATATCAGTCATGGTGTTAAATTAAATCTAAGAATAAAGATTTCATTAACTACCGCACTCAGTCGTCCATTAACGTAGTTTTTTATACATTACATCTCTACTAAGGCAGCATTTGACGTCTTTAAGTACGGGCGTTGGTAAAATCATATCATCTAATTATTAAATTGAACCCATGGTTAAACAACAACTCGTAAGTACATCAAAATATGATCAACCAACAGTAAAGCTAAACAAAACCCTGTTACCAAAGCTGGTTAACTCTAAACCAAGGTAAGTCAGAAAAAGCTTTCATAAAAATCTCCCGAACTTTCTCGCTCGTATTCCAAACTCGATCTCAAATTCTGAATTATCGAATACCTCATTTTGTTCGTGTGACTTTGCTTATCGCAACTCGCTGATTCCGTGAGTCCTCATAAAAACTTTCGCCTTTACATGACAATGTAAGTCTATAGATCAGTTCCATCAAGGAGAGACGTGAAACAAATCTTCCTGTTTCTCGTGAATTGAAATACTGTTACCTAACTTTGATTCCTACAATGTGACGTCACTGAAATACGGCCGAATGTCTTAATACCAATGTATTATAGTAATCGTATAACAAAAATAATTCCTTTTGTTACTAAAAAGATTTTAATTCGTACATACACAAAAAATCACCATTGATAACAATTTTCCTGTACATTAAAACCAGGGAATTTCAATTTATGTTTATTCCAAAATAGAAAGGAATTTCGGTCAACAAATTATGATTACAAATTAACCGAAATTCTACATTGATTTTAAAAGGGCAAAAGGTCTCAAATCATAACATTATTAAACACAAAATTAACGTAATTTGTTTCGACAGACGCAAATTAATTTATTATTGTACGTATTCAACAAATGATACCGAAACGGTGTCTAATAACGCACCTAATTGGGTAAAACTTTGCTGTGACTTCTCTAATAGGATTCCCCTTCAAACAGCCGCCACCGTTCACAATGTATTTGAGCATTCTATTTACCTTATTTACTGAACAATTCTGAGAACTCGGTTAGTAAATAATTAATGAAGATCCAATTGAAAATTCAACCCTATTCTCAACATATTTGTCTGGAAGTATCTGCGGTACGTGAGACGCGAAAGGAATCTATGACAGAGTACCCACCGTTGGAGAATGACTAATGAAATTCCCCGCAAACGACTGCCATTCTCTTAATGCGTTCTGTTGGGCCGTGAACACATTGTCGGCGGAAAAATCAAATTACGACCGACATTCGACGTACGAGCGAGATACATAGACAGATGTCACGTGACCTATGACGTAATAACCAGCCTACACGCACATGTGACCTAACCAAATATTTGCACATTTTTATTTTAGCGAGAGCGTCTGAAAAAAAATCTTGAAAGCAAAGCTTTCTCTTTTCAGGTCACAGAGAAAATGTTTTACGTGTTTTATGACATGAAATATGTTTGTATAACCTGAACTTACGTGTCATGCACTTAAAGATTTAACATTTTGGTTTTTTATTTATATTTTTATTCAAATAATAAAAAAAACAATTTGTTCTCGGATTCTCAGTAGCCATAATTGTATAATTAAGGTAATCTACTATTAACCTAATTTGTATTATATACTACAGTTTCAGAAATTACATCCAAATATTTCATTGCTCTAAATTCATATTAGAATCCGTCGCCGAATCAAAATGGGCTTTTATTATTATTGTATTTGAGTCATAAAGTATTCCGTATAAGGAGAGCATGGTTGGATCAGGCCGAACTGACACAGTTTAGACTGAACGGATTCGTACTCTTTCGGATATAATTGCCTCAGTTTACTCAGGTTAAGTGATGTTAGCTCATTGCTATTTTTAACCAACTCGCAGCTCAGCCCTTCCATAGATGGTTGATCGATATTGCATTTTTATCTAAGCGCTACCGTGCTTCAGAGAGCAGAACATTATCTATCGCGGTTGTTTCAATTGATAAACCAAGGCCTTTAGGCAGTCTAAAAACTCCGACACGAGGGTTGCCCACTAACCTTCACCGACTTACTTAGGTTTAGTCACTCCAATAGGCTGAAGCGAACTCACCTCAAGGCCAGATCTTACGATATTAACACACGATAAGGGTTTGCATCAGGTCAGGTAGAACTGAACATAACTGTTCGTCTATGTGACCATTGCATTTAATAGATTTGATTTTAACTGAGCTGGATAGTTATGAAAATTGACACATTGCAGTGGTGGGATGTCAATTATGTAGATCGCAATTTATTACACGATTAATTAAACTTGATGTTTATGGTCGCGTTTCCATGAAAAGGGAAGCGAATTTTGCGGAGCTTAATCGACCAATCACAACACAATACGAAAAGATTTTGAAAATACACTGACCTCTATTATATACACTGGACAGGCTGCAGTCATAATAATTTTGTGCCTATTTGAGTGTCGCCATTTTGGCGCTGTAGGCCACTTTACGCAGACACGAAAGTCCATGGAACTAAAATTAGTTATGTCTTAAGTCGACTGTGTACCCCTATTGCTTACAGTGAACGTCAGAATTAGTTCTCGGGACACTCGCAGGGGCGTTTCAAATTGCCACACAAAATTAGCTGTCATTTGTATGGTAACAGCCAGTCCAGTGTGTAGAGGTCAGTGTGAAAATAGTGCCTCTTTTAATCCGCTTTGCTTTATTGAAATCGCACTGTCACAGTTTCTTTAATTTAACCGACTTAAAAAAGGAGGAGGTTCTCAATTTGGTTATTGTTTTAATATGTGTAAGAATATACGTTTTATTCCTAGAATTCTTTACCTTGTAGCGAATATTGCCTTATTAATCCAAACTAAGTAGCTTTACATAATTATGTGAAATAAAATGATTTCATCCCTTTAATTATTTCCTGAGTCGAGGTAAAACAATTAATAGCTTAGTAGCTCCAAGAAAACATATAACATTACAAATAATTATTTCTAGGTATACCTGAGCCTATTTTAAACGTCTGAAGCATACTAGATTACTTAGTACTTACTTACTTACTTACTTACTTACTAGTAGTACTTAGATTCGTTAAGTGTTCAAATAATACATTATCTTTCTATCTATGTATACTAATTATAAAAAGGAAAATTGTCTTCGTGGAGAACCAATGTATAGGCACAACCTCACTAAATCTCAGAAAACGACGTAAGCGCGGTCTACAAAATTTTCACACTAGCACCATCTATTGGATTGCATGTAGAACTACCGCGCAGTACTGCTAGTTAATATGTATATGAAAAGTTTATTAAGAATTATTACTGTTAAGAGTTAATACTCTTAACAGTAATAATTCTTAATTATTACATAGTGTAATAAAATTTCATCAAAATCTGTTCAGTAGTTGTTGCGTGAAAGATTAACAAAATATACATATATCCATCGCCACAAACATTCGCATTTATAATATTAGTAGAATAGGATAGGATTTAAAATCTGTTATTATAATTATGTCAATATGTTTACACTAAATCATTTAATGGTTAGTAAATATGTTTTAATTAGCCATAAACAGATATTTGCTTTTATAATTTTGTATGTTGATATTATTTAAATAAGAATAGATGAACAATTTGTTAAATATATTTGCATTGCATGTTTGTAAACTGTTCTAGGAAATAATACGTATACGAGTATTTTCATTTCATAACTGATTTAAATTCTAGAGATTACTTAGTACGTTCAAATTAACTTATACGTTTTTCTATATTAACAAACGTAACAAATCCTTTTATTCTAATCTAAAGAGGAAGAGTTATTCCTGCTCAACAAAACGTATGGGCGCGATCCCGCTAAATCTGAGAAAATAACGTAAGCGTGGTCTACAAAATGTTCACAGAAGCGCCATCTATTGCAACACATGCGGAACCACCACGCGGACCAGCTAGTCCTATCCTACCAATATTACAAATGCGAAAGTTTGTGAGGATGTACATATGTATGTATGGATGCATGTTTGTTACTATTTCGCGACAAAACTACAGGACGGATTTGGATGAAACTTTACAATAATATAGGTCATACATCAGAATAACACATAGGATACATTTTATCCCGAAATTCCCGCGGTAACGGGTACAATGTGGTTAACACTGCGGACGCGGTTGGTTTATCTATATAGAACGCCTAAAAGAAATCAAATCCCTTTGCTTCAAGGGTTAAAAATAGTAACCCTACAGTTGTGTCCATTGCTTTATGAAATTGAGATGTATGTCTGATATAGGACTCCGGGACTACGGGACTTTGGGTATGGGTGTCGAACAAATCTCGACCAGGAATGAGAACAATGCCCTACCTACTCGAATCAATACCCTTATGGCTTGTACGATACTGACAAGGCGTAGTTTGACTGAGAGATACCTATTACGTTTATTGTTGATACTACAGCATACAGGGTTTGATACTTGGGTGAATGGCATGTAATGGACCTAGGTAAAATATATGCCTTACCTTATAACTGCACATATATAAGTTTTTGGATATTTTGTAACCAGTCGTAATAAGTTTTTAGATTTTTCTATGCTAATTGCGATTACTTGTTTAGTTTAGTACTAGCAGCGCCCTGCGGTTTTACCCACGTTGTGCCTGTTCCCGTGGGAATTTCGGGAATTTTTATACATATAGACCTTCCTCTTGAATCACTCTATCTATTTAAAACAAACCGCGTCAAAATCCGCGCATTAGTATTTGAGTTTATCGCGAACAAACAGACTGAGACGCGGCCGGGGACTTAGTGTTATAATATGTAGTGATGTGTATGTATAAATGTTTTACTGCTGGAGGTCAACTTCGCCCTTAAGTTGGTCAAGGACCAACGGGGATGTATACTTATAGAATAACAAACATCTTAATCGAAAAACAGGTCTTTAAGTGCACAACCCACTTCATAATTCCAATACATTCTATACCTTAATAACTTGATAAGACAGAATTCACACACGGTTAATAAAACCCAAACTAAGTATTGTATTATGGAATCTTACTAACTAATTCAGTCTGCTTCACGTATTAATAAATAAATAAATATGTCGGGACCAATTGACACACGGTTAATTAGATTAATTGTAATATAGAATCTAACTAACATATACATACACAAATTCTTTAGAAGAATACCTAATCGACACCAAGACGTCATCACCGACAACTATGTCTGCACCCATTGTTGAATCCGGACGGTAATCGAACCTACAACCCCCGACACAGTAACCGCTCTCATAATGCCACTGTGCCAACGCGCTTGTCTAACGCTAAGTTTATGGTAAAATAAGGTTGCAGAAAATGCGAACCTTTTTCACTAGAAATATCCATATCTTATGCAGCTTTTTCAACATATTACTATACTAAAGTATACTCTGAATTTAACGGTACAATTTAGTTTAGTACCACCCTATTTTACTTCGCACTGCAACATATAGTGATGATAACCAGTGAATATTGTTTAGTTCAGGGATTTCCAACGTTGTAGTCTTAGAAAAATGCGTGTGATATTCATAATATTCACGTTGAGATGACAATTTACTATACAAGTGAGAGGCGTAATTAAATACATATTCGTACATAATGCACCTAAGTATAGATAGGATACTTCGTGTAGTGTAGTAGCTAATACATATAAATATACTAGCAGCATCCCGCAGTCTAACCCGCTCTCTGGCCGTTGCCATGGGAATTTTGGGATAAAAATTGATTCCCGTTGAATGCAGCTATTCATTATTCGTTACAAAAAGAATTATTCAAATCTGACTAAAAGTTTCTGAGATAAGCGTTTTTAAACAAACTAAGGGTCAAAACTGCGTTGAGCGTGCGCCCGTTGCGTGCGCCCGCCGCGTGCACACACGGCGGTTCACTTTTGTATGACACCGCACGACGGGCGCAAGCTACGGTTCACTTTTGTGTGAAGCCACACGCGGCGGGCGCACGCCTAACGCAGTGTCGGCCCTTATAATGAAACTATTCAGCTTTATATATCAATAGTATTAAAACAAGCAAAACCAATATCATATTAGTTTCGTACAAAATCAAAACAAAGTACATTCCTTTAAAATGTCAGTTGTAAACTGTAAGCGGACATTTGATACTATTGAATAACATGTTGTCAAACCCTGCCTTCACATGCATACGATAACTAAACAAAGGTTTCTCAGGCATTCTGCATCAGTTCTCGTATTCTTTGTGTTATAGAAATATCAAATAACATACAACATGCTTTGTGAAATGTAGATATTTTGAAATGTCTACGAATACATAATCTCGTATCTAGTCTTCTTCTTCTTTTTCATCGAGTGGATGGCCAACCTGACCAATCCTGGTGTCAGAGTTATTGAGCCGCCAAAGGCCTCTGACATGGCTCAAGTAACGACTACTATCCGTAGAAAGTAACCGGGACCGACGGCTTAACGTGCTCTCCGAAGCACGGAATCATCTTACTTTTCGAGCAAACAGGTGATTCAGCCTGCAATGCCCTAACCAAACTGAGAAAAGTCTCACAAAGAGATTTTTCTGAGATATCCCCACCGGGAATCGAACCCGGAACCTCCTGATCGTGAGCCGGGCGCTCAAACCACAAGACCACGGAGGCTGTTTTGTAACAGTGCCCCGCGGTTATACCCGCGTTGTACCCGTTCTCGTTCGAATTTTCGGGATGAAAATAGCTTATAATTCTTCCCGGTAAATGTGGCTATTACGAAAATATTGTTTCAAATCGGATTGGTAGTTTCTGAGAATAGCTCGTTTAAACAAACAAACACAAACTCTTCAGCTTTATTATATTAGTAGAGATACATATGATTACTGCGAAAATAGTCTAGTGTCTATCCGTCTGTTACTCGCACACGTCTAAAATACTAAACCGATTTTATGAATTATAGTACAGAGATAGATTCGACGTAGAGAACGGACATGTATACTATTTATCCCTAACTTCCTACGGGAATTAGTAAAACACCGGTTAAACCGCAGGATGCTGCTAGTCCTACTAATATTCTTTTAATATTATAAATAACGAAAGTTTATGAGGATGGATGTATGTTTGTTACTCTTTCACGCAAAAACTACAGCACGGATTTTGATTAAACTTGACAGTTATATAATTTATACATCAGAATAACATATGGGATACATTTTATCCCTATCCTCTTACGGGAATCAGTATAATACGGGCAAGACTGCGAGACGCTGCTAGTAAGTAATATAAGGAAGTAAATATGTATGTACTGAAAGTTTTAATCAATAATATGTACCTACACGCGTATGATGTAAAGAGATTCCGGGATATGTATTAATTACGGGGTGTATAAATAAACCGCGTGTTTCTACGTAAAAGTTATTTTCACTGAGATTAAGGGCCGAAACTGGGTAAAAGGTCGATTTATATCTACAGACATTGAGTGTGGCAGACACGTGCCGTGGCAGACACCGACAGACACCATTTATTTATATGTAACGTATAGAAACGTGCCGTGACAGACACCCCGGATACCGACAGACACCGTCATCGGCGTCCGATCTCACTGGCAGCACGTGTACGCAGTTCCGATATGGTTCCGATACTCTATTCACACTGCCCGGCAAGGAGCCACAGACACGTACAGACATGAACCGCACAGACAAAATATTCTTTCCGAGAATACTGGCCGGGCACGACACGTGTCTGTACGCGTCTGTACGGCCGTGTTACGATAGATATAAATACGATAATAGTTACTGTATGGAAGAATATCATTTTGTCTGCCACGGCACGTGTCTGCCACACTCAATGTCTGTAGATATAAATCGACCTTAAAGCGTGCGCCCGTCGCGTGCGCCCGCCGCGTGCGGTTACATACAAAAGTGAACCATCGCGTGCGCCCGTCGCGTGCGGCTTCATTCAAAAGTGAACCGTCGCATGCGCCCGTCGCGTAGGCCCGTCGCGTGCGCCCGTCGCGTGCCCCCGCCGCGACGGACGCACCCTTGACGCAGTCTCGGCCCTAAGATTGTTTGATTATTTCAATAAAACAACTAGAAAATGGTTGTTTAATTGCTTCTTATTAAAGATCACTAGCCACATCCCGCGGTGTTAACCGCATTGTACCCTAATACTAAGTAGCTACAGCGTAGTCTATTGTTTATTCAATTTTTCGGGTAGGCAGATAAAACCGCCGCCTTTGATTCTACAAAATAAACCACAAAATACATTTTATACAATACTTATGTTTAAAAATATAATTTGCAGGTCCACTGTTTTCAATAAAATGGCGACCAAACCACAGTTCATTAATATCTTTAAAACAATCAGTTGTTAAATGAAATCTGACCAATAAAATTGATTGGAACAATGTGTTTGATTCGGTTTCCAACCATTTATTTTATTTATGGTACAACATTATCATTATTTATGCATACAACATGCAACTAGTACCGACTCGCGGTCTTACGTGCGTTGTTCCCGTTCCCGTAGGAATTTCGGGATAGAATGTATCCCATGACTTGCTCTGATATTTAACCTATATTACTGTAAAGTTTCATCAAAATCCGTTTTGTAGTTATTGCGTGAAACAACAATAAACATACACCCTAACGTAATTTCGCATTTATAATATCTTTTCTAGGCTTCGCCGTAGTCGGGTTATACTCGTAAGTAGGATAGCAAAAAATGCTCTTAGTACTAAAACCCAGCTGAAATCCCTTCTATATGATTGTCAAGGCAACTTCATCAGCTACTCAGTCCTTTAATTAAGTCAAACAAATCATCCAACCCATATCTTTTCCTCGATCCGATTAAAAACAGAGACAATATCCCAAGACATTTTCCTTATTGAAACATATTATAATAAAAAAATGTATTTCAAAAACGGGGGAAAATGTGTCGGTTTATTTTTTATGATGGCAGCATTTACGAGTCACGTTGAACTACATCAAAAACTCTTCATAACCTTGTCGAGTATATTTCGTTTGGATAGCCAAAGATATAAAGTTTATAGAACTTTGTATACTTTTGACAGTTTAAAATAAGTTCCTTAGTCTGAGGTAAGAGGATAAGTTTTGTGCGCGCCAAGTAAAATTGAAAGCCTGAATAGAGAATGAAGCAGTGCAGAGTGCAATGTATGGAGAGCATCTTATCATAGCTGAATATTTAGAGGGAAGCGAGCTTCTTGTGTGCATGTTATTTGATATTTACTCTATATTAAATAGTGGGGCATCTAGATGGTAAAATGAAGGAAACAAAAATATCTTGGAACAGAAATAAAGCTAAAGATATCAGCAATTGTAGACAAGTGAAATATCATCATAGAAATACCACGCAATATGACACATTTTGTCATGGACAAGCAAATAGAATGTAAACAGTTATCATTTTTCAAAAGGGCATTTTTTTATTTATGGAATAATCAAACACTTTTGAAAGCATAATAAAAATGGTTACAGAAATATCTCGGTTTGGAGCATATAAATACTAATTTAAAAACAAAACACTCTTAAATGAAAATAAAAAAAAGACGTGTGGCACTCGGGGACTGCCGCGGTAAAGCTATTGCATAGTTATTTTTTGTATCACTAGATGGCGTTAGTGGGGAGCGTGAGGTTTTTTCACATGAGGTTTTTTCGTTACGGAATTTCTGGATTCGGTCCCCGCGCTCAAGGCCCGCGATAGAAGCTATGCAATAGCTTAAAAAATGTGTTCTGCATTCATTTTGACATTACATTTTTCTTAAAATTCCATTCCACCGATTGAATTTTACATTCGCCGTATGCAACCATAACCATTCGCTATTAAATTCTGTTTTCCAACTAAACACAAACTTGTTTCAACATTCATAATCACACAAACTTCCAGTGTACTTTTAAAACAATTATTTGTGTTATCGAAGTCACATCCAGTCGACACTTTATTTGTTTACAGGAACACGGACAGACTTGGGAATCCGTAATGAAATACTCGGGGCAGAAAGGAATGTCAAATGAGGACAAACCAAAGGGCTTTCAAATATTAATGTTTATTCTACTAAATAAACTTACACGTTGACTGCTGTTTATGCAAATGTAATGAAAATTCACGGCGAAAAGGGAAGTACTCACTCAGTCATTTAATTAAGTCTATGTGATTGGATCCTTTGTGTAGTTTTAATTTGGAAAATGAAACATAATTCGCGTGATGTGTTAGAAACAGTAATACTCGTATATGTAAAACCTAGGTAACAACTACGTATAATCAAACTAGCTGTTCCGTGCGATAGTTCCACCCGGAATCCAATAGATGGAACTAGTGTTTAAAATTTGTAGATTGCGCTCACGGTATTTTCTTAGATTTAGTGCGGTCGCGCCCATAATTTTTTTTGGCCAGGAAAAAATCTTCTTTATTAAATTAGTATAGATTAATATAAATTAAGTATCCGTAATCAACTTTAGGTAAAGAAGGTCCCAGTTCTAAATATAAAACTAATTAAATATTGACAGGGTATTATTTATAAACAGCCTTATTTCTATTTTATACAATATCAGGGACACAACACTGAAGAGATAAAGCATAATTAATTTACGTCAATCCTTTGTATACGGAGCCTAATTTAATATCATTGCTAGGTTAGCCCGCTTCCTCCTAAATTCTTTTTGTCCCTTGATTTCCTAAGCCCTCATATTTGTTAGCCCTTTTTATTCCTGTCGGCGCCTGTTTGTATTGTATTGTCAGCCTTTTGAACCCCGCGGCGTAAACGCTCCTTCGTGCCTTGTATGCTAAGCCGCTAATTCACCGTTGTTCTGTGGTTGGTCAATTTCTTTATACTGACATATTTGGTGTTCACGTAAGTGTACAGTGATGGAATATTTAGTAAAACACTTCAATATCGAAGGAGGGAAGTTTTCAATTCGATAATTTTAAAGGAATGTATATTAAGACTAACCTAACCTTCCCGTTGAATGTGGCTATCTATTACAAAAATAATTATTCAAATTGGACTGATAAATCCTGAGATTACCTCGAACATACAAACAAACAAACTTACAAATGTTACCTCTTTATAATATTAGTATAGATAGGATTACTATAATGAGTGCAAACCGTGTAAATTTAAAAAGACGTCGATAATATTTTTGAACATAACTGATTTGAGCTGTTATCTAAAGAAAACATTAACCTCTGGGTTGATGACTGGATTTTTCCTGGATACTGAGTACTACTTACCAACAAAGATTTTGTTTAAACCCCTCATCTTCATCATCTCATCTCAGCTCTAATTATCAAGAGTCTTATTTAAATATGCTTTTAATATTGAAGCAATAATAATTTTCTATGAATTACGAATTCAAAGATCTTAGTTGTTTTTGTAAATGAAAATCTAACCTTTGTACTATTAATATAATGTTTATTGGTCGTGTTAATTATTTTATGTCTTAGATTATCATAAGATAATTATTTATTTAAGGTTTGAATAGCTATTTAATATTTATTGGTGTATTAAGGTTGAGTAATTATAACATACTTTTTAAACTCACACGATTTGCACTCATTATACTAAATGAAACGGGTCTGTATCGCGTTAGATAATTTAACGTATTTTACTAAAATACGTACCCGACGTTTCGAGCGGATTACACCGCTCGTGGTCACGGGATAAATTTGTGACATAATATATGTTAACAAGCAGCGCCCCGCAGTTTTACCCGCATAATGCCCGTTCCCGTGGGAAATTCGGGAATTTTTATACATATAAACCTTCCTCTTGAAACACTCTATCTATTTAAAAACCGCGTCAAAATCCGTGCAGTAGTATTTGAGTTTGTCGCGAACAGACAGACGCGGTCGGGGACCTTGTTTTATAATATGTAGTGAGAGTTACTTTTTAAATTAAATCAAACTCTTGTATTTAGACTACTGTAGCCTTCAGCTGGCATTGAAAGATCCTTCTGTTTACACACATCCATGTATCCAATATCTTCAATTAAACGACTCACAGAAACACTTCGTCTTTACATTCGATAAAAGAGCAAACAAACTTGGTTCTTAGATTTGTTTAAATCCTTTTGAAGCATCAACAAATACGTATTGTCTTACGAATTTACTTTTAGTACACGATTTTCCGTACAATGGATATAAAAACTTTTTATGTCTCTCTGTATCATGAACGACGTTTAAATTTAAAGTGACTTTAGGCGATGTTTGCTTAAGAAATGTATGTATAAGATTATTTATAATAATTTAAGTTGGTTACAAATTGGTAAGTAGATATTTTTCATCGTTGCTTGAATTTCTATCTGAGCGCTATCGTGCTTGTTGTAGTTAATACAGAAAAGTTCTTATAATGGACCAATCAAGGGCCGATTGTAAATATTGTCAAAACTATTTTAAAAAAGGAACATCTAATTCTCGAACACACTACTCGACTAAACTTTGAGTAAACGCTCGCAAAGCTAAAGCAACAAACATTCGATTTAAGCTCTCGATCGAATGAACTAATCGATGTCGCGGTCTCATCTAATCGGTTCAAAAGCCTTACTATTTATTTGGTATGTCCAATGGGACGTTAAGTGGTTAATCCTCTTACGATGTAATGTATTGAGGAAATGTCTCTTTGGATGAGAGGCAGATAATTGAAGCTCATTACTTTTACTCGTACGGACCTTAAGCTGTGTCTATGAAGACACGCTTTTTGTACTGTAACTTTTTCGATTTAGCCACGTGAGTACATTCACATTCCTTTTTATATTTATACCTAGGCTAAGATGAAACTATATTCGACTATCTCATAATTCATAATTCATGATCTTCCGATTACCCGATTTTTGGGTCGCGTCGGCGTCGCGTCGGTCGATAATACATGTCGATATCGGTACCGGCGTAGGCTTTGACATACTATTTTAATCGTCATAGTAATCAATAATAAACAAATGATAATAATAACTAAATCGAACAATAAAGCGGCACGGGGGCTGTAACTTCGTTGTGGATAAGCCTCAATTGTCAATGACCACTAGGTACTTGATTGCATAAACACGGTAAATTTCATTCAATTAGAACCAGTATTTTAAGAATGCTCGACTTGGTGGGGATACTGCCGTGCCCCCAAATGGTAGCTAACTATTTTGTCAATGGATGAAAAAGAGCGGTTTAATTTTAAATTAAAACGTACGTTAATGTTATTATTATTTGTTCAAACAAGAACTTTCGCGCGACGGAGGTTACTGTTGAGTCTTCGCAGTGCGGGGAGAGACGCTGTCGCGAGCGCTTCACCCACCTCCTGATGATGGTCACCGGACGTGACCGAAACTTGTTGAGTTGTTGAGTGTCCCCAACAGTAACCTTCGTCGTACGTAAGTTCCTGTTTAAACAAATAAGAGTGGTTTAACTTTAACCAGTTCATATTACGGTATATCGCCTTTTCTTATCGACTTTTAACACGAGTTGTATAAATAAATAATCTATTAAACAACAAATAATGTAAATATAATGATGATGACCTCATACCACTTGTCTTATAAGCAAACGTAGGAAGCCATCCATTATGTAAAATGTCAATTAATAATTTGAAACACTGTTTTGAAAACATGAAACAGAGTTCAGTAAATAATTAATCATTGAAACGGTGTCGACCACAAAGCAATTAAGAATGTTCTAAATTATTCCAAGACACCGGTAATGATTCATCTTTCTAAGTTTCAATTAAAAAGTTTTTACATTCTAACTGAAATGTAAATAAAGTCACCGTTTTAACGACTATTCAACGTTTCTTCGGAACGATATAGTGAAGCATATAAAACCCGGTATTTTATTACTGTTCAGCTCAACAGCGGATTCCGAAACGTCCCGCGTTCCGGGAACCAACCGTTCCGGGAAATGTAAGCTTTTTAGAATTTACAATACATAATTTACACTTTTGTAAATTCCAACGGTTACCGGTTTAAATTAAAACGGTTGGTCCTTAATAAAATGCGTTTGAAAATTTAAGTAATGGTCGGTGAAAGTGAAAGGCTTTGAATTGTGGAAGACATCGTGTCTATAGACAAGTGGTCTTTGTATTACCTCCGCTTCACTTTCATCAAAATATAGGTAAATGAGACCACGTGACTATCACGTAACACTTTAGTCGGAGACAACAAAATAGAATGCGAAGCTATTCCCACGTGTAATAATGCCGATGATAAATAATGGGAAAATTATTGTTTTATTAAAAATTCACGAAGGCAAATGGCAAACGTTTAAGGAAAAAATGAATGTTATACAAAACATAAAACACGTATTTTTAAGTTTTCCTCCACGAGCTATTTTTGTAAAAACACACAGGAAACACAATTATTATCCGAAATTAACGTATAATTTATCTTTATATTTGCAGAACTTCTCCACTTTGGAAGCAACAAAGGCTTTTATTGCGAACCATCTGCTCAAGTAAAGTATTCATCTTTCGTTTCTCTTTGTCTGCGTTTTCAATAGACTTTTTTTTATTAGTTAACAATCAGATTATTGTATATATAATTTATTATGGTTTGAAGAGCTATTTCTAAGATATTAAGCGTCCCCTTCAGTTTTAGTAAACAAAAAACGCTTTTCAAGATACAATGTGGTTTTGTGAATGTTAAGTAAATGGTGAGGTTACTAAAACAATCATAGACATGTTATTTTTAAACTATTGTACTCTATTTTAGGTTTAAACAAAATTTAGATGGGCGGTTTCCGACCAACGCGTGTGCTGACCAACGAGAGCGTTTTATAATAAAAATGTATACCTAAAACGGCAAATTTTTGTTGCAGCAAGACTCAAGAATATTTTAATTTTATTAATATTTGTTTAAAAATATTGATGAGGTATTCTCGATGTTCTCTTGAACATCTCTGATTGAAGACATTTTTAGTTGTAAGAGAACTGTAGCCTGTAATGAACCACTGTTGGGCAAAGGCCTCTCTTCTCCCAGAAGATATCAGTACAGTGAGGAGGATTAGGAGTAATCACCACGCTTGTCTAATACGGGTTGGTGATCTCAAACCCGAGTCATATTTTAAAATTAGAAAACATGTTTACATGACTTCAGTCTAGGCAAGCAAGCACGCATACGACTAGACCACCGCGGCATTAATTGTTGAGATAAAGCAAATAATTGATATCATGATATTTTCAATTTATTAGGTTAATTTGATTCCATATTACAGCTTAGACCTTAATTTGGGCCTTATTAACCGTGAGTGAATTTTTCCGAGTATATTTATATTTATTAAAAATCAATTAAACTAAATTGTATAATATTTCAAGGTGTTAAAGAAGCCATTATCATTGAAAGCGATTAAGGTTCCTACCACACATTTTAAACGTTTAAACTGTATACAATTTCAATTAATTGGATGTAAATATTGAACCGCCCAATTAATTATAATAGTATTAATGGTCGTTCTAGTTAAGGTCGTTTCAATATAAATCAATCAACACAACTGCACCAAAAGCCACAAATCATTCTTTCGTTTTCTATTGGAGCATAAATAGTTTTTGAATGAAACCTCTTTAACAAAAGAACGTTAATTTATCAAAGTCTTTCTAATACGAACATACAGTCTTCACGAACCAATATCCCAGTACATAATTAATGAACGCTTTGATTTATTATGAAAATAAATGTATCGGGATAAAACGTATGACGTGAGCTCATTGTTACTCTGTTATTTATAGTGATGCTCGGTGAATGTGGTCCGTGAGACTCGCAGAAGAGAATTATTGCTTGTGTTTACGTTCTAGCGGATTCATATTAGTAGGAGCCATGTTTTACAGCTGTGAGCAACTTTTCAAGTGTCAATAAGTGCATGCTACAATTTACTACGCGTGCCATAAGTTACTACGGCGTAGCTACTCGTAGCGTACTAAACTGTAGCTCTCGTAGATCATGCATGTAGCAATTCGTAGTAATGACTACGGAGAATTGTAGCCTCGTAGCACAATCGAACCATGACGGCTTTGTGGCACGGTTTTACTTAAAAGTTACATACTTGTATTTTATGAAAGAATTTCGTTTTACCTTACACATATTAAATATAACATGCTAAGATCTTGTTAAATTCACAAATTCCATAAGAATACCGCCATTGCAGACATGCATGTGAGTACTAACTAATATTGAGTGAAATAAAAAAATTCTTTAAAAATCTTATAAATCATAAGTACGGTTAATTTGCATTCATTTCGCAAAAATAGGGTTGAACTGTTTCTGTAAAATCACTGTTGGATTGTTTTGGCGGAATAATATCCATTAGACATGCAACTACGAACGTTTACGTAAAGTATCTTTAGTATTTACTTAATGTCTACTTATTTATATACTTTATATTACTAGCGAATTAGCGTAGTCTTTTCGGAGTAAACCAAAGTTAAATAAGAAAAATATTTGTACAAAATAGCTGTATAAAATAAAATTATCTTACAATATGAACCAGCAAATTAGTACAGTACAAATGAGCCATCACTATGAATGAAAATCTCAAGTAAGTACCAAGATTAATATCCTATCTTCGTAAGTAGGCTCAAAGCTCTCTAATCCAATGCAATGGGAATTATTTATAGTATTAAGCCTTTGCCGTCAGCTAATTTACGTCCATAATACGAGATTACACTTCGCAACTGGGGCGTGGTTTAAATTTGCTTTAAACCATACTCGTGCGAACTGGTTTCGGCTAACTTTTCATTTAAAACGCTAATATGACTAATTACTTTGAATTTAGAATAAAAATAATGTTTATTATTAAATAGTAATTGAATTGACTTCCAAATTCAAATTGTTTCTCTTCTTATTTTACAATGTAAGTTATAATTAGTTATGTTGGTTTTATTAGAATACCGTGAATATGTAGTGAACTTACATGTATACTTACATTAGGCCTGTTTTTCATAAACATATATTTATTTTTGTTTAAAAACCTTTTGAATCTTATTTTATTTTGATTGACTTAAAAATAATATACTTTTTACCACTTTTGTAAGTGATAAGTTGCACATCAAAAACAAAGGTTTATCTTATCTACTTTTATCTCTTCTTTTCATATAGAAGTAGAAAGAGAGGCAATTCTGCGAACAGACGAACGAATATAAAACCTTTGTCGTTAGCATTACAACATACATCATTAGATAGCATCTTAATCGTACAGATTTAATACCAAAACTCGCATTCTTACAAAATTATATTAAAAAGACAATGGCTAACAAAAATTAATGTACAGTAGACACTCAAGTAATAAGCCCATGATTATGTCCACTCAAGCACACTAATGAACTCGTGAACGTAGAGAGCACAAAAAATTGGGTTCATATAATCCTATTATATGAACATCCTAATATAGGACAGAAATACTTTGTTCCTATGGATTTAAATTAAAGGTGATTAACCAAATGTATGAATAATACTATTTTTAATAAGTATGTTAATGGTTTTAAATCCATTTAATGTTAAACAAGAGTTACTTTACTACGGTTTTGTGAAAACCATATTTAAATATTGAAAACAAGCCCGTTGGCATCGTCGGTGTATATAATAAATTGTCTATACACCGACAACTGTCCTTAGAGTAAATAAATAAAAATAAGTCATTTGTTGAATTAACAAGGTTATTTATATTTAGACTCATACTAAGCTCTAGGCGTGTATTATGGAATCTAACTGACTGATACTATTAAATACATATTTACAACAAGTACTCTATCGAACACGGCCGTTACGTCACGGCCGAAAGGTTGAGGTATTGTTATACGCGATTACGTTCCGTCTGGATTAGTGTTTACAATGACAAAAGATACATTTGTTCACATCGAACTAGTCTGTATTTAGATAGTTACGACAATAGTGTAATCAGGCCCTTGTAAATATATACTTGTCGGAGCGTGGCATCAGTGGCGCCACACCAGATAGCGGCTTATAACGTCACTACATTATTTTTAGTCTGTAGAAGTTTAAGAGTAGTTTGTAAATTCAGTTGACTGATGGAATCGGTAGTGTTGTTATTCCGTGACGTGAGTTCTATCTTCGTGGTGTAGTCTGTGGTATGAGAATAGACTATGTTAAGTCTGTGGTGTTACGCACTATGACAGATGACAGTTGTTCGATAGAGGGATGTGAGCTTGTTTGGTGGTCTGTGGCAGTGAGGGAGTGAGTCGATGATATGAAAAGATGGGACATTAGAGTTTTGGAGGGAAATGGAGACGGTTGTATTGGGATCAGATGGGAAACGTAGATTGGAAGGATGAGGTGTTGACGACATCACGATCGTATTGCGAATCGAGTATAGAATAGGGAAAAGATATTCTATGGCGTGGACAGGACGACTAATGGGGTGAAGGGAGGTCGTTTAGGTTCCATCAATTAATTGAATCTAGACGTATCCTAACTGTAATCTGTAATCCATGATGATCGTGTGTAAAATACAAGCAATGTCATTGTAATGAAGTCCTGTGAGTTATTATTTCAAGACCAAGACCTAGGAATCATAAGATATCTGATGTTGTATTGGCGGTATAATGCTCGTGCTTATCCTGATGTGACATGACCCCAATAGTGGGATAATTATCGCTGTTTCCCCGACATCAGAAGTGGGATAAAGATCGCTATTGCCCACCGAGCGTTCAGCAGAGAATGATAAAGGTCGCTATTGCCCACCGAGCGTCCAACAGAGAAGGATAAAGATCGCTATTGCCCACCGAGCGTCCAGCAGAGAATGATAAAGATCGCTATTGCCCACCGAGCGTCCAACAGAGAAGGATAAGGATCGCTATTGCCCACTGAGCTTCCAGCAGAGAATGATAAATCTCACCATAGCAACTGAGAGATTGGTGCTGAATATCATATCGCCATGGTGTGGTATTTGAATTTGGATGCTATATTCCCACGGGTGGACGAAACATAAACGATGTAGTCCACATAACTACGGCGTTGATGGAAAAATGGCTTCTTATGATTTGAGAAAGAAATTTAAGATTTGTTATTTGTTACTGGAATCGACGACGGCGACGACGACGACGGGATTGAAATTCATGTACCTTCCACTGGATTATGAAGCTCGTGGTATTCAGAGATATGTCTGAATCATCATCCCAACGACTATGGTGCTTTACGTAATGTTTATTTTGCAATTGGTTATAAAACTTGGAATGTTCTGTGAGTATAGTTAGTTAGTTTTCTACTCTATTGTGGAGTTAAGAAGGTAATTATGAGCTTCCGAAAGAGTCAAGTTTAATCTTGTACGTAATGTGATATGTTCTAATATGTTTTCTTATTTTCATGTTGGTTCAATGCTGGTAATTATTGCGAGCGTTGATGAACCTCGTCTAGGGAGGAGCGTGGTTCTCTTCTCGGTCCTGTTACCTGAGGAATATGAGGGGTTGCGGCATTCCAAATTGTTCAAGAATCTATCACGACAAATTCACATTGGATGTTAAATTGGTGATGTATTGCGGTAATGATTGGTTTGTTGGGAAATATCCGGTGAGCTATTTTGTGATATTTGAGTCAGTTAACATTGAGAGTTTTGTAGTGAATCTTCGTACCACTTGATAAAGTAGAAAGCTTATTGAAAGTATTTTGGATGTTTATCCCGTTGTAAAATATGAGAGTATGAGTAAGGGTTTCATGAGACTATGTGACTTATTGAGTTCAATGTTCGAACTCGGCGATGGTCGTGGTCTGTATTGACCGTACTGTGGAGTGGTCTGCTGAGACCGTGTGTTGTTGAGCAATGTGATTGCTCGTCGGCTGGTTGCCGTGACTAGACGTGACTAGACAAGCTTACTGTTACTTACTCATGGCTCATATTGTAATGTGCATTTGAGATTAATAGTCTATTGAAGTTAAAGTTGAAAATGACGTGGTACCTAGTATTCATGTGTTACATAGCATTGAAGATTCCCGATTGATAATAATTGAAATTAACTTTTGATTGAAATCAAGAATTTAAGGAAGAATAGTCAGGTTGACCGAGCGAGTGCAAATTACTGTGGCCGCGAGGTTTAGAGGAGAACGAGTACACAATATAGTGTCATTGACTGGTATAGGAAAATGCCTGAAGGGCAAGTACCCATTGTTAGTAATTCTGAGCCTTGTGATGATGAACTGTAGTCACTTTTGACTGTGTGGTATAGTTGTGCGTGTCCTCTTGAGTCTGGGATGATCACGGGAGTGACTGATCACAGGGATGATCAGGGTTATGGGTGATCACTGGGATGATCACGGGAGTGACTGATCACAGGGATGATCAGGTTTATGGGTGATCACTGGGATGATCACAGCTAGTCACAGGGATGACTGCGTATTAGGGCTACGGGGATAGCCGGACAATGGAGACACACACACTTTACTTTTACTTTGATTTGAGATTAATTTGATTTTTAATGGGTACTTGTGCCTGACGATGTTCTAGTATTATGTTGAGATAAGCAATGTGAAAGTATTTTGTTGAAGTAGAGTTATTTAGGTCAGGAGTGAGCGAACGATGGTGATCGTTACACGTTGAAAAGCTTTGAACTCTAAACGTACTTACAAGTATGCACATGATCGTGTTAGGAAGATGCCTGTGGGGCGGGTAACAGCTGACTCAGACGAAGGTGGAGACAGTGAGGTTGATTAAGCTGTTGATTGTTACTGGGTTTTTATGTCGGTGGGTCAGTCTGAGACCGCACCAGGGTGCCGTAGCTGTAGCCCGTTAGAAATCGGTGTCTACTACTTGTAGTAGTCCGTGGGTAGGCAGTAGGCGGTAGCCCTGGGTAGTGTGGTCGGGTCTTGCCTGGTAGCGAAGACCGTAGAGTCATGGGACGACTCGGCATTCCGAAATGGAAGTGCATAAAGGGCAAATGCGTTTGCTAAATCTTGTGTTGTGACCACGAATAAGGGCTCAGTAGCAAATCAATTGTGATTAAATTGTTAATTGTGTGTGAATAATGAACCAGAGTCTGTCACTGTTACTGGCCTCAGGGTTTTGGTAGATGAAACGTTATCATAATTTACTTTGTGATTTCTTACGCAAGATGCCAGTAGGTCATGTACCAGTCGAAGTTGATGTAAATAGTGATTCTGATGAGGATGAGTAAACTTGTTTTGGTGGAAACTCGAGTAAGGACTCTATCGGCCGTATTGTGTTCGACCGTACCAGTAGCTATTACGTGGTCGTAGCCCGGTAGAAATCGGTGTCTCTTGGGGTAACTCAAGTAGTCCGTGGGTGCGCGGTGCGCGTTTAGCTCTGGCGGAGGTCGGGGTCTGCAGAGACCATAGTGTGCAGTCACAGGGTGATGCACGTGTGCGATCCACTTGATGGATATGCATAGTGTGAGAGCAATTGCGATTGCTGGTCGGCTGGAGAGCCGTGGCGATAGAGGGGCTTACTCTTGTGAAGTTTAGATTTGTGTGGTTAATTAAATTGTGTTAATTTGTTGTTACAAGCGACAGTGGTACATGGCTCTGGTTGATATTTTCTTATGGCTCTTTTATGGTTTTATTCGAGTAATTTAAAAGAAAAAAAAAACTATACAGTTACGAAGTTTCTTTATTTGAGTTGTGTGTAGAAATATGATTGGTCAGAAGTGGCCGAGGCGAACAAATACTCTCGTTGGTTATTTCTGTGCAGGTTAACCAACACACGAGGACGTGTGCTAGCAGGATGGCCGTGTCGGAGCGTGGCATCAGTGGCGCCACACCAGATAGCGGCTTATAACGTCACTACATTATTTTTAGTCTGTAGAAGTTTAAGAGTAGTTTGTAAATTCAGTTGACTGATGGAATCGGTAGTGTTGTTATTCCGTGACGTGAGTTCTATCTTCGTGGTGTAGTCTGTGGTATGAGAATAGACTATGTTAAGTCTGTGGTGTTACGCACTATGACAGATGACAGTTGTTCGATAGAGGGATGTGAGCTTGTTTGGTGGTCTGTGGCAGTGAGGGAGTGAGTCGATGATATGAAAAGATGGGACATTAGAGTTTTGGAGGGAAATGGAGACGGTTGTATTGGGATCAGATGGGAAACGTAGATTGGAAGGATGAGGTGTTGACGACATCACGATCGTATTGCGAATCGAGTATAGAATAGGGAAAAGATATTCTATGGCGTGGACAGGACGACTAATGGGGTGAAGGGAGGTCGTTTAGGTTCCATCAATTAATTGAATCTAGACGTATCCTAACTGTAATCTGTAATCCATGATGATCGTGTGTAAAATACAAGCAATGTCATTGTAATGAAGTCCTGTGAGTTATTATTTCAAGACCAAGACCTAGGAATCATAAGATATCTGATGTTGTATTGGCGGTATAATGCTCGTGCTTATCCTGATGTGACATGACCCCAATAGTGGGATAATTATCGCTGTTTCCCCGACATACTAATGTAATACAGCTGAAGAGTTTGATTTTTTGTTTCATTTGTTTGAACGCCAATCCGATTTGAATATCTTTTGTTGTAATGGATAGCCTCAAGGTTCAACACCAAGTTCATCTACAATTTTTCACCCCGGAATTCCCACGGGAACAAGCACAACTCTCACAAACATACTGATTATAACACAATGATTACTAAAGCTGTAGGCTAGATATAGCAATACCGAGCACAACGGTTATTAGTATAACTGTTAAAGGTTCGGTTAAGATGAAGTAAGTCGCATACTTACAGTATAAATAACCGCGAAACGACCCGACTGTACCTTAACATCCAAAATACACGGAGCATACAAAAGCCATTTCCAAGAGTCAGTGGTACACGACTTGACAAATTGACGGGGGACGTTCCTCCATTGGTGGTGTGCGACAAACTATTTCATTTGTCCGGTTTATAGGTCGTAAAGTTGCGTAATAGTAGGTTACAAACGATGTGCCTCATGCCTACGCCCGCGACGCTAATGTATGGTACATCCAACGTAGTTATTAGCTACCGATCGGTTGGCTGATGTGTGTCTGCGCGTGTCCTGTCGAAACTGTCTTTTGTTTCACTCAATTTATCGTTCTGGGCGCGCTTCGTGTGGGGTATTGCGTTTTATAAATTATCTTTCTTTATGAGCTCTGTTTGTAATAATGTATGTTCTACTGCTATGCTGAACAGTGTGTTGGTTTTTATACTTTTTGTAGAATTTGGGTACGTTACGGTACAGTGAGGGCGACAAGCGGTTTTTATTAATGAAAAATGTAATAAAAATGAATCGCTGAATGTGTTGCTAAGCGCAAATCACAGAGACTACCAATCAGATTCGAATAATTATTTTTGTAATGGATAACCATTTTCAACGGAAAGGTTAGGTTATTTTTCAATCTTTTTTTAATGAATTTGAACTAAAATACAAAAAATGCTAGTTTTTACTAAAACATACAATGTAAACAACGTCTATTTCAGTCAAAGTCACAGCTTTGCCTGTTGATTTACAAACTTGAAACAGGCGGTCATCGTTTGTTCAACGCAAATACAAAATATATTGCACACGGTCACCCATCCTTCTGCCGAGCTAGTTTAAACTATGCTACAGTTATTTAAATGTTCTCTACACCTGTACGAATAAAGCTTACCAATTTCACCGTGTGTGAAACAAAGCAAGGTTCACGTTACTGGTGCTATAAACGAAAAATAAGCTTTAGCTTGAGCACACTATAATCAAGACTGTAGTTAAGCAGTAATATGTAGTTTTTAGACACTCTAAAAACTCCGATAACAGGGTTGGCTACTACCCTACTAGAACTTACTTATTTGACAAGCCCGTTGGCACAGTGGCAGTGAGAGCGCTTACTGTGTCGGGGGTTGCGGATTCAATTCCCGCCCGGAGTCAACAATATGTGAAGACATAGTTGTTGGCGACGACGTCTGGATGTGAATTATATATTCTTATAAAGTATTTGTATATGTATATGGAGTAGTATCAGTTAGTTAGATTCTATAATACAAGCTTAGAGCTTAGTTTGGGTCTAATTAACCGTGAGTGAATTTGTCCGGGTATATAATTATTATTATACTTATAGGCAGTCTTGTCTATGAAAACATATCAAGGAGTGCAAACCAGACACAATGCGTCTTAAATACTTTTCTAAGAATAAAAAAAATAAATAAGAATGTCATTTTTATCTCTGACACAATTTTTTGTCTTTTATATTAAAGAATTTGTACCGACAACTGTTTTTAAAACTTCAAAGACAGTTTTATTACCTTCTTTAGGCTGTCGGGTCGCGACAGTCTATCTATAGTGCTGTAACCATAGTGCGCTAGGGCTCTTCATAGTTTTAAAGCTGTATAAGAATTCAAGAGCGGAGAACCGGGTCTTCGTGATCTACTTTGTATTCGTTTCCGATCCGATCGACACGGGTTCGAATCCAGTATTAGCATTAAGGTCGGACATTGTTGACATACCTCTGGCAATCCTGACAACGTGATCCTTAAAGAAAACGCGACTTAAACAACTGATTCTATTGTTCAATATTGTGTTGTGGAACGATTTGATGACCCACTGAAACTATTCAGTGATGAACCAATATTAGTTATCACAGCCTTAGTAATAAAACTGTTACTCAGTATAAGAATTTATACAATGTTTTATCAAAACTAGCCGCACCCCGTGAATATACTCAGACTAACTTATTATTAGTACCATTGATGTCATTTTGAATTAAAATTACGTTTACGGATACACTTAGCTTTTATTTTACATTTTTATCTTACGTAGATTTAATTGATATCATATTATGTTTTACCCAAGAAATCAAGTAGGATACCTACCGCAACGCAAATTGGAGCGATGCAACAAAAAAGTACATAATTGAAGCGGATTTAACTTTCAAAAATATATTTTATACCAAAACTGATTCGTTCTCACTAATAGAAATACAACAAAATCAGAACGTGTAAAAACTAATTGTTAGTGCAAAATTCAATATAATTTTGTTCTGGCACCGAACGCATGTCCTGTGAAACGGTTTTGAATAAACCATCGCATGTTTTTCAACTTTTACGTCGAAACGTGCGTGATAACTGGATGCCACCTACTTTTCCGAGTAAAACCAACGTTACATATAGTTGGTATGTGTATGAGAGCGTATAACACCCAAATTTAGTATGTGCATTTATTTATGTTTGTGAATGTATGAAATGAATATTTTTACATAGTTTTCGCTTTGTTACTCATTCGGGGATACAAATGCGATGCAAGGTAAAGTAATAGTGATTTTTATTGTTTTTTTTTTGTTTTTTTTCCTGTAATGGAGCCTACTTCCTATTGGTGTTCCCTTGATTACCCTTAAACTATGTTTTAGTATCTCTGGGTAAAATTATTCTGTATGGAAAATACTATACAACATTGATGGTAAACATTTATTTGTAAAACTGTTTTAGCAAGCGTAGTATGTAAGTTGGGGTAGGTAAGTAACTAACCCTGGTGTCGGAGTATTTAGACCGCCGAAAGGCCTTTTACATAAACTGACAGTTAAAACATGTTGGGCAGTCCAAATTAAACTTTTCAGACATTGTTACGACCAATTCCGACTGTTTTTGACGGTTTCACGGAAAATCTACTGGATGGATTTGGATAAAACTTTACAGTAATATAGGTTAATACATCAGAATAACACATGGGATACATTTTATCCCGAAATTCCCGCGGAAACGGGAACACCGCGGGCCGAGGCTAGTTTATAATAATACGAATCATATGCGACATAGCAACGCTATTAAAAATTACAAAGTAAATAAATATAATGAAAATTAATTCTCTTTTACGGCGGGTAAAATACTCACCAACATTATACACGTTATCCATTTAAATTCACCCAAAATATAACGGTAAGTATTATAATTACTGTCTAATACCAAAGTTGGTTAATAGCTAAAGCGGGAAAACTTTTTATGGTATAATTGTTACAAATTGTGCACCAATTTGAGAAACAAAACGACAATTATATTTAGCACTATTGTTCCTTCTGTTTCTGTATATAAAGTCGAAATTCGACTGTCCTCTAATTACCTATTACCCTGTATTTTAATTGTTTTGCTGTTAATTCGTTATTTATTAATATCTGTGGAAGTTCCCCCAATAACTTTGAAATATACCGTTTAGGAAATTAGTATGGAGGCCTTTGTAATTGTCTCCGTTAAGGAACGTTGCTTTTATTTATTTATGTTAATTATGAACGTTTGAAGAATATGTCGGGCTATTGTTCTAATTGGGACTTTACTGAAACAGAATTATATGTGTATGGGATTGTATGAGTTATATGTATAGAATTCCTACTTGTTATCACAAGTAGGATTGGCGGAGTTGTATAATGTATGGATGTTTCTTCGTATGTACCTCTTTCACACAAAACTACTGAAAGCATCTGAATATTTGGCACAGAGATAAATTTGGCTACTAAGTATATAGATAACAGATATGCTTTCTTTAAAAATAAATAAAAATAAAATAAAATAAAAAATCATTTATTGCTTTAAAAAATCAAACGCAGAATCACAATTGTATATAATTACAGCAAAAGGCGATGGTTCAGCTCGTGTTTTATACCCATTGTTTACGATAACGGGTACAATGTGGGTGAAACCGTGAAAAACTTGTACCATATCCTACTGATATCATAAATGCAAAAGTTTGTGAGGATGGATGTATGTATGTATGTTTGTTACTCTTTCATGAAAAAACTACTCGACGGATTTGGATGAAACTTTACAGTAATATAGGTTATATATCAGAATAAAACATAGGATACATTGTATCCCGAAATTTCCGCGGGTACGGGTATATCGTGGGTAACACCGCAAGCGCGGCTAGTTTTACCTAAAATCATAAGTTAAAAAGTAGGTAACACGTTCAAATAGCAGTACTTTCATTAACATTAACTATCAATCTGCAGCCAGTTAGTCACATAACTACTTCACAAAGTAACTAGAACATCCGATCAGCAACTCGTTAGCCCGTCAACTGAACAAAACGCATTAATCACCACCCGTCAAGTCGGTATAGTTTCAACGTACCCTTGTTTACTTCCATGTAAGATATGGGAACTTTGTAAGATACATCAGTAAGTTTTCTGAGAAGTGATTTAAATAGTCTTATAGATTGGAGTGTTATTTAAGGAACTTTGAAAGACTATACCACATGCGTAAGGTTACATATTTAAAGACTATACGCTATAGGATATATAATATAAGAGCTGAAAGTGCGTTAAGTGGGCGCACGGACGGGCAACCGTCACGAGCGGGCACCCGCACGGTTTTTACAAAAGTGCTACGTACCCGGGACCCGCGCGGGCGTCTGCTTAACACTGTTTCAAGCCTAAACGTCGGGGACGTATTTAATAATTCCCAGAATTTCCAATTTCCAGAAAAACACATTGAATGAATCTCTTGCAGATGCTACATATTTAGAACGATATGTAATAATGAGAAGCGTTAAATCTGATTTTTCAGACATGTATGTGGCAAAGGTTCCGCAATTCAGTTCCTGCTGGTGAATCACAAAGTTCCGTTTTTTTATTAAGAAACTGGTTTCTCCATATATGGTTCCGGCCTAAAATTTCTTCTGGTTGCAGACTCGCTCAGTATCAACAAACCCTATTCAATCATAGTTAAGTCATAAACCACAATATTCGTATTAAATCAGTAAATAATAGCACTAAAAATAGAATTTCTAAATACTCAAAGTTTAAATATCGTGAGCGACAAACCGCATTCAACATTTATTACTAAACGTAGTTGAACAAAACTCTGCGACACTAATGAGACCCTCAGTTTATGCTGAGACCAGGAATACTACTAATAACTTTATCCCAACTGCAGTTCAATTTACTTATGCTATTATTAATACCGTTAATGCGGTCGGGTGTAATGTGGCTTGGGTGCGGGTCACGTGACGTTGTACTCCTTGTATTTGTATGAAAGGTCACGTTGGCCCGCAGTGAGCCCGCATCTGGCCCGTAACCGCACTATGTGTGTCACGAGCTTGAGACTTCAGTCTCTCTTAAATAAAGTTACTTTTTGAAGCTTCGGCCTCTCCAATCACAAGTCATTAGATTGAATTGTTCAACGCAAACAAAATCGTCCTTAGTTTTCAACAGCAGCCATCAATACTTTAGTCTACCACATAAAAAGTAAATATAAAACGTCTTGTCTCTGGTGTTCGCTCCATCATATGTTTAAATGGACTAAGTTAATGTAGATTAACAGGCCAAGTCAAATTTCCCCGCGACTGTACATATTAGTATAAAGAAAGAAAGTATTCGCTGTAATGTACCACTGCTAGCCAAAGGCCTCTCATCTCACTGAAGATATCAGTACAGTGAATAGGATTAAGCGTATTCCTAAGTTATTAATATCATTGTTGCCTAACTTATTAATTTTTTCTTCAACCTGTATCGTCCCACTGCTGGGCAAAGCTCTCCCCCAAACGCTTCCAACCTAACTTATTAATATCATTGAAATATACAGACAGAATATTAATCTATCTACAGCCTTTGAACTGGCTGAATCGCGAGAACGGTCCAACACTCAATGGTATTGATGAAATGATCCCAATATGAAGGGTTTCCTAAGACATTAATTACCTCAATGTCGGAACTTGCGTGGGGTTATACTGTATTTAGTGTATAGTACGTATGTATGATTCAGGTATGTTATTGTGTTTGTTGTCTGCGAATTGAGAGGGTTTTGAGCCGTCTTCTCTTCATCGAGTGGATGGTCAACCTGACCAATCCTGGTGTCAGAGTTATTGAGCCGCCAAAGGCCTCTGACATGGCTCATGTAACGACTACTATCTGTAGAAAGTAACCGGGACCGACGGCTTAACGTGCCATCCGAAGCACGGAATCATCTAACTTTTCGGGCAATCAGGTGAATCAGCCCGCAATGCCCTAACCAAACTGAGGACAGTCTCACAAAAAAGCCGTATCTTCGATTAGCACAATGATGACACCTCCTTATTAAAGCGCAATACACTTATATTGCGGGTGCGAGCCGGGTTCCGATCGCGTGACCTTGTAATCCTTGTAGCGGGCCCGCAACGAGCTAGTGTGACACATTTCATACAAATACAAAGAAAACAACGTCACGCGACCCGCACCCTGCCCGCATCCGCACTATGTGTATCTGGCGCTTTACAAATGCTTCATGTGTTAAAATATAAATTAATTTGTCAAAAAACACAACTTTCTTTTACTGTGGTGCTTAACCATAAAGATTATCTTTTTTAATCCATCTAGGAATTGCACTACAATAATAATTAAAATGGTTCTGAGTGATATTAAACGTTCTTATAACAAGTAATAAAGACTGAACAAACTGCGCAGAGGCGTCAAAGAAAAATAAAAAAGAAATATTTTTGCGTCTCGACTCAAGAAAAATATGTCTTTTATGAGAAACTATTGAAAAATACAGTTATAACATAGTTACCGTGCTGGCTATATATTGATATTTATTATTTATTCACTTACTATTGATATGATCACTACATATTATATGTATAACAAAGTCCTCGGCCGCGTCTGTCTGTCTGTCTGTCTGTTCGCGATAAACTCAAATATTACATCACGGATTTTGACGCGGTTTTTTTAAATAGATAGTGATTCAAGAGGAAGGTTTATATGTATAAAAAATCCCGAAATTCCCACGGGAACGGGCACAACGCGGGCAAAACCGCGGGGCGCTGCTAGTTTATTATATTTTGAATTTGCCGGTTAGCATAATAATCATAACAATATTCCCACGGGACCTGCAAGTGTAACCGCGGGGCACAGCTAGTCTATTTACACAAGCAATGATTTACTTCAACTTGAATTCCAAGCGATATGAACACTACAACTCTTATTTCCAAGTTCTAAGTAATTTCCATAATGACTTGCATCCAGTTTCCCGGGATTGGAACTAATCAAAGCCCTTAGTACCAGCCAGTTATAAATTGCAAGGTTTAACGGAAAAAGTTTCGTTATCAGCCTCCCAACGAAGGAGGCTCGTGAATCGTGAATTTACCTACTTCATCGAGATAACGAGCTTTGTGATACTTTGACAACGGAACCTCGGCGGCCAATTGACTCCGATAAAAATAATGCCTTTGTCTTAACTCATTTGCATAAGGTCTATCGCATTTATTAAATGTAGCGAAAGTGCTGAGTTTGAATTCAAAATATTACGCTCATAATGACATGTCGTTTGTGATTCCGTGTTTGGGGAAGTGCGTTGGTGGACCGATTCACTTCTATAGACTCCTTTATTATGAGACTGGGCAGAGCAGACGGTGTACTGTTTTACATTACACTAACATAGGAATACTTTTGAGTTTAAAAGGTTGAGGACATTTTTATATTAGAAAATTTTACAAAATATTTATTTTAACCTTAACCTGAAATCTGAAATGCATGAATTTCTGTACTGCTATTTTAATTCGAATTAGCGCTAATCCAACTCATGTATAAAATCATATATCTAATTCTCGTGTCGCGATGTTTGTAGTTAAACTCCGAAACGGTTTGACCGATTCTCATGAAATTTTGTATGCATATCGGGTAGGTCTGAGAATCGGACAATATCTATTTTAATCCCCTAAATGTTAAGGGTAGTCCACCCCTTGATTTTCATTTGGCAAAACAAACGTTTGCTTAGTTATAATTATAAAGTTATTGGTGACATGAGTAGTAAAATAAAAGAAAAAAATCATAATGATATAATTTCACTGTTTAGTACCTAATTTAACAATAAATAACTGTCTTAAATAGCCTAACTGACAACTGACATCACTTTAAGAACCTACTGTAATTCAAAAACCGTGTCTTTGAAATAATTTTTCAACCATTCCTCTCATTGTAGTCTCCCCTGTTTATTAAAAAACACAATCTTATAAGGAAAATCAGCTAAAAAAGGTTTTATTACGCATAAAAAATACCAGATGACAACAACCTCTTAGAGCTTGGAGAATGACGTCAGACGCAATTTACTTTAAGACGTTTGAATAATTACCCATTCTTTAGAATGTGTGTCCCGATACATCACGTGAAAGAAAAAATACATTTACGTCAACACGAGCGAGCCACACCGTGTAGTTAAATTTTTGTTAGATGAAATTCTCCTGTTCAAGCGAACGTTTTGGAATTTTAATAAAGTTCCTTACAGGTACGATCACATACTACGATTTATTGGAAAATATTCTCACGACATATTAAACCCGGGACATTTTTATTTACGTCACACACACATCTTATATTATAAATCTTGATCAAAAAGTAACGAAAATAGAATTCTTTGAAAATAAATTATATGTCACGTTTCTTTCACACTTTGAGGTGTATTTCTGTGCTAACATAATAGTAGTGTTATAAACGGTGCTACACGTACGAGGAAGCATTAATAAAATAAAGATAATAACAAGTATTGTTAGCATTCCTGGTTTCCGGACGCTTCCAAGAATGCGATGCTGAGTCGGGTGGAATGAAACCGCAAGACGTGAACTTATAGTAACTATTGTTTAATCTGGGGTGCCGTGCCACACTGCCATCACACAGTGTAACCACACCAACTTGATACATGAAAGTTGCGATTAGAATAACAATTAAACGGTGGTTACAAACTCGTATATATGCGAATGTTTAACCTTTTTGGTATGTCTTTTAGTATATTGTTTTGGTTAGTTAATTTAACATCCGTGGTCTTGTGGTTTGAGCGCTCGGCTCACGATCAGGAGGTTCCGGGTTTGATTCTCGGTGGGGACAATATCTCACAAAAATCTCTTTGTGAGACTGCCCTCAGTTTGGTTAGGGCATTGTAGGCTGAATCACCTGATTGCCCGAAAAGTAAGATGATTCCGTGCTTCGGAGGGCACGTTAAGTCGTCGGTCCCGGTTACTTTCTTCGGATAGTACTCGTTACATGAGCTATGTCAGAGGCCTTTGGCGGCTCAATAACTCTGACACCAGGATTGGTCAGGGTGACCATCCACTCGATGAAGAAGAAGGTTGGTTAATAATAATGCTAGTCTTTCTATACTTGTAAAATAAAGCTGAAGTCTGATTCTTTATTTTTTCTTTCACATTCCGTATTTCACGAGTGGGTATTTATAGACTAGAGGACTATCTAACAACAGTCGTGTCGTGAGCATAGTGTGAAAGGCTCTTAATGTACTGTTGGAATTCAAAAGTCGAATCTTCCTATCTTCGTCTAATCAAGACATAACGCAGATTACCGAATAGTTTGAAGCTCTAGATTACGTTAACTGGTTGACATTAGCTATTGTATTGTGTGCGATACATATAAATAAGTACACATCACTCCAACATTTTAATTTTATTACTAAATCTGAGTACACTGTACAGTAAAATCTCGAGTATTTCTATGTAATGAAGCTTTTTTGTGAACACTAAATTACTTGGAAATGTTAAATTTTAGACGCTTTGCTCAGTTTCCAAAGGCATTTCCATGTAATGCACTTAAAAGGAATACTCGACGCTGTGTTCGATGAAATGCTTATAGTAAACATAATTTACCTGGAATTATTATTTCTATCTATATTGCTTTTAGTGTTGTAGACATTTGGAGCCTACATAGTTAGCTTGATAGAATGTAATATGAATATTCTCGTTGACTTAGCTTACGTAAGATATAACAGATCTACGTCGAACTTTACGGTTCGTTAAAAACAAATGCTCTTAAGAAACCAGTATTGTATACATGTCATATGTGTCTATACTTTAGTGTACACCCCCTTTAAGCTTTCATGAAAGTGTTTTTAAAAACATATATTGTAAAATTAAGGGCAGTCACTTGATATGAAAATAAATGTTTATATGAAGTACGAATTTAAAGAATCCTTTTTGCGTTTTCAGCAGTATACATACATACAGCGGTAGCGATTTCAGGGATGATTTTCGTGTGTGTTAATATACAAATTGTACACGTGCCTAGTCCTATTCATGTGTAATATGATCTCTGTCCCTACCAAGTTTTTCACTCGTGATGGAGTTGCTACAGTAATAGTGTAGTAATCGAGGACAACTAAATAGTAGACACGGTGTTGACTTCACAACCAGCCTAGTAATTTTAATCTACTTCTAAATTGAAAGAGGTTTTAATTCGTGAGTTTTTTTTTATATTTGCTAGTCATATCTCCATTGTTAATGAACCTATAATAATTATTTTAATGAAAATATGAAAGAGCTTACTTACAGAATGTTGCCATTTTAATTTTCTTTTTAAAAAACATTAAAGGATTTACCGACAGATTGGTCCCATTTTAACTTTTATAAAAAATTACCAACAATGGTTTTCATTACAACCTAGCTTGAAGCATCTTGAAGTATATTTTTCAACTTAAAAACTGTTCCTAAAAATGACAACGTAACTCATGGTAGGGGTAATTGTGTATTCACGTATAAAGCAGCCGTCTGACTACCGGTATAACAAACGCGAATCAACGCCGCCTAATAATATACCCGTACTATTGTGTTGTAGATAATGCTCGCATGAAATCTAATCTAAATGCTAATCACATTAATCGAGAGAACTTGCTCGAATGAGATTTACAACAAGTCAAAATAGCTACAAGGATTTATTTTATACCTACGTTTTTTCATTTAATCTTATTTAATCACAATATAATTAAACCAACCACGTTTTAACTTTCAAAGAGCAGGTGAATTACATTACAACACATAACACTAATGAATTTAAACCTATTTAATTGAACTAACCTAACCTAAATTTCATTGAAATAATTCATCACTAATTCGTTAACGGATCAACATCATGTAAAAATGTCAAAATTGGCTTTAAAAACGACACTAGCGCACGAACAAGCAACTGGTCGAAATTTGAACTAAATATGACATGAAAAAAGAGTATCGTTTTAGAGTCACGGTGGTACAACACTTGACGGTACATACGAGATAACTGAATACCGTCGAATACCGTTTCAAAATAAGCTAGGGGGGAAATGTAGTGCGCTCTTTGGCTAAAAAAACAAAAAAGTATGAGCCTGTAATGTCCCACTGTTGGGCAAAGGCCTCTCATCTCACTGAAGATATCAGTACAGTGAGGAGGATTAGGCGTAATCACCACGCTTGCCCAATGCTGGCTAGGCTAGGCTTGGCTAGGTAATGAAAATTCTGTACCATTTTATTAATGTTACGATAGATCAACATTCGCGGTATAAAAGACATGGATAATTACTATTAGAGTAGCGCTCGAAGCGTAGTTTGACTAAGCGATGTTATTTCATTGCGATTAGTAAGGAACGTGCAGCTCTGCCACTACTTGGATACTCGACCGACAGTGTAATTTCTATCTGAGCGCTACCGTGCTCCGAAGGGCAAGTTAAGCAATCGGTCCCAGTTATTTCAATCTACAGACCATGTCGGAGGCCTTTAGGCGGCCTAAAAACTCTGACACCAGGGTTGGCCAATAACCTACTCGAAATGAATGATGGCTATTAGGGTATTATTGAGAGGAAGAAGTGAATAACATTATGTTTACTCTGAGGATGGTTTCTACCATACAATTATCGCGTTCATTTTGCACATTATGTAAAGATTAATATTACCAATAAAACTACTTAACCGACGTAATATTGAATCAAAACTACTAACGGATTACAGTAGCCGTTTAATTTGAGTCTATAATTTTAGTTCATAAATCATCGTGTGTTGTGCTGTGAGTGACCAACACACAATAGAGCGGGGTTATGAGTTTGGCTTTTACTGTGATGTGTTTATAAGTTACTAGCAGCTCCCCGCGGTTTTGCCCGCGTTGTGCCCGTTCCCATGGGAATTTTGGTAATGAAAAATAGCCTATAACTTTCCCATTGAATGTGGCTATCTATTACAATAAAAAATATTCAAATCGGACTGATAATTCCCGAGATAATAGCTTGAACATACAAACTTTAAAAAATTACCTCTTTATACTATTAGTATAGATGTGCTGCATAAAATAAATTTCAATAGCAGCCGGAGCGCTACAATATAACGTAGCAAGTAATTACTTTATTATTATCTCTTCGTAATTGTTCTAAATCTTAACACAAAGGATTTTCAAGATAGATATCATTTACGGAACGATTCACCAACTTTTACGGCATATGCCCGCCATTGTTTTACGGCTACCATTAAAAGTTAAACCGTAAAGTGAATGAGAATTTTATATTCCACAACGCAGGTTATTTAAAATTTATACACATACTGTTACTTTAAAAGTTAAAGGGTATTAGAATTCCAGTGGAACGAGTAAACAAAATGTAAAATTTTAGTATACGTATAAAAAATATGGAGGCATGTTAACAGCGGTGTAGATTGCAATACGCAGTAGGTGGGCAGCCCGCGAGGCGATATTCAATATCTGAAATTGAGGGCAGTAAACCTGAGGCTACAACGTGCACACGATCCGGGCTAGTTAGTTCTAGATTTACGGAATCAAAACGGTCCTTTTTTATCGGGACTCTTATTCGAATACATTATACCACGATCATAGTTATATTAAACAGTACCACAATCCCCCCACAATCATATTTATTAAGCTATTGCATAGCTTCTATCGCGGGCCTTGAGCGCGGGGACCGAATCCAAAATTTCCGTAACGAAAAAACCTGACGCTTACCCGATCCGACGGGAAGGAGGTGTGGCTTGAAGGCCGTGCATCGTATAACGTCGTTTCAGTTCGGCAGTCTTCGACACGGCGTTGAGAGAGGGTGGTGAGAGAGGGTGGTGTGAGAGGGTGGTGAGAGAGGGGTGAGAGAGGGTGGTGAGAGAGGGTGGTGAGAGCGGGTGGTGAGAGAGGGTGGTGAGAGAGGGTGGAGGGTGGTGAGAGAGGGGGTGAGAGAGGGTGGTGAGAGAGGGTGGTGAGAGAGGGTGGTGAGAGAGGGTGGTGAGAGAGGGGTGAGAGAGGGTGGTGAGAGAGGGGGTGAGAGAGGGGGGTGAGAGAGGGTGGTGAGTGAGGGTGGTGAGAGAGGGTGGTGAGAGAGGGTGGTGAGAGAGGGGGTGAGAGAGGGGGGTGAGAGAGGGTGGCGAGAGAGGGGGGTGAGAGAGGGGGGTGAGAGAGGGTAGTGAGAGAGGGGGTGAGAGAGGGGGTGAGAGAGGGGGGTGAGAGAGGGGGGTGATAGAGGGGGGTGAGAGAGAGGGTTGAGAGAGGGGGGTGAGAGAGGGGGTGAGAGAGGGGGGTGAGATAGGGTGGTGAGAGAGGGTGGTGAGAGAGGGTGGTGAGAGAGGGTGGTGAGAGAGGGTGGTGAGAGAGGGGGTGAGAGAGGGTGGTGAGAGAGGGGGTGATAGAGGGTGGTGAGAGAGGGTGGTGAGAGAGGGGGGTGAGAGAGGGGGGTGAGAGAGGGGGTGAGAGAGGGTGGTGAGAGAGGGGGGTGAGAGAGGGGGTGAGAGAGGGTGGTGAGAGAGGGGGTTGAGAGAGCTGGCGAGTTTGCGAGTTGGCGAGCTGGCGAGTTGGCGAGCTGGCGAGTTGGCGAGCTGGCGAGTTGGCGAGCTGGCGAGTTGGCGAGCTGGCGAGTTGGCGAGCTTGCGAGTTGGCGAGTTGGCGAGCTGGCAAGTTGGCGAGCTGGCGAGTTGGCGAATTGGCGAGTGGCGAGTTGGCGAGTTGGCGAGCTGGCGAGTTGGCGAGCTGGCAAGTTGGCGAGCTGGCGAGTTGGCGAGTGGCGAGTTGGCGATCTGGCGAGTTTGTGAGCTGGCGAGTTGGCGATCTGGCGAACTGGCGAGCTGGCGAGTTGGCGAGCTGGCGAGTTTGTGAGCTGGCAAGCTGGCGAGTTGGCGATCTGGCGAGTTGGCGAGCTGGCGAGCTGGCGAGCTGGCGAGCTGGCGAGTTGGCGATTGTCGATTGCGCCAACTCGCCAATATAAATGCAATAGCTTTACCGCGGCAGTCCCCGAGTGCCACACGTCTTTTTTTTGAACAGTACCACAATCCTGAAACAATACCCTTTTAACCAACTTCAAAAAGGAAAAGATTTCTCAATTCGACCGTATATATGATTTTTTTGTCATAGAGTTTAAAATCGAAAACTGCTTAGGCCAGCGCTGTACTTGAAGGAAATTTCAGGCGCCGATCTAACGTTACGGTAAAACCGTTACATTTTAAGCTATTTCAAGTTTAAATTGTAGCGGTCAACGCATGTTATTGCATGTTCTGTCAACCTTGTCTAATAACCATGATTAATGTTGATTCGATTCCGAATTGATTTCAATTCATTCGTGTTAGATGGTAACCCGGTTGAACTGGGGATAAATATACCCATACAGTTTGAAAGTTTCCTTGTTTTGAGGTATAGTCGTCGATATATATTCGTATATACACTCTGTTTTAATAAACTGTAGATGGATTTTTATAATGATATGATATGAAATCAATCAAAATTGATATTGTGTTGGGAACTTAGTTGGTTTCAACACATTTAAAGCTCTCTGATTTATTGTTTATATGTTTATGATTATTTATCAGATAACAAAACCACATTATGTTATAGTACATAAGGTTGCGTTTCCATTAAAGTGAAGTTCGTGATGCGTTGTGATCGGTCGATTGAGCTCCGCACAGCCCCGCTTCAATGACGACGCACCCTTAGGAATTATGAGCTCTTAGATATTTGCTCAAATAATAATTATAAACATCTTATACAATCGCACATTCATTCCGAATTCGCAAGTGTGAAACTAACATAAATCGCGGCATTTCAACAAATAAAAACGAGAAACAAAAGTCAATGTTCCAGTTGAGGCTTGTTTGCCACGTCGGCGATGCTTTATTTATTTACTTTTGCATTTTATTTATGGGTATATTTTATTTACAACATGGTAAGTCCGAAAGTGCCGATTTAGCGGTCCGTCAAATAGGATACTATCGAATCTAACGAATGGCTCGGAAACATTTTGTTTATAGACCAAAATCAAATAACTTTCGTTCCTCGTTTTTTATTTTTTTTTGGCAGTCATTTTTCTGAATATTTTATACTAGCCGCGCCCCGCGGTGTTACCCGCGTTGTACACGTTCCCGCGGGAATTTCGGGATAAAATGTATCCCATGTGTTATTCTGATGTATAACCTATATTACTGTAAAGTTTCATCCAAATCCGTTCAGTAGTTTTTGCGTGAAAGAGCAACAAACATCCATACATCCATACATACAAACTTTCGCATTTATAATATTAGTAGGATTATAAGGGCTTGTTTCAATAAAATATGCGGGCGGGTGCGGTAGCGGGCGCGGACGCGATTTTGCTGTCTAGATGCTAGTACAACATACCTGGGTTTTGTTGTTAACACTCGCTTATTATATGATTGATAATTGCACTCCTGCATGAACAAGCAAAAAAACGTTAAAAAATTATAATGTTTTTTGCTTTTTGCACAAGAACTCCTATGTAGCGCCTAAATATGTTAAAAAACAAATTACGTACATTTTAAATAATGTTCTGTTTAGTATTCAATCGCTAAAATTTTACGAATCGCTACTATTTCTTGAACATATTAAGGTACTGAAAAGATTTAAGAGCTCTAATGCAATCCGCCTTAAGACTGTTTTTCAATGACCTTACTAAAGAGGTCAGAAGACTATTCATTCAAAAAAAGAACACCTATTTTTTGTTTTATCATTTAATTTTATTTCTGTCATAGACTAAAAAGACACCTTTCTAAATGCGAAACGTCAAATCACATAATCCTAACAAGTGAAGGACTCAGATGGATAATACCTTATTATGGTTTCTCAGTGGCAGGTTACCAAAAGAAAATATAATGAAGGATAAGCCGAAAAAAGATCGCATTACCCGTCGTAGTACGAAGATATCTTTTCTAGCCGTCGATTTTATTGCGAATTGAAATTGCGTTGTGTAGCAACGCACAGTAGAGTCCGACTGTGGGCAAACTAGATATTAAACCTATATTTTTATTTTTTTTGGATTTGAAAAAAAAATGCACATGAGCCATTTTCAAAAGAAAGTCTGCAGAGAACTACATCCTAAGTTTGTTATGTTGTCACTAAGTTGATTTGATTCTGATTCAGTTTCAAATCGATCGTTTTACATGTGGAACTAACAAGGTAAATCACTATTTGGTAACCCTGCGGGTTCGCATGAGTGAATCCGGTCCCAAAGACTTTTACAATGGGCATTATTATTATTAGTACTTATCTTTTAGTATTAATTTCATTGTACTAGTGGTCAATATTGAACCAATTCTTTTATTTTCTCCCAGAGTTCGGTAATAATGAATCACTGCAAGCATTTGAACTAATAACACTTAAAGAAGTGAATTCAAACACTTCTCTAAAGTAAAGTCTCGAAAACACTTGTCTTAAAGTTAAATAAGTACTCGGCGCCATTATTGAAATTTTATTCACAATCTCGTAAATCTCTTCATTGCATTTCATTTACGTTTCAAGACCAACTTTTCCCGTGACTTCGTCTGCAAAGACAGTAAAACCGTAAACTTCTTTCAAAATCTTTTGGTAGTTTAATTCAGTTAAGAGTCAGAACAGCTGAAAACTGAAAACCCCTAGACGAGTGACAATCGTTTCGCATTCCATTTTTATGTCTGCATTCTTCATTCATTCATTCCTACATTCACTCTACATTCGCATGTCAAAACTGCTCTATCAAAATGCATAAAAATGTCACGTGAACATGACATATTTTGATAGTAGACAGACAATGATATGAAGCAAGTATGTCTAGCACAACGGATGTCACAGACGGCGATATGACATAATAAATACTACGATTTGATTGGTGGAATATTTATCTGTCAATGTGCCACGAATTAAAACGCAGTATGTATCATATCATCTTGTCTTGTCTTGTCACTTTCTGTCAAATTCGTTGTAATAGGGGGTTAGGATTATTGCCCTTTGTCTGTATGGGAATAAACATTGTATAAGTACTTATGCTACATCTATCGTAATTGAAAGGAAATAGGGCGGTAATGCTTTAATGGGTTTCATTGACAAGTTCACAATGTACGTAAGTTCCCGTTTTAAATAAATAATAAGTTCACAATGATGCCTCTATGAGCCATTGTTTTAGGTCTCGGCACGACTCACAAACATTCACAAAATCGGAATACTAAACGCGATTGAAATTATGTAAATGGTTCAGCTAATGACCAAATATTGATAGCTTCCATTATGTACGCGTATCCGAATTTTAAATAGAATCGCTTAAGCTAAATATATTACCAACGTTCCGACCAAAATATATTCCCATTCGTAATTCGTTGTATATTGTTTGAAGTTTCAGTTCGGAAAATGATTTATAAGAACCTGTCTTCGTGTTTTATCGACGTTTTGGTAATGTTACTGCGTCTCTCTTAAAGAGCTAAAACATCGGAGTTTGGCAATCAATCAAATAGAAAACCAGGGAAGAACATTAAATGTCCATTGTTTATAAGGTGTATATGCCATTGGGTAGGCGAGTGAACAAGCAGTAAAGGCGACTTCCAAGCTATGTCTTATAAAGCCTTGTTTTTAAACTCGCTGTGTCAACGATTCTTTACATTATAATATATTTACTAGTACTAATATATTATCTAAAAACGTACTATACGTTTACGCAATTCGCTTTTGTTTCCCAGGTTCCTGTAGAGTAGGCAAAAAATCACATACATGTAAAATATAGTGTAGTGTTAAGTTGAAACCTTAAAAACAATATAGGTATCAGGCATTCGATTCATTAATTTCGTAGTCCATCCAAGTAGTGACCCGAACTGGGTACCCAATATTCACAGAGTGATTATTAATCAGTGCTTTTAAAATGTGATTATAAACAACTGGCTCAAATAAATACGATCCAATATTAAAGGATTATACAGAACATGTCCTGATCGTGAACACCCCGTAGCATTGTTGAATATTCAAATGTGGCCAGTTATTAAATTCAACGGATCGACTTTTAATTTAGCGGAATGAAAATATTCTGTTTTTATTTTTCTTCTAATTTGTTTTATACAAAATTGAATTCAGTAAACAACATCGAATTTGGAACACGTTTAAAAATAAGGCATTTTGAATTACTTGAATTAATGATTTAGATGCCGGATGCCAGCTGGGAGTTCTCGCATTCTTTAAATATTTTATTCAAGATTCGGAACAGGATGGGGCGGGACAAAAAATGCTATTATTTTTATCATGAAACGATACGGGACAGGTAAATTCTATGAAATAGAACAAGAAATATAATGAAATAGATTGATTTTGCTGTCATTACCATTTTAGGTCGAGTATAATTAATAAACTTCGAAGTGCTTATTATAAGGTGTTTGCTACAAAATTCTTCCGAAGAGCTGTGAAGGTTGTTTATCTACTAGATACTAATAGATACCATAGAGTACTGACTGTTAGAGTATATTGATGGGCTATCCCGGTAACTTAGTAACAATCGCGTGTCAATCAACAATCGAGCTGATTTATCTTTGAACTAAATATAGTGTAACAAAATTTTTACCGTTTTTGAAATTAGAATGATTTTCAAATTCAATCATGAACAAGTAACTCCGAAAGTAGAAACCACACAAACAATTGGTGATTTTAATTCCTTATTTATTACTGCTTTCTTTAGTTTAAGCGAACACTACATACTCATTTTGAATAGAAACTACGTTAACGGATACACTTCGCTTTTAATTTTTAAGTGTGCATTAATTAAAAGTGTATCACTTAGAATTAGGCTTGGGCTAAGTAACTCCACTAGAAGATTGGATATATGACATATCATTCCAGCCAAAGACACATATCCGATAACTATATCCATGTCCGTTAATCATATCCGCGGTGATGATGAAGAGCGAGAGCGAAGGCAAGACCCATATCGCGGAACTATCTTGCTGCGAGAGATTTCAAAATTTTCTCGCTCTCGCTCCGAGGACAAACTATTTGATTTCCCTTCATACTTTATTACAGGCTTAGGACTGTCAACCAAGTAAATATTTGATTGTCGTATTTAAAAATCAAATAGTATTTACAATGATTTCTGATCGATATTTTTTTTTCTTTTTTACCTAGTCATAATTTTTAAACTAGGATATTTTTTTGGTTTTTTTTTTACGCTCTCGCTCTCTTACTTACGAACGAATGAACGAAACTTGGACGTGGACGGGCTGGATAGCGGATATACAGGATATAATTATTTATTAGAAAGGGAATGAATGATTCATATCCGAATCGAGACACATATCCGAAGATATAACTGTGTCCGGAGTTACTCAAGCCTACTTAGAATATAAACTTAGAGTCAAATCAAAATACTTATTAACATGTAATCGTCTTGTAATCAACTCTAAAGCCTAGTGCAATGTGTTTCTCGGCTGCCGCTCAAGTCTTGAATGACGAATGTTGAATATTGAAATACGTTGTTGGTTAACTAGACGTGTGTTTGTCGCTGCCGTTACTCATAAATCATTAAGCATTGCTTTGGAGCGAGGTCGCGGGTTTGAACTCGAAGATCGATTTGTTTTAAACAGGTATTTGACGCTCTGCAATATCCGCGATTTTGAAATGTACTGAGAAAATTAAGAGAAGGGATAATAAGGTAACATTTGCGTAATAAATCTTCCCGTGAAGTTTATATGTGTAAGGATAAGTCCTACCATGAAGTTTTAATATGTTAGATTAAATTCTCAGCAGGTTAAAAATTGCAAGAAAAAGGATCTAACAATATTTTAACATTTTCATAGGGAAATATAAGTCTGTACGCAACATTATTATAGTTTCGTTTTGCACGCCTTTTACGTAAATAACAAAAATACCATTGAGAAAACAATTGTAATGAAAGAATAGCCTTACTATCTTCAATTCACAAAAAATCTCATAAACACCACCAGGCCCGCAGCGCCATCTGTCGAGAAGCACCAATAAGAAATACGTCTTAATACACGCCTACTAAATCGGCAAGTTGTGACGTCATAAAACAGAGCTATGACAAAAAATAATAAAAACTATATAAAAAGAGCGCGGCATAGAACGGGTTCGTGGCATACATGTTTCGTATCCATACTGCATATTTATGACTTAATCAAGTGAACCAGCTGTTGCCTCGTAGCGCATTACCGCCTGGTACCTCGGTACACCGTGTCTTGAGTGTAAGTTGGAACAAAGCCTAGAGTTTAATACATGCCAACAGATTTATGCGAGCCCTCAATTGAGTAAGTTAAGTGAGCCGCTCGGAGCCTTGAGTCTTGACGACGGCTGCTCCAGGTTATACCCCATTATATTTACGATATTATATCAAGCCTGACGTAATTAAGCCAATATATGAAGTTCGTGTGTTGAAACATACGTCCTAAATAAGAAACTTCTGGAAACTTAAATATTCACTTACCTTGGAGCTGAAGTTTTTAAAAAGTTTCCATTTTTCAAAATATTGTTGCAAAGTTTTTACAGACATTTAGTAAACGTACTCACACGGGTTTTTTCGCGTAAGAAACTTAATAAAGCAAGTAATAACTTACTTACTTTTTATTTCCCGACGTTTCGAGAGGATTGCACCTCTCGTGGTCGCAGCGGAACTGAAGACATCTGAGTTACCGCTGTGATGCGAGGGTAGGCGTTCCAAGTGTTGGAAGTACCCTCACATGGTCAATGTTAGAGTTTAACGGTGCGTTCACATTAGACTGACACAACACTGACAGGATCCTGGCACTTGGTCTTTTGAGCACATCTCAAACACTTATTAGTTATTAGGGGATTCCAAGCCGCAGAGAGTTTAAAACCGTCTTTTTAGAGACATTGTTCTAAATGTAACGTTCCTTCAAGGTAATGGCCCACATAACAGTACACAGTGTTATCCCTTTAACAATGCGAGTATTTGCCGTTTTATCGTAAATCTAAATACCCTCCCACTCATTTGTGTGTACCAGTTTCAGGAGTGTAATCGGATTCCCCGCGCTCCGTCGACTTGCAGATAGGGTCGTACAAACCACGCGACCACATTACCAACAGACCTATAAATAATTAAATAGTTACATAAACGTAAGAAGCACATCTCATCTCGACTTTAAACCAACTTGTTTGGTACACGCCACAACAGATCCCGGCTCCAGGGTTGACATGAATACCGCGACACCGGGACAAATTATATTAGTTTGAATTGTTTATTGTTTTGACATGGAAATTAGACCTTATGTAAATATTTGTGCTTTGAAATTAGAATTGATTTACAGTGTATGTTAGCAGGGATTCCTTTGTTAATTAAGGTACTCATTAAAATTAGTCCTCGTGGCCCTAATTTAGGTAACATCTACACAAAATCATAATAAACATTTATATTCTAATCATTCATTTCCATCCGGATTCTATTCTTGATAACATCACAGTTTCTATGGAATCTAATACAAATAGATCTTAGCATATGACAAGCTTAGGAAAGGATTTAATGTAGAATTGTTTCTGGCCAGCTGGTGCCCGATGCATGCATTCTGTTCGATAGAGATGCACGACGCACGAACGTGTCTCGAAATCGCATACAAAGTGAATTCCATGAATTGGTTTCAGGAAATAATCTGGAATTTTATTCAACGTTTACTTGTAAAGAATATTTTCCGTGGCTTATAATAAAATTACGTTGCTAACTGCCGTACTTAGAGGCGGCCATTAAATCGGTAGGTACTTAACTAATTGAAGTTTTTTTTCTTATACATTATAAGTCAAAATTACTCATTCAGCCTCTACAAAGTAAGCATTTGACGTCTCTGTGTACGGCCGATAAAGAATGAATGAATAGTCGTTTGGTAGAAGTTTTTCAAGTACAAAATAAATACCGAAAATGTAGTTGTCTTTTCTGATTCCCATAGTTAATATTGTAGAAATATACTTTGTTTCTGTAATGTTTTCACAGCGCACAAGCGTACAAATGTGATCTATATATCATTTGAGGCCGACTGTTTTCACAACAAATTCTTAATCTAACACACAATAAAGTATGTTAGGCTATTATGCATTCTTCATATGTTTACATACACTAGAAAACTGTCTAACTACCGACTTCTTTATAGTGTTTTCAAGCTCTTAGGTGCACTTGCTTAAGCTTAGGTACTTTTTTAGTACAATGGTAATGGTTAATTAGGCTCAATGATCTGAGTATATCGGTACAGTAACGAGGGCTAGGCGTAATTACCTAGCGTACCACGGTAAGTACTGACTCGAACCTAGATTAAAAATAAATAAATGCTGTCGCACTCAGAGACGTTCGTTAAATAGATACTTAACTAATTGACGTTAAATTCATACATTACATGTTTGACATTTGACGTCTCTGATTATGGACCTATAGCTTGAGCTTACAAGAATATTATTTGAATATTTCAACAACGTGATAGGAACCAAAGCTCATTGCTCTACAGTAAATGTGCGTACCAAAAAAAATACCACATATGAACTTTCGACTGAGACTTCTTTGTACAAGTTACAAATTCTATTAATTTATTTTATTGTTCCTTCCAATTATTTCGAACAAATTCCCCCACAAACGTATAGTCACAGTAGCAATCGAAACAAGGCCCGTCACACGAGACAAGTTGAAGAGGCGGGGCTCACAGATTTACGAACCAACTTACCACTTAATTTATAGCAGAAAACTTTGTTGACGAGCAAATAATAGTTTTCAAATGAATTAACTAACTCAGATACTCAGTTCAATAAAGTACTCGGCTTAAATCATTACTCATTGACTATTATTGGTCCACTAGATTCAGTTTTACTGGTTGCTTAAGTTCAAGCGAACACTACTCGTTTTGAATTAAAACTACGTTTACGGATACACATCGCTTTTATTTTACATTTTTATCTGACGTTTTGGCCCCTTTACAGGAATCGTGGTCACAGAAGAGTTTTGTATCCGTAAACGGAAATAGATTCAGTATTGTTAAGCGTACTGGCTATTATGATAAGCGTAAGACACACATAGTGCTGGAGCGACCCCCAGCAGGTCAGTGTGGCACCTTCCATACAAATACAAGGAATACAACGTCACCCGAGCCGCACTCGGCCCGCACCTGCAATTGTGTGTCTTGAGCTTTAGTGTACCTTCACTCCAATTATTACCATTATGCGAAACCTGAACTAACTTCCAAGGATCGCTTGCTAATGCCTCAATGGTAATGGCAAGACCGTTGGCACAGTGGCAGTGAGAGCGCTTACTGTGTCGGGGGTTGCGGATTCGATTTCCTGAGTCAACAATATGTGAAGATATAGTTGTTGGCGACGACGTCGGAGTGTTAATTGTATATTCTTATAAAGTATTTGTGTATGTATATGTAGTAGTATCTGTAAGTTAGATTCCATAACACAAGCTTACTTTGGGTCCAATTAACCGTGTGTGAATTTGTCCGGGTATATTATTTAATAACAATAATGGTTTTACCGCTCTATTCCTATAAATGTGTAATCATTTCAGTCGAGTCCTATACTGGCGATATACGAATCCCGCGTGTGGTTTAAAAGGGATTCAAGTCAAATACACGACACATACATACATAGAATACGTACACATATAACTGAGTTACTCAACAGATTCCTAAAGGGACAGTTACAAATGAGATATTACTTTAAAGTTATCAGTTCCTTTGGTTTCATTAATACGGATGAGTGGAGACCTCGCAATTATAAACGGTTTAGAAAGTAAATATCAGTTTGTTGGATAATTTTCTCTAATACATTTAGGTGCTTAATTTGTTAAGCGCTAATTAGTTTTGGATCTACGTGGTCATGAATAAAATATGCTCAAGCTTTTCTGTATAAAAAGTAACATATATGTCGCCTGATTCAATCATTAATTTTGAGAAGGTCAGTGGCCCTGGTGTCAGAGTTTTAGACCGCCAAAAGGCCTTCGACATTTTATGATTGAAACAACTAGAATCAAATGCTTATCTAGCCAAATTCGAATCACGGTAGCGCTCAGACAGAAATGCCACTTTTGACCACCCATCCAAATAAAACCGAGCTGTACTTTGCTTACCAATCGCAATAAACTAACATTGCTTTGTCAAACTATACCACTAACGCTACGCTACGGAATATCAGCCTTTAAAGTCTAGTACATAACTGCCAAAATGCTTTAAAATTGTGTAGCTTGATGGCGTTAATTGCGTAACAGATAGCGCTACTTTCGCATTCACGATAAGAAATAGGGATTATGTATATTGCTTTCATACATGTATGTGGCGCCCGGGGACAGCGAGGCGACGTCGCGGCAGACCGCGATGGCGGTGGCATGGCGGGACGAGCTGGACGCCTACAAGAGGGACTGGCAATTGGTGGCCCAAAATCGAGAAGAGTGGCGGGAATGGGGGGAAGGCATTTGCCCAGCAGTGGGACATAAGAGCTAACAGTAACAGTAACATGTATGTAATATTCAAGTTCAAGTAAGCTTAATCAACGTTGTGTTTACTTCAAAAAATCCATGCTAAAAACCCACAAGATTTGTTCTAATTTATTCAAAGCTTTTATTAAGCTAAGGCCACATAATCCCAATTAATTAATCATTAAACAACTATATTACCACACGTATCAATAACATATATGTTTGTATGTATAATAAAGTACTTCCGTCACCGTAATCACCGCATCAACGGTGATTAATCACCGAATGTGACGTAATTATGACGTATACAGAGTTTACGTCTAGATTAGCTTCTTGATAAATAACAGTATTACATGTAGTTAATTAAAGCAATCGCAATAATTCGTGGCGTATGAGCGATGGCAATCCAACTTGTATGTAATATAATAATATAATGTAACATATCCGGACAAATTCACACACAGTTAATTAGACCCAAATGTAAAACAACGTGCAGCTCGACAGCTATACAGCTTGGATTGATAATAGTACTTTTAGGGATCAAAACTATTGAGCTTGAGGTATTTTTGTCTTAGCTTCACCGCTTTAAGAGAGACTTGCTCTTTTGGAGACGTTTTTGCAATCGTTAGGTCATGTTGGAAGATTTTAAATAAAATAAAATATTTAGATAACTTCCTACTTTTCAAACATGGTTCGAGTTTGAGATCACCATCTCCCTAATTAGACAAGTGTGTTAATTGCGCCTAATCCTCCACACTGTACTGATATCTTCAGTGAGATGAACCTTTTACCTAGCAGTGGCACATTACAGGCTAATTAATACTTTAACTTTACATATTTTCTTAGCTTAATACTAATATCTTCAGTGAAATGACAGGTATATGCCCTGCAGTAACAAACTCATGGATACTTACTAAATAAGGTTGAATGCATAAAAAGACGATGCAAAAACAAACAATAAGTTAGTAGATATTGAAAAACATTTATTTCGTATTTACCAGCTCCGTATGTAAAAGGTGAACAATATATTTATAATTCAGTATTCTCGAAATTGTTAATTTGTGCGTAATTAATTAACGAACCAGCACGATACAGAGCGTACGCTTATATTTAAGGAAATAATGAAATTAAAATAACGGAATTCGATTTATGAATGTACCGTTTAAATTAGGAAATTGATGTTTCAAAATTCACAATGTTGATTTTAAGTATCGTATTGCGATAAATTGGGGAATACTAGTACGTGTGTTACTACCTAATAAATATTATTAATGCGAAAGTTTGTGAGCCCCACGGTTTCACCTGCGTTGTACCCGTTCCCGCGGGAATTTCGGGATGAAAAATAGCCTATAACGAACAAACAAAACAAATACCTTTTTATAATATTAAATATAGATCTATAGAGGCCAATATTCATTTCGACATATTTTTTGTATGAATATGTTTTCGAAAATCATTTTTTCAACATTTGTGTACTAAAAACGATTTTCATTTAAATATTCATGAATAAATATCCATCGGTTGTCATCATATTGATACCAAAAAGAGGGAATTCGTTCGCCACAAATTCTAGGAAAAACTATTTGGGAGAAACACATTAATAATTGAGGACATTTTATTTTTGGATATATACCTATCATGTTTTTGTTTACCCGTAATTCGAGAAAACAGAAGAATATAAACTTACATTTTTATATCGTGCAGGGTAAATACTTATCTATCTATCTATATATATAAAAATGAAACCCGTTTTTTGTTGTCGTCGCATCCCGCGTGAATGGCTGGACCGATTTCACTAATTCTTTTTTTGTTGTATTTGTTATTATTAGGAGAAGGTTCTTACGGAAAAAAATATTAAGAAAATCTCTCAGAAATATTGAAAAATATACATTTAATTTTGCATATTTAAAAAAACACGCGTAACGAATGTCAATGTCATTCACAGCCATAGACTATATTGAAAGAGCATTGTTTGTTCGGAGTGTAGTGCATGCATCATTGCTACGCTAAGGCGGTACGAAGTTCGCCGGGTCAGCTAGTGAGCTTATAATTTTAGATTGCCTCAAGATATGTGATGTTGACATAACAAAAAAAAATTAAAGACAGATTTTCACAAATAAATGATAAGCACTAAATGATTCTTATTTCATTTTATTTTATATTCAGAAAAATTAAAAGAAAAGAAGAGTAAACATTAAAAAAAAATCAACAAATAAATTTTTTCATTTTTAATTTATTTGGTCATACAATGCCGACACCTCCACTTATAACTCCCACGTTATTAAAAATAAAGTATTTAAATAAAATCATAATACCCCAACAACAAAACAACACAAACTTTTTAAACATCCCTCTTTTTTCCGAGGGCAAAAAATAATGCATTCAACCAAAGCCGCAATACCCTAAAGTCTACCATTTCTACAAGTCGTCCATTTCTAAATTTTACTTCAAAACAAAGGCTCCACTTAAAACTAACCGACGAGAGTATTGATCGGACTTTTTCATTAGTCCTTAAGTCGGAAGAACAACGTTGAGAAGCGACTAACAAAACAATGAATTGTTAAGTAAAATTAATTACTTCCGTGTATTGGTGCTCTCGGTTTAATTACCAGATGGCCGGAGGTGGCGCGACATCCAACTAATTGACCGCGACGCCCGATGAATATTATTTGTTACAGTTAAATGGAAAACGTACGGTACGGTATTGGAGATGCTTTAAGTATATCTAGGCACAGACTATAGAAATATGGCCTTATTAATAAACGATATTTAGTTAAAACACTGTTAAGCAGTCCCTTTTGAATATTGAAAAGGGATAAACCATTGGACAGTAAAAATAAAGCGCGATAGTTCAAAAGCATATTTTATGAATAAAGCTGAGTGATTGTGACATGTAATGTATAAATTATGTTTTACGTTATTCCCTTTTTTAAGTCTAATAGTTAAATGTAGATTTAAAGGCCATCTCTGAGTGGGCAGTTAGTATACTGATGTAAATACTCCACATTTCTCGATTCCTCGATTGTGCGCGGTCGAGTGTGGACGTGTGTTGGCTCTGTGCGCTGCGTTTTTCTGTGAAATTTTGTGATTGGTCTATTTTGTGAATTTCGATTCCTTGTCTCTCTTGAGGCATTTGGACGGGTGGACTCCACCCAGTGGGCGGAACCTGAGCGGGATGGCTGTTTTGAAATAGCTACTAGTAGCTACTAGAAAATAAAGTGATTGTGGTTGGTGGGATTTGGACTCGGTGTCGGCGGAGTGGGAGCCCATGCGCTTGACCGCACGGCCACGGAAGCGTTATCTTACCAGTCGAATTTAACTAACACATTGTGAGGTTCGTACGACAAATTTTTAAAATGCCTAAGGTTGCGCGTACACCACCAGGATCTCTTAATATTCCTCTAAGCACCACCCAATCTGAGCCCGATATTAGCCAACTACTGGAGTTTGGCACAACTTCGTCTCCTAAAACTACTTCGAGGAGAAAAAAGCGACAGAGAATCGAAGAATCTCCACTACATAACTTCAGCTCGCCAACAGACCTAGCATCATTTAAATCTGAAATAATTGAGCTTCTTACTTCATGGAGAAACGAGCAAAACACCACATTATCTAATCTTGTCGCTGATATTGCCGACCTCAAGAAACAACAAGTTCACACTATAAATACAATCAAAGACTTTGAAAAATCTCTAGAATTCATGAATTCTGGCTTTGAAGAGTTTAAGAACAAGATACACATATTAGAGGAGGAACGAGTTTATCACCGTGAGGTCATTAAAAACCTAGAAACCCGATTACAGGATCTTCAAAATCAATCCCGGTCCTCACGTGTGGAAATCCGGAACATACCTAAAATGGAAAAGGAAAGTATCCAAGATCTAACAACCATCGTCACTAATGTTGCAAAAGTCATTAAATCTGAAGTCGCACCGCAAGATATCAGAGACGTCTACCGTATTCCAGGTAAACCTGGTACAAACAAAGTAATAGTTGCTGAATTCAATACAGTCTCCAAAAAGAACAACTTCCTAACCTGCAATCGCAACTACAACAAAAACCAAAAGGACTATTCCGACAAATTGAATACTGTCGTATCAGGCATATCCAAAGAACGACAACGCATCTACATTGAGGAACACCTGCCAATCACACTCAAGAAGCTGTTATTTCAAGCACGGAAGTTTGCCAAGGACAATGGTTTTCAATGCTGGATATCAAATGGGAGAATTTTCTTACGGAAGGATCCAAACTCGAATCACTTCCTCATACGAAGCGAAGAATGTCTGTCAAAGCTGCTCAAACAAGATTAGTACTAGTAAGGTTATAGATTTGTTTTATAGTATGTTTATAATGCCAGTAATTGAAATAATTATCCACAGTTTTTTACTTGTTGAAAATGTAAATTGCTTACAAATTGCTACTGAGAATACCAAGCTTATTTATAATCCTATACAGATTTTTTGCGCCAATTACGCTACTATGCTACTATGTAACTATGCCTTTATGAGTTGCTTTGTGCTTTTTTACGTCAAAATATGTCTGCTCCTCTATATACTGCATTATAGTCTAATTCATCACTCAGACCTTGTGATGCTATTCGCTGTATCATCCATAATATCATTTTTGGCTTATATCATCCTTTTTCTTTAATGACCGAAACGACAGCAGATCTATCTGAATTTGATGACTATCATGTGGCTGAATCATTCTCTTGTGATCCTAGGCATTGCCGTCAGTATATTTCCACACTAAATTCTCCTACCATAAATATTATTCACATGAACATACGCAGTATTAGGAAAAATTTCGATCAATTCACAAGTCTCGTTTCGGAAACGACACTAACTTACGATCTCATTGTCCTTACTGAATGTTGGCTTAAAAACACAGACTACAAAATACCGTTTATTAATGGATATACCTCTATTTTCACATCAAACAATCCCTTGCAAAACGACGGAGTAGTGTGTTTTGTGAATGATAAATTAAATGGCTCGGTAACAGAAGCCCCATTACAAGATGCAAATGGTCTTATCTGTACCATGGAAAATTTTGCAATAATTTGTATATATCGATCGCCCTCGTACAAAAATTTAACCCCTTTCCTTAAAAGTCTCGAATTAGTATATAACGATTTAAAGTCTTATAAAAATATAATATTGATGGGTGACCTAAACGTTGACATCAAAACATTCGACAATGTCGACACAAACGCAAGTGAATACCTAACATTTCTATCCACGATTGGAATGTACCCAGCCCATTTAATTCCTACACGGGCCCGAAATTGTTTAGACCATGTGTTTTTCAAAAACAAATTAAATGCAGTTACTCTTGTTGTAACAACTACAATTACTGATCACTATGCCGTCATAACATCTTTTGAAAACTGTTCGAATAAAACGTCCTACAAACATGTAAAGAGTACTAAATCTAAACTGAACATCCCTGCAATCATCAATGAACTTGAAAATACGGATTTCACAGATATTTTACAGACTACTGACCCTAACTGTGCATCTAACTTACTAGTCACCATGTTACAGGGAATTATTCACAGACATACACGACTTATTCCCATACCCCGTCGCTTAAAAATAATCAAGCCCTGGATCACACCGGGAATGTTGCGTTGTATCCGAAATCGGGACGCTCTGCATATGAAAGTGAAAGTGTCCCCAAATAATTCAGTTATAGCGATTACTTATAAGAGATATAGAAATTTCTGTAATGACATACTTAAAAAACTTAAGACATCATTTGAAAATAATGAGTTTTATAAGGCCAAAAATAACGCTAAAGCCACATGGAATGTTATTAAAAGAATAACGTACGACTACAAACCATCAAATCCACCTGAAGAACTCTTAAAACTAGATTCTGATCCTCTTAAGTCCTTATCACAGGTGAACAGTACCTTTGCGAACATTGGCAGGAACCTAGCTAGTAAAATTGTCCCCAGTTCAAATCCAGTCCACTTTTCATCACCTCAAGCTAAGTTCAATTCTATGGTTCTTTTGCCCACCGATAAAGCAGAAGTAGAACGAATCATTATGGGCCTACGAGTCGATTGTGCTAATGGATGGGACGACATACCAGCAAACATCCTTAAACAGGGTCGTCATGTACTTGTTCCCCTTATTTTGCATATATGTAACATTTCCATCTCATCTGGAATATTTCCTAATACGTTCAAAAAAGCTATCGTAACACCCATTTTCAAATCAGGCAAAAAAGACTGCATCACTAACTACAGACCTATATCTGTACTCTCGGCCTTATCAAAAGTCCTTGAACGGATCCTTAATAATCGATTGACAAACTACCTCAACAAAAATAATATACTTTCCAGACACCAATTTGGTTTTAGACCCGGCATATCCACAGAGGACGCTTTTTTGAGTTTCACGAATTCTCTAGTTAACAAAATTGACAGCAAAAAAGCCTGTTACGCTATCTTTCTGGATATGTGTAAAGCATTTGACACAATTTGCATAACCAAGTTAATATCAAAAATGGAGCAAATTGGAATTCGTGGAATTGCTCTACAGATTTTCAAAAGTTATCTCCAAAACCGTAGCCAACGCACCAAAGTCGGCCATTGCGTGAGTGAGGATGAAAACATCACCTTTGGAGTTCCACAGGGAAGTATCTTAGGGCCTACGTTATTCCTCATCTACATTAACGGCCTCAGCCAGCTCAATCTTCCTCAATGTGAAATCTTCTCTTATGCAGACGACACTGTACTATTGGTTTACGGTCATGATTGGTACACCGCTAAAATTGCAGCGGAGTCTTCTCTTCGCACTATCATGTCATGGCTTTCCTGGAATATGTTAACGCTAAATCTTGACAAAACAAAAGTGATTCGTTTCTCTATTGCAAAAAAGCCTACATCGTCACCCATAAGCTCCGAAATAACTGCCCACTGTTGTGATACACAATCCACAACCTGCAACAATAACTGTGCTACTTTGGAAACAGTGTCATTCGTGAAATATCTAGGCATTTACATCGATGAAAAACTTGACTGGAATCGCCTTATTGAACACGTAAATGCGAGAGTAAGACGTCTTATACACCTATTTAAAAACCTAAGAAATTCTGCACCAAAAGACACTCTTTTTATGACATACTCAGCTTTATGCCAGTCAATAATCTCATATGGTATACCTGTCTGGGGTGGTGCTTTCAAAACCAATTTCATAAATCTTGAACGTAGTCAAAGAGCTATTTTGAAAATTATGACCTTTAAAAAAAGAACCCACTCAACCACATCACTATACGCAGATTGCAAAGTTCTCACTGTTCGGCAACTTTACATTTTACGCACTGTTCTACGCAAGCATAAGGAAGTAACACTCACTGATAACCTATTACGAAGACGGCGTGGAATGCCCGTCTTTAAAGCTAACCAGCGACGTACCATACTTGCCTCAAAGCAATTCGAATCTCTGAGCTGTAGATTATATAATAAGATAAACAAAAAGCTCAACTTTTTTTCTCTCTCCAAATTTCAAGTAAAAAGTACACTAACAGCATGGCTTCAAACCCTAAATTATAATGAAACTGAAGCCTTATTAATATAAACCAATGTATAATACATAACCCAAACGCATACCCTAAGCGAATCATATTATATTATATATATTTACTCAACAAGTTGACTTAAATAATACCCTTATCTTAGAGGAATCAACTGTCTCCCATAGTACAGGGCATCCTAGTTTGGGAGGCAGGGACTCCTGTGTAATGGTATCTAGTAACTATATCCCCTATATCCCCCATTTACCACCATTCATATCTACGTACGCACGCGCTCACATGGGCATACACCATTTTACAACATTATTGAATAAGTGTATAATTAATTATTTATGATAAATTGGCTGTGTTTTAGTGTTTGTAAGATATGTTTGTCTGTGATGTGTTTCATGTATGTACATAGAATTAAGATTAGTTGCTATTACCAGTGTACTCTTTTTATTATGAATAAATAAATATTATTATTATTATAGTGTTTCTCCTCGGAGTCACGGGACAAACCCGGTCTTTTTGAGAGGCATGCGAGGGGATACAGATCCAACTCGTAGAGGCCCTTTGGAGATGTTTAATGTAATGGATTACAACTGCAGGGACACACTCCCGACCACATCAGTACAACATGTCCGGGAATGTGTACCTGCAGAAGTAGGGACTATTGTAAGTAAAAATGAAAGAAAAAGACTGGGCTATGGAAATGAAGGTTGGATGGACTGGAAATGGGATATTGCAAAGAGGTCGGCACCTGCCATAACAAGTGGTGAACAAGTTATCGGCGGCAGGCCGTGGCTCGCCGCCCGCTGGATGGGCCCCCCGAAACAGCCGACGTAGAGACGGCAAGGGGGCAACATCGGCGCGGGCGACTCGGGGGTGTAGAGAGGTGTGCTGCGCTTTCTCTTACGTTACTCGCGGCGTTATGCCCTTTAACACTTCCACCCCCGGATCACACAGCCGACATCGACTGTGCCTCTAACGACCCCCCTCTGGCCGGCCGGTGAAGGCAAGCCAGAGCTGAAAGTCCTGCGGGCCCCCTTGGGGTCCACTCCGACCGGTGAAGGCTCGCCGGAGACGAGGGCCCTGACCGACTCTCCGGAGCACTCGGGAATCGCCCGTGGTGTCGCTACTCACCAACAGCTCGCCACAAGCTGCCCTGCGGGCAGCTTGTGGCGAGCTGTTGGTGAGTTATTATTATTGAGTTATTATTATTGAGTGAGTTATTATTATTATTGGTGAGTTATTATTATTATTATTATACATTTACGTGCATGATTGTCCCTGTATGTATTCCTAACTGCTTACTTAGTGGTGAGCGTTTAATGAACGAACAGTTTTCTTAGACTGTTTCTTTGGCGTGAACATTCGTGAACGGATAAACAGTCTACCGTTCTCTGATAAACTAGTTTATGAATGAACTACAAGCAACGCGTTGCGCTTTGGTCGAGCGAAAATCAGTTCACAACGCGACGATACCTATGCCTACGTCGTCGTCGAGTGAAATACGAAAGTAGCCGAATATTACCGAAGTAGTCTAGTTCCACAGAATAATAAGTACTACAAGTAGCTAGTTCGCCGAGATTGGTCGTAATTATGATAATTTAAAATAGACTCTTAATGTTTTCTATTTAGGTACATTTTGCTTTATCATTGATTTTAATTTTGTTTGTTTACAATAAATTCGTAATATTCGTTATTTTGTTTTATTTATTGTTCAGTCTTGATTGAATTGTTGCCTACGTAATGTGATGTGCGTAAGTCAAGGGTGAAGGAGTGCAATTCATTCAAAGCTCGAACTTTAATTGATATTAAAGTGAATATGTGTACCTAGTTTTATAGGTAGTTTGTGTAAATAATTCTCGTAATTTCAAACTTTCTTGTAAAAAACACTTTTAAAAACATAAAATTTTACATACAAATAAACCTGCCAGTCCTAAGCCTGGAAAAAGTATGAAGGGGAGTTCAGTTTATTTTATTTTAAATAGTTTTGTAATAATCGCCATAGCGTAGTACAACTGCTCACGTTCAGTCTAAGAAGTAAACTAGTCGAAAATTGGACTGTTTTTTAAACTAGTTTATCGTTTACCATAAACGGTCTCGTTGCGTCGACGGAAAATACGTCAACGACCCACCGCTACTGCTTACCATCTATTACATAGGTCGCCTAAGGGCCTCTCAAGTCCAATAACCTTTCATTGATGCTATATACCGTAAATAACATTTAAATGTAACAAGATATGCTTGTACTGTAGGTTTTAATCGGGTTGGCGCCTCTGTTAATTTCTTATCGGAGCCGACACAAAATCGAAGTCCCATAAGTATGAACAGGTTATGTTAAATATAATTAAACTATCCCTATAACATCCATTCGTTAAATATCCGGGTCCGACGACCGACAACTGAGAATGAGGTGCTGCCCTTATGCAGATTGAAGATTCAATAATAAAATACAGAAATTAAATACAGATGTATTTATACACGTTCTTGTTCATTAAGTATAATCTCCCTCAAAGCTATTAACTGTGTATAATAACCGGCTGTTTAACAAGCAGTATCAATAAGATTCTCAGAAAATGAAGTTATCTGTAATTGTAGGTATACTTGTAGCCGTATTACTGTAAACACACAAACAGTATCTCAGATACACCATTACAGTGAACAAGAGCTTGCCTAATGGAAATTAGCTTCCCGGGCTAATTGCCATGAATACGTTTAACATAAATCAATGGTATTTTAAAAACATGACAAGGGCCAACGCTGGATTCGCCCATAGAATAAATAAATACACACCTAATGTTAATATTATGGTGTTGCACGGACAAGTTAATTGTTTTACAGAATTTAATGAATATGTATTAGGTTTGTTGGTTCAAAGCGGTTTAGTCTTTGTTTTCCTGTCGACCTATAAACAAAGTAGATAACATACTTACTTCATTTTGTTACAAATATCGCTAAATAGAAAACACTATTTCTATAAAAATTGTTTATATTTCGTAGCACTTACGTAGCAAGCGCAACCATCCGTAGCCAAAGAAATTATTCGTAGCTACGCAAGGAACATTTCGTAGCAAACATTTTGCGCTACGTTCTGAGGAATGTTAAAAGAAACAACAGTATATAAATTATCATTTAATTGTATGTTTTTCCATTAAAGTATATTATATAATAACGCAGTATTAGGATAGCAATTAAACCCGGGCTCGAGTGTGTTGTAATTAAGTAGCGTAATTATGAATAAGCTTCAACTTGATACATAAATATCAGTTTATAAGGTTCGAAAGCTGATTTCATATGAACGGGACAGAAACCTAATTATCATGAAGATTATGTTTGTTTTGTTAATAATATTTGGGGATCCAATTTAAATAATTGGGTGTGAATTGGTCATAATATGAGTGTTACACAATAATTTCTAGTTTTTATTGTTCTATTGGAAAACAAAGACGTATAATTTACGTACGATCGGACTGTTCTTTAATTCATATGTTCGTTCTTTAACATCTATAATTAATCGAAAGTACGTTTACGGATACATTTCGCTTTTATTTAACATTAGCAGCGCCCCGCGGTTTTACCCGCGTTGTGCCCGTTCCCGTGGGAATATCGGGAATTTTTTTACATAAAATCCTTCCTCTTGAATCACTCTACCTATTACAAAAAACCGCATCAAAATCCGTTGCGTTATTTTAAAGATTTAAGCATACAGACAAACAAACAAACAAACAGACAAAAATAGCGACTTTGTTTTATACTATGTAGTGATTTTTTTCTGACGTTTCGGCTCCTTTACAAGAACCGTGGTCACAGAAGACTAAAATAAAAGCGAAGTGTATCCGTAAGCGTAGTTTCAATTCAAAATGAAAAGTGTTCACTTAAACTTAAAAAAACAGTTTTTATTGTTAATTTCTATAAGACACACAAATAAGTAAATTCCTGTCCCAAAATCTCAAATTCAATCAAATTAATACAAAAAATATTGTTTCCTTACAAAGTTCTAAAGATTCAGTCTTATGCAAGTTATGAGCATTATGAGTAATACAATCATTAGATAGACCTTAACACAGTTAATATAAAGGTCAATATTAAGCGCACATTCAAACCAAATTGCTCAAAAGAATCACTGAAGTGAATTAGAAACCTAATTAAATGCCTGCATCGCATCACAACCTTAACAAAAATTAAATTAGTATACCACGTACATATAACTACGTATGTTCGTCAGTTTCAATACACGATGTGTTGTTATATACAAACTATTTAAACACATTTAAGTACATCGCCTCCTCGCTAGCAATATCGAGATTCAAATTTCGTTCGAAAAACATAAAATTCATTCATAATAAATTATTCTTAACTAAAACTAAACTTAGAATTAACAGCCTTATAAGTAAACACAGTTTGCGATATACACTCATACTGAGCGCACGCCTGTCGCTGCCAGATAACAAAATCAGTGTTTCTCAAACTTTTGTCTATTTTTATTCTGTGACAATGTTTGACTGTAGCAGCTGCGGAGCTAAACACACAGATGGCACGGTGTGCACTGTGTGCAAGCTTCATTTCGACTTCGCGTGTTCAGGAATTACGGAAACGGGCTACAGAAGATTAGGTGACAGAAAGAACCTTTGGCGTTGTCCTAAATGCAAGTCTAGCCCGGCACCTTCTCCCTCTATTGCTCCGACGTCGCCACTTCCTTCTTCGAGCCAGCTGGATAAGATGCAAGAACAACTGAACAATATCCTTTTCCAGCTCACTCCATTAACATCTCTCTTGGAAGATGTGAAGTCAATTAAGGCTGAGCTCCACAGCGTAACGGATTCCCTCAACATGGCTCATGAGCTAATCAATAAATTCTCCGGCACCGTGAAGACCCTGGAGTCGCGAATTGTCAAGGTGGAGAAGGCAGCCTCTGAAGTTGTTGTTTTACAAGAGCAAGTTACCAAACTTACACGTGACATTGAGGAGCGGGAACAGTGGTCCAGATCGAACAATGTTGAGATTAGGGGCATTCCGCAGAAAAATACCGAAAATCTATTCGATATAGCTGCAAATATCGGAAAGCTGTGTGAATTCCCAATTTCTAAAGAGCAAATTAACTACATCACGAGAGTTCCGACCAGAGTGCCAAATGCTACAAAGTCCATAATAGTGGCATTTAATAATAGGTACATTAAAGAGGAATTCATAGCGAAGTCAAGAAAATGCAAGCATCTCAATGCTTCGAACATGGGATACTCAACTTCCAGTATTATATATGTCAACGACCACCTAACTCAACATAACAAGATGTTACTAACAAGGGCAAAAGCATTAGCCAGAGAAAATAATTTTCGATACGTTTGGGTCAAGCATTGCAAAATATTGCTCAGAAAATCGGATACATCCCCAATACTTACTGTGAAGTCCGAAAAAGATCTCACAAAAATTATTTAGTTTTGTTTATTAATGAATTAATTTTAGTTATAAGCGCAGTGGTCCACAGTTTGAGAGCCGTGAGTGAGCGCCGATGTCTTTTGTTCGAGCGAGTAGTCATCAGGTTTACACAAGTAAGTTCCTTATCGCTCTTTGAGGTATTGGTGGCGTACGCGCATTCTTGTAATGGTTTGGATCGTAATTGTTTGTACACTAAGCTTATTATCGCTTGTGCTATGCACGGCTGTTCCGTTGTTTACACTTTACCTGCTGAGCTTAATATCGGTTGCGCTCGATTACGTTTTAGTAAAAATAACATTTATTCACTTTTATTTCTAATTTGTAATAACAATTCAATCAGCTGTTCTAAGTCTATCTGTTGGTTAATTATTATAGTAACTGTTTTCTTAATTAATTTAAAATATATTTACACATTCCATCCAATAAGTATTACAATAGTTCGATATTTATTCGGAGGGACTATTGCGTTTGTTGTTTATTATTACTTCATTAAACTATACTTTAAAGACACTATACATAATTGTTTTAAAACACTAATTACAGATAAAACACAAATATTTCGATTATTACAAACTACATATTTATATTTGTGGAGTAATGTGGGTACTAAAATAATATTTCTTTACTTATACTTTTTGAATAGCACTTTAATTTTTATTTATATTAAACAACAGTTTAGGTATGTTATCATTCTTTTTTACGTATTTCTTCAATATTTTACATACGAGTTCATACAATTTAACACGATATTAAACCGGTTTATTAGCGTTAAGACTATATCGAGTAATTTTATCATACCTTTTTGTTGCCTATTGTCGTTGTGTAATTGTTTTGGTTTAAATAAATTAAACATATTTAAGTTAATATGGGTGGTCGGTCGCATTGTTTACGTTATTATCTTTGAGCTTTTTATGTTATTGTTGCCAGTAATGTTGGTTTGGTTAATTCGCTTATCTGATTTGACTTATCTCAATTATTATTTTATTTATTCTGATATATTTTTTACTATTTGGAATGGCTAATTCAAACTTAAATATATATTACCAGAACACTCGTGGGCTACGCACAAAAACGCATATATTTAAAAGAAATTTGTGTCTAAGTAGTTTTGACATTATTTCACTAACAGAGACTTGGTTATTATCCGGTATTTTCGATGCTGAGCTCTTTGACGACAAATATATAGTTTGGAGGCGGGACAGAGATTACGTCAGCACACAGGAGCTATACGGCGGTGGGGTGCTCTTGGCGGTGCGCAAGGAGCTGGCGGCCGTCGAGCGCCCCGACTGGCGCTCCTCAGCGGAGGATATTTGGGTAACACTCAGTCTGCGCTCAAACACTCGCTCCACGTATAAACTACATATATGTACCTTATATTTATGTAGCGAGAATTTAGGTCATTCATATGCTGATCAGTTAAGAAATTTTACAAATAATCTATCGGAGATTGTGAACTCATGCTCAGACGATAAATTTCTCATCATGGGGGATTTCAATTTTGCGCAAATTGATTGGAACACAATAAATAACTGTCTGGTACCCTCAGGTGTCACGGGAGAAGATCAAATATATTTTTTTGATACAATATCCGAATGTGATTTAACCCAGTATAATTCACACCGTAACATTACTAAGAACAGGATACTGGACTTAATCTTCAGTAACACTGTCCTAAAGGTTAACCATTGTACTGACCCTCTTGTACCTGAAGATGGCCACCATAAGTCTCTCTCTATTCAGCTTCTCGATAACTTTGAATTTTTAAAACCTAATTTAAGATTAAAATACTTTTACAATAATGGGAATTATATTGAAATAAATGAAGCTTTAAATGAAATCAATTGGGACACATACTTTAATAATTGTAACACAGTAGACGAAGTATTAGATTATTTTTATGACACGTTATACAAACTAAGAGACAGGCATATAAAACACAAAATGGTGTATCCCTCAACATTCCCACCTTGGTATAATTCTGCTCTTAAAAAGATGTTAAAAGAAAAATTCAAATTCCTAAAGAAGTTTCATATATACGGCAATACCGCAGATCATGACACTTACGAACTGCTTAGAAAAAGAGCTAAGTCACTAGAGGAAGATTGCTATCAAACTTACATAATAAATACTCAGAATGAGATATCATTAAACCCACGATTATTCTGGTCATACGTCAAAGCGAATAGGAAAGATAAAAATATCCCATCCACATTATTTTATGAAAACTTAAGTGCGGATTCTGGCGAATCGATCTGCAATCTGTTCGCCAATTATTTCAAATCTACGTTTTTGCCAAATTGTCCAACTTCCTCACTAGATTCTAACAGCTCGAAACCGTCAGTAGATTACGCAGTCTGTGGTCAACCGGGCCTAATCCATGATATCGCTGTGAGAGAAGATGAGGTTTTCCATTTACTAAAAAATTTAGATATTAATAAAGGTCCGGGTCCCGATGGTATAGTCTCTATTTATATAATTCGCTGTGCTAAGGCCCTCTCTAAACCTCTAGCCATGATTTTTGAAAGATCTTTGAGAGAAGGGATTGTACCCCAAGCGTGGAAGTCGGCATTTGTAACTCCAATACACAAAGCCGGAAACAAAAACGACGTTAGGAACTATAGGCCGATTTCAAAGCTCTGCATTTTCGCCAAGGTCTTTGAACGCCTTATTTACAACCAAGTTTATAGTGCCCTTTCCGCCACTTTTATTCCAGAGCAACATGGGTTTCTTAAAAAACGCTCTACTTTAACAAACTTAATTTCATTTGCGGAGTATTTGACGTGTCATATGGAGTCTGGTGGACAAGTCGATGCCATATTTACCGATTTTTGTAAGGCATTTGACCGTATAGCCTATTCTGTTCTCCTCCAAAAACTATATAATGCCGGAATTCATGGCAATCTATTGAGATGGTTCATGTCTTATATTGCACACAGGCTACAGGCAGTAGTTACCAATGGCTTTCAATCTGCATGGTATGAAGTTACATCTGGTGTTCCTCAAGGATCTCTATTAGGGCCTCTGTTATTTATTATATTTTTGAACGATATCCATTCTTGTTTTCATAATTCACATTTTCTACTTTATGCGGACGACATGAAAATTTTCAAAAAAATCTGTAATATTAATGATTGCCACCTATTACAAGAAGATCTGAATAGATTTCAAGATTATTGCAACCTCAATAAACTAGATTTAAATGTCTCTAAATGCTTCTCAATTACCTTTAGTCGAAAATGTAATTTAATTCAAACACAATATTTTATTCGAGATCAACCGCTTGTAAGTAATGCCGAAATACGAGACCTTGGGGTAATTCAAGATGCCAAGTTGACATACGGAAGCCATGTAGACTCCATAGTTAAGAAGGCTCGCAGGGCGCTTGGTTTTGTCATGAGAATGAGTTCACAATTTTCAAGTGTTAAAGTTTTGAAAATTTTATATTGTAGTTTCGTGCGTAGTATACTCGAGTATTGTTCGCAAGTATGGAACCCACAATATGATACCTACATCAGAAGGATAGAGGCAATCCAGAGGAAGTTCCTAAAGTATATCCAATACAAATGTAGACAATGCGATGCTGACTACTCAGATAGATGTAGAAGACAGCACATGTTACCCCTTTTTGAGAGACGTAGGATAGCTGATGTTTCTTTCTTATTTAATATCGCTCAAAATTTAGTTGATTCTCCACATTTATTATCCAAGTTGCAGATTCGGGTGCCTTCGCGGAAGGTACTTCGACACACGCCGTTTTTGTGTGCATCAATGTCCAAAACCAATTACAGACAAAATTCATACCTCATTCGAGCGGTAAGAGACTTTAACAACCTTGCAAATCTCACGGACGTAGACCTATTTGTAACTAAACCGCGAAATGTTAAAACAATAATGACATCACTTTGGATGGTTTGACCTAGATTAGATTATCAATGTTTTGTTATGGCAGCTTGCAGGTGTATAGTTTAGTTTTATATATATATGTGAAAACATGTAAATGGTGTTGTCCTTACATAAGTTTAGATTTAAGGTTAATAATATCACTGTTTGTTTTCCTATGAATAAAAAAAAAAAAAAAAAAAAAAAAAAAACGTGGTGTTAAGACAAACTTAGGATACATGAAAATAACTTCATAATTTTAATTAATTAAACACCTAAATGCACCTGCAAAATTAACGCCCATGTTTATATTCCCGGATCCAGCTTATGTCAAAAACTTCACTATGGTAATATTGTCAAAGAGGGAAAGACCCTTACACAGAAACGTCAAAAGCTTTCTTAGTATATTGATTTTGACATGTTATGTTTAAAAATAAAAAAATAAAAAAAACGTCAATTAGTTAAATGTTGACTTAATGGACGTCTCTGAGAGGGCAGTTCGAGGCTTGTCGAGAGATCACTATACGGTGAGATTTTATGTGCCCCTTTTGATATCTTCTCTTTTCTCAATTCCTATGGATTTTGAGAAATTCTAAGCATATATTAATACCACGTCTACTTGTAAGACTAATAGTAGTTCTCGTGTTTACCTCACTACATCTATTTTACAGTTTTGTCTTCCTTTAAACGAATGCTTGACAATTTCATTGAGTTCCTCTCAACGATATAATAATTATAATATAAATATACTTTTGTACTGTCTCTGAGTTCGTACTCTAATTTATGGCAAATGATAAAACACAACTATCACATATTTTTTAGTGGAGATTCTGAATGCCAAGGAAAATTCGATTTTATTACTTTGAAAGTAGAGTCTGGTTTCGTTCAGAGGTATTGCCTGGCTGGACCGTTCTTTCTAGAGTGTGGTAGAGTGTCGTCATTGTTTCCTGTGTTGTTGTTATGTAAAAACGCCATTTCGACTCCGGCGTCTCCACTCTATAAGAAATAAAAATTACTTCATACAATATTCAACATTTTCTTGAATGTACTATTAGATTGAGCGAGTTCACATGTTGCGAGCCGTGCCATAGACGTGAGTGAACGATTGAAGATTTGACACATGTCAAGCGTTCTTCGAATATTTAACTCGTCGGTCAACTTGCAAACTCGTTCACTCTAAGCGACGCTTAAGTTAAACAAAAGAATGATAGTTATCATTCATATTAGTAGATCATACATTTAAATTATTTGAAAATAGAATATGTTAGTGATATACGAAGAAGGTGAACAAAATAGGTTATAAATAAATAAAATGAACCTTTTCAGACTTTCTCAGTAATACTGGCACACCGAAAAACGAATTAAAGTTTAATCGTTCTTTATTTGCGGCAAGTTCTATTGATAGAAGTAGAATAATAGCGAAACTAACAACGAAATAGTTCATGCATTTAAATTCGGAATTATTTTCGTTTCTAGAAATTTCTTCAATCAAATACATTTGATTATCTGGGTTAAACTGAAGTATTTTTATTTTATAAATCTAATGCGTCGATAATATTGAGCGGGTTTAGCTGTAAACGTTGAAGTTTAATAAAATTCGTGCTGAATAAAATGTCTGAAACTTTTCTCTCAAATAGCCAACTCCAAGCATGTTACCCCAGTCAACTAGTAAGTTAATGAACTGATTACTTTTTAAAGATAAAAGTAATTAATAGTTTTTTTAAACTTACGCGATTTATTCACATAGGTATAATAGTAATAGTTGTTTCTACAAGTGACTTCGTCCGTTGATAACGAAATGATGGCGCCATGCCAGTTTGAAAAGTATGTAAATCGCGTTTACGTAATTTTCACAAATGTGGGTCATCTACATTTTCTTGACCAGAGACAAAGTTTTCGCATTTATTCTACTAGTCGCGCCCTGCGGTCTTATCCGCGTTACACCCTTTCCCGTAAGAATTTCGGGATAAAAAGTATCCCATGTGTTATTCTTATGTATAACCTAAATAACTGGTAAGTTTCAACAAAATCTGTTCAGTCGTTTTGGCGTGAAAGAGACATACATAAAATAGACATACATACATCTATCCTCGCGAACATTCGCATTTATAACGTTTTGGAATCACGGGACAAGCCCGGTCTTTTTCAGAGGCATGCGAGGGGATACAGGGGATACAGATTCAACTCGTAAAAGTCCTTTGGAGATGTTTAATATAATGGATGATATTAGTAGGATTATAATATAAGTATAAGGATATAGTAGGTAATACTATAAGTATAATAGGTAAGTAGGTAATAGGATAAGTATAGAATATTAATATTCGTAAGATAAACTTACCTCTGAATGCATAGGATTGGCAGTGATAGTCATAGGAACCTTCGCCGGAATGTATCCGTTGGTGCCTCCCGACTCGGGTACGGAACCCTTCTCCTCTGCGAATTAATTAGGGTTCAGTAAACACACAAAGTAAATAGTTCAACTATTTAGGGTTCAAACTTGGAGTTTTATAACTAAAAAGCTAAATATTTAGCGAAGTAACTAATTAGTGTCTAATTACGTAACTCGTAATAGATCTGTCTGTATCGAATAGAATACAATTTTATTTTATTTTTATTTCATATTTCAAACAAGCGCTGATCTTGCCAATTACATTACCTATTTCTATTTTAATAGTGCGGCGTTTAGAAACTCATTCGAATGTTATTTTATTATATTTTTTTGCTCTGCCAATCCAGTAACGTACGAAAAATTCCATTTCCGCTGAGCTAATTAATTTTTAAATGCTTTAATTTTTGATTTGGGGAGAGGTAGTTGAGTTGTTTCGGGATCAGTAACCGCGTAACTTGTATGTTGAGTACTCACTACTCGGCACCCTCTTGGCGCGGCGGCACAGCAGCAGCGTGACGGTGAGCACGAGGAGCAGCGCGGCGGCGCCGGCCGCGCCGCCCGCCGTCACCAGCGTGTCGGCGCGCCGCGGGCCCGCCGCCGGCCCCGGGCCCGGCGCCGGCGCCGGCCCCGCCATGCGCTGCGTCTTGCCCACCTGTTGCAATAACACTATATTAAATACCAGCCGCGCCCCGCGGTGTTACCCACGTTGTACCTGTTCGCACGGGAATTTCTGGATAAAATATATACCATGAGTTATTCTGATGTATAACCTATATTACTGTAAAGTTTCATCCAAATCCGTCCAATAATTTTTTCGTGAAAGAGTAACAAACATACATCCATACATACATCCATCTTCACAAACTTTCGCATTTATAACATTAGTAGGACATGTCAATAGAAGAAGAAAGAGCAAAGGCCGTGTCGTACGAACAGCTGAAGAGGATGGTAGAAGATAGAGAAAAATGGAAGGAACTCCATCGATGACTGCCTAGTTCTTAAGTTCAAGAAGAAGATCAATAGAACAAGAGTGCGTTTCCATCGAAGCGGGCCGAAGCTAAGCAGAGCTCGATCGACCAATCACAATCCGGTGTCATTATCAAGCATTTTCGTCACTTTTATCCTCTTCCTTTTTTCAGCAAAAAGACGGCAAAAGTTTACTGATGGCATCAAGGTAGAATGCTAGAATGCGAATGCAATAAACGATAACGATAAGTCTAACCTATCTTAACGCTTACCAATATAGAACTGAATCCGGACGGCGCCTGCATGGTGTACGCTTGCATCTTGACCTCGTAGGCCGTGTCAGGCATGAGGTGGTCGAGCGCCAGCGAGCGCGCGCCGGCGGGGGCGACCACCTTCTCGTACTCGGCCACCGTGCTCACGCGCCGGTAGTACACGTAGAAACCGGCAGCGGACACGTTTTCAGGACCACTGGACCACTGTGGTGTGAAAATGTAAATTTAAAGTATTATGTCATAAAAAGTGAAGTAAAGTATTAGCCTGTAATGTCCCACTGCTGGGCAAAGGCCTCTCATCTCACTGAAGATATCAGTACAATGAGGAGGATTAGGCGTAATTACCGCGCTTGCCTAATGCGAGTTGGTGATCTCAAACCCGAGCCATGTTTTGAAAAGTAGGAAACATATTACACAAAATGAATCAAGAAGAAGGACAACGAACTACACTACAAAACAGGCGCGTGCACACATAGATGCGTGCTTGGAAGAGTTGAGATTCGGCAGGGTTCAAGGCGATTAGGTACCTACATCGAAAATTTTTATAATCGTAAGTCTATGAATGTGTGAGTTTTAAATATGGCTTTCTTGATTTGCAGTTTGGTTCCTTTTTTTAATTAAACAAATATTTCCTTCGAGTTCAATTTTATCTAGCATTACCAGTCAATTTCAACCTGGAAAGATAGTAATCCCTCTATAAGAAGTAATAGAGTTCAAATTAATTACTCTTATCTACAATAGCTTGCTCCAACAAACCTTCCACTCCAACTGCAAGCTGTTCGGCGAGGTCGCCAGCACGTGTTTCAGCTCGGGGTGCTGAGGCTTCTGGAACGTTCCTCCCTGGAGGTAGAACTTGGCGCTACTCTTCCCTTGCTTGTTGTCCTGGTTGGAGTACACTGCGGCGACTCGGAACCTGGAGTGACAGCGTCAGTAAGTAAGTAAGTTCGAGAAGGTTGGCCAACCCTGGTGTCGGAGATTTTAGACCGTCTTCAGATCTTCGACATGGTCTAACGATTGAAACAACCGCTACCGACAATTCAACGTGCCCTCAGAAGCAAGACAGCGTTCAGAGAGAAATGCAACTATTAGTCACCCATCCCAGCTGCATGTTGCTTAACAATTGCAATGGGTTAACATCGCTAAGCTAAGCTACGCCAAGAGCGCTACACGTAAGTACCTACATTTTTATAAAACAACTAGCTAACCCGGTAAACGTTGTTTTGGAATATAAAAATTAAGGGTGGACCTCCCTAATCACTATAAATTGAGATGTAAGCTATCCCATCTTTCAAGTTGGATCAAATTGCACACAGTGTGCATATCAAATTTAAAATCGGTTCAGTAGTTTAGGAGTCCATTGCGGACAAACAACGTGACACGTAATTTTTATAGGTATATAAAGATGTGTGTGAAAGAATAAAACCACCCTCCTGATCTCGACCCTCAAGCACGACTACGTGCCGTCCTAATATACCTGCTCTCTAATGTAGTATTTTACACAATTTTATAGTTATCGATTTTAAGGGACTTTCCTTTCGGTCCCTTTCTGAGACATGTAATAGAAATCCATTGAGTTTAACGGGGACCCAACGCCAGGTATAAATTTATTAAAACTACCCGCTATTTATACTATTTCATGGCCTAAAAAAGCGCCCATAATAAATTAAGTGCCAACGAAATACATTTGCTTTAATAGTTAAAGAGTTCTCAAAATGAATTCTTTACCTTTTAGAAATGAAGTCACAATTTTCAGTGGAAATGTTTTTTAGCTTTCATAAACGTTAATTATCCGGAGTTTAGTTAAAATAACGTTTTTTAAATATTCTTTTAACTTTAACATTTTAAATATAACGCTTTTCACTAATGGAATATTAATTTAAGTTTAAATAAAGAACAAAAAACAAAGAGTAGATGAAACCGTGGAGCTAGCAACTTATTTCCGCGCCCACAGTTCTGTCTATGGTTGCCCACAAGAATTTTATACTTGAGCTAATTTGTGTGTGGGCAGGCGTGGGGCAGACCCAAAAGTCAAGTTAATAACATAACTTTTTAATAGACAAATGCTTATTGAAAATAGTTCCTTAGATAAAAGAGGTTGATCAAAGTGATTCGGCGCTGCCTTGCCGGCTCAATGAACTATACCATAAACCAAATTATTCTAGTTCCTCTGAGAAATTCCTCGGATCTGATTCCATCTCGATGAAACACAGCATCGAATATAAACTAAGGTGAATATTTTTATGAAAGGCAAATGTATTGAATAGTATATGGGCGTCAGGGTGGGTTATATGGGTCAATTTGGCTTTTCCTAAACATTTTAAATACGAACAAATTCTTTTATTTATATAAAAAAAACAATATAACTTAAAATCTTAGTATCTTGACTGCTTGAACTCTCAAAATAAACATACATAATAAAGTATTTTATCTGTTTTTGACGCCATTTCATGCCCATTTCCTCCCAAAAACCGAGCCCTGAGTACGTCCACATCACGTACACATTGGCATAGATAACATTTCGCTCACTTGTAATATTTATTTGGCGCGAGTCCGTCTATGGCTAAAGAGTGGATGTGCGAAGGTATCTCGTGATTGGCCGTGTTCCATTGTACGTTGGATGCGTTCGATACCTCTTTATATTGAACCTGAAATACAAATGGAGGTAAAAAAATATTCATAGGTTTATTTGGAGGAATAAGCGAAGCTTTTTGTTGATTTGTTTTAAATTACAACCAAAAATAGTAATTGATTAGTACTACTGTAGGTTACATCGCAATATAGTATTAGCCTGTAATGTCCCACTGCTGGCCAAAGGCTTCTCATCTCACCGAAGACAGTACAGTGAGGAGGATCACATCAAAGTCGAAGTCAAAGTCAAATATGTTTATTCAATTTTGGCCCCATAGAGGCTCTTTTGAACATACCATCACAGCGCAATATGCACCATCGATATAATTAAGTGAAAGAGAATACAACGGTATTGCATTCCCTATATTTGAGGGTAACCATGTTGTTTAAGTTGGTAAGCAAATGTGGCGAGCGATAAAAAAACTTCCAAATGGCGTAAGAGCAATTTAAACGTCATTAGGTATTCTTTATCGCTAAAGTCTTAGATGTTACTTTATAATATAATGTCGTTTCTGCATATAATAGATGAATTTAGTATTTTACTAGCCGCGCCCCGCGGTGTTATCCGTTTTGTACCCGTTCCCTTGTGAATTTTGGGATAAAATGTATCCCATACGTTATTATGATGTATAACCTATATTACTGTAGAGTTTCGTCTAAATCCGTCAAGTAGTTTTTTCGTGAAAGAGTAACAAACATACATACATCGATCCTCACAAACTTTCGCATTTCTAATATTAGTAGGATTTATTTATTTATTTGCTTACCTTATAAAACTGTATAGGGAGTCCGTGGTTGGGTCCTTTGGTCCAGGACACCATGACACTCTCGTCTGTCAACCGGGTTATATTTGGACGCGATGGAGGGATCAGAATGGCTGAAAATAAAATCCATAACGTAATGTAAAGTATAAGCTCATCTCACTGACGATATTAGTATAGTGAGGAGGATTAGGAATCATCTTAATTGAGCGAAAATCAAAAACGATTGGTCTATGCTGCTGAAATAGGAATGAGATTAAAAGTAAAGTTAAAAGTATTACCGCCTTCTTCATAAACGATATTAAACTTAAACAGTGATTTGAAGTGTTTTGTCTCTTACGCTCTTTAGCAAATAGTGTGTGTCGGAAAGAGACAAACCATTTGAAAGCTAAAGTGCTAAGCGTTTATAAATAAGGCCCTTAGTCTGTTATATTTTCCACTGCTGGGCAAAAGCTGGGATATTAATAAAACTAAAATATTCAAAAGTACAGAGGGTTAAATCAGCACTTTTTTGAAATTATATTTAAATCATCGCGAAAAATATCACCCGATCGCACGAACGAAAAGCTGACATACTTTAATTAACACTTCATGATTCGTTAACGCAGATCCATCATTAAACGCTGACAGTTCTTAATGGATTAGTCACTTTAAAATATAATATTCATTTAAACAACGCGTGCATGTCAAATAAACTTTATTTTGTGCAGTAAATAATTGGTTTTGGTAAAGCGCAGTACTGAACAGTTATTTTTATTTATTTAAGCAATTAAACAATACAACGTGATTACATTTTAAAATTAGAATGTGCAACTCATTTTATAATTCAAAATTAGAACTAAAATTTATATTTGGAACTCGTAATTCGAAACTCGATTGTTTTAACAATTTACATACATTAAACAAAACAATTGAACGAGTTAAATTCTAAAATCAAAATGTTGAATTTAATCCAACAAATAGCGGAGTTGGGTGATAAACTTTTATGCGAATACTTACGTTTATGTTTCCTAGAATTCTTCTTGTTATGCCTCTTAGGCGGTTGCGGCTGGAACTCCTTTATCTTGGTATCCTCCCCAGAGTAATCCTACGATCAAAATATATCCCTTTACTTTCACTCGCATACCAAATAAGCTTACGTTTTATTAACATTTTATTTGTATAACAAAGTATGGAGTACAGACTGCGTACCTAATTCGGTAGGTACTAGTTATATGTCAGCGGTTTCGTTCGTTGTTCTTGATTTTTTAGGAAGTTAGGTATTTTGTTTCAACGTATAATATCTTTGCTTCAGATTATTGCCTACAATAAATTACAAGTTTGAAGGTGCATTTTCAGCTGCTACATTATACTACGCTTTATTATTAATTATTATTAGTGAGGTTATATATTACGAGTACATCAGTAGTGGTAAGTTCAACAGTCACATTTTCGAAAACCGCCTAAGAGGGACTACTTACTGTAAGCCAAGCTTATTTATCTTATGTCGTATAGCTGACGTAGTTTTTTTAAACTAGTACACAAACTATGAATTATCTGATTAAATACAACTATGAGGACGAATCTTACCGTGTCAGATATCTGCAATGGCACTACGGTCAAGAGCGCCGCGTCGTACGCGCACCCTAGCGGGTTGCACGCGAAACACTGCACTATGCCGGCGTGGCGCTTCTCTACGTGCTCTATGTAGAGGTCGGTGTCTATGGGCAGAAGGAAGTACAGGTTAGTAAAAGAAAAAAATAGTAATGTCCCACTACTGGTCAAATGACTCAAGGTGAACAATGTAACCTTATATATAAATTCTCGTGTCACAATGTTAGTTACCATTACTCCTCCGAAACGGCTTGACCGAATTTTGTGTGCATATCGGTAAGGTCTGAGAATCGGTCAACATAAATTTTTCATACCCCTAAATGTACAAATTAAGGATGATCCACCCGGGTTTTTACCCGTTTACCGGGTCAGCTAGTATAAGATAAAATTTACTTAAATTTACAAAAAAACACAATAACTAATACGACAAAAATAATTAAAACCGAAATAGCCTGGAAATATATATTTTTGATGTTGAGCAAAATATCCCTTCATTTTGACTGAAGCAACCGAAAATGCATCGGTCGCAAAAGTAATTAATGCTGCATACATTGTAATGGGACAATGAAACATCCAAAATTATCCACATTTTATATGCTTTCACGGTTGTAAATCTCACCAATTTGCACTATAAAATGTTCATTTTCGGTGCCAAAGATTTTTAGTTTACGATCTTATCTGATATTTCAAGGACTGTTAAGACGAACAGTTTATTGCCGCGTCTCATATAAAGAGCTTTTAGTGACACACTCGACAGGGTTAATCAACAAGTTTAAAGACGAAGCTTTGGGGAAAGTGCTTAAATTCTTATGGTGATTGTACATTTAAAGTTATAGTTGTGTCAATCGGAATTGTTCGAATCAAAAAGTCCGAATCAATTTTCAATGAACAGATTGATTCGATGACTCGAGAAAGTTTGTTCAATCGTTTAAAAAAAAAAGGTCGATATTAAAAATCTAGATCTTTGAGCAAAATAAAAACCGTACAACTTATTATTAAGTATTTTTATTTAGGTCCCACATTCCGCGACACATTTTTAATTATCACCATTGAAATATTATTATCATTATTGCGGTATCAAACCAGCAACATAGATATTACCTATTTTGAAGCACCAAATATAGTGAGGGAAGGCTAAAACCGTCCCAAATTTGAATACATTACGATTTGATACCAAAAACGCATTAAATTCAAATCAAATTATGAATAATGAAAATGCTAATTAACTCAAATACGGCATAAAACTCAATAATTGTGATAGACATATTATGACTGCTAATAAATATTCATATACTTTAACACGTCATGATGCGTTCGCCGCTCGCTCGCACTAAAATGGACAAGCGAATAACCAACGATGAAATCTATTTAATGGAAGTCTTCTAACTGGTTTATTAATAATGAATGGGACCGTGTAATGCAATTTTTGGAATCGAAATGATTGAAATATGTCCGTAGAGCATGAATAAAATATTTCGGATTTTTCGGAAGTTCGATACAATTTTGTACTTACATATTATGTGGAAATGGCCAGTCGGTATTGTTCGATATTTGAAACTATTTCGATACTACTTTTATAGTACTTAATAAAGAGAGTTCTACGAATACTCTCTTCAGCTTTATTATATTAGTATACTAGCGGCCCTTGTTTTGCTTCGGATGGCCATTTCACCCTCTTAGGGTTTGAATTTCCCTTTGAAAAGGAACCCCCATGCAAAATTGAAGATCTTACCACTTGTAGCTTCCAAGATTTCGTGATTAACCAGTACGTGGTATTTCGCTTTTTAATATAAAACCATTGCTCTTACAATACCAAGACACTTACTGGTAACCTTCACCCCCTTGCCATTCCTCAGGGGCTGCGCGTTGAGCACCCAGAAGACGTTGGGCGGCGGCTGGGCGCGCGGCGGGCCGCACGGGAGGTGCACGTCCCCGTCCTCGGACGCCGTGAGGTTGCGCAGCGCGCCCTCCCACGACGGCGGCTGCAGCGCCGACACCTTCCACGAGCGACGCACTCCGGTGGCCGAGCACGAGTATATACCCTGGGGGCCATAATAACATTTTATAATAATAATGTCGGCTATTCCCGCGAGAATTTCGGGATAAAATGTACACCTTCACTTTAATATTAGTAGGACTTCTGAATACAACCCCACAAGTGTCAATCTTTCCGAATCATCTTCAACGCACCTCATGATCCATGGTGAAGGGCGAGATGACCAGCATCTGACTCTGCCTCGTCTGCAGGGTCACGATTCCATCCTTGATCCAGGTCACCCTGGGCGGGGGGACGCCGACTGCTCCGCACCAGAGTCTGAGGACTCCATTCACTCGCACGGAGACTGTTAACACGTCGTCAGCGTCTTTTGTGCCCACGAATTCTTCTTGTTCCAGGAATCTGAGAGGAAAAGAGAGTTAAGGTATGTTTATTGGGCGGAGAAAATAGTTTGAGATTCGGTAACTATGTATATAAATTTGTATACCTTTTGTATGTTATTCTTTTCTCTGTGTGAAATGGGCGTAACCATTTAGGTGTTGATTGAAATCTTCAATTTCCAAATACTCTAAATACTCGTACATATAAACTACAAAGTCGTAAAAATTTAAAAGTGAATTATTAATCCACTAGTAACTGTCAAAAATCGTCTTAAAAAACTACAATTGGATGGAGATGCAAATATTTTCTTAAAAAATTAAGAGCTTGGTTTGGCCCTCCTCACTGTACTGATATCTTCAGTGAAATGAGAGGCATTTGCCAGTAGCGGGACATTACAGGCTAATACTTTTACTTTTACATGGTTTGGATTCTCATAAAAATCTTGTCAACTAATGTTTACCTCAATTGTCCATATCCTTCTCTCTGTATCTTCAAGTGAGTGGTCTCCGGCAGGTCCACGGCCTGCGCGCTCAGTTCATTGGTAGCCTTGCAGCCGTAAGTGCCGCTGTCTTCGTACGTAGCATTTTGGATGACCAGGACTCCGTAGGGAGAGTCTATCGGTATTTTAACTCCCTGGACATACAAACGTTTAGTAAAAAAATGCCACAAAGAATAAGCAAAGACATACGTTTTAAACAAGCTAATAGCAATGGGAGGCTTCCTAACTGATGTTCTACTGAGACCGAAGCCTCAGTAGAACGCTAGTTTTCAGACGCCCATAAACAGATGACGTATAAATACTGATATCGCAAATCAAACAAATCAAACTCGTAGTAAGTCGTATTATTTTTCAAAACTACGTGTATTATTTTCTTTATGCTTGTTTTTTCATATCAGAAGGAACTTGAAGTTAGTCGGAAGCTCTGTAAAGCTTTAAGACTTTCTATTGTAGAACAATACGTGGAGTAGTTATTGGCGAAGAAGTGTGTGTCAATTCTTCTAATTATACTATTTGTGTATGTGTGTATATAGTAGTATAAGTGTAAGTGCTTGCCCACGTTGACTCGCGGGCGCGGTGGCGGGCGCGGTCACGAAATATCAAACATATGACGTGATATCCAAGTGTTCACGTTCAAAACGCGAGTGCGGTGTAAGTAGCGAGCTAACTAGCGACTAGCGCGTGCGGCGAGCTCGCGGCAATTTCAAACGCATGAAGATGTTTGTGTGTGTTCACGTCAAACTAGCGGCGGCGCGCGCGATTTACTCGCGACGTCAGGTAAGTTCAACCAGTTTGAACTTGTCGCTAGAAACGAAGCGCGTTTTTATCATTTTATCGTTCAATACAGAAGAGTTTATTAGTGCTGTTCAGACTAGAACTCCTATTTGGCAAAGTAAACACAGTCATCATATGAATAGAAATGTTCTTAATAAGCTATGGAAGGAAATTGCTGGATTGTTTCCTGATATGGAGGGTGAGTAAATGAAATACATATTATTATGCTGGAAATATGTTAAATTTTGAGGTATTTTAAACATTTTATTTCTTTATGATAAGATAATAATAAAAATAAAAGATCGTGGTCCATGTTTACGACCTCTGACAATACGTCACATTCGCGCGAACGCCTGGCGGTTAACGTGAACACGAGCTCGCAACGTTTCCCGCGCCCTCCACCGCGCCCGCGCCCGCGCTTTCAACGTGGGCAAGCACTTAAGCTTAGTTTAGGTCTTATAGACCATGTATAAATTTATCCGTGTGCATTTATTTATTTATTGCAGTCAATACCGCGTATTTATCCAGTCAATCTTCTTATCAATACAGTGATGACTACCTTAACATCCTTCCACCACGTCAGTACTGCCGGTGGGGCGGAAATGGGTTCTTGGCAGTGTAGCACCACGGAGTTGTGCAGTGGTGCCAGTATCACTCTGGTGTCCAAGGTGTTGCGGCTGGTGTCGATCTTCGCCACTGTGAGTCTGGCTGGCACGGAAATGAGGATGATGGAGCTGAATGACACTACACACTGGAATGAAAATACATTGGTTCTTTGTTCATTTATTTATTTGGAGTTGGTTGTTAATCGTGCAGTCAGAGGTATAGTTATTCTTCTTCTTTATCGAGTGGATGGTCACCCTGACCAATCCTGGTGTCAGAGTTATTGAGCCGCCAAAGGTTATGTGAAATGTCCTGTGGGAATTCTTTTCGCACGCTCTTTCTTTTAAAAGCAGTAAAGTGATAGCAGGTAATGTCCCACTGCTGGGCAAAAGGCTCATTTTACCGAATTAAAACGACGAGGATTAGGTGTAACCGAACTATGTTTTAAGATAAAGTTTTTTTCATCGCCAAGACGTATTTGAGTTTTGTTTGTGGGGGGGTTTGAACAATGGTGTCAAAAATACTTATGAATGAAAACGCATTGTATCACTCCAATTTTTGTATAGTGATTTCAGATTCAAGGTTCAAACACCATAAATACGTTGCAAAGTAAAGTCCTATGAGAATTTATGACAAGTTTTATAACCTCCTTATTTATTGGCTGCACAATGTGCAAATACCCAAAGGACAATTCGTCAACAAAGTAGTTTACTTTCAAACGACAGCCATACATGTAACAACTATTTGAGTAAATTACACATTCAGAGTTCACACAAAGCGTCAAACATCGTAACGTGCAGCTCGTAAAAGATACAAGTAAACATCGCATCGATAGTGACAAGACATCAAGCAGACAACATGAATACGGACTATAATGCTTAGACTATTTATTATAAATCACTAGCGGTATAAACTTAACATCTATATTAATACTGGCCGCGCCCCGCGGTGTTACCCGCGTTGTGTCCGTGCCAGTTGGAATATTGGGATGAAAAATAGCCAATAGATGGGCTAATAGATGGCACTAGTGAGAAATTTTTGTAAATGTTTTGAAAATGATCCCCAGATTTAGTTGGTTCGCGACTACATTTTAGTAAGCAGGAACAAGTAAAGAAGTATAAATAGATAGATATACCTGGTACATCGACGACACAGTACTCTCCGTAATATGTATGACCAGTCTCGTATGAGTGGCGGAGTCGTGGAGGTCTGAGCCTTTCGGCACGTCGGTCCACTGGGCCTCAGGGTCGTCTCCCGTGGTCCACCGCCATATCAGCCACTCTGCAGGGACGTTGACTTCGCATTCGAAGGTCACCTTATCGCCGACTGGTGCGGTCACCGATTCAGGGTACTTGAGGAACCTCATGTCCAGTTCTGGAAGAGATAAACTGTGGTTAGTTATCAGCAGTGTAGGGATAAAGTTCCAAGTATGAACATAGCACGTCAAAAGGATAGAAAGCTCCTAAACTCTACAAATTCCCTTGATATTATTTACATATAATTCATTATGTTTCCACTATAATATATCAGTTATCCACCCTATCCGACCATCTAGCGATATCTTGCCTACTTATCCGTTAACTATAAGTAATTTAAAAGGAGGCGAACAGACAAACATTTGCAAAAAGTAAATTCTGTCCACATTTATATTCTTTAGAAGTTCTACAGTTTAAAAACAAATACAATTTTTTACTTACTATACCTGAGATAACATATCTTTACTTCTAAGTGTAGGTACTACTGCATTGTAATACAGATAGAGAAACTATTTCTAAGAAAGTCAACCAAACCGCACCCGCCAGCAGTGATCAAATTCCGGTACACGATCTATGAAGAAGTGTACTTCTACTTATTATTTAGAATCAGAGATCCGTTCGAGGCTCGCTCCGACCCTCAAATATATAATTCAAAGACAGTCGAGAAACCGATCCGACCGCAAGAGAACGTTTCATGGGAACAGGATCTTACTGAAATGTACTTTAGATGTTACAGAATTTCGGCTAGACTGTTGCAATTGGTGAATAAATCAAATGGCATCAATGAGATTGCAGAGACATGTTACGTTAATATGTGAATTGTAACAACATATATATATTACATATCTTTTGAGTAGTTCGGGAAATGTTCAGAGAAACATATATTTAATCTCACTTTGTTAAAGAGCAATAGTACATGTGGAAAAGTTGGTAATTGACCACTTTTGTTTATGGTAATTTTAGGACAGTACGTGATTTTACTGAAACCATTATGTACGCTGCTATCTCTGATGTCAATGATGTGTCTGTCGTCAACTTTCCAGATCATACCTTACAGCATAGACACTACTAAATGAATAATTACTACTAAAATGAATAATTATGAAAATTACTTTACGTAAAAAAAAATGTCAAAAGCTGCATAAGACTGCTGACAAAAACTGCACGTCTAACATTACGCGTCGTTTCTGAAAACTTTTCCGAAACTCTGAACCAAAATAAACGTCACCTACTTTTGCATACGGTCTAATTCGTGTCAAAAATAGTTTCACTGCATGAAGAATATCGCGGAAGTGCTTTATACTTCAGACCAAAGAAAAGTTTTGAATAAACTCACAATGAAGAGGAAGGATTTTATGTTTTAAGTTTATCTTTTATCGCATTCTGAAGCTGCGAAGTTTGTTTCTCGTTCTGTCCATTAGTGCTTTCGTTTAAAGATTACGCCATTTCGATAAGCTTTGGACGTTAAATAAAGTAAGCTAGCTTAATATTTGAAGTGTCCACATTTATTTATAAAAGGTATAAACATAGAATTTTCTTTAAAAATGTTTCATACTAGACTAGACCAAAAATGGATAGTTAAAAACAAACTTCAACTTACATATATGAAAGACTAGCAGCGCCCCGCGGTTTTACCCGCGTTGTGCCCGCGCTCGTGGGAATATCGGGATGAAAAATAGCCTATGACAGTCCCGTTGAATGTAACTATCTATTACAAAACTAATTATTCAAATCAGACAGGTAATTCCCGAGATAAGCTCGAACATACAAACGAACAAACTTAGAAATTTTACCTTTTTATAATATTAGTATAGAAGTATAGATATTGCACGTTTTTTTAAAAAATTTAATGACAATATACTGTTAGTCGTAATAATGATTAACTACAATATATTTCATCACAATACAAATATTAAACTCTTTAAAAAGGTTTTCAATCCGGATACATTTTGTTTTAACGTTCATATGTAAAACGATATCGCCGCCAATTTTGATCATTATCTTCGTATTGTTTTGTAGCTTCGTCGTGGTCCAAAACATTGAATTCGATGGTGAATTTACGTAAAAAAGTAATCAATAGACATACAATTAATTAAGTGAGAAACAAAATGAAGCTAATCAATCTTTAAGTTCCGTGTACAAGTATGTGTTCCTGAACATGTTATATTATAATACAATATTAAGCTTATACTTAGAGAAATCAAATGCTTCCTTATTAGAAATTTTAAGAATGTTTTTGATATAATATAATGTACGAAAACTAATGTTAAATAGTTAAGTATCTATTTAATGGACGTCTCTAAGTACAGCAGTTAACATCATACGAATGAAATTCCAGGCAATTAACTGCTTTTTATTTGCATACCAAACGTCGGCCGGTCGGTCGGTCGGCCACAACAACGAGAAGAAATCCTGCCGTCCTTGATGCCTTGTTACCCACACATTTTGATCTGCGATGACGCACCCAATCCTACCTCAAAACGAACTACACAGTGTCAGCCGAAATTGAACTCTAACTTAAAGAGAAAAGAGGTATCGAGAAAAGAAACCTGCATAATTGAGATGTTGCATTTCGATTTGTTTTTATTGGCGGTTACATTTTTATGTTCGTACTGAACAGACGGACAGGAATGAGTGTTAAAATTCTGTTGAATGGTGAGATATAAGCCTTAGGATTGTGTAGGTGAGGTTAGGTTATCTAAAACCACCAACACATGCTTGTGTTGGTGGTTTTAGATAGCCGAAAGGTCAACAATGTATCTAAACGGGACTGACAATCTTGTGACAAACCATGATCCTATTTCCTTTATCATAATAATCTACAGTCAAAGTAACACTCTCTCGAGAGCTTAGCGTCAAGCTTTTACATCATGAAATGAAATGAAATAAAATTTATTCGGTTAAAAAAGTACAACAGAAATAGGACAAACAAAAGCAAAATTAACAGCTTAACCAAAAAGGTTACCAGCTCAATCAGCCCAGCATCAATGTCAACCCCCAAGCAATCATTGTTACCGATGGTATAATGATCGTCACCATTATTTCTTGTAAAGACTTCCCCTTAAGTTTTTAAATACTTAAGTACCCGCCCGTCCCCTCTCCCCGTACATAAGTCTATCTAACCTATCACCTAGCATCTAGATAAAGCCCAATTCAATTTAATATGACGTATCTATACTAATATTATAAAGCTGAAGAGTTTGTTTTGTTTGTTTGTTTAAACGCGCTAATCTCAGAAACTACTGAACCGATTTGAATAATTCTTTCACTGTTAGATAGTCTATTTATCGAGGAAGGCTATAGGCTACATTTTATCCCGAAATTCCCACGGGAACGGGCACAACGCGGGTAAAACCGCGGGGCGCTGCTAGTGATGTGATAAAGTTAACCAACCTTTAGTTAATTAATTACATTAGTAACACATTATACCTAAACTAATCTATACTAATATTATAAAGCTGAAGAGTTTGTTTTGTTTGTTTGTTTGTTTGTTTGTTTGTTTGTTTGTTTGTTTAAACGCGCTAATCTCAGAAACTACTGAACCGATTTGAATAATTCTTTTTGTAATGGATAACTACATTCAACGGGAAGGTTATAGGCTATTTTTTTATCCCGAAATTCCCACGGGAACGGGCACAGCGCGGGTAAAACCGCGGGGCGCCGCTAGTCTATACTAAAATTATAAAGCTGCAGAGTTTGTTTGTTTGTTTGAACGCGCTAATCTCAGGAACTACTGGTCCGATTTCAAAAATTCTTTTTGTAATGGATAGCCACATTCAACAGGAATGTTATAGGCTAATTTTTTATCCCGGAATTTCTACGGGAAGGGGCACAACGCGGGTAAAACTACGGAGCGCTGCTTGTACACAATAATACTATTATGGTAGCTTACTTACCGATCTCATATGTAAAATTAATAAATGTTAAGTATGTCACACATTATCGCCATTTTCTCTTTGTAAGTCAAATGTTATCGAATCCAAACAAGACATTTCACACTTGTACAATAAAATGTTGAATGACAAGTAATAAATGTTGGTACAATTTTGTAACTTGTTATCTAAACACATTAAGATCTTTATAAATAGGTCTCGTGATACAGAAATACTTATATTATAAAGCTGAAGAGTTTGATTTTTTGTTTGTTTGCACGTGCTTATCTCAGAAACTTTCAATCCGATTTGAATGATTCTTTTTGTAATGGATAGCCACATTCATCCTGAGATTTTCGCGTGCAAACAAACTAAAAATCGAACTTTTTAGCTATATCACATTAGTATAGATAGTTGATGCCAAATGATTGCCCATAAACACTAATGATTTCTCATAAATTAGGGAACAAAGTAATGACGATGATTTAAATTGCCGTAAAACACAAACACACATACCTCCATCTCATATAGCGCAATTCATTTAGGGTTCAATGTACAAAACTTTGCAACGCCGCGCGTAAATCTAAAACTTATTTAAAAGCTTCTTAGTGCAGACAGAAACATTTTACCGCCGTTTGTTTACTTTTTAAACTTTCGAAACTGTTTTAAAAATAACTTATAGTTCTCCATTCGATCTAAGTATATCTATCTCTCTCATTAATTGTGTTAGTAAAGAGAAAACGTAGTACGCGAGTTTATAAACTTAATCAACCCACGCGCCCGCTAAGACCTAAATGGATTTTCTACAGAACCATCTGTTTCTTAAACTTTTTCTATTTACAAACATTAATGTGTGAGTGTGTGTGTGACTACCTGCGGTATCCGGGAGCAACCGTCACGGTTGTTACAATTTCAAAATAGATGAAAAAAAAGCGATTGTATCATTTAACAACGCATCCAATGCAGTCGGAATAACGAGCTCGGGCGGACTCGGATCACGGATCACAAACATTACTCAAACGAAACAGGCTTTTAGAAATCGGTCTCGCGTCGAACAAGTCCCTATTTGTCAGGAATCATAAACGGTTGCATACTTACAATTAATTTCAATGATTACACGTAATCATGAAGAAGAATTCTCAGCTGTAATTATGTTGGAACCGAACTGGTAACAGTGATGTCGCAATGGCGGTCTCTCACGGTGTATCGCTGTGCATGTAAATGCATTTGTGATTTATACAACCGGCGAGTATTAAAATTCCATCCAATTTAGTAAACAAGTATGCTAAGTGTTTAAACACCGCTATAGGGCCACGGGTTCCACGCGCAGTTAACATCAACATGGAAATTATATTTGTTTGAATACATTAGCGATATGTTTTCTTGATTGCTGTTCTTTATTCAGAGCTGACGGTTGAATTGAATCTCCATCAAGTCGACGAATAACTTTGATAAATTGACATTATTCTCGTAAAATGTCGGAGATGTTCAGTTTTCTAATATGTATATAAAATCTATGGGAAAAAAGTTAAATTGTAGAGCCTTATAATGAATAGAGTTTGAAATGGCTCATCATTCTTGTATGGTTTAAAGATTTACATGCAATGTATTGCCTGATTAATCCTCGTACAATATAGAAAGAACCGAGGGGTATTAATCGTACCTGCTATTAAAATATTACCTGCTGCCCACTACTAATCTGCTACAAGTGAAAAAAAAGATAAGTTACACCGCAATCATGATGTAACTATACGTCATGCAGCAAACAAATGTAATGATAACAGAGCAAAATAAACACAATAATTAATCTTGTAAATGTAAATATTACTTTGGAGATTTCTCACCGTTTAATTATCTTTTAGAATTAATTATATAATCAATTATATAAATCTAGTTTATATAATTAAAGCATAGAACCATAAATAATAAAATAAATTAAAAATATGTCATGATCTTTCGCAGTTTAATTTTTATTAATTGGAACTCTTCAAACACTGTGGGATGCTGTTACCTCGAAAACCAATATGTTACCATGGTTACCAAACTGTCATCATGATGCCATGGTTACCAAGCTGTAACCCCATTGGCAGTGACTTTACTTGACATTTTTTTGTCAACCAAATCTTGAATATGGAAATTGATTGTAAAATATCCAAGGACTTTATATTATGTTTATTAAATCCATGAGAATATCTAATCTAGTGCGGTAGCTATATTAAGGAGGACACAGATAAACCCACAGTTAGTTCATCGACAATAGTTAAAACGTTTTCAGATGTGGGAGTTGTTCAAAGTTGTCGGTGAAGCGGCAAACATGTATCGGATAGCGGATTCCATTTTGAAACATATTGGTTTGACATTGCTGTATTGAAAACAATAGCTAAACTATATATTGGAGTTAATAAATGGAGCTAGATCTTACCCGCGGCGAATATCACAGATGATAACACTGCAAGAGTTATTTGGAACAGGAGTTTCGATGACATCTTGGATGATTCTGAAACAAAATAATTGGTTTTAGTGCTTTGGAAGAGAAAGTAATTTAATTAATTCGAAATTTTGACGTATCAAAGCTGATAAAGCGTAATTTTAAGTGAGCAAGTTGACGAGGCCGACGTTTCGGATATGAATCTAGAATAAAATTCAGAACAGGTTTCTATATTCTTACACATACGTTTACTTTCGTTTGTGCATTTTCTTTTGAAAGACCTATTTTTGATATTAGCCAAAAGACTGTGCCTTATGGCAGAGTCTATATTTTGAATATTTTGAATTTTGTGTAAGTGACATAATAACAAAACTCATTGTTATTTAAATGTGCACCATGTGTATAAATATTCATGTATTCACATTTTATTAAAATGTTATAAAACGAAGCTGCAAATTCCATGGCAACATTATTAAATTCATTCATAGTTTCGACCATAAAAGTTGGAATAGAACGCCAAAGCACGCACGAAAAGAATTCCTATGACATCAAACGGGGAACAATAAAATTAACTATAAAACATCCGAATGGCTACAAAATAATATAAATTACACGCGCGTGAAATTAATGATGCATAAATATTGTTGGAATTATTCAACAGTTTTATCTTTATGGAATTTAAATATCGTATGTTACGAAGCAAACGAAATTGGGGATCGTGACTTGTCGTGTCACTGAAATACAATTTGCATGAACACGGGCTGTTCTACGTTTGTTTACTGTGCTCGTTGTGTACTTCGGGTTCACGCGTGGAAAGTTAGTTCGGGTAGGTTAGTGGCCAACCCTGATGTCGGAGTCTTTAGACCGCCTAAAGGCCTCCGCCACAGTCTAACGATTGAAACAGCCGAGACCGACAATTTAACGTGCCCTCCGAAGCACAGTAGCAAATAGAAATGCCACTATCGACCATCATGAAAGTTTAATAAATACTACAGTCTCTGTAGTCAACTGTACTTATCTCATGTATGACAAAATGATGATACTTTGATCATTATTGTCTACAAATAATACCTAACAACGGTCTTGTTTTGTTTTCACCACTGAAACAGTAATATGTTCAAAGTTTTAAAATAGGTTTACGGAACGTGACCATATTTCAAAACATGAAACCGTTATTTATAAATTTAAATATCTTGACGGTTTCGTTGAGAATGTTTAGCTTAATATTATATATAGTACATACATGGTAATGTGGTTTATAATAGAATACAATATAAAGCTTAGCTTGCAAGGCAATCAATCAGTTTTGATTTCTCAAACCGGTCTCAGAGACGAAAAATGATTACAATAAATAAAACTTTAAAAAAAGTGTTTTTTTGACATGTAATATATGAAAAAAACCGTCAATTACTTAATGTTGGATTTAATTTACGTTTCTGCGGTATAGATGGCATAGCTTACTGCCATAGAGTCTAGATAGACAAGAAAATTTGGTGAAAACTCGTGGTGAAACTCAATACAGAGATTAAGGGTGCTTTCAAATTATGCGTTTCGTGTCGGACCGCTGCGGTGCCGAAGCCGTGCGTTTGTCGTACGTTTGTCGTATTGTGAACGTACGATCGTGTGTTTTCATACAAATCGAGCAGTGCGGCAACGGTGCGTACTAAAATTATTTTTAACTAGAGAACTTTTAACGCATAATTTGAAAGCACCCTAAGCTACAAACTGATAATACGTTACAAAATAAATAAATATTTTACAGTACAAGTTCACACATGATTATTTGAACCCAAACTAAGCTGAACTTTTGATATTAACAAATGCCATTAGATACTATTCAACTTACTCCGACTACAAGTAAAATACTAACTATTCAACCCAACCCAATACAAACATTTTGAAGCTATTTACAACGAAATAAATTACTATCCACGTATAGGAAATCTTACAAATTAAATAAATAAGTATAGGTACACATTGAAGGTTTAAATTACGTATTTCCTTGAGTAAATCGCCGGAAACTATTCAGCTTCTTACAGAAGAGCATTCTTTAGAAACCTGTGTACAAACAGGTTTGTAATATTATTGTTATTACAGTAGAGCATGCGATTAGCTGTCTCGTATAACTTAAGGTGTTTTGTAACGAAATAACCCTAGGGATAAGTCATATCTATAGACATAGAAACCTCTTCGCTGCGTTCATCTAGCTCTGGCTTTATCTACGAGTATACTGGCTATCTATACAAATATTATAAAGTTGCAGAGTTTGTTTGTTTGAACGCGCTAATCTCAAGCACTACTGGTCCGATTTGAAAAATTATTTTTGTAATGGATAGCCACATTCAACGGCAAGGTTATATGCTGTTTTTTATTCAAGAATTCGTACGGGAACCGGCATAACGCGGGTAAAACCGCGAGGCGCTGTTAGTAACTTATAAGTTGCTTTTGGTTAATAGGGGATTTTTCTTTGAAAAAATATTAGAAAGTATTTGGAGCTTTTTAATACTAAGCTTAATTAGAATGTTTTTTTAACATTTTTAACTAAGTTGGTTAAACATTTCCGACACTTCAATAAAGCTTGTGAGCTTATTAAAGCTACCAAACATAATCGAAGCTTAATCGATTAAAATTATTGAAATACCACAGAGTCCGGTTTATCCTCGAGAAATTGTAGTAATAAAAATTAATAACGTACATTTAGTATCGAGTTTTTGTCACTGCAGTAGTCGTCAGTGAGGTCTTTACAGTTAGTGCTAGGTAAGTCTGTGGGAAAGATGGAGCCACTTTAGCAATTTTCATACAAGATAGAATTGCTGATGTTACTCTTATGTAACTAGATTAAAGAAGAGAAGTCCAATTTTCTATTAAAATAAAAATAGTACATTGATTAAATAGGAAAATACGTGCCTGAATAATTGTCTTAAAAAGTATGTACCTATACGGTCGAATTGAGAAACCTCCTGCTTTGTTCGGTTAAAAAAACGTCAGAAATCCTATTCTGACCGAAGACGAAAAGCTTAATATAACACAAGTCGAAAGCACAACTTATATTTTCTGCCACGAACGGAGTTATCTGGTCTCCACAGTAGTTTATAAGAAGTTCTCGTTCATTCAATAAATCTTTCGTTTGGTATTTCCTGCGAGTGGTCTCTGACGACTCCGAATGAGTTTTTACTCACATAATTATTAAATAACGTGTTTCAATCGAAGAGCCTTGATCTTGATCATGAAACAGAATAATATTGGAACGTTGGAGATGTTTTCATTCATGTCTGCGGAGGAGTAAAGCAAATATTTATCTAAAGACAATATGTTAGAGTCATTACAAAAACAATCATCCTACTAATATTATAGATGCGAAAGTTTGTGAGGATGGATTTCAATTTTTGTTTCTGCACACAAAAACTACTGAACGGAGTTGGATGAAACTTTGCAGTAACATAGGATGCATTTTACCCCAAAATTCCCGCAGGAACGGATACAAGGCGGGAAACACCGCGGGGCGCGGCTTGTTTATTTACAAGTATCATTAAAAGATGTTCAAATGAATAATTTAAGTAATTAATTTCGAACCAAACATTTTAAATGTTGCCACTCTGTATATCATATCATCATAGCGTCTGATCCATCTGGCAAGGTGATTATGCGTAAACCTTAGTCAGATTTTTTCCTTTGAAATTTGAAAGGAATTTCAAATAAAGAAGCTGAAGGTGTAGGCCTGAGCAGATTGGTCGGTTGAACAACACTTATAAAGCAAACCAGTTTCATCAGGTTTCCAAAGGATTTACATACTGATCTAGGCTATTAGCTCTTATTTCGCACTAAAGGTAACGCCTGAGGGAGCGATTAGTGATGTTATAACGTTAGTACCACTAAATCTGTGAACATCACTTTATACCACATTATACTAATGACTAAACGTAATGTCACAACATTATAATCCGGGGCAATTTATGTCGCATAAATTGAATTCGCTTCACATCTTGTAGATGATCTTACACGTAATCGTAATCTATTCCGGCCTAATATTACGTAATTAATTGTTAATTAAGTACCCTTCCCGGCGACTCCTTGAGAACAAAAAGTACTAAATGATCAAGATGAACACGTGTTAAATGTTGAAGTGAATTCTTAATTATTCTGCTTCCTTCAATAAGAGCGAGAGCAGTCACATACCATAGTTAGACAGTCTTCTGTTATATGGAACTATTATAAAGAAGAAGTAACACTATGAAATGGTTTGTCCCTTTCTGACATACGCTATTTTCGAAAGAGCAAAAGAGACAAAACACTCACTAACAGTGTTTTAGTTAGAGAGCGTTTATGAATAAGGCAGAAGATGTCCAACAGACTTATTTGCCAGTCAGACTTTTTGTTTGATAGACTAAAGAATTTGTACCGTAAAAACTATAGTTAAAATGACTAAATACAGGCTTGTCTATATCGAAAAAGTCACTCTAAAGACTGCCCGTCTGTCTGCAATGGTCTTAAATCGTCCCACCTGGTGGAAAATAAATAAAACCTTTTTCCTGCCATGTCCCATGAAAAGATATAAGTGTGCAAAGTAATAAATGAAAAAGGAAAATTGTGTTATCAAATAAAAGGAACATTTGAGAGAGAAACACAAAGTTCTTAAAATAAACTTCCATACATTTCATAAGCGTAACGTTTTGAAACTTTGATTTTCCGAATAGAAACGCGGCTGAGTCTACGAATGGATTCAATTTCCGGAGCCCCACTCCGCGGCGCTGCTGGTGACAGATTGAGATGTATTTTAATGTGTTCAAACTTATCACTTCATGTTATTAATTCGTATGTTCTACTTTATTATATATATTTACAAATCTCATTAATGTTGTCCGTGCTTCGGAGGGCACGTAAGGATAGAGTCGTTACATGAGCCAAGTCAGAGGCCTTTGGCGGCTCAATAACTATGACACCAGGATTGGTCAGGTTGACCATCCACTCGATGAAGAAGATTAACATTGTGTTGAAGATTTTTTAAATCCGATTTAGACTAATTAATGATCCCGAAGGAATATGTTTTAATATTTTAAGCATTTAATTCTGATTTTCGGATAGAGTTTAATCTATGTTTAAATTTATGAGTAAGGTGTTGTTTTGTTTCTTTCTGTATTTGTTTTTGCTGATTAAATCCTAAATATTTGTATGACTCGTAAGTGGCGTCGACAGTTTGTCCGGTTTGAAGTTGAAAAGAATGTTCGGAATTACGTTGCCCAGCAAAAATGCAGTTGGTGCGACACTTATCAATGCCAAATTCCATCTATGGAAAACTGTTCAGTGGCTGTGATTCAATTGTCCCTCCATTTGTAGTGAAACCCTAATCCCTACATAGTATAAAACAAAGTCCCGTCTGTTTGTCTTCTGTTTGTCTGTCTGTATGCTTAAATCTTTAAAATTACGCAACGGATTTTAATGCGATTTTTTGTAATAGGGTTTTTTGTAGAGTGATTCAAGAGGAAGGTTTTTTATGTAAAAAAAATCCCGAAATTCCCACGGGAACGGGCACAACGCGGGTTAAACCGCGGGGCGCTGCTAGTTTCTAATAATAATCTAAACTTATAGTACACAATTTGTCTCCAGTATTTCCGTAACATTAAAGACTGGTGTCCTTAAATATTCTTTCTGTCCTCTGTCAGATCTTTCCCGAACTACTACGGCAAATGTGTGGTATCACTAACGTATTCACGAACAGAATACGGGGTGCAAAGCTGATGGTACAGATTGTGGATCGTGCATTTGTTTTTATATGGTTTGTAGTTTAGTATTGCTAATACTTTGTGCTTATTTTTTTCTTTTTAGTTAGTATCTAACTTATTTCGGGCGATGCGCAGTCGGGTAAATAAGTATAAAGACATACTAGCTAAAGCATTGTTTGTTTCAGGGCACTAACAAGTTCACCTAAAAGTTCCTGTGAATATAAAAAAATAATTAACAAAGTATTTACCTGCCTACTTTTTGTCCTTAAATTCCCACCGGAAAGAGAACCTAAAACGTGTATAAAATAGCGTTACTAAAGTCGCATTAGCATTTCAATTAGCTTTCATCAAATCCAAATTCATCAAAACATATCAATCAGTCGTCCATCAAAAGTGGCGCCATAGCTAATTATAAATTGCGCATGCGATTCCATTCAGATGTCATGGCAGAGACAAGTTGTTACGGTTACTAACCATTTGAATTCCGAACATGCCTCTATAGTCTATGCTTGAGGACATCATTTACGTGTCGCTCACATACCTAGGGTGATTTGCACAAACATTCGTAAGTTTATTTAGCGGCAAAATATGTTTAAAAAACAAATGACGTTCGTTATAAATAGTGTCCTATTTGGTGCAACATAAAGTACAAATTTGAATAAACAACTTTTGTTTCTTAAACATATTTAGCTGCTAAATAAACTTAAGAATGTGTGTGCAATTCACCCTTAATGTTTAAATAAAAGTTAGATTCTTCCTTCCGTTTGTTTATCTTTGTCTATGGGTACTTTGTATCAGACAAATTAATCGTACATAACCGGCTTTATATATAAGTCTTGACACTCTGTCTCTAGTTTCAATTACGTCTGTGTCTTAATTAGATATTCTTTACTTCCGCTTTTAGACCCTTATACTTATTTAGTATAGTCAATTGACAGTTTATATTAATGCAATGAAACCGTTATCATGCATCCATGTCAATCTTTAGGAAGTATATTAATTAATATGCAATTCCTTCCCGGTGTTCACTTTGCATACTGGAAACCGTACACCAAGTTAGTTAGCGTACGAGCCGTGTTAGTCATGACTAGAATATCGCATAAATACTGCAGTTTTCATTAACAAAACATTGAAAGCTTTACTACAGTACCATGGACCAAACAAATTACAGTTGGTTATCAGTAGAAGCCATTAGCAATTTACAAGGTAAATTCCATTTAGAAGAGCATTCATTCTATGACATGTCCTTTGCTTTTTAGTCTGATCTGTGGTTACTTTGACAGTCATTGTGTTAATACGACAGACATCGATTTATTAAGCCTAGTCGATTTCCGTATGGTAATTTCGAACGCACGGCCCCACATTCGAAACGAACGACGCACAGAAAAATGTGTGTGGCAATCAATGTATTTTCTATCAATTTGATGCATTCAGGCACGGTAATACTAATAGATAGTATTACCGTGATTCAGGTCTCCGAATGCGGAAAACGAATTCGGATTCCGCATGTATGCGGCCAGGCTCTTCAAAAGAAAAGTAGATATAATGTTGTCCAAGAGTCAGTCGGATAATACTGTAGGTAAAGTGTAGGTTATACCTACTATAGATGATAGCAATCACACTCATTTGTTCATTGTACGGCTCGTAGTGTTGTTTGACTAAGCGATGCTAGTTCATTGCGATTGTTAAGCAACAGCTCGCCCTCTACTTGGATGGGTGGCCGATAGTGGAATTTCTATCTGAGCGTTACCGTGCTTCGGAGGGCACGTTAAGTAGTCGGTCCCGGTTGTTTCAATCGCTGGACCATGTCGGAGGCCTTTAGTTGGTGTAAGAACTCCGAAAACTGGGTTGGCCACTAACCTTATCAAACTTAAGTACTTTATTAAACTTCTCCAAAAGAAAAGTAAATATTATGTTGTCCAAAATTCTGTGGGATAGTACTGTAGGTAAAGTGTAGGTTACTATACACGATAGCAATCTCACTCATAGAAGAAATACAAGAATTCCAAACCTTACCTAAAAGCATTCACAAAACCAACCCAAACCATCCTTTCATTGAAACCGAATAACAATACCGCAATCTAATTCTCCCTCACAAAATGCTAAACTAAAAGGTGTGAAAATACAGAGGACCATTCTCGGACCAATATCCGGTGCCAACAGGTGCGGGGCTACTACCGACCCGTTTTAATATAAGCACTCGAAGGTTGCAGTTCTTACAACCATTTTTAAGTTTTCTACACTGCGTTGTAAACCAATCAGTTTTAGGGTGTCTGTCTGGGCGCTCATGGCGAAGTTTGCCTAAGAGATGTTAGTTCATTGCGATTGTACAGCTCGGCCCTTACTTGGATGGTGATAGTGGCATTTCTGTCTAAGCGCTACCGTACTTCAGAGAGAACGTGGACTGTCGGTCCCAGTAGTATTAACCGAAAAACCATTTCGTTAATATTATATAAACATCTACGAACTGGTTATGAAAACATTATTTGTTTTAAAAATATTACAAAATTGCAATAAGTACCAAATTAATGAAACTGAGAAAAACTTAAGTAATCTTCAGGACTACAGTTCGAAGAAACCATTTGTCATTATTTATTCAGCGCTGTAACAGTTCTTAAACACCTGCTGGTTTCAAAACATGAAAACATCAGATGTTTTGTTTGATTGCTAAATATCTCAAATTACTGTTGAGATAAAAAATGGTCAGCATTCTGATTCGGATCGGGTTACGTTTCGTCACGCTTGTTTCCAATTAAAACAACCGTTAGAAAAGAACTAACATATTCAAGTAAAGCTTGAAATATATCATGCACGTTTTCTAACTTTTAGTATCTGGGGAGTGTTCATTTTGCTAGAAAACTGAAGTGTCAAAAAACAAGTGTCATCATTGTTAATAGTCAGGTACCTATAGATTACTTGTATGTACTGGTGTTTACAAACAGATTACAAATTCAACTGTTAGTAACTAGTAAACTGGCTTACCTAATGTTATTGAGAATGATTAATGCATCGATGACATTCAGCGTAGTTTGCCCAAGCGATATCAGTTCATTACGATTGTTAAGGCAAGGAGCAGCTCACCCTTACTTGGATAGGTGGCCGATACTGGCATTTCTATCTGAGCGCTACCGTGCTTCGGAGGGCACGTAAAGCAATCGGTTCCGCCTGTTTCAATGATAAGTCCATGTCGAAGGCCTTTAGGCGGTCTAAATACTCGGACAGCGGTTGACCACTAACCTACTCGACAAGAAGAAGCAAGTTTTCCCGCTACGAGATAATGCGAGCGTCACACGTGTCCCACAAACTTTATCTTTGCAATTCGCCGGCTCGCTTCACTAAACTAAATTAAATCGTTCATTTAACTCATTCACTCAGTGAGTCTAAAACTCTCTTTATTGCGGATCGTGCAGATCCCGGTCTTTGGAACTCTAACGCCCGTACTTATGAGACGTCAAATGCTTCGCTAGTGATTTAATGACTGATTTTGACATATAATGTTTGAAAAATTACGTTAAATAATTAAGTTTTGATTTGATGAACGGTCTCTGAGAGCGACAGTAATGAAGGGAGTTTTGCTCAATACAGCTAGGTACCGTCAATTCGGCTAGGCATCTGGACTTATCTGTGGGTCTAAATTTATTATATCGAAATCAAAGCATAGAGGTGTCTCCGCTTTGCGCATTCTAGTATTCAAACTCTTGCATAGTAGTAGTATTATCTCACTGAAAATATCAGTACAGTGAGAAGGAAAAACTCTTGCATAGTTAATGCCAATTACCTTCGAGTTTTATGAAATAAAAACATCAAAAAACAAAAATAAATACTCGCATCACATTCATATTTCACCAACTTATACGTAATGCATCGAACGCAGAAGACATTTCAGATTTCGATAAAAATATAAATGCTAAAAGTAGATCTTGCTTTCTCGTATCTTATTGCATCGTAAAATTCTATGATCCCCGCGGACCGATTAGGGTTTATACATTTTGCATGATCTGCTGAACGTTTGCGAACGATTATAGTGCACAGTATTCCAACTATAATTTCTAAATAGTTATAGTTAGATAAACGCGAGACTGGGGTCCTGGGTTCATTTTCCGGGTCAAACGATACATAATTATTTCTATTTACCTTTCAAACTTGCCTCGAGTTCGACATCACCAATCACCAACCTATATTAAGCTAACGTGGTCGTTACGCCTAATCCTCCTCACTGTATTGAAATCTTCGGTGTGATATGATATGAGACTTTTGTGAGTTTACTCCCACCTGTTCTGTTGAGTAGTTCTGTTGACAGAACTACTGGGACTTTTTTACCATTATAGACCTAGAGCCCGTGAACCCCAGACTTTCGTCATTTTATAAAAGCTGAAAGTTTGTCAGCGCATGCTCCCACACACAGGTAAGAACGATGGACTATTATGAAGTTTGGGTTATGGTGGCTTTGGCAGGTATACGGTACTAAAGGTGTGTAAAATACCGATCTAAATTCATCAAATAATTAAGTGTCATTTGTGACATGACATATGTCATTTGAAAGCTCTTGAAGAGTTGTACAAGTCACCCTTTGACGGTGATATCGAAATCGACGGCCAACTTGGTGTTTTCGACCATTGAAGATTGGAGTTGACCTATGCTATGGACGCTGATCCTAATGCTTAACAGTGATATGACCTATATCATTTGAAAGCTCTTGACAAGTTGTATAAGTCACCCTTTGACGGTGATATCGAAATCGACGGCCAACTTGGTGTTTTCGACCATTGAAGATTGGAGTTGACCTATGCTATGGACGCTGATCCTAAGTGACATGACCTATGTCATTTGAAAGCTCTTGACAAGTTGTACAAGTCACCCTTTGACGGTGACATCGAAATCGACGGCCAACTTGGTGTTTTCGACCACCGAAGATTGGAGTTGGCCTATGCCATGGACGCTGATCCTAATGCTCAACAGTGACATGACCTATGTCATTTGAAAGCTCTTGAGGAGTTGTACAAGTCACCCTTTGACGGTGATATCGAAATCGATGGCCAACTTGGTGTTTTCGACCATTGACATTTAGTACCGTATACCTGCCAAAGCCACCATAACCCAAACTTCATAATAGTCCATCGTTCTTACCTGTGTGTGGGAGCATGCGCTGACAAACTTTCAGCTTTTATAAAATAACGAAGGTCTGGGGTTCGCGGGCTCTTGGTCCATTAGTTTTGTGCACAAAACAATTGGGAATACAATTCTCACTTGTTCTGTTGAGTAGTTCTGTTGACAATACTAACTATTCGGTAGGTTAGGGTTATTTTTTTTTTACTAGATAAAAGTCAGTTGTAAAGCATATCATAGAACAGGTGGGAGTAAATGCTTTTGTGCAGCAGTGGAACGTTATAGGATAATACTTTTACTACTTTTATATCTGTCGTGAGCTGCTGTCAGGCTGCAGCCAATCAGAGACTTAGTGTGACGACCACAGTGTCGCCTGCATCCGAAGTTCACCTTAAGGATTGCACGTTAGCCCGTCCACAAATTCCGTGAGAAGCTGTTTTGTCAGTCAAAATAGTACTTTAATGAGAAAAACTAAAGGTCCCTTTTACCGCGAGTCAGTTTGTCAGAGATTGTATCAGTATACATATCTGGTTCACATCAGTGGAGTGTGATAAAGACTACAATGCAAACCTACCAAGGATTATCTCTCTCATTAAGTCGTTTTTAAATTGTACTATACGGTTCTGGTGCTATACTGTACAAAACTGTTCACAAATAAAATGTAATGAGAGAAGAAAACTAAAACAACAAGTTCAGTAACCTGTTTTAAAGTTCAAAATATCAATAGAAAAAAGCTCAGAACTTTGTATGGAAAGCTCGGTGTTAAAGCCCTGAGCCCTCATACCACACAAGTTTATCGCTTTTATATTATGCCATTCTCTTTAAAACCGTGGAAACAAAACCGACCATTATTCTGTCGGTTTAAACTATATAGTGTATGTAATTTGATCCGTTGACTATGTGTAGCTTTGAACGTCTGTTCCACGATATATTTGGAATCTAAATAATAATTAATTCCGCATAAAAATATTGTAGCGTTATATTGATTTAAAAAGCTTGGTTAGCATACCAAAAGTGGTTTTAACCTTTTTAACCGACTCCAAAAACTGAAGGAGGTTCTCAATCGAGTGTATTTTTGTGTTTATTACACTTATCTCCTTCGTTTATGAACAGATTTAAAACAATATTTTCTCTTCCGGATATGACAGGTTATGGTTATAGAATAGTCCTGTTGTCAACCGATAAAAAAAAGTGGTTTTTAGCTTTTAAAAAGTGAATTTTAAATGCAATATTTTATTTACTCACCGGATCAAGATCCTCACATACATATGTAACTCTTATGTAGGTCAATAGAGGGCACTAAAAGAAGTAAAACAACACCAAGAGCTTCTCCTTTGATCGACAAACAAAAGTAACATCAGCGGGTAATTTGATCTCTGTTTACCGTTCGCAATTTAATCATTCTGCAAGGAGATAGCTCCGACCTTCAGGAGTACAGTTGTACATAAACATCCAAACATACATAAACAATATCACTACATATTATAAAACAAAGTCCCCGGCCGCGTCTGTTTGTTTGTCTGTTCGCGATAAACTCGAACACTACTGCACGGATTCTGACACGATTTTGTAAATAGATAGAGTGATTCAAGAGGAAGGTTTATATGTATAAAAATCCCGGAATTCCCACGGGAACGGGCACAACGCGGGTAAAACCGCGCTGCTAGTTATTATGTGTACAAGAAACGTATTCTCGAGATTCACAGTGGACTCTATACTAAGCTACAGTACGTAGTACTATTTAGTAATCTGTGGCTACAGCCAGTCCTGTGAAAATGTCAGTTTCTTGTTTTTAATCGAGCTTATTTATCACTGGATCTATCCTTCGGGTTTTAATGCATTTTGTATATAATGGCAATATTCAAGAGGAAGGTTGTTTGCTTCTTTTTATCCTGATATTCTGCAGGTAAAAACGCGGGTCATTACTTGCATCATATAATAACAAAGCAAAGCAAACTTCGTAGCTCTCTGTGACTCTACTTGGTATAAGATGTACGAGTTCGCGTCAATACTGACTATACCAACATTCTGTATCATCATAGAAGTGGCAGCTGTCATTCCCAGACGTTGTTAACGTGCTTTTTAAACTTTCTCATACAAGTAGCACATGAATACCAACATTACTTTATACTCGTATCATCATGGAAGTGGCAGTTGGCTTTCTCAAATGTTTACAACAAAGATGCGTTTTCTGTCATACCAATATGTTCTACTGGTACAGTTTTACGTATAGTAGTGACATCATGGTAGGTACAGTTGTGATGAATCAATATTACCGTAAGCCGGTTTGTTTTGAAACTAAATCGGTTGAAGTCATCGATATCGACAATGTGAAGGGTTTGCGACCACACGCAGTCAACGCTATGTGATACCGATCTCTATACGATGGTACCACTTTATGTTGGTGCTCTATTTATAAGTTTACTAGCCGCGCCCGCGGTGTTACCCGCGTTTTACCCGTTCCCGCTGAATTTTCGGGATAATACGTATCCGATGTATTACTGTAAAGTTAAAAACCTATATTACTGTAAAGTTTCATTCAAATCCGTCCAGTAGTTCTTTCGTGAAATGGTAACAAACATACATAATATCCAATACATCCTCACAAACTTTCGCATTATAATATTAGTAGGTAGGAAGGCAGTATTAACCTGTAATATCCCATTCCCGGAAAGGCCCACAGAAGAGACAGTGAGGAGGATAAGCGTAATCCTCACGGATGCCTAATTGGTGATTTCATTTTGAAAAGTAGGCAAAATGTTCTTGTCTAGTCTAGACATACCTATTACCTTTACCTAAAAAGTACCAAAAAGCCTTTTCCAAACATTCCTCGTAAAATTTAACAAAGGGTTTCGTAGGTAGTGAAAATATATTGTTAATACTATGATCGTCATATTTCACATCATCACATCATATTTCGGTTAAGTAAATATCTATTTTAAATTGAAAATATATATAAAATACAATTACATATGTAAATATTTAAACCACATAATTGCGGACGCCGTTCGAATATTTATGACTAAATCACTGAACAGGTTTTAACCAAATTTATGATGAAGATAGCCTGGGAAGATCACAGATTATCAAAGAATCTGCCTAAATTAAAATTAGAATTAGATTAATCTGCACTTAACGATCAAATTAACATCATAAAAACTTTGTGGGAGAGAGTGTAGGTTACACGTTCTTCTTCTGCATCATAACTTTATCTAAAAGATAAGTTACAAATACAAAATACAAATACAAATATTTTTATTTCATAAAAATGCCTAATACACATAATGAATATTACAAAAGTGCTTATATAAATAGTAATAATTTGAACTTAGGCTAATAAACATTAATAGTACCTGCTTGTTTGAGACAGACATCTTTTTAGGGTTCCGTAGCCAAATGGCAAAAACGGAACCCTTATAGATTCGTCATGTCTGTCTGTCTGTCTGTCCGTCCGTCTGTCCGTATGTCACAGCCTTTTTTCTCCGAAACTATAAGAGCTATGTTGTTGAAACTTAGTGTGTATGAACGAGGTCTAGTTAGTAGTTTTTTTTTTACGACATAAATCGTAAACCGCAAAAAAATACTGATTATTCATTCAATAACTCAAATGTAAATAAAAAAACATTTATTTCAAGAACTTCTTTATTATGTTACTCGCTGCTACGGAACCCTTCATGGGCGAGTCCGACTCGCACTTGGCCGCTTTTTTCTCATTAATTGTTTTTATTTGTATTAATTGTTTATTAATGACGTGTTCTAGCTATAGTGGATTTCCAAGTTCGGGATATTTTTTGTAAACAATTGTGATACCAGTGCAAAAAAACAGCACGAAAATCGTGCAGTTGTTAATTTGACGATTTCACGGTATTTATTTATCTTATAAAAATAGGGGAATGGCTATAATTATTCAAAGGATTATGCAGTATTGACTTTTATACGATTGTTATTCTCAAGGAAATTAAAATTATCAAAAACTTTTTTTGTGCAAAACCAACCCGTATACGGCAAGGTAAGCGAATACGCCTAATCCTCACTGTATTATACCTTCAGACCACTTTTAATAACTAAATATTATTTGTTACTTTCTAAATCAATAGTCCTTTTTACATACAAAGACAATAAAAGTATTTCAGGAAGAACAGTCATAAATAAAAACCTTTCACCGTATTATAATAACTGCCTGGTTGTGGTCTGTGTAGCACAGGTACCGTACGTACCCTTTTATGTATAGCGGAGAATGCAATCTGCATCTCAGCTTTCGAATCAACTTGATACCGGGTGTTTTTTAGCTTCGTAAGTCATTGTACTTTGAACTGTAGGATTAAAGGTACTGAAACTTATCAAGATTCTAAATACTTCAATGGAGTAGGGCCAGTCTCAGTTAACTATAAGTTAGTTAACTCAGATATTCATCGAATAAAATTACACTAGCATCGCCCCGCGGTTTTACCTGCGTTATGCCTGTTCCCGTGGGAAGTTTGGGATAAAAAATTGCCTATAACCTTTCCGTTGAATGTGGTTATCTATCGAATTGGTAGTTATCGAAATTAGTGCGTTCAAACAAAAAATAAAAACAACAAACTCTTCAGCTTTATTATATTAGAATCATGTCTTAAAAATTTAAATGAACTTTTGTCATTAGAATTGCCAGTACGCAGTTTTCCAACTCACTTAATGTCAACTACCCTTTCCTATTAGCCAAGGGTATAAGCAAAAAAAGTCTTCCACTACGCCTTTCTACTCTATAGTACTCTCGATAGTAAAGCTCATTGTCGACAACAATAGACCACCGTGCAGTAGGAAGTCTCGATAACTGATGGTATCTTCGTTATTTAGTGGCTCGTGTTAGAGTGACACGTGCTTATGAGGATGTAGGAAGTACTTTGTAGAATTAGCGGGCTTTTGGACCTCTTTAGGAATATATCCGCTTGGCTTGAGTTTGAATATCAGCATATATACTCAAGTATCAAGATGCATAGTGCCTTTGTACCTACTTAACTCACCGAAACATTTTCCAATATATAATGTACTAGCAGCGCCCCGCGGTTTTACCCGCGTTGTGCCCGTTCCCGTGGGAATTCCGGGAATTTTTATACTTATAAACCTTCCTCTTGACTAACTCTATCCATTAAATAACTGCATCAAATTCCGCTGCATAATTTTAAAGATCTAAGCGCACATAGGGACAGACAGACAGACAGCGGAAATCGACTTTGTTTTATACTATTTAGTGAAGTTTATATAGTATGTAGGCACTAGGAGATGTCTTAGACCTACCCTACTCTACTTACATGCACTATATATTTCGGTTTGTTGAGCAAAGAATATGCACATTTTGATGACTTACATCGCTGTTATCTCGTAAATTTTAGCGAAATAGAGTATTACGCAACAATTCTGGATTCTAAATCCCATGTAGGGTCGGTAACAGTAACTGTAGAAAGCTATCAGTATCGTGTTGGGTCGGGCGGATACTAAAAGTGCGCTATCAGCCACAATTAAAATAGTTAAAGTATGTACTTAGATTAGTACACTATTTATTCAGCCAAGTCAGACTCAATCTCACATAATATTAACAGCAGCGGTTTAACTGCCCCGTCTAGTGTTATAGTCAAACTTGCAAGATTACCTTCGATTCGTATTTGATTAGTAGACTCCGCAAAGTTTAACGACTTGCAATATGGCCGGAGAGTGTAGATAGCAAGCTAATGTACCTTAGACAGTAGATTGCAGTTTAATACTAGATGTAATGAGGCAGATTGATGCACTGAGGGAGAATGAAAAGGGAGAACGCTAGACTAATTTTAAAAACATTAATATTTGGATGGATTTTGGCGTTGGTATTATATCCTTTGCTCTACAATGAGATTAATTTACTTTTTAATTTACATACCCAATGTCGTCCTTTACTTTTTATTCATTAAAATATCAACCTATGTAAAAATATTCAAGTTCATAAATAAATTAATTACAAACAATTTCTACGATTTCCAATTATTTCCAAAATGTAATCTAACTAGCAGCGCCCCGCGGTTTTACCCACGTTTTACACGTTCCCGTGGGAATTTCAGGATGAAAAGTAGCCTATAACCTTCCCGTTGAATGTGGCTATCCATTACAAAAAGAATTTTTCAAATCGGACCAGCAGTTCCTGAGATAACGCGTTCAAACAAACAAACAAACTCTGCAGCTTTATAATATTAGCATAGATATGGATCTGTTTCCAATTTCTGGTTACAACCGAATTGAAACTTTTGACGTTGGTTTAAAATGGTTCACAACTAACTAAACTGTTAACCGGCGCGTTAGAATTCGTGGTTCAAACATGGCTGCTTACTTCTTGACACGGTTCCTTCAGTGGTTGGACAAAGGCGTGTTGTTCGGACCGGTTATTATGAAACCTGAGACCGTTTGAATGCTGCCCCGAGATCTCTTAGCTTGGAGATCAAATCAGGAATGGCATGCCACATAATGCGATCGTATAGAGATTTAGAGATCAATATTACGAGTACTTTGATTGTACTTTGCATCGTATTAGTGTACTTAACTATACTCGTATGTATGGTGTTAGGAATTTAATGCTTTAGTTTCTTGTGTGGATTGTTTTTGCTGTGTATTTAATTATGTTCTTTATATGACAGTAATGAATGGTTTATTATTTATTTATACATTTACTGGACTGAAATGAATGGGTAATTATTCATTAAGTTATGTCTATAAATGCAACAACACATTTGGATAAACTGAAAAAGAAAAACTTCCAACGTGCATTGAGATAAAACAGTGTTAAATAATTCAGTGTTTTATTAATAAGTTCCCGTGGGAATTTCGGGATGAAAAATAGCCTATAACCTTCCCGTTGAATGTGGCTATCTATCACAAAAAGAATTATTCAAATCGGACTGATAATTCCTTAGATTACCCCGAACATACAAACAAACAAACTTATTAATTTTACCTCTTTATAATATTGGTATAGATTGTTCTACTTAATTATAGTCATTTAATTCTTCCCATGAGACGTATGTAGGTAGAAACTAGGAAGGTTACTTCCTGCCGCACTCCGAAACGCTCATTAAATCGACACTTAATTATTTGACGTAATTTTTCATACATTACATGTCAAAATCCAGTAATTACTTCGCTCTTACATGTCAACATCAGTAATTAAACCTCTGCTAAGGAAGCATTTGACGTATCTGAGTACAGGCGTAACTTAAAATCAATAGGCAGGTAGTTCACACGTGCTCATTAACTAATGTTTATTATGTAAATGTTTATTGTATGTTATGTTAGCATGACGTCTGCCGATTACCTATCTCTATTTACAAACTTAGATATGATTATTATTGTTGTGAATATGAGTCGTTCTAATCTGACGCAGATACCATCCTATCCTACTATCTTACTAATATTATAAATCCTACTAATATTTGTTGCTCTTTCACGCAAAAACTACTGAACGGATTTGGATGAAACTTTACAGTAATATAGGTTATACATCAGAATAACACATGGGATACATTCTATCCCGAAATTCCCGCGGGAACGGGTACAACGTGGGTGAAACCGCGGTGCGCGGCTAATGTTGAGTAAGTATGAAAATTGATTTACCTCTGTTTAAAACTTGCCCACGCCTCAAGGTTTTAATTAAGGTAAACTAAATTTCATTGTAGCGATTATTGAGAGAGATTATGTCCAGCAGTGGACGGCCATTAGATGAAATCCTGATGATTATGATGAAACCCGTATTGTAAGTACGTTTCAGGATAAATTAAAATACCTACCTATCTTAAATGCTATGTTGAAATCGTTACATTTATTTATGTCATCCCTGAAGCGAGACATCGAAGCGAAGAGGTCGATGATTATAACTCATTTTATTCAGATCCATTAAATATTAATATCAAATGGTTTGTCTCTTTCCAACATACGTTATTTTCCGAAGAGCAAAAGAGACAAACACTTTATAGCAATGGTTTAGTTATAGAACGTTCATAAATAAGCCGGTAAATGTGAGAATATTATGAAAAACATAAGATAAACTTTTGCCTTTATAAAGTAAATAGCTACATTATTCTTGCCATTGTTGACCTCCAAAGCAAAAGGAGGGTGTTACCTATAAGTTACGGGCACGTTTAATTGTCGGTCCCGGTTGTATCTATCGTCAGACCATGTCGGTGGCCTTTAGGCGGTCTAAAAACTCCCGACAGCATAGTTTGTCACTAACCTTCTCGAACTTACGTACTTACCTATAAGTTTCACGTCGATTTCGATGCGGTATTTTTTATATAAAAGCCAGTTTCCTTGGGGGTACTTAGCTAAAGGTATTTGGTACAAATTGGTTCAGCCGTTTTTGCGTTGGGTTCTTATTTTAAGCTTCCTATCACGTACATTATTTACGATATTTCGTGACAAGACAATATTTCATTGATATCGGTAATTCGGGACGATTCAATTTATCAGGAAAGCCTATAATCTTGTTAGTTATAAATATTTTGTAATGTTAACTTAAATAGATACAAACAAAATATAATATTGTTGAGGTACGCACGTGCGGTGCAACTTGCGTACAACTTATTAAGTTATCCATGCATAAGTATTCGCATCCATGCCCGATACAAGCCATACCGTTAACACACGCCATAATTCAATATTGGAAGTGGATGCGTCATTTTATTCAAATTCAATAGGTTTACGAGTTGCTACTGTCGGAGCAGACTGCATGTTAGGCGAGTGGGTAATGGCTTAGTACTAGCATGTACTAGTTATGTATGCGTTCGGGAAAATAAATTAGAACCAAGTAATTGCACTCTAATTTATCTTATGAGTTAAAATGTGAACTAATGTGATCGATTCTCCAGCCGAAGACGATTCCTTCTGAAGAGGAAAATGTTTAGTGGTTGCATTCCATTCTGACCTCGTCACTCACATTCGTTTCCTCAATGGAAGAAGTTGTCTTTGGTTGAAGAATCTGTCATGATAGGTAGTTCGAATTTACACCGTCACTCACGTTCTTTTCCTCAATGGAAGAGGTAAAAGTGGTTAAGGAATCTGTCACGATCATGATAGATAGAATTCTAACTTTTAACTTTCGCAAAAACATTGATTAAATACCTACTATGTATAAGTATTTTCAGTGATCGTTGTTGGCATTGAGTACCATCGCATTATGGATTTCGCACCTTTGAAGGTTACTAACCAGTGGTGGGGTTGGACCTAAGGGAATAAGAAAAAAACATCCCTTAAAAAACCTACGCTCGCCTCCCCTCAAGCAAAAATACTGAATCAGATTTTAATTACAATGAAACCGAATATTTACGAATACGACTTTGTCCCAAAAGATTTGAAAAGGTCAAGGGTAGAATCGACTTTAAAATGTTTCTCATTTTATCATGCGACCTAAGCAAGCAATTTAAATTGCGACAGTGGATAACTAAATGATTGATCTACAAGACTTGTCTATTGTTATGAAGTTTTCATTTTAGTTTTTCAAATAACCCTGACTGTACCTACTTCTACTACTATTTTCGGTCAAACCTTACTACGATAAAATTAAATATTACTTCGGCCATTTGTTAGGTACCTACCTAGGTACTTGGGTCAAAAATAAAGTGCTTGACTCAACCTTGGGTCAAACGTATATCGAGCAAATGAAACATCGTCGATACAAGGCTTCATTTGATGCTTCAGTGAATCGTGTTTGGTACGCTTTACCAAGCTTTGGTCAAACGTAGGTTGATAAAATAAGGGTAACCGCCAGTTGTAATCAATCTTCTCGTTCAAAGTTTGAGATTGGCATATAATACGTCAGCTAGGTCATTGTTTAAATCAACTATCTTAATCTCCGCCTACAAGAATGGATCTAAATAACGACTTCCGTCAGGCTTCTCAGTGGTAATACTGGTAACAACAGATTCCTAGAAGTAGTATTCGACGACTATTGCGTGTTATTCGAATTGAGCCGTTTGTTCCGAGAGCACTGTAGGTAAGTGGTAAGTACTTAATCTCATTTCTCAAAATGTCACTGTAGAGTAGACAAACAAAACATTACCGAGATAACGTCTTCTTTAATGAATTAGTTTTATTTTAATACTCAATCTAGAAGGTTGGGTTAGTAAATCTGAAACAGTATTTTAGTATAGAAAACTGGTATTTTGTGGAAATCGGATGTTGTTTTTGTATACAGGGTGGTCTTGTACCGTTTTAGTGTAATGTTATTATTATTAAGTAATACCTTTGTGTTTTATTCATATAGTGTAATCGGATAGAATCCTACGAAGGTACGAACCCAAATAAACTCTAAGACAGTACAAAAAATAACACATGCCTAAAAATGCTACCAAACAAAAATAAATCGTCCGAATTCTGCGAATTGTAAACTGACAGATTTATGCACCGCCCGGCTAACAACATGGTGTCCTTTTGTAGATTCAGTAAAATGTAACAAAGCGCGGTCAAGTGTTATTGAGGGAGCAGTAAATTCGATAACGCAAGGTGCGCCGGAGCACGAGGTGCACGCATTCCTGTGAGAGGGCGCAGGGACGCGAGAGGAGGCCGACCGCTGCATTCTTACTTATTCTTACCTTTACACTCCCAAATAACTCCAAATATCCTCTATAAACACAACACAAACAACATCAACACATACTTCACGATAAATCCAGTCAGAAATGTGCTCAAACGAGACAAATAATAAGTTTTTTTGTTTACATCACTGCCGAAAATAATTCGATCGAGCGACACGACCGACGAACCGGCGAATAACAAGCAAACTGGATTCATTTGGCTTGTCTGTATTTGACTCTGTGTGCTATTGTTTTTGCTCTTTCTCTCTCGTTACGTACCCGATCTATCCGTCTCGTTCTTTCAGAGAAAGGCGCCAGTGCATTGGCGCGGGCGCCGACTTCTTCCTACGGGACGTAAAAAAACAAAGCCCTTTTGAAACAAGTTACTGGTAATGGGGCTTTAGGTGCCCGTCGAGATATTGTATGATTTAAAACGTATTTGAGATGACAGCCTTCTGCAACGAGAGAGATAAACTCATGTTTTTAACACGGAATGTTGAGATACGGTGGAATGTGCTGTTGGGTAACCTTGACTGATGCTACATTTATTCGTCGTCCAATATTGACATAACACTTAAAACAATAGATTTTAATATTGTGGGAATATCTTGGCAAATATTTAATGTCAACGACCGATAATAACATCATCGAACACCCCGTATAAACCGAAAAAATATGAAAATTTGTCAACATAAGTATCAACCACTAATTCGTAAAAGTGAAATTTATTGCTATTTTTTTTTATTATATCTATGTTTACGAACAAATGATAATGTTAGACATGTGTTGTTGAAAAAAACATCGTTAATCATGTTTAAAATACTTAACTACTTATCGAAGATGATTTAGTTTAACACACATTACCTTATAAAGAGTTAAGACCAACAATCAATTAAAATTGTTCATGAGATATAATGATTCACGTATCTTATTAAACGAATTCATTATTTTTATCTCTTTATTCAACTGTGCACTCACTTCGCAATCATAATTAACTTGTTTTTTATTTGTATCATGTTTCACTGTGGGTGGTTTATTATTATTGTTGTAACTAATCTAACGGGTTAATTGAGAGCGGTTTTTGGAGTTGGTTAGATCGGTTTATTGAGAAAAATAAAAACACCGTGTTTTATTCAAAATGGTTTCAATTTTGTCTACTTATGACTAGAGCGGTGAGTAGCCTGGTTATTGTGATGCATAGATCAACTGCGTAATCATCACATGTCTCATAGAAACATTGCCGAAAAAGCTTTGCTACAACTACATGCATAAACACAAGTGACAAGTCGAATAAGCCCTCAATATCGCCACCCCGCTCAAAACCAAAAGATTCCTCAAGTACCTACACTAACGGACAAATTAAGTATTTGATGTTACTGATGGTGATGGTAGATTTCGCTTCGAAGGAGACCGACGCTAATTGTGAACCTGCAGGACTGAAACGGCATTCAATAAAGGTAGGTATTATATTTCTTAATTGAACTACGTTTATGAGTAGTGTTCGTTAAGGCCTAAGAAACCAGTTCAATTCTCTATCTTCGGTCGAAGATCCAAAGGCAGACCCAACCAAAGACAATGGTGGAAGTATGACATATAGATAGAGCGCAGTAAAGAACTACTATAAAAGGACGATTCTACTACCATGGAATATAGACACGACAGGACATAACAGGGTGGGACAAAATGGGCGTTGATTGGTCGAAAACTCATGTGTTTAAAATATTCGACCAATCAACACACAGTATCTATAGTATCATTTCATGTCACCTTTATTGTACCACAGCGGGGAAGGACGAGACATAAATAAAAGCACATCAAATGTCATTGTATAATTTTATTTATTTGCGACTGGTTATTATTGAACAAATCTCACTTATTATTATAATTGTTACAATATTTGACATCAATGGTTTATCGCTCTGCTATGGACAGGAATACATTAAAATACGTAATATAGAGAAAAGTCCATAATAACTAGATTTAGAAAAGTATATATAAGAGTTCATAAGTTATTAATTAGAAGAAATCAACAGAAGTTTTAAGCCTCTGCCTTTTTGGAAGGCAGTTAAAAAGAAGGTTTCATCTAAGCGTAAAAATTTGATTTGCTGTTAATGAGTATAACATGCAGTCTTTACGGGAAAGAGCCGAAGTAGAATGAAAAATAGATGTAAGAAAGTTGACCGAATCAGGTCCCGTTTACACCATATATCTTTGTATATTATAGTTATTATATTGTAAACAAGCGACACAATACAACGTTCAAGTCAATAGCAGAGAAACAAATTAATACTCTCACAAACTTATAGCCATTCCAATATATCACATAAAGTTAACATTAAGGTATAACATCTAAGTTTCAACGTCATTCCGTGGGGCCGCTGCATCGGAACATAGAGAAGCCGCATCAATAAAAAAACTAATTAAAAAATAACCAAACCATAATAAATAGAATTTTAAATTCATTTTTGGAATAGGGAAAGTTGGGCGCTATTTTTGAGATATTTTCATGACTGGTTCGTTTTTCAAACTATTTCTAATCTACATAAAGGTTAGGTCCACGAGTCGTAAAAACACCATTTACAAAATAGATGCTATACTACTTACGATGAAACGACGCTAGTTATATTATAACCTAGAGTAAACGGGTAAATGCGGGAAAACAGTAGAGCACTGGTTTCCATCAAAATTAATTTAGCTTAAAAAATAAGGCTAACTGCAGTTATATGGACACTGGAGTATTTCTATAAAAGGAACGTAATGTAAACGAAAAGCGAACCAGCCATGCCGACTTTCATAAATTAAAAAAGTGTCAATAAATTAGACTAATAAATTAACTCGACTATTATAATTCGGAATGTTCTTGACCGTCTCCTATTTGTAGCGGCTCCTCGGTCGTGTGTTCTGTATCTTCCTTCTCCTTCTCTTCCTGTGCGTTTTTGTCTTCCGTCTCTGTCACTGGTATTTCTGTCTCTTCTTTAATCTCTTCTTCTTTTCCGATAACAACCTCTTCAGTTTTATTGTCAGTCTTCGCAGGCTTCTTAGGCCTCCAAATCTTCATTTTATTCAATAAATATTTAACTTCACGGTCCAAGTTAGCCATTTTCTCCCTAATACTATCAACAGTCAGTTTAATATCCTCATTTTTCTTCAAAGCGTCTTGCTCTTTCACTGACGTGTTCACCCAATTTTCTGTTTCTGTTATTTTCTTCTCTAGAACAGTTATTTCGACGTCTGTGAATACATCTTTGTCTGGGTTCACGTCTTTGGTGAAATTCTTTGCCATTTTCAAGAACTCTTGTGAATTGTTCAGCATACTTCTAATGCCAGCGACGGCATCGGGCCTTTCTCTGTGCTCCCAGTGTTTGTACCAGATCGGGTTGGTCTTCTCTTTGATAGCGGCCAGTTTCTCTTCAAACAGCTCAGTAGCAGCTTCGTAACCGTCATCGTAAAGCCATTCAGAGGTATCGCTGCACATTTTTCTGATCACTTCAATCTCCTCCGGACTTCCACATTCAGAATACTCCTCCATATCAATCTTCATTTGAACATCAACAACGAAAGCTTCTAGATTGTTTAAAGCAGTTTCCCTTTCTGTCCTCTTCCTGTCAATGAGGTTTAATTCGGCTATCTTAGCTTTGGATTTCTTGAAATCTTCTTTGGATAAAGGTTGTAGGTTTAAGATTTCTTCTTCGCTAGCGATAGGTTCCTTCAAGGTGACTATTTTCGGTTTAGCCTTGCTTTCAGTTTCAGTGGCATTCTGTTTCTCGCTGGTGGTTTCATTTGCTTTCTCAGTCTCATTTTTGACTGCTTCCTTTTCAGGCTTTTCTTCGGGTTTCTCATCAGCCTTTTCCGCGGTTTCCGATTCAGAACCGAACAGCTTGCTAATGGTGCTACCTATTTTAGACATTGTACTTTCTTTATCTTCTTCTGTGACCGTTTTTTCTGCTACGAATTCAACGTTGACAAGGTTAAGTATACCGGAGTCGTCTAGATTGAAATGCGCCTTGATTCCTTTGTGTTCTACGTTGTCTCCTGTGTGTTTGTTCAGTGCTTTGTTAACCCCTGATAGTTCAACGTGTGTTAAGTTCAACGGACCAATGTATTGAAGCTCAGTCGCTGGGATATGGTCTAACTCAGCGTAGTTAACGTTGAAACTAAAATCGTCTGTATGTTTATTGAATGTGATCACCTTCTTTTGTGGGTAAGGATTCATTGGGCCGAAGAGTGTTCGCTTGATCTGAAACAAGAAGCGATAAAGTATAATACCAATAGCTGCATTCTGTCTAAATCATGAAATTGCTAATATGAACTGCGACTTTGCCTTGCCCTGTGCCGCTAATATTTTACTAATAGATGCAAGAAATTCGTATGAAAAACTGAAGAGGATGGCAGAAGATAGAGAAAAGGGGAAAGAACTCCATTGCCAAGAGCTCTTAAGTTTAACACAGAAAGAGAGAGATGCAAGAAAAAAAGCTTTTGCGAAAGACGCCAACACAACCTATAAATCGCAGTCTGTAAATTTTAATCTTTGAGGGCAATCTCTTTGAAAAAATAATCATCATATTTATTAACTAAGATGTAAAGTACCGTATAAACCTTACCAATCGGTCGTTGCCTTCAACGTTCCTTGTGAAGACGACTTGCAGCGGCAACAGCACCGCGTCTTTGACATTCAACGCTGCTACTTTGTACCCGGTCGCTAGAGATGCAGCCCTGGGAAAAACAGGTAAGTGTTGTCCTATTATTGTGTTTATTGAATACATCTAAATGAATATCATATTGTTTTTATATTGGATAGTTATATTCTCAAGGAATTTTTATCCTGAAATTCTTACGGGCACAAGGTTAAAACCACGGGGCGGTACATATAAGTATAGATCAAGTCCAAAATAGCAGAGTGCCATACCTATAGACCGCTCCCATAGTAGCGGCTTCGTCTGCGTTGATGGAGCGCGCGGGCTCGTGTCCCGTGGCCGCGCGCAGCGCCGCCGCCACCGCGGGCGCCCGCGCCGCGCCGCCCGCGAGGATGAGCCGCGCCTCGCTGTGGCCCGCCGCCTGCGCGCGCGCAACCACCGCCGCTATACGCGCCCACAGGGATGAACACAGCTCTTCGAATTCAGACCGGGTCACCTGGAAACAAAGATAAGTGTATGGGTACGGTAAGGGTTGATGGATAACGAGTTACTTGTAAAACCTTTGTAATAGGAAAATGAAATCGTGTCTATGCTAAGGGTGTGGTGAGAATGTAAACGAAAATCAGAAGAAATAAGTATTCTTAAAGCTCATATTCTGATTGTGTCATTCATTGTTGGTTAGTCCCAATTTTTTTTAAATATTCAGCTATCTAACATCAAGCTACAACATTGTTTCCTAATCTTATACTACAACAGTTGTCAGATGATCTCCCCTAAGGTCTCCGACACCCAAAACCCTCATAGTTGAAGCGGCCTTGTCAATGATCCAGCAGCACAAACTCACGAGCAGCTTGAAGTCCTTGTCGTCGAGCAGGCTCTCAATCTGCGCGTAGTGCTCGGTGTTGGCGGAGAGCACGACCTTGAGCCGCTCGGCCTCCTTGAGCAGCTTCTCCATGGCGCGCGGCGAGGCGCGAACGTCGCCGCCGCCCGCCGCCTCCCACGCCTTGATCAGGTGCTCGCGCAGGCGCAGCGTCATCTCGTGACCGCCCAGCGTTCTGGGGGGAAACGCATTGCAAATTATATAACAATTAACAACCAAATTTTAAAAAAGGTGGGGGTTTTTATCTAGTTACTTGCATTCACCAGTAGTGTCCTAATATAAACCAATACTAATTCATATGCCCTGAAACACATTAAGCGTTCGTACAAACTTTAGTAGGCTCTACTCTACTATGTTACTGTTACTATTGGTCGCTTCTTCCGCAACTTAGCGTACTTTCCCATTTCATGTTACTCTACTATCCATCCTTAGGCTCAAAAAACCAATGACCCACGAACCTGTCGAAGCCGACGCCCAAGACCTGCAGTTGTGGCACAGTCTCGACGTATCCCTTGTCCTTTATCTTAACCGTCTTGTACTCCACTAGGGCCGCCTTAGTGGACGCCGCGCCCATGTCGAAGAACAACGCATGCCATGCTGTCTCATTGATTTCCTGAAAAGAGACGTTACTTGATAAAATTTCACATTCATTGCAAATATAATTAATACTGATTGCTAAAATGACCATCCTACTTAATATTATAAACTAGCAGCGCCCCGCGGTTTTACCCGCGTTGTGCCCGTTCCCGTGAGAATTTCGGGATTTTTTTTACATAAAAACCTTCCTCTTGAGTCACTCTACCTATTACAAAAAACCGCATCAAAATCCGTTGCGTAATTTTAAAGATTTAAGCATACAGACAAACAGACAAACAGACACGAAACAGAGACGACTTTATTTTATACTATGTAGTGATGCGATAGTTTGTGGGGTGTTTATGAGGATGTATGTTTGTTACCTCTTTCAAGCATTTGCATCAGTACATTTGTACTGAACAGATTTAGTTTAGATGAAGTTTTAGAGTAATAAAGAACTTTTTATCCCGAAATTCCAAAGAGAACGGGAACCCCGCTACGCATCTAATGCTCCAATAGTTGGTGTGTGTTTATGTTTATTAATATGGTTGTTATCTCAAGCTTGATCATAATGTTGAATTTAAAGTATCAAAATTATACCATAGGAATCGGATTTAGCATTTAATTTGAAAGAATTAGTGTTCATTTAAGTTCTTAAAAGGAAACACTAATGATAAGGTGAAGGTTAATTGAACAATAACGATTGTTTAACGGCTTTATGACTAGTTGTTTAAAAATTACATAACACCTCGTTAAAGAGAATAACATTACTGAAAAATATCCCTTTACACACTGCCTTGCAATCAAATGCTCTAGCGGTTTATTTACTGTAAGCAACAATAACAATAGATTTAAAGTCAAAGAATAATTTCATTTTCTCGCTTTTTTTAGGGTTTCGTACCCAAAGAGTAAAAACGGGACCCTATTACTGAGACTTCGCTGTCCGTCCGTCCGTCCGTCCGTCCGTCACCAGGCTGTATCTCAAAAAACGGTAACGGTTCACAGATGATGTATTTCTATTGCCGCTATAACAACAAATACTAAAAATAATTTTAATTTGAATTAAAACTACGTTTACGGATACACTTCGCTTTTATCTTACATTTTTATCTGACGTTTCGGCCACTTTACACGAACCGTGGTCATAGAAGACTGAGGTGTTATATGCGTCTATACAAGAAAAAGTAAAAAAATCGCAGCAACCGCCAAATACATTTTGTTACTTAACCTTTTGTTTACCGGCATTAGAAACACAATAGAAAATCAATTGTGTCTGGCTTGGATCCGCGTTCCGGCATATGAGGGGTTAAGGAACTTGCTTGTGGTTTTAGCTTGTTGTTAATTATTAGATGTTTGAAATACACAGAGATTTTGATATTACACCCACCTTCCTCCTAAATATTCCATAGTTGATAGCAATGCCGGTGTAATCGTTGATGAGTTGCAGCACATTCAGACCGGCCAATGAGGCGGCCTCCTTCATCGCCCTGCGCTCAGCCTGGTTGAAGTATCCAGGCACTGTGATCACACACTCGGTGATTGGTTGACCTGTGAACAAATACTTATGTTTAGTATAGTTGCTATGCTGGCAGCCTTCGCATTTACAGTATAGAATTTCAACATAATAACACATATTTAAATAGCTTATTAATACTGAAAATTAACAAGTAGTAACATTGAATATGAAAAATTAGTTACTTTTATTTACACAGCTGCTCAACAAAATGTTATTGGAATTAAAAAGGTCATATTTCATGAACTAAGCTGTACTAAAATCTATAAAAAGGACATTTTACTGAGACTTCGCTGTTTTTATTTCAGGATCTTGGCAGTGAATCAATTTAACAAGCTTATGACAATCCTATTCAAAAACCACTTAAAAACTTTTTTTAAATATTTTATTATTTTATTAACACTAAAAATATTTATTAGTGTATTTTAAAATAAAGTTACTCTAACATTCAAGTGGGTAAAAGGTGTTAGCACAAAAGACCACAATCCTACACATTATAAAACAAAGTCACCAAAATCTATCTGTTTCTATGTAATTGATTTTCTCAAAACTTACTGAACGGATTTTCATGCTATTTTACCCACATACAGTGAGATTCAAGAGGAAGGTTTGTGACTACTTTCATGCCCAAATTCCCCCAGGAACGGGAACAACACGGGTAAAACCACAGAACACTGGTAATATATGTCATATCAATTTTACAAATGTAACAAAAATTTTCATATTCTTAGCAGGTTAATCCTACTTAATAATTATACTTTAGATCAGATAGAGATACTTTTATTTTTAAATCAACATTCATTGAAGTTCTTGTTACATAAAACCCATTTGCATCAGCCATAGTGTTCTAAATATAGAACCATGATATTGATCATCGAATCCATTTGTATGCTCCGTGGTATTGACATTTAAAACAATGGTAGTTCTATTGGTAATTGTTTTGAGTACTATATTGAATCTATAGTCTTTGAAGAATCGAGTTTTAAAATTTACTATCTTTTCTAAATAAATAAATATATTAGTTTAAAGATACAGATTAATTACATTGACTTAAAATGAAGGTGAATTGAATTTATTTATATGTACTAGAAGTTTTCTTGTAATTATAAAAACTGACAATCAAATATTTAATCTTATCTATTGACACAATGAAATCTCTTTAAATCTAGATCTGTAATTACAGGAATTTTACAAAAATTCCAAAAAATCTAGATGTATAAAAATTAAGTTGTTAGTTACACCAATTTTATCTCAAGGACTCCTGGGCCAATTTTTATCATCTTTTTTTTTAGTTTATCCATATCCATGATTTCATTTCATTCCATTTTTATATTTTTTTTTAATATATCTTCCTACCAAATAGGATAAAAAAATATTTATTAAAAAATGACGATCAATAAAATCACATTCATTGGCAATAGCCAATACTAGTTGACCCGGGCATACTTTATTCCACCAACAAGGTGGCCCAAGTATGCCCAGGTCACCTAACAAGGTGGAACAAAGTATGCCCGGGTCAGCTAGTATTAAAAGTAGTTATCTTACCATGACTAATTTCAGCGAATTCCTTAGCTTTAGCCAGTAGTTGTGCGATAAGCTCCTCGGGTGTAAACCTGGTGTTCTCATCATGGATAAATTCAGGTGTGCCTCTCTCATTTGCAACAATTTCATAGTAAGGATACCTTTCCCTGAAAGAATCAGTATTTTTTGAAGGACATGAATTAAGTTATTTAGAACCTTGAGTTTAGTTTGGGTCTAACAACCGTACGTTAATAAGATCAGTATGTTAAAAATATTGTCATCTAATAAAATTTCATAATAATATTCAATATTTAAATACAAAACCCTATACATGGAAAAATATAATATAAGCAATATTTAAGACTGAAGATTTAGGGTCCTAGAAGAATTTAGAAAGTCTGCCTAAACATAGGTCTAAGGGTCAATGACCCATATTGGTTAGTGACCAGTTGGTTAAATTATCAGTACAGGTGCAAATAAATGATATATCTAACTAATATTGCATCATATAGGTGTATGCTTAAATGTACATTTCCGATGATATTTTTACACTATGAATTTTATTCTTACTTGTATGCTTTCACCATAGGATGGTCGAAAGGTTTCCCAAGCAGATCTAATAAATATTTGTACGCATTCTTCGGGAACCTGACGCCAACCGACACGGCGTCTTCTCCAAACGTCCTGACTCCGTCTCTGAACGCCACCACTGCTGGAGTTTTCCTCTTCGACTCCTTATTCAACACAATCTCCATAGGCACCCCCGGAGATACGATGCCGATTTTCATCCATTCCGAACCCAAATCAATAGATATCACCGCCGCAGCTTCAGTTTGTTGACTTAACATTAAAGATAACACCACTATCCCCAATATTCCATACATTTTCTGCAAAATAGCCACGAAAACGACGATCAATCGGAGGCACAAAATTACATTAAAAATTCCGGAATATTGGTTGCGCTTTGACACAAGATTTCAGTTAAAGTATACACTTACGCTATTTGTGACCATTGTTTCTCAAATGCCCAACATAAAGACTCCTCTTTTATGGTATTTCTTCTCAGAAATAAAATTGAATAAATATTCTTTCTCTTGGTTTTCTACGAAAAGTGTCGAAAAGTGAACCAGACACCTTCGTCCACGTCAAGTTAACGTGTTTTCCATAGAGTAACTTATATATACAGGAATAGAGTTATCAGCCGGAAATGCGATAGTATCGCCACCTAGTTATTTGACATGTCAACTTTCGGTGGTACTTGCTATAGCCCGCCCAGTATGAATAGAGAATTTAGAAATTTGAATTCAAGTCGATTTTTCTAAATTTCTTCTACCCTGTTTTATTAACGTTTGCTGGTTTTTTACAAACATTGTTATTTGTGTTAACAAAACAGGGAAAATAAATGTAGAAAAATACGACTTGTTTATGAATCGCAATAAAAATGCAGATTTATTCTAGTAAAGGTATTTATTTCTAGTTAATTTACAAACTGTCGTAACTATTATATATTACAAAAAGCAAGCAAAACTTCAAAATAGATAAGAATACTTAGGTACGAGTTGTATTGCAATTCGGCACACAGCACCAAAGTTTCGACGCCATGGCCAGAAACAACCAATTCGCAAGCAAAATCCAAGTCCGATATCGTGCACAGGGGTCAATATGTTTATGCGGGGAAATCAGTAACCAAAGAAATAGCCGGGGTCGTCGTTTAAGCCACTTGGAATCACTTACGCACATTCGCATCACAACAGAAAAAGTAACGGAATGAAATGAAACATAGAGTAACTTATTTATACGGGTTGCCAAGTTACGAAGAGGTTGCAATAGTAAAAAAAAAAAAAACCGCCACGCTACCAACGCTATCTATAATATTTACATGGTACTAAATTTCCCATATAAAGTCTCAGTGTTCCCAGTGAAAAGCCCCTGGTGTTTTCTTCTTTTTGGTTACTGCAGTTGGCATTGTTGCCAGGATATATAAGCGAAATGACAAGATGAATGACAGATGAACAATGAGTTGTATTTTTCACATCCCTACGGAATTTACAGATTTACAGAATGTACCAATCAACGATTGTTTGATGTCATTAATGCTGAATTATTCATTCCAGAAAATAAATTAATGTGAAAAAACAACAAGTCGATTTGTTTGAAGCAAAAGCACCCTGGCAGCGCATAATCGACTAAATTTATTATTGTTTCAATCCCTAACGCGGAAGAGGAAACTCTACCAGAGACACCAAATCATATGTTTATTTATGTAGGTTACTCTACTGTTTATGGTTTGATTGGGTGTTGAATTTGAGGAAGGTGTTTGTTGAGTGTTGATTTGATAGCATTTGCAAGTACGGAGGTCGCGGAATGCTGTTTATTTATTGTTATTAATTATTTACAGTCAGTGTAACTATCTTCAAGCAATATATTCCAATAAGGTAGGTCAATGCATTATTCTGTTGTCTTTTCTGTATATAAGAATACAGCTTTTAGATTATAGATTGATGTGTAGACTAGTCACAATATGTTTTCTTCCTAATTTATTACGCATTTTAGAATCATGTACTTAGATTGAGGTGCCCTAAACTATGCGCGTCTACCCGGTTGGTATTACATGAATACGTGAAGTGGTATCGTTTACATGCGGTTCTAAAAATGTGACTAGACGCATGAATAACGTCGGGACGCATTTAGGTGCGCTCCTTCTAAATATGGATCAGGGGTGTTATTAGTTAGTGGACTATTGAGTGTGGAGTGTAGCCGTCCCTTAATTATGTAATGGCCCTTATGGTGCGCGTGTGCACGTGCAGTTTGCACGCGGTGGTCCACGTCGCAGAAGCAGGTCGGGCGAACACGACGCACTACGCAACGCAACGCGCACGCGGTGCTGCCACCGCCTGCTCGCGCTCCATACACCACCAGTCTCCTAGCAACATGTTGTTGATACCACCACTGACCCAATCAACACAAACACATGTTACATACCAAATTGCTGCCTGTTACATCACATAGGTCGCGTGCATCGCATTTGCGCTGCTTACGTTGCTAAGGTGCTTATTAGCCATAACATTATTACCTTTACTGTCAATCGGACTCCTGGACTCTGTTCCTGTTCTATCATTTCAATGTAAGTACAATTTCAAGTTATATTTGGCCTTGTATAATTATTTTAATTGCATTGAAAATTGCAGTACACAGTCTAGTAGAATATTCTTAAAATAGCACCAGACCTTTTTGTGATCTACATCTGTGTTCATACTTCCTGTTCTAAATTTAATAGTCACCCAGAGACAATGCTCTAATTACTTTGGTGATAGATATAAATAGTTTCTTTTCTTTTTGCAATATATAAATAAACTAAACATCCAAATACATGAAACGGTAGTCATTTATGCAATTACACTTTATCAAAGATTTAAAAGGCAGCATCATACTGAAACCTACCTAAATATTTACATTATGTGTTTAAAACAATAATTACAAGGTTACTTAACATATAAAATGCTTGTCCACATGATAAATGGCTTGTAACAAGATATAGGTATTGATATACTGATAGGTGACTGTTGCTTGTAATCATATCAGCTTCATAGTGTGACTTTTGTTATTCTTTCATGATAACATAACTCAGTTAAACACGTTAAAATATATAACTAAAGCTTCTAGACCTTTCAAAATGAAAACAGGAGAACAAAAACCATAATAATGTGTATTCATTCATAGTGTATATTACCGTAAATAAATAATTAACTAAAGTATTTTCCTATAATTATTGCATATATTAAATATTTTGTTGAACCATGCCTAATGTTAGTGGTAAACAAAACACTTAATTGTATTGAATGTAATATTTAGTATACATATCATGGATGACAAATCATCATTTTATAGTTTAATAACAAAGCTATTTTATTTGATTGGAGGCTGCTTTTATGAGTCAAATCATGGTTAGGACAATAAGTTTAAATACAATTTTGGAACATTGAATTGAAGATTGAACCTTTGGAATTAAATAAATAATCATTTATTGAAATAACAGGCTAATTAGACCCAAACTAAACTCTAGGCTTGTAGGTATTATGGAATCTAACTAGCTGATATGATTAAATACATATAAAACAACAAATACCTATTATAATATTAATACATATTATAAACAAACTAAAACTATGTTATGTGCGAGTCACATTGAAATTAAAATAAATTTATCAAGAAATTTTATTAAGATTTTTTTATTATTAAGATGTCTATGGGAATAAGTTTACCAGCTGTAAAACAGCCCAGGTCATTTAAAAATATAAAAACAGTTGTATTAAACAAATTAAATTACATATGTTGAATGTATTCCACGCAGGTTACACTTCAAAGTTCAAAGTGTTTATGGCTTATTCAACATAATATCTTTATTAGTGACTATAACAATTTCCTGAATCGGTTAAAAAATAAATAATAAACAGAACTCACATAACTATTTTATTATGTTTATATGTGTGTGTGTGTGTGTGTGTGTATATATTAAAATCCATGATCTCACTTCCAATGAAGCGTAAAAACACGTCTAAGGTTTGTTTACATAAACGTAATTTACGCACATAGTACAAGTATGGTAGAAGGTACTTGTAAACGAAGAAGAGCGAGTCTTTAATACGCAACATTACAAACACTGATCACTGATCAATGTACTTTTAGGTAATTAGTTATTGCCAGGTATTACGTAATCAGGAACACTAACTTTCCAAAAAAAAATAGAAGCTTGTAAATAGGCAGTTCTTCACATAAAAAAATCAGAAGATAGAGGTAATAGTTATCTTAGGTATTGGTGTTTCGGTGACATACTGAAATATAATCTAAAAAAAAGTATTAGCCTGTAATGTCCCACTGCTGGCCAAAAGCCTCTCATCTCACTGAATATATCAGTACAGTAAGGAGGCGTAATCGCCACGGCCTAGGCGTAATCAAATACAATCTAGAGAAAAGTTAATGCAAACTTTAGTACCTATTACCCTATAATATCCCAGTACATATCAAAGGGAGCTCACTAAACTATCAATAAACTGAGGAACAAAATATAGGTAACTGTTAATAATATATTTTGGTGTATAAAACCAGTTAGATAATCGGTATTTCTGTTTGTCATGCGTGCGTATGCGTGATATTGATGATACACTGACGCCACGCGCTACAAACAATTCGTTTCTTACACTATGCCAAGGTCATTGAAACGTGCTACGACCAACCCAATAGGTAAATTCAATTAAAAACACTTTTAAACAAGACACACCGCACCGTAAACACGGATTTTTAAATACCTACTTATTTATGTCGCGTGGTTTGGTGCGCGATTTTAGACACAAATGTAGTATATAATAGGGTCTAGTATTGACTGAGTTTTTAATGTTTATTTGTATTGTGAATATATGCCACCATCACATACAATATAATGGACGGGTGGTCAATCGAAGCTTTCTCTATACTTAGACAGAAAAGTTGTAACTCTTTAGTACCAGGAGTCCAGAATAGGTATGCTAGATTTTCACGCGGTCTAAAAACTAACAAAGTCTATTATCATAGATGGTACCGACTTTAACTACGATCATATAAAAAATAAATTACCTTATATTACGTTTACATTTCCACAAACAGTGCGAAGATATAAAATTTACGTATACGTACCTCGTTTACGTAGATCAAGTAAATATAGATGTTGCATAATACGGAGTACCCTATCAGCGAGTTGCGTCACAAAAGTTGTTATATAGGCTAGAAGTGGGCGTAGAATCTTAGTCAGAGATGCATCGTCATTTTATGTCCTATTCATTCAAACCATTTAAAATAACGGGACAATGCATCGGCGATGGCTGCAAACAACGTAATAATAATCTATCTACGTATTTTTATTTCATCCTATGGTTTTATATGTATTTGCACTCGCATAGTACAGACACAACATTTTTCCACGATTTGCTATGAACGTGAACAAGCCATTCTTGGTATAGTAATGACCATGTTTTTCATTTTATCGTTTGAGAGTTAGCATAATATACCTAACGTGTTTCTTTACTAGAAAATGAGGTATGGACCAGATTACAACATATTTTTGCAGATTAGAAAGGTCTGATTGGTTTTTTATACTTATTTGTATCTTTAGATATGAATTTACGTATGGATATTTGCGATTTCGTTTCTTTTTGAACTGAGAATTTAGTGGTATTTGAAAAGTATCTGATATTAGTAATAATCATTAGTAATATACATCGTAACATAGATGCTAATGGGATAGCTCTTCACAATCAATTAGGATAGGTTTCAGATGGTGATTCATTATATTGGCTGGCAAGACTTGACCTATGTCCGAAGTAACTATACGAAACTAATTAGTGAGACGTATTGTGTGCTAAATACTCGTGAAATGACTACCCAGTACGTACTCATTATTGCAGCACTACAAACTTGATGGCACCTATAAATGTCAAAGAATTGCTGTAGTTATCTGAAATTACTGAAAATGTGGGAGACTTTAGATCGCCCAAAGGGCTCCGACATGATCTCGATTGCAACAACAGGAATGGACAGTTTTATTCAATTTGCACAAAATCCCGTGATAGAAATTAGTAAATGGTTATAAGTTTCAGTTATTAAAGAAAAATGCTGTAAAGAATGATTATATTAACTATGACAAAAGTTAAACATTTATAAAGAAATGTCCGTAGTCCCTTTTAGTCGCAGTCACTTCTTTTTGTCTCTGTTTGTTAATAACTCATTTTACGCGGTTATTCGAGGGTCATGTTAACAATAATAAATACTTAAATACCTACATGTCTCGCGCCATTGACCCGAAGTTCCTGGCCTTAGAATAGATTAAAACAAGATATTTATTAATCCTTTAAGTTGCTAATTATCGACCTCATTAATTATATTCATTAGGCTATGAACAAGATTACGGAAAAAGACTTTTATCATGTTTATGAAAAGGAAAACGCACTTGATAGGTGGAGACACCAGCGTCAGTATTTCAAATTACCACATGCTCTTAAGGAAAATACATCTCCGGCACCTAGCACTCCAAAGCTCTTGTATTACCAAACATTAACCTAAAGCCGGATATCCACTAGAGTCAGCCCTGGCTTAAGGCAAACAGCTTACAATTAGGACGAAATATACATCGTGCATGTCGCGGTGGAGGGTTTGAGGTAGCGTCTCTTCTTGCACAGCTTTAGGGTGAGGCAGCCGCTCGACCTCTAGTGGATAACCGACTTAAGAAGAGAGGAAACACGAAACACAAATTGAACGATACCGATAAAATAAAGCTGTTTTTAGTTTTACTCTTTAAGACACTTATCTTCGGATTTACCTTTATGCTACAAGCACCCTTTAAATCTCTATTCTTTTACCCACAGATGGCGCCTATGCGCGGTGAACGCGGCGGTTCCCCAGCGCGGGGCGCTCGGGCTTCCCTCCCCCTCCCCCGCAGACTCATCCGACAGATCGCACGACACGTCGCCTCCAGCGGCCGATCACTCCGACGCCTGGAAGTGTCGGGCCGGATCATAGACAACTTCGACGACATTGAAGGGGCGTCTGATGATTCCGATATGGAAATGGCGCAGCCGGCGTAAGTTTACATGTCTCTATTGTTTTTTATATAAACTTCAAGTACTAGAGGTTGCCTTGTAGTCGAAATTCGACCATAGCTAATCGTTTGAGCAAGTTTTTTTCAATAATTATTTTACAAATAGGTAGGTCAATTGTAACAAAATAAATAGGCATAGCTAATGTTTGGGTTTTTAAGTTGGTACGTGACTGGTGGGCCAAACGAAGAAGTATCTCCCATGATCAGGTTTTAACAAGCGGAAAGATAGACGATATCGAAAGCTAAGTTAACGTAAGTTCCGATCAGAATACGACAAATGGACAACGAGACTTCGAGAATGCATCATCAAGATTTAAATGGTGAACTTTTAAAAACAACGCGTAGGTTAGTCACTACGTCAGTAATTCAGTACTACAAGTTAATAGGTATAGAAAATGCACAGATTATTTATGTCTTGTTTTAACCAAATCAGTATAGAATACTGCATCCAATAACAGCAACAAATTTCCAATTGCATTTAAGAAAGAAAGTGCCGGAGCCAAACTATTTGACATTGATGAGTTTTGAAATAGGTCAGCCTTGTTACGTTTTTGTAACTGGTGGTCATTGCAATTGACATCACTATTCAAAGACTTGTTCAAAATTAACCCTTATGTTATAAGGAGAGACCAATTTATTTATAGGAAAATTAAGGTAAAATGAGATAGTTTGATACCATCAAAGAGTTGAGTACCAACTCAATATGATCTTTAGGCAAATAATTCACAAATGGATGTAAGCCTCTTATTCTAATGGCAAAGGACTGTGTCAAAGATTGATGGATTAAACATCGCGTCTCCCTACCATTAATGCTTTTAAAATAGCCTTTGCCCTGTAAAGGGGTAACCCTCATCGAAAGGGATAGGGGATATTAGCGCGTAACTGTAATAGGATCGTAGCTTTGCGTCCGGTCTCAAGGTAGCGTACGAAGCTGATCGCCACCGCATGCGGTGCCGGTTACTTTATTGATGCAGTTTGTGGTGGTAGCTTGGTAGTTGCGGGAACCGCATACTAATGTTAGTAAACCGCAGCTCAGGCGCGTTCTGCGGTTTAACTCGAAAGCACGCTGGGCACAGTGGACCCACTTGCAATAAGAGTGACATACGATGACATGATTCGAAGTTTCTGAGAATTCAGCGGCTTTCTGATAATGAATGTATGCAAACAGGCCTTTCATTTGATGTGTAAGTTATTCTTATTGGAGATGGGCTCACGCTCCATACATATTTGCCCAATCTCCTCTACCTTTGACTGGCACTTCAGTAATTCAGTATCATATTGCAAAAACGCCCACAGATTGCAAACCTCTTAAATTAAACTGCCCACAGTTAAATCCCACAACCACTTATTTGAAAATTCGCTTTCTCCCATCAACATTGCAAGGTATATGGCACATTTTTGGAACTGTGCCAATGCGCTTCTGTCTTTACGCTAATGACTTTGTTCGTTGTTTCTTGTTCTTATTCTATAACATCAGGGGGTCTTGTTGAAATGTTGAGGCGTATTGAGAGCAATAGAGCAGAGTGGAGTAGAATGGGCAAAAATAACCCAGAAAGGTTTAAAAGTGTGACACATGACACTACATCGAGACCATAAATTAACAGACATTGCAGTCACTGTAGGTGAAATCGGTTATGAAGCATAGATAATAGATTTATGGTGCCTTTCCAGCTGGTAATGCCACAAATTTTTGTGGTTATGCCATGCTGCGTTTGATATGATACTACTGCGATGTTATGTTGTTGGATACTGTGCCACATTTGATATAGTGATGGAAACTAAAAGTCTTGCATTAACCCTATGAATGAACTACTGGGAGTAGCGTTCAGATACCACAATATTTCAATAGTATCATATCAATCCTTCTAATATTATAAATGCGAAAGCTTGTGAGGATGTATGTATGTTTGTTACTCTTCCACGCAAAAACTACTGAATGTAATACATCAGAATAACACATGGGATACATTATATCCCGAAATGTCCGCGGGAACGGGTACAACGCGGGTAACACCGCGGGGTGCGGCTAGTAATAATTATATATACTCCGAATTCACATACGGTTAATCAGAGCCGAACTAAGCTAAATATCTAAATATCTTTTTAATGTATTTCGGTCAAAATATAAGCGCTTACGTGCAACCGCGTATTGCACCTACTCATACGTAATCGCAAACTTCTGTTCAAAACTATTTACTTGTCCTAGATCTGGCGTTTAGTCATCCCTTATTTACTTTTGACGTTATTAGCGTGGAATAATATTCAATAATAAGGCTAGCATAACACTTGACGGCCATTTTGTAATAGAAAAAATTGCATATATAAAAATCAATACTTATGTATAAAGCTATTTTTTTTTGTTTGAACTATCTCAGGAACTGCCAATACGAATTGAATGATTTTTTAAAATAAATAGCCACTTTTAAGGAGAAGGTTATATATGTATAGGCTATCTTTTAACCCAAAATTCTTACGGGAGCGTAAACAACGTGGGTAAAACCACGAGGCGCTGCCAGTTAACAAATATGTATAGGACTTACTAACACACAGTTAGTTTGGTTAAATAAGTAATAAGTATATTTATTGCGCAGCTAACTATAGAAATGCGAAAGTAATCTAGAAAGATCATTCATTTCAAGAATTTTATCAGAAAAGTCTAAACAAATTGCATCGCGCCCCGGTTACGTGTAAAAATAGTCGCTATAAAAAAATATTCGTACCATATAGATTTACTCAACATTTGTAATTTCAATCACGTGTTCGTGATATACAAACACAAGATGCTTGGAACTGTGTCCATTTTGTTTGGAGACGCTACTGATAAACGCACAACATTTTCACGTCTTGATATCGTACAGATTGCGTTGTAATCAACCAATCATAGTTCAAATGTCAATACTCATTTATCTAAGTGTATCAAAGTACCAATGTTTATTTCTTAGTCGAAATCGATTGCTGAATTTCAAGGTGATACTAAAGTTTATGGTGGCCATGGTAACTGGGGTATTGTAATTTAGTTTTCTGCGGTTTTAGTTCTACGATAGATAATGGCTGGCACCAGCTTTATAATACACTAACATTGAACCTAAACCCAGGAATGATGCCTTCATCAGGACGGCCATACCAAATACATAGATAGATTCATACCAAAAGACAGTGTCGTAAAAGACAGATGTTGTCGTAACTCTTCTATAAATTCATCTAACTCTTATATACCTATATTGGGGAAAAGAAAATCCTTATTCTTGTCGTCCATATTACCCAAAGTATGCTTACAGAAAAATCATACACGATTTACAAATTGTCACGTGCATACGCTAACTTGACATGCATGCTCGCGTTTGGCAAGTGTGCATTGTACTTACCTGCAAGCTACTGAATTTTACAGGCATGTGTATGCCACCTTTACGCTAGATAATGGTAGCTGTGCAATCATGTGTAGTAATAACTAACATTAAATAGTTATAAGATCAAGTGAAATATTCTCGTATTTATCTTGCTTCATATCGGTGGGTCCAAGATACTGTCTCGGCTTCGTACCTAGTGCATTTTGCTAGTTATTAGGGTTATTTGAAGCCTTAAACCTCAGTTATCCATAGATTTCAAGGAATTATTATTGTAGAATCTATTTTGTAATATGTAAATTATTATACTAGCTGTGTCCCGCGGTTTCACCCGCCGCGTGCCCGTTCCCTTGAGAATTTTTGGATTTTTATTACTTATTATCCTATTCCTGACCAAGGTAAATAAAATAATAAAAGAATTATTAAAATGGGTCCAGCCGTTCTCGACTTCCTTTTACAACTAACTAACATGCCTGCCATTATATATCGATGAGTTTTAAGTGTCCCATTGTTGGGCAATGTCTCCACCCACTTCTTCCATTCATCACTGTCAAGAGCTTCCTGACTGAATCTATAACCTAGAATATTATACATGTACAGTACATAGTACAGGCATCATACGTGCACATCAAAAACACTGATACCAATAATGCACGTTCCATAAAACGTCTCAAAAATGTGCTAATTTAACGTTATCTTAAAGCTATGCTAAGGAGATAAGCAATCTTTTGTATTTCATCAATCAATGCCACGTCAGAGAGAATAAAATTGATAATGTAAACTATTATCACTGGTAGGTTAGTGGGTAATACTTGTGATAATGTTAGATTATGAAACTGTAGCGCAGTTGTATCATTTGCCTCTTGTTTCGAAGCGCCAGATTACATCTTTATCTCGAACTAGCAGCGCCTCGCGGTTTTACCCGCATTGTGTCCATTCCTGTGGGCATTTCGGGATGAAAAATAGCGTATGTTACTCGTGGATAATGTAGCTTTCAAATGGTGAAAGATTTTTTAAAAACTGTCCAGTAGTTTTTGAGCCTATTCATTACAACCAAACAAAGTTTTCCTCTTTATAATATTAGTGTAGATAGTGAATAGGGACATACCTTGAGATGTATTTACAAGGTTATTTACTGAAATATTTTTGTAGTTTTGACAAATATTCGGTCTGTATGAGGAACAGATTCTTTGAAGATAATTAGTATTGTCAATACTATGACCTGCCGGTAATTTCGGTTGTAACTACGCGACTTCTACATATTTCCGTATGAGTATTCGAGCTTACCAGACTTACGTACCTGATAGAGTTATGAATAAGAATTTCCATCCTTATTATCTAGGTCTTAGGTATTTCATATCTAGCATCTAGGGTTACCAAAGTCACCATACATAGATAAATAGGTGATATCATTTCGTTCCTAAATTTTCAGACATTGTTTTCTAAGCCATATTCAACAGTGACAATCAATTAGTAGTATATCGTAATGTGCCTAAATATTTCCCCATTTACTCTTCCTCTCTTGAAACTACCCAATACATGGGCTCTTTACATCAACACCTTTTATAAAGCGTAATCTCTTGCTCTCAGGGTTGCATGCGGAGGCAACGCCGGCACCCTCCCGGCGGCGGACCACGACGATGACCTCACCAGCCTCAGTTGGTTGCAAGACAGAAATTTACTCAGAGGTAAGTTTTTAACGGATTGGTCAGCTTAGTACTAATTTAATAATAACTTAGTCATAGAATCATGTTGATATCGAAGAATCATACATATAAAAGTGATGTTATCGAATCAAGTGTTTTGTATTTGAAAAGTTCTGTTGCTACGGTGCAGTTCAAACGAGAGACTTTTTGTGCGTTTAAATCTGAACCGCACAAAAAGTAAAAAAGCACTATGGCATATAATTGCATGTATCGTTGCCTCGAGACTCAATATGCAAAAAGTCAGTCTACACCTAAAGTTATCATGTAAGTACCGAATTTTGTTTCCAGGTATAAACTTGTCAAAAAACGACGTGGAAGAAACAAAACAATCTACTCAAATGATCGCCAACCAAGTTATCATAAAAGTAAGTCTTTAATTTAACAAATCTGTTTAGAGAGGTGTACAATACAACTAAAATAGTATGAAATTAGTTCCTACAGAACAAAGTACTGAATTAGGAAATGAAAGAAATATTATCGACTGAAATTATATGAAACTAGCAGCGCCCCGCGGTTCTCTCCGCGTAGTGTACATTCCCGTAGGAATTTCGGGATGAAAAATTGCCTATAACCTTCCCATTGAATGTGGCTATCTATTACAAAAAAAAAGTATTCAAATCGGATTGGTACTTACTGAGATTAGCGCGTTCAAACAAACAAATTCTTCAGTTTTATTATATTAGTATAGAATACTGGGAATAGCATCTCATAGACTGTAACCGATATTGACGGTGCGTTCAGTGTTAATATTCGTGAATACTAATATCGCTATGTCACCTTGCTATGTTGACTTTAATTATTTGGTGGATACCAATCGTAACAAAGCATAGAAAAACACCCCTTAGGTATACTGCAGGGCAAAGACCTTTTATGGGAAGAATGTCATAGTAATATGTAATTACTTACTATTATTTATAGAATCTTAAAAGAAACAAGATTCCAATTATATTTTTATCATCAGTGGGGGCCGAGACGTTTGTCGTTACCTAATTAGTCGACCGTCACGGTTTAACGCTTGTCCGTCAATGATTTACTTACTTTTCGGATGATCATTATTATTTATTTTTTAGTTATTACTAGCCGTGCTCCGCGGTGTTACCCGCGTTGTACCCGTTCCCGCGAGAATGTCGGGATAAAATGTATCCCATGTGTTATCCTGATGTATCATCTAAGTAACTGTAAAGTTTTATCCAAATCCGTCATATATTTTTTTCGTGAAAGAGTAACAAACATACATACACACATCCTCACAAACTTTCGCATTTATAATATTAGTAGGATAAAATCGCGCCATCTTAATTTTTCTACACCTGATTTCCATTTTACTTTGGCCCACGTTTTCTGTGTTGTATAGTTTGTATTGCGCAATGCACTGTTTACACACAACTGCTAAACAGTTAATCCAATGTCACTGCTTAATCGAAGAAACCTTAATATTTTTCACCTTGTATCTTGATGTTATAATTTTTGTGCGGCCGCCGGTCGATTGAAACGGTTTTTTTGTATTTACAACTTTAGTTGTACTATATAATTGAATGCAATGTTTCGGTTTTGTTATCCTTAAGGCACAGTCTCTTAGATATTTGAAAGTATAGGTCGGTTTTAGGTGATTTAATTAAAATATTAGGTTAGAAAGTTGGGTCCGACAAATTACTTTAATGCTACATTTTTGGAAAAGGGTGTTTATTTTTTTGTTTTTATGTGTTGGTCTCCATCCTATGATCCTATCGCAGTGGCTATAGCCCTCTCTAAATATCCCAGTTGAAACGAAAGGAAGCCATTGAAGCACTGTCTGTATGTAATTGATTTTCTCAAAAACTACTGAACGGATTTTTATGCGGGCTTCATCAACACAGAGATTGATTCAGTAGGAAGGTTTGTAACAATTCCCAACTACTTTTCATGCCACAATTGCCATAGGTACGCGTGTAACCGGGTCATACGGGTAAAACCGCGGTGCTCTGCTAGTTCTGAATCACTTTACGTACATATTTCAACTTAACATAATTTTATACTGTAGTATTATATATTTTATACAAAATGCGTAATACTTACTCAGCAGTCCACAGTGTACTTGTCCGCAGACGGAGTCGCTGACGCCGCCGCCGGCGCCGCGCGCGCCGTCGCCCCCGCGCACCCCGGTGAAGGCGCCCCCGTCGCCGCCGTCGCCGCCCGCGGTCCACCAGAAGCCCCCCTACTCGTTCTCCTGCCTCATATTCATGGCCATCGAAGCCGCGCCCACTCGAGCCCTGCCCGTCAAGGAAATCTACGCCTGGATCATCAAACACTTCCCCTACTTCAAATCCGCCCCTCAGGGGTGGAAAAACAGCGTCAGACACAATCTGTCGTTGAACAAGTGTTTCCATAAGGTCAGTAATGTAAGTTCGAGAATTCAAATATGATATATCAGACTTAACAAAAAGTTTAGACCAATGCAAACAATGTAGTGTTTAGTAAGTCAAAAAGGAAGTCCGAGTTTATATTTCTAATTTGTGTGACTCAAGATCTGAATCAACTTAATTCTTCCTGAACAATCAAGTGTTCCATACGTCGAATGCTTTGTGTCACACGCAGAAATGTTTTGACATTGCCAATTTACCCTTCTATAACACTATGACTTAACAGGTCAATAACGCATGATCCACAGAAGTTACACCCGTCAATTTGACTTGACAGCGCCGGGTCAGAACTTTTTATTTGGTCTGAGACAACTAACAAAATCTACTCAGATTTTTCAAGCTTTATGATTGAATATTTTTATTGTAGGTGGCAGCCGCTCCAGGTCTTGGCAAAGGTTCTCTATGGACAGTAGACCCTCAGCATCGGGCTTCGTTATTACAGGTGTGTTACTAAGTGATAGTTTAAGGCCCTTATAAATTTTCCAGTTCATATCTCAGAACAGCCTCCGTGGTCTAGTGGTTTGAGCGCTCGGCTCACGATCCGGAGGTTCCGGGTTCGATTCCCGGTGGGGATATCTCACAAAAATCACTTTGTGAGACTGTCCTCAGTTTGGTTAGGGCATTGCAGGCTGAATCACCTGATTGCCCGAAAAGTAAGATGATTCCGTGCTTCGGAGGGCACGTTAAGCCGTCGGTCCCGGTTACTTTCTACGGATAGTAGTCGTTACATGAGCCATGTCAGAGGCCTTTGGCGGCTCTATAACTCTGACACCAGGATTGGTCAAGTTGACCATCCACTCGATAAGAAGAAGAAGTTCATATCTGACGGCCTATAATTTGGGAAAGAATTTTAAATATTATACGAATATTATATATATAGACGAATATTATATTAGAGTGTATTCAAGGTTTGTCTCGTCAAACACCTTGTATAAGTCTACGTACACTACACGTTCTATAGACATAATCACTGTATTGTTAACATCTTATTTTGATTGTAAATTCGTGTATGACAGATATTCAGACAGGCGAAAAAACCGTCAAGAACTTCTCAAGACCCCGTAACATGTCCATGGTTAACGTAGTTTTTTAAGACGGTAATTTCCACCGGCAGGCATTCGGGCGGCAGCCCATCCCGTGCGCGGCCGAGTCGCCGCCGGGGCGCGGCTCCAACGCGCCGGACCCGTCCCTGTTCCCGTTCCTCGCGCGCCGCCTCGCCGGCTCGCCGGAGCCCGGCGCCGACGAGTACATCGCCGCCGCCACCGTGCTCGCCATGAAGTACGGACAGAAGGTGCTTGATCAGGTAAATATTACTCTTTTAGAAATATTATTGAGCCTGCAATAAGTGCAGAAGAAGAAGCGTACGTAAATTGTTCAACAGCGTTAATTGAACATCTAATCCGACTTGAAGCAATTATTACACTAGTTCCGCTTATTCGGCTTCTATCGATTGGGTGAAAACATGAAGAAAATGATCATCGTGACCAAGTAACCATCGTGTCGCAATATAAAAGGAAGTACTTATACAATTTTTTAAATTTTAATTGTATCTCTGTATCCAGCTGCCGCCCGCAGCTCACCTGGTGATTTCCCGCGGCTGCGCCCGCGACGAACATTCGTACAGCGAGCGCGTGGCTCGCGACGAGCGCCGGACGGCCGAAGCATTACTCAATTTGGCTGGAGTTCCTGCGCCCGCCACCAGCTAGCGACCACACTCTACTAACTCCGCCACCATATCGCCACAGACCGTAAAATATTCGCTCACAAGAATTACACCTGTCATCTGTCACTGTCAAAAACAAACGCGGCAGCCATGATGGATTCACGCTTCCTGTGTTCGGTTTTTCAAATGTACACTTGCATCGGCGATGCGGTTTTGGAGATTGGAGAAAATGTAAGGCCGTTTATTTATTCAATATTTATTATAAAGATGAAATTATCACCCGCTGGTTAGATAATGAATACAGAAATACCTTTTTGTTTCAATTTCGAAATTGAGTCTTGAAAATGCGACAATGACCAATCGTTAGGTAAATAATAATTTTATTGTTTCTCCATTATATTGTTGACGTATCTTAAATTATTTAAAGTTTAAAGGGCAAAGCCCGGGTTACTTTATCGGCATAAGTTCTTGGAACAAAAAATAAACGTATCCTTAGTCTATTGTCGCAAACTATGACAAAAAAGGTTTACCATTTCTCTAGTCCAGAAAAGACAAACAGTTGATTTGTTATACTTAATTGACATTTTCATTTTGTCTTTTAAAAACATTATTGAATCAGTAACTTACAAAATAAATAAGTTTAGTTTTACTTACTGCACACATCATTGCTATTTTGAAGTTCAAACTTAATTCAAAATGTTGTACGAAACCAGTATGGTTGTACTTTATATTAATCTTGACATGTATTTAAAATAATGATATGTCTTAAAAGTACTAGAGTAAATCCTCCTTCATATAAATTACGTAGTTACATCCTCAAGTAGATAACTTTATAAATAGAACTATATACATAGATGTGATACTACTTAGTATGAATTTATTTAAAAAGAATGGAAAAATATAGCGGATAGTTATCTCCTTATATGCATTTAGGTTTTCCGTATAATAATAGTAAATAAATTCATAATAAAACAGTTATATTTAAGACATTTCGGTTGAGTGTGTTATAATCATGTTTCTGTCATAGACAATGCGTTTTTTTTATTGCCCAATGTTGCCAGAGTAAAAATAACGTTTAGTTTTTTTTTTAATATGGTGACAGAAAAATGGTTGTTATTTTGTTTGTTTTAAGTATATTCTTATTTATAGGGCTTTGCGTTTTATAAAATTTAAGCGCAATTATTTTAAGAGCAATTTCTATGTAAAATTAATTAATGTAATATCATTATAATATTCTAAAGAGAGCAATATATACTTAAAATGTATAATTTCTTGTGATCTGAATGCTGGATATACAAAATGTTGTATACAGGGCAATCAAATTGTATAATGTAATCTTAACTTCATAGAAACATCATGTGTAAGTGATAATAGTATATTAGTGTAACCGCATAACCGTAAGCTAACTATAATTTTTGTGTTCATGAAAGGTGATCTATTTCTTAACGTCTGCAGTATAGAATTATATTTACAAAATAGTTGCTGGATAGATAAATTTATGTTATTTAGTTAATATCGTCTTTGGGGAGTCTTCAGGCGTGAATATAGATTTTTCAACGCATTGTGACATATTCTCTGGATTCTATGCTAACATAGTGACATATTATACTTTTGACTTAAATACAAATGTAATGGTCATCTTGGCTTATGTCAGATTTTCATCCATTAGATAAAGTCTAGAATAATATTGTCACGTTAACACAATTCTGATCTAACAGTGAAATCATTTGTGTCACTCAGTTAGTGAATTGAAAAATCTACTTAAGTTGCAATGTGACAGCTGTTGACTCCCTAACCAGTCTAAATACAATAAGTTAACATATAATCTTTTAGCTGCAGCTTTAAATAGTTAAAAACATGATTATACAATAGTTTGAGTAAGCTTTGGTGCCAGATAAATGTGTATGTTCTTCTCACCGTTAATATGCGTGACAAATAGCAGACTTTACATGTCATATACAACTGTATCGGTGTATTTGAATGTTTTGTTTGAAATTGACCATGTCACGGCAGGGACACAGGAAAATGCATTTGTTTCTTTGCACTTAATTTTATTTGTCCGTAGATTACAAGGTTCGGTATTTTACCGTTGAATTGAGTTGTGGAGGAGCAGCGCATGTGCTCCGTTTCGTGTCCAATAGATCAGTCTACCGGCGGCGCGGAGGGAGGGTCCTCCTTCCGCCGCCTCGTCTCACTTGACTCGCCCGGCATTTTCTGCTACTAAAGTTGCGCGGCGCGTACAGACCATGAGTGCTATACATTTTCATGCACGCAGACATACCAAGGATATGTCAGTTCAAATACTAGAGCAAATATTGATTGTATCGTTAAAATCGCGTGAAAATGTCACAAACATTGTGCTGAATTTCGTGAATGTTTATTTTACCCACGAAAAGTTTATATGGCGCCAAGTTTACGATGATACTGGCAACTCAGATATCAACTAATGAAATATGAATTTACCATAATGTTACCATACTAGAAAAATGTTGCCATGTAACTTTATTTTGATCAATCCGTATCTATATTAAATAATTATACTTATGAAACTAAACGCTAGGCAGTAATTTATCATTAAATAACACAATTTTAATACTTAGGGCGGATTGCACAATAACCCGTAAATCTATTTATTACCAATATTTTAAGAATACAAAAGCAGTTCGGTCAAGTGTATTTTATGTTTCACCAAATAGAACACCATTTCAAACGAAAGTAATTTGTAAGCCTATTTAGGCGCTAAATATAATTAAATGTCCTTGTGCAATACGCCCTTAGTGGCGTACAAAGTGCCTATTCTCATTTCTTCGGGCATTTTCTTATTATACTTATTGTCAAGTATTTCAATTTTGCATTTAAATGTTAATTCAATTATAAACCTAATATTCTAAGGTGTAAAGGCTTTCGACGACGAGTATTTTCCGGACGATTATTCTATCTAGCTATTCAAGTAAAGTACAAAATATTACCTATAAAAAGTCTAATAAGAAAACGCCCATTGGGCTGGCAATATGATATGCAGGATGTATCCGCCAATCAAATTGTTTAATTTCAATTTGTCAGTTTTTTCAAACAGCATCGCTGGTGAAATCAACTGATTTGATTGGTTACTTGAGTTCTATAACTCGTATCATTTGCGGAAAAGTAGCCCTTATCTGTGTTTGTGGTGTCCTAAAAGTGTCGGATGAAAATATGAAGGACCTTCAACGGTTTCATTTTCGTCTGACGCTTTGCTATGCCTTATTATTACACCAAATAGCGTTTACGTAATAAGTAGGTATACTCTCGTGATATTTGTAAAAATCTTTCTTCTAATAATATCTTAGCATTGCCAGTGTATGTGTAAATTATACATTGAATATACAAAAGATTTTTACAAATCATACTATCAATCGTGCCCTGGGTTCGGACGCAATATTATGCATAATATTTGTGTAAAATTATGTAATTTAACGGCTTCCTTAGTTCAAAATGTTTATTTAATGTTTTGATGTGTAAAACAAATTTACTTGTAGGTTTACTAGACTGATGCGACGACTGATTTGAAGCAATATTATTTATTAGAAAAAGAGTTGTATTATGTATTTATTTCCCATTTTATTGATACACCAGCAAATTCGGTGAATTTTCATTTGAAAAGGAAATGCCAAAAATTTTAAGTGTTCTTCACGTTGTACCGCTATAGTTTACATTCTAAGCTGATTTATCGACACTATAGTTATCATATTATATTGCTGTAGGCAAGCATTTGTGCCAAATGTATAATACAAATTTCTGAAAGCTGATTCAAAACAATCAAGATACATATTTATTTATATTTCAAATAAAACACATAGATAGTGGTAGGTCTAAGTGATATTAATGTAAACGTAATTTAATCGCTAAATATTTTTAAAATGCATACATTTGCTGTATTTAGAGGCGTCTTCCATCTTATCGTATCGGTTCTCTCTTAGCGTAGTCGTGTCGGGGGAAACTGCTTGGGAAGTGATTGAAATATCGCTTGGACGGTGTATGACATCGTCTCGGATAAATTTTAATAAATTGTGCATGTGTGAAGGTTCCATATGAAATTGTATGAAATACTTAAGGAATTAAGGGGCAATATGATATTGCTTTTGGCGTCAGCTTTGCATTTTAAGGTACCTATTGCCCAAGATCAACCAAATTCGGAATCCACCACTGATATGAAATATCAAAATGTTATCAAATAGTAAATGCGTGTATTTTCCCCCGACGTTATTCTAATTAGCCTTTCTTTCGATGTTATTATAATATAAAAAGTGTAGATGAAATTTTAACAGCAATAATTAGTATAAATGTAGTAATTTGCTGGTAGATGCTACGTATAATTATATTTATGATTGTGTGATACTTTGCGATTTATCTAATAAGTTTATATCGTGAAATATGATTTTTATTTGTTAAAATAATGTATATTATATTATTATTGATATTAATGGAATATCTGTTGCGGCTCACTTATTTTCTAACTAAAAGAAATCCCTATAATTTATTGTTTAGGTTAAATGAGATGTTATATTGTAATATTGTTTTAAATTAAAAACGGATATTTTAATGATTAAGTGAATGGGTTTTTTCTGTATATTAAGTTATTATTATTTTAATTAATTGTGTGAGAGTATGTTGTGACGTCACGCCAATATACAAACTTATTTTTATTTTATTGACGAAAGTATGTCTGACATGACTTACAGTATAGTATAATTTTTGTGTTGCTGTATCAATTCAGATCACTCTAAATCAAATAGCATAATTATTTTACCTAATGGCGCCATCTTAATTTTTCGTCGTATCAATTCGTCTGTATACTGATGACGTCACAATGTAGATATTATTGAAATAAGTCGGATTTAAGCATATTTAATTATTAAGGATGATTGTTATTGTTGATTATTTACCGGCTTTCGAACGACACCACTTATTATAAATGCTATTGTTGAAGTTATTGCCAAATTTTTATTTGTCCTAAAACCTTGTCTTTGTACATATCCATTTAATAAATTATGTACTGAGATATTTTTTAGTCTTTTATTTATGTATTATGTCCTATGTACAAACATTAGATAAGCATTATCTATTTTCCTATCTATACTAATATTATAAAGCTGAAGAGTTTGTTTAAACGCACTAATCTCAGAAACTACTGAACCGATTTGAATAATTCTTTCACTGTTAGATAGTCTATTTATCGAGGAAGGCTATAGGCTACATTTTATCCCGAAATTCCCACGGGAACGGGCACAACGCGGGTAAAACCGCGGGGCGCTGCTATGTTATATAAATGCGAAATCCACCGATTCGTTAATCACGACATCTTTGATACTATAAGAACTATAGACTACTAGCTGTGCCCCACAAGTTTAACCCGCGTTGTACCCGTTCCCGCGGGAATTTCTGGATGAAAAATAGACGTCCGATTCTCAGACCTACCCAATATGCACACAAAATTTCATGAGAATCGGTCGAGCCGTTTCAGAGGAGTTCAACCACGCATCCCATGACACGAGAATGTTATATACATAATACATATATACATATAGCTAGGAGCCTAGGAGCCTAAAATTTTTCATGGTGGTTTGTATTGGGATGTAAGTACTCGTTGAGAAAGGATTTTACGAAAATCAACCACTTACAGGGGGTAAACCAAAGCGAATCAAGTGCAGGCCGATATACGCATGACTTGAATGCTATGAGCCCGAACATGATTGTCATGGAACGCAACAATTAACAAGCATATTAATTTGTAAACTTCAAGTGATACCCGACAGTAGTTACGGTCATACATAATGCAATAGTCTAGAACAGATATCTAGGCGGCCTTAATTTTTTGGTATTATACTAGCCTATTCATATTATTCCTCCTTACTGTACTGATATCATCAGTGAGATGAGAGGCCTTTGTCCAGCAGTGGGACATTACAGGCTAATACTTTCAATTTGACGATAAAGTAAAACAACATAATAATTGGACGATGATTTTATTACAAAAAGAAACGTACCGAACATGTTTATGTCATTATTTGACCTTTAATACGATTTATCATCTATTCCAATAATTATTAAAAATATATTTATTTTTAGTATCTAACAGTTTTCAGTAGAAAAATGCAACTAAATATTTATAAACGTTAGTATTTACAATTAAAAGGAATCATCTGTACTGAATAATTCAAGTCCTACTGAGAACAACTCACAATAATTAAAACTAGACACAGTATCTATGTGTTGCCTATAAGTGCTAAATTAACCTTCGTTTATAATATCCGTAAGGAAAAATATTTTTCATTTTTAATTAAGGCAATAATTTCTATCCTTCATCCAATGAGTAAAATTATTTCGTTGGTTATGAAAACGAAAGTGCCTACTTTGGTTTTTGCTACGTATAACCCTTTCCAACCCAGCCGAGAGCCGAGAAATAAATACTACAGATATCCACAATTAATTTGTACACTGTATTTAATTGTGAAACGCAAATTATATACAATACAATACATTCAATAAATCTCTACTTACTAAACTAAGCCTAGTTTTGCTTTATCAGTGGTTACAAAAGCGCCGATATTTATATTTTTAATTTAATATTATATAATTAGAATGTGTATACTACGTTTGTAAGTAGTATACTTGCCTACTTTAGTAGTAATTTAGATAGAAACGGCACCTGAGTGTAAAATTATTTTATTTCTAAAGATATTTTTCACATGATTTGAATCATTTTAAGCTTATCTTGCCATGGGTAATTTTGGCAACTGTGGCATTACTTTTATCCAAGCTTTTAAATATAACTCCTTCCTGCCGGTTGCCATATTAATCTTGATTCTTAATTTACTGTTTTTTTCTTCTTCCATATACCCAATATTCAACATACAGATTTTGACGGCACAATATACCCAATATTGTGTATGTCGAAATAAATCTGTAAAAACCAATCGTTATGTCTTCCTTGTACACTATTTATATTAGGAAGGCAGTGTAGTGTTTTGTTTTATTTGAGTCTTAACCATAGACTAACCACGTCGCAATAATAAACGCTAGTATCTAACGGGATTTATATTTTAAGTAAATTATTCGATACATAATTAATTGACAGCTCATGAGAAGTATATTTGTCTGGCTTCGGCGGGTGATTGTTCCATCGGGCAATAGGGGCATTTCAATCTGAAAAATAAGCATTAATATGTTGATTATTTTATCATTACTATGATTATTTTAATGATTGCATTTCCACCCTAGTTGAAGGGTTTGGTTCCTCAGTAGGTTGTACGTATCTGAGGACCCGTTCACCCAGGACTTAGCGGCTCCAGGACAGTCCCTCTTGTCGTGCTGTGGTGTGGTTATAGTAGTCATCTTTTGGCTCGTATTATTTTAATTATTTATTTCGAATAGGTCAGTGGCCAACCCTGGTGTTTTTAGACCGCCAAAAAGCCTGCAACATGGTCTGTCGATTGAAACAACCGGGACCGACTGCTTAACGTGCCCTCACGGAGTTATAGTGGTAGTGGACTCACTTGGCCCCCAGCGCCAGCTTGTTGAGCGCGTCGCGCGAGATGACGTGTCCGCAGAGCAGGCGCATGGGCGGGTTCAGCGCCGACGCCTGCTGGCGCAGGATGGGGCACGCGAACACCGAGTGGTAGCTGCCGCCGTCTTCGCCGAGGTCAACCTGCAGATTACCATATAGTAAGTACGTATGTTCCGTTGGTTAATGGGTTACGTGAAACTTATAGATCGCCAAATAGCTTGGCAGAATTCATTCAGAATAATGAGAACTAGACACGTTTAATGTCGATGATAGAAGGAATATTAGTGATGGAAATAAACGATTGATCTACATTACTAACGGCCATTTACCATAATTTCAATCACAAAAAGAAAATCCAGTTAGAGATTATAAATTATTTGTAAATTCTTAGCTCGTCCTTTTATTCGGTTACATATCGACCGATCAGATAATCAGAAACGTATAAACTATTTCCACATTTTGGGACATTTTTGAAAAAATAGAGTAATTATACATTATTAAATGAGAGAGTATAGAGAGTAAAGAGTGAGCGGTGACCTCGAAGGGCAGGTCGTCGTCGGACCAGGCGGCCAGCACGTGCGGGTGCGACATCTTGGCGCGGATGTCGTGCAGCGCGGGCAGCACGCGCGCGCCCGCCGCCGCCGCGCCCGCCAGCGGCGACAGCGGCGCCAGGCGCAGCAGCGCGCACGCCTCGCGGATGAACAGCTCCGCCGCCTCCGCGCCTGCCAGCCCCATACTCACATCAGATCATATAGAGCCTTGAGGCCCGATAAAGCGATAAGTAAAACGCAAACGATCTCAAGTCAGCCCCCACACGATTGTGATTACGTGTAGTCGGCGACCGTACAGGGATAATATCGTTTGAAGATTACCATTGTCGTGTTAATAGGGCGCGGGCGTACCTCGGGCGTGCGGGTCGAGCAGCTGCGTGTAGTGGGGCGGCGGCGGCGGCGCGGCGGGCGCGCACCACGCCAGCGCGCACACGGCGGCCTGCAGCGCGCGCTCGTGGCGCGCCGCGTGCGCCGGGAACACGCCGCGCGCGTACGAGATGGCCGCGCCCACGCCCTCCGCGCGCGCGATCTGGAACGAGGCCCAACACTCTCCCCTAGCGTCTAGCTGTGCCCGGCATCACGCCCCTTGCGTCTAGTGTTCCGACACACTTTTACGCAGTATCATAACTCTCATTAATTTACCGTAAAACTGGCGGTGACTTCCCACAGTCTTATATTGTGCACACCAACACACAAAGACAATGTCCCTCTGTGCTTGTCTTATGGAGAATTGCAGAATTTACTAGCAGTGTTAATACGAAAGGTCTTAAGTACAATTAGTGTTTTGTATTTTCTGTTTGTGGTATACATATCACACTGTAACAACATATCACACTGTAACAACATCTTACATTGAAAGCCTGCATCCTATGCAATGTGAATGGTAGTGGTGAATGTTGTAGTTGCTGTAATCTGGGTTCTACCCACTGCAGTGCCAAAGTAGGGTCTCCTTCGGCCAGCGCGGCGGCGCAGCGCTGTAGGGCTGCGAAGGTACATGTTCGTTCTACTCCGGTTATACCAGCTTCTGACACAAATGCGTCGCCAACGTCTTCTAATCCCTGAAAGAGGTGAAAATTAAGTTTTTGAGTCAGTCTCATAAAAAATTGACAGAAAGGTCATAATATTATAAAACAAACAAATCCTTGTTAGTGCCTACCCTAAGTTCTAGAAATAACATAACAGGCTTATATCATGGAAACTGTAAGATCCTTTCAAAGGACTCTTAACTAATAGTCATATTATGAACACATAGGGTTACTATATAAATATTAAAAATAATAAATGAAAGTCACGCAACTGGGCTAATTCAGAGAGGAAGTTTGGACAAAGTCATAAAAATCAGATTGGTAGATATTTAATTTTATTATTTTTTAACAATATAAGTAGTACCTGTCTGTACAAATGTTGTGCTATAGCTTGTTCCATTAACGGTTTGTTGGTATCCGAGCAGAACATCTCTGCTTTCGGGGCAACAACTGCATAATCAGCTATAAAATGTCTGTCTATAGACTTTCCTACTCTAGATACTGTGGCATGAAGTTCTCTGTGATCTGAAAATATATATATTTATTGGAAAATTAAATGGAGAAATTACTAGTGGTTGTATCTAATGACTAGCAGCGCCCCACGGTTTTACCCACGTTGTACCCGTACCTGTGGGAATTTCGGGATTAAAAATAGCCTATAACCTTTCCGTTGGATGTGGCTATATATTACAAAAATAATTATTCAAATTGGACAGGTAATTTAGCTTCTATATCTAATTTAGTAATCTAGCCCGAGATTAGCCCGAACAAACAAACAAACAATCTTACAAATTTTATCTCTGAAAATTTAATACATGAAATGATATGCCTGTACACTTTTAACTAAATCTCAGATGGTTAATACAATAAATCTCAATATTTTGAAGTCATTCATATAAAATAACATGTTATAAGTACCTGAAGACAACTGAAATACAGATTGTCTGACTGTTGAAGATAAATCTGCAAATGCTTTTGTTTGTTCCTGATTTAGTTCTGCATTTGCAGGCTCTGAAACAGAAGGAACAAAATTCATTGATAATATTACATCAAAATAACACAATCTTTCAAATAGTATTTCACACACAAAGCTAGTATGTGTATTTTCTTTTCATCTGTTCATGATGTTTGTTTCTTTGAAAAAGGTGATTATTCAAAAAAGTGTCTTTACAATGACTGAATCATGAATCTCAATAGATAATTCGATATTGTATTAAACAAAGGACTGAACACATGCTATTATTTTTGCATTCAATAGATAATTACGTAGTTACAACCATCATCAACGTTTTGATAAACGTAAATAAAAATAGAAAACTTATCTCAAAAGTAGAAAGTCATGTTGAATGTTGATGTTATAGGTCACACAAAGAACATGGGCGAAAATGGTAATTATTACTTACGTGTAGCTAATTCCTTCCTCAGATTTTCCACTTGGTCAATAATATCTTGTAGCATTCGATTGGAGTTGTCGTTCAAAGCAGTAAATTTGGATAATGCTTTATCCAAATCTTGTTCTACTCCCAGACAAGAATCCATGATATTTTTTTATATTATTCAATTCACAAATGGAATCACCATATGCTAGATAAGTAATGAGTTAAATATATAGCTGTTATTGTTTTGTGAAAACAAGGGCGAGATAAATGTAAATATTCAGAGATTTTTTTCGAAAACAGACATAGTATTTTACACACTGCAAAATTCCGCAAACTGGATGAAAAATCCACAGAAAATAAACAATTACTTCACAAATAATCGAATAAACGTCATATTTTAGTCGATTATTTTAATGTTATAATCTGTAGTACTTTGTTTTTATCTATTAAACATTATTATTCATTCCGTCCAAATTCCATTCATTCAATTTCATCATCATTCATTCTCTCTCTATGGTTATTGCACAATTTCTTTCCCCGACATTTTTCTGAAGAGGTTAGGATAATTTTGATAAAATTGTACCAATCTTCCAAATATTTGTAACAGTGTAACAAAATACAATTATGGCTCAAAGTAAGCTGAATGATATGGCTGGGAAATTCGCCAAAGGCGGTCCACCTGGATTGAACATCGGCCTGAAAGTTGCTGCGGCCCTCGGTGCTGCCGCATACGGTATCTCCCAATCTGTATTTACTGTGGAAGGTGGTCACCGTGCTATAATGTTCAATAGGATAGGAGGTGTTCAGCAGCACGTAATGACCGAGGGAATGCACTTTCGGATCCCGTGGTTCCAGTACCCCATCATTTACGACATCAGGTCACGACCCCGCAAAATTTCCTCTCCCACCGGCTCCAAAGACTTACAAATGGTTAACATTTCATTGAGAGTATTGTCGCGCCCTGACGCTGTCCACCTCGCAACAATGTACAGACAACTTGGTACAGACTATGATGAAAAAGTATTGCCCTCCATTTGTAATGAAGTGCTGAAATCTGTTGTTGCAAAATTCAATGCCTCTCAACTAATTACCCAGCGTCAACAAGTATCACTGCTTATCAGAAGAGAGCTGGTTGAACGAGCTGCTGACTTCAATATCATATTGGATGATGTTTCTCTCACTGAACTGAGTTTCGGAAAGGAATACACTGCTGCAGTAGAAGCCAAACAAGTGGCTCAACAAGAAGCTCAAAGGGCCGCTTTCGTAGTAGAAAGAGCCAAACAAGAGCGCCAGCAGAAGATTGTACAGGCTGAGGGAGAGGCTGAAGCTGCCGAGATGTTGGGAAAGGCCATGGGCATGAACCCTGGATACCTTAAACTGCGTAAAATCCGTGCTGCCCAAAGTATTTCTAGAATGATTGCTCAGAGCCAGAACCGTGTGTTCCTTGCTGGCAACAGTTTGATGATCAACCTTCAGGACCCTACCTTTGACGACTTGTCGGAGAAGCTCACAAAGAAGAAGTAACATGAGGTAGAGAGTGTGTGTGCCGAGAGCCAAGAGCCTGCCACCACTCTTGACCCCATGGAGGCTGCAGTTATAATTACTGGGGCTGCTTCTGTTGCTGTTTAGTGCATTTTATTCTCAGTCTGAGCATTTTAGACAGTGTATAAAGTTGGAAAGCCACAATTCACTTACAAATGTTGCATTTTAAGTTATCTAGTTGTAGAATAATAGGATGTATGGTTGTTAGAAAAGGAATTTGATGATTATAATAAAAATTACCTTTATCTATCAAGTAGTTTTTTATTTAACAATATTTATGACTAACAGAAATGAAATCTACAAATAAAATTCCATATAATATAGATGACATGCTGTCAATTTATGAAGTTTTAAGAACAGAATTGCCAAAGAGTACTAAATAAATATCTATTGCTTCAATGCGGATGGTGGTGGAAGTCTGTATTTAGCCATTTCAATTTCTGCTTCATAGAAACTTGTGTTATTGTAGCAATAATATTCAGGAACTTTGTAAGATCCGGTTTTGTCGGGTTCTACTCCAGGTCCGACAGGTTTCGTGGGCGAATCCAGGACTGCGCTGCTCAAACCAGGAACGTTGATGTTCACACTAGAACTTGACGAATTTCCACTAGGGCCAGAATTCTGGTTTTGGCCTTCACTAAAAAGTCGCACAGCTGATCTCCGAGCGCCGTGGCGCATAATTACTCTACTCGCAATCATCCTATTTATTTCAGTAGGTTGTGTAACAAAAGAAGAGAGAGACTGACTGACTGACTGAAGTCTGAAGTCATGGAACAAAGTAAATTATTTGAATTGATTTTTTTTTATTGAGTGATAGAACATGTCACCACAGACCAAGAGGAAAACATTTGAAATTGACAGCGACACTAACGGCGCTGTTTAAAAAGTAAGCTGTCAAACGACAAGAAATAATATTTCCACAGATTATATTTTGTATTTCAGTTTTGCAACCGAATACAACATGACTTCAGATTATAATTGTATCTCCTATGCTTATTAAATATATTTTATACTAACCACAATTTATATTTAAAACACTTACCGATACTTCAAATTTTCTACCGGAGACAACTGTATAAATAATTTATTAGCAAGATATGTGATGTGATGGATCGTTAAATGGTTGCTTGACTTCCGCAACACATGCGTCTTCACTTTAGTGTCTATGGTTCTTTTTCACGACTGTTTTGGATAGTTTACCTACCTTGCGTATATTGCCGATTTTTCGGTCTAATGTGGAATATGTGTATGATTTTTACGTGAAATCTTTAGAAACGCCTGTACAATAATGTGTTACATTGGAAATTAAGTTTATATATCCACAGTAATTTAGCAAAACGCTAGTTCAGCCATTTACATGAAAGGTGAGTACAAAAAATTGGTACCTCGTAGTTTTTTTTTTAAGCCCATTTATTTAGCTTTGTTCAGTAATATTCTGTTAACGAGTTGTGTGTACATTTTCACAATTGAAACAGGTTCAAAATTTCTGATTAGAATGTATTATGTATCACTAGTTGTTATGCATTTTTTATGTACCGCTGCCCGCTATTTTGTAGTGTATTTATGTGTAGGTATATTGATTATAAACCAACCAAATAGAGTTTGTAGCTTCGATAGACCGTTCTGTTTCACATACAGCTGAGTTTCCAATCAACTGGATTTTATTTAATTAGTTAAGGATTTGGGTTTATATCACATTATAAAATAAAAGTAATATTTTTCTGGCTATAAAAACTCTCAGCACTCAATATTTTCGTATACATTCATGCTATTTGACAGGAAATAAAAGATGCAAATAAAAATTTTTAGTCTATGGTTTTTTATTTGGCATCTTTTTTTGCTGTTATCTTTGCTTTGTGCCGAAATGTCGATAGTGATTTCTTATTCATTATTTTAATCTTGTGTATTTAGTTGTATGTAATATAAATTAACGTATAACAATATCGTGGTGTTCAAAGCAACATTTTAATAAACGACGCTGCATGAAATGGCGGCCGAAGTGCCTGCAAAAGATGTTCTATGTGAAGCAACAGAATACCTCTGCAAACTTGGTACGAACTTACGAAAGCAGACCGAAAATTTGAAACAAAAAAAGATTAGAAAGGATAAATTGAATAATGTGTTAGCATTGGAAAAAGCGGCACGCAAGGTACTTCTGATATGTGAATTATCTAAAAAATCGCTTCAGAATGTTGAAGTCGGCATCCAAAAAGTTCTACAGAATGTTGAGATCTCTCAATCAAGATCTACTAATAATGGCGGGAAATCATCGAACAAAAGTGAAGAAAGACCAGATAAGAGTAAATATCATCACATCGAATATAAATCGCGAAAGTTACGAATAAAACAAAAAATAAATCTGAAGCATTACATGTCTGTGAAAGTGTATGCGAGAAAAATGACTTTGTCGATGTTGGAAAACTATCCTGTGAGATATGACTGCAAGTTATTCAGATTACGAAAAAAAGAAAGAACTGATAATGAAATCATATGTGAAAAATCTCACAACAACCAATCTTATGATTCTGATCAGTCAAATAGGTTAGAAAATAAAGAATGTGCCAGTGTATCAACGGACAGACTACTCGTGAGGGGTCATTCAGAGTTGGAACCCGCTTCTAAAGATGCACAGGATGGTGTCAATGTTATTAGCAACGGAAATAAGACTGACAATGAATCTGATAGGGAAAATTTCATTCAAACATCAGAAAGTACAACCAAATCAAGTCATCGGAGAAAGCGAATTGAACTCTCAGACAGTTCCGAGAATGAAAGTGCATGTAAAGTGACTAAAGATTCCGATAAACAAATAAAGCATGATTCTAAACGAAGAAAGTCAACTATTATTGATGATGATTCCAATCATTCAGAAGACAGAAATAAATCAAAGGAAAATAATGGATGTGAGAAACCAGGAAAACTTGTTTCAAGAAGGGAATCAACTGTCATACACAATGACAATGATTCCAATGATTCTGTAAGTAAAAAGCAATCTATGGATAAAAATGATTCTGAAATACCAGCAAAGTTTGATTCAAAAAGAAGGAAATCAACTGTTATTGATGATGATTCCGATGATTCGGAAAGTAAAAACACTTCTAAGGAAAATAAAGAATCTGATAAACCAGCAAAGTTTGATTCTCGACGAAGGAAATCTACTATCATTGATGATGATTCCGATGATTCGGAAAGTAAAAACACATCTAAGGAAAATAAAGATTCTGATAAACCAACAAAGTTTGATTCAAAAAGAAGGAAATCTACTGTCATTGATGATGATTCCGATGATTCGGAAAGTAAAAACACATCTAAGGAAAATAAAGATTCTGATAAACCTACAAAGTTTGATTCAAAAAGAAGGAAATCTACTATCATTGATGATGATTCCGATGATTCGGAAAGTAAAAAGATATCTAAGGAAAATAAAGCATCTGATAAACCAGCAAAGTTTGATTCTCGACGAAGGAAATCTACTATCATTGATGATGACTCTGATGACTCTGAGAGTAAAAATAAATCTTCAGAAACTGTGATGCATGGTATTGAAAAGAGAAAATCAACTCTTACGAATGATGATTCTGATGATTCTGAAAGTAAAAAGAAATTAACAGCAAATGATGATTCTAACAAACCAGTGAATCCTATCTCTAAACAACGGAAATCAACCATTGATGATGATAATTCCGATGTTGTTGAAATATCATCTGGTAAATCTGACAATGAAGATAATGGTTCTATTAAAGATAACAATGAGAAAAATGAAACTAAACCAATGATAAAATGTGTATCTCTCAGTAAACTGCTCAAACCTGTTGTACTTCAACAGGAAAGTAAAATGGAAAATAAAACACCACCAAGCAAACCGCAAAACGAAAAAACTACTAAATTAAAAGACAACAGATCAAGTAGTTTGGTCAAACAACGGCAGAAGAGAGAATATATTAAGGCTCAATTGGAAAGTGAATATTGGGAACAGAAAAGACAAGAAGTCAAAGCATTCAAACCTAAACAGTTCTCAATAAACATTATAAAAGGTCTCCGATTTTCTGTAGAATATTTTAAAGAGCATAATATTAAAAAAATTAAACAAAATGGTCAAGTTGTTTTCAATGTGGAAGTAAACTGCACTGAACGAGAGATAGATGTGCTAAAATTGATAGAAAATGTAGAAAAATCAACCAACAATATGGAGAGTGAAATTTTGTCCGAGACAAGAATAACAAAGCATGCTTTATTAGCCCAGTCTGATTCAGAAAGTGATGGTAGTGCTAAAATAGCAAAGTCAAAGACAGCAAAAAAAGCATTGCTGAGTAAATCTGATTCTGGAGAAGAGTCTGAACCATTAGATAAAAGTCATAATGAACAAAGTACCACAGACAAGAATACGCCTATAGAATCAGAGACAATTCTAGAAGAAAACACAGACAAGACTGATTGTGAGGGGGCTAAAAAGAGATTGCTAGATGGCTCTGATTCAGACGATGGCGCGAATGAAACACCTGATAAAAACTCTGATCATGAATCTGTAAAAAGTAATGATAAAGAAAGTAACAAATGCCCTAAGAATTCTAAAAAACCGTCACCAAATCAGACAGCTGATGAAAAAACTGAAGATAAAAATGAGAAAGAAAGTACACATGCCAAGAAAATGCTTCTCGAATATTCCAGTTCAGATGATGAACAATTGAAGAAGAATATAGAGAAAATTAAAGACTCATTACTCAAAGAAGCTTCAGATGAAGACAATAAAAAATCATCATCATCCGAAGAAGATTTCAGAAAGAGTAAAATTAAAAAGAAACGTAAACGAAAAACCAGAAGAAATGTTTCATCAAGTAGCTCTGATGACTCAAAAACCAATAAGAAAAAGGTTAGGTTTAATATTTAAAAGTAATACTGTTGTTCATATAGTACAGTTTTGAACTTATCTATCATCTACCTAAGCCATACTTATATTAATTATTTGTTTTAAATTTTAACTGTTACTTTATTAAAACTGTTGTAGGTTAAGAAAGTATGTGTAAGTTCATTTGTCATTAGTCCTGCCTAATAATGCATTAAATGTTGCCATTCACATTGTGTTTTAATTTAGCGCATAATATCAAGTACTAATCAATATCTGGAGAATTTAGTTCATAGGTAAAGCATTACTTTGAGAGATATACTCTTTAGATGTCAACAAACAAGTATTAAAGTTAACTGATTATTTCAGATGGTCCGTTCTAAGTCTAAACCTGGCAATTGTAGCAGCCAGAACTCAGATGCTCAAGATCCAAGTGACAAAGATATTGATAGGTAAATATTACATTTTTTTACATTATAAAAACTTCACTTCACTTACTACTATAATAAAGTGGTTTCTAGTTTACAACTATTCACTGAGATGTGCAACTTAAGCCATCGAAAGAGTGTATACCAGTAGCATAAATAGCAATCTCCCTCCTCCCATTATGGTTGGTTCAATATCTACCATAAAAATTCCCTTGTCTATAAAACCAAACCATACATATAAACACCAAATTCACTCAGCATTATATGATCATAATCACATACATACCTAATATTATCATAAAACATATTCAAACAGGTTTTTATGAAGCATGAAATCAATAACACACTAAAGTCAAATTAATATGAAGTAGGTTCATTAAACTCACCAACAAGAGCTTAGCTCTTAAGTTTATTGTGATAGAGTACATATTTATTAAAAGAAAATAATATTAAGTTGACATTTGATTACTAATCCAAAAATAGCATCACATATATAATTAAAGTTATAAGTCTATAACAGTAACAAACTGTGTTTTTACTTGTTACTTTTTATTAGAATGCCCCAAATAATTTCAGGCTGACAACCCTAAGCACTCTCAACAAGAAACGGAGACGGTCCAGCGATTCAGAGCATACCCGCACCAAATCGGAGATAATAGAGAAACCCGTTGAACTGGGGGAGTACTTTGAGACTAATGAACTGATTGATAACGAAGTCATACTGGGCGGGGATTCCTCGGAGAACGAGTCTGTGGGTGATAATAACGAGCCTGGGGATGATGGGGACGATGGTTTGTGACCTTATAAGCTATAAAAAATATTATTCCATAGAAGTTTAGAACGAAAACATGCTTCCTACTTTTCTCCATTGAGATGAGAGGCCTTTGCCCAGATGTGGGACATGACAGGCTAATACTGTATACTTTCTGTGCTTGCAACGCTTTCCAATTTTAGCCGTGGTAATACGCACGCATATCTCGATTGAACTTTTAATACAAGCTAACACTACACTTTATAATCTAATATTGTACCAACAAGTTTCAATCTTCAATCACCGAATTAACTCGATTTTGATAAGGACCATAATTAAGAGATACCCGTGCCAATATTTCTCAACATAAATACTTTATTTTCGTACAGATTTACCAACAGTGCCGACTCTCAACGGAGATCCAATAGTACATCTAGCCAGAGAGGACTTGTTGGGCGAAAGTGATTCTTCTGTGTCGCATAACGAGAAGCGCTCCAGCAAGGAAGATACAGATGAAGATGCCAAGTAAGTTACGTCTAATAGTTATTGTATGTAACTCGGAGCAATTGCGTACAGATTTCTGGAGGAATTTATGGTAGTAGTTAGTTTGTCCTGAGATCTAGTCTGTGTAAACATTAAATTCTACATTTTTGGTGTCTTGAGTTACTGTTGGAATTTAAGGATAATTAATATAAAGTCTAATTAGCCTTTTTCCCCTTGTGCATTTCATCTAAATGTGCTCAGTAGTTTGGTTACTAAATGGGTGAAACCAACCTAAACATATAATATTCCAAAAGATCTCGATCAACTCTTTTCTTAAAATGATAGGTCTTAGTTTAGGAATTATACTCTAACCTTCTTTTAATAAAAAGCTCTGCAAAAACAATTTATTTGTTTCCAAATCTTTAACTCTAATTTTCTTTTCAGATTAAACTCAAAACGCAGGAAAGCCAATGCTATATCGTCAGACTCGGAAGCCGGGTCGTCTCGTAAGAAGGATAAAGACGTAAGGCTGAGTGATTTCGAAGACTCTGATGACAGCGAGCCCGCCAAGAAGTCTAAGAGGAAGAAGAAGGAGACCGATAGTGATGCATCGGCATCGTCTAACGAGGGGTAAGGGATATAAGTAAATAAATATTTACAGGGCAAATTCACACACGGTTCATTAGTCTCAAACTAAACTCTAAGCTTATATTAAGCGATCTTATCAACTGACACGAACATTTTCGTTCATGTTCGAAATAAAAAATGGATGCCATGTGTACACCCGACAAAAATGTTTAAAATATCATCAGAAAATATAAACAGTTATATTTTCAGCAAAAAGAAACGTCGTCGAATCAAGCAAATAAATGATAGCGATGGATCTGGCTCCGAAACGGAAACGGAAGGCAGGAACAAACATGGGAGAAAGAATATTCGGAAGGTAATATTTGTGTATTATCAACGTGTAACTAAATAGCTATGGGTTTTGTGGGTCCCGGTTATATCAAGTGAGACCTTGTCGCAGGCCTATAGGAAATCTGAAAACTCTGAACCCACTATCTTCTCGAACTTACATTATGCTACAACCCAGTTTATTTAAGCCAATAAATTCAATTTCTAACTTATTAATGAATTTGGCATATTATAATACTTTTGTTTTGAAAAAGAACTGAGATCGATTTATCAAATTTGATTCTTCTAAGGTTATGGGGAAGAATCAACTGGAAGAGGCGACAAAGAAGGCGGCTCGCCAGGAGAAGGAAAGGATCGCCCGTATCACTGAGCGACAGAAATTGGTAAGGACTAAACAGATACTAATATTATAAAGAGGCAATGTTTCTAACATTGTTTGTGTTTTGTAAGGATTAATATCAGAATTATTAATTAATCTACCAATGCGATTTCAATAATTATTTATGCAATGGAGAGCCACATTCAGCGGGAAAGTTATAAGCTATTTTTCATCCCGAAATTCCCACGGGATCGGGCACAACGCGGATATAACCGCGGGGCACTACTAGTTTCATAAATAAATATAGATAGCGTAAACGCGTATTACATAGGATGCGCAGTATGAAATCCAAAACCTCGAAGGCGTAAACATTTGCCTATGATTGTGACGCGAATGATTGTCTATAATAGTCTCTAATCGCCTAGTTTAAAAATGACACCTACATTACAGTATAACAATCTGGAGTTTGACGAGTCTGGTAAGCCTGACGAAGTAGTCCTTGAGAAAGTGATCTTGGACTTTGATCCCGAGACGAAGGAGCCGCTGATACAAGTCGACAGAGGACTTGTGAAGAAGCTGAAACCGCATCAGGTGAGTTAATTGGAGAATTGATTATTTCTCAATAGTGATTTATAATTTGCAGATACCTATTCTCAATTATTAAAAAAGATACTATTGGCATTGTATTCTCGCCAAATATTCGTTAAAATCTGTCAATGCAAATTTCATCTTTTGATTAATGTTTAATCTCACTCCACATTCCTATTTGCAATTATTAAGGTGTTATTATAATTATATTTGTTCTTCCATTACAGGCTAATGGCATAAAATTCATGTGGGACGCTTGTTTTGAGAGCGCCAAACGTATAAAGAAGGATAAAGGATCTGGATGCATTCTCGCGCATTGCATGGGGCTGGGAAAAACACTGCAGGTTTGTAAAAAACTTACAAATAACTATACTAAAAAGACTTCAATAGCACTCTTATCGAGTAGGCAACAATCAAAAAGTGTAAACATATATACACTTATTGATCATTCAATAGAAAATACTTATTAAAAGATAGAATGACGGCATAAACTACAAATAATCTGTGTCAACTGCCATACCTAGTTTAGCATTTTTTTAAATAACACCAATGTGGAAACTCTATCTGCTATCTGCGATAACCAATCGAAATTACTTATTGTGAATGGACCAAAATGTAAAACTGCCTTAATTCATCTGATGTACCAGATATTGCACCGAGATTTAATGAAGACACTATAACAACAAATGAAAATCAAGTGTCAAAAATAATTGAAAGCCATTCATGTTCTCCTAGTTTAGAGGTCAGGGACTCAATCTTATGTAAACAATTGTACTAATTACTACAACATAAAATTATCCTATCCTACTTCCTACTAATATTATAAATGCGAAAGTTTCTGAGGATGGATGTATGTATGGATGTTTGTTGCTTTTTCACGAATAAACTACAGGACGGATTTGGATGAAACTTTACAGTAATATAGGTTATACATCAGAATAACACATAGGAAACATTTTATCCAGAAATTACCGCGGGAACGGGTATAACGCGTGTAACACCGCGGAGCGCGGCTAGTGTATAATACTTTTGGTGAAATAAAGATATTTCTTTATTTATATATTGTGAACATGTCAATAAACTTCTTTCCTTTGCAGGTGGTTTCCCTAACCCATACGCTACTGACTCACAGATCATTGACCAAAGTGAATCGCGTGTTAGTGGTGTGCCCGCTGTCAACTGTACTCAATTGGGTGAATGAGTTCCGTATGTGGTTGAAGCACGCTGAAACGGACTACGAAGTCGATGTTTATGAGTTGTCCAGGTTAGTTATTACACTATTTTTGCAGTCAGTCAATGAACTTTAACCTAAGGATGAAATTCCCATTGATATTGTTTATACAACATTTTTATCTATGTTAAGACTTTTTTCAATCGTAGGTTTAAACAGAACTCTGAGCGAGCATTCCAGCTGTCCCAATGGTTTGTACACGGCGGAGTATGCGTGCTCGGTTACGAGATGTTCAGAAACCTATCCGCAGACAACTCAAAGAAGTTCAAAAAGAAAATGTTGAAGAATTTTCAAGAAAGTCTCGTCGATCCAGGTAAGACTATATTGAAAGAAAATATGACTGACTGATGAATAGACAGATTTAATCATTGCAGTCTAATGATCTATCTAATGATTAGACAGACCAGTTAAATCAACATTTTGCTTACTAATAGATTCTTACTTTTCCTTACGATCGAATTTGTAATTCTGTCTCGACGTAGTTATTAATGTAAGTTCTTCCATGTTGGGCTATCTGTGGACTGTTGTTACATAATATTCCGTTTCCCACAGGTCCAGACTTGGTAGTGTGTGACGAAGGGCATCTCCTGAAGAACGAGAAGACCAGTCTGTCGCAATCCATGAACAGAGTGAGGACATTACGGCGTATCGTACTCACAGGCACGCCGCTACAGAACAATCTTAAAGAATGTAAGTTATCCATGTATTGTAAACTTTATTGAGAGGAAAAACACAATAAACGTATGAGAATTAGTCCGTATTCAAAACAGATACAAACAAACACAGCAGAGAAGGTAACTGTTCTAATATCTTCAGTGAGAGGGTTATCTTGGTAGCCATTGTTGCCCTATTAGCCATAGTTGCAGTGAGGTCAATGTAACATCATAGATCATTGATCATAGAAAATTAATCAATAACTTTTTAATAATGAGTTAATGAGACGAGAAGTAGAACTTTTAGATGACCCTTTCGAATTACGAGCCCCGGTCGAATAATTTGACTCTGTCTACGTTGTTACTTACCTTATTACATTCTCACCTCTAGATTACTGCATGGTACAATTCGTCAAACCGAATCTGCTCGGTAAATACAACGAATATCTGAATCGATTCGTGAATCCCATCACTAACGGACAATATACGGACTCCACTGAGCACGATATCAAGGTGATGAAGCGACGCTCGCACGTGCTGCATAAGATGTTAGACGGAGCTGTACAGGTGATTATTATTACATCTATACTATCTATACTAATCTATACTTCTCTCATTATAAACAAATACAAGCTGACTCGGCAACCGTTGTTTTGCCATATAAAAATTAAGGGGTGGAACACCCTAATCACTACAAATTGAGATTATAAGCTATCCTATTTTTCAAGTTGGAGAAAAGAATTTAAAGTTTTATTAAAAACAAAGCTTGAATAAGAAGTTTACTGAAAACTAAAAACAGTCTTTTATTACTGACATTGCAGCTTAACTATTTAAGTTACTCGTTCAACAAGCTAAGCAAACTTAATTGTTAATACTGTTTTTTTGTGCTAAGCAATCGAAAATTTATTTATTTTCCAGAGGAGAGATTACGGGGTGCTGGCGCCCTTCTTGCCTCCGAAGCACGAATATGTATTGTTTATAACGCTCAGCGAAGTGCAGGTCAAGTTGTATCAGTTCTATTTGGACAACTTTTCTAGAAGGTACGTATTTTTACTAATAAAGTTTGTATGGGTATGGATGGTGGAATGTATGTTTAATGATGTAAATAAATTAGTTTAGCCCTTACCCTTTTGCTAGCTAACGAGGTAGCTTAAAGCCCGGTTTCCACTGCAAGCGGAGCGGGCTCATTAATGACTCCGTTTGGCACCCATTACGTGTTTTTGTTAACTGAGGTGTTGCGTCTATACAAGTAACGCAATGGTAATTAAACGGAGACATTAATGGGTCCGTTCCGCTCGCAGTGGAAACCGGGCTATAACACAGTTCTCATGTTATTAACGTTATGTTTTTACAAATTGATTAAATTCACAAATGACTTACATAGAAACCATACACTAACTAAAAAAAAAAACATCAAGCGCAAACTTGCTTATCAAGTTAACATTATTTCCAGACCACTACCAGGCAAATCATCAGGGTTCCTGTTCCCTGATTTCCAATCGCTACAGAGGATATGGACCCACCCGCTCGTACTCAAATATAATTCAGAGAGATACGAAATCATGCAACAGAAGAAGGTAACATTATGTTGTAATTTTAGCCGTAAAATAAAGGCATTTTTATCGAAAAAACATTGATGCTTATTTTTTTTATGGGATGAAATTGGGAAATATCTATGCAAATGTGTATTTTCTTCATTAACTTTTTTGTTACTTCCAGAGGGAAAGAGAAGAGGAGGATTCAGAAGGATCACTAGTTGATTTCATCGATGATGATTCTACTCCTGAGGTAAAGTTACTTTTTATGATATAACGGTGTACATTAGAAAATAAAGATTAATTGACTGGTATAGGCATACTGTCTTGTCATTAAATAACACATCAATAAAGTTACTGATCGAATAGAAAACCGAAGGCAACAGTCTTTTTACATCGTCTACTAATATTAAGAGAAACTTTTTGAGTATTGATTGAAGATTGACACAGAAATAGATTAAATTGTAAAGGATAGTCTAGTTCGAAATTCCAATAGTATGGGATACAACGCGAGTAAAACCACGGGACGCTGCTAGTTAATGGCATAATTATATGTTTCAATCAATTATATATTTGCTAACAAAGTTTTATTTCTACATAGGAGTCCTCAACAGAAGAATCTTCAGACGATATGTCAGATGTGAGCGATGACAGTCGAAAGAAGAGCAAAAAGAAGAAAGCCGCCAAGAAGAACAAAGCTAAGGACTCCAAGGTGTCGACGCGCCGCGGCACTCGGGCTAATCCAAGTATGTACTTATATGCGGCCCTTTTTTTCTTCGGTTAATCACGAAATAATTTATGTTGTTCGATTGTTCTCTTCCTTTACTTTTTTCATTGTCCACTCGATTAGACCAACAACTAAGCTATCTAAATGAAGCATAGAAGTTTTTCCATAGAATGTAGTATAGTAATCAGTACTACAACCAGAATATTACATAATAGTCACCAAAACCACTTATATTCATAAGTGGAGGCCTCATATTTCGTAGGCCTCTCTCTCTTGATCAAGTATTCATAAAAAAATCAGTTCCTTTTGTACATATGTATATATTATCTCATTTGGTTTCGAACACCTTATAAGCAAATTGACAATATTATATCTATCTCTATCTATCCCAGTAGATCAAGAGGATGACGACAAGGACGATGATATCTTAGAAGTGAAGAATGAGAACCCGACTGAATGGTGGATCAAGCTGGTCTCCGACGACGAGGTCGAAGATATGAGGAACTCACACAAACTGGTGCTGCTGTTCGATATACTGAGGCAGTGCGAGACTATTGGGGATAAATTGTAAGTATTCTTTACAATAGTACAATGACTCATTGCTTCTACTAAATAAAACAGGATTTTCTGTGGAATTCCGCTAGCCATTCATTCATTTCGAGTTTTAGACCGCCTAAAGGCTTCCGACATGGTCTAACGTGCCCTTTGAAGCACGGTAGTGCTCAGATAGAAATGCCACTATCGGCCACCCATGCCGAGCTGCACGTTGCTTAATAATTCCAAAGAGCTAACATCTTAGTCAATCTATGCCACGAGAGCTACATCAAGTTTGTTGAATGTTTCAGATTGGTATTTTCGCAGTCACTGTACTCACTGGATCTGATAGAACATTTCCTAGGCAAAGTCGACGAGGCGACTCAAGAGGGGCGTATCGATGAAAAGCTCGGCGGACATGTTGGTGAGTAGATACGATAAAAACTGAATAATATTAAACTTCGACTTTGGTGTTAAACAATTAGCAAACGCTTGGTTTCATCTGAACCTTAAGTGACTGTCAAGTTTGCATTCACGTTTATAGCAACTTTATTTAAATTTATGCGAAATATGTACTATGTATAAACATCAAAAACTAACTTAACAAAATGAATGGGGCTTCACTAAATCTGGGTAAATAACCTAAGAGCGATCTACAAAATGAGATTGCGGGTGGAACCACCGCACGGAACAGCTAGTAAAAAATAAAGGTAATATTACGACGCTAACTTTAATATGTAATATCCTACTATAAGACGAAGGTCTTTCGTCTCATTAAAGATCAGTGCAGTGTGGGCATTAATATGTTGTTACATCAACGTGTTTTTCCATAGGTTCATGGTCACCGGGCGTAGATTACTTCAGATTAGATGGTTCCACTTCGTGTGAAAACAGATCTATTTGGTGCAAAAACTTCAACAGAGAGGATAATCCCAGAGCGAGGTTTGTGATATTCGAATAGTAGCATTTTGAACTAAATAATGTTTTCTTAAGCTTACGAAAAATTTAACCTTACTGTCCTTTTCTAGTTCATGTTACTGTAATTATGTTTGCAAATCGCAGTTTAATCATTTCTATTTAATAAATTATCTACTTTTGGCTTAGTAAGTTGTTGTAATATGTTGAAGAAAGTTGCACTATGTTGTTAACAATTTCGTAATGATGTAGGTTTATATGTGATATGTACTTGAAATCGTATATTTATGTACACAGGTTGTTCCTAATCTCAACGCGCGCGGGCGGGCTTGGCATCAACCTCGTCGCCGCCAACCGCGTCGTCATCTTCGACGTGTCCTGGAACCCGAGCCACGACGTACAGTCGATCTTCAGAGTCTACCGCTTCGGGCAGAAGAAACCGTGCTACATATACCGGTTTCTGGCTATGGTAACGTATCACGATACTTACTGCTTGCTATATTAGAGACAACATTAACATATGTGCTTCAGGCAAAGTGTAGGTTACAGTCAAATACTTTTATAACTTCGAATTTCAGTCCAAAATGAGCTATTTCAGATTGTATTCTGTCTTTTTACTCTCTTTCTGTAGACCTCTAGTTTCACGATTAGTTGCTAGACAGCGGGACCGACCGTTTATCGGTCAATTCAATAATACTAAAAATATACTTTTCTCTCTTAACTATAATCGAGAACATATTACCTATTGAAGGGTCCAAATGTTTACCGTTCGTGTTGCAAACAGGGCACAATGGAAGAAAAAATCTACGAGCGTCAAGTAACAAAGCAAGCGATATCGAAGCGAGTGATCGACGAGCAACAAATCGACCGGCATTACGCAGAGAACGATCTCGCCGAGTTGTACAAGTTCGAGGCGTCGCCGCCGATGCCGCGCGAGATACCACCTCTACCGAAGGATAGATTGTTCGCGGAAATGTTGAAGGAACATGAGGCACAGGTAATGTACCATACTAATGTATTTCAAGCGAATTTAACCAGTAATTATGGCAATGGTCTTTGGGTTTCTTGTTTTTCTGGAAAAAGGCATCATAAATGCAGCTAAATATGTTTAAACTGTCCATTGGTGAGGAATACCTTTTATTTCTTGTCTCTGTCATTCACGCACCCTCAATCATTAATACGTTGATTATGAGTCGGACTTGTACGTTTTTGTGTTGCATTAAAAATGTACGAAAAAGTCCTTATATTCCTTTAATTTAAAACCCTTGCTTGACGAACTGTTCTTGTCATCCAGATATACAAATACCACGAGCACGACTCGCTGCTGGAGAACAAAGAGGAGGAGACGCTGAGCGAGGAGGAGCGCAAGGCGGCCTGGGAGGACTTCGAGAACGAGAAGAACCGCCCGCCGCCCGCGCCCTTCCCCTCCGCCTGGCCCATGCACAACGGAATGAGTACGCACCACTCGACATTACTTCATCATAACTTATGGTTGCTTCCCGCTGTTTCACCAGCAGATATTTTAAGGATTATTCGAAGCTGAGATCCTTGCAATGTCATGAAAGCCGAACCAGGCGTTCTTGAGTTGTAGTCGAATAGTTTAACCAAAAATTTACGTAGATAATATTTATTAGTGACCCGACACTAGGTACCATAAACATATTATATAAATACAATTATTAATAGGTAAAGGGTGGTTTCTAAAGATATCAATTTTCTTCTTCCTTCCCTAGATCCCGGCTTGCTAGCACAACAACAACAACAGTTAGCCTACGCGGCCATCGCGTCGCTGCGCAAAGAAATGCCCAACATCAGCGACCAACAACTCAAGGAGATGCTGCCCTTGATATACAATGCTGCTAATCCTGCGGTGAGTCTAATCTTATGCTTAGAGAGCAAAATCTGCATAAATAGTTCTAATTAAGTTCCCGAAAACGTTTAGGAGTTTGCTGGGTCATAAAAATATTATCTAACTAGGTATTGGGGATACAAAATGTTCTAACTAAGTCTCTGAATCTTCATATAGATGCCTTTCGAGTTTAACTATGCTACAATGAGATGCTACGTGAGTTAAGATTGACGGATACCACTATCCATATGTTACATTAATATGCTATGTTTGATAAGATTGGTAACACCAGACATAGTATATCAAATTTTAACCAGCTAAAGAATAAAATATAATAAAATCAGTACTTGTACATTCATACTATTGTCATTAATTATATATTAGTCCCAAAAGCCATATGGTAGTTATAATTTATTTCCCAAATAAATATAAATGAACATTTAATAAATATACAATATTTATTTGTTCAGATGTTCGGTGGATATGATTACGGCGTAAGTTTCATGTCGTTACGTATTATATGACGCACCATTAGTTACACTTATTATATACGCCATTTAGCATGATTATGTACCAATAATGTAATCCAAACTATAGCACTGCATGACTAGGTAATATTAATGTAAGTATATGTAGAATAAGTTAATGTAAGTGCCAAGATATTTTAGTTTTATCTTTGTCATTAAAGAGCCGATATGTTTTGCTGTAGCGTATATAAAAAAATAAAAATTGTATCTAGATTCCATTAGGACTAAAAACATTTTTTAAATAACTTTTTCCTGTTTAATTTGAATTAAATATAACCACATTTATTTCTTCCATTATCTCCTGTCTTTTCTAATTAATATACTTTTATAATAATCTATCTTGGCATATTAAATTGAAACTTTGTAACATATGTAATAAAGTACTGCATTACTCGCTTTAACTAACTAATATTTAAGTTTAACATCAATTATTGGACTTAATAACAATTATTTTTCAATTTCTTTAAACATTGTGTTGTATTTCAGATGTTGATGCAGAAAATGAACGAGATGTACAAGTTCTCGTCGAGTATGATGACTCCGGGGATGATGAACGCTATGAACCCCGGTGAGTGTATGTATTGACGACGTTTCATTATTTATTATCTGGTTGACAAGTTTTGTATGTGAAGGACTCACTTCGGTAGGAATTTAGATATAACAGTAGTTTTATCTATTGAATACTTTTCGAGTTTATTGCAAAGACAGGTTTCGTTAGAACAAGAGCACAAGAACTACTGCCGCCAACTTAATAGTTACATTGCATTATTCTAGGCTATGTAGATGATTTAATCCGTGTATTAATTATAACACGCGATTAGACCGATGACTAATTAATTCATGTAATGCCTGGTAAAGTACAGCTATTGAAAAAGTGGTTTGTATTACAGCGAGCGGTGGTAGCGGTATGGGCGGGTCGAGCGGGCTGCACTACGAGCCGCCGTGGCTGCGGCAGCAGCGACAGCAGCAGCAGCAGCAGTTGAGGGTGCAGCAAATGCTGCAGCAGCAAAATGTGTGTACACTTACTTATAACTTTATAAGCCAACAGTTTAAATAACTACTATTATTCTTTAGTGATGATGATAATAATTTCCTGGTTGTATCTAGTCTATTTTGCTGCTGAAATAAGTTTAAAATTTTAATCAACTTTCTAAAAATGAAGAAGTTCGTTGGAATCTTTTTTCTTATTCTCGGTATACACTTTACAGAAATTTTTAAACCTTACAGTTTAGCATATTAGCTTGCAAGGGTTTTGATTATAAAATTTTGAGACTCATATGATTGTAAAAAAAAATCAGCTGAGGTCACACTGAAATGTACTTTGTTTGTAGCAGATGGGCGCGAAGATGTACGCGGGCGGGCTGGGCAGCCGCGACCCGGTGGCGATGGCGCTGCAGCAGCAGCGCGCGCGCGAGATCATGCTGGGCGGAGCGCGGCCGCGCGGCCGCCCGCCGCTGCACCCGCCTGCGCACGACATCGTCAACCTCGACTCCGACTAGGCGGTGCGTGCCCACTACTGCCCCGACATATTCATATATAACTAACCATTTCCAATACTGTGAACACTTCTACGGACTCACACGGTATTGGAACGCCGACGGTAAAGCCGCGTTCCCACTTAGTGTTCCGAGCAAACATTTGTACGTTCGTGCGGTGACAAACACTGCCATCGAGCGAATGTAAGTTCGGTGATCATCAATTTTCATCTTGAGAGAACATTCGTTATGAATGAGCATTTCCAACATACAAGCAACCAAGCAAGAAACTTATATACAGTGAACTTACCTTATATATATATGCAGCTTTATTCTGAGCATCATCGTTTTCATACTCAATGATCGATATGATTAAATCTTCTCTATAAAAAATCTTCATTATAAAAAACAAAAAATTAATTTATTGCAAAATAAAATTGTTTTTCTTTTGTTACAGGTGCTGTAGTGATGGGCAGAGATCGAACATATGTACAGTGAACTATAGGTGCTACACTGCGGAGCGAACGGGCGCGTAACGTAACGTACGGTTACGTTATGCGCTCGCCAACTCTATAGCCAAACGCGGGAGTGTGGGACCGGCGTCCTTGACTCACACATTATTTATTTTATCTATTAGGGAAATATAATCCATACACCACAAGTTCACGGCTATAAGCTATATCTCATCTAAAATACATTGGTTAGGAGAGAAATGGGGATATTGGACCCAGCCGCTTCAATGTATCGTCAAAATCACCATCAATCGTATGTATGGTCCATGATTGTGCGAGAAAGAAGTCCTAGAATATAGAGGAATAACTATTTTTTATGAACTAGAATAGAAATATTACATATATTTTAAGACAAATAAGATTTGCACAAGAAATTGCTGTCGCTCTCTATAATCACAAAGTTTGAAGGACGCTGGGCTCAATATAGGCCCTATTGTATGTAGCTTTCGTCTGAGGCTTACGCTCTAATGCTACATATCAAGAATCTCAGTATTTTAAATAATATAGTTTCAATATAGCATAACCCCTGATTGTCGGAATCAGTTGTCTCTGAGGACTCGCGTCCACATATCAATGATTCTCCGTGGAACAGATCTTAAGCGGAAGCCCAAGGCGCTGAACAATGCACAAGTGTACTCGGTATTATGTAAGTTACTAATCGTGAGCTCAAACTGGAGACATCTGCACTTGTGCTCCAATTTAAACGTTTTAACATTTGATAGATATGTCGTAAATAAAATTAAACATCTTTAGATATCATGTATCGCTTCCCAATTCGGTATTGCTAACATATAAAGCAATGTATTCAGATACATGTAAGAGATAACTTTTATATCTCGTAAATCTTAACTATATCTCTCAGTACAGGAAATTAGTGAATAAGTTACGTTATGTCTGTAGCTAGATAACTTTGTGTGTTGGCATGTAATCATGTGGAGGACCTTGCACACCCATATTTATATTAATAACAATTATATAGATTTATAATAATAACGCTATATTTATCTACTTTAGTGACCGAGACACCAATTATATACAATTTAGTTTATGGAACATATTATGTGTCTTAAAATAACACAGAATTGTCAAACTTAGGTCTCAATGATTATACTAGGTATCCATAGGTAGGAATGTTGTGTTAATAACAATAATCAAGTAATGTAAGCAACCTCTTATTACTTTGGAGTCGTCTAACAGGTGGTTTACACTTTTATACTGGGTTGACTACACACAACCACTGGTAACAATTGGTAGGGTGAACATACACCTTGCTAGGCATTCGCAAATAGTGCATCCCGCATGCCTCGAGCTGCGGAATGTGCGTTTTTGCACCAGTGCGAGCAATACATTATACACATATACATAAATGTACGATCGTATACCTTAGGTTTAAGCATTTGTGGTGGTTAAGAAGTATGCGTTTCCGTTGAAGCGGAGAGGAGCTGTTCGGAGCTCCATCGACCAATCACTAAGCATGGAAATTGTCGAACAAGGCATTGACATTGTCAAAATATTTTTCGTAATGCGTTTGTGATTGGTCGATGAGCTCCGCACAGCTCCACTCCGCTTCAATAGATTTATACCTCGCGACGTCTGGCCTTTAGCTGAAGTTGCGAAGACTAAAAGTTTTTAGAGATCACGAGAATGGGTTGATGGTGCAGTGGTTTTAGTGGCCTTGTGTGTGGTCAGCCTTAGCAATAGTGACCATTTGAAAGAATGTTGCTTAGTTTCGTTTACAATGTAGTAGCACATTGTTTAGCTTATATCGTACGGACATATAGAAATAGAACTCATTTACGTTAGTGACATTGGTGATTATAATTACACAATTTTATTGTATTTATTTGCCTGGTGTGTCCAGGTGGTTTAGTTGTGATATCGCTTAATTTTAAACTTTTGTATACGTTTATTTTAACGAGTCACTAATGTGACTTTAATTTTAGGTGAAAATTTGTAGTTGTTATTTTTATTAAAATGATAAGTTTAGTCTTATGATGTAGGACATGCAGTGCATTTGATACAAATATTTCGTTTATTTGCAATGGTTTCATTTTTACAGATTTTATAATAATAATTAATAAATATATTTGTAATTGATTCATGTTATCCAACCAGCAGTATTGAGTTAGTTGATAAGGATTTACGTTATAATCATACATTATATTAGTGTCGGTCATAGTTTGTTGTTGAGAGTGGTAGCAATAGAACACTACGAGAGGTTGCTACAAGAGTAAGTGGACTGCTGTAATTGTTTCATTATTTATGTAATATATTATGATTAATTGTAATTGTAGAAAACTTCCTATTATTTTGTAGTACAATCGAAGTATAATAAATGATTCAGAAATGTGTAACAGTGTTTTTTATTCATGTGTTCCCATTTTCGACATTCTCTAATAACTCCTCAACTAATAATAGTTGAAATAATTCAGCTCTGTTGGAGATAGGGTGATACCAAACGAGCGTAATATTGTGAGTGAGTCCCATTTTTTCGGCCACCGATTTTACGTTCAACTCATTTTGCGTCGTTGTGTGGCACCAAATGCCTTTTTTGTATGTAACCGAATGCAGCAGAATTTATGCTACCGAAATTCTGCGACTCATGACTCACAAAATTATGTTTGTTTGCCCTCACATTGAGTGCCCTTAGGTTGTGTGAGGGAGAACCTACCCCCTGCATTTATGTTAGGTTATTTTGGGATAAATAGCAATTAACCTTCCTCTTGAATGTAGTATCCAATACAAAAAATATTCAATCCAGCGATTAGTCCATAAAAGAATGAAAACTTCTGCTTTATAATAGTCATATGCAGCCAACCAAGGAAAATAAAAAAAACAATGTTAACTCATGACCTGAATGAAATTAATTACTTTAGGCCCATCTCGTAGCTAGCTACAAAATGAGAAAAGTGTTTTCCCATCTTGTATAAAAAAATGGGAACGATCTATTCGGTAGGTTAGGGTTATTTTTTTTTTACTAGTTCTTTTTCCTAAATCTTGGACTTTCGAATTCCTATTTCATAGCCAGCTTCGAATCGGGATTATTTCTCCCATTTGGAAGCTAGCTACCAAATCTGGCTACGAGATGGGCCTAAACCGATTAATTAACTACATTATCGCTTCATAGACCGGGTTTATAATAAAAGATATGCATTATAGTAAAATACTTATGACTTTATTTACAATCACTACTTATGTGAACAATTTTTATATAATAACTAAATATTACAATAAAATAAAACTTACACAATATTTAGTAAACATCAAAAACTTCATGTTTAATATTTATCGACAATGTTTTTTAGAACTACTTAACACTACATATTTTTAGTTCTGGCATAATATTTAAAGAGCCCTTGCCTGTCAAATGTTTATGTTAGGTATTCCAGTCTTTACACCAACTGAGACTTCCATGTACTTTATCAATCTTCGAGCCAAAGACATAGAACCATCTACATTCATAACATCAGCAGTGATCATATCTATGCTGTTTTCTCTCTGTAGTGCTATCAACTCCCCTGCAGTCACTGCCATGGCATTGACAGGCAGCCCTCCAGCGTTCACCAGAACCACACGGCGACTCATCAGGTCCGGATGCACACGAGAAAGAGTTCTTTTCGTCCATTCCAAGCAAAACATTTTACTCGTATCAATAGCCACAATAACGAAGTCAATAGCTATTTTACCCGTTATTATTGAACTTTTTAACACTTCTTCTAAATTAAACGATCGTAGCACTATCAGTTTCCAACGAAAATCTCCTCTTTTATGCACTTCTGCAAGAGCATCAGATATTTTTTCGATGACTTCGATATTAGTTGAAAGAACAATAGCAGTCAACGTATTTTTTAAGCTTAACGGACCAACCCACGGGACCATAATCACTTCATCTTCAATACGAGACATTATAGATACTTAAAATAGCTTAAATTTACAAAAAACAACTAATTATAAATTACAAAGTGATTTTTTCCGATAACAACAGTTTTGTTTTGATCAATTTGAAATTTTGAAATTATTACCTTCCGCCTGACCGAAAACGTCAAACACAGTAGGTTGATAAGTGGACATTGACACTGACAGTCAAATTGTAACTACCTATTTATAATTTGTATTCATAGTGGAGGAAGGAAGTTTTACCCGACTGCGGTGTAGTCCAAGTTCTGTTTATATTTTGGACTTATACCTCTTTCGACAAGTGTTGGATTTACTTTACTTGATATTGGCACGAGCACGAGTAAGTTATTTGTGACTTTATTTTAATATGCTGGCTTCAATCTGCAAATCACGTTGTGATAACACTGCTTTCAGAAATTCAGTACTATTGTACTTTTTAAATAGCCTAGCTGCGTAAACAAACTGTTTTACATTTAAATAACGGCCGGTTTTTAAATATGGCTCAAAGCAGTCATGCATAGTAAACCCTGTTAAGTTTAAAGGCTTACTGATATGATTTTTAATATTACTTTTGTACAAATCAAATTCCTTTGGAAGCTTTTCCGGATTTTTGTAAATGCTTTTTTTGATAGGGCGTCCCACTAAAATTGAAATTACATATTTATCATAATTAAAGTTGGCGTAGTATTTAAAAAACCCTCCCGCGAGTTGGTACACAGTCTCGTTGTTAGTGCTCACGAACGGGAGTTCCCTGTAGGCGGTGTTCCACCCGTTCACATAGTAGGGCTCCACGTCTCGTTGCAGCTGGGCTATTGTCGGGACTATATGTTTCTGTTGCAAATAGAACATTACAAGCATGATTATGGCGTAGTTGGTAAACTTTTGATGGATCCTCACGTTGTGATATTTGGCCCAGAGTTTGGCCAACGAGGCTAGTTGCAGTGCTCTTTTATCGACGTCCAATAAGTACCGAAGTATTACATTTGTGTTTCTTATACTTATTACGTTATTAAATGTGATATCGACGGGTATTCCTGAAGGCACGTGGACTCCTTTGATGACGTGGACTAATGCTTGTGGGACTTGGATTTGGTCGAACAGTTCTGGGTGTTGTTTGAAGTAAGGCACTGCTTGATCGACGAGGTCGTTTATAGGGATGTGGGAGGTGTTTGGCGGGAACACGGTGATGTCTACGTCACTCGTTTTGAAACCGGTGCCGCCTAGAGAACTCCCGTATTTAACTACTTGAGTACCTGGGAAGGAAAAGCTAACTAAGTTACACGCCCTATAAATATTAGAAGTAAGGCACAGGCATCGACATAGATACCTCTTCCTCTTCGCTGTGTTCAGAGGTGAGGTTGCTTTTTCAGACTCTTTGGTAAGATGGTATATGTTTGGCCAGCAAAGCCAGATTTAGGCCCTTAGAGGGCCTAGGCTAGGCCGTAGCAATTGCAGTACCTATTCGTAGAAGCTAATAGGCTTCTCACTGGGTTACTTTACCATACGTTTCTAGGAAGACAGAGACCCTTTAGCTTTAGGGGAAATTCTAGATCAAGTGGTAAATATAATTACCGGGCCAGGCTATGTCCATGACGTCTCGTACATCCTTCAGCACGGTTGGGATCTGCGCCGCCATACCAGGAGGCATGCTCATTCTTAGCAATTCCCTATCAAGAGCTGCTTCGAACGCCTCATCAGGGGACTCGGTAGTTGCAAAACAAACTGGCACTGATAATACTAGAACTGTACAAATATTTTATTAGATGCTTACCATCAAATTAGGAACCTAGTCATGTACTTTTAAAAACGGTAAACTGTTGCCTAAGAAAGTATAAAATACTGCAAGGGGATGTATTAGATATTTTATATTTACTTCCTTAATTAAAGGTAAGTATAAATTACTTAATTAAATTAATAGGTATCGAAGATTACTGGATAAAATCTTTTATACGTCGGCTTACAATAACAAAAGAAAATAATAAATCGTAAATAGATCAATTTAGATAACTCCCCATGTAGTTTTGTAAGCATTCGTTTAAAAGAGATTGAGCACAATGCCACAGACAATACACGCAACAGACATGAGATGAGATCCATTAAACTTATTCTCTTCTTTTTGCGTCGGAGAACTAACACAATATATATACATTGGAAAATAAATAATAATCTTTATACTTACTCAATATTCTCATCTTAACTTTTGTATAGCACCGCACTTTATGAAATGTTAGATATTAATGCAATCAGTTAATTACGATAACGGGTATTTATATAAAGGACTTTTAATTTGTAACGCACACGTTGATCTCGTTTGTGCAATAAAAACATACCTAACCTACCTACGTAGTTTTATACTGACGCTCATATTTTTATACATATGACTACAGATGTAGTGAATAATCCTTTCCTATCGGCAAAACTCGGAACAACGATAACACCCGAATGGTGCCGATGTGTCTATGAATTACTGTATTAATAAATTACGTGTAGGTATCAAATAAATCGCATAGGTACTTTATTTATCAATGTCAAATGTCAAACTGCCCGTTGTCTCGATGGGTACTGAGTGCGAGTGAAGTAGTAAGTCAAAAACGAACATTTCCGAGAAAATACGATAGGAAAGGATTATTCACTACATCTGTAACTACTTTAGCCGGCTATACTTACAAAAGAAAAGTACTTATTTTAGTTTCACCCCTTATTCATTAACACTATGACTAAAAGACTGTTAAAAGTGTTTTCTCTCTTTTGCTCTCTGGATATTGGCGTATGTTGGAAAGGGACAAACCATTTGATAGCTAAAATGCGGTTAATAAGCGTTAAGAATAAGGCCGTTGTCCGAAATCCCTGGAATAACAATACCTACCCATCCATAGTTGACTGTGCTCTTACATAACAGATCGTTTTCATCACAACATCACCATTTTATTATTTTCCATCATTGAGGCGCTCTTTATAATATAGGTACATTATTACGTTAACAAAAAAAATTGCAAATACATATACCTAATGACGAACCTAATGACTAATATTACACATGTGGATATAATATTAACTATTTTCTAATGATTTGTAGCGCTTCAAATACGTCAACAGTTAACTAATTAGGTAATGAATACCTTCTTAGATGGGGTGGTAAGTAGGTATTATGTGTTGTGTAACCAACCATACAAAATCGTCACATCACTATTTTAGTCGTGTTATTAGACTAGTAGTGCCCCGCTGATTTACCCGCGTTGTACTCGGTCCTAAAGATTTTTTGACATGAAAAATAGTCACCAAACCTTTAAATATAATCACTATGTATGTTGGTGAAATCTACATCAAAAAGCGATCAGCAGTTTTTGAGAAAATTATTTATATACAGACAGCTTTTGGGGACTTTGTTTTATAATATGTAAGATTTGGAAGAAAACTAAACAACAAAATGAATCAAATTAATATTATTGAAATGTACTTTATTCTTGAAATTAGACAAAGTAAAGTTCATTTAATCTTGACATAAAATTAAAAATAACTGCAAGCAATTTAAATGTAAGTATACCAAATTAATGGTTTTCATAAGTGCAACATTACGGTGGGTACAATAAAAATACTTGACTGCTCTATCATAGAGATTATGAACATGCGGCCAAGTGCGAGTCGGACTCGCCCATGAAGGGTTCCGTCGCAGCAAATAATGGGTAAGGCCGCCAAAATTGTCAATTATATCACAAAAGTAACACAACAGATTTTGTGTTACCGTCACACAAATGTAACCCAAAAGTAACACATCTTTTGGGTAAAGCTAGTTTCATACTGGTGAAATTAATAACCAAAAATAATACAAGATATTTTTTTTGAATGGGCGGACTGCAGTGCTATTGGAGTAATGAAATACGATTTTTAAATAATGTACTTGCGTACCTTTAATAATAAAATTGAGAAAAAAACATAACAAATCAATGAATTAAATAATAAAAAGAATACAAAGTTATTTTAACAATAAATGTTCTGACTTTTCTTTAACTTTTCGCGATATCTTCTCTGTCGTTCTGCGGCAGTTAACGGCATTGTCTATAAAAAATTGACAGTTACTATACGCACATAAATAGATTATATTATAATTGAATAGAAGAAAACAATTGACTGCTGAATACATTAGTAAAACATACTAAATTAGTTCGGTGCTAAAGAGCCTTTCGTGCAAGTTTAAGAGGAAATGCGGTCAGACATTCGACTGAATTTCCTAAGTAGAAAGTCATAATTCAAGGTTTAATACAAAATCACACTCAGATATATTAATTACAAAATTCAGTTCAAATACCACTATGCATGCGGTTTTATAGATCTACTGTGTTACGTAACACATACTTTTGTGTTACAATAACACAAATGCAACACAAAAGTGACACAAATGTAACACAAGCGTAATACAAATGCAACACAAAAGCTAAATTTTTACTACAATTTTAGGCTATATTTCGGTTATTTATTACTATTAGGTACTAATGGGCGATTTAAAAGATACTTTTGACCTTATCCTCCACAAATATAATATAACAACATTAAAATAACTGTTTCTTACCTCAGAAATCACATTAAATCATTTTTTATTTCCACACAAACAATAACGTGACGCGCACTTTAGGCTTCTTCACTGGCGAATAAATATAGCTGCCTTTTTTTTTACAATTATTTTCGGTAACTGTGTTGCCATATTAATACTGTATTTTGCACTTTGGCTCTTTAAATAGTAGCTTTGGGGTAAAAAATCGTCACACAAATAAATCGTAACAAAAAAGCAAAGCAATTTTTTTATTTTAAAATATCGGTAAAACTAATTAGTTACAGGATTTTCGCAACACTATTATTATTTTAGCACGGGCATATCATGTAATTTTTGGACGGTAAAGATATAACTTAGATATATTCTACGATTTATTGAATATTTTAACCAAATGATGCTGGGGAAAAAAACGACAAAAAGTCACACAAAAAAATTGACAATTTTGGCGGCCTTACCCTAATATAATATTAAACTTCTTGTTGTAGTTAAAAGATTTTAGTTACATCATATATGTTTTTTAGTTTTATCAGTTTCTTATTAACACGCTTTTATTAGCTTGGCCTGTATGTATGTATGTATGTACGTATGTAATGAAATCTTTGAGCATCATTTTCACCAACTTCCAGAAGTCTGATTAATTTGAAACTTTGCATACGTATCAAGGACCGATGACAATGCAATAATTTAATAACAGTTTCCCATTATTAACACGCTTTTATCAGCTTGGCCTGTATGTACGTACGTACGTACGAACGTATGTAATGGAATCTTTGAACATCATTTTCACCAACTTCCAGAAGTCTGATTAATTTGAAACTTTGCATACGTATCAAGGACCGATGACAATGCAATAATTTAATAACAGTTTCCCATTATCCTTAATGGATTTGCCAGATTTACTAAAAAAATATTACTTCATATAAAAGACATCAACGGGCGCTCGCTGTGGGACGGAACGGGAGTTCTGTTTTATTTTACTAAATGGTACTAGACACTAACAGCGTCCCGTGATGGGCCCGTTCCCGTGGGAATTACGGGATGAAAAGTTGCATATAATGTTATATGGATTTGCCAGATTTACTAAAAAATAAAAAATAAAATTATAGTTTAAAAAAACTAAAAAACACGCTTTAATTGCAAATTGAACTAAAAACTAGAAAATAATTTTTCACCTCAAATCAAAATTATAATAAAATTTAAGTTATTAACACAATGATTCAATTCAGAGTAAAAAAGCGTGGGGTGCATTTTACTGTAGTTCATAATTATCCTCTCATAGATACCAATGATGATTGTAATATTTAAAATAAATATTAAGCACCCCACGCTTTTTACTCTGAATTGAATCATTGTGTTAATAACTTAAATTTTATTATAATTTTGATTTGAGGTGAAAAATTATTTTCTAGTTTTTAGTTCAATTTGCAATTAAAGCGTGTTTTTTAGTTTTTTTAAACTATAATTTTAGAAGTTACAGGGGTGGGACACACAATTTTTACCACTTTGGAAGTGTCTCTCGCGCAATCTATTAAGTTTAGAAAAGAATCATGTTAGAAACCTCAATATCATTTTTGAAGACCTATCCATAGATACCCCACACTTATGGGTATGATGAAAAAAAAAAAAAGGGAGTTTCAGTTTTAAGTATGGACACCAACATTGCTTTTTTTCCAATTTTGTGTGTAAATCTTAATGTGGTTCACAGAATACATCTACTAACCAGAGTTCAACAGAATATGTCTTATAGTTTCGGAAAAAAGTGGCTGTGACATACGGACGGACAGACAGACATGACGAATCTATAAGGGTTCTGTTTTTTGCCATTTGGCTAGGGAACCCTAAAAACAATATTGAAAAAAATCTAACATGTGTCTACAATATGGGATCAAACCGCAGCTTCTTATTCTTGACTAACCAAAACGAATCGATCACTTGGCCATCCAAATCCACAGAAACCTGCAACAGAATACAATTTGATCATTATTACTCAGATTAATAAACTGAGAAATCATAAGTATTAATATATATACTAGCGACGCTTCACGGTTTGTACCTAATTCCGAAATAATCTTTAGGGAGGTTTCCAATTCCTTTTGTTAATGTAACTGTTATCAACAAATAAATGATTTAAGTATTTATTTATTTAATCTTATAATATAAAAATGAATCGCTGAATCTGTTGCTAAGCGCATAACTTCAGAACGACTGCACCAAATTGGATGATTCTTTTTTTAATGTGTTCCTTATTGTCAGGACAAGGTTTTTATATAAGAAAAATAAGGAATAAAAATCTCAAAATTGCCACGGGAACCGGGGCGCTGCGGGTGAAACCGCGGGGCACAGCTAGTTATGAATAAAACTTTTAACTTTTGAGCATCAATAATAACGCGCTAATCACAAAAACTACCAATCGGTAATTATCACGGGAATGAGCACAATGCGGGCGAAACCGCGGAGCGCTGCTAGTAATAACTTGAATATAGCTTAATGTATTGTTAGTAAGTGAACAATTACTCGACATACCTGCTCCATGTTAATATGAGTGGTGTTGTACACTTTCATCTTCGTGTATCCGTAGTCTTGGGAATGGAACGCGGACCACTTGAATGGGTCATCTGGAAGATAAATAATGTAATGCTTTGAAAATATTACGTCGTAGAAGTTGTAGCAGAAAAGAGATTCTTATGGCAGGAAGGCCGGTCTCTTGGTAGAAATGATTCGTAGAGCCTCCTGGTAGAAATGATTCGTAAAGGGTATCTTGGTAGAAATGATTCGTAGAGGGTATCTTGGTAGAAATGATTCGTAGAGGGTATCTTGGTAGAAAAGATTCGTAGAGGGTATCTTGGTAGAAAATATTCGTAGCCGGTCTCGTGGTAGAAACGATTCGTAGAGGGTATCTTGGTAGAAAAGATTCGTAGAGGGTATCTAGGTAGAAAAGATTCGTAGAAAGTATCTTGGTATAAAAAGATTCGTAGTTGGTATCTAGGTATAAAAAGATTCGTAGTCGGTATCTAGGTATAAAAAGATGCGTAGTCGGTATCTAGGTATAAAAAGATTCGTAGCCGGTATTTAGGTGGGGAAAGATTATCGTACCTAGTCTCTTAGTACAACATTCGACAACCGTTAAACAATTTAAACTTACGTCTGAAATGATCTCTTCCCTCTCTACAGCCCGCAGACCCGGTGATTATATGGACTGGAGCTCTGGAATAAAGAATATGTATTTATGTTTAACATGTTTCAGAAATTGAGAACAGGCTTTTTAAATTTTAGTACAATAATTTTCAATAATCCTAAAAAAGCGACAATAATAAACGAGTGTCTAGTGAATAAAGATATTAATTCTATAGTAATATTATAGTTGTGTCTCGAAAGGATCTCTATAGTTAAGGGTACCCAAAGGGTAAAAACGGGACCCTATTACTGAGACTTCCCTGTCTGTCCGCCCGTCCGTCCGTCTGTCACCAGGCTGTATCTCAACAACGGTAATAGCTAGACAGTTGAAATTTTCACAGATGATGTATTTCTGTTGTCGCTATAACAAAAAATACTAAAAACAAAATGAAACAAATATTCAAGGGGGCTCCCATACAACAAACGTGATTTTTTGCCCAATGTAAATTTGAGGTTCAATAAAAGCGTTAATTTGTTTATATATAACTTTAATGAATAGCACAAAATATACTAAACTAATGTTTTACAAAGTTGATTCAAATATATACAAATTATAACAATTACTTATATGTTCTAAATTATTTTATTACATTAATTTCCAATCTATTATTAAAATAGCCACTTAACCTTTAAACCAACTTCAAAAATTAAAGAGGAGGTTTTGTCATTTCCTTTTGTATGCTTTCTATTCTTAAATAAAATTACAGATTAAATATGTACTAAAACAGAAATAAATGAAAAATATGCTGTAACACATTAAAAATGTGTAAAAAAAAAAAATTGGTAACATTTTTATAGAACTGAATTAAAATACAATATTTACCGCCATATTTAGAAACGCCAAATGATTTCTAAAGAGAGCTTGCTTAATTAATGATTTTTGGGTTGTATTGAAATATTGCATCAATTAGTTAATTGTCGAATTAATTGGCAACTCCTAGTAGGGTAGTTAGATATCATAGCCTCTAAATTTAAACAATAAGTTGAATATTATATACTACCTAAACAAATAAATTTCTCACTACATTATTTCACATAAGTCTTATATATAAATATCATGCGTCCAATCTTCTTATACATTTCTCTATAACGAAGAAAAACACAGTTCAATTTTAATTGACCAACTTAGTCGCAAGCCATCAAAGTTAGCTCATCAAATCTATATATGCATAGAATTACAACGCGTTGTAATTCTATGTATATATGTATATAAAAGAAAGTCGTGTTTGTAACACTATTTATAACTCGACAACAGCTGAACCGATTGGGCTGAAAACTGGTGGGGAGGTAGTTTAGAACCAGGAGACGGAAATAGGACTATTTATCCCGTATTTCCTACGGGAACGGGTGCGCTGTGGGTGAAACCGCGGGGCACAGCTAGTTTATATTAAAAGTAAGTAAGCTTGAGTTGGTTCGCGGCCAACCCTGGTGTCGGAGTTTTTAGACCGCCTAAAGGCCTCCGACATGGTTCTAGCATTTGTTAGTTTGGGACCCACAATTGATTAACGTTTATTTCAATACTAGCGGCGCCCCGCGGTTTTACCCGCGCTGTGCCCGTTCCCGTGGGAATTTCGGGATAAAAAATAGCCTATAACCTTCCCGTTGAATGTAGTTATCCATTACAAAAAGAATTATTCAAATCGGTTCAGTAGTTTCTGAGATTAGCGCGTTTAAACAAACAAACAAACAAACAAAACAAACTCTTCAGCTTTATAATATTAGTATAGACTAGCAGCGCCCCGCGGTTTTACCCGCGTTGTGCCCGTTCCCGTGGGAATTTCGGGATAAAATGTAGCCTATAGCCTTCCTCGATAAATAGACTATCTAACAGTGAAAGAATTATTCAAATCGGTTCAGTAGTTTCTGAGATTAGCGCGTTTAAACAAACAAACAAACAAACAAAACAAACTCTTCAGCTTTATAATATTAGTATAGATAAATAAATGTCATAACAATAGCTAGTATATATATATTTGGATACGTTTGTTAGGCACCATAATGCTTGCTATAGACGGTTTATTTTCGCGTGTATTCGTGTCTAAAGCACTTTTTCTAAGAAACTAATGTTGATCAACAAAAATAGAACTGAATGTGTGTTGGACGTCTTGTTATTCGAGTACTGAGTGGTTGTTACAGGTTGTACTTCTCGTGTTTATCCTTCACCACATAGAATGAATCTATCACTTTCCCTTTGAGATCCACGTCAACCTGAAACAAGCACAAATAACAGTTCAACGGAGAAATACTGTGACACTGAGGAACTTACAATTTTGAAAGCAAAAGGTAAACCAAATATGACATCGAATAGAAAATCTTTACAAACGTAAAGTGATAATATTAAAGAGTATATTTGAGAGAGGGTTTATCACAGACTAGCAGCGCCCCGCGGTTTTACCCGCGTTGTACCCGTTCCCGTGGGAATTTCGGGATGAAAAATAGCCTATGACCTTACCGTTGAATGTGGCTATCTATTACAAAAATAATTATTCAAATCGGACGGATAATTCCTGACATTACCTCGAACATACAAACAAACTTTAAAATTTTACCTCTTTCTAATATTAGTATAGATATAAGCTACCCGTCAGTCGATTAATTATTTTAGTGTTGAATAGTCACTTTCAAGAGAATATATTTTAAATTGAAATTTTCACAGGAACTGGTACTACGCCGGAGAAACCACGGCTCACTGCAAATCGTTCATAATATAATAAACAATCGTAGTACCTGTTCAAAGTAGATGTGCGTCTTGTTGTACGCTTTGAAGCGCGTGTACCCGTAGTCACTGGACCTGAACGCAGACCAGGCGGGCGGGTTTGCTGCAAAATAATAGTTCTATCAATATTGGACCAGCCGATGTATATTAATAACTAATCAGGTTATCAAACTTCTAGAATTTAAATACATAATTTTTTTTGACAAATTGACTGATAAGGAATACATGGACAATGCCTACACTCTTGTTATTGTGTGGATAGCATAAATAACTTTTATCCACAACATACATACATTTAAAATTTAAATAAATAAATGTACCGGGGTTGTCATACATTTTTGGGGAACTGTTAAATGTAATATAAGTAGGGAATAGTAATATTTAATCAGATCATAACAACAAGAAGTCTGTCTTATTTACAAGATAAAAGTCATAAACATAATATTACATAATAGTTAGAAGTTTAGTTTACGAGTAATTGTATCTGACACTTACAGACAAAACCATCAGTGTCCTCTTGACATCCCGCCGATCCGGTGATCACATGTATAGGGGCCCTAAAACAAATTCATGATACTTGCATATTTACAATATTATATTATAATTGTGTAATATATAATGCGTTAGTGCAACGTACAATATAGGCCAACTAAATAGTTAAAAATCAATATAAAATACTTATGAAACTACACAAAATAAATATATATATATATATATATATATATTCTATTTAAAATGTATCATGCCCATTATGCAAAGCTCAGCTATTTGGTAACAACGTGCATTGTATTGAGTATATATATGTTTGTATTTACCTTGCTACCTTAATGATTGATTATATTCAAAACGTTATGTTGCAGCAAGCCCCTTATTACCGGCACCCTTAAGCCACATATAAGTATAACACAGACAAAAACACAAAAAAATTGTAGTTTTTGGGAAAAAATTTAAAAATGTCTAAACTTTGTTGAGACTTGTCCACAAGGGTGCGTTTCGACAACGCATTACGAAAAGATTTTGACAATGTCAATGCGTTGTTTGACAATTTCAATTCGTTATGTTGAAACACACCCTAAGGACCGTACTGGTTGATGAAAAAAGAAACCAAGTTTGGAAAGCAGGTGCATAGACAGATATCGATCAAAGTATACATTAATACGATAACCCATGCACAAAATCCTGAAAATCCTGAACGGAGACACCATCTCATCTCTCATGAAAATGTGTTAAGTCCCCATCAAAAAGATCCCATGAGTGCAAAAAATATAGTTCAGATACCACAACCTGTTTAGTTTTTCCTCTTCTCTAAGACATTCGAATTCTTAAATGCCACTTATATATTTATATTAAACTATTTATATATTACTGTTGACAAAAATATATGAAATTCAGGACTGCTTGAGTATTCAGGAATTAGTTTCACTTAAATGGGATGGCGCTTGAGCATTCGCAGATGAAAGTGTCTTAACCTTTTTTAACCCTTAACCTCGTTCTAACGCTTAACTTTTCTTACCCTTAACCCTTTCTAACACTTAAACTTTCAAACCTTTAAAAGCATGTTGTAATCTTTATACATAACCCTTTTATGCTCTTTTTAACCCTTAAAAGCAATTTCTAACCCATACCGCCTTATTAATAAACGTCTGTCTGTAAATAAACGTCTGTGTCTCTTTTGCTCTTCGGAAAATTGCGTATGACAGAAAGTGACAAACCACTTGATAGCTAAAACGTTTTTCATTATTTTAATGACGCGTTTATTAATATGGCTGTTATAATTTAATCGTCAGACACGATGTCCATCGCTTATGGCTCTCACCTGGGGTTGACGTAGGGCTGCGCGAGCGAGCCGTTGTACACGGTGTAGTCGTAGAGCGGCCACGTGCGCTCGTACGAGTGCTCGTGCGCCCACACCACCACGTCCACGCCGTACTCGTTCAGCAGAGGCTCCAGACCTGCCGTGGACAGTGAGATTGCCTCTCATACTTGGGTATAGGTCAATGATCGAGCCATTTCTATACTTCCTACTAATATTATAAATGCGAAAGTTTGTGAGGCTGGATGTATCTATGTATCCATGTATGTTTGTTTGTTACTCATTCACGAAAAAACTACAGGACGGATTTGGGTGAAACTTTATGGTAATATAGGTTATACAACAGAATAACACATGGGATACATTTCATCCCGAAATTCTCGCGGGAACGGGTACGACGCGTGTAACACCGCGACTACTAATATAATAAAGCTGAAGAGTTTGTTTTTTTGAACGTACGCTAATCTCTGGAACAGCCAGTACGATTTGATTAATAATGTTTGTAATAGATAGCCACATTAAGGAAGGTTATATTGGCTATTTTTCATTCCGAAATTCCCAAGGGAACGGGCAGAAAGCGGGTAAACCGATGGGCGATGCAAGTTTTTTATAAAGGTGGGAAATGCGTATTATACGCATTTCCTACCTTCGTATGCGGTGTATTAGACCCACAATCCCCGCTCGTCTAGGCAGATATGCGGGGCGTGTGGGACTCACACGCCGCCGACGCACAAATGACCACTGAAACCAGCACCGTAATACTTAGAGGAGTTAAGAGGACTCAAGCAAGTTGCTCACAATATCATCTGAGTTCTCCCAAAAAATAATTTATTCAACCTCCCCAAAGAAAAATCCTAATCCTCCCCAAAGTAAACCCAAGTTGTACTCAAGACCCAAAATCAAATAAATTTCACGGACATTACGACGGAATTGTTACTAAACTCAATGAAACGGTTAGGACGAAACAAAAACCAAGCTTCAACCCATATGCCACCCATCAAAATATGCCATGCTGAACGTTGCTTAACAATCATGAGGCAGCCGACCCTTAGGCAATACTTTAAAAGCTCTTTTCATTCAAAAGCAAATTTCAATTTGTATATAATTTAATTATAGTTTCTGAGAATTTAACAATATATAAATATAATGTCAAAAAAATGGCAATAAACAACTGCGAGGCCATCTATATCTATAGTATCCATATATATTATAAAAATTCCTAAAAGTCTGTATGTAATCGATTTTCCCAAAACTACTGAACGGATTTCATGCGGTTTTCACCATCATACAAAGTGATTCAAGAGAATAGAGAATAGGTTTATTACTTTATACGTTTCATGCTTAAATTCCCAAAAGAACGGGTACAACGCTGGTAAAACCACAGAGTGCAGCCTATAACATATAAAATAAATATATATCCAAATGAACAGACGGCAATACCCATATATGTATTACGAACCGTCAACGGGCAAAAACTAATCCCAAAGCTGAAACATGGCTGAAACCTGCAATGTATCATATCATAGTGCAAGCGACCAATCAGAAAGCCCAACCCTATACGACCACAGTGTAAGCGCCCGCAGTATCCCAACACCGACTCACCCATTTTTCCTGCCAAACCTATCCGCGTCAACTCATGTTCACATTCCTTTACATCATGAAGATCGCTGCAGTACATCGGCCTGTGACCCATTATTATAATCCAGGGTCTTTTCGCCCTGTAAATATAGATTAATTAGTGATAATATGTGTATTTCTTACCCAGCTGTCCGAACAAGCCAATGCGTGTGAACTCTAACGAGCAATCGATGTCGTTCGAGTTACTGCAGTACATTGGTCTGTGGCCGAATAGAATTATCCATGGGCGCTTCTCCCTGTAATTATGTCATTAAATGGAGGTAAAGTTTAATTTGAGACCTACTGTCTTATGAAATACGTTCTTTAACTAAAACACTGTCTAAAAGTGTTTTTTCTCTTTTGCTCTTTGTAAAATAGCGTATGTCGGAAGGGGATAGTTCGAATGCTGTTTAGAAGCGTTTATGAATAAGGCCCGAAGTAAACTCTTGTTGGGTCAGCTAACTTAATATATTGTAGGTAAGAAAGGTAGGACAACCAAAAGTATGTGATTTTGTAAGTTGGGTTTGGTTAAAAAATCAATGACGTCAAATCTCTTGAAATTATTGTCTTCTTTACTATGGCAAAGAATGAGTAATAGCTTGAGTAGTGGGTAAGTAGGGTACGATACTTGAAGGCTTAAGATTTTCCTTTAGGTACAAAAGGTCAAAAGCTATGATAAACTATATGCACAATTACGAGTATAAACTGCAATTTTTTTGGTATAGACTGTAAATAAGTTCGAGTAGGTTAGTGGCCAACCAGTCTGTACAACCTAAAAACATCTTGCTAATATGATAAATGGGAAAGTTTGTAAGGATGGACGTATGTATGCATGTTTGTTACTCTTTCACGAAAAAACTTCTGGATGGATTTGGATGAAACTTTCCAGTAATATAGGTTATAAATCAGAATAACATAAAGGATACATTTTATCCCGAAATTCCCGCGGGAACGGGTACAACGCGGGTAGCCCCGTAGGGCGCAGCTAGTCCTTTACATTACCAAAACCTTGAACCCATACCTGTTCTCAGGCCTGTTAGCCTTTTCCAAATCATTCTTAAGCCATTCAAACTGGTGAACGATGAGTTTGACTCCGTATTTGAGGAAGTAGTACACCTCCGTGGAGACGGAGACGAAGTGCACGGGGCCCAGGTCGAAGCTGTAGTACAGGCTGGAGTCCGGCCCCGGCATCGTGAAGCGGGCCGCGTAGTTACTGAAGTTGCTGTAATATGTACCAATTATGGTTTAGTGATGGTGGTTTAATAATGGTATGTGTTGTATAGTGGTCGGTTATATGTGGTATGTGTTGTGTAGAGGTCGGTTATATGCTTCTTCTTCTTCATCGAGTGGATGGTGCTGACCAGTCCTGTTGTCAGAGTTATAGAGCCGCCAAAGGCCTCTGACATGGCTCATGTAACGACTACTATCCGTAAAAAGTAACCGGGACCGACGGGTTAATGTGGTTATATGCTGAGTCCATGTGGTATATATGATATTGTGGTCGGTTATACGCCTCGTCCATGTGGTACGTCCTGTATAGTGTTTGGTACTGACTAGGCCTCCTCGTGGTTGCCGGGACACGTCATGTACGGCACGGCGGCGGCGAGTGGCTGCAGCTGGCGCATGAACTGGTCGCCCACGCGCGCCTCGTCCGAGTCCATGTCGTACGCGAAGTCGCCCACGTGCAGGATCACGTCGAAGTGACCGCGCTCCGCCTCGTCTTGGAGGTACGACAGTGACTGGAAACGGTCAACAAGAAGATGGTTTTTTTATAGATTTTAAACGAATTTGTTTGATGAGTCTTCTTCGTCGAGTGGTCAACCTGACCAATCCTGGTGTCAGAATTATTGAGCCGCCAAAGGCCTCTGACATGGCTCAAGTAACGACTTAACGTGCCCTCCAAAGCACGGAATCATCTTACTTTTCGGGCAATGAGATGATTCCGCCTGCAATGCCCTAACCAAACTGAGGGCAGTCTCACAAAGCGATTTTGTGAGATATTGTTCTCACCGGGAATCGAACCCAGAACCTCCGGATCGTGAGCCGAGCGCTCAAACCACGGAGGCTGTCAATGGCTGTTTGATGGGTGAAACCCCTTTTTAAATGGAGTAAAGAATGAATCAATACGAGAATAATGAACTCTAAATGAATGATAATACTATGTATGTTTTTACAAAGTGTCCGTTAGCAATTATCATGTTTGTTTGTTTGCGAAATAATAATACGATAATTTAGTTATTATGAACCAAATAGATAAAGTATAATCGCTTAAACTGACGTAACAGGACACTAGAAATGTGCGATATTTAATACGAGAATGCTATTTAATAAGTTATGACTAAATATGCAAATTCTTGCTTTGATTGGTCGTAAATTATAACAAAGGTGTCTTATCTTTTTTAACATTTTACAAATATATTTGAAGTATTGTAAGTACTTTCGTTTGTCTATTTCAAAATATGCAATATCTATCAATTAAAAAAATGCATACCTATAGCAAATTTTATTATTAGCAAAGTATTTTCCACAAAATTCTTTTGAGGTGACAAAATACACATAAAACATATTAAACAAATATTTGAACGCTTGATATTCAGGCATAATTTGAAATTACTTATAATTTTGACCACCTTACTACACTTAAGTTTTACTAGCAGTGCTTCTTGGTTTTACCTGGATTGTACCCGTTCCTGCAGGAATTTTGCCATGAAAAGTAGTTACAAACCTTCCTTTTGAATCACTCTGTATGTTGGTAAAACCGTTCAGTAGTTTTTGAGAAAATCAGTTACATACAAACAGACGTTACATCTTTTGGGGACTTTCTTTTATATAATAAACTAGCTGACCCGGTAAACATTGTTTTGCCATATAAAAATGAAGGGGTGGACCGCCCTTAGCTATCCTATCTTTCAAGTTGAATAAAATTGCACACGGTGTGCAAATCAAATTTAAAATCCGTTCAGTAGTTTAGGAGTCCATCGCGGACAAACAACGTGACACGTAATTTTTATATATAAAGATTGGCATAACACCTCCATCCATAGTATCATCTTTATACATAGGTATACGGTCTTATTATTAAGATGAGTTAATGAAATAGGATAAATAATTTCCAAGTACCCATTCTTTGCCTTTAAGAGCGAATATGGTGGAAGATTGAGAATGACAGGGAAGGTTGGAAGCGTATGACACCTTTGTCCAGCAGTGCGAATTTGCCCAACCGTGGGACCATATAGATTAAGAAAAGATTGTAAGCTTGTATGACTCACGTGTGCATTAACACTGCCCATGTCTCCGAAGATGGCGGCGCGCACGACCCAGTCCTCTCCGCGGGGCGGCGTCCTGAACGTGAACAGCTCAGACCAGCCGTACTCGGAGCCGCAGTGGTACACTGCCTCAACAATACTCAATTATATTACTACATATTAATATTTATTTAAACGGGAACTTACGTACGACGGAGAGAGACGCTGGAAGTGCGAGGAGGGACGCTGTCGCGAGCGCTTCACCCATCTCCTGATGAAGGTCACCGTATGTGACCGAAACGTGTTGAGGAACTCTCAACAGTAGCCTCCGTCGTACGTAAGTTCCCGTTTAAATAAATAATAATGACATTATATTACAGTAACATTATATAGTAATGTAGAAAAAAATAGAGACTCAGTTCTTATTTAGACTTAGTTGTATCTGAGCGTTAACGTGTTCCGGAGGGCACGTTAAATTATCGGTCCCGGTTGTTTCAATCGTCAAACGGCCTCAAGACCCCCAAGGTCTAAAAACTCCGACTTGGCCACTATCCTACTCGAACTTACTTTTATAGAAAAACATCTACCGCCTCATTCATAACCGCTCTATAACTAAAACACTTTTATAAAGCGTTTTGTCTCTTTTGCTCTTAGAAAAATAGCGTGTGTCGGAAAGGGATATTTGATAGCTAAAATGCTGTTGCGTTTGAATAAGACCCCTAATCCATTTAACCATTTTTTATCTGACGAAAATATAAAATACTAGCAGCGCCCCGCGGTTTTACTCGCGTTGTGTCCATTCCTGTGGGAATTTCACGATGAAAAATAGCTTACCTATGTTACTCGTGGATAATGTATCTTTCGAATGGTGAAAGAATTTTTAAAAACGGTCCATTAGTTTTTGAGCCTTCCTCCTTTAAGTTTTCCTCTTTATAATATTAGTGTAGAGAACCGAAGTGCATACATAAAAGTAGTTTCAATTCAAAATGAGAAGTGTTCGCTTTAACTTACCATACTTAGTATCATACTGCAGGCCGCTGAGCGTCACTGTGTGTATCCACTGCGTCCTCTTCTCCTTCCCTCCATCCGTGAACAGGCTCGCGGTCCCCTCCGCTTTCGTGTCCATTTGGCCTTCTCCATACTCTACGATGGACGACTGCGTGTCGTTGAAGGTCGACCATGTCACTACTATGTCGTTGGACTTCGCTGAAATTGATATATAGTAAAATGGTGTAAATTATACTACAACTACCAAGTACCACTTAAGATTGTACCCATGTTTATGAACATATATGTTAAACTAGCGGCGCCCCGCGGTTTTTCCCGCGTTGGACCCGTTCCCGTGGGAATTTGGGGATAAAAAAATAGCCCCTAACCTTCCCATTGAATGTAGTTATCCATTACAAAAATAATTATTCAAATCGGACTGGTAATTCCCGAGATTAGCTCGAACATACAAACAAACAAATTTTACCTATATTATGTTTTGCAAGAGATAGCTTGCAATATTATTGTCAGTTTGCTTTTTTGTTTAAAATCCTGCAAAGGCTGTTACACAATGATGGCAAAAAGTGTGACAATATGAGTTACAATTAAAACTGTGAATCCATTGGTACAATCATTTTAATTCAATGTGTCCATCAACGCCCTGTATTTATCATATCTTAACAGCTAAACCATTGCTTTACCTAGGAAAGGAGGCAGGAATGGGAGTATGTTGGATGGAACTAGCTTCTGTATCTAACTAAAAATAATTTTGTAGGTATATTATTACTATGAGATAAAATATATATTCATACCCAATACTCAATACCAAAACAAATTTTGTTTACTTCTTGATAAGTGCCAATAATGAACCATTATAATTAAAATTGTAACTAGCAGCGCCCCACCGTTTTCCCCGCGTTGTGCCCGTTCCCGTGGTAATTTCGGGAATTTTTATACATATAAACCTTCCTCTTGAATCACTCAAAGACGCGTCAAAATCCTTGCAGTAGTATTTGAGTTTATTGCAAACAGACAGATAGACGCGGCCGGGGACTTTGTTTGATAATATATAGTGATAATGTTGATAAATATACCAAGTCATAGAAGCTTTAGGTTAATTCAAAACATATCTTTTTGTTACTAGCAAGTTCCAATTATAATTGGGTTGGGCAATTAATATAACATGTACTTACAAGTCAAGCACAATAGAACACACTTTTAATCACACATTACCTGCTTAATTGTACAGAATGCTTATGCAAAACTAAGTGTGTAATAAGATTATATTTTAGGTATAAACCTACTGTAAAAAAGGAAGATTTTGTTATCATTTATATCAATATTAGTTTAATTAATCTAGACACAGAGAGCTTATAATCTAAGAGAGTAAACTAATAATGTTTATAAGTAAATTATTTTTTAACGTTTGATTCAATCTTCTGATCAAAAACATAAGTACAGTTAATATTTTTTTAGTGTATGATTTGCGATTTGCAGACTACATACTTATTATACCGAAATTACCACAGGCTTGGGTACACCGTAGGATTGAATTGCGTTGCGCATTTAATAAATAAAAAAAACATTCGATTTCATCAGTAAAATGTAAGCAAATCACTTCAGAAGAGTTCCATGCTTTGCCTGAATATTTTCTAAGTAATTGGGTACCCTCTGCGGCGACAATTCGTTAACAAAAATTTAAAAAAATTTAATATTCCGAGCAAATGTGCATTAATGAGCGACGCTTAATTTAGGTACCTATGTAATAACAAAAACTTACCTCCAAAAGCGATGTGAATTTGTTCGGGCTCGCAGTAGGAACAATCATAGTGTGGTCCAACTTTGTTGTCTTCGTGATGGGGGAGAGCCCAGGACGAGTAAATCATGAGTAAAATAAATAAAATCTTCATTTTCAACTAGTTTTTAACACACGAGCATTAAGTTAGAATGCGCGGTTACGACTGCCCTAGCGGGAAATCAAAGTAGGACGTTATAACAGAAATTCGAATTGAATAATAGTAAACTAATCAGTACTTTACTGCGCTCTTTGTTTCGAAAAATTATCAATAAACATTATTTTGTTTGCCTTTGTCGAACCGGGTGCGGGGAGGGGGGATCATATCGATGGCTCCAATGAACACTACGCTAACTCAACTTGGGCGTTTTATCGTTTTTTAGCTAAATCTACTTAGAATATCCTTATCTTTATGCTCACAAAATTTTATAAATGTACGACCAAAAACAAAAAAGTTTTGACTATTACAAACCGCTAAGTAAATGTACTTTTGTCAATAACGGGACGGACACTACGCCGTCTCAACATAGCGGAGTGTACTCGGGGCGCGCGGGCGGCGGCGCGCTGGGGATGCGTCGCTAACTAAGATTTGGCGGGGTGTCGCGCGGCGGCGCGCGGCGCGAGAGCCGCTCTGTTTGTTTATATTTACGCTAATTAAAGTAAGAAGTTACTGAAAAAATGCAACAGAGCGTAATATAACATGTTAATTCGTATTATGTACCTATAGAGTCGCATTGTGTCGGGAAAAATTCAAGTATTCAATACTTTAATCCATCATTATCATTCTCAAAAATATTTAAATTTAATCCAGAATGGTGTGCTGAGCATGGTCATAGAAGTACAGTGCATACTTTAAGATAAAGTATAAAGATACAGCCAATGCTAATTTAAAGATTGGTTTTCATATTCCAAAAAAAGATCAATGCCATTCCTAGTTACTGACGTGCTAAAAGAAAGATCCCATTAAAAACATTCTGTAAAAAACTAGCAAAGTCTCGATGGAGCTGCTTGTTTATATCTAAAAAGTAATGAAATCTAGACAAAGTCGTGCCAAGTCTAAGGTTCCTTATTTATTTATTATTTATAGTTAATTTTGTGTGACTTGGCTGTTGACTTGCAAAAAGGGGCCCAAACCGCATAGTTTTTTACACGTATCTACTAGTTGGCTGCATGGTATCTGAGAATTAAAGGTGATTCAGTTCATGCCCTGATCGAAAAATCAGCGAAAGGAAAAGAAGTTTATTCGATATTAATGATAAGCGTTATACTCGTAGAAGTTAAACACGATATTACTCTTGATTTTAAAAAGAATATTGCTATGAAAAAAAAATGCCGAAAAATTATCTGCAGGAACATAATTTTATTATCAAAATATAATATCCACCAAAAAGTTATGATCAATAGGTTTATTTGAATAAATCAATAGGTTTATTTGAATAAAATTAAGGAGATCGAAGCTTTTCCAGATAGTGAAGGCATTTTGTATTATACATACAGCTTAGGAGACCAGATACTATGCTTCAAACGATTTAAAACATGACACCCTCGTGTCGAGTCATTGCCAGAAAAGGTATATAACAATATCTCAGAAATTGAGAAAGCTATGTACTCTTACAACGAATTAATGTATTTTTGTGACAATAGCATTATACCTGATATGTATAATAGTTTTTATTAGAATTTGTTAGCCAGATTTGATCATGGATCTGATGAGAGCCAAGGAGAGAATTTATATCTTAGAAAATATTATACTTAGTTGTTTTTTTTATACTTTTTATTAATCCTTGTTTTATATTTGCATGTCTATTTATACTTTATAATAATTCGTATTTTAGACAAGTTGTCAAAGACTGAGACAGTCAAAGACTGCTGATTAATCTCAATATCGCTGTAACAGTTCTTAGGTTATTTAAATAGTGATAAATAATTAGTTTATGCTTTATGCCTTTCAGTAATATGCTAAGACCTTATCGAACAGGGCATGGGTGGAACCGCGGGTCAGCTCTAGTATTATTATAAACAAGAAATTATATCTGAATGCCTGAAACACTTTCACGACTAAATCCATAAACCGATTTTAATGAAGATAGTTAAGGATTTACGATTAACCTTGTAATACTTCTTAAAAAATAAACCCTAAGAGGCTGAAATAAAGCATACAACTTTGGATGCGAGTGGAACTACGCGGGGCAAATAGTAATTATAATAGTTGGATACAATACTACTCGATTTTAATACTATAATAGTTTTTTTATTATAGAACAAAACGCTGTTAGCGGTTTGTAAGTGGGCCGAAGATTTTTTAGCCCTTTAAATTACAAAACGCTATCTTATCTAAATTCTAAAATAAGGATATTTTTATTGCAACATGAAGTTAAAAGTACTCGTTATTAATAATAAAATCGATTTTTGATGTTATCATTCAGATTTTTTTAATAATATTAATTTAATTTGGAATTTTGTAATCCCATATACACTCCGCTAATTGTGAGTTGGCGGAGTGTATCTGGATTTTGAATTTTAGTTTTCCGCTTTACATCCCGCTAAGTAAGGCTAACTAAAAAACCGTAAAGATTTTTAAAATTTTACAAATCAGGTCATAAACATCACTAAATTAACTATTCACTCAGAAAAAATCATTACAATAACTTAGATATTAAAGATTTTATCAACATTTTTCCTTTAAATGCTCCTCCTGTAAACCTACGATTTTTGACATAGCGTAGTGTTCATTGGAGCCATCGATATTATGTCAGCCTATGCTATGATAAGCTTGCGAAAAATAATCGATATGTTTGTAAAGTATTCGTATCATTATTTTATTGTTGTATATTTTTATAAGATAGTGGTAATTAGTAAATAATTAATTGATCATACATAAAATATACGAGATCACAAATGTCCCTAATAAGTTGGTTGTAATCAACTCTACGATGGCTTAAGTCGAGCGTCATGCGCCATTAGTTTGAATGACTGATTCGATTCGAAAATTCGAATAATTATTTTTGTATGCTTTTATAAAATTTACAACGGTTTGGCCAATTATGTATTCATATTTATTTATTTATTTATATTTGGGAAACAAACAGAATAATAATATATAAAGCAAATTCTTAATCTAAAAAACACAATCCAATCAATCGCTTAAGGGATTCTAATGTTCACCCAATATAACAAATATTTTTAACTTTTTGAATTAAAACATCGATATAATATTTATCGATGCATTTAAATCATTTGCCATCCCTAAACGAAATGTCAGCCTATTGCCGATGTCAAGTGAATGTCACTCGTCAAATTATGACATTTGAGTTACTACCTCCACGGTCGGGCGACGCCGGACCCAGGACCTCCATTTCATTAATCGGTTAATGCCCGTGGTCCCCGTGTATTTTTCACGAGAATAGCAGTAATTTTTATATACATACATATTTAAAATTGCTTCCAATTGTCCCCGTTCCCGGTAGATAGATTTCGGTTCTGGCACTCGCCTGCCGCAGCTGTGTGCCGCAGCGCACGCAAGCTCGCTCAGCTCGTGCGTGTTGTGGTTGTGAGTGGTGTTCTATCTATCGTATTACCTACTCGTACTGAGTACAGGGACAACGGTAAGTTATTTGAATATTTAATTAAATTACCGCTGTCCCTGTGGACAGGGTGTACGGGGCCAACCAGCATATAAGTCATCCTTCTTTAACACACTACAACCCTACAACCGACCGTAGTGAACAGATTGATTAGGTTCAGTCAGACAGAACCAAAACAATAGTGAGCGCCAAAATCACTGACCTCTAATAAAATGCAATTTAAAATTTCTGTTTTGCCGTGAGTTCATTTTGCAAATCAAGAAAATGGTCGAACATGCTATTCATCATTAAGTGGGTTTTGTTTATTATTAAATAAATATTATTTTGGACTTCGCTGCAGTCGGGTAAAAAATAAGGTCGTGAATAAAATACGCTGAATTGATAACTATCAATATTTATTCATATTCAGTCGCATTATTCGCAATGCGAATAAAGCACATAATGTACATGGCGTAATAAAAAAAATACAATAAGGTTTTTTACAAAATTAAGATAAAATTGAACAATTACACATAGACTTATTTTAATTCTAAACCTAATTTTAACTTAATTTTATTAAACTTAACTAACAATAGCGATAAATTTTGTACTTCTTGCGGGTAAACAATAAAATGCATTAATAAAGATGATTTCATTCATACGATTTTTAAGGCACTAGGGAATGATTTAATCAAGGCAAACTTATGTAACGTAATCAACAAAGATTTTCAACCATCAAGAATAAACTAAGACTTGAATCAGGTACGTTGGTGGTCATTTCTGTCCAAAACTAGTTTCCCCGTCACTGGGACGATGCCTCCGTGAAGTTTTCTTCGAGATTTGTCCCAAGCTTAATTCTTCCCCTTCACTTTTGAGGGGAATGATACCTATAGACTGTAGATCAATGCTGTGTTTTGACAGAGTGGATTTGGAGCTGCTTTCGGAAGATGTAGGAACTCTTCGACGTAGCTTCCTTTTTATTTTTATTTCTCCAAGACTACTTAGTTCAGAGGACGAATTGTCTGCATCCACAGAGGTGGAACTGTTAAGGGTTTTTCTCAACAGACTCCTTTTTATACTATCACGTTTTCCGGTTACCTTCGAACTGTGATGCGAATTAGCCCCAAGATTTGATAGAACCTCTCTAGAGTTTTGCGGTAATCGCAAGCTAAACCGTGGAGACGATAAGTTTATCGATATGTCATCTGCTTCGTTGGATATATCGAGTTTTTGGACCTCATTATGCTCATTTGACAAGAACACGATAGGACTTGTCTGTTGGTGAATAGGGACTGAAAGAGTATGAGGGGACGTAGTACGAGTTTTAGTTCTTTTTGGTGACGTCATAACACTTTTCACATGCGCAGGAGATGTTTGCGTATTCTTCTGTAGAGTAGTGGTATTCATCCTACTGTCTACCGTCATTTCGTTGGATGTTGAAGGTTTATTGATATTTTTTTCAAGAAGATCTCCATATTCATCTATTATGAGCTTTTTAATAAATTCCTTTTCTAGTTCAAACATTTTTTCTACTTCGCGTCTCGGGTCAATGGGCCATAGATCATTGTGGATTGGTTGTATGTTTGTGGCATTGTGATTGGGCGATGTCTGCGTTTCTTTTGGAGTTATTTTATTTGACCCATTACTCTGCGTTGCAGTATCTTGGGTGTCCACTGCATGTATGAACTCGAACACATCAACAGACTCTTTAAATGACAAATTAGATTGTTTAGTGAAAGTTGTGTTTTTGTTTTCATTTTCAGATTCAAAGCTGTTATCATTTACTATAAGGTTTTGAGAGGAATCAGTTTTATTTTCATCATCGTCACTGTGATCACTGTCTTTTGGGTCATTTAAGTTGACAATACTAGTCAATTGCTCGCTTTTATCCGATTGTATACTATGGTTAGATTTTTCATCTTCAAAATCGTCATCGTAACTTTCATTACCATCACTCATTTTGCTATTATGAATGTCAATGTCTTCTTCCACCTCTTTGTTACTTTTCAGTTGTTTAGACAAAGTCTCTGTTACACTCTTCTCAATATCTAGTACTTCTTGTAACAAATTTTCATCGGATGTTGATAATATTTTAGGACTTTTTGCCCTTTTTTCTTTTTTGTTAGTCTTTTTCCGGAAAGAGTTTTCTCTGCTTAATATTTCATTTATAATTGGATTTAACGGTAAATCTTTTTTGTGGGGTAAATCTGATATCTCTCTTTCAATATCGCTAGGTCTTACTCCACCTATAGTTAATTTTGAGTAGGGGATATACTCTGTACTCTTAGGTATTTTTTGCTTTTCACTTGTTTTATGAGGTTTCTTTAACTGTTTGTATGATGATTTCTTTGACGTTGATGCCCCGTAAACTAGATTAAGTTTTCTTTTCCATTCATCTAAATTTGACCGCGACCGTTCTGGATCATTCTTATTGTTCTTTTTATTGCGACTGCGCGCTGAACTTTTAGGCGAGTTTCTGATTGAAGTCAAAATCCGTTGTTGTGTCAATAGATTGAGCTTGGCATCTGAACTTACGTTGTTGGTTGAACCACTGCTTTCGCAGGCGGACATTTTGGAGATTTTTCTAGTAACTGTATTACTAGGGACCACTTCAATAGGTTTCGGAACGGATTTATGCATTTTTTCCTTTTTCTCTGTATCATTTAGTTTTGGCCCGTGAGAAACAGACACAACTGAAACATTACTTTTAAGGGCGAGGTTCGGTACGATGTTTTTCGTTTCAGGAAGAATGTCCAACTTGAACACTTCTTGTTTTCTCAGTTCACCTCTGATATTGATGCTTGGCATGTCCTGAACTTGTAAAACCTTTCTTGGACTCTGTTGCACTTCTGGCTCAACATAAGTATAACAAAACTCATTATATCCTACAGCTGGCGTGTTCATAACTTTACCATTATTTAGCTTCTGAGACTTAATACTACCTTGATCGTCGTTAGTTATTTGCATTATTCTTGTACGTGTTAAACCTAATTTCTTAATAGTTGTTTTCTTATCATTATTAACTTTGTTTTCTCCGGTGATTTTATTAACTAGTTTGTTGTTTTGATGCAGATTTTTGTTAGGTTTTCTACGATCTATTGTCAAATTGTCTGGCTGTATAATTTTGTATCCGTGGAACTTAGCATTGACTACTTCTTCGATATGGACCTTTTCGTTGAATTCTTCGTCGAGCGGAGTGGGCTGTGACGTCACTTGGACCCCTGGCTCGTGGAACTTGGAGAGCTCGCCGGAGAGCAGTTTGAGATCGTCAGCGGTGGACTGCAGCATGTCGTGCAGCTTGCGGAGGATGATCTCGTCCTCGGGCCTGAGCGCCGGCTCGGGGTTCCAGATTTCCTCACCTATTATACTGACCAATTCAAACTGTTTGCTGCTCTGGTCCTGAAATATGAAAATAAAAAGCAATCAATAGTAAACACTCTTTAGGACCAACTGATATTGAGAAAAATTATAAAGTAATGTATCTAACCAAATATCGATCGACTGGGTACCGCGTGGGTCCGGACCTCATCTGTTCGTCAAACACAGAGGCTCTGGCATTCTCTCGGTCGCAGGACCATTGCTCCGATCTGAGGACAATAGAAATTGATTCTTGAACATTGGAGTCAAAGTTTAAATCAGTAGCTCAGTATGTTTTACGACACATACGAATATGTACTCTGAAACTCCTTTGAACCTTTTTAATGGGAAAATAAATAGTTATTCTAAAAAGTTAACGTTCTGTAACATCTCACTCCAGAGTTAAGCCTCTCACCCAACTTAGAACATCTTCTATTACGGCTTTGAATGGAGAAATGGAAATAGAGGCATTATTTAAGGCCTATTTATTAGCGTTCAAATTACCATGCTCCAAAATCAATACTTCATCAAGGATAGATTCTCAGTGGTCTGTATACTTAGTAAGTATAACTTTAAAAACATAAGTAGGACATACTCGTAGATAAAATAACGATAAAATCGAAGATTCAGAAAGGTTAGTTTGTATTTCAGCATTAATGCTTAAATTACTAATTGTTACAAAATGCTTGAATCAACTAGAAATATATTGTATGTATATCGTAGTATTTGCTCATTTATTGCACCTGAAGGACTATGAGTAGTAATAAGCCCACTCACTTTTAGTAAGAGTGTAACATCTAGGATAAAGCACCCTTATATAATTAATGTCGGGGATTCTGTCGAGTCTTGAGCCAAAAAGTAGACTGGCTTAAGAAAAATTGGAAATGAACAAATATCAATGTGCAGCGACTGCGCGGCAGACCAAGACGGCTATGACGCGAAGAAATGGACTCTTCCCGCAGGGGCTGGCCCTGTCTAGCACTAAACAGAAACATGTGGAAATAAAGCAGAGGCCTTTGCCCAGTAATGGGACACACCAGGTTAAAAATAATAATAATAATATATAGTTATAGGTGGCAGTGGGTAGATACATAAAGTAGCTGGTAATGGGGTAATAAGAATAAAATAAAATGACAAAGTATATAAAATCACATCAATTGTATTTCACCAACATGTACATTAACGTCTTAATCGAAGCATTTCACTTGCTGCTTACAGTAAGAAAGACACAATTCTCAAAAATTATACAATTTCTGTTCCGTCATCGTCAGAGACTACAATCAAGCCTAAGGGTAAAGGCGGACTAAGAATAGTGATCGTGTTAAATGTACAACTTGACAATTGCATACAACACACCCGGATGAAGAAACTATCGAATGACCAATCTACCGAATGATCAAACGATCGAATGATCAATCCAACGAATGATCAATCTATCGAATGATCAAAATACCGATTGATCAAACTGTACTGAAATTGAAAACGCCATGTTAAGTTGAATGATTGTCAAATCGACAGAGATTTGTAGGTTATACGTACGTGCTTACTTAATTTACCAGTGTTCGGAAAGTAAGAAATTCTGATGAAGAAAAATATAGTTCGGCTATAAGTTAAAACTGTAAGGTTATGAAACACTTTCTCAAAGACGTAATTTTTTCGATACGAACAATATAAAATATGTACTCCAAATTGTACATTTAACACATCAATGTAAATATAACGCACACTCTGTGCTTACAATCATATGACCTTTGCCACCTTCGACGATAACTAAAGTTACATTGACAATCCCTTCCGCGGGTGTTCCTATAGATAACACTAATTAATCAATTTCGAATCTATCAGAAAAACGACGATAAGTAGCAAAATCTGTAGTTAAAAGCAAGAATATTTAAAAACACGAAATTATTTTACGATTTAATTAAAGTATTATCAAAAATATGATTCCACAAAAAGTTAATGCAACAGAAAGCTTCGAAGTATAAATTCCCAAAAAGTTTTTTTATCACATAAATTAGAATCGATTTAGATTTAAATCTTCCAAACATTGAAGGTAAAATTTTGTAATATGTAAATTAAAGGTAATATTAATAACACAACAACAATGTCCACAATTACTAATACTGGATTAAAAGCCACCTCGAAGTGTGGGCTTCGAACCACGCTAATCTAAATTATTTACAATTCGACAAAGTATATACAAAATATGTATATTTACACAAATATCACCTAAAATAAATAATAGACATGTCAATTTAATTGAATGTTCTAATATGAAGTATTTAAAGACATAATATTCGTCTGATATAAGAGATACACGCTAATGTGATTCAAGTAGATACAAAGTGAAACGATTAATATTAGTACAATTACACAATACTAACAATCAAATATTTAATTCCCATATTATAGTGATTGGGGACTGAGCGCTGGTGTGTCGGCCGTAGAGGTTCTGTTCTCTGCCAGTCGCCACGCCAGAGCCCAGCGGCGACACAAGTAACACTCCATCAGATCGTATCAAAATTGAATCTAAGCGAACGTAGTCTGATAGCCTTCGAAATTGACGTACACTACGAATCGTTTAATATTATGCCATATATAAAGATAATTATATAATGATTACTTCACTTTATACAAATATAGCAGCGAGTTTTAAGAGTTCCTATAACGGCCGCGTGGACGCGGTTCTGACAATTTGACATTTCACAAAATGACTAGGTACGCTCGAATGCAAAGCGCTCTCGCTAATACTGCAGCTCACCCAGCTCGCGCCTCGCACTGCCAGCCGCCGGGGGTGGCAGTGCGGGCCGCGCGCAAACCATCAACAAACGTCAAATAAACTTCTTACCAATTCTCAACTCATTAAAATTATACCAGCACATCTAAGATGCGCGACAAAAGTCAATTTAGAATTCAATTTTGAAAAGTGACCGTTTCAGTACGATCCAAACAAAACAACGTTGACCGGGCCGAATATGTCGTCGAACGTGATACAGTAACGGAACTCGATCCACTCTGAACAAATCGCTTTATAAAATAACACTTGCGCACGCACCGAATGTAATAAATACAACAACTACCAACTTTACAAGGAGCGTGCACTCTCTCGATATAATCCGAAAAAAACTACGTTTTTACAATCAGTACTTTCGACTACATAATGTCATGATCATAAAATCGCATAATACTCGTATAGTATAAGAATCACATAAATAAATGCCAAGTTAACTATGGTTCGGGACCTAAAGGTAACTAAGAAAATGGCATCTCAAGATATTCTGCAAATAGCAGCGTTCTATACTCAACGTTTAACGACAAGTTCAAATCAGAACTGTTTCAGATCACACGCTTATAGACAGTATCGCAAAAAGTGCGCACGCGCACTTACAGTACATTTGTACAGTAAACTTGAAAAATTCTCAAAAACGGATATGTACTATCAATTCAGAAAAATGTAGCGCCAAAACTGGCTACAACAAATACGTAATAAATAAGAACCAAAACGTCGCGCGAGCGTCACTCGTACGAACTGAATTGGAATCGTCGTCGTATGGTTGTTGTCGATGAGCCAACTAAAGTAACGAGTTAACTATTTACAATAAATCTATATACAGGTGATGTATGCAATGCAAAGCGACGCGTTGTGCGCCGCCCGCCGCGGAGCCGCGCGCCTCGGCGCCTGCGGCCGCGTGCCGCAGCGAACACTCCCCTGCTTCACAGCGGGAGGGACAAGAGAAACAGTCGGGGCATCACCGATATGCCCTAAGTTTCCCGCTCCTTCTTCGGTTTGAACTCTTCGCCCAGGATCGTGGCGATTTCACCCTGCATAAACGCCCATGGGACAGTCGAGTTCGCCAGTGGACATTTCTCTCCGCTCGGACAGTATACCTGAAAAAACCCATATGGTTAAATCCCACATTCCTTTTTGGCATACATAAATAGAATACATACAGTGATTGAAAACAAATGTTTTGCTCACCTCTGATCCTTGCTGTCGCTTGATGGAGTCCCTGGAGCAGGGGAAACAGAACTTGTGGTGTGGTTGGCTCGGGCATTGCACGAAGTGTGTGTCTTCGAGCCTTTCCTGGCAAAGCGTGCATTTGAGCAGCGGCGCGCCTGGAGGGGCCGCCGCGTCGGCGCCCTCGCCTGCCTCCGTCGACGACACCGATGTCGTCGACGACACGTGCCGGGAGCCCGACGACCGCCGCCCGCCGTTCGACCCTGTCGGACCGAAGACCAATAGTTAGCTACCGTCTGCACAAGCTAAAGTGCCGAGAGCGGACAAAATATCGCGTATCAAGAGTCAGCAAAGGCAGACTGTAGCCGACCGAGGTGGGCACGAGCGGTCGTCGGGTGCCGCGCCGGGGCGCACCCGCGCGGCGCGGCGATCGGACGCCCGCCCGAGTCCGACCCCTGATACGGTACTACGAACGGGTGATGGATTCGGTGCATTGAGAGTGGTCTGAGCGATATGTCCAGAAGATGTCATAAAATACCTGATGAGTTGGGTGAATGTTGGCTGGAGCGGCTGGCTGATCGTTGTGGAGGCGGCTGAGGCGGCGAGCCTCCGGCCGAGCGGGGAGATCCGGGGGGGAGCGTGTCCGCGACTGACATGAGCGCGGCCATGGGCGAGGGCCCGGCGCCGCTCGCGCCCGTCACCGGGGGCGAGCCCGCCGTCCGGCCCAGGGGGGACCCGGCGGAACCATTGGTCAGCGGTGCTGCGTTACCATACCCTGGAAAGAACCATCATATCTTGATACTACTATGATTTGTAAATGGTAATATGTTCGACAGTCGGTATGCGTTATTTTAGGATGGTTAAGGAGTACAATACGTCTACATCCAAATATTTTAAATATCATCGGAATATTAAGATTTCCTTCGGGCAGCAACTGCTCTATCTTGAACTTAAATATCGATTCTCGTCTTCTATCTTTAAAGTTCGGTGTAGTATATTTGAACGTCTAAACTTCATTCGCAATGGACCAGCAAATAGTAAACATACGTCCGCACACGCATATAATATTAATCATTATAAATAGCATTGTGTGTTAATAAGCTCTGCGTAGTGAGTGGCGATGTGTCATTGCTTGGACGTAGCTCTGCCTTTCAGCCAACTCGTACTGCAGACGGGTAGGTAAGTACACTAATTCAAGTGATACAAGTGGCACACTCAAATGTGCACCGAATCGTGTCACCACAATCATTTCCAATGGACGCGACGTTGCCAAACCGCACGATATGTACAAGTCCCGTATGTGTACTCGACTCTATTAGTTGGCCGTTACTATGTTATGAAATCTTGATTGCAGCAAAACGCCTCAAGAGACTAAACATAAGTTGTTGGATAAAATGAGATGAATTTCAATGTCTTCGATTTCATATATTATGTATACAGTCCCATATGAATAAATAAATAAAGTTGATCATGAGTTTGTACTAGCTTTCATTTTCAGTTTAATTCAAAGAGCAATTATAGTAAAGTGTTGAGCATCTAATGAATTGAATGAAAGCATCTACGATTAGTTACAGTTATTATGAGAAGGGAATATGAGGCGTAAGCTATGGTCTGATAGTTTTGTTGTTGGCGCGAAAGGCACGGCACATATGGCAGCGATGACGTCACATGCGGTGACCTTTTTGGCCGACAGCTTGTGGCGACCGCGGCCGCGCTCCCTGTACGCACGCCAACGGAATGTGGTAGAGCGACTCTGCCAAGCGTAGGCAGGCGCTATTATTTTTTCGCTGGTTGGTCTACCTACATACGTACGCGAGCGAAAATGTCGTCACGCGATGTTGCCACACCGTCGCCCTGTATCGTGCATGCATTCACAGCGCGGGCGCGTTTATATTACGTGGGTGTTTGTACGTAGCGAGTTTGTGGCTGAGAGGCCGCAGGCGCAGGCTTGCTTTCGAGAACGAGAACCAGTCTAACCGGTTTAGTATAATTATGGACAGAGTTAATGCAGCTACTAGGTAGTACCTAGATAATATGAATCCCGATGTAGACGGTTTCTCAACGACAACACGTCTTACGATTTTGAATCATTTCTAGTATGCAACTGAATCAGATGACTTTGGATCCCTTGGTGGAAGGAGTTTAGACAATAAAATTATAATTAGTTGGGGTCTAATTAACCTTGTTATTTCAATAAATGATTTATTTATTTAATAAAATCCTTAACGAATTCCTATTTTATTTAATCGTTTTTTGACAAGAATTTATGTATCTTCAATAGAAAAAAATAGTTGAAGCAAAGAATTATATGCCTAGCATGAAAATGAATTAAGTAAGATAATTAATTATGTGTGACTGGGTCTATTTCTTTTTCAATTGGAATAATATTTGTGGGAAGAATTTTATTTTATTCAGTGACATAGCGACTGTCGAAAATTAAGACAAAATGATTCTGACTTACCATTCGATTTGAAAGAAGCCGCGTCAAATGACGGTGTGCGCAGAGGATGTTTCTCTTGTTTGAAAACTCTGTCAGGTGCGAAAGAAGCTGATAATGAAACAGCAGGCAGAGAATCACCGCGCGTTAGCGGTGGTCGAGCGTGTTCTTCCAAAAGCCTTTTCGCAGGTTCGTGGTGATTTTGGTGGTCATCATCATCCAAGGGTCTTTTAAGTGTGAGACCTGGAGCCAGACGAGCACCGCCGTGTGTTGGAAGGTGGTGCGTAGGCAGATGCGCCAACCTCCTGCCGTCATGTTCATCCCTACGGCCCGGGTACTCCGCTAATAAACCCGCACTTGCAGCTGGCCGAGGATGATGCATAAACCCTGTGGCAGGCGCGTGATGGGCTGGAGGTGCTGGTTGGCCCCTTGTCGTCGTCTCAGCACCGTTCTGATGAGCTTCCAAAGGAGTTCGGTGGGCACTTTTAGCGTGTGTAGGGCCACGACCTTCCTGGAAGCCATGAGCGCGTTTCAGTTGCCTCGCTGTGTCGAGAACAACTTCAATACGATCCGCACCTTCATAATTTACGCAGCCTCGGCACACTGCTTCTGTAAACTCGTGCAACATTGCCCACGGCATTCGGGGCAAGTCGCACAAGTAGCAGTGTTGTCGTTTCTGCATAACCGACATCTCGCCGCCGGGTGTTGCTCGGAGAGCGAGAGATCGGTTTTCTTCTAGTTTCTTGAAAATTGTCACTGATTTATTTTACTCTTTAGAAAAAACACCGTCACCATGGTACACAAAAACACTGAATAATTTCACATTCGGCTCTACGAACACTGAATGCCAGAGGTGTGCAACGCAAGAGACACACGTTCGGTAGACGAGTCGAGGAGAGACTGAGCCGAGTCCGCGGCGCGGCGGGGGGCCGGGACGGCGGCGGCCATTATCGAGCGGTGACGTCAGCGCGCGCACCGCGACCACGACGCGCCGTTACCCGCGACACGGATGCGCCGCGCGCTCCACACGCTTATCGTACGCTTAATAACCCTATAATACATGCACCAAATCGTATTACAACAACAACTTTATCCACACAATAATACGAGAATTGCATGTCTCTATTTATCTGTAGGCTGCAAAGTTATCAAAATAAACTTGTCATTGTACACAGATGAGTTATAGTTAGAGAACAACATTATAATATTTTATAGCTTTATCTTATAGTCGGGAATTGGTTTACATATTACGTATACATTAATTAATTAACCCAATTCTTTAATTGCCTGCCCAGATATTATTCATCTAAGTAAATATGTTTATGTTATTCAACGAAAGTAATCGGATGCGCATGTACTAGAATAACAATTAGTTTTGAAATAAATCAAAGCATGAGCAGTGCATTATATTTCAATTCGATCTATTCTCGCTCGGTTTCCTTTCCAACATTCGAGGCGACGCGGGTGCACTCGAAATTATTATTATTATTTAGCGTTCGGATCCGGCTGGGAGACGGCAGGGCGGGGGACGCGGCTGAGACCGGTGTGGCGGCCATCTTGAGACGTGACGTCACGTGACGAGTCAGCCGCGCGGAGCGGCAACGCCGCATTTTACACTTTTACGCCCCGCCATGTTGCCATTGTCACTCATCGCTTCGTTGTTATCATGAGGCTGTTATGCTTTAATAATAAAGAAGGTACCTCACTCAACGTTTTTTGTGAGCGATCGAGGATTTGAGAAAAACAGTTATTCTGCCAGGTAGTCGTTGGATTTAGTTTTATTAGTATTATTATACGAGGCGCAGTTATTTAATATGTTTGTTCCACAGTAAGGGAGAAGGGAATTTAATTTTTAAAGCGATTTAACTACTGATAAACATCAGAGTAATTGCGAGCGGAACGGTAAGTCTTTATAGCATTAGCACCAACGCCAGTTAATTGAATTGGAAGTTTCAGTTCGACGCTAAATTGGAAGCGGAGCCTACTTTGGCTAGATAGTTAGGTAATCTATTTAGTTTTTACCGGGCGTTTGCAATCAAGTAATCAGATTTATGTTCAACTCGCTCTGCCCATTCATGCCAGGTCAAAGGAATAAGTCAGTTAAGGTACACTTCAAATCAGTCTTAATCTAATTTCCTTATTCCTTACTTTTTGTCAAAATAATATTTGGAATCCAAAAATTTACAAGCTTTCTACATTATTTCATTACGAAATCTGGACTGTTTGACACACTAAAAGTTACCGGTAATCAAAAGTGACGGGTATTAATTGGCTGAGAAAAATATTTAAATATCGGTCAGAATGAATCCGCCTCTACCCGTTTGTATTGGTTGACGCCTGCGCAGTCGTTTCCCGTATATTTAAAACTACAACACACGTGTTTACGAATGTTTATATACAATTTAGCTTTAGCGACAGACGGTCGAACACAATTCCTCAATTCCTTGATTTCGTTACTAACAATGAAGATCAATAGGGAACTAAGGCAAATATGTCTACGGTGAACCAAGCCAATTTTTAATCTATATTCAAATATTGTGCTTTTGAAATGGTAAATTCCAAAAACATTTTGGTTTTCAAATTTGAATACATTTTAGCAGTGATTGCTGATTGCATACATTAAAACGTGGAGCGGCGCGTTCTGTTTTCATTGTTCGTATGTAGTTTATAGACGGGGTAACTATAAATGTATCTGTAGATAGTATCTCTCATCTCGTCTCACGTATATTGTGCCGAGCTGAAGCCGGATCGATGGCAGGGCGCGGTGTGCGCATGCGCCCTTCCGCACCTACCACACGTGTCAATGTTTATTTACGTTCTGGGCACGTACTAACAAGCTTTCAACTCGGAACATTTCAACAACCGTTACATGCCGTTGGATAATACTAGATATAATACTAAGTTCATCTGATAGCTTGAAAGAGCGAGAGGTCTTTGCCTTAGAGTGGCATTCTGTGGTGGTTACTTAACCTTCAGGCACTATCTAACAATACCCATGCTAAATAGAGAGTAGCTAAATCGTATTAAGATGATGAACCATTTCTAGTAAGTACGTTTATTTGCTTTTCCATCCAATAGATGATGAAGTCGGGAAAAAAATAGACAGTATCAAATAAATGGATATCAAATCTAACACATGGATAAACTTTTTCAACCAAAACCCAGAATTGCAAAATGCCAACAAGTCCATCAACTTTAAACAAGACAAACTTCTTCTAATTGTAGCCAAAGCGTTCCAAATCCAAATCAAGTAAAACAAGATAGACCAGAATCTATTCCGTCGATGCAAAGATATTTTACTAATGTATGAGTATTATTAACCTTTTATCAACGTGAGCCTACATTTATGGAAAATAACCTTTAAAACTAGAAGTGAAGTCGATGATGGCGATGTAGAGGTATGCTGCTATAAAACTTGTATAAAAATATAGTTTTATTAATATAAAACTAGTGTAACCAGTGATGGATATATATAAAATCTGTTTACAACAAAACGCTAGAGACGAAGAATAATAAGTTCACCCATAAAAATAATCGTTGAGGACAAGGATAAAACTTACACTAAACGGGGTAAAATCACTACTTAAGCTAGGAAACAAAATATAATCAATGAAGTTTCATAATCGGCAATAGTTTCCACCCTTGAAAACGCAACGGCTATGAGTCATGGATACAACAACCCGACAAAGTCCAATGTTACATCATCCGCTAACACGAACGCCGAGGGGGATGAGGGGAGCGAACCAGACGCGAGGGGGGAGGAATCGACGCGTGACGTCACCACCCCGGCAACCCCTAATACTAAGCTATTAGCTGGCTCAATTCCCTTATCGATTGACGCATACAAGTGCCATTATTTTCTGCTAAAATTGTACCGTTGTGTCTGAAAATTAACGCCAGCAGTTATATAAGCTTAGGAAGTATGTAGCCTTCAAAGCTTTGTGCAGTTATCTCAATTCTAAGTATCAAGTTCATTAATACTTATGATTCAGTCCATGGCATGGAAATTGGGTTAAAAAATGTGTGATAAAGTTGATTCATTATTTATCATCAAGGCCAACGCCTACGTCTACAGATATGTGGCAAGAGAAATGTCAGAACATCAACATATCGACCTTGTCGCTGCATATCAATCCGTTACATTGCTTGATCAACTCCACTAATGCCGTTATCTAATGACGTCAATTGCAAGCGAAAAATAAATGCTATCGTCGATAACGTATGATTAACTTTATCTTTTAACTGCCTCTCTTTATTGGACTCCGCAATTTGTAATCAAATCGCTTGTCACAATTTCTTCCGTTGTTTATTTGGCTGGAATACGTAATTAGGCTCATTTAAATCCTCTTTCATGTCAGGTTAACGGTTCAGATATGTCTGTGTCATGAGTTTCATAATACGATTATCCTTATTCATAATCCGTGGAATTTTATTGAATACAAGACCTATCGTAACGTTGGGGGTGTCGTTAACCCCGGATAGAGGCTGACGTGTAGCCGGAGAGTATTGAGCGGGTCCCATTGTGGAGGCGCGCGTGCGCGGCGCTATGGATCGGCCAGGTCGATGTGCCTGCGGAAGGTGGGCAGCTCTGCTCTCCAAGTTTAACTGACGGTATGAACCATGAATAAAAAATTACTCTGCACGTCTCTCACACTACCCAATCAGAATGGAATTAGCAGGATTATGCCAGTTACGTGCTGCCATAAAGAAATGGATAGGTATGGTTGACAGATAGGACTGAATTTTGATATTATAATATTGTGAGGAATATTTTTTTAGTTATTATAAAAACACATAAATTTAGTTATGCTTTCACAGAGTCATTCCCTTGAAAGACCGCAGTGGAGAAGTATTATTGTTATTGAATATTAGGTTTTTTTGGACCAATACCCTAAAAAGTTTAATATTCTGCAAGGCAAGCAAAATACAATACTTAAATTGGGAATTGCAGTATAACCAACCGAACCCAAAAACGTAAATAAATACCTTTGTATGCGTAAATGTGGTCAAATATAATGCCCTCATTTATTTGACCGATTGAATCGTTCAAAATAAAGTACAGCAGGCCTACTATCAACGCTTAAAACGATTCAATTTAGGACCTAAACTGAATCGCTTTGTTATTTCGTACCATCAACTTCGTTTTACGAATCAATTTCGGTCGACACCTAAAAATAATCGCATTCTAATATAGTTCACTCTTTTTAGAGGTAAATCCGTACCATCACCTTACTTTAACTGACGTGCGAGCCTAAACAAAATCGCTCAACTGTCAAAACTAGCGATTCAAAATAAGTTAGTAAATTTGTTGCCGATTTTGAATCTTTTGTCATTAATTTTTTAATTTTTACTTGGTAAAGTCAGAAATAGCTGTGAATTTAAGTGTTGCGAGGTAAAACATTAATTGGTATCTAAATAGCATTGATTTCGATAGTTCCACAAAAAAAATTAAGTGCAGTATTATTCGTAGGATGTGTGACGACGAATTGATGCTTTTTGAGTTCACGGAAGCCGATAGTGAGGAAAACTCCTTGAGGAGAAGGAGACTGGAAGCTCGAGCACAATTGGACCCATTCGATTTGGAAGATAATGAGTTCATAAAACGTTATCGTCTTTCCAAGGAATTGGTAGTCGGATTGTGCGACCATATAAGAACGGCGATGAATGCACCAAGGAGGTCCACAGATATATCTGTAGAAACAAAGGTAAGGACTCAAATATGCAATATGTATGTCACACAATTAGTTGCTTTAAATGCTTCCTTTTTCTTACTTTGATACATAATAACTTGATATTATGTAATATCTATAAACCAGTAAGTACTATTTTTTTTCAGGTTTTAACAGCGTTATCATTCCATACAACCGGCTCCTACCAAAGACCCGTAGGAGATATAAGTGCACACTCAATGGCACAACAGACTGTTTCATCAGTGATAGCTCAAGTGACTGCATGTATAGATTCCATTGAAATGCGAAGAAAATACATCACTTTCCCAAAGAGCAATGACGAAAGGAACAAAATTAGAGCAAGGTGAGTAAATAAATACACATTTTACGAAATAAGACATTTATAACATTTTAAATATAACATTTTAAATTAACTAACATATTTTACAGGTTTTATAAAAAATTTAGCATACCGGGTGTTGTGGGATGCATTGACTAATAGCAATAGTCAGGCCAAATAGAAATGAGGAGCGTTATTTTTGTAGGAAACACTATCATTCCCTAAATGTCCAACTTGTAAGTAATACCATGTTCTTCATAAAATATTTTGTTTCATATTAGTACCTTAAATAAAATAACAAGAACTACAATACAATAACAACATACACATAATGTAATGTATGTACTGAATGTATGTACATTATATACATACATTACAATAACATTTACTTAATCTTATATTTACTTACTTATGTCTTATATTCTATGAAAAAACAATCTCACCTAGTTTAGTTTCAACATATTATACAACAACAATAACAACAATAAAACATCATCAATTTCACTTATATCTATTCTATAATAATACTTTGTATAACAAAACTAATATTAATTTCAGATCAATCAGTCAAATTATCAATTAGAAAAACAATTTGCTACTTAAAAAATTTAAACTTACACAGGCACATAGAAACAGCATACAATTATACACACTTTCACATTTACATTTAACTAGCAGCGCCCCGCGGTTTTACCCGCGTTGTGCCCGTTCCCGTGGGAATTTCGGGATAAAATGTAGCCTATAGCCTTCCTCGATAAATAGACTATCTAACAGTGAAAGAATTATTCAAATCGGTTCAGTAGTTTCTGAGATTAGCGCGTTTAAACAAACAAAACAAACTCTTCAGCTTTATAATATTAGTATAGATAGTATTAGTTCATCAGTGTTGTAGAGATACATCTTTACACATTCAATAGTCTGTTGATTTAATAAAAACCTTTAATTTAGTATTTTAGTTTGAATTACAGATTTGTGATGCAGATATGCAAATTCCAAGTGTGGACGTAGTAGAGAAATAATGCAGGAATCACAGATGCAATTAGGTGTGGCATTTGAAGATCAGCCAAATACCAACAACCAGGCACTTCAACAAGGAGTTTCTACGAGGAACCAGTTAATTCTTCGGTTGTGGGAAGCTCGCCGTATCTGAAAAATATGAAATTTTAATTTATTTTTAAATATAGTTTTTATTTAGGTGTATTTATTTATATAGTTTTAGTTTTCAAATGTTTATAGAGTGTATTAAATACCGGATTTTATTTTCTCTAAACTTAACAATATTAAATATGTATTACCGTGATCGCAAAACTTCTTTTATTTCTCTGAGCTCCTGCACCAATAGCTCCAGTAAGGTGTTCCTGCGCTCCTCCATTTCAGCTCGTCTATTCGCTATTTGCACAAGCTGCCGACGAGCTGCTTGCTGAGTCACAGGTGGCTCCGCACGCACCCTCCGGCGCCGGGGGGTGGAGACTGTCCGCGGGGGGCGGGTGGTGTATTTTAATAACTTACGCCATTACATATTTAAAACCCTGAGTACTTTTTAAACAAAAAACCACAACAAAAAGTAGGCACTTTTGTTTACAAACAAAATTTCGAAGCGGCCGCCACACTCACGTCACGAACTGTCACACTAGGCACAACGCACGTTCGAAAACTTGATAAAATATTGTTTCTGATACAACAAATACATTATTTGAAGTAGATAATTGTAAATATTTTTTTTCACAATATGATCATTAGAAAATTTGTTTCACTATTTCATTAGAATTTATAAAATAAAACCAACAGTATACAGTGATAAGAAGAAGTAAAAAGTTATTATTAGTAAAAATAAAGTTTTAGAACGCAACATTCGAATCAAGAGAAACAGTATAATATTCGTATAGCGTTGTCTCTTTCCTACTTCGACCTTGGCGTTGCGGTTCAGAGACAAATGTATTTATTTTTTAACGATTTCATTCGTTCTTTTCGCATCTCTAACGATTCAATTGAGGTGCTGTTCTATTAAGGTGATGGTACGAATGTGAGCGATTTTGTTTAGGAACCTAAAATAAACTGCTCTGAATTTGAATCGTTTTCTAAAAGTTGATAGTAGGCCTGCTGATCGTTTTATATATTTGGTTAGAGGTTAAAAGCCCTGAATAACATTATGAACGCTTAGATTGGGGTACATATTTGGCATGTCTGAGCCTTGATTAAAGTGCGCGCCATTGTTTGTAGCTACGGCGCAGCGCCCCTTGCATTCATACGCGACGATCAATATTTGAGAATATGCATTTCAGCAAAACTGAAACTTGGCAACGGCGCAACGACGTGATATGTCAATAATCTAGTTTTAATTCTTGTTGAAAATAGAGATTCATTTAATGAAGCCTCTTGAGAAACTGGCCATGAATAGTAATTTTTGATTATTAATTGGCAAACATGGAAAAGTACAGAAATGGTTCCATAAAAAATAATAAAAACTGGTTTCCTTAAACATGTCCATTATTACATTATTCAAATCGAAACGCAATTTAAGAAAAATGAAACATTACGAGTATGTGTAAAGATGTCCTGTTTTACTGATTCGTTTATGTTTCCAAGTGAACTAGCGTTAAAACGCCAACCGTGTCATCTAAGTAATAGATCTATAAAGGTGAAGCCATTAGCCGAGTATTCCCCGGGATCGGGACTCGGGAATCCTTGGCCTGGTTGCCTATTTAGCGGGGCCTTTACCTGTTGCTCCAATTTTTGTTGACACACATGCGACTACCTACCGTTTAGTTAAATATGCCGCGGGGAAACATAACAAACATATTTATATAGTAAACGTTGTTTTTTTAATCTGCATTTTCAGATCGAATAACGTTTCATATTAATCAAAATAATGTCTTCTTCTTCTTCATCGTGTGGATGGTCAACCTGACCAATCCTGGTGTCAGAGTTATTGAGCCGCCAAAGGCCTCTGACATGGTTCATGTAACGACTACTATCCGTAGAAAGTAACCGGGACCGACGGCTTAACGTGCCCTTTTATTAATAGCCAATAACTGACAATATTCATTGGATAATTATGACTAATCTTTAATTACTCGTCTGGTATGAGAGAGCTTTCAGGCAACTTTGGATGGTATATTTTGGAAATTCTGCAGCACCGTATGCGGTTGGCGCAGCATCCACTCTCGTTAAAGATCAATAGCCGGGCAACCGGGTCGGAGATCAATACCCAGCGCAGCCGGGTCGCCGGATCCTTGGCCCGCTTCGGAACGACGGCCTAGACTCGAGCCGGCTCCCTTGCTTCATGAAGGCTTTAAGGGAGCTGCTCGAGATCCATCCTTGAGAGCTTTGAATAGGAAGGAATTTAGTTCCGGAATTTACATCACGGGTCATTACATAAGTGTGGGCACACTGAACTGGACAATAATAAGGAATTCATGCTTTACCATCAGTGCTTCGCGAAACCATAATGGTATTTGTAATCGTTATCCTTCCTTGCCGGCTTCTTGAGCATAGCACTAGTTTTGTAATCAGTGTTAGGATTTGGATAGATTCATAGCAATATTAGTTAACCACCAAATATATATAGTAGTACGAGTATAATCGTCTCATATTGTTTGTTATACATACATGGTTATTTTTCATAACCCGTATTTAAGAGCTGAAAATCAAATTACTGTGTTGAAAATCAGTGAAAATAGGTATAAAACAGTGGTAACCGTACTATTTTATTAAGGATAACTGTTTATAAAATGTACTGTGGTTTGCCTGTTTTGCTGAATAGCAGGAAAACATAACATGACTCCTTCGAAACATTTGTAGCTTATTAATTTGATGACTAAAAATGGAAAAATATATGATTTATCAGACAATATAATTACATGTTGTACTTATGCCTGGTATTTTCCTATAGAATTAGAAAAGAACCCTATCAAGGTATTTATAATAGAAGGAATTAATGTTGCAAAGTAGTAATTTAGTCGATGAGAGAGAGAAAACATTTCTAACCAGCATGTTAAGTATATTACAGTAATTATTATTAAAAATCCAACTTCCAGCGTAAAACTGATAACGATAACTGATAGCGCAGTCAGGCCAGCCAGCCAATCAACATAATGTAACATTGTGTTAGTTAGTCCTTATGAACGTGCATGTTTCCCGGAAACCAGATATCGAACTCAAACAGCAAACAAAGATAATGCCAAATCAGTTTAAATATCTAGCGATACGATAGACATAGAGGAGCCTTGTACAGAACTATTGAGGAATAGAATAGGTACTGGAAGTGCAGCACTTTGAGTCAACATCCTTCGCTAAGATTTCTTAGTAAACTGTGGTGTTAATATGACTGAACAGACTATGTGACACCAGCCAGCTACAGTACTGAAGGCTTGTAGATGGAATGATAGTCTAGTGGTAGCACAATAGATTTAAAGCCCTATCTATTGTCGAATATTATGGACAGGCATATATTTTTTGGATTCTATGGAGGGTTTCCACAGATATATTTGGGAAGAAATGCTATGGGAACGGATTTATCTTAAGTGAAACGGCAAAGGAGCGGACGTTAATAATAAAACTATCATCACGACTCAAAAAGAAGAACGCAATATAAGGTCTTTAGCCGTGGCATTTTCAGTACCAAGAATTCTTATAGGCAAGAATTCTTGAGGTGCATCTTCATATTGTGAACCTGTTTTTCCACTTCGGTGCTATATGGCTACAAATCGGCCATTACTTAAATGCCACAAGTCTTTTGCATCATGGTGTTATTTATAGTAACTAGTCACTGTATTGTATAAAGGTAATAAAGGAGTAAATACTTAAAGAGAGAAAAAGGTAATGTTTGTAGGCTTGGCTTTGAAGGCAGAAATATTTGAATTTAGAAAATCTCTCACAATGTTCAGAATTTAAAGTGGATAAGCTGCGTTTGAAGGTGAATATTAAGAAATCAAACCAAGGCAGGTCGCCAGACCATAGTAAAAAGGTAGACCCTGAGAAAAACCAGCCATTGTTCGACCACCATCCATGCACGAATGAACGACCAGCAATGAGGAAGTTTATCAACGAAAAAATATCTATAATTAGATGTTTATTTTTATTTACCGAAACAGGTGGCTGGTTTCTATGTTACCAGAGTACTATACTATTTGTGATCGGATATAACGTCACATATAATCAGCATCACAAATCACTATGGAACTTTAATGTGAGTTTATTTATATGCTTATTATGTATGTTCACTCGGTGGTGGTCATTTGTTTGCCTTGTTATCTTTTACAATGGACCACTGCTGTTTTTATGAAATGCATCATGTATGGTTATGACAAGTGGTACCGAAAACATTTGTGCAAATATCAAGTCAATAGTCATTGCTAAAGCAATTCCAGGATAATAATTATCGTATGTGTTTTTAAAATTTTTTTAACGTAAGGTTTTAATTTCGCTTTGTCATGGATTGGCCAGAACTGGAACGCTTGGAAGACGTCGAGGTTAAAATGACAAGGTAAGCCATGTGCCACATTAAATGCAAATCTGTAAAACTATTTGACGTTAAATAGCAGCAATCATAATATTTAACTTTCATCATTAGTTGGATGTAGTACAATATACTTTGCTTGACATTCACGTGACGATGCGATGCAACATAACATAGATAATTCATTATTTGTTATGAATATACAATTGTAAACATTTACAATTAAAACAGATACTCATACACACGTCATTGATACGGATACAATGTAATTGATTATGCCATTTAGCAAAAATAGCGTAAAGGATACGGCAAAATTATTTTGAAGGTATAAAATAGTGTGGTATAAATCATTTGACACGCCCCTAAACATATGTAGTAGGTGAATCGGTTTAAACATAATGACGTAATTGGTCGGTATTCATTCAGGAACAATACACAACAAGTTTACTTAAAAAATACTATAATTATAATGGTAGAATTTTGAGATTGGACAAACAACTTTGTGTAGGATTTGTCCAACGAAATAATATTAAGTTTCAAAGATTAATTACCTACCTACGAAACTAAAACATTTATCTTCATAAAGTTTAGTTTAACTACAATTTATTATTAAATATACAATTTCTTTTCGCAGTCATTAGAGCGTCAATGAACTTGGTGTTGGCAGTAAACAAAGAGCTTATTGATGACGTCATTGTCGTGTCACATGAGCACGACACGTTGTGTCATGTCACGGTGTTCCATGTTGCCATTAGTTATCTGTTCAACGCTAATGATTGTAGAATGAAGATGATCTATATGCACGATCATTGTTGTCTTGTGTTACATAGGACCTATATAGAGCGTGAGATGTCATTGGAAATATAAACTCATTAACAGCTGTCCGCGGTTTTATCCGTGTGCCTGTAGGAATTGGAAACGGGGATGACAAGATGCCTAAAACCTTCCTCTTGGATGCGACTGGTGGTTCCATAGATTGGGGCATTCAAATTCTTTGAGAAGAATGTGTTGATAGAAGTACGCATGTCATGTTGGCCTTATCATTTGCATTGGAGAGCTGTCGAGCAGTTTAAAGCCCAATATTAATTTAACAATGGGATCAATAATTTAAGCTGTTCATTAGATGATGTTACTTCAGTAGGCTGCTTTTACTCTTAAAAGATTTGTTTCCAAGCAGTGCCTTCATTCTAGATCTAATCCTGATGTTTAATGATAAAATCACTATGTTAGCAAAAGCAAATAATATATTAAACACTCAGTCCTTATCTAATGAGTAAATAAAAATAGATTGTTAAAGTGTTACGTAGAAAACCATTCTAGAATGTACGATAAGTGATAATATGCATAGAACATCAAGTGTCCTTACACTTACAATTTATCTAACACGCTGATTATATAAACAGAATTGTTACATAACTGTACTCGTAATTGGAAAGATATAAATAAATATCTTTAAAGAGCTTCGTAACAAATACAATACATAATATTGTTACCATAGTCTTATCATTAACGGAGTTTTCCTGTTTATATCCTGTAATATTTTTAACCTATCACGAGTTCTCAATCTATTCTTTCATATTTACGATCACCACATTCCAACGTGGAGATTACGTCTAGTGTTCTACACTGTATTGGTATTTTTAGTATCATTACAGTTTCGACTTTAAACTGTTTCCTTCTAAACGCAAAAACTCTCTTGAATCGTTGAGACCTATCAAATAGATCTCAACTATCTATTACTATGACTGTTCTTCCATTGTCAAATAGTCTTGTGTAAACGTCACTCTGGGCAATAAAGGCGCGCGCCTTTCTGAAGCATCGCTATCAGCGCATCACGTAACGATTGTTTTGTTTACAACAAACATTATTATTCACCAGATTGTTATGATTGTTGCCAGACACTGCAGTCGATTGGCGTCCTTCATGTAATTCATCACTTTACCTATACCTAAACGAGATTTATTTTTAATTGTTCGTGATTTATAATGTAAACGTATATTGAGTAACGTCTCTAAGAAATATGACACACTGCTGCATTCGGGCCTATTTAGCCAATCTACAAGTTATACATCACCATTAGTCATGAACTAACTACACGATCATATTTCTTACAGTTTCTACTCAAATTCTTAGTACTGTTCACATGTTTGTTCCATTAAAAGCTTTCGATCCGTACAAAGCATTGGCAATATCAGGACATTAATTAAGGTTGGTAATGCGTTGTATTTGTACTCGGTGAGTACTGAGTAGCACGTCTGGCCGGCGTGGATGATAACCGCTATCAGGGTACGAGTTGCGCCTCGCACTGTAACTTTCCACTACCTATCGCTCATTACATACAATTGTCAACCATTCAATAACTATGCGTGATTTTTTAATATTAAAAGCGGATGTTTATGTGTAGTGATAACGGCGATTACTGTTGTTAGTTGTTGGTGAATAGGTACTAAGATATTTTTATGAATCAATCAAGAATTAATTTAAACCATCTACTTTCTGAATCGTTTCAGTTTCATTTGAATTCTTTTACTATTATAAAAATTCAAGTTGCAATTCCATTATACAGTAATAATCTTATCTTGGAATGTATTTGATGCTTCGCCATAATCTAAAGTAAGTGAAGTCAAGCCAAGTGATTGGCTAGACATCTAGACTGCTAGGTGTGTGAATAATAAAGATAACATTAATGGTTTAAATGAACAATATGAAATGGAACACGAACAGAACATTACACAAATGTAATCATAAACGTAAAATGCTACCGATACGCAAAACGACAAACACCACGTACACACTATTCCATTAATGATGATGAAAATTATATTATTTTTAATAAAAAAGTTCGTGAGTTATGTATGTTTGTTTCACTCCAAAATACTTAACGGACACTGGACGAATTTGGGTTAATAGCACCCAGTAATTTTATAACCTGAAATATTCACGCTTGTATTGTTTATCTCTTTCAGACAGAACGAACTCAACGTGGATGAAGCGGGAGGGCGTTAATAGTTTAAAATAATAGCTGATAGTGAGTAGAGGCATCAGGCAACTATATTGCGTTATCACGAAGACGGACGTGTCCAGTATTTACAAAACATGGCCGAACCCAGCCACTATCTACCCGAGGTCACACAATTAACGGACACGTCGCGTCGATACTACCAAATGGATGTTTTTCGCCTTTATCACATTCTCAATAATTGGACATAACGGCTCGTAATAAAAATAGTTTGTTTACTTTATAACCACCTATCATAATATTTACACGAGATATTGTGAAACGTAATTGAACACTTTTTTGAGTAGTGCATTCAGCTCCGGCAGAATGCTCCGTCGGCGATATGAAATTGTTTATGAAGGTGATATAAATAGTGTTGTTAACAAGTCATATGAGTCGGCTGAACGCGATCCATCAGAAGCGAGTCATCGGGTCGTCAATCACACAACCAATTAGAATATTGCCACAAAAACAATTAGTAAAAGGCACGTCACCGAACTACTTAAGCTAATTACTCATGAATAACAAAAATACATGTATTTGAAACAATAATGAGGACATCACTAAATAATGAAACCGTTATGTTAATTATTCGTGAATAATGAATAGTTGATTTCTTAATCATGGATTATAGTTACGTTGCATCGCGTTCAAGGTATGCTGGAGAAGTATCTACATACGTATTGGTTCTAACTTCTATTAATCCTACAAAAGTTTGTGAGGATGGATGTATATATGTTTTTCTCTTTCACGAAAAAACTACGAGACGGATTTGGATGAAACTTCACAGTAAAATAGGTTATACATCAGAATAACACATGGGATACATTTTATCCCGAAATTCCCGCGGGAACTCGTACAACGCGGGTAACACCGCGGGGCGCGGCTAGTAGCTACATATTGGTCGTATTAGTAGGTTCGTATACGTTGTACGTGACCGAACTAAGGGAAGTTCAGGATCTCGCAATAATTTCATTCGATTGGTCAAATGTTCCTTCATCGTTTAATGTTTGTTATCTACCTTTCTAAGTAGATCAATTGTCATGTACGATACGAAATTGTGGAGGATTAAACGTTCGATTAGATATTGTGCGGACTTGCGTCAATCGAGCCAGCCTTATCGTTATCACTGTTATCACGGCCGGCTTCAAGTCACAGACCTTTATATAGATCACTTGTGATAAAGTGACACTATCGATTGGAAATAAAATAATATACCGACATCACGTAGTCACTATGACATCAATAATCTGAAATTCAATAACCATGTAATGATGCAATCTCTAATAGGTATCGGTTGATAACTAAAAAAATGAACAAAAAACTAGAAAAATTAATAAAACAAATGCGGCACTGAGACAGCGCGGCAGAGTACGCGTGATTCATAGCTCATTCACCCTCAATTTTAGGTTTACTAACATTATTACTAAGAAAACTGTTGCATAATAGGTTCATTTTAAGTAAAAATAAGTAAACAGTTAGATTAGGACTTCCGCGAACATGTTTGGATGATTGTTTCTGTTCTTTTCAAAACATAACAAAGATAAATGTTATCTTACAAGTCTGTTGTTGCAGAAATGGTAGGTACTACGTAGGTACGTAACGATTATTTATAAACATGAGATAGCCTTTGGGTACACGTATTGTATAGTGCGTGGATTGATTGCAACGTATTTAAGGTTCATAGCGATACGGGGGTCACGACAGAAGAAAACTTATCCATTACCACGGCTGAGATAACAAGTATTGATATTACTAGCACAACGCACATTTCATACACGTTGTCAGAAACGAAAAAAACATGACCATTTTATATGATTGAAATAAGTTTGCGGTCACGAGGAAAAATAAACAACGTACTTCGCATACAATGGAATGTCAAGCATGTAATATATTTTTATAGTTATATAAATTTGTGTATTGGCACATAATTAAAGTTGTTTACGTTAACTTCTCAAGTTTTAATACGACTTCTTCTTGAAAGAATGTTCGTTTGAATACATGCATATTGTAGTATCATAAACTGACTTATCAATTGAACATTAATGAGATTCCTGACGACAATCGTTCATGTGAAAAGGAACAATGCAGCGAGCGTTTAATTCTACGAATAGTCAGTATTTATGCGGCACGCGTCTCGGATGAGCGGACATCGCGCGACAACACGTTCGAGAATCAAATTCAAATGTCAAGGTGAAGGCGACGCGAAAGGAAACGCACGCTGACGTCACGCGCCGCCATCTTTAACCGACGCCACCAATGACACTTCTATGTACGCTCGTGTACACCCGCCTCTAGTTTTATTTAGGACACAATCATGATATCTTCAACATAATAGCGATCTAAATATAATCGACGCTACTAGACCACTCAGTGAATTAACATTGAACAGTCAAACTTTTGTTGTTGACGTTATGACGTAACGTACGGTTGGGAAGCCAAATGGCACAATTAACATCGGAGACAATTGATCGGCGGATCTAATTAGTCGGACAATTGAAACGGTCCCGAGGCTAATTGTGTCTTGTGACGTATAGATAAGCGATGCAAAAATAATTTCAGAGAGCGATATCGAAAGAAGAACAATAGGCGAATATCACGCGATTCTGCAGTACGTCAAAGTATGTCGCGCAACCAGTCCGCAACCAACCGCAATGGGAATAGAATACTGAAGAAACATAGCGGATCTTGGCAGAAACAACAACTTGTACACTGCATACCTAACAACAAAGGATGAACTCATGCTTTAGGGATAAATGTGGGTTCAATTAAATGCGGTCATCTAATAGTCGCACCCATATACTTAAACTACAACACTGGTGTGTTGAAAAAGTAAGTTAAGTGGAACGGGAAAGCGAGCTGGCAACATGTCTTTGGAGTTGTTTTCTCACGTGCTAATGTTTGCGTGATCTCGTGTTGCTAAATGTTAATCAGTTCCCCAGACGAGGTGCCGGCATTGTGCTCTCTGGAAATTCAAACAATTACCAACAACTGAAATTCCACCTCGACAAAGACTGTTCCCAAGCACTTAGTTACACTTGCATCATCGTATTTTTTTTAACATAATTGCATTTCACACTTCCTTAATTCTATGTGAGTGGCATTAATGAGAAATTCCTTGAATTTTTGATTTTATAAGAAAAAGTTTATCTCTGTTTTTTCAACAATATTTTTCCTTTTACACCAAAATATAACATCAATTTGAGTATCGATTTCTTATCTACGAGTTACTATGTAGTACAAAATTAATCACGTGAGGAATTAGATAAGCTGTATCAAAACTGAAAAGGGGAATTCCTTGAAATTGTGACTTTTATTATTGATAAGAGGGGTGATCTCGAAGCGGTAAGGACGTCGGGTCCGTGAGAAAGTTCCCACAGCTGTGTAATGTCAGAGGTGTTTTTATAACCGGTTACGGGTCGGATGCCTCCATCCCGATGCCTTTGTTACATTTGATTTACTGCCTCACTTGGCTTTCTATACGATATTTGACACTACCCCGATAAACTTCTGTTATACTCGATATTCGGTTTTTCAATGTGAAATGTCTACAATAATAGTAACAAATTGTAACGGCAATTTCGATGATTTAGATAAATGAATGGCACATAAATATTCTTAACCTACCTAACTCTTTTAAACTATTAACTCTACATATATTTATTTTAAATCGCCTTGATCTCTGTTTACTTTCCGCATGGAAATCTTTTGGCTAGTATTTAGTATTTTGTACGCCAATGACGTTATTTACAGTATGGCGTTCACTGGTTACGTCAAAACAGATTAAAAGGAGACAAGGGGCTCAAATACACTAAGAGTAATTGTGAATTTTAATGACTACAGCAGGTGTCGACACATAATAGAACAAGATACTTAATTCCAGTCAGGCCTTGGATTCTGCGAGTCTGCACCGGCATAAATATTTAACAATCATTCAGAAAACATTTCGCACATTCAAACTAGTTAATATATTCGAAGCAGAAACAAATATGCGCTCGAAGAGTTGAAAGAGTGCGGGTCTAAAGAATATCACAGTTCTCACATTACGTATTCACCGAGACTTGTGCAGAGTGGTCGACCTTGGGCCATTCCATTTTGGACAATTTGGACACTCCAAACATATTGGGCTTAGCAAAAAGAACGTGACTACAACCGGAACGCGGTATCTACGGTTACAACACAAAAAAACAATATTATTCCAAAGCTAATAGGAGACCGGCTGATTCATAGCGTCGATTTTAATAATTTGAGTACACACACAAATACTCACTGCGCGTTTGTTTTGGTCATGTTTTGTGTAAACTTCAATTAATCCCACTTCTGAAATGAATCATAAAACATTTCAATTCTATTAAAAGGAATACGAATTCATTCGTGTTGAGCTGATGTCTATTAACAGTTTAGAGGAGGAGCGTGAATAAAACGTTGCTATGGGAGGGGAGTCGGTTCAAAGGGTGAGTACAGAATGGTGCCTACAAAGAGCTTCCTCCAGCCAGCCTACCTGAAACAAAGAGAATAAGTATTATTACTCATGGCATTGTTCACACAAGTGCGCACAGACGAATACAAAGCGTGCTCGGAGTACCAACGCATAAATAATATATTTTAAAGGTAGTCACTTTCTATGCCAATAATAATAAAACAGAAACAGACGGTGATTTGATCACAGTTACAGACTCGCCGTTATCTTGTATCAGCCATTTGTGATTATGCATTTACAAAAATAAAGCTATTATCAACGATTGGATAACAGTTACACAATAACAACTTATTGATTTATGGAATTTTTCATAACAGTTGATTAATTGTACTCGTGTTTGATAAAGTATTATCTGGAGTACAAAGTACTTGCTCTAAATGGTATTATTTATTTTTATTAAATGAAGACCAGTACTAAAAAAGGTTCTGTTTTTAGCAAGTCAGGTTATTCATATTATAAAATTACGTTGAAGTATAAAATCTGTTAAGGTGCAGACGGCAGACCTTATTTCTATGAAACGATCTAACAAATACCTAGGTGTGATTAGTCGTTTTAAAAATGTTTAAAGGGTAATGAGATTAAAGAAATACGTAAACAAAAGATACAAAAAGAATAGAGAGACAATGTAAACAGTGAAATAGCTAATAGTATTAGAGAAGATAAAAAAGTTAAGTAAAGTGGTAAATACCTGGGTGGTCTTGAAGATAAAGCTAAACGTGGTAACGGGTTATTTACAGTAACCATTGTTATTATGGTCAAAACGAAAAAATCCCGAAAACAGAAAAGTGTTAAAAAACTATTTTGGAAACAAATGTGTACCAGTTTCTAGGATAAGTTTTTTAGCGTACCATTTTTGTGGCATAATTCACTGATAAGATTATACAAACCAAGATATACCTTAACCTAAAGACACACAAGATAAATTTGAAACATTTGTAATCTTGTACTATTAGAATAAAGTTGGAGATATAGGTCGAACTAGATTAGGTATTCAGTGGATTTAGTTTGTCCTGTATGGAGAAAGTTACACTTTATAGGAACAAAGTTAGATTTGCGAATGCTCGGGACCAGTCCCAATTATTCTCACTAACTTGAAACTAAGTATAATAAAATCAGAAATGACACTAGACACTAGGGATGCAGGTGACACTGTAAACGTCACAGATGACTGTCATGTGTTTCGTAATTAAAGCACAGGGTATTCCCTGTGAGTCAACCCTGCGCCCGTTCTTTGGGTATGACATGCACGAAGGTTCGCGTGAGGAACGTCTAGGTACTCCACTTCGGTCCTCACGCGACCAGGTTAGCGTGAGGCACGTCACCGCCATACACTATCTGTTACTGCAGGGGAAAAACTGAATTGCAGCTTTTAACCTGTATTTAATACTACACGTTTTTAATAGCATCCTGAATATGTTTCAGGCACGGCATCGTTAAGTAATATTTTGAAACAGATCCTTAAAGTTAAGTGAATTAATGTGGAGACAGATTGTGGGTTTAGTGATAAAGCAACATCTTATGATGATTTAAGAATTCAGTGGTTTGTAAATTGTCGTTAGATGGGGTCAAAAGACAATAATGAGACATAAAATTGCATATCATGTACCAAACTCATCAAAATGTTAATGGAGTAATCTCAATCGTAACGACAGATGACCACAACAATACGGTTGATGAACAAATTAGAATGTACTCTTGTACAACATTAGAAACAAATGAGTTTTTCAAACCGCACGAAATACTAATATAAAAGTGGCACGAAAAGATATGAATCTCGAGAAGATCATTAGAGTGAGTTGTAACGCCATTTCGACACGAAGATGGGGGTGCCGTGTCCGAGTGCCATTAGATAGGTATTAGACGGTGGATGGTAGCGGGTAGCGGCGACACGCAACTTTGAATTAACACAAATTAGACAAAGTGCACGCCACCGTCAGACTAGAAAGCGTACACTCCACACACATCACTGCTATCTGATTACACGGATACGATACGAAAACACTCTTAAATACGCTTTATCTTGTTACAAACATTCTTTGGAAATTGTGTTCATTTACACAAAACTTTTCCTTTAACATTTTCCACTTGGCGAACTTCACGATCGATGCTTTTAAAATTGTAACAGACACTGCGCCAGGTTACTTTTTAATGTTTACTTAGTATATTTCAGGGGTATGTATCTGTACATTGGCATTTCGTGTCTGGCCGACATGCTAGATCACGTGCCTTAGGCTTTTAAAACCTTGTACATAGGTTACGTGACGAAAATGTCTTGGGTTCAACTTGGGTAGTTGAAATGTTAGCGCAACACGCTATGTGCCTAGTATCCTAAGACCTTTTCATAATACATACATGCATGCAAGTCTTGATGCTAATAATATGTACCTTAGTAATTAATAGAGTCAGGAAAGATTTAATACGCCAGAAATTCTTGAATCAAACACATGTATGAACATGTAAACGTATTACAAAAACAAATGATAACTATCTGCTACCTATTCGCATCTAGTGTCCTACAGAGTACTAAGACTCGTAAACTCCTCGTATCCCAGTACGCGTCTCCCGTAGTGAAATACTCGTTTGACCTTTCCCCACCTCGACCTCTTGATGACAGATGACATTAAGCGTGACATTTCGTGATCAACATCGTGTTTGCGTTACAGAAACAATTGAATGGTTCAAACTTTTAGTGGGACGACGCCACATTGAATTATTGGTGTCAACGATTACTTTAATTTCGAAGTTTCGAAGCAGTTGAATTGTAGTACGCTGTTTATATTAAGTGCGGTATTAAATTGCCTACGTATGTCGACGTTTGAAACACATGTGCTGCAAAGGATGGATATTATTGACGTTCAAATAACGCGATACGAGAAAAGATTTATGATACAAATATGCATAAAGACGGTTACTCATACAAATCTGGATATCGTCAATATGACCTAACCGTGGCTTACAGTTTATTTTGGTAAGTGACGTGTTGTGATGACGGTTAGCTTCGCAAAAGCTATGATTGATATAATTAAGTACCATGACCTCAGTGTAACCCAAGTTGCAGTTTATTTATATTATATCGATAGGTTAGTCACGTGTAGTGACAGACAGACGGTCACTGGCGTTATTACGACGTTGTACTCAATCCAGTTGATAAGTAGGGATGGAATCTATATTTATATCGTAGAGTTTAGAGAGAAGAGATTTTGACTTTTTTAGATCGCGCTAAAAATATGAAAATATGTGTTTCGTATTCAATGTATCTGTACCTGTACCACAAGAAACAGCAAGAGTATTAGTTACATTTCTAGAAAAAAGCACGATATCCTTTAGTATGAGGGTTATTGTGCATATTACCTTATTGTAATTCTAAAAGTATTTTACACATTGAAGCCAAGTTCGATTCTGAGAATGTAATTGTGAATTTTAAGGTGTAATTGACAACCCTGTGCAAGCCAACACAATAACGTTTGAACTTCAGGTCAGCAGAGTAAGGAATATTCCGTAATTTTGAGATTACGAATTGCGACACACTAATTTAATGCTGATACAGTTTGTAAACAATATATCAACTGTCTCCATTAATCATCGTTATGACAATATTTAACTGAATAAAATGAACGAATTTGATTGTTGCAGATGGGTAAAGACAACATTTTGCTATTTATATCCAAGTCAAACTGGTAAAAAGCTATTTTAATATCGCCAATAACAATTATTCATTAATAAACATTCACAGAGTTAGTATGACATAATTACAGTAGCTACATATAATTATGGGACTTGATGATTACTTTGACGCAATATCACTTAAACACTTACAATCAAGGTAAACTAGTGGCACTTCTTAGGGCTAGAACACATTAGACTAGGTTCGGTTCAGCCGAAATAGTTGTTTTTTGCAGTAGTTGTAGTAAGTTTATTTTAATTGTTAGCCACTCCTTTTTCTGAAAGTTGTTTTTAAGTTTGTGTTTTTCAAAGTTCAATCAGGGCATGGTTTTTTAGAACACTTTTGCCCAAGCAAGGAAACTATGGCATGCCTTGCTTGAGTAAAAGTTCCCAAAGAATTTTAGTTTTAGTTGTATAGAACAATGCGTTGCTACTGCCGATAATGTGTAAACTCTTTACGAAGCAATTATGATTATTCCTTGGAGTATATATTACTAAACTATATCATACATGAAATACACATGCATGTAACTGCACACTTACATTTAATCGGTGCACATGCCGCGTAGTAAGTGGTATATGCACCATGGGTGACTAGCATGCATGTGCCTATGGCTTATAAACGTACATTATTTGACTAAAACTAGCATGGATACATCCTATTCTATCCTTCTAATATTATAAATGCAAAAGTTTATGTGGATGGATGTATGCATTGTTGTAACTCTTCACGCAAAAACTATAACGTTATGAGGTAAGGCATTAGTAATACTTTTTATCCGAAAATCCTTTCAGGATCTGGTACAACGTAGTGAAACCGTGAGGCAGAGCTAGTTATAAAAATAACAGTACCTATGTATATATAGTCCTATGTATTATAGATTTTAAAACCACTTGGACGATAAAATCTATAATATAAATTCAAAGTCCTGACTGATAATCAACGCACAGCCTCAACCGCTACACCTAGAAACATGAAATTTGGCAGGAAGGTTCTTCAAGTGACGTAAGCGCACACTAAGAAAGGATTTTCGAAAATTCCTACGGGAACGGGCTCAACGCGGGCAAAGCCTCGGGGCGCTGCTAGTTATGTAAAACGCAGTTGATGACTTTAAAAATACCATTTCTTTATACACTACGAATTCCAAGTAGAATTTCATCGTAAGCATTTCCGCAAATTGTAACCGCTCAGTTTTTGGCACGACGCCAATATACAAAATGTTTTATTATATTTATATTCTGGACTTTATTATAATATTAGTGTAATGAATTGGTCTATTATCAAATAAATAACGTTGTTGACTGAGAAATTGCTTTATTTCAACGGCTCAACGCTTCCACATAATTTTTTACGTAAATTGTTTTACAAATTGTATGTAGGTCCTGCTTTTGATTAAATAATCGATATGTAGAATTTTATTTATACCCTGCCTAAAATCCTCACTGTATTTATATCTTCGATTAGGTAAAAGGCCTTGGCTTAGCAGAGGGATATTACAAGCTAATACTTACTTACTAAACCTATGTTTCATCTTCAGGCTTCAAACCGCACTAAGCTAAGCTGAGTTGTATTGTAAGCTATATTTAATCTATACTAATATTATAAAGCTGAAGAGTTTGTTTTGTTTGTTTGTTTGTTTAAACGCGCTAATCTCAGAAACTACTGAACCGATTTGAATAATTATTTTTGTAATAGATAGCCACATTCAACGGGAAGGTTATAGGCTATTTTTCATCCCGAAATTCCTACGGGAACGGGTACAACGCGGGTAAAACCGCGGGGCGCTGCTAGTTATAGTATATTTATATGAATATTCTATGAGGTAGGAAGGTATAGTGTCATCAGCGTCATGCTACATCATGTAGAGTTATAGAATATTAGGTACCTAAATATAAGTAGGTATCAACGGTAAATCCCTCGATTTCATGTGCCGGAAAGTATTTAACCTACCATGAATAATGTGTTAGTTAGAAATACTTAGTTATATTTAAATTGTGTGTATTTTGCGGTTTTATTACTAGGTACCTAATTTTGTAAAGGTTTGTAATGTATATGTATGTTTAGGTCACGTTCGATATTGCGTGGCTCATACCTAGAGTTTAAATCTAAACATTTTCTTTGTACATCTGTTGACATAGGTAGAAGAATTCGGTTACTTTGTAACGAGATTTTTAAATTTTTACACTTTACGTTTTGAAGTGGTCATATCGCAGCCCTAAATACATCACAAATGTATTTTTTTAAATTTCTATATATAACAAACCCGTTCACACGGTATTATTAAGTATGTAGCCAAGTAGTCATACCAAACCATACCAAGCCGCATTTTAATATAACATAAATAAATAGTTATATCCAAAGTTTTCCTCCATGACGTCGTCTCACATGTTTCTTTAAAATATAATTATCAGGTTTCGTACATCTGGTAACACGAAATAAAATTAATTGTTTTTACAGCTGCTGTTTTTTCTTTATATATTATGTTTTATTTACAAACACAATCGTATGAAGGTATTAACAATTTTGTATCAAAAAAGTTGATATTGGTTTGAAATAAAAATCAGAGAAGTTTTTGGCATGTTTCTTTTATTCTATGGTTATATTATAAATCAACTGAAATAGCCATAAACATGACCAACACTTCTATAGAGTCATCACCATCATTCTATAATATCAGTCACCACCAGAAAAGCTCCTCAAATGAAGAAATATTTGTACAGAATTTTTAATTAACAAGTCAAAATGTATCAAATAAGCATTTTGCTTATTATTATTTTTCTCACCATTTAAAATTCAAACTATCATAACTGATTTATCAACTAAAGACACCATCTTCTATTGAGGAACAGGGTTCAGTGACGGGCTAAGAATTGAATAAAATGGATTATTGTTTCCTCTACGCAAGAAATCGTCTTCGTTTGGAAAATCGACCACACATTTAAAAAATAAAGTTTATGAGTATTCGAGGAAGAATGTCTCAATAAAAGTCAGACAAAAAAGAAATTGACTTCATCGTCAGTCTTTACTTGTTTTATTATCAGATTTGTCTTGACCTTTATAGATGGAGAGCTCTTCGCTAAGTCTTTCTTTCTCCTGCTCTAACCAGGTGACTTTCTTTCTAAGGTTGTTGAAGAGCGACAACGTTACTTTAAACATAGCTTCCTTTTTATTCAACGCGAGTCTAAGTGATTCCACCTCAGATTTGTCTTGATCTTGTGCGTCAGTAACTTCAGTCTTTATAACATGATCCGGATCATAAGGACAGGATATCTGAAACAGGATAGGTAATATTAAGAAAAAAACCATAGGCGATACTTAATTGTGTCGTCAATTCCTTAAAGTAGCAATGAGAACAGCATTAAAAATTACATTTGATTTCAGCGAGAAATTGTAAAAAATCTAAATTTTTTAAGCAAGCAAACTTTAGTGTTTTCTTCAGATAAAAGCAAACTTGTAGTAGTCATTTTTTATTATAAATTTAATGCAAAAGTAGAACAGTTACTGATCATGCCACATTCCATGTTGTCAGTAATGGAGTTCAAATAGTGAATAAACTCACCAATTGTTGTTGACATGGTTCTTCAATCGAGCTTATCTTCGTTTTCTTCTGTAAAATTAAAATAGACGGTGAAGAACTCCGACAATACAGGTAGTAAATAGTAATAAGACCAATAGACAAGCGCCACACATGAATAAGGCTGCAGCTGCAATGTTAATTGAGTAGACGTCACTTTTAGTGATTTCGTGAAAACGACGTATAAACGGATGTCACAGCCGTTTCTTGTTCGTATTGTAATCAGAAGGCAGTGGCAGAACATTTTATGTAAAGCTCTTTAAACGTGTCTTTCCATTACCATTGCAGTAGCAGTGTGTGATGTACTAACCGCATCGCTACAACTGGGAGTGTCTTCGAACAAGTGCAGATCAATATCTTCCTTTGTATCAATTTCCACAAATGTTATTTCTTCTGGTTCCTCTTTGATGGTGGGCACCTGTAAATATTTTCTACTTAGTAATTTTACCAGCAGGTCTCCAGGTTGACTTTCATTCGATGGCGGAGAGCTGAACGATTTCAATGAGGAATAGAAAAAATGGCACATAAAGAGAATCTTGGACGGAATACTTGGGGAGATCTTTGCCCAGCAGTAGCACAGCGAAAGTAGAGATTTACGTAGAGGGAAATTCTCAATTTGCGCAAGCCTACCGGTAATCGTCGACGACGATCGAGCATTAAAAAAACATCCAACTGGCAAACTGCGTAATACCATAGTATAAAAAGAGTGGAAGTAGGCTATCTCCGCCCCAATCTGCGATATACATAATTACCCTACTGTCTCAGTGTTGTCACTTTTCTAAATTTTAATTCAGTACCTTGGTATAAATTGGCAAGGGTCGGGAAGTTGTATTTTTTACTTGAATTGTCTGGGTACAGGGTTTGTGAGGTGGGTTTTACCTAAATGATGAAACCTTTCACGATAAAAGAAAGAGCGACGGGCCAGCAGACGGTCGGCGCTAGGCGGTGATGAGCATGAGTAAAAGGTTACTGATAGTACTGTCACCAATTCATTAGTTTAAAGCCCTGCCCTTGCCAAAGATAACACATCTCTGTATCACTCATTCAGTTATCATTAGTCAATAAAGTTCAACAATGGATTTCCTAACTAATACAGAAATGTAATCAAGATTTACTTGCAGAAAGACCAGCAGTAGTTTGAGTTAGGTTATCCGAGGTGTTAATATCCGTTTGGCATGATGAAGTGGCAATAATTAAATCAATTCCATTTGACCCTGAAGCACTAGTTGTTTCCGTTTGACTTGACTTATTGTATGAAGTTGTTATTTCCACTTGTGTATGTTTGTCAACTTTATTTAGATTAGGCAAATTTAAACTCGGTAAACGATTTTTTTTTAGTAATTTTCTAACGTTGTTTTTCATTATGTCATCTGGGTGGAAATGGGCTTCACAAACAACATGCTTGGGTTGAGATTTATTTATCAAATCCTCGCGGTCAATTAAGCTCAACCACTGAAGGCGTCTGAAATGGAAAGCACATTTAATGTACATAAGGTATCTATAAAAAAATAATGAATAATGTGGCTAAAATATCATAAAAAAAATTGTTTTCGTACCATTATCTATTAAAAATTATACTATCAAGCAAGAAACGGACGGACGGACAGCGAAGTCTCAGTAATAGATAGGGTCCAATTTTTACCCTTTGGGTACGGAACCCTAAAAACTAACGCCTGCCTCTTAAATATAATCAAATTTTTGTTCTGTTGTTATGATTCGAACTATAGCTCTATTTATCTGATTCACAATTAATCAATTACTTATTTTTAATTACGATTTTATAACTATAAGTAGGTACTTAGTGACTATACCTAGAATATTGAGAAATCGGCATGACTAAACGTAAACAAAGCCATAGCGGCAAATCGATTGACAGATCAAAAGTACCTAATACATCCTAGTGGGAAGGTAGGCCTACCTACTTCCTATGTCTGTTAATTAAAAAACTAATACAGCAAAAAATAAGTATGGAGGTATCTCATCATCAAGTAAAATTATATGCTAGAACAAGTGACTTGCTAACCTTTCCTGTTCACTAGGTAATCTGAACAGAGACAATTCTGGTATCGATGAATTATTTAGACACCCAAACACACAGCAATACGTTCTCCTGCGATTATCACACATTTTTCATTTATTTTGCGGTGCCTAAAATCCGTGACGCGCGAACCACGTGCGATGTTAGCCCCGACTGGTGGCGCACTGAGAATCGGGTCGAGATTTTGTTGAAATGTGCGTGCGGCGACGCATAGATACATTGCGCACACATACAAGCCGCGCGCGGTGCGTTTGTTTGTATGAAGATAACCTACTTCCCCTCTTTTTATACTATGGTAATACATTCTAGAACAGGTGTATGCACACATAGACATACGCTTACACGAGTTTGAAGGGAATCAAACAAATGCCAGTAGAAATTGTAAGCGCGCTTCAACACAGTATGTGCTTCTATCTATACTAATATGTATTATAAAGCTGCAGAGTTAGTTTGTTTGTTTGAACGCGCTAATCTCAGGAAGAACTGGTCCGATTCGAATAAATATTTTGTAATGGATAGCTACATTCAACTTAAAAGAAGGAAGGTTAAACGCTATTTTAATGCCAAAATTAAAAGCGGGTAATACCGCGGGGTGCAGCTAGTGTATGTATATGTGTGCCTAATAAAGGTGGCCTCTGGATGTATCTGTTTGGTGCTAGTTGGTTAGCTGTCTGAGGGTTACCAATGGCTCGTCAGGCGGGGGACCAAGTTCACATGATTCGTCCTCTGTCGTGTCTCGACCTGGCTCGATTACTGGATCTAAATTTTCTATCACTTTTCGTTTCCGTTCCTGAAATTATCAAAGAAAGAGTGGATAATAAGCATCGAGTTACAATCCTATAGAGTCCCAATCTATAGCTGACAACATTCTAAAAATGTCCGAGCACCGTTCTTCATACCTATACATTGTTATTATCAGGGAAGAGCGAAGCACTTACTGCGTAAGGGAGGACGGAAGGAGAGTGAGAGCGAGAGCCCTGTTGCCACTTTTTGTGTAAAATTTTGACGTTCGTATTGAGTCCACAATACGATTGTCAAAAAGACCCGCAGTCTGTCATTGACTATTACAAAACATAGACGTATGACTAAAGTTGAACAAACGCATTTTAAATAGTATTAGGGCTTAATTTTCCATTCTGAATGAAAAGATCGAAGCGTAATTAAATATGTATCTCATATGGGCAGTTTTTGCCATCGCAGAGCATATTATCTAGTTTTAATTCAATGATTAAACATAGGAAAAATAAAAGTAATCATTTTAAGTGATAAGTATATATCATCACTGCATAGTTTACACTACTACTTACAAACGTAGTTGGGCCATTCTTCTTTTTGACGTCACATTTGGAACATTCAAAAAAAAAATTTGCCTTGGAAGAATTTTAACGAAGTTTTCAAACATCACGTCTGAAACATCCGACTCTACCAACTTGAAAAGTCTTCCGCTTGTTCCAACATGCCTAAAGCACATGACCCTTACATCTCCTTCTTCACCTACCTATCTTACCTTGGACCTGTCCTTTCTGACTTGTCTTCTTCCTCTTTCTCTAGGAGTAGATGAACGGGAAAGTGAAGGTGATGATGGTGGATTATCCGTTGCAATAACATTCAAAGTTCGCATCCTTTCCCTCCTTTTTTTGTTTCTTGTTTTCCATTGACGTTTCTTCTTTAAATGTTCTTGAGGAGTCAAATCTTTCACAAGCTTTTTTCGAGTGTGGTAACGCTCTAAATCTTTCCTTTTCACCTCTTCGACCTTTGCGGGGTTATTTTTTCGTTCTTCGCGACAGCGTCGCTGTCTCTCAGCTGCTGACAGAGCCATCACTGGGTTGTCACGGCTATAAAAAAAGGTAAAACCAATGCTAACATTAAAAAGCTAAACACACGATATTTTTCCGTTAATTAAACACTGTAACGTTGAAATTTCATACAAAAGCTACCACCCCGTCACATAATTTACCACTTCGTCACGCCTGGCGTGACAGAAGTGTAATGTGACGGAGGTGTAAAATAACAATGAACACGATTCTCACAATTTCATTTATCAATTATTCAAAAAACTTTGGTGCCCAGTTGCAAGGTTCACAAAAAAACAATTAATCTATAAAATATTGAACAAATACAATGAAATGTGCGACAATAAACTTACGCGACAGAGCATTCGCCGAATTAAAACACACACATCCTGCGACAACTTTCGAGCGACTGGCTCGGTCGGCGAAGAAGGGACGTTGAAGGCGGGTTGAGGGAGAAGCGGGGCGTTTGCTCGTGTCGTGGCATACGCTCAAGGTCAAAATAGTAGGTGCATTATAATCCGACAAAATTAAGTGACCGAGGCAACCACTAAATTCGCCCTTCGGTGGAAGACGTAAAGTTCATATTGAAACTTTTTTTTTAGTTAATTTCATATGTTTTAGATCCGTTTATTGCATTAATGCTAAGTATTTTGTTTTGTATTTGGCATTCACACATTTTATAATCCCATATAATATTTCTACCTACTAGGTGTTTGAACGCAGCGACTGTAGCTGGGAGACACCTAAAATTTGTATGAAAACACCTTCGTCACACGATTTGACTCATAGGTCACACTGATTTTCGTTAAAAATTCATAAAATTAGATCGTGTTAACTAAACACCTGAGTGATCATATTATAAAAGACACTGCAACAAATATTTAAAAAAACGTCAATTTATTTTTCAGATATAATTTTTTATCTGTGGGAGACAGCAAATGTGACGTAAAAAAAAGAATGGCCCAGTTTCGTTTTTATTTTTAAACTGTTTAATAACTGTAAAACTTCACCAAACTTTGTACACTAAATACAATGCATCATATCTATGCTTATAATTAGATTTTGTAAGAGAATGTTAATGATAAAGAACAATTATATAAGTACCTAAACGCAGTAAATACCTCAAGATTAGGAATTGCATTTTGGATGATTTTGCGCAGGCCCGTTTTTGTCACATAAAATTCATTTTCTAGGAAATGATCCGAGCAAATACGGGCAAATTTATTCCCCATCCAATAATCGTCTTGTCTCGATTTTCTTACGACATCAATCCATTTTACTTTAATCTCAGCTTCTTTTGGGAAGCTAAAAATTAAATTGAACATTTCGGAAATCACGAAATAATACAACAAAAATAATGGATTTACAATATATGTACAACCAACAAATCCACAATATACAATAAATCAATAAAAATAATCATTTGAGTTTTTTTTGCAATCTGTACAGGACTGTGAAGTGAACGGCAATTGCCGTCAATAATTAACAACTTTTTTGACGATTTTATTAGAATTTAATACAAAATACGATTACTTACGTATGAAAGGTAATGCCTGATGCTTTACTACTGTTCTTTGTATTGTTGACACACTTTAACAACGCACAAGACGGCATCTTGATGATGACCACCGAGCTTCAATAAGCGCGTCGCAACATGAACTCGTTAGGCGGCGCAAAGACCGACTGAGCATGGATTGATCACTCACCGGGGCTCTCCTTGCGCGGATTAAATTTAAAACACTCGGTACATCCTCGGCCTATCCATTACCTACTCGAAGCTTCCAGTTACACTTCTCTATTTCGTGGCTATTATATTACGTTTGCAATGACACTTGCTCGAATGTAGACGTTGAGGTAGACGTTATGTCACATTCACTCAAGGCCATGTGTACGAACAAGGAACAGTGGGAGTAGTGGAGATGGTATTTAAACAAATATTATTAGGTTATATTATTTTTAAATTTTTAAATACATACTTATAATCATTATGATTCTTATTGTATTCTTATACAAAATCGGAAATTATGATAAAAAAATACATTAAAATAAATAAGTAAGTACGAACGTGCAAAATGGGTTTTGCATTTTTGTTAAGCCTACTGAACCCTTTGGTTGTTGTATAAATATCCGAAGTGGGAAAGTGATTGGAACATACAACCGACCCTTTATATGGCTTGTATTTCAATACATTTCGATCTTTTCCTATAATAACTGTCCATTCGGAACACCTTATGGGGTTTCGAGGAAAACTAAAAACAAATCGTACAAAAATATTGTAATTGTACTTTAAAATAATACAATCAACTCTTTGTTAAAAATATTAAGCATCTTTAACATATATTATGTTTGCTCAAATATATAGACATATTTAGTGTATCAATCCACTCCATAGCTTTACATTTGAACAAAATAAGCAATTGTTTCTCTTTTTTTTACGTAACCTCGCTGTCCCACTGCTGGGCAAAGGTATCGCCCAATTCCTTCCATTTATATCTTTCCAGTGCTAAGTCCTTCCAATCTTTGTCAAAATCGTCAAGCTCTAGTAATCGCTACTGATCGAATTCGTTGAATTTTGACATGCCTTTTAGCCCGCATTTTAAAATAATTTCCAAAGTTTTACTTGCGATGACGTCAACTCAAATGTTTCTTTAAAATATCAGATTTCGTACATCTGGTAGCACGTAATAATTTTTATCTACACTAATGTTGTAACATTCTACTTATGTTTCCAATACTTGACTTATAATTACTACTGTTATAGCGCAGACAACAAAACAATCAATTTAAGCAATTTCACATGATGGTATAATATCCTAAAACATCGATATCGATATCGTAAAATCTCATTATAACATCAATAAAACGCGACCAATTAACCTGGCGAGCCTTATGTCAAAATCCTCATACAAGTTGTATCAAATTTTGATATTAGGCTGGCTTTTGAAAACAGTTGGGTTATACGTGAAAACTTCGTCGAAACTACATACACAAAACTCTTTGGTAAGATCTCGCTCGCTCCTGATTGGCCCTACGCGCAGCTGCGCTCTCATTGGTTAGATTTTAATGGCGGCAAGTTCACTGTGACAATACACGTACGCGTGAAAAACTATTGTCAGCTTTTACTCTTGTTATTTGATTAATTGCATTAGTGAAGATAAAGTAGTGTATGCAACTGCATATAACACGGGTATTAAAACACTCGTTACTATTATGAAACTCGCTGCGCTCGTTTCATAAACTCACACTCGTGTTTTAATACCCTTCCTTATATGACAGTTGCATAAACTACTATTAATTTTTTTTGCAGCCGCCGTTATTAACGTTGCATATTATGTTATTTTAACAACACAATCGTAGCAGTAACAACTTGGTAGATGATTTTAATAAAAATCAGTTGATTGTTTGTCAAGTTACATTTATTCAATGGTTATCAAGTCAAGTCTTAGTAAAATGCATTAAAAAACTTATAACTAACAACTTAACATAATAGTTAAAAATAAGATTAAACTAATTAAATTGGCAGATATTGAGTATTGGTGGAGCAATGCCATTCATAATGATTACTCAAAGAAAAAATAAATATACACTCGTGAGCAAAAAAATCGACTCAGGCGACACACCTGCATTCAAAAGTCACTGGCAAAAAAACTGAACGCAAAAATATTTTTTTCTTTGTAAAATCTAAAAGCTGCTAGTGTTAGCTTCAAAATGATATAAAATATTGTAATGTTTCTTGCTCACACAACCCAACAATATGTTGTTATCAGTAACTACCCTTTTTACGCTCGTTTACAATAGTGCTTATTAAGGGTTACTGACCCATATAAAAGGTTATTTACCTGACCCACCCTTATCAGTTAACCGTCAAACGTCAACCGATACACATCTCCGATAACAACAAACAAGAATTCTACCAGAAAATGGACACAACAAGTGAAAAAGCTGCTCAAGCGGTCACCCTATTGCGACAAGGCCAGAGTCAGCGTGAAGTGGCATGTGCGCTAAACATGAGCCAGTCTGCTGTTTCCAGAGTTTATCGTCGTTACGAAGAGACTGGTTACTTTAACCGAAGACACGATTTCGGAAGAAAAAGGTGCACATCGGAGAGAGATGACCAATTCATTGTCAGCACATCGCTGAGAAATCGGGCCCTCACTGGCGTTCAAGTCCAAAAAGAGCTCCGAGAAACGCGAGGAGTGGCTGTGAGTGGCTGGACAGTCAGAAGACGACTGAAGGCAGCTAGCCTTGAGTCAAAAAGGCCAGCTACTGGCCCCAAATTAACCCCAGCCCATCGAGCAGCCCGCCTACGATTTGCCAGAGAACACATTGATTGGACTGACGAACAGTGGAGCTCCATTCTCTTCTCAGATGAAAGCAGAGTGTGCTTGCATGGTAGCGACAGAAGAGGACTAGAAGCTAAAACTAACAGCTTTGCGATGTTAAAATCAGAAATTGAATGAAAGCTTTTTTGCTAGAATTTTTTAACCGCGAGTGTGCGTTCTGAGTCGATTTTTTTGCTCACGAGTGTACTTTATTTTATGAAATCTTCACTCGTCATCTGGTTTCATTGATTCTATTTTTATTCGTGTGGAAGAGACTTGAAATGATTCCTATAGAATAAGAGTTCTTCGTCAAGTTTTTTATTCTTCTCCTTTAAGCCGCTCACTTCATCCCTCACGTTGTTCAAGAGATTACACTTTTCTCTCAATTCTTGTTTCAGTGACTCTACCTCTGCAGAAACTTGAGATTCAGTTACTGCAGCCTTAAAAACATGACCACAAAGTGGACATGATATCTGAAATAAAATGTGTTAACATAAACGATAATAACCACACAATCGTGTTGACAATTCTGTATATTCCAGAAAATAAGGCATTGTAAAAATGTTAATAATAATGATAGTATTGTGATGTGAAAGTAACTTACCACTGGAGCTTTGGCTGATGTTTGATGTTCTACCCGACATGGTCTTTTATTTGAGAATATCTGTAAAATACGAAAAGGCGGTCATGAAATCTGCGAGCTTGCAAAAGGCGATACTGTGAAAACTATCTTAAACAAATGTAAGTCACTGTGCACACTGCATGCAAGGACAATGGTCACATTGCTGTCCTAGCAGTGGAACTAACCATATTGGTACAAGAAGGAGTGTCTTCCACATCTGATCCGTCCGAAAGGATAAAGCCATCCGGCGATTCTGTTCCTTCAGTGTATAATGGTTCTTCTTTGACGGTTATGGGCGATAATCCTACTGGCTCCTGCAAATGTTTTATACTAAATCATATGTTTGTTAAGAAATAAATTTCAGTAGGGCTTAAAAACAGTAGTTTTCCCTTATCATCTCCAATGGTCGACAAACAAAACAGAACACCAAATAGATATTACAGATTTCATTTCAATATTACAAAATAGGTTCTGCCGAGTATAGAAAAAAAATCGTGTAGTATACCAATATCACACAGCCAAACACAAGTTTTAGATTCCTGCGACTTAAGTTCCTGAATGCAGATCAATTCGTTAGCTACTTACCTCGGGTTCATTACTTGTTGACGTCTCCATAGACTCCCTCGGGTTGCCGAATTCCAACGGGTCTTGCAGGGCTTCAGGCTGGACAATAGGTATATCATGTGATTCTGGCTCTTTTTTAATAACTACATCTGAATCGTTGGGTTCATCCACATAGCCTTCAGGTATTGCACTCAACTGCTGCAAATAATGTGATTTAACCTCATTATGCGTGAATATTCTCATATTTTTACCAGCTATTGTAGAATTTGGAAATTTGAGTTTTCTTTAGCGTAAATAATATTTTTAAGGCAGAGTGCTATGAGCCCTACAGCTGCCAATCAGTCATAATTCTAGAATGATTCTGGTCGAATACTCGTAAACCAGAGCGCGCGTCAATATTTTTAATAAAACAGGACCAATACTGGTATTATGTATGAAAGTTTTTGTCAATGATGGATAGCGATTGTTAAGCAACGTGCAGCTCGAGCCCTTCTTGGATGGGTGGCCGATAGTGGCATTACTATCCGAGCGCTACTGTGCTGTGAAGGGCACGTTATGCGGTCGGTCCTGCCCCCCTATTCCCGGTCCAGTGTGCGCACCGGTGCTTGAAGCTCGTGCGCTTGAAGGACGTGAAACAATTGGTATTCCCGCGGCATCTCGTGCCCAGTGCTTAACGCTGCCAACATACTAAAAATTTTGGACATCTCTATTATTATGTACAAAAACCGGTAAGTACCGATAAATAGTCTGTAAAATTAAATATCATCCAACGTACGTACAATTTTAAACGAAAATTGAACTTCTTAATTTGACCGGGTTTTGTAACAGATTATTTGTCTGTGGTGGCTAGGCGCGCACTTGTCATTGACAGGTTCAACAGATTGGAAACCTTCGAAATTCCGCGGTATTTATTTATTTACTCTTTTTCGCGATTAGAACAACAATTCATAACGATAACTTTACTTGTGCGTGTTGTGCTTTGTTTGTAGATTACTTTATGAAATTATTGGCAAGAAATAAGGAAAGTGCAAGTAAATTAGCATGTCAAACGGCAAATAATTCTGTGATTGATCGATCAATGTCTTTCGTTTACTGGGCAGATTAGCGACTAAACTAAACTTTCTAATTCATAACGACATTCAAGTCGTATGTGCTTTAAGCATGCTTCAAGTGCCTGCGAAGTACAAGACAATGTTTTTCTCTCCAGACTTTTGGCCCACAGGAGTCGTATATCGCCGCTTCAGGCAAGCAAATCGATGAATAAACAACCCTGACCATAGTTATAGTTATATAAATGTATATATGTTAGTTTGTAAGGTATTTATATAAAGTAGAATGTAAGCTATATTTTATTGTTGCTCGGTTTGAGAGGTATCACCTTTCCGTGACAGTTTATACCACAGAACACAAAAACAGAGGTTAGAATGGCGATCATGCGCCGTTCGTATGAAAACCGGTGTCGCCGAATCCGCCCCACCTTTCACCGCCAGTGCATCTGTGCGTAATAAATATGAAGCTTACGCACATATTTGCAATTTCAAATCTAGCCTATCTTAGCGCCGCGCCATCACGCGATTTCAAACGGAACCAATCATGCGCATGCACGCACACTGATGCACATTTTATAGCTTATGTATGAGTTTGCGTGTAAACTAAGCTAGTGCTTGACTATCGATAAACTATTATCGATGTTGAATTATGGGTTTTTACAGTTGCATACAATACAAAAGTAAGGTAGTAGGTACGTCGAGCGAGAGTCAAGTAAAATAAAACAAATTATACTATTAATGACATTCAATTTATTGACCTTGAAACAAAATATATTTAGTTAAAAGTTGCCGTTTCGTTTGTTTTCCTAAAGTATTTTTTAGTAAAAAATGTATACGAATATCTAAATATTTCTCAATAACGACTTTGATTAAATCGGTCACATGATTGGATGTTGGGAATTCACCAATTTGATGAAATGATATGTCATCAAACAATGTAGTAAGTACCAACAAAATGCCGTAATATTTTCGCGACTAAAATATTTTTTTTTATATTTTTTAATGTATCCGTATTATATATATTTATCTACCTGCGATTTTTCCTCAGAACTTTCTTTAATTGTAAGTGTCCCTGAAGTTGACGGTACATTGCTCTCATCGTCCTAGAAAATAAAAATTTTGGTTGTAACGTCTTTCGTAATTTTTTACATCTTACATCAAAAATCTAATAAAATTTTAAACGCATAAAAATTACCTGTACTTTTATCCGTTTAATAATTTTCTGATCGTCCTCATTATTTATAGATCCGCTAAGTTCGCGTTTACGTGGTTTCATATCATTTAATTTATCATCACTCAACGAAGCTCTTTTTTGAGTCTGAAAATATGTTTAAAGGTACATAGATATATTTATGTTTAAAGGTACATAGATATATTTATAGTCACGTTTTTATCCCTTACGGGGTAGGCAGAGCATAACAGCCTAGTAAAATGCGTTTTCGCCACGTATGATATTAATATCGTCGTGTATCTTTTCTTATGTATTAATAACTGAAAAACTCACGAGATACTGTATTTTTACGGTTTTTTCATGAGGTATTGCACCGTCTAATAAATATTTTTTCCCAGACCGTTTTACATCATAATCACTTTGAGTGAAATGTGCAGAGCAAATGGTGCTATGTTTAGTAGGAATCCAGTCTTCTCTACCTGTTGCAGCGATCCACTGTGCTCGTATTACCGAATCTTTCGGAAAACTAAAATAAATGTATATAGAATAAAACATGAAAATCTGGAATGCAACAAAATTACAGATGTGGAATTTGAACCTCGGACCCCCGGCGTACCATCTCGCTGCTCTAACAATTTGAGCTACGGTATAATGAAATCAACTGCCGAAAAAATAAAAATTCTTCATTTGTAAAATACGTCAATGTTCTTTATACTTTATTTTTCATGCATAAAACATTAAATTCACCTGGCCATATTCACATTATTTAAGAAAGTTGTTTTTATTATAACTTCGAAAGAATCTATCGATATCATCTTTTACTGCGCCCATCACTAGAGCTAGTACCGCGTTGCAGTGCTTTACATTACGCGTTCTAACTGACGTGTAAAAATAACGAGCAGATGCAGCCCGTAATGTATATTTTTTGTGAAAAGAATTATTTGAATGACATTTTGAAGGATTTTGACTAAAATATAGTATTTACTAGAAGATTTTTTACTTACCGATGAAAAGAAATGCTTCCTTTGTTCAAACTAAGCACTTGGCTTCTAGCTCGGCAAGTTATTATGGCACATGAAGGCATTTTCGCTCAAATTTGTCGCAGTACATCTGTCCGTTAGCGTTCGCGAGTCACTAAACGGTGCGATCGCGCGTTGTCGTACAAATATGAGCGTTCGCTCATATCCTTGGCGCGCCTGCCCCGCCCACATCGCCCTTCTAACCTCTGTTTATGTGTTCTGTGGTTTATACTAGTATGGGAGGTGATGTCTTGATAACTGAGCCAAATATAATGTAATTAGGTACATTTGAAATAAATAAATGAATTGAATTGAAGTGAATGTTTCTTTGCATTATTTACTTAGAAATAACTGTAGTCTCTAGCTTCAATTACACATTACACATTCAACACAATTGTTGTATTTAGTGTGCCGAGCGGTAGAGACGGCGTGTGTTCTAGTAGGATCTGCCGGAAAATTGTCACTCTAAAATCTATACTAATATTATAAAGCTGAAGAGTTTGTTTTGTTTGTTTGTTTAAACGCGCTAATCTCAGAAACTACTGAACCGATTTGAATAATTCTTTCACTGTTAGATAGTCTATTTATTGAGGAAGGCTATAGGCTACATTTTATCCCGAAATTCCCACGGGAACGGGCACAACGCGGGTAAAACCGCGGGGCGCTGCTAGTGTTGAATAAAAAGAGATTCCGGCAGATCCAATGGATTACTGCAATCCCTCAGCCGTCTCCGTTCTAGTCTGAGCGCCTGTCTTTAGCGAATATCTTCCGCGGCACCTAATACAATTGCACGAGCCATTTTAATAGTAATTATTAGAAATCAATACCTAATAGAAGAAATTAATGCTTATAATTATTTGGCGGGAAGAAAAAGTCAACCCTACTAAAATACGCGGTCATTAAACTTTGGCGGGATTATAATTTTAAATCTATTTAATGTAGTTTCACTAGGCAGACGTAGGAATGTTTTCAAACATTGATACGTTTGCGGGCTAGAAAAATGTAAATTTAGTGCAAATAACTTAAATTCAGTGTCGAATCTGTTTCCCTTTGAATGTTTGTTCATTCTATTTTTCCATTCAATCAGTTTATGAAATCTTTTTGTGACTTCATCTTCAGTTTCAAATGTAAAACGTTGAAATTCTTTGGACACTTTTGATTGAACTTCTTTTCTAATGTTATCCAATTCATACTGAAGCTTCCTTTTTTTTAATTGCGATTCATGTAAACGTTTACTTAGTTTTCTTTTTCTGGGCGTGTTTTCAGAAAGAACCATTGATGTTTGAGTACTTTCACACAGAGTTCCTTTTTTGTCTGTTTGTGTATATCCTGAACAATTATCAGCCTTTTTAATAATTTTTGATGATAGTATATGTGGGTTCGTATCAACAGGAAATTTTAGCAGAACGCCCTATTAGCAGATCGTCCTAAAAGTAAAACGGCATAATAGCATAACGTCCTACTAGCAACATGACCTAGCAGCAAACCGGCCTAATATCAAAACGACATGGACAGTCATGTACACAAGAAAATGAAAGATTTTAATAAAACTGTACCGTCTAAAATTTGACTCGTCGAATTGTTTTTACGTACTATTCGGTAGGTTAGGGTTATTTTTTTTTTTTACGTAACTGGTACAAAAAAAAATAACCCTAACCTACCGAATAGTACGTAAAAACAATTTTCTTCACTGATTTGTAACCAGTTACGTAAAAACAATTTTCTTACTATTCGGTAGGTAGGGTTATTTTTTTTTTTACGTGCAGGTCGGTAAATTTACTTAAAGACCTATGTCGCCGGACGGGTAAACTCTTATGTTCATAATTTGTACATGGTTAAAAATTGACGATTTCCTAAATAGACGTTTTGTTATATAGACTGGTATTAAAGATTTAAGTTCATGAATTTATATTTGTTTAAATATAATTTGTATTGAATTGTACTAGGCCATTCAGCTAAGGTGTCATTATGATATTAGGCCGGTTTGCTACTAGGTCATGTTGCTAGTAGGACGTTATGCTAATATGCCGTTTTGCTTTTAGGACGATCTGCTAATAGGGCGTTCTGCTTAAATGTCCTTTTGATACGAACCCGTATATGTATAGGAGAATCTGTAGTTTGTGTAGCTTGGTCACATGCCTTATCTTCCTGTGAAAATTGTGTAGGAATTGCGCCTGACTTTAATTTGGGTGTGAAGATGATTGAGGATTTATCAAAATGTTTAGAACAGACCACGTAACTTTTGAGTTTTAAATCTGGTTTGTCAAGGTCTGGTCTGTTTATAATTTCTAACCATTGCTTGCGTCTGAAATATAAAAAGACAGGAGGTGAATTATTTTAGTGGAAAAAGTATACTTACTTAGATATTTATTTTATAGTGTGGAAAAATAAATTACTTATAAGTGTTCAGCCTTGCGATTCAGAAGAAATTACGCCGCGAAAATCTAGGTGAAGTGAGCACGAAGTGAGCTGTCATTCCACTATCGATAAGCGTCATTTTATGATTTTACAGCTCACGTCCCGTCACGCAGATTTTCATAAAGTGATTTTTACGGAATCGCACGGCCGGGGCGTCACTTTTTCTCGTGCAATGAGCAACTTTTGTCCTTTCGAAACAACGGTTTTATTTTAGAGAAAATGAAAACTACATTTTCGGATTTTTACCAGCGATTAAAACCAAGTATTTTTTTTAAGAGAAGACATTTATCTAAGAGCGTCAAAATTGATAAATAGTAAGAACAGAGCTAACTGGTGCGGGCGCGGGCTCATACTACTTTTCAATTTCGAACACGCGAGCGCGCAGTGTAGCCGCGTATATTTGCGGTCGTCCTAAAGAGTTATTTTATTTTGCCACATCCTGTTACTTACCTACTTTCCTATACAAATGTACATATAATTTCATTATAAAGTATATATATAAATAAATCAGGTCAGATAAAGTGCAACTAATTTTTGAATATTTTTTTGCAGTCTGTACTGTTTTGAATGAAGTTTGTATAAAGAGAACCTAACTAAATTCTTTTTATCATTTAATCCCTATAAAAATTTTCTTTTCACATGGGTAAACTATTCTCATTTACTTACAATAACAATATTTTACATTTTGTGCATTAATTAAAAAGTTGTGGAACAAAAACATCAAAAACTAGCTGTGCCCCGTGGTTTCACCCACAGCGCACCCGTTCCCATAGGAAATACGGGATAAAAAGTATCCTATATCCGTCTCCTAGTATTAAGCTACCTCCTCACCAATTTTCAGCCAAATCGGTTCAGCCGTTCTCGAGTTATAAATAGTGTAACAAACACGACTTTCTTTTATATAGGGTCATTTCGCCAGTTCGCGTCCATTTAGTGCAGTTGTCAAGTTTGAAGGAGAAAAAAAAAATGTTCCAGCACTAGTTTCAATGAAAAATTTATGTAATGTGTTCATTATATAGTCTACTATAGGGTTCGCTTACAGTTTTGTTCGAAACTACTTGAGTTTTTTTTATAAATAGAAAAACTTCAAAAATAGGCGTTTTACCCACTTTGCGTCCAAAAATTCTAAATTGCGTCCACCCATAGACGATTTTGCGTCCACCAGCTAAGAAAAGGAATGTAGGGTTGATATTTTTCAGATAATGTAAAGAAAAATTGTATTTTAACAGATTCTTTATTTAAGAATATTCCGTTAGCTCCACGGCTGGTACATGTTCTTTCTCAGATTCCACATCTGGTATCCACCAAGGTTTTGGTGTAGAGTGTATTTCGGCTGTTACTGTTTGAACCTGCACAGTCGAACCGGAGTTAGCTTCATCATTTATGTTTTCATCTTCTACGTATAATGAAGAGATGGTGATTTCTTTAGACGTCTTTAGTTGCATCCAATTCTAAAATAGTACTATTTCGTTCTATTGGGCGTTTTTCCATTACCCGGCCTGGCAACGGCACCGGCGCCGTGCCGGTGCCGGGGAAGCAAAAATGTTTGAAAATGTATGGCTCGCTTTTTGACTTACCGGCGCCGGCGCCGGCCCGGCATCGAGTCCTGCCGGCGCCGTCCCCGGGCGCCGGGGTAGCAAGCTTCCCACCGGTGGCAGCCCGGCAAAATTGCATGTGTTGTGTATTGCATATTTATATGAATTGTAGCCGTGTGAGTGTGTAAGTCCGTGTCAGTACTGTACCACTCACCGGGCGTAAACCGGCATCGACACCGGCGCAGTGGAAAAATGAAACCCCGGCACCGGTGCCGGTGCTCGGCCATGCCGGAGCCGTGCCGGGTAATGGAAAAACGACCATTGATAGTTCCATAAGAGACCTCTCAGATTCAGTTTCGATAGAAATTTCTGCAAAGAAAACTTCAGCAGGGAGAGTGTTTTTAGTTTTAACTCTTAGTAGTTTTAATTAAAAAAAAATAATGCATATTAAATTATAAGTTAAAAAATATATTTATGTTATTATTTGAATTTAATGAAAAAATGGACGCAATTTGGTACAATACTATTTCCTTGTAGGTATAGTTTGCGTCCACATGTGATGAACGATTATATCTTTTTCTACAATCATAATAACGTGGACGCAAATTGCTCATTACAATTGCATGATAATAATACATAAATAAAAAGTAAAAACAAATCCCCTTTTTTAATTTTATCACATAAAAATAAAAACTAACTAAATCATAAATACACGAGTTCGCGTCCATTGTGGTCGCAAAGTGGAAGTTTTATAAATTCGGTGTAGTAATTCGCGTCCACCTTATTTTAACTGTTAACTTTAAAAAAACAAGCAAGTACATAATTAATATTAGTCCTTTTTTCATGCCTTATGTCTAGAAACAGCTGTGTATTCTAAAATACGCATAAAACAATAAAATACTTACCATCGAACGCGCCCCTGCTCACTATTTTTTTGCCAACATTTCGCGCGTTGGCGCTTCTTTGTTGAAGAACGGAAACTAACTATTTTTTCTAGACATGATTGGTTAGGCTCACAGAACTTTTGTCTATGTCTATGTGCCTCTTATACGATTAGGTATTAGCGGTAACGACTTTTCGGTGATTTAGTGTGTTAATATACCTATTTTCGAGAATTTTTATAGGGAGGTCCGAAAAATGGACGCGAATAGGGCGCTGGACGCGAACAGGCGCATTGACCCTATATAGATAGATTCTGGTTTGTTTACATTTTTACTATTCTTAATTCTTCTAATCTCCTAACGCGTTGACCCATTTATATGATTCAAACGGATAAAATAGTTTTAGACCTAGGCCTTTCATTTGACACCATAATCGTTAAAATATCTCAACAAACAAAAAGTCACATTTTCAAGTTGCTCTCGTATTATAAAAAACAAATTCCTTAAATAATTCAGACATGAGTCCATATTATTATTAAGTATCAACAAAGTAACTAATTAATGTTAGTAATATGAAGAATGTGAAGGTTTATAGTTCCATAGTTTTAAAATAAATTTTAACTAACATTTTCACATCTGCAGGTAATGAAAAAAATGACAATCCCTCGTCCTTTTGTCTTGACACACATCCATCAAATGAGCAATGCTTTAAACTAGCCATTCTCTCTTATTTTAAACTTATTTAGTATTAGGTATAATAATATTAAAACTTCCACCAAACACACGTGCGAGCTCTACGCGTGCGTGCGCGCGAGCGACACCCGTCAGAGTGGCGCCGGCGCCACAGAATAATAAGTACTACGTAGTACTTATTATTCCGCCGGCGCCACGCGAATTTGTAGGCATTTATCGCTGTAGGTACGGCCGAGTGGCGGTGGCCTGCTTAAATGGCAATCACGAACGCCACTATGACGTCATCTCAGTGCGCACACTGGACCGGGAATAGGCCTGCTGGTTGCTTCATCGTCAGACAATGGCGGAGGCTTTTAGGCGGTCTAAAACCTCCCGGCACCAGAGTTGGTCTCTAACTTCCGATACCTTACCAAAACACATGAGTAGTTAAACTGAACAGAGGCAAAGCTTCTTAAGAGAGTGCAAAATTGTTACCTATTTTGCTAGGGTTGTCTACTTAGGTGAGGATAAATTAAACAAAACATTTGTTAAACAGTTTCATTATTCAGTGTGATAGAATAGTTTACAAATTACTTACTCAATTTTTTAAAAATCTTTTTTGTTTTTTAAATAAACTCGTGAGAAAAATTCTAATATCCAAAACATTTTTCAATGTTTCAAATACAAATATTCCATTTTACCTATGCAAAATTTTGATTGACGTAAAAATTATATTATTAATTTAATAACCTAATCCTTCTTGCTGTCTTATCAGTGAGATAAGAGGTCTTTGCCCGACAGTGGGACATAACAGGTTAATATTTACTTTATTAATACTAGCAGCGGCCTGAGGTTTTACCCGCGTTGTACCTGTTCCCGTGGGAATTTCGGGATGAAAAATAGCCTATAACATTCCCGTTGAATGTGGCTGCTATCTATTACAAAAAGAATTATTCAAATCGAAACGATAATTCCCGAGATTACCTCGAACATACAAACAAACAAACAAACAAACAAACTTACAAATTTTACCTCTTTATAATATTATAGTAAAGCTATAATAATGATATAGGTAATATTAGTATAGATGTGGTAATACGTACTTCCATACAAGGTACAGCATTGGCTGTTAATCTGGGTTTTACAGAAGGCTTGAAATGTTTTCGTGTTAAATGTGCAACAGATGTGGATGACGCTTGAACAGGATTCTCTGAACTCAATTCATTTATATTTGTTTGCTCAGCCAATCCTCGTATTCTGCAAAATAGTAAGTCAGTCTCAGTAAAATATTTTTTCGATGTATTTCCTTTATGTCGAGTCCCTTTACGTCGAGCCGAGAACCTGGTCGCGCTTCTATTACCCCTACGTCGAGTCTACGATTTCTGTCCCGTTTCTATTCCCTTAACGTCGAGTTTCTTTATGGTCGTAGCACACATATCAACTCGGAAAGGGATCGTCACCGTATCGCCTCGCCGTCAACCAGGCGTCAACCAGGCGTCAACCTATCGTAAGCGCGTCACCGTGCGATCAGCAGCTCCGAATCGACTCGGCTACGGCTAGGCGACGCCGCGCTTACGGCTCGCCGGTCGCTGGTTGACGACGGCTGGGCGGGGTGCCTCGCGGGAACGAAGAAACGCAAGCTAGGGTACGGAGAGTCGTAAGACAGCGTACGGAGAGACGTAAGCGCGGGTACGGCAAGTCGACCACGCACCGTACTGCGGTTTGTGAGCTTGTCCCGAGGCGAGGCGATTACGTTACGATTCCGATAAGTGTGCGTTGCAGTAGGGAGTTTCATACAAAGAATACTGAACGGCTCGAGTTGATACGTTTACGTTCCGTTTACGAGTTGATATGTGTGCTACGACCATTACCCCGCTTCTACTACCTTTACGTCGAGTTTATTAATCTCATATTTTGAAGTACAGTCAGGTTCACATGTTTTATGTGTTATTGTATTCAAATCTACTGAATTATGAATAATAACATATTATATTATATTAGACTATTGACTGCAACATATTGATAATCGATGGTGCATTGGTGATTTTACTTGAATTAAGTACAGCAGTATTTAGGCATTACATCGATGTAACTACTATATGCTGATTTACATTTATGTACATGAATAGTGATGATTATACTGTGATTTATATTGATTAAGAAAGTTACTTTTTTCGGGAGAATTATTACTAATAACTTATAATTAAAAGGGATAATTTAATACTTGATAAGAAAATACTTAATCATAGTGTAATACAACAAATAATAAAACAATATTTTAATTATACCTACTGGCTCTTCATTTATAAACTCGACGTACCTAGTGGTATTAGAAAGCGTAAAATAGCAATAGTTTGGAAGAACAATAGCCCTCAAATTCGACGTACAGGGACTCGACATAAAGGGAATAAATCATTTTTTCAGTATATCAAATATAAGTTATTTCCAAATACCTATTCAAATCACAATAAAAACAAAGATGCACGTATACAGGTAGGTATTATTATTATCATTCCCACTCATACTGAGAAAAAATGGTATAGATGCAAGACAAAGCCGATACCCGGTCAAGTGTACGGTGACCCTGATTAGCATTTCTACTCATAAGTAAAAAAAAAGTATTAGCCTGTAATGTCCCACTGTTGGGCAAAGGCCTCTCGTCTCACTGAAGATATCAGTACAGTGAGGAGGTTTCAGGCGTAATCACCACGCTTGCCTAATGCGGAAAACATACTAAGAAAATAATAAATGGTATTGATACGAGATAATATCGGTACCGGTACCCGGTTAAGTGTAAGATGATCCTTCTTATTGACATTCCTACTCATAGGTACAGTCACGAGCGTTAATTTAGGACCCATTTCCATCAAATGTTGTTAGAACATTCATAATGCAATACGGTCGAAACTTTAGTTTGATAGAAACGTAAAGTTATCGATGGTAAACAATATGACATTGATATAAATAGCGTAAGTTTGCTACAGGATATTCAACCTTAGGTGGATCCCAAATCATACACGATATTCAACCTTAGGTGGGTCCCAAATTAATGCTCGTGACTGTACTAAGAAAATAATAAATCGTATCAATACAAGATAATACCGATACAGGTACCTGGATGGTTACTGCGGTTCGTTTCGATACGACATCGTTACGATAAAACGATGATTCTACTGTCACATTCTGATAGTAGGGTGACAGTAGAACCATCGTTTTATCGTATCGTTGTCGTATCGAAACGAACCGAAGTAACCCTCCTGGTTAAGTGTACGATGACCCTTATTGGCATTCCTACTCATAGGTACTAAGAAAAAAACAAATCGTATCAATACACGATAATACCGATACCGGTACCCGGTCAAGTGTACGATGACCCTTATTAGCATTCGTACTACACAGGATAACTTGGTAGAAAATGTTCCTCACTAAAAAACTGTACTGAACTGAACTGTCATATACCGACGCAGGTCATAATCTGACGTGCGTGACGGTAACATAATATAATTTATGTTGTGGGTTGATACTTACTGAGACAGATTGTTTTGGGCGATCCTTCTTTTCCGCAAACGGGATATTTTTCTTCCTCTAAGGCTTTTATTGCCCATTTTACATCAACATGTAATCACTGTGTCGAAATGGGTATATTATTCTTAGATAAAACCAAACAATAAGATATTATTTGCGATGTTCGTACAGAGCGAGCGAGCGCGACGAAGCATTACGTGTCTACTCCCAACAAAGCCCCGCGGCCGACTGAGCGACTAGAGCACCGTCAACGCGAGCGCTATACTTATGTTTTATTTCATTGAATAAACTAACTTCTATTTCAGAGAAAAACCATCTGTACTACCATATGGGATTTGATGTAAGGTTTATGAAAATATAAATTAGGTAGAAATTATTAGGTAAAAATATAAATTATTAAGTAGGAATATCATTCCATGGATTATAGCGGTTGATATCCAAAAACTGTTTCTAACACAACTCTGTCGCGATATTTTACGCTTCTGGTCTTACCACTTCATCTTAATGCTTATAGTATTTTGTTTTGTATTTGGCATTCACGCATTTTATAATCCCATATAACATTTCTACCTATGAATGAATGAATGAATGAATGACGATTGTAATGTTTAATTTACATCGTGTATTGAATTTATCAAAATTATATTTATGCGGACGTCGTCATCATAGTAGCTCCAATCTTTAATTTCAGTTCAATCAATCGAAAATCTAAGAAGATTTATACAAAATTTCATCCCCTTTTTTATCCCCTTAGGGGTAGAATTTATCAAAATCCTTTCTTAGGGGATGCCTACGTTATAGTAGATATATGCATGCAAAATCTCAGCCCGATCGGTTTAAAATTGACAAAGTTTCATACAAACTTTCATCCCGTATTTTATCCCCTTGGGGATAGAATTTATCAAAATCCTTTCTTAAGGGATGCCCACGTCATAGTAGCTATATGCATGCAAAATCTCAGCCCGATCGGTTTAAAATTGACAAAGTTTCATACAAACTTTCAACCCCTATTTTATCCCCTTGGGGGTAGAATTTATCAAAATCCTTTCTTAGGGGATGCCTACTTCATAGCAGCTATATGCATGTAAAGTCTCAGCCCGATCGGTTTAAAATTGACAAAGTTTCATACAAATGTTCATCCCCTATTTTATCCCCTTGGGGGTAGAATTTTCGAAATTCCTTTCTTAGTGTGCACTTACATCACTTGAAGAACCTTCCTGCCAAATTTCATGCTTCTAGGTGTAGCGGTTGAGGCTGTGCGTTGATTATCAGTCAGTCAGGACTTGGAATTTTATATAAATAATAGCTGTGCCCCGCGGTTTCACCCGCAGCGCCCCCGTTCCCGTGGGAATATTGAGATTTTTATTGAATATTGAGAGCCCGAGACCTTTCCAACGAATGCAAAACCGTGGAAATCGGTTCGTGCGTTCTGGAGTTATAGCGTCAGGGAGGAAAACCCGACTTATTTTTAACCGACTTCAAAAACCGAAGGAGGAGGTTATCAATTCGGTGGGTATTTTTTTTTGTTTTATGTATGTACACCGATTACTCTGCGATTTCTCATCCGATTTACATGATTCTTTTTTTGTTCGATGCTGTAGACATTCCCATTGGTCCCGTTTAAAGTTTTATCCCAAATTTCCTTCGGGGACAAATTCAAAAGTACGAAATATGCAGCGGGCGGGTTAATCAAACCGCTGCACGCGCTGTTCGAATCAATTGGAAATAAGTAATTCACTGTTAAAACATTACCAAGAGTTATTGAATTAAGAAGCTAATTAACTAACAAACAAAGAGAGTAGACACTAAGAAGTAAAAAATAAAATTAAAAAAAACTACGTTTAAAAAAACCGACTTCAAAACTAAAAAGCAAAAAATAACTCTATAATCATAATATGAGTACTACTAAGGTAGTAATAATTATTAATTATATACTAGTATTGTTATTTTTGGAGTCGGTGACAGACATTGCAGCTGTATAGTTGTTCTGCTGATATTCTTATACTGTGACACAACATATTTTTTTGTTTTTTTATTTCAAAGCAATAATCTACTAAATCTACAATACTCCGGTCAATTTAGACATTCGAGATTACATAAAGTCCCAACAAGCTGAAAATCAGGAAAATTGTTCAAAACATAATTATAAACAATGCCTAAAAGTTCCCCATCATTCCCGTGTATGGTTTTTTTTTTATTCAAGGTCAAAGGTAAAAATAAAGTGTTTTTCGCAATTTTCAGCAAAATTTTAGGTTAGGTTAGGTAAGATTTATCATAAAAGTACCTGAGAAAATAAGACAGCTTATAAAATTCTCTATAACTTTAATTCTATCCACTTTTTCCATATTCCAAACCGTTATTGAACTACACGCTCCAGAAATGTAAAAATTAAGGACCTCGGGCAGGTAACTATGGAGCGTGCCCCAATGCTCAACAGTGACATGACCTATGTCATTTTAAATTGACCGGATTATAATTCAGACAGTACTTATTTATATTGAAACCTTATTTTCACGCAACCGTCATAACATAATTCTAAATAAGGCGACGATTACACGTAAAGTATTTACTGTGATCCGTCAATACAGTATTTATTGATGGATTTCAGTATTTACTGATGGATTAATACACTAGCCTACACGTACAGTATTTATTACGTCAGTATTGTGTCCGGTCTCCTGCTGTTTACACGTCTAAAATGGCCACAGAGCTGAAAATTAAAGGTTGCGTGGCTATTATTTTACCACTTAGTTTAAATAAAAAGGCCAAGCGAAAGCGATGGGCAAAAAATTGTTTACAACAAAGGGAAAGGTACACACATTTGAATTTAATGGCAGAAATTAAATTACATGCTGAAATGGATGATTACGAGAATTATTTTCGAATGCCTGAACCCTGCTTTGAAGAACTTCTGACAATAGTAACACCTTTTTTAATCATAATCCGACGGATCATCATTACAGAATCAAGAAATCTAGAAATCCATCAATAAATACTGTCATCCATCAATACATTAGGTTACACGTTCATTAAATACCACGATACGCCATTATTTACTGATGGATCACAGTAAATACTTTACGTGTAATCGTCGCCTAATTTGTTGCTTACCTTATGCTTCTTTCGGAATATATTTCTTTGAAAAGTTTCCGTTTTGCCAATTTTGATAGGAATTTCTTATTTTTTTTATTTCCCATTTTCAATCACACGCTAAGTGCAGTAAATTACAAGTTATCACTGCGAAAAATGTTTTATATTTGCATCTCCGCGCTCCAGCAAATATTTGGCATAGGTCCGTCCTCCACAAGCGCTTGAGCGCGACTGGTCACGCCCCGCGTCACCCGCAACACGGCAAATTCTCGAAATTTGTCAGGTACAGTGAAACTTATAGTGATAACATTTGTACTAGTATTTTTATTACTTATTATGTGTAGATCTAGATACAGTCACAAAGCTAGGACATTAAAATTTAAAATTAATCCAGACTAAAAATTGAATAAAAATACTTTGGTTCCGTGTGGTAGGTACATACAGCTTTTCGATTCAGCAACCAGAACACAGAGATAAAAAATACAACTGGTACAAGTAACAATTATATATTTACAAGCGACCCGCCCTCGCTTCGCTTCGGGTAATCAAGATTTCATGTAGGAAAATCGGGATAAAACATTGCGTGTCTCCCGCAGGAATATACACAATCAAAATTTCAAGTGGGAAATTGGGGATAAAATATTACATGTCTCGCGCGAGTATATATGTATGCACAATCAAGATTTCATGTGAGGAAGAATTCGGGATAATACCTACGTAGCGCGTCTTCGTCGTTCGGAGTTCGTAGGAGGTATATCCCCGCGCGCTTTGACCGCACGAAACAGTAAGTAGCCATAAGCGACCCGCCATCGAGCATTATTATTTTGTAAGCAGCGCCCCGCGGTTTTACCCGCGTTGTGCCCGTTCCCGTGGGAATTTCGGAATTTTTTTTACATAAAAATCTTCCCCTTGAATCACTCTACCTATTACAAAAAACCGCATCAAAATCCGTTGCGTAATTTTAAAGATTTAAGCATACAGACAAACAGACAAACAGACACGAAACAGAGACGACTTTATTTTATACTATGTAGTGATATTTCTCATCATAACTCTGAAACTAACTGTCCGATTTTAATACTTTAAAGAGGTATACAAAGAAACATAATTAACCTTGATTGTAGAGCCATTTATTTTGATATAGATTAATATCATCATATGAATATCATCAACAAAAAATTACACTCCTTTTTTAACTAATTAATTTTAACTAAAAACGGTTATTGTGGCTTAACTATAATAGTTACGACATATGCCCTCGCGAACTTATTTGTTTGCAATAATATGTACTTTGATTGTGTAGAACATTGTTTTTGTGTATCATCAATAGATTTAGTAGCGCACGCCAATAACCAATTTTTTAGGCATGTTTTTCATACCATGGGTTACATATACCCGCGTTGTGCCCGTTCCCGTGGGAATTTCGGGAATTTTTTTACTTAAAAACCTTCCTCTTGAATCACTCTTACCTATTACCTATTACAAAGAACCGCATCAAAATCCGTTGCGTAATTTTAAAGATTTAAGCATACAGACAAACAGACACGAAAAAGAGACGACTTTATTTTATACTATGTATGTAGTGATTTTGAAAAACATAACTTTTGGTAATACTTACGTGGTACTATGGATAGAAGAATCCGAGTTACTTTGGGCCTGAGTAACACCGGTGGCTTTGTTTCTTCTCATTGAAGCGCTGCAAAATAAAATGTAGACATACTACGATTACACTTCGCGTCGTTGTTAAAGGGTGTGTAGGAAACAAATGACTGCATGACCTGAAGCTATTTGAAATACATAGTACCTCTGGTTATGTTTACTTACTAGATGACTGATATCTATACTAATATTATAAAGCTGAAGAGTTTGTTTTGTTTGTTTGTTTGTTTGTTTGTTTAAACGCGCTAATCTCAGAAACTACTGAACCGATTTGAATAATTCTTTCACTGTTAGATAGTCTATTTATCGAGGAAGGCTATAGGCTACATTTTATCCCGGATTTCCTACGGGAACGGGCACAACGCGGGTAAAACCGCGGGGCACTGCTAGTAATACAATATGTAGGTACATTACATAGATATTTTTTATTATATAATATAGAAAATACCAGAACAAAATATTTGCAGATCGTACCAACATTTGTACCAAGACGGGAATCGAGCCCGCAACCTCCAGCGTCGCAGGCGGACAAATGCTTGGAACTTGCGGCATTGTAGGAAATCATTTATATTGTAAATAGCTACCGTATCTGAACATACCTACATTTATGTACTTATAAGTAAATGACAAAGAAACTATTTATTGGTGTAGGTAGGTACCTATTTACCAAATATAACTTTATCATTTAGGTAGGTAAGTAGGTAGGTAGGTGGCACCTAAGTTTATACGCCAAACTTACCATTTTTCGAGTAGGTGTAGGTACCTAACAATTTTCTTATTTTGGTTTTTAGGTTTCATCTACTTCACCTACATACCTACTATATTTTTTAGACTGTGGCGCGTCGACACTCTGATTGTAGGTAAATAGGTATTGTATCTGATCATACCTACATACGTAAGGTGACAAAGAAACTATTTATTTGTGACCTATCTACTATAACTTTAGGTACTTAGGTATGTAGTGACCTATTATAGGTTTATACGCCAACAGTCTGATAATATAATGAGAAGTATCTACTTACCATTTTTCGAGCAACAATTTTCTATGCTGTGTCTTAGGCTTCAATTTTCTTTTATTATTTTTATTACCCATATTATTTATAGATAAATCTGTACTGCACTGATTTGAAACGCGGGGGGAATTTTTGGGAGACAAATGGCGTGCGTCCAACCTCGAAGACGTCTTGACGGGCACTGGCCGCCCGGTGCGAGCGCCTGAACGAATAGATTTTGATAGTTTTCTTTCACAGGGATGAATAATAACAAAATAATAATATTTTTTTTACAATATTTTAGTAAATAAAAAGCCCTATCTTTTGATATTAATTTGACATTATTTCAAAAAGAAACCTTTTAGTACCAACCGTTTGAAATATCGATTTAGTGTCATCTTTATGATTTTTTTTAATCGAGAAAATTATTATTATTCACGTTTCTATCTTTACAAAGTTCTAGTATATATGTTCAATTTTAATAAAAACATTATTTATTGTGCAATTTTTACATTTCTGTAGAGATACAGTTGTTAAAACATCCAAAAGTTTCGAATAAGCCCGCCTTAAGTGGGGCCTGGACAAGTGAGAAACCTCCATAACTGGAACTCATGCTAAAGTCCCAACACTTTGGCACTAAATTATCTCTGTTAGTGGGATGAGGTAACCTCTTTATCTGGGATTTATTCTTTCGATTTATCATCATAGTTACCTCTATAACTAAGACAGAGAGTGAATTTTATACGTAAAAGCCTCTGTTACTGATATAATATCGTTTTGTTTGTTTACTCATTCTTATCCTACCCACAAATTCCACATTCAAGTAAGTACGTAAGTAATTTTGAGCCTCACTGACCTTTAGTTTTAATTTCGCTTTACTTCCATACGCATGTTTATTTGAAAATGTTATTTTGAAATGACATCTATTGGCGACCAAAGGATATTTGATAAAATTTATAATATTGAAAAACATGGTATGGCTGATACTTACACAAGACAAACTAAAATGACAGATTTTTATAATTGATTCATTCTGTTTCATTCGAGCTTGAATTTTTTTTTTATTACATTTGTATAATTACCTATACTTAGTTTTTTTATTATTAAAACTAATTTATAATATTACGTAACACGTTATTTTATTCAATTATCGCACCTTTATAACGGATATCTGAAACACTGGGTAAGTGGAATACCTCTATAAGTGCAACGACATTGCAGGTCCCTTGGAGTCTCACTTAACCAGGTTTCACTGTATTTTGAAATTGTGTTTAAGAATGTAATGAAAGGTTACAAAAAAATACCTAATGTCATGCTACGACCTATATTATAGTTGTTTTTCTTTGGGAAAAATCTGTTTATTTTAGCCAAATAATTATTTTTAAATTAATTTAAGAGGCAACTTTGTGATTTTTTTCTATGAGGGAAATTAATCTAATCGTGTACTGAAATACCTTTGCCACTAGAATATATCCTCAACTTTAATATATAGTTTTTTAGAATCAAAATTGTGACAATTTATATGAAAATAGTTTGATGGAAAAAACCGCGTTTTGCGAGTTGCTGGGGTCACCTCGCCTAATTAGATTTTGTAAGAGAATGGTAATGTTAAATTTGACATACCTACTTAGAAACAGACGTACCCGCATTTTAAAATAATTTCCAAAGTTTTACTTGCGATGACGTCAACTCAAATGTTTCTTTAAAATATCAGATTTCGTACATCTGGTAGCACGTAATAATTTTTATTTTTTTTTGCAGCCGCCGTTATTAACGTTGCATATTATGTTATTTTAACAATACAATCGTATCAATAACAACTTTGTAGATGATTGGAAATAAAAATCAGTTGATTGTTTGTCAAGTTACATTTATTCAATGGTTATCAAGTCAAGTCTTAGTAAATGCATTAAAAAACTTATAACTAACAATTTAACATAATAGTTGCCAAAAATAAGATGAAACTAATTAAATTGGCAGATTTTGAGTATTGGTGGAGCAATGCCATTCATAATCCTTACTCAAAGAAAAAATAACTATACTTTATTTTATTAAATCTTCACTCGTCATCTGTTTTCAATGATTCCATTTTTATTGGTTGTGGAAGAGACTTGAAATGATTCCTATAGAATAAGAGTTCTTCGTCAAGTTTTTTATTCTTCTCCTTTAAGCCGCTCACTTCATCCCTCACGTTGTTCAAGAGATAACACTTTTCTCTCAAGGCTTGTTTCAGTGACTGTATCTCTGCAGAAACTTGAGATTCAGTTACTGCAGCCTTAAAAACATGACCACAAAGTGGACATGATATCTGAAATAAAATGTGTTAACAAAAACGATAATAATCACTCAATCGTGTTGACAATTTTGTATATTCCAGAAATTAAGGCATTGTAAAAATGTTAATAATAATGATAGTATCGTGATGTGACAGTAACTTACCACTGGAGCTTTGGCTGATGTTTGATGTTCTACCCGACATGGTCTTTTATTTGAGAATATCTGTAAAATACGAAAAGGCGGTCATGAAATCTGCGAGCTTGCAAAAGGCGATACCGTGAAAACTATCTTATACAAATGCAAGTCTGTGAGCACACTGCATGCAAGGACAATGGTCACATTGCTGTCTTAGCAGAGGAACTAACCATATTGCTACAAGAAGGAGTGTCTTCCACATCTGATCCGTCCGAAAGGATAAAGCCATCCGGCGATTCTGTTCCTTCAGTGTATAATGGTTCTTCTTTGACGGTTATGGGCGATAATCCTACTGGCTCCTGCAAATGTTTTATACTAAATCATATGTTTGTTAAGAAATAAATTTCAGTAGGGCTTATAAACAGTAGTTTTCCCTTATCATCTCCAATGGTCGACAAACAAAACAGAACACCAAATAGATATTACAGATTTCATTTATCACTATTTCAATATCACACAGCCAAACACAAGTTTTACATTCCTGCGACTTAAGTTCTTGAATGCAGATCAATTCGTTAGGTACTTACCTCGGGTTCACTACTAGTTGACGTCTCCATAGGCTCCCTCGGGTTGCCGCATTCCAACGGGTCTTGCAGGGCTTCAGACTGGACAATAGGTACATCATATGATTCTGGCTCTTTTTTAATATCTACATCTGAATCGTTTGGTTTATCCACATAGCCTTCAGGTATTGCACTCAACTGCTGCAAATAATGTGATTTAACCTCATTATGTGTGAATATTCTCATATTTTTACCAGCTATTGTAAAATTTGGAAATTTGAGTTTTCTTTAACGTAAATAATATTTTTAAGGCAGAGTGCTATGAGCCCTACAACTACCAATTAGTCATAATTCTAGAATGGTTCTGGTCGAATACTCGTATACAAGAGCGCGCGTCAATGTTTTGATAAAACAGGACCAGTACTGGTATTATGTATATTTTTTTTTGTCAATGATGGATAGCGATTGTTAAGCAACGTGCAGCTCGAGCCCTTCTTGGATGGGTGGCCGATAGTGGCATTTCTATCCGAGCGCTACCGTGCTGTGAAGGGCACGTTATGCGGTCGTTCCTGGTTGCTTCATCGTCAGACAATGGCGGAGGCATTTAGGCGGTCTAAAACCTCCCGGCACCAGAGTTGGTCTCTAACTTCCGATACCTTACCAAAACACTTGAGTAGTTAAACTGAACAGAGGCAAAGCTTCTTAAGAAAGTGCAAAATTGTTACCTATTTTGATAGGGTTGTCTACTTAGGTGAGGATAAATTAAACAAAACATTTGTTAAACAGTTTCATTATTCAGTGTGATAGAATAGTTAACAAATTACTTACTCAATTTTTTTAATATTTTTTGTTTTTTAAATAAACTCGTGAGAAAAATTCTAATATCCAAAACATTTTTCTATGTTTCAAATACAAATATTCCATTTTCTATACAAAATTTTGATTCACGTAAAAATTATATTTTTAATTTAATAACCTAATCCTCCTTACTGTGCTATCAGTGAGATAAGAGGTCTTTGCCCGACAGTGGGACATTACAGGTTAATATTTACTTTATTAAATACTAGCAGCGGCCTGAGGTTTTACCCGCGTTGTACCTGTTCCCGTGGGAATTTCGGGATGAAAAATAGCCTATAACCTTTCCGTTCAATGTGGCTATCTATTACAAAAATAATTATTCAAATCGAAATGATAATTCCCGAGATTACCTCGAACATACAAACAAACTTACAAATTTTACCTCTTTATAATATTAGTATCTAATAGATGTGGTAATACATACTTCCATACAAGGTACAGCATTGGCTGCTAATCTAGCTTTTACAGAAGGCTTGAAATGTTCTCGTTTAAAATGCTTGCTACACATGACAGCATCTTTGCCTAACATCTCATCGCTCATGCCAAGGGCTTCTACCCATTTTGCCCGGAAGTCTTTATTTGTAGGAAATCTGTTAAATACATTAAACTATATTAAATTGTAACTAGGCGACATGTACCAATAAATATACTAGCCCGTCCTGCGGTTTGACCTGCATTGTACCCGTTCCCGCGGAAGTTCGGGATAAAAATTATTCCATGCGATCTTATGGTACAATTTGTTTTTCATAACGCTATATAGCCTTCCCGTTGAATGGCTATCCAAATTGCTGAAAAAAATTCTTTAAATCGGATGAATAGTTCCGAAAATTAGCCGTTACATATAAAATAAAAATATTAGTGTAGATGTCACGGGAGAATTGTAAACGCTGTTAGTTTACAATCTAAGTCGCGAGACTGTAACCTGTCGTCATATTGTGAACTGTACCAAACCATTTAAAAAAATTATTTAACGCATTATTTTTCGCTAGTCTATAATCTGTCCATAGGAAACCAAACCACAGATTACTAAATAGTTACTACGTAACAGATACTTCACTCTGTAGAAAATGTTCAATACCTACTGCTATAATTGCCTACTCCGTCGCGTCAGCAACCGCTGCACGCTAAAATGTGCCTAAATGCTCAAGCGTACAGTTGTGATTGCTTCGCACCGCGCGATCCCACAGCAATCGCAGGGCTGCCTGTTCGATAAAATTAAATTGGCGAGGCATCGCTAAACTAATATTCTAAAACAGAGCGTTGCTTTATTTGTAGATCTGGCAGTACTAGAATTTAAAACATCGAATAAATGATTAATTTTTAATACAAATTCGGCGGTCGCTTTTGCTTCTTCTGGTAAAGTTTGATTAAACATAAGAACATTTAATGCGGCATAGAAGGAGTTACTAAAAATCTGAGCGGCGTATTTAACTCGCATTTTTTGGAAATTGTTCGGTTTTATGTGAGCTTCCGTGATTTTAGGAATCAATTTTAAATTTTTTTCCTGTTGTGTAGAATAAAGTGTATCTATATGTTCCCAAGAAATTTTTTTTTCATCGTGTACAAAATTATTTGTCAGTAAGTTATTCCGAATACATTTAATTAAATGTGGGACATCGAATGTGTAGTAATTTTTTTTATCGTTAAATAAAAAGTAAGGTTTCTCAGCAGTGACCTTTTTTACTTTTTTAGCATAGTTATCGAAGTTTGATCCCTGATCAGATACAAGAGCTTTAACTTCTATCCCTGTGTTTGAAAGTTTCAAAATAACTTCATCCAACCATTGTTCCAATTTCTCGTAATGTTTTGGAGATCCTAAGAAAGAATATGCAATAGGTTGTTTCCAGTTCACAATAATGCCTCTGAGCATTATTACACAGGCATGAGAAGCTATTTCCGACGTCACTTCACCATTGATATTGTGAATACCAATAATTTCGTCTCTTATGGTGACCTAATGTAAATGTCTCTTGAGAACCATTTCATCTATGGACAGAGTACAGTACTTAGCTTTTGATGGCATAGATTTTAATTTAGATGATAAGAATTCCAAAGTACGATCATCGAATTTAGGAGGAACTTAACTAAACTAACCGATTTTGTATCAGCGCCTTTGATGGTAATGGCTGATAGTATATTAATATTCGAATATTTGGTTTGTGTCGATATTTCCTTAGATTCTGGTTCAGTACTTGCACTTGAAGTAGTTGGTAGAGATGGCAGCAGTTTTGTAGGCAAAGCGTCAGGTCGTAATTGTGGTTTATGAATAATCACCGACTTTTCAAAATGAAGACAACACACAAAATGACTACTTGACTTGGTGCCTGGCCTTGCTAATTCGGGCCTACCAATCAATTCAGCCCATGTTTTACGCCTGAAAAAAATGAAAATAGTAAAATAGGACAGGTCTAAGGAAGGAGATCGGTACCTAGATAAGACAGACGGACAGAGACACAGATATGACGAATTTATAATAGTTCTTAAACTAGACAATCCCAAAATCTGTATCAGGGTTATTATAATTTGGTTACAACATTTTAAGTTCCATGCATTGAGTGCAAAATGGTCAAAGGCAAATTTAGTCTTTACAAAAATTATTATTTCAGTGCAATTTGGTCACACCTACCTTCCGACCCGCTCAAAGTAGGGTGTCCATAAGTTTAATATGAAATAGGTGATGTAGACACCTAGCAATGTTCTGTGTGTATATATAGCGCTTTGTATTATTCTATAAAATACATTTATAGGATAATACATAGTGCACATAACACGTATGTGGGTGAATAATTGAAACATAATAAACATTCGTATTATTCATATATTATTACTATTCCACTATTATACCTATTTCACCTGTTCAAATGTTATAAACTGAATAAATCTTTTACTATTATTTATCATCAGTAAGTAGGAACTTTGCAAAATCACAAATAACTCTACCTGTGACCAAATGGCACTGATTAGGCAGTATGCAACAATGAATTTTAAAAAGATCTGTGACCAATTTGCACTCATTATAGGTACGGTGTGACCAAATTGCACTGTGACGTTTGTGACCAAACTACACTAACGGGGCTACCATACCATCGGGGTTACCATGACCAAATTTTATGGCAAAATGTCATAAAATGACGTTTCATTTTTTTGACACGCTAAAGTGAGCCGTATGCGAAGCGCATAAGGAGGTCGGATTCGCGACAAATTTTGTCACAGTTCTCGCCCTGCCATAAAATCAATCATGGTAACCCCGCATGATGTTTTATGGCAGCGCGAGAAGCGTGGCATTTTTGTTGCGAATCTGGCCTACCTTATGCGCTTCACACACGGTTCACTTTAGCGCGTCGAAAATATGAAACGTCATTTTATACATTTTGATAGCTAAACTCCGTAAAAACTGCTATAAAATATCATGGTAGCCTCGTAACCCAACCGAATCGCCCGTGTTTGTTTGTTTACGCTAACAGCGCGACAAGTTGAGACAGGTCGACGCGCCGTGCGACTTGTGTTTCTATGTAACAAAAATATGTAAATCTGTGTCTGAAAGGCAAGCCTTTTTTATTTCGTCTATGAAGGCAAGCTAATGCTTATTATACCTTTAAACCTGTTAAAAATAATTTTGCAACGACAAAAAATAGTAATAGGTTTATCACTTACCTTTCTTTATTGACAGGTAAATAGAAAAATGTTAGGTGTTTATCCCTTCTTTTACTGGATTTGCACCCATCTACAGCACATAAGGAACCAGACGGCATCGTAGGTACGCAAACGAATGAATAAAACAATTAATATGGTACAACGCGGGTGTACGCTTCGCTTGCGGCAACCACACTGAATTGGGCCCCAGGCCCCAGAGGGCCCGAGACCGCTCGGCGGTAGGTAATTATAGCGCGCAAGTACATGGAGTGACGGAGCCCTGACCAAACGTGAACTAAACGACAAAGTTCACAGTCGATTTTGATTGGCCGTAAAATTGTAAACCGTCCCTGATTGGTCGGTAATATGAATAGTTCACGCTGTAGCATAGAGTTAGGAAACAAACAGAGGAGTTGAATAAAGCCAACGCAATTTTGTTTGAGATCCAATAAGTAGAATTACAAATGGGATACATTCTACCCCAAAATTCCCGCGGGAACGTTTACAACGCAGGTAAGACTGCGTAGCGCGTGACTAGCAGTCGACATTAAATATTTACTTATTGTTGCATGGCGCAGATTTGTGACAATTGTGACATCTAGGGTTACATGTAATTTTAGCTTTTTTACAATTGCACTTCTTAGAAAGACATTGTCCATTTCTAATTTTTTTGCAATTGCATTGTTTCATGCCGGTTCCACCGAATGAAGGAGACATTGATGCTATACTTCTTAATTTAAGTGTCACCTGAAAGTTATGAAGGTATTTAAACAATTTCAATTCAGAATATTAACTTGTTTCTCTTGCTATGGTATAATACAATATGACAAATATTGTGACTTAGATGGTTGTTATTTAGTTACCATTTAACAAGAAATATATTTTTAGAACTTGGCACTTTGAGGCTACGTTAAGTAATGGCGCTCAAAATCGGTAATGAAAATAATGTAGTATATTTTTATTTTCAAATGAATACTAACCTCTGGTATATTACCAGGTGCAGCCGCTCTAGGAGAAGCATTAACAGCGTTAGTAGGCATCTCATTTGTGTTGTCTAAAGAGCCTCCGTCTAGCTTTGGGATTTCAACAAGTAAAGGCACATCAATACTGATGTCTTTAAATTTCTTAGTTGGTGTGGCTGTCATTTCATCAGCGACTCTTTTTAAATTTATGTGAGGTTGTTTTGTCCCTTGTACAACGCCTTCTTTGAACTTCTTCTTCCTCTTTGTAAGACATGCTTTGCACATATTAAGAAATATCGTGATCGCAAATATTGGTACCACATATTTATCTTTCAAGGCGTGCATAATTTTGTCTCGACGTCCGTGACCAGTAGCGATATGTGCGTCAAGAATTTTCTCGTAATATTTTTCTGTTGGAATTATTTGCACTATTGGATCTGAAATCTCCTTTCGTTTCATTATGAGAACCCTCTCGTTAGTACCGACATTCATCACATCATATTTATTCGCGTGATGGTATTGTTGATTTGTTGGTCGCCTTCTCTGAGATTTAGCTACATTAAATTCATCTATTAATTTGATTACTCTCTGAATTCTTTCACTTGTCCATTCTAACTTTTTACTATTTTCATTATGTCCACTGTAATACTTTTGTAGCTCTATGGTAAATTGTTTGCGATCATAATTGACTGGTATTTCAGCGGTTTGAAGAACTACAGGCTCAATTTCCATGATTATGAATTGAATATAGTGTCAAAAATAATATTTAATAAGTTTACACTCTTAAAGACTTTATGAAAACAAGAAAAATATAACACATTCGGGTACTAACAGTTATTTACCACTAAAACTCACTACTTTCTTTATTCACTGGTATAATTTTACTTGTATTCTTTGATATAAATGATATTTCACAGCATTGCTATACCATTTTAACTTTTAAGTAACTCAAAAGCGCCAAAATAGCGTTTGTTTATGTTCACCGGCTAAGGAATGACAGCCAAAGGTGACGGCAACGTGCGACACAATGACGTTAGACCAATCAACGCGTTCCGTTGCTTGCACCAATCAGCGGACTAGGTGCGTCCTGCCGCGCCGCTTGAACCAATCAGCGCGCTTGATGCCTTCCGTCACTCGCATGTTTGATGATGGTTTATAATTTCACGGTTTGTCACGGCCATATTATAAACTATCGTTAATAATTCGTTGAGTTATTGTAAATGGTTTGCACAGTTCACAGTAACAACATCGCAAAATGTGCACGAACGGTGGGCATTGTTGGTTGTGATGCGAAACACTCTATATACAACATTTATTTTAATTTTTAGCTTAAAATATAAGAGTAGGTACTTACTTGTGAAATGATATTCCACAGAAGGCATAACTCTCGCTTCTGCAACCTTTCACGCGGCAGTTTTTTACCATTATAATTATTTTTAGGTGAATTCGGTTTAAATGTAATTAACACATGAATTCCAATGACAAAAAAACGTTATAAATTTTAGGGATGCCAGTTAAAATACCTATTTCTTCAACAAAATACTTTTTAATAGCTGCTTGTAAATAAAACGATGTTTATCAAACATTATAATAATGTGTTTTGAAAACAATCAAAACTTTGTAAAATTATAATGCACAGGTAAAAGTTTTAAGGATACGTTCGCCTGTTGTGTTATTTTATTACCTAATGGCAACTGTGCGAGCGGGACACACGCCTCCGTTTAGTCAGCCCTTAGGTGGTGCGTTTTCTGTTTGGTTCGATTAAGTAAAATTAAAACTAAGCACTATGAGATAGACTTGAATATTCGATAACCGGTATATCATATTAAATCCTATCATACTAGCTAGCACAACTACCTGTGCATTCTGTCGATGTAAGAGCGGCAACTTTTGTTGTTTTGATGTTGATTTATAAAGTTAAGTTACCACTCATGTAAACTTAATTCTAATCTGATGATTATAAATGATTGTAATGATCTGATATAATAAAGAGATTTGAATTTGTAAGGATACAATCAGCGGCAGTGAATAATTCATAGCCACAATAAAGAAATGTTATATTTCAGTATCTAAATACATATCAATCACTACATGATATCAATTTTACCTACACCAGTCTACGCAACTGTTTATTTTTAAAACTAATAATGTAAGGTTAATACATATTGATTTTGTTGTAAAAACAGGTCGTCTCTACAACCGGTAGGTACGAGCGATATATTATACGAGATGTTCACTAAAATAACTCGCGTTTGACGTCACACGGTGGTGCCACTGTCAAGGCCAAACCGCGATGGACTCGCCTTAAAACTTACAACTCTTTTACGTATATTTATATATGAATAGTTAATCGTTTGAGACGTAACGTAGGTAATATGTTTTTGAAACTTTACCACTGTACTGGCTTCCGCTTTTGGACTAGTTTTAATTACGTTTATTTAAAATAGTAGATTTTTTAGATCGCCTCGAGGCCTCCCACATGGTCTAACGAGGGAAAAACCGAGTCCAGCTGCCTAACGTGCTCTCCGAAGCACGGTAGTGCTCAGATAGAACTACTATCGACCATCCATCCAAGTCGGGGTTGAGCTGCACGTTGCTTAACAATCACAATGAACGTAACAAAGGAAACCAGTAAAATGTTGACAGACGGCCACTCACAGTTGTTAAACGTCCAGCAACACCATTGATGAACCCAATTCGTCTTCCCATCTATTTCGATAAAGTAAGTAGTTTAGAATTCGCAAGAACACGTATGACGTCACAAGAGTTTTCAGTGCCAAGGCTTGGGTAACGTAAGCAGCGTTCGATCACTCGCATTTTGTAAATAAACTGATAAAAAACAACGCGTGCCTCACGACTTCGCATCTATTTAATATAGAACAAGATAATTGACTAAGAACGATTCGAGTGGAATACTTTTTTATAACACTCATTGTCATTAGGAATTAACATCTTCTTCATCGTGAGGATGGTAAACCTGACCAATCCTGGTATCACAGTTATTGAGCCGCCAAAGGCCTCTGTCATGGCTCATGCATGTATCGACTACTATCCTAGGATCCTTTACTAGGAATTAACATAAAAAATAAACATACAAATTCAAACAAACAAACCACTTGACCTCCTCATTATAGCAAACATAATATTTTGGACATTTACAGTCGATAACTAATAAAATCTTGTCATAAAATGTTTAAAATTCAAATATATAACCTTGAATGGTAAACATATAAAATTAGTTCAATGCCATTCTATAATTCCTGTTTACCGAATTGTAATGAAAGTTTATCAACGAATACAATGTAACAATGGGCCAGAGGACACTGGCTTTGGTGGAACACCGACTGTTGTGTAATCCATGGGGGCTTCCATTCTACAGTTACCCAGTATAGTTGTCTTTCAAACAGTTTCGTTTAAAATGCACTTTCGCTATTGATAATTTCCACTACAAAGAGATGCCGAATGCCGATACACATTTGCCGTATAGCCGGAACCAACCCGAAATCTGAATAACGAAAGTGAAACGGCATTCAGGTTAACAATGTCCAAATGTGTAGTTTACAACAATAGCTGAAAGGGTGAAATGCAATAGTCGGTGCAGTAAAACAGAAAAAAAAACGGAATCTTTTGAGTGTCATAAAACAAAACACCGAAACGGAGTAATGTCATTGACGGTAGCGTCGGGCATCGGGCGAACGAAAAGGATAACGGAATTATTATAAAACTTTATGGCTATAATAAACTTTTACTTTTAACTGTATTAGTTTATGACCATAGATAGAGAGATGCCAACCAAAGCGCTGTGTACGAAAAAACCTAGACGTATTGACGCATTAGAAAACTCACACAAAGTATTAAAAAAAAAACAATACTTCTCGATGAGTGCGTGTCACGCACACATTCGTTCGCATACTAGGCTGCGAATAATGTACGTACAGCACTACTACATACGCAATAACATGCGTTTACGATAGGGATTGATTATCGATAAAACGGGAATCGATAAGTGCTTAAAATATAAAATATCCACAGTGTAGGTACCTAATAACAATGAAATAATTTGAATTTTAGCATAACTATGAAATTGAAAAATGTTTAACATAAATTTACCTCATTAGCAATATTCATAGTGTTTGAATCGCTTTGATTCCTCCTCGAAACTATAGTTTCTATATCAGGTTCTATACAGGGCTCGTTCGCATATACAAGTCGTAGTTTTAGCGTAGGAATAGCCCATTCAAACATTCTTCGGCTGTTATATAAGGGCTTGAAACATTTGTCTTCAAAATGTGCTGAACAAATTGCACTTCGCTTTAGCGGCGTCCACTCTGGTCCTCTGTTTGTTGCAATTATCCATTCTTGTTTTATTTTGTTATTTTTTGGAAATCTAAAAGTTGTAAATATGTTATAAACGCACGTATTTACAGCCTTCATCAGGATATTATATATAACATATTTATTATGATATTAATACTGTGTTGTTTTCATTTATATGACGGGATATAACCGTGTTTTTTTACTGCATAGCAATCATTCGAATTAACAATAATATTGGTAAATAGTAAGTTATTTTACTTATTCCGTAGTCCATTTACATTTATTACTATCTGTTTCTTAACAACTATTTTTATCCTTTGTATAAAATTACTAAAAAGTCAGTTTTGATTAATTTTGACATTTGACATTTGACAAAACAAAATGACATTTGACAAATATTTCAATTTTGATACTTAATATCAAAATTGTCATATTGCTTCATCGACATGAGCACACTCAAAGCACATCTCTAAGTCTCGACTGCGAGCAGCGGCCGTACTACGCGATAGAGAGTATTTTGTTAGCTTGAATGTGCTCATTATCCATTGCGGTATCAGAACTCAACGTTCGAATAATCTTTAGTACTATGCAAGCATTGCATTCACACATAATATCTCGACTGGATTATCGTCTCATAATATAATCGTTCCGGACGCCATAATTTAGATGTTTTATTTATAAAAATGGCATCTTTTTAACACGTACCGATGGTATGTGATTCCATTTGACTTAAAGTTGCTAATTTCACTTCTATTTTTGCAGATAACCACGGCACAAGACGGCATTTTCACAAAATATTCCGCTGACGTCCGAACATGAACTGAATCGAACCACTAATGGCGCGATGTGTTTCGTTTTTGCGCATATTGCTGCGACACCGGCCCCGCCCCCTTTTCACATCTCCCTGAACATGAGCCGCGCATGTTTCTCTGTCTGTCTCTCTCTGACGTGCGCATGTTTTTCTGTCGGTCTCTCTCTGGCGTGCGCAAGTTTCTCTGTCTGTCTCTCTCGCGCATGTTTCTCTGTCTGTCTCTCTCTGGCGTGCACAAGTTTCTCTGTCTGTCCCTCTCTGGCCTAAAAAGTGTCTTTACCTTGTTTTCCGTCTAGCCCCCTTTCGCAACGCGCGATAAGGAACTTCGTTCCAAAAACCAGGTGTTAATTAAGTTATTCTAGAAAACGTTGCCATCTTTTGGTCTGACCCTCCTTTTCCCTCCCCACGCCTAGGATCCCTCCCTCCCCATAACTAGGGCCGAATCCCAACGTGATCAAAAGTGATGATGAGAAATATGTAGAGTATTCTAAAACAGTAATCTGAAAACAAACAGCGTTAGTTTACCAAACGTTGGAAATGTGCAAAATGGTTGACGTGTAAACGAGGGCAGGTCGGTGTGTGAACGCTCCCGTATGACTCACGCGATGGCAACAAAGACCGCCTCACCAGAGCTTGGCTCTGTTACGTAAACTGCACCTGAGCTAACATCCTTGTTTGCGCAATAACCACGGTAACACTGAACACCGTACCATCTTGTCGAAAGTATTGCCACCGTTATAAAACCAGTTCAATTTGTGCAGTTTTAAGTCCTTTCCACGATTTTTTCGTATGGTGTAAGCGTATCAATTTTATTATGAGAATTTGAGTTACGTAATACGTAATACACATTACAATTATAATAAAGTTAATATAATTTATCAACAGCCTTGGTTGATATTTAACTTAAATATGTGCGTACCTGTTTTATATAATTACCATAAACCAATTGTCGTAATACCGACGGAAAACCTGTTCAAATAGATGTTACATTTATTTCTAAACCTTGATACTCGTAGACCATTTTGGATGTATCACCTAAAATAGTGTTTTTTAATTTAATCTCCAGTGTTTTAAAGATTCAAAAACATACTTATACTATTACTTGTTAATGTGTCGATTAGGAGAGCTCGGGGTGCAGACGTATTTAAAGAAGCTCAATGTCGTTTTTTCACCCAAAAGGTCTAATGTTAGGTTTGATACCTATGATGAAACTAGGAACACAGTTTAACAGGAACAACACATAGGGACACTATGTATATACCGAAACTCCCACAAAAACAAGTAAAACGCAGGTGAAATATAAGCTGGTTGTATTGTCGGAACGAACACTAAAATACATACAAAGATGTACATGCATTGTTTGTGTGTTGTGTGACAGTTCGTCTACTACGTGATATAGGCCACCTAGACGACACACGAATAGTTGTAAAAGTTATAAATAGATAGTGATTCTTTAATTGAATGGATTAGCCGTCTATACTGTTGCGTGTCCCTTCGCTACTATAATCTTTAACAGCTGACGAGGTTGGTTCGTAAAAGTTAACAAATGCTTTGAGTTTTAAAAATGTAATTGAAACATGTAATTGAAGTACAAATGTGTCATAGTGACAAATGTTATCTAGATGATGAGACAACCTTAATCATGATAGATGAAATGATAAATAAATAAAATAGTAAGTAATGTCTACCTTACTATAAAACAAACATCAAAAGTTTGTGAGAAAGTATAAATCGATATTATTCTTTAAAGCAAAAACTACTAAACTGATCGGCATATAAATTTGTCAGAGATTGATTAATGAAATACTCGGAACAATAGTTTATGTTTCATTGGGATTTTCTTCAAGAACGGGTAAAAAGCATGTCAAGCCGCAAGGCGCTGCTAGGGAGCAATAAAATAGAGGTAATTCCTATGTTTACTAATTATACAAGACATATATCATCAATCGATGACTAGATTCATTTCGTCAACTCATACGTCACCGGCGCCAAGTAGGTCGACCGATGCAACGTTAGATGTTGGTTGACACACACATATATTAATTGTGATGACGATTTAATTTGATAACTGTTACGGAATCCAAAATATGTTCTTTTCAATACGTGTTTTGGCAATAGAATTAGGGTAGTTAAAATTAGTAATATATACAGATAGAAACACTTTATTGTACACCACATTAATATAGAACAGGTATATAATAATATCGAAGTTCTTTAAAGTATTAAAGAGGAAGGAAGGAATGTATACCTTGTTTATTTAGCGACACTACAGATAAGGAAGTAAACATACGAAACTGAGGTAGAATCGAAAAGGTTTAAAAAATTCCTTAATATTTTACATTGACCGTTAAGGCCAATGATTATAAATAGATTAACAAAGGACGTGGTCGCCTTGTAACTTGTTTTACAATACAATTAAACTAACACGATTATACATTTCGGTTATTATTATCGTTATCGTAGGTAGAAAAGTATTTGGGAGCAATAAAATACTTTTTAAAAACTAAAGTGAAAAGTTTTATTCACTAGGGACTGTTATAAACGTCCAAACTACGCTAAGGTTACTTAATTAATAATGTATGTATTCTTAAGACTAAAGTCATATTTCTTATCTCTAACTTATAGTCTAAACATCCTTTCTGGTCATGCGCCCACGCATTCCCGCTAGAGCTATGCACGGTCAGCATTATGTATTACTATGCGGCCCGGTGGGTGCATAACTCCTCCCTCATCAAGAGTGAAATTATCGGGTTCTACTATTACTGGATTCCGATGATTTCGCTTAACATAATATGAAAGGAAAATAATACTTATAACTATGAAAAATCCATATAGAAAAATCGTGGCTAAACTAACACTTTTGATATTCACTATATTGCCCATTTCACTATCACTTTCACTGAATGTGTCGCTAATTTTCAGGATGCGGGAAATGTGCTTCATTTCTTCCAGATCGATGTTCTTTATATTGATTACAGGTAAGGATGTCGGATTTTCAATTTTCATTTGAGGTAAGGTTGTAACGGCTGCAATTCTGAACTGAAGTTTTTCAGTAAAGGTGCGTTCATAGGTAAGTTCAATCTCATTCAGGTGTAAAGCACAGTTTTCAGATGTTGAAACAACGTATGTGCCCTGTAGTAATACTTTGTTACTCTCGTTTTCACATTTTTCAGTCATTATGGTTGAATTTCGCGTGAATATGATCCAACTTTCCATGCTAATACGCTGTACCTTGATGTCTTCAACTTCAACAGCATATGGTGAGCAAAACGTGAGGTTAGTCTGAAACTTCAGAAGCTGTTCAGCACATGTGGGAGGCTGAAACTGCGCTACGTTGTCGTCGGTACACAGGAAAGTAGCTGCGTCGATTTTCTCGCACGGCTGGGATACTGGCAAGTATTTGGAGTCTTTTCGCCAAAAGGTACGGAAAATCGGGAAATAATAACAATTTTCTCGTAGGAAATTGGTAAATGGGAAGAGGATATAATTTGTAATAATAGAAAACTATTTTATCTGTTAACGGTACTTCCATTATAGATGTTATTTGACTTTCCTTTACATATAGTAAGGAACCAGCTTTATTTCAAAGAAGATCTAATAAAACTCTATATCGCCCCAAAGGAATTCTAACCATCAGAGAATTCTAAAGAGGTGAAATCACAATTATAGATTGCAATGAACTGTTTAAAACTATCCAACATTTTAGTGACTAAAGTCATTTTCATTTTATTTGCAAAATTAGAAGCTTATGGAATAAGGGGAGTAGCCCTTAACCTCATAAAATCATACCTAACGAACAGAAAACAAATAACAGAAATAACCAAACTAGATTTCCTGTCTATCTATCATAACTGGTTAGAATCAAATAATTTAAGAATAAGTATAGACAAAACACACTTCATTACATTCAAAAATAAAAATAGTAACTTTAATTCCGTAAATATAAAATATAACCATGATCCTATAAAGAACTTCAATCAGAACTAACATGGAAACACATGTAGAACAATTATGTATTAAAATAAATAAATTTGCATATGCGTTATATATGTTACAAAAAGTAACTAACCAGTATACGCTTCTTAACGCCTATCATGCATATGTCGGATCTATACTTAAATATGGTGTTCTGTTTTGGGGTAACTCTACAGAGAAGCTTGCAGCATTTAGAGCCCAAAAGAAATGTATTAGGTCTATGTGTACACTTAAAAAAACCGATAGTTGTAAGTCATATTTTATAGAAAATTCAAAAGTAAACGCCATATTAACAAAATAATATTTCCACATTGCAGAACAAATAAATTTAATAATAGCTTGTTTTTTCTAGGCATCAAAATCTATAATTCTATTCCACTTTCAATTAGAAAAATAGACAGGACAGACAAGTTTAAACTAAAACTAAAAGAGTATCTTTTACTAAAAGCATACTACTCATTAGAAGAATTTTTTGCAGATAAACATATATAATAATTAATAATGTAACTAGGTCTAAGATGTTAAGTTTTACTCTATAGTTTAGTTGATTTTAAGTTTTAGTTTATTTTAGTTCCTATAGTTTTTGATTGTTTAATAGTTTATTTTAGTATTTAGTTTTTTTATTTTTATATTTTAGTTTTGATTTTATATTTTGCACACCCTTTGGGTTTGTAAATAGATGTAACAACTATTTACGCAAATAAATGATTTGATTTGATTTGATTTGATTTGATTTTCTTACCTAGAGCTCTTTCTTTCGACTCTATCATGGATATTTCCTTATCATAACGTAAAGCATCTGTATAATCTAAATTTCCTGAAAAGGGGCTTCCTGTCATACTTAAGCTTCTTACAAACTTCACAACTATTTATAACTAAAGATATTATTTCTTGCATATTATTCCAAAAATAGTTCCTTTTTATTCTAAACTAAGTTTCTTTTATCCCTCTATGACATGTTTTTCCCTCATGGTGTTTCAAAACTATTGCCTTCTGTTCGTTTTCGTCCTCTACATACACAACTCTTTCCGTACATTCATAAAACTCTACCATACCTTCCTTGAACAAACTTATAAGTATCCTGTTAAAATCTTTTCTGTGTTGTATCTCTTCGAAATATATGAAATATTTAATTTTTGGCTTTATATATTCCTTCAAAAATCTTTTAATTAATTCGTCGTTATTAAGAGGTAAGAATATTTCAAGAACCTTTTGCTTATCTCTTGATAGATCTTTTACTTGTATATCATCCTTAAACCATGTATGAACTAAAATTTGGTTGGGTTTTGTATCAATAGCTTCATTTAAAATAGGAATTCCTTTATTTTCTAATTCTACTGCGGAATGTGCTGTTACTGTACTGCCTGTTGATGGCGGAATAGGATATTTACATTCTAGCTCATCGTCACTAATGCTTATGGTTTCCTCACTATCTGATATTGTTATGGTTTCCTCACTATCTTTCCTTTGTTCTAATAAAGCTGCCCTTTCATCAATCTCTTTCAGATATTCTTTAACCTTTCGCTGCTCATTTACATCCACATTAACTTTCATTGAAACATCGTCAGACTCACCCAAAGCATTTAACCGTATCCTAGATAAAGCATCGGCATTTAAATTTTGTTTCCCGTTTTTGTAATAAATCTTAAAATCATACTCTTGTAATCTTAGCCGCCAACGCGTTAATTTACTGTTAGGCTCTTTTAGAGAATATAACCAAACTAAAGGTCGGTGGTCAGTAAAAATAGTAAAGGTATTGCCATATAGGTAAGGACGGAAATGTTTTACTGCCCATATTATCGCTAATAGTTCTCGTTCAATAGCGGAATATCGCTTTTCCGTGTCAGACAAAGTTCTACTCGCATACGCAATAGGTTTGTCATTACCAATAGTTCCTTGAGATAGTACGGCTCCCAAAGCCACATTGGATGCGTCAGTCGTCAGTATATATGGTTTTGAAGGGTCAGGATATTGAAGTAGCGGTGCATTGGTAAGTAACACTTTACAGCGTTCAAAAGCGTCAATGTATTTCTGATCAATAACTATTTGATTACGTTTCTTTAAACATGAAGTTAATGGTTGTGTTATCTTTGCAAAGTCCTTTATGAATCTCCGATAGTATCCTACGAGTCCTAGAAAGCTTTTGATCTCTGTAACAGTCTTTGGTAGGGGATAGTCTAAAACTGCTTGTATCTTATCGTTGTTAGGTTTAAGTCCTTGGTCAGTAATAGTGTGTCCCAAGTAAAGTACTTCTTTACGTAAAAACTCTGATTTGTCAAGTTGTACTTTAAAGTTCATTTCTCTAAGTCGTTCAAATACAGTACGTAAGTCGTTAATATGGTCCTGTAAACTAGTGCTATATATTATAATGTCGTCCATGTAAACCAGGCAATGAATACCTTTTAGTCCTCTTAGCAAGTTGTCCATCATTCTCTGAAAAGTAGCTGGTGCTGTCTTTAATCCAAACGGCATTCTTATAAACTCATAATGTCCGTCTGCACTAAATGCGGTCTTTTGTCTGTCTTTTTCGTCAATTTCTATTTGGTGGTATCCGTTTGCAAGGTCAAGGGTTGTAAAGTATTTAGCTTTACCTAGTTTGTCAAATAAGTCATTGATATTTGGTAATGGGTATTTGTCGTCTATTGTTATCTCGTTAAGTCGTCTGTAGTCAATAACCATGCGATATTTTACTTCTCCCGATGCATCCCTCTTTTTAGGTACGAGGTGAACAGGTGCATTCCACGGCGAAAAAGATTCCCTAATTATATTATTTTTCAATAACTTTTCTACCTGTGATTTAATTTCTGCAGTTTGTGCAGGAGGTTGTCTGTATGGTCTTACATATATTGGGTCTTCATGTTTTGTCCTAATAAAATGTTTCACCTTATTACTAAATGTCAGGGGTAATTGTTCCGAATAGAATATATCTTTAAATTCCTTGCATATATCGCTAATTAACTTTCTTTCTTCCTCATTCATATGTTCTAATCTAAGCCTTTTCAAATTTTCATCTAATATTCTATCTACTTCCGCATCTTTCATATCAACATCCGTAAAGTTAACTTTTATATCGCTTTCTTTAAACTGATTAACCTTAATGGGTTTTGTAATTGTGAGGGTCATGGGTGTTTCTAAAGTATTCTGTATGACTGTCGTAGCGTAACCATTATTGCAATTTACTATGGCTGACGGCATTCTTACTCCTTCACAAAACTTAGTGTAATTTAATATGGCCTGTCCAGAAAATTGATCTACTGGTAATTTTACTACTTGTTCCATTCGCGCGTCTAGTTCAATTTCATAATTGCTTACGTCATTTGTTATGGGAAGTGATGTTGATTTTAAGATTAATTTAGAATTTTTAAGGTCAATGACTGCCTCTAATTGCCTTAAAAGATCGTTGCCTATTAAACCATCATACTTTGTATCAACATTATAGACATAAAACTTGTGGAGTTGGTCACTATTAAAGGACGGCATTAAAGGTATATGAACTACTTCATTATGTGTACTAGATGCATGCGTACTGATGACAGTAAATGGTTCGTGCTGCCTATATCGACTATAGTACGCATATGCCTTTCGTGGACTTAAGAAAGATCTGGTACTTCCGGTATCAATCATTAATTTAGCATTTATCTCTGGAATATATACATAAGGTAGCTTTAATTTGACGTCACAGTTAATATTTACTATTTCCGGTTCGATGTTGAGGCTCGGATACAAAAATTTTCAACTTTCTCACATACTTTTTCATCGCTATTATTTCCTTGCTCACTTTCACACGTTTCAACTTGTGAATCATCCGCTATATAACACTCTTGCTCTTGCATACAGTTATTATAATCATAGTAATCGCAATTATCGTCGAAATAATTCGCATCACACTCTAATTCATTAAGACGGAACCCTTTAGTATTATTATTATTACCCTGCGGTTTGAGAGGTGGTGCAGTTCTCATTGAAACATCTGAATCTAATGGCTTATACATAGGTTGAGGGTGTCTATAACCAATTTGAGGTCGGTACCCGAACTGCTGTTGTTGGGGTCGGTACCCGAACTGCTGTTGTTGGGGTCGGTACCCGAACTGCTGTTGTTGGGGTCGTGTATTAAATTGAGATGGTTGCATAAATCTAGGCTGCATTTGCAACTGGGGTCTATAACCAAATGGTTGTTGTGAGTTAACAATTTTTGAAATCGGTTGGGGTAGTTTCATTTGATTATTAGGTATTCCAAACTGAAAACGAGGTGGAGTTTGTGACATTGGCTTGAAGCCATTAGCGTTAGATTGAAAACCTGTGTTAATCTGTGTACTCGGATGACTAAATTTAAATGGCATTGAGGGTCCTGATTGCTGCTTATTAATTTTATTTTTAGCGTTATACTGCTCATAGAAATTAACCTCTTCTAAAACATATTCTAAAGCTTTTTCTAATGTATCTGGGGACTTTAATCGCACTACTCTAATTAAATTTTCAGGCATATTGTATAAGAACACATTCAGGGACATATTGTTATATATTATGATTTTAGTAGATTTTAAATTTTCATCTGTCAACTGATTTACCTTAGATATGAGAACGGCTCTAACAGATTGTATTCTATTGCAAAATTCGAGAAAAGATTCCCCTTGTTTCATTTTCAAATTTTCAAGCTCTATAGCTATACATTCCTCACTGCGAGGGTCGCCAAAATGTTGAATTAACAATTCTTTAAATTGAAGCCAAGTTGTTACATCCTCTCTCTCACTTATTAAGGATGCCGCTTCGTCTGTTAACCTACTCGTAATTGTCTGCATGATATACATGTTTTGTTCGTCACTGCCATGATAATTATTTATTACATATTCACATTTTCTTAAAAATAAGTTTAGATGGCGTTTATTACCACCGAAAAATGGCACTATTTTAATAATTTCATTCGGGATTAACTTAATTGTCGTCATTTTATAAAACAATAAAATCTATTTAATACACTAAATTTAATAGTCTACCGATTTTTAGGTAAGCCAAATAAAAGTTATAAAGGAAGAAGTTCGATTCCTACTATAACAAAGAAAAGCGGGGAAAGGATGGCGAAAAATCTCACTCACCTGCCAGTCACCACCATGCTTAGGTATTGTCTCCAAGGTCCTTTTCAAATTTATCTGGTTCGCGGATCGCCACGGGCTGAAGACCGAACGCGCTTTTCACGCTTTTTAATCGTTTTTTCGCGCACGAATCAGCAGCACACAGTAGTGCGATCCTACCGGCTGCGCCAGAAAAGTATTTGGGAGCAATAAAATACTTTTTAAAAACTAAAGTGAAAAGTTTTATTCACTAGGGACTGTTATAAACGTCCAAACTACGCTAAGGTTACTTAATTAATAATGTATGTATTCTTAAGACTAAAGTCATATTTCTTATCTCTAACTTATAGTCTAAACATCCTTTCTGGTCATGCGCCCACGCATTCCCGCTAGAGCTATGCACGGTCAGCATTATGTATTACTATGCGGCCCGGTGGGTGCATAACTAGGTTGTTTCTAGGTCACATATACAAACAGGTTGACGTCACATACGTATTTAAATTTTAAACAAATATGCATATTACTTTATTCGGGCGCTGAGCGATAACGTTCGTTTTCATTGTAATTCTGTTCAGATGTCTAGTATCTAGCGGGTCATCAGCTGAAACTGCGATAGTGTTTGTTACATTATTGTAATGTTGCCTATTAAGTATTAAATAGTATACACACACATACACACAACGCAGTATTGTGTTCATTAAATTAGTTTCACTTGGCGGCATCTTAAGTTCATTTCAGGATTGCAAAAGATTGCAACCATTCTCACAATAGCTAATTCTACAATTAAAACTATAAAGCAAGCAGAAATATTTCTTCACGTTAAACATAATAACATTTGTAGATAACATTCATACACAAAGGAGTATTTACAGAGTAATTCACATACATACTGACTGTTAGTACGTATAGTATGATGTTGACGTCGGTCTAGCTAGATTGTAGCTATCACGAAGCCGGCGCATGGTGCAACTCAGTCTGAAACGACAATTACCTACACTACACTATCACAGCATTTATGGTATCAGCAATTAATTACATTATCATCAATGCTAAGAATGATATAAAGTAAACGATATTGTGGTAGGCAACTGCGAATGCGAATTTATCGATCGGGTAACTGCAAACTGGTTTGGTCCAGAATTTCATATTGCAATTATTTCCTTCATCAAACAAAGCTTTTGGCCAACGTTTTCGATTGGCACAGGAGGAAAATTGAATCCTTTGAAAGAGCATGGAACAATAAATCCATTGGCGCGGCATTAGTGGTGATTTGGCAGCCAGGTCGCGTCCGGCCAAGGACCAATGTAGGCAGTTCCACATCGGCATTCAGTGGGAATCGGTGCCTCATCGGTATTCAGAGCGGCGCGCGGCGGTCACAGGTTGGCATTCGCGAAACGTAGCGACACTACGTCATGCTTTAGCTGAGGTGTGTACGTGACGCCTCCAGAGACGGATTGCTATGCTTTCAAATAATAACAAATATATTATTCATCAATCATCAAAGTCAAATACAACGTGTTACACAAGAGAAACAAAACAGGTGAAAATTCTACACGTTTTCTCCATAATGATAAGGAAGTTTGTCATTAACTGTTTTTGCAAAAACTTGATCATTAAAGCGTTTGAACCATTAGAGAAAACAACAGAAACAGGTGATAACATCAGTTGCTAAGTATTGCAGGTGCAACTGACCAGATGGCAAAACGTGATCGTGATATTATAGAGCTATTGATTTTTACACATTGCCCTACGTTAAGTGCTATAACAAGATCGGCGTACACACCGCCCGCCATGTGAATTTAGTTAACTTTGCACAACATTGTTAAACAGTAGAACATACTGCTATTGACGCAAGTAACAACTTTTGATGATTTGCAAAACATCACGTTATTGCGGTCTTTTACCTCACACCTGATAAACAAACACTCCAAATATCGCACCACACCACAAATGAAACAAGAGCTGAAATCCGTTATTCTCCTATATTAGCACATGCTATTACTTACGTCACCATCAGAATTTGGTAAACGTTGTTGCACGCACAGTTGTTATTGGTGCAGTTGTAAGGAATGTGAATCTTTAGCTTTAAAGGTTTCCTTTATGCCTACGTGACTCCTAGTAATGGAACCTGTTCGTGAATCGTGACTAAGACTGTTTGCAGATTGCAATTTTCTAGAAACTTCGAATCTAGAACATTATTCCACTCTTCCAGAAATTATATTATCGATACTTGTTCTGATCTCATTGGATAATACTAGCCAGTTTGGGATAACCGGGGATTGTGCATTACATCATAGACACGACGCGATCAAGTATTTATGATCTATAGGAGGATACATCGCGTGGGAGTCGCTACGGACGTGATCTGTTCTCAATAAATACATTCACATATTTCTGGCACATATCTGGTTTTTCTTATATATTGTTGAATAACATATAAAATACTAGCAGTGCCCCGCGGTTTCACCCGCGTTATACCCGTTCCCGCAGGAATTTCGCGATAAAAAGTAGCCTATGTCCTTTCTCAGGCTCTGGACTAACTGCGTACCAAATTTCATTCAAATCGGTTCAGTAGTTTTAGCGTGAAAGCGTAACAGACAGACAGACAGACAGAGTTACTTTCGCATTTATAATATTAGTTAGGATTTACGATGAAAGACAAGGAATCATCCATATAAAAAGTCAATGTAAACATTTTATTAATAAAGTAAGTACTTATTCCCTCCCTCTCTACTCATTTTTACTCTTCAATATTTGTTAATATCAAAATATTTTGGTACAAGTCATATCTTGATAAAAGTACATCATTTAGTAGCATTTGGATGTACCGATATTTTTAAGGAGCACATAGTAAACCTATGCTTGCAGCTTTTCACATCAACCATACTTTACAACAAACACTGTACTCTCGACTGAAACCAAAACTTTGTTAATGCATTCTAGCGCTGCAGAACTCACGTTAACAATGTCATGTAACTTTGGCGTAGCTTTGTAAAGTACGTCCCTGGTCGATCGTTGTGATGGCGTATTCACGCCGCGTCCGAAGGACACCCGAGCACCGCATGGACAGATGCGCTCCGAGTAAATCGTGAGACGAAATCGTTCCAACCACCCTTTTCGTTACCCCCTATCCCGAAAGCTATTAGGGTTGCTAGGGTGAAGCTAAATTTTTTTGGTTCTTTTTAGTCTGTCTACCAATACCCACCGACATAGAATAGACATATACTAAACATTGAATGTGTTTTTGCTGCTGTCTATGCTCGTATTTTTGTTTTGTCCTTCCGAATTATTTAATTTAATCAATACAGTAAAATGTTGATAATAAGACAATTAAAGTATGAAATGATGTGATTGCGTGTAGGTAAAGCTTACGAATCTTGCAGTGATATAGTCTAACCGCTTTTTAGTAAAATGGTATTGTAATGTTTCAACCCTAACTCCAGCCAATAGTGTGAACATAATTGTGTCAGCATTAATAGTAACACATGGTAAGGAGAAAAGCGTAGCCGCTGTCACAGCGCTGAATACCAATAAGCTTGAAGCTGGTTCCATGAAATTTTATTAACTTGAAATTGCTATAGAGAGTGGTTTCGAGATATGAATACGTGGTAGGTTAGACATAAGTCAACTTAAAGTATGTGAACAATGTGTCATTTAATGATTCCACACGCCCGGTCTTGTGTAGATGTGTCATTTAATGATTCCACACGCCCGGTCTTGTGTAGCGAACAAATTTTCCACGTCAGGGGCACTTTTAACAAAAAGATCTTTATCTTTGAAGTGCATACATATTAGCAGTTTAGCATATATGATTGTTTTGACATTATATTGTAATGTTAGTGTATTATTTGACTTATAAAAAACTCCAAACTCCCCAAATTCTTAACCCATAGATTTTAAGTTACGCCACAAGGTGAGCACTGCAAAGTTTTCGGGAACGATTCCAGAAGTTTAATATTAACAATGCGCATTGCTCCGTAGTATAATGTAAGGTTAAGGTTTGTGAGACTTGTGCAGGGAGAGGTGGTCACGCTCGGCCGCTAGTCGGTCAGTGGCGTGTCGCTCCCACGCGCCATGCTCCGCGAGTCAAGCGCGAGCGACGCGCTTTCTAACCACATTATTAGACGAGCATGTGAGGCGTTTTTATACTTAATGTATTTATTATTACTATCTACTCAAGGCCAACACAGGTCTAAAGGATTGCAGCTCTAATGTAATGCAGCATGATGTTTAGTTTCCTACCCAATCTACATAATGTATCAGGATGATTAAAGTTTTAGTATAATGTAATGTCCAATGCAGGGCTTCTATGCTCACTGAAAATACAGAGACATAGTTACAGATCAGAATGAGGTTAGCTTATAGTGGGTTGGTGATCTCAATCCCTAATCATGTTTAAAAAGTAAATCAAATTAATTATTTGGCGTATTTGTTTCGCTATAGAAATTTTCAAAGTTAATCGCGTGATTAAGAAGTAATTTTCTGGCTAAACACGGTGTTTTAGCTACACAAACGATTTATTTGCGACTATTTTGAGGATAATAGATATTTAAGTGTTACTGTTAAATTCAGGTTCAGATAAATAAAAAAACAAAAACAAGTGGTGCACAAAGAAAGCACCGCAACACTTTCCCGCTACATACCTGAGCAATTACTATCCAATGCAACATTCATAATCTTGGAGCTTACCGTTTTAAAAGCGAGTTCTGACCGCTAAGCAAAAAACTAGAATCAATAAATAAAATGGAATGAAATGCAAGTCATCGTGTCGGTGAACGGAACAGTCACGGCCGAGAGGATCCGGGCGGGACGAGCGTCACATCCCGTGACGCTCGCGTCCCGCCGCCGTCACGCCGACGCGCCCTCCACGCATCGCCGCTTTCGCGCTCTGTGAACGCGCCTTTACTTTGCATAAGGCATTTGATGATTAGCAGTCTCGCCGCATCTAATTATAGTGCGTTACATTTGGATGACCATACAGGAAATTGTTTTATCAATGCAAAAGTTTGGTAATAATAATGATTGCAATTTTTGTTAACAGCCAGCGCAATAATGTTGATTAAGTTGTTAAGCTATATTACTTTAGTGACACTAGATGATTACATTTATGTGTAGCGCTAGTATATCAAGTAAATATACGTGAGTGCGTTATCATGAAACTATTCATAAAAGCCGGCAAGCAACACTGAGGAATGGAATTCGATGAACAAATATTGCCGCTCGACAAATTCCCAGAGACCTATGATAAGATACCTCATGGGTACCTGTTATCAGTTGATAACGTCAACATGTTAAGCAGATAAACACTGCAATAAATAGTTTGTATGATATGACAATGCGTCACGAGGATCAACTTCATGTGATAATGGAACTCATAACATTAATTAAAGGTATGGCTTTTGAAGGTGATCGTGTTGAACGCTTCTATAACTGACAGCTTGAAGGTCTTGTATAGAAAATCGTAGGAGCCGAAGAAAAAAACTTTTAATAAACAATACAATATACCTGTAAGGCGGTAGTTACTTCTATTTATAATTTTACGGTCCATAAATCACAAACGCGATAAGGATGAAGTAACCCACATAAGCGCAAAATGTTCTTCATTTATTTTCCAATTTCATTGTAAGCAACTCTTGAACCTGTTAACGAATGTTAATGAAGTCTGTTAGCATCGGTAAAGCAAAGACGTTTTGAGTCACAGAAGATGAAACAAAAAAGAAAGTGTGGTTACCGTTGTGCGACCCACATGGTTCCGCTATGCATTCGCTGCTGGTTACGTGCGGACACGGCTACACAACAAGACGTATGTATAAGCAAAATTTATAAATAACAAGATTTTACGCCCTCGACAATTAACTTTTTGCCTTAATTCCGGTACTAAGTTATTTCGGTTTTTATAATAGAAATGGATTGAGTGAATAGCTGTTTTGATAAATATTTATTGATGCAAATGAAGAACATTGAAGACTCCACTTAAACATGATAAGCCTCGGCAGTATCGATCCATTAGTTGAGTTAAACGAACCATTAGTAGACAAAAATAATATCGTTGACTAACTAAAATATCTAAGTGCAATGACCGTGCATTTACTTTATTGGAAACTGAAGCCTTCGGCAGACTTGGTCGCGTACAACGAGAATTTACTTGGCTCAACCTCCTTGCTTTGAGATCGTGACTAGGAAACGTGACCTCAGCGAATACAGACATTCTCTTGACTTGTCAGTCATCTAACAAACACTAGTATTTACTTTACGTCGCAACCAAAGAAAAGGTCAAGACACGCTCTTTTAGGACACAATATTTATCTTAGTCATTGCTATTATTCAAGCTGTATGCCTCGGCAACATTTTGGAGGTCTTAGAGATAAATCAATACTCTCTATTTTCAATCCGAATATTTAAGTTCGAGTCGAATAATAGATCATTCGGGAATAATTTATGGATATGTCTGGTAAATCGTAAAAATAGATGAGAGCATTCTGAAAGCGGCACCAGCGGGATCATTGCCCCGGTTGGGCCTTACACACGGCGGCGCGAGTGGGGAGTGAAGGTGTCTGCGGCCTTAACCAGATTCTGAGCGGTGACGTCGAGCGAGCGGTTAGAAAGTTGCCTGTGCTTGCGTCACGACGCATCGGGGTCAACGACCAATAGTAGCCAGGGCTGGCGCCCACTTCAAAATTAGTTTATTTTTGATTGTTTAAATACGTAACCGTAACCTACATAGGTAACTTGTATTTCATTTAGAAAGTGCAGTTTATGAAATTATTTTCAGAATATAGCGGCACAAGCTTTCTTTAAAGATCTGAAAACATTCTTATTGGGCTTGGAGTTTTAATTCAATCACAAAGTATGCTACGCTAAGTTAGTAAGTATGTGTAAGCTAGTAAGTATGTGTACGCTAGATAGGAGGGTCCAGGAGGATCTATTTCAGATCTCATACCAGGCTCATCTCATGTCAGGCAACATACCATAAAGTTGGCACAACTACAGCATAACGTTACATATCACCAGTTCAGAACTTATTATTATACCTCTAGTCATTTACTTCGGATTTTGTAATTATGAAAAATGGAGAAAAGAAATAAGTTTATTAATCATGCTTAACTGTAGTCAAAGATCAACGTTACGTCTTCTGTCTATTGCCTACTGCGTCATAATGAATGTTCGATTGTCGCCACCAGCATTGAAATACAATTGAAGCACACCGCGCCATCCTTGCCACGGTCGACTACAACACGTCCCGCTGCATAACGTAACCAGCCCCGCTCGTGGAGCTAAAAGGAATGTCTTCACGGCGTACTCTGTAACCAGTTACAGTAATACCTTCGAGCAATCTTACATAGATACCTTCATTGTTTCCGGGTTAACAAGTGGCATTCAAATGTTGAAGGTGTGGCGGAATATTGTGATTTTATTGTAATTCAGTGCCGTTACCTTCACGTTTATAAAACCGACTAAGGTTATGTTCATGATCCTTGAGTTTAATATTGACCTGTCTGTATCTATGGATTCATATACAATGCATTGATTAGTATGAGAGTAAGAAGTAGTTATCAAAACTAATGGCTAGTTGTACGTAATGTAAATATGTAATTTTATTTACTAAGAGAACTGATTAGTGAATGCAAATAACAGTCTCGGAACGTCAAAGTCGCAGTAATACAAGTTCCCAGCGAAGAGAGCGGCGTGTTACAGTATCTAGTTCTGTGAGTGTTGCCGCTAAACTTGATTCTCAAACAGGCTTCACAGGTATCCGTGACAAACGCAAGCACCTTTCTCTTTTGCTAGTGCACAGTTCCTTTCACGCACTTAAAAATACCACTCGTTCTCCTGTATTTAACTATTAACCATTTTAAGTAGACACGCAGCTACGGTTTGTACCCATAGAATTATGGCGAAGTACGAGGGTTCGGTGTGGCTTGTGGCGGAATGATAGCCGGTTCGACGGCCGGCCTTAGCCCACTTGACTGACGTGAAGGGGCCCAAACGCTCCCCACTAAATGCCAGCAGCGTCGCCGCTGCGCCGCTTGAGAACATTCTCAGAGCACGGAACGCTCGTAGTTCAATGAAATAGGGTCACAACACTTGAAATGCACGTTCTCCCATTCCACAAGATACGGCACGATTATAAAACTATGTGTAACCTATTATATCGGTAGTACTACGGGCGGCAGGACACGTAAACAAACATTAGTCAATAGAAACCTTGAAGTTGGATATGAATTATGTAAATGTATAAGAAAAACAAGAAACACGTTGTGTCGATAGTGATGATATTAAAATAAAACAATATTGAGTGGTGCGTGATTACAACAGTCAATGATAGTAGAATTGGAGTCAATCGGATTGATAGGAAGGTGGACAGCGGACGCGTACCTATGACATCAGCGTTTCGACAGCGAAAGCAGACATTCCACTATCAGGCGGCGTTACATAATCAATCGGCACACATTACATAACTAGACATGTGTGAATACATAAGGGACTGGAGGTGTTAACTCCGTATAAATAGAAGATTACTTAGAGTATGGAAATGTACCATCGACACATATGATTAGACCATTATGTGCGACTGTTTTAAACAATTTGTATATTTTCCACTATAATTTTCCAACTGGACATAATATAACATTACGTGTTGTTTTGTACAAAATGTTACGGCATTTTTTCGGTTTTAATATTTATGTAAAATAAATTAAAAACTTTCCATTCATTTATTACTACAACATCAATAACTTTGATCTTTTTTCCGAAATATGAATACAATTTTATATGATAGGAGAAAGAATACTTACCTGTAGTATAAAAATAGTATTGTTATGTTTATTATAATGTAAGTTTCTAAACGCAGTGTTAATATAATTTGTTATTTTATTTGAAATTGTGTTACACATGTAATAGGTTCAGGTAGCCTTGAAAATATCTACATATTCATTTAATTTATTTTCCTCATACACAATTCTATACAGTATTTTATATACAATGACTAGTTAGGTATATAAAAGAAATATACAGCGTATAATTATTTGTAGCCGCAACCACAAAAAAACCATTGTTACATATATGCTACAAAAACCATCAAAAGATGTGTGGCTAATAATAAAACTAATGAAATAGGGATATGAAGGCCGTTATTAAGAATTCAGTAAAAGTAAATGATATTCCAAATATGATATTCAATAACAATAGAAACTGATATAAAAGCGTGTTGGCAGTATTTGCAGTATGGTAGATACATACCGCCAGTTTTATGATAATGAGTCACACCCGGCCTTGACAGAGACAAAGAACAGCCAATGGCAAATCAACACAAAGCTATGATGGTGATAAAAGTGCACCTAAATGGGAATCAATGAATTTACCTGCTCGGAATACTAATAAGAATTTAAACAATATTATTTGAAACGAAATTCCTACAATTATGTATGGGCACACATGAATTGATGACTAATTTGTTATTTACTACAATTTCCTGTAAAACGGACAAAGAAATAAAGTTCTGTTTTATATTTTTATCGTGATTATGCATGCTTGTGGTTTACAATTACTATTATAACATAACTAAGAATTTCAGTAGGAAATATTGAAAGTCCTTTGTGTTAATATATAAATACAATAATCACATTATAAGTTCAAATGAATCACCAAGCGTCGTGACATCGGCTCGCAAGGTGGTATGACAACAGAACACACATGTAGATGAAAAATCACGCAATATCTGAGCAATGTCAAGTGTGTTATGTGATGAGTCACAGTGAATAGTGGTTAGTTAATAGCGAACTCAATTAACTACGATTTTACGATGGTCAGTTATAGTATTACGCAATTTAAACTGTACTGTGCTTCTGAGGACACGTTAAGCAAGTCCTTGTTCCACTGACTATGTGTTTAGATCTAAAAACTTCCGACACCAGGGTTGGCCCCTAACTTACCCGAAATCTATACTAATATTATAAAGCTGAAGAGTTTGTTTTGTTTGTTTGTTTGTTTGTTTAAACGCGCTAATCTCAGAAACTACTGAACCGATTTGAATAATTCTTTCACTGTTAGATAGTCTATTTATCGAGGAAGGCTATAGGCTACATTTTATCCCGGATTTCCTACGGGAACGGGCACAACGCGGGTAAAACCGCGGGGCGCTGCTAGTGAATGAATAAACTGACCCAATTAATTTGGTATGAAGTAAAGATTTTTATCATATGGCCATTCACTTCTCAACGTTGAAATGCAAAATTAAATATTGAATAAACGTAAACTGTGTGTGAAAACACTTCCTAATTACCCTAATTAAACAACTTGCAACTGCAAGAGTACATCAACAGAATAGATATAGCAGAATTATTAGACCTTACCCATGCTAGACTTGAACTGACTACGAAATTCAAAGTACGGGTGGCCAGTGGTGAAAATAGATTCATCGATTTACACAACTTACTAAAGATTATGTGAGTGGAATTAACTTTGTTTTAAAGAATTTATTTAGTTCTGTTTGTACAAGAACACGAGATAAAGTAAGTTGGTTAGTTGGTGTGAATAACGATCCCTTGTTCTGATCTATCTGAGTGTAACCCTTGTGCAGGTCTATGGTTGTGTGTAATGGCATGACGGCACCATTATCCACGGGTACATTGGCGCGTGCAATGTCATTGTCAAGGTCGAACCGATAAGACGTTCGTCATGGTAGCACGTTTAATTGCACATTCCTGCGATATCGGGCGCGAGCTACCGGTTGCATCACCCAACGTGATCGCAGCAAAATGCGCCGTTCACAGTTACGCCCTGAGCACCTAATGCCTTCTAAACATTCGACACGGACCAATCATGGCATTGTTTCTTTCAGACTACGTACTGCTGGTATTGACTGAGATAAAACAACTGAGTATTCTTAAGAGGTAAAAGACACGAAAATCTTAAAGGTAAGTTTCTATGTAACAACTCATCATATATATAACATACACTTAACTATCCTAAGGAATATTGAAATAACAGATAGTTCCTTATTATCTAGTCATAGCACAAATAAAATCGTAGGAGTAGCAATCAGTTTGGTTGTCGTCCCTGAATACGGATCAGCCAACACTATGAAATTGAAATCAATCGTCACGTGCCGAGTATGTTTTATAGGAATATGAACAATTGTGACTTGTGTGTTAAGAACATGTTTAAAACCAATCAACGGATCTCCTCGGAAGTCAGTACGTATTGTGGAAGTATCATCGGCACTCTTCAAGACTGACAATAGCTTTACGCAACCTTCTTAGATCATTGATTGAATAATTAATTAAGACGACCATTTGCATGCACTTTATGCTATGCATTCAGGATGCTCTTGGGAACACATAGAGGGTTTCAATAGGCGTGAAGAACGAAGGGATATGTGCTAGACTGCTAATGGGGTGCTGGCGAAATCAATTGATATTCCTGCGAAATACTACGTTTCAATAAAATCTTTGAAATACTGAATGTCTCATGCATATGGCCGTGACACACCTCGATTTGAATAATAGACTTTAATCTTATCAGGATATCGAGTAATTTCATAAGGAAAGAATACTAAGTCAGGTCTAGGCTTGCATCAATATTTGACAAGATGCCCTGATAACGTCTTAATGATAAGCAAACGACTATGTCAGTTTCATAGATAAGTTTGATTTATCATTCCCATTGAATATTTCAATTCTTAGGAAAGATTTACTGGAGTTTAGTATATCTATTAGGGGTTTGCAACTTAAATATGTACTGTACTGGTAAATATTTAAGATCATGTTTATCTGAACCAGGTTATCGGAGCCTCGAAGTTGCGTAATGCGATAGTTTACAATGTAGATGATGATGCAAACAAATATTACGTGACGATAATAGACTTCGGTTAACATCGCATAATGTCACGTGATTTTATTGAGATATTTTTTTAAACCAGCTTGACTACTATCGAGAACCATCGTTGGTCAATTACTTACGTTTTGTTGATACGTTTACAAACATTTGACTATTACGATGTGGAATATTTCTATGACTGTGGTCAAAGTCATTCCATTACAAAGAGTAATCTAGAAAGTGGATCAAGAATTTAGTTCTTTATATGTACTCTACTTCATTATTCTCCAATTATGGTTTCCACATGTTTCAGTAAAATGAATATCATGACCTTGGTTCAATTCCATTACCCGTGAATACACTCGGCATTTGGGACACAATAACTTATAACTTCAATTACCTTGAGTATTTGGGTTAAATAAATTAAGGGCAAAACGTAAATTACGTAGGGTGAGAAAAGTGTTTACTTTAGAAATGCAGCCATAAAACATAAGCGTGAATAATACTGATTGTTGTGATAAAAATAATAGGTATTTTTAGTATTGACTTTGAACTTGAATTGTTTAGTTATCAATGTTTTCCATTTAAAAAGAATCGTAAAGAAGGTATGAGGTTATGTAACACTTGTTATGATCGCGGTGATTTTGAACGGAGTTATGTAATCTCATTGGTTGGCCACGGGCCGCAACGCGACTTTACGACCAGATTTAATTTGCAGATATTAAGATCATATACATAGTTTGTGCAATACCTATGTTACCTCATTTCCGCAAAAATGCGATGCTATTTAATAAAATGAAATCAATAATGATTGCATAATTTTGTATTTCCTTGAAAATTCCTCACTTGATTATAAACGGATAATAAATAAATAAACCTACTGTGCTTAAGAGTTGGTAGGTGGTAGGTGTTGATAGGTGATCATGATAGAACTTATACAAACAAAAAATAGGATTTAGTTAAGGCATTTTCCATCGGAGTATGTGTGGCAAGTACATAGCAGTCTTCTAAATAAATAAATAATTAGTAAACAAAACGTATTTCCAAGGCTCTAGAAAAATGTTTAAAAATACAATAGCACGAAGTCGACAAAACGTTCAAATTATTTGAGAAGAAATTGTAAAGTCCTCGACACGTGATTCTATTAGTACGCGTGCCACGTCCATTGTTACCAATTTCTTTGAGCATTCCTCCAAGTTTTGCCAAGCACGTGAACAAAAGACGTGACTGCTGGGAACTTGGCGAATATTCCGGATAAAAATCTCCCGAGGGCCGCCGCGAATCCCTCCAAATAAAAAAACAGTTGTTGTGAAAACCCTCACGGCTTTCGTGCTCGTGCATAAACCATAAATAGAATTATATAAACGTGACTCGTAGCCTAGAAAGTCAGTCGTGCTGGGATTTTAAACACTTTTTAATGGTTCAATAGTCATAAAGTGTTTTCGTAAAACATTATCGATATTACTAGTAATTTTATAAACACTTTTATTAAAAACTACATTCTGTAATCAATACAACCGCACGTCGCATATCATTTATATCTACGTGATCATTTGCACCAATATACCTCGTGACTTTTATGATGGAGATAATGAACGGAACGATAAATGAATGTGAATGACTATTCATACATTTCTGTTGGCAACTGTGCTACTATTTCGAAATAAGCCTCGTTTATCTCCGCTATCTGATTAAGACAACGCTAAATGCGCGTTCGTTTTCAATGTTTATTATATTTTAATGGCACGAGACACTGTACTACACATACCTACCGCATACACATGCTGTTACTATTTGGACCATTCACTACAACTGAACAACGGGAATTTCGACGGCCAGATTATTTACATAACACACGATGACGAACTCTGACTAAGGGAAAGTTGGTATCTATGGAAAACACCAAATCCCAATTTTTTTAAAGGAAGTTGCTTTAACGGATTTGCGTCTGAAAAACCGGTTGTAAACACACATAATGGGTTCGGAGATGTAATAAACAAGGAAATGGTGTTCGGAACAGCTTGCTTGGCCGATTGAGACGGGAGCACGAAGCTGCGCGGGCGCACCGCGGCCGTCGACCCGGTCGCTCACCTTAGGGCGTGCCCTTCCAGTAACTACGTATTTGCCTTGCAAACGCATTGCACGTGAAACTAACGCACTTTATGGCACGTAGTCTTTATTCTAATTACTTGATTATATAAATGAGAAAAAAAACTCTGCGAGTTAAATGTTTACGCTTAAACCACTGACCGAGTTTGATTAATCTTGTTTGGGCATGACATGAAGACGATATTCCCCGAATTTTCAAACGAAATCATGTTAACCAAATCAAAGGAAAGGCGGGCGAGTACCATAAACAACAAAATGTGAATATATTCTTAAGCTGGCAACCAGACTTGGATTTTGTATTTCAGACTCAGAAACAACTTTTAACATCAATTAGAGTCACGTAAATTAGTTCTAAAGGAAACCTTTGTTACTAAGACACTTACGTATACGTATTAACAGGATACGACTGCATTCATGAAAATGCTAAGCAAACATAGAACCTTGTAATTTTAAACTTCTACAGATAACTCCTACTATAGCACTCAATTGTTCTATACTATGACAAAGTATTACAGTGCACAAGAATTTCGTGAGCTTTATATCATTTTGTACATAGTCCTATCGGTTCATTGTATTAGAACTGGATGGGATGCCAACCCTCGTATCAAGTCTGTGATATCCTTCTACGGCTCGATGTCAATTGGCAAACAGGATTACAGCTAACGAGTCTCGCTATGGACAGACATTCTCTTCGGGTACAACTTGTCAACTAGTATTTAATGTACGCAACGTGTTATTTTAATTCGTATAGGTGTTCAGTTATTTAACTTAATGATAACTGAACCATACTTCGGAGGGCATATAAGGCAGTCTGTCTCGATTGTATCGTCAGACCATGTCGGAGGTCTTAAGGCGGTCTTAATACTCCGACACAAGGGTTGGTCGGGTTGGTTGATTACTAAATTATGGGCATTATTTAACTGAAGGTATAGTTACAGCTGCATAGCTCGAGATAACTATAAATATAGAAGACCCTAACTTGAAGTCGTTTCACAAATGAATTGGAGTTTGTACCTATAGTCTTTTTAGCAAGGTCAGGATAGGCCAGAATACTCTTTCTCTTACTCTTTTGGAAATGTATCGCATGAAAGAAACGTTGCCGTTTTGGTGTAACATGGCAAGTTGACAACAGACATACATAACATCCACTTCCACACTCCACTTCCACTTCCACACATTCAAACAAAGATTTCTGATTACTATGATATCATAGCAAGTAATAATTATAAATGTAGCTTAGATTAATAAAATAATCAATAGGTCTTCATACAGGAAATCCCCAGAAACAGTGTATAAACCCGCGTAACGACATTGCTAATCAGAACTCATTTGTGAATTACACATGGTATCTAAACTTGGGGTTCGCAGTTCGCAGGCCTTAGATATTCCAGGGGATAAAACAAACATTTTCCAATATTCTCCTAAAGACAAGGTCAGTACTGTAAAAGCTGAAGCACTCACATCTCCCCAGGGAACAGTTAATTGGTTACATTTTACAAGAACATATCTCATTGTGTTTCAAGAAGTTTTATGCAAAAGAGGTCCGCGGGTAACAGTGAGGTAGTATGCAGTGGCGGTATTTAAAGTATTTTATGGCAGTTATTTCTTCTCCTATAAAAATAAGTAATAACGTGTTAGAGTGTAAGTAACTTGTAAAATATAACATTACCAGTTGTCGAGCGTGTCGGTTTGTTTATAAAACGTCTTGATACATCATGACGTGATCTAATGGAGTGTCTGCCAGGCCGCTGACGCATCTCAGCGATTGCACTCGATTCGTATCTCGTATCGAGACAAAATCACATGTTACACTGCATTTGTCACTATAAATAATATATGGACGACGTAGCACCGGTTATTGTCATTCAAGTACGAAAATAAAACATATCCATTCAGTTTTTGATACGTGCGCAATTAATGTAATGCGTAACGCGCTGTACAATAAAATCATTCATGAAATGAATGTGCACCTTAGTAGTTTTTCTTAGAACTTTCATTACATTTTATTTCGGGGGTTGGTTTATTTTTCTGGATCAAAACATTGGTAGATTACATCAGTCGATTTAAGATACGTAATCAAAAGTATAGAAAAACCTTACATATGTTATAGATGTCCAACTTGGTTTTGACGCAATAAGTTTTTTTGAGGAATCGTACAGATTCTGTTATAGTTTAGAATTGTTAATAATTCTAGACTATTACAGAATCTGTACCAAACATACTGCCAAGGGTTTGTCATTTAAGTTATGTGTTACTAAGCACTAACTTAAGTTTCGTTTCCATTGCACCAAAGTCCGGTTTTCCACCATACCAATAATACATTATCATACACCACATTTAATCTCCAATTAGCATGTTCCTAAAGCTCGGTCCGCGTGTGATCGGTGCTAACACAAATGTGTCTGTGACCTGTGAGCTGGTGCCAATTCACAGTTCTGCTTGACGTGGATAAATTAAAGGCGGGAACACGAAAGATTGGAAAACGGAGCTAGCTTGCCAATTAACGGCAAGTGTAAGTAACATTGCTTGATACATACAACAATAGGTGGGCTTAAATATGCCTCAGTTGTATTATTAGCTTTAAAGGATTGTAAATAAAAAGGTTGTAAGACAAACATGATGATGTAACACGTCTGTCTTTACGCCAACCAAGCAAGAGGCTGGAACGTGCAAGGTTTCATTGTACTAATCTTTTGCTAGCAACTATTACACAGGCGCAGTGTTAAGGAAGCATGTGTAACCGCCTTAAATACCAGTATATGGAAGAATATCACAAAATATTTTTAGGTAACAAACACATCAAACTTTTTCAAAAATATTATCCCATATCTATTTAGATGGAATCAAATCGTGCATTCATAAGTGTTGAAAACAATGTCATAGACAGGAGTCAGCGAGCCGTAGATTTACAGGAATAGCTTGGACTCTTGCCAGACGTGAAACACGGCGTGGAAACGGAAGTGACGTCACCGGCCCGTGTCAATACACTGCTTGGGTCGGTCTCATTCAGCCTCGGCGTTATGTTACGTAGTGACTGTTATCTAATCTACGGCTGATATGAATTGGTACTTGTACAAAGCACGCAATGCGAACATTAATCACAATAGGTTGAAGCTCTACGAATCAAGGTATGTAGGTAAATGTATAAACTTTTGAAACAGGTAAAACATGTATCTTTAATAAAAAGGACAAATATGGAATTCGAAATAATAAGAAATCGTTTTAAGTATTGTGACTGCGATAAAATCTCATCCATCACATTAATAGCTTTTGCCAAAGCGACGTCTTCCCTATTAAACCACTAGGGGTTTGTTTCTTGCAACCTCTATCAATAAATCCCTATTAAAAAGTTCATAAAATGTTTACTATATTTATTCGCTGATCGTTGTTATATACTCGTACTTACTATTGGCTATTGGGAACGCATAATATTGTAACATAGCTACATATACTTATACTAATACTGATAAGTGAATATCTCCCGATCTATCTATAATACATGTAAAGTTGAGATGATATATTTAGAGGGTGTTTCTGATACATAATATGACGAGTACATAGTATCTCGGACTCCTCGTGGACCCTTTGTTTTGTTGTCCATAAAATAAATTATGATTGTCATTACCTTTTAACATACATCAATGTGGCGAGAAGAGGATAGCCGATTATGAAGCAATCATTCGTATTGAATATACCTATACACATAATTATTCGCTTTCTCTACATACAACCAACAAAAAAATACATCAAATTAATCAAGAGACTTATCTTGGCAGATCTCAAAGACTATAACATAATAATTTAATTCAATTGAATTTAGTTGTACGAGTATTTATAAGTGACTAGTACCTGTAATATTATAACGTATTTACTTTTATTATTTACTAGGGCGCCCCGCGGTCTACCCGCGTTATACCCGTTCCGGTGGGAAAATTAGCTTTCCCGGTGAATATGGCTATCCATTATAAAAATAATTATTCAAATCGGATTGTTAGTACCTGTCTTTAGCGCGTTCAAACAAATATAATGAAAATAAAATAAAAACCAATAATCAAACTCCTCAGCTTTATTACACTAATAGAGATGACCATGTTATTATTTAATGCCAAACTTTTAACTTACATCTGACTTTTTTAACTAACTTACAAGATTTTTTCGAACTTTTAAAACTCTATTCAAACCTAATCAATAAACAATTTAACTATACAAAAAGTAGGTATTTTAGTATAAAAAAATAAAAGTCGGTATTTTAGTATAAAAAAATAAAAGTCTACTACCAGCTAACCAATGTGCCTCCTGTGAGGATTGAACTCACGACCCCTGGTTTACGAGACCAGTGCTCTACCACTGAGCTAAAGAGGCGTCGATTGGGCAATGCGAAATTGGCCATGTGGTTGTTTTAGCCCTTGCAAGGATTTTGTGGACAGAATTATTGGTGATATTATTATTTTTGGGCAGTTTTTGTATCTCACCTCACAAAAACTATGCCCTAATGTTAGTTAATAGTTGACCACATTTTGAAAACTATTTTATATGTTACCTTATTGGGTATTTTAACTAATAATACGATTATTTTTTCAATTATCATAACATTAATATTGGCACAACTTGGCTAGATATGCTAGATATGCTACTTATGACTACATTATACATTAAATAACTTTGGATTGCAATCACTTGTGTAAAAAATAAATTAGTTTTTAAGTAATTACAAAATAAATTATGTTTGAATCGTAAATTGTGGCTTACCTTTTATCAGACTGCACAGAATCTGGAAAAAATAATTAAAATAAAAAGTCATATAAAAAGAATTGGGCTGCCGAAACCAGGGATCGAACCAGGGACCTTTAGAACTTCAGTCTAACGCTCTCCCAACTGAGCTATTTCGGCCACTGAATGAGGATGCGAAATTAAAAAACACTATCATTTTAGAATGTATACTACGTTCACAGATAGAGACTTCGCTTAAGTTTAAATTTTTATCTGACGTTACATAAAATAAAAGTTTAGTTTATCCGAATCTATAGTTTAAATACAGCTTAATCTTAAGAGACCAGTTAATACTATCATTATAGGAATATTCTTCTTATTCATATTTGAATATTCTTATTTCTTATCAAATAACAAGCCTGTGAATAAATATTTTGTAATGAAAAATCAATAAAATAATATAATTATGTATTTGCTTTTGTTAATTTTATCCTTTAGAATACTATTAACCAAGCCAAATATTTACTACTAGCGCCATCTCTGGAATTCAGGTGGAACTATTTGACATTGTATGGAGTCTACTTGGTTCATACCTTTGGTAAGTATTTTTACTTGATCAAATATAGAATCTTAGCCTCATGTTTTAAGGGCCCAGGCCAATGAGGCTACTTAAGTCTGTGTCCTACTATGTATAGCAGCACCCTTATGTGCTTTTTACCCATCCCATTGCAATTTTAGGGTGAAAAACAGCCTACAATCATTATAGGCTATTATAGTATAATATAACCTTCCCCTTGAATATGGCTATCTACTACAAAAATAATTATTCAAATCAGATTGGTATTTCTCAAGATTAGCTCAAACATACAAATAAACAAACTTACAAATTTTATAATATTAGTAGGTATAGATTTAATATAATGTGACTCAAACTTATGGTACTGGGTTGTTCTGAACCAGATGGGGGGCACTAGACCGTGAAGTTGTTAAAAAGGTGGTAGCGGTCAATAGCAGTAGCTATAGGTTTGACAAGCATATTGTTTTAGTCACGCTTCAGAAGTGTCAGCCAGTGCTTAGGGGCTTCACATTTTCCCTCACCTGTTGAGACCTTCACCGTCTGTACAGCTGTTTCACATTCCTCCGCCGACACATCATCAAACACAACACCACACTTTTTGTACAAATGACTTTGAAGCTTCATCAACTTCTCCGTGTCTTGGTACGACTTGATCTCATTCTGAAAGCATGAAAGTTTATAGTTATTCATCACTTTATAAAATACTAACCACCCCTGCAGTTTGACCCACATTGTACACATCCCCATGGGAATTTCGCGATAAAGAGTAGCTTATGTGCCAAATTTCATTCAAATCGGTTCAGTAGTTTTGGCGTGAAAGTGTGACAGACAGACAGACAGAGTTATTTTCGCATTTATAATATTAGTTAGGATTAATGAGGAATTATTGTTTTGATATTATTAAGTTTTCATCCTGCAGTAGGTTCTTATTGCTCTCTACTCCTCATATACAACTAGTAACTCTACAAAGTTGTTTAATGGTTACCAATTATACATTTGTTTTAACTGAATAAAAAAAATGAGAAGGCTTCTATTGGTATCAGATAGTTCACCAACATGGTCTATAATAGTGTGTTTTTATTTAAATATGTGAAGGCTGAGGCATCAAAATAGTAAAACTAAATAACTTCATACCCTGAGATCATTTAGTCTTGAAGAAGACAAACTAGAGTAACACTGACTCCTGTATGTTTCCGACAGCGGTTTTGATTGTCGTCCTAATAAAGGAACAGAACTCTTTGGTCGCATAGTCCGTATGTTACGAGCCTTTTTGGTTTCTCGAGGTTTTCCTACATTTTTTGTCGCTGACACCGGGGGGTTCATAGATTTTAGAGTCCTACGAGGTTTCACCAATAACGTTCGTCGCACATGAGTTTCAGACACAGTTTCAGGTATATAATCGTTTAGAACAGTCGGAAGATCACAATAAACACTAGAACCGAAATTCGATGCAGGCGTTTTCGCGCCAACACGCACTGTTGAAGGGTAATCATGCTTCTGTACGTTAGAACTAGAAGCTATGCTAGACTTAGACTGGCTAAATACACGGGGCATCACTCTGTCGTATTTCTTCATCTTGTCCATCACAAACAAATGTTTTTAAATGCTCACAATCGCAATCAAAATCGACACAAACCAAAAATATCAAAATCAAAACAATTGTTTGTTGTGATTGTAAACACAGCCAAGAAACTAAAGTGAAAGGAAGAAAACAACTGTTGTTAATGTTAAAATTACATTGACATTGTCAAATAAGTTATTTTTGACAGGAAAAATATTTGTATGTTCCATAGATCACATATCACAAGAATAAAATCTGTCAGACAGAATCAATGTCACTATACATACATGTCAAATTTATCAAACAAAACAGAAACACATGTACGTTGTTACTTCCCAATCTGTTTACTATACTCTATGGTTGTTACGTACCTACATTTTATAATTTTCAACTTTACAAATCTGAATGAATTCTGATGATTCGGAACAGAAAATAAACAAAACATAAGTTTAAAAAGGTATGTATTTTAAAACAATTAATCGAATACACGTTAAACATGTTTTTATTTCCAAAATACGTAGGTTTTAAGGCCGTATGCCCATTATTACTAGCTTATACCTGTTAATATTCCAGCATGTAAGTTTAATACCTTTTTAATACTTTTATTACATACAATTACAAAGTTATTACAATAAAATATTATGTTTTGTATAATTTAATTTCCTATTATACAGATTATTGCAATAAGAACACATTGTCCTTATAAGAATAAAACAATAACTTGAAAATGAACAATTCGAGTATAAAAACACAACAAGGAGGCAAAAAGGGCAAGTCCTCAATAAGTCCACCGCCTTTTGATGTCGGAAACTACTTGAAGGAACCAATAGGTATGTTATTATATTGGATTTGTTTTTAACATGCCTAAGCCTTCTTAGGCAAGTCTTAGGCAAGTTAAAAAGACCCTAAAATTGTTAAAATTAAACATTATTTTCATTTTCCTTACAAGATATTTCATTTTGTTCCTTTATTGAACTTCAGCGCAATAAAGAGGTGTGTCTATAATATAGGTTGTTTTCTTTCCATGGGGTATGTTCTCAGCTAAATTGAAATAAAAATATCAGTCACAGAAATTAAAAAATTTGTTTATACTTCAGTCTATTTATATTGGTTTCCGTTAATTGACTATACATTTTATCTTGATAATAATGCAGCTTTTTCTCATTTACAGATGACAAGCACATAAATATCACAAAGTTCATAAAAGCTTCAACACTAGATGAACAGTTGCATCTTTTGAAATGCATTCTGGAAAGTGTTAAAGATGGTATTGAACTGGATGTCAATAAATTCCTCGTTACTCTATTCTTTAATACTGAAGCTAAGCATCCTATTAAGAGCTGTATTGCCAGGTTTGTTAATTGAAATAACTAGAATCTCTATGGTCTCATTTACAGCATACCTTTTGGTATAAAAAGTTGCCTTACTCATGAATGAAACTAATAAAAATAATTAATCAAATGAAATTGATAAAAATTAGAAACAGGTACAACACAGATAAAACCGCAGGGTACTGGCATAGTTATGTGATATTAGGGTAAAATTACCAATAATTGAAATACTATATCAAGTGTTTTTTGTTCTAGAAATATAAACAAGTGTAAAGAGATCCATCAACAATTCAGTGAAGTGTTATCCCAAGAAATCATATCAGTCATAGACAAAATTCAAGACAAATCCAGTATAGATGAGATCAAAGATAACTCTAATTTAATTTGCAAAATATTATCCTGTGCTGAAAACTTTCCACCAGGCACTGATGCTATTATGAAAGTTGTAACACGACTGTACATGTTTTTATTAAATAATTTGAAAAATGACTTCAAATATCTAAGGTAAAGTACATATTGGTGTATTGAAAAGATAATGTTTTGTTTCTTGATTAACTCAGAGATATGAAAAATCTTGAACTGAGAAGTTTTAGCTGTTTACTAATTGCTTTAACTAGTGGTAGTATAAAATATATACATTTCAGACATTTTATTTAAACTATGCTCTAAATTAGGTGCTTGCATACCAAGATGACCTTTGACAAGTCTGTTGGTACATTGGTTGTGAGAGCTCTTACTCTGTTGACGGTTGCAGGTTCCATTGGTTCCAGGTTGCAGAACACTTGTTCAGAAAGCAATAATGCCAGTAGTAATATTGTTTTACCCAATCTCTTTCAGTGAATGTAAACAGTCTTCAAACACAGAAGTCTACAACTCCATACAAATTACCCTACGACTTTTACTCTACATTATTCAAAGGAGAACAAACTCCAATGATGGATTATCACCATCTTCTTTATCAAAGTTAACAAGTTGTATAGAGGATACTCTGTTGAATGTACAAATGCCCATGGATACCAAGTCCGTGGCAGCCATTTTGTTATTGGCTGTTTTAGACGGGAATGATAAACTGGGATGGTATGTTGTAAGTATGATTTGAAAACTAAAATTATTATGTGTCTTGTAAATGTCCGATGGTGCTGTTATATAATTATTTGACTCTTGCCAAAATAGGAGGTATTGCCAACTATTGCCTTTGCTCTATACTGATTGTTCTTGGCCTTAACCAAATGTTAAATCAAAGCTCTAAAATATTTAGGAAATATATTTTCTTTCAGTTGCTATATGGTGACAGTAATATAGAAAAGGAATTTCGAGACAAACTAATGAGTGACGCGACAGCTAAAGTTTGCATCTATTCGGCAATCCTCACTACAGTGCCCGTAGCAACTTTACAAAATGAAGTATACGGTTCATCGCCGCTTATATTGTGTTTGGAGAATATCCTGGAGGTTTCTGAAAGGTAAAGATGTTATTCTTAATTACAACTAGCGACCCGACATCTTTAGTAAGATATATTAACACGCTAGGTTCATTTTGCTTCCGTCACACTCAAAGTGTAGAGACGTTCACACCCTTCTCTGTCTTATAGGTACCCAGACAACACGGGTATAGCCGTCTCTTCATCTCGAAGCATGCATCACGTTAGCCGGTTACTGTCTAGTGTAAGCGAAAGACAGATAGACAGCTGCAGCGGGCTGCTGGCGCGGGCGGCGTGCGGCAGACTGGACCATGCGGCGCACAGTGTGCGGTACCTGGCCACTGACACTCTGGCCAACGTGCTGGCCAATGGAGACGGTTAGTGTTGTGAAGTAGCCTCAACTGTCTAGTGTGAGCGACAGACAGAAAATTGACACATGCCTAAATAAAAAAAATTACATTAAAATTACATAATTCAGTCCGAATTAAACTATATGGATCGTATATTGGAACAATCGGGGACTGACTAAAATTTAAATGCTCCAGAAATTTCGTTCTTTTTTATTTTGTCTGAAGTTACCATATTTTACACTATTTTTCTTCCACAGTCAATTCCACCACTGGAGTATGGGCTATCCTGTCCTCTCTAGGGCTGCGCTCGCGTCCGTTCCACGCAGCGGCGGCCGCTTTAATCACGAGGAGACCGCTAGCGGACGTTAGGGGACGTATAGTCCCCGCGGACATTATACACGTGTTGCAGGAACAACATGTGCAGGCGCAGGTATGACAATGACATGCCGTTGATGTTAATGCTTGGCCAAATTTTAGACTACTGCATGTTCTTTAAAATGTCAATTTAATTTGTTTTGATTAGGTTCATGTAAGTTACAAAATGAGTTGACCGCGACTTTGTCAAAGAAGTAAAACTTGTAGTGATTATGGTACTAGTAGCAAACTTAAAAAACGTATAAAGAGTGCCCGTGGTCCATCATGAAGTGACCATAGACCAACATAGAATGACCGTGGTCCAATAAAGCCTCCGTGGTCCAACATAGATTGCCCGTAGTCCACAGCTCCAGTAGTCCAACTAAACAGAACAAGCTTTCCTTTACAGGCGACATCAGCACTAGAAGCTTACATAGAGAAATACGTGAAAGAAGGTAGTTTAGAAGACGTTTACAACGACTGGATCCAACCAATACTTCAGCACATCATACGCGATGCGCCGGATTCACCTGTCATTACTATTATGGAGAATTTACTCATCAAAGCTGTGAATTTAAATGGAGATGTGTTGAAATATGTGTGGGTTAACTCTCTTCTGTGTTAATTAGCTAATAAATTAGTTTAGAACTAAAAAAAAAGAATTAAAAGCTATACAATTCACTGTACTGATATTTTCAGTTGAGAAGCCTTTGCCCAGCAATGGGACATAACAGGCTAATACTACTACTATTCAATTTTACTAAACTGATGGACAGATGTCTATGATTTGTTTGTTTTGAATGAGCATCTAGGCATTAGACAGGCATTACAGCTTAGGCCGTTAGTATTTATTGTCATTGAAATTATATTAATTTGCCAGTAAGGGAATTTTTCGTGCAGTTTTTATTCAATTTACAGGAAACAACTACTACTTTATTTAAAATGATCCAATTTAAAATTCATAAGTAGAATTAAAATAGTTTCAACATATAATAAAACGAAACCTCTTTTCAGCGCCCAATACCTAAACGGAACAACCGACATAGAGCACAATCTAAAATGTATCCTAATGCTATTGAACGTAGTTAGAAAATGTAACGCGGGCGATAAACGTCATAATGAGAGTGGTGACGCTCGGAACGAAGTGATGAGCTACCAGTTGTTGGATGCGGCAATACTTGATGAAGATGATGAGGTGGGCCACAGAAAATTTAATAATTACCTCACATTTTTTCAGTTATAGCTTGACATTAGCATATAGCATAGTAGCATGTTATAGGCATCCAAATGTCGCAGTGTATGTCTGTCTGCAATCGAATCTTGCAAGTTAAATTTTACCAACGAGATTTCCGATTGAATCATTCGCAAAGGTTTGGTTTGGATACAAGAACAAGTTGTAGGCCTTTTTAAACTTCACGATTTGAACACATAGTAAACGTTCACACAGGGGTTTTTTGGCGTTAGAAAGTTAATAAAGCAAGTAATACACGTTGTTCCAATTTTTTACTGGTTCAATAGCTTAAGAACACCCCAGAAAAATATTAAATTTAAAACATAATTCTACTCTTTTTAAACAATTATTTCTGACAACTATTGTTTTTTATTTTAGAACCGCCTCCTTGCCCTAAGCGCGATCATAGACAACGCCCGCTCTACGATATCATGGAGCGAACGGGAATTGTCTCTGGTTTGTCTGTCACTGAAGTACACGGCTAACGTACAGTCACCCGCTGTTAGGGATAGAATGGTGAAACTCTTGGAAAAGGTGAGCAAAATAACTTATTCTATACCTTCTACTAATTGTTGCCTGAGGTGTCATCGACACTCAATGATAGCGATACAAGTTACATTTAAAAAATTAAATGTTTTTTTAAATAATGAATGTTCTGACCCCAAAGAGGCTCTTGTGAACCCTACCACCTCTTTCTTTAGAAGACGGTCACGTTATATTCTAAGATTTTGTTGATCACAAAAAAGGATTAGAGAAACAGACACAGAGAGCAGTAAACCTATATTTTTATATCAGTTAAGAAAATAACGTCAAAAATCATACTTATATACAGACCCTCTAATTATATTTATATCAATTTCAGTTCGTAAAAAAATTCACCGAAAGCTACAGAGGATTGCTGAGGCAAAATGGACCTAATTCTTCTACAAATAACGGCGAATATTACCTACAATTCGCCGAGAGATTGCGTCAACTATGCTACGATAGTTTACTGCCTGGAGTCAACTATAGTAGACGCAGTGTTTTATTGCAGATGTTGTGCTGGATTGAAAGTATGGAGTTGGATGGATATCATAGGTGAGACTCTTCTTACTAATATATCTATTATTATTACTATGATTACTATCATAATTATGTAGAATAGTTTTTAATAATAGTATATTCGTTTATCTACACTAATATTATAAAGAGGAAAACTTTGTTCGTTTGGTTGTAATGAATAGGCTCAAAAACTACTAGACCGTTTTTAAAAATTCTTTCACCATTCGAAAGCTACATTATCCACGAGTAACATAGGCTATTTTTCATCGTGAAATTCCCACAGGAATGGACTCATCGCGGGTAAAACCGCGGGGCGCTGCTAATTTCAATATAATACCGTAGTAGCGCTCGTGGCGTAGTTTGTCTAAGCGATGTTAGTTTATTGCGATTGTTAAGCAACGTGCAGCTTGATCCCTACTTGGATGGGTGGCCGATAGTGGCATTGCTATCTGAGCGCTACCGTGCTTCGGAGGGTCGCTACGTTAAATTGTCGGTCCCGGTTGTTTCAATCGTTAGACCATGTCGGAGGCCTTTAGGCGGTCTGAAGACTCCGACACCAGGGTTGGCCACTGACCTGCTCGAACTTACTCAATATAATACCCATTTGATATTATGTTTTGCTTAACGCTAATGTCTATAATACTATTATACTAATAAATATTTATAGTTGAATTTGAAAGTTATGTTTGTTATAAATATAATTTATGAGGCTTTTAGTAGGCTATTTCTTACCCCAAATAAAATAAAATAGACATAAAAAAATATGTTTTTCCCAATTGGAAAGTTATTTTATATATAGTTATTTAAATAAGTCAATTAATTTAACTTCGTGTTACATTTAATTTTGTTTATAGGACATGGAAAGTTGAATACGCCGATACTTTGTTACTACATTTGGAGGACAGCTACGAAAGCAATAAGGAGCTAGCGCTACAAATATTAGGGAGGTGTCCTAAAGATGTTATACAAGTAAGTGAATACTTCCGTCTGTCCTAAAGTGTCATTTGTCAGAGTGTCACACCTGCCCGAGTCTCACTTGTCTTAAAGACTCTTCTGTCCTTATGTTTCATGTATTTCAAGTCTTATCCGCCTCATTACTTGTTCTAAAGTCTCATTTATATCAAATCTCATCTGTTTCAAGACTCATTTTCCCTAACTCAAGTCTTATCTGTCCCTATTTGAACGGAATTTCATGCAGTTTCCATCACACTAAATTTAATTCAGGATTTTCCACCTTCAGCAATATTTAAATGAAATAAGGTATGTCGAAGTCGTTGTACGAAGGGACGTCGCTAGTGAATATTAAAATGATTCCATCTCTTTCAGCAAAGCAAGTTATCGTCTCAGATTCAGTTTGAGTCGATACTCAATAAAGCGAGTTCGTTGAAACCGACTGAGTCTGTATCGGCGGCGTACCAACTGGAGCTACTAGTCACTCTGTTCCCGGAGAGGTTGACATCTACTTTAGATGTGTAAGTAATCATACTTCCTGGCCAACGAAATGTATGGTCGCGACTAAATTAAAAAAAAAAACAAGATCTGAGAGATCTACAAGATCTGAAACTAACCCTGTCTGAGATGGTCTAGATCGCAATATATGGTCTATACTCAATATGGTTTCCGATATACCTTATTATAAATTGCCACCTATTAAGTACTATACTATTAAAAATTGTTATCTTTACAGAACTGCCCGTGAATATGCGGTGTCTGAACTATTGTCTCGCTGTCAAAGTCAGTTGGACAGCGGCGCGGCGTTGACGCGCGCCGCGCCGCTCTACCCGCTGTTACATCTCATGCACTCGTTACTTACAAGTCTTACACACAGGTAATCAATAGACTAAGTCAAATATGTTTATTCAGCTTTGGCTCCAAAGAGGCTTTTTTGAACGTTCGGAAGAACATCAGCCTATATCAGCATACATGCAAGTCCAAGAGTTAAGCTCTTGACTGGCTGACGTTTTGTGGTCACATTTACTGAGCGTAAGCTGAAAGAGGGTTCTTTCTAAAACCCTAAGTAAAAACTCAGTTTTAAAGAGCCTTACCCTAATACTTGTAGACTTGTTTGACTTTATGTAATACTTATAAACTCATTTCAGTGAATCTGCCCAACCATCCTGGCAGTCTATTCTAGAACGAGTGTTAACCATCTCTGTGCAAGCGATACAATCGGTCTCGTGGGTGGTCAACGATGCCTCGCCCGAAGGAATGCTGCCGGCGGATTGTGAACGAACGTATTCCTTGGATACGGGGTAGGTAAAACTACACAATCTAATTTTCAAGAAATATTTCATATAAACAAAGGTGTAGGTTCTCAATCAGAATGTATTCCTATATTTCTTTGCTACTCTCTATCTCTAATTGCTTGGAAAATGTCTGATGTTTTTTAAATTAATTTATATCACTACATAGTATAAAACAAAGTCGCTATTATTGTCTCTTTGTTTGTCTGTATGCTTAAATCTTTAAAATTACGCAACGGATTTTGATGCGGTTTTTTGTAATAGGTAGAGTGATAAAAGAGGAAGGTTTTTATGTAAAAAAATCCCGAAATTCCCACGGGAACGGGCACAACGCGGGTAAAACCGCGGGGCGCTGCTAGTATTACTTATAATTATTTTTGTAATAGATAGCCATTTCGCGTGAAGGTCATAAGTTTTTTTTTTCATACCGAGAAATGACTACGAGAACCGTGAGAAACCGTGAGGCGCTGCTAGTCGTTTATAAGTATTTTTAAGATTATAAGTAGTATTAGGCGTTTTCAAAGTCGTTTATAATAGCGTTTAATCGTGGTTTAAGGTAAAGTTAGAATGACAATTAATTCGTATAATACGGAATAATGTTGCAGTGAAATGTTGGTCACTGACGACGGGCCGGTTACTTCGCAGATGATATTGCTCTGCGCCTGGAGGATTGTTAAAGAGGTACATCATTATCATTACATAGTATAAAACAAAGTCGCGTCTGTTTGTCTTCTGTTTGTCTGTCTGTATGCTTAAATCTTTAAAATTACGCAACGGATTTTGATGCGGTTTTTTGTAATAGGTAGAGTGATTCAAGAGGAAGGTTTTTATGTAAAAAAATTCCCGAAATTCCCACGGGAACGGCCACAACGCGGGTAAAACCGCGGGGCGCTGCTAGTAATATTGTATAAACAATAGTATCTGTAGTCGTTCGACATTGCTTGACCTAAAAAGTATGATTGACATTACTTTGTACAACCTATTGTTAATATTGTCCAACATTTTTATACTGAGTATAATTACAATTAATATAGCAGTTTTATAAGTAAAGCTGTATGAGATCTACCCGCAATACGTTCCAGGCATCCGGGTGTATATCGGTGTGCGCGCCGCTCGCCACCATGTGGGCGGTGAGCGCGGCGGGCGGAGCCCTAGGGGCTGCGCTGCGGGACATGCGGCACCGCGGGGCCTTCGAGCAGGCGGCGCGCGGCCTCCGCCCCGTCATGGACAGGTAATAAGTGTAGCACTGGTTCTTTCACTTAAGAAGTTAATCGACTGTATTCTAAGTAACATTTTAAGCGAAAAACTAATTTCAAACCATGTTTTCATGAGAACTATCATCATTTTAGAAATCGTTTAAAAATTCTGTGGTCTGTTTCTACACAATAGAGGTCTTGTGCAGGGCAAATTTGAAGAAGAAAAAAATATAGATAAACATTGTTTTTTCATTTGCCCCCCTTTTATCCCTATTCGTTTGCCCCTCCTAATAAAATCTGATGCCTCTCTCCCAAATCAAACTTAGGTTTACGTTTGCATTATGCATGGTGCATTGTCATAGAAACGAACCGGAGCGGCGCGAAGCCTGATTCACCAATTACCGCTTTGGATATGTCAAACAACGCATTGACATTGTCAAATCTTTTCGTAATGCATTTTGATTGGTCGGTTGAGCTCCAGCGCTACTTTCCTCTGTTTCAATAGAAAAACACCCTTACAGTGGAGTATTTAGGTACATCATTAATATTAAATTATTAGCTGATAGTTTTCTTTGGTGTTTTTTCCAGGGTGTGGCATGACTCGCCGCAGCTAGCGGAACAGTGGCTCAGCGAAACGCTGTTAGCGTTAAGTGACGCGCCGGCGACTAGCGCCGCGCCCACGCGCCGCGGCGCCGGGCTCGTGTGTCTCTTACAGGTACACTAAACAATATTAGCCTGTAATGTCCCAATGCTAGGCAAAATATTCTTATCTCACTGAAGATTAGACTTAGGAGGATTAGACGTAATCACCACGCTTGCCTAATGCGAGTTGGTGATCTCAAACGCGAGCCATGTTTCAAAAGTAGGAAACATGTTTTCGCTCGACCCGGGATCTCAGTCTTGGCAGGCGAGTGCACATACCACTAGACCACCGAGGTGTTCCCTGTAATATTAACCTGTAATGTCCCACAATTGGAGAAATGCCTCTCATCTCACTGAAGATATCAGTACGGTGAGGATGAATAGGCTGATACAGGTAATCATTTCATATTAAGATCTGCAAGATACTCATTATGGTTATTGAAAAAACATCACTACGGAATATGGGTTTGTGGAAACTACGTTTACACATACATTTCGCTTTACATTTTCGTCTGACAGTCGCATCTAATAGACGCATAACACCTCCATCTTCTGTGACAGTTCCATGAAGGAGCCGAAACGTCAGATAAAAATGTAAAATAAAAGGCGAAGTATATCTGTTAACGTAGTTTCAATTTAAAATGAGTAGTGTTCCTCGTGCATGTTTGGTTATGGCTGTATTCTTTATCAGGATGACGAAATATTAGATGGTGGGCTGGGCCAAGCTCTGGCATATGACTCTGGCAGTGATGAGGAACAAGAGCAAGAGAACGTTACCGAGGAACAGCTCCTAAATATATTTGAGTCCGAGGATGTAGAGGATGGTGATGCTCCGTCCGAACATTTTGTTTGGAGCGAAGACTATTCTATATTTACGGGTAGAAGAGAGCCATTTCTAGAAGTGGTTGGTCCCATAATTGAAAGTACATCACCATCCGACATATTTTGTCATATATGGGACCAAGCACTTCTAGAAAACATAGTAGCCGAAACAAACTTATATGCCTGGCAAAACATTGCCCAAGCCTCAGAGTCCGAAACGGGCATCTCCGCCAAATCTCGAATTAACGATTGGGTGGAGACGTCCGTTTCGGAAATATACCGATTAATAGCCGTAATTATTTTGATGGGAATTGGTGTGTTTGGCCGGGTAGACGAATACTGGAGGACGGGCATAATGGGGATGCCAAAGTTTCGGGCCATCATGTCCAAAGACAGATTCACCCTTTTAATGAAATTTTTACATTTTACCGATAATGATTATATTCTTGACAGGGGAGATAGTCGCAAGATAGCGAAGATTACTCCCCTGGTTAAATATTTAAACAATAAATTTGCATCCGCTTACAAGCCTCACAGAGAACTTTCCATTGACGAGTCCTTGCTGCTTTGGAAAGGACAACTGAGTTGGGTTCAGTGTATCCGGACCAAAGCAGCAAGGTTCGGTATAAAGAGTTATGAACTCTGTGAGGCGGTAAGCGGATATGTTCTAAAAATTATAATATATACTGGGAAGGGTACTACTTCGTCCCAAACTATTAGCGGATTTAATAGTAGTACCGCCAAAATAGTGCTGCAGTTGATGGAACACTACATTAATAAAGGACATACATTATACATGGACAATTTCTATAACTCTGTGGAGCTGGCGCGTTACTTAAAATCCCATAATACGGATGTCGTCGGGACGTTAAATAGACGCCGCAATAATACGCCCGACGAGATAAAACGTTTAGACGAGCAGGGAATGGCACGTGGATCCGTTGTAAGTAGACACTGTGGTGATGTAGCAGTTACTGCGTGGAAAGATGTGAAATTGGTCACCACAGTGTCTACTTTTCACGATCCTACCCTCGTGCAAGGTCGCCGAGCTGGCCAACATATTCTTAAGCCGGCAGTGGTTCAAAATTATAATTGTTTTATGGGGGGGGTTGATCTTAAAGACCAAAAACTATCTAGCTATCTCTTAGAACGAAAACGAGGAAGTAAGTGGTATATAAAAGTTTTTAAAAGGTTATTAAATATTAGTATTTTAAATAGTTATATTATTTACAGCTCCAACATTGGCCAAGACAAAAAAACACACAGGCAATTCCGGTACGCGTTAGCAGAGGAGCTAATATTAAAATATAACACATCATCAACTCCTCGGACGCGCAACCCTCAAATTCTTTGTGAACGGTTGAACAATGGTGTCAATCATTTTCCCGAACACAAAGAAATTGAAGGGGAACGCGCGTCCAATAAACAAAACAAAATACACAGAGCGCGATGCATAAGATGCTTGGCTGCAAAAAAACGTACGATGACGAGCGTGTTCTGCAGTCATTGCAAAGTATTTCTTTGCCTTGGTCAATGTTGGAGAGAGTACCATACCTTGCCCAATATTTGATTTTTATTACTTATTATTGTATATTACTTTACTTACTTTACTTTTATATTACTTACTTATATTGTCGTTTTTATTTTATTTTTTAGCTATAAATTAATTAACATACATAGTAAATAAATTCATCTATTCTTATAAACTATTGTTGAGTTTCATTTATACAAACATCCTGTATAGTAGCGCTGCTATATATAATTGACAATACTTAGCAATTTGTTCAAGAAAATACTATGAAATTAGTGTTTTGAAGGTATAATAAAGTTCAGTAGAGCGGGTCGCAACCTCAAGAAATTTTTGAATCTATGTTTGATTTCAAGATAGGATTTGTTGATGATTGTCTGATAAATCATATACTTAGATTTTTTGTTATTAGATAGGTTAGATATCAGGCTACCTGGGAATCATAAATAAAAACAAAAATACGCCATTAATTATATTGAAAATAGTGTTCTTCTTCAAATAGGTGTGAAATTTGACTCTCGGTCTGGTTAACTGTGAAAATTATTTATTTAACAAATGTTTTAGCAATAAAATGTAACATTATAAAGTACTTTGATTATCGAACTTTTACATACAATCGCCACTTCAAGCTTTTCTTACATTTTTTTGTACAAAATTAGTAAATTGCGATACCTATCGAATGCTTTACTAAACGCGCGCCATATTGCCGCAAACGACGGATACTTGCGTACAGTGCCACCAACTTAACTGTTCAGGTGGGCAAAATGGGAACTACAGCCGCGTCATATTGAATCTATACTATGTATGTTAGTTAGGCTTTATATGATTGATATTGTAGTTTCTTAAATTTTAATGATATCTATAGACTGACTTTGTTTCTCGGTGAATTTCTTATATTATGGCAATACCAAATTCTCCACTAGCGACGCTGTCAACTGAACAGATAAGATGGTGGGACTGTAAACCTCTTACCGCTAATCAAAGGTTAAACCTAAGAAATCAGTATAGGTAAACAATGTGCATGTACGAATCCCCACACAGGTATGAATCAAACGCGCTCATGACATAAAATTGCTATATTAAACTACCTATAATTCATTAAAAATATTCACCGTATAAAATTTCGGAATATACTTAGGTACATACGTTTGTAAGTTTTGATGTCGATATCTTGAAATAGGCAATGTTTCGTCTCTCCCAGAGCATCCTGTCTGCCGAGCCTCCGTCCCGCTCGCACGCGTCCCTCCTGTCTTCCCTCTCCCTCTTGCGCGCGGCCCCCGGCTGCCACTCGCTGCTGTCTCTCCGCGCGCTAGTTCAGAAGACGTCTGTAGCGCTCGGAGATTCACTGCAAGCTGCTCTGGACTCTTTGGATTCGGACGGGTTTCCGGTGAGTGAATGTTCATGTTATTTATTTATTGTTGTACTCTGTGACGTCAACTAAACTTAGTAATTGACGTGATTTGATTACTTGTCAAATCACTCATTAGCTTCCTGTAGGATGATTTTCCATCAGAGATGTGCTATGCTATTTCATCTCTTAGGAATTAAATTGTTGTAAGTTGTCTGAGTAGTGCTCTTGTCGCTTTGTAGTTTGACGTGTATAATACACGTTTCAGGGTGATAGTTTTCACCAAAAACCTTGTTTGAAATAAGTTTTTCGCTTAAAAACCTTATGTATAAGTATGTACCTACAGCCTGTAGTGTCCCACTGCAGGGCAAAGGTCTCTCCCCCTTCCATGATTGCCGGTTCTATAAGTACCGAGCCATCCTATTGTTATATAATGCGCGTCCCCCGCGGTTCCAGGAGCGCAACGCCGCCACCCTCCTCTGGTCGTCGTCCGTGTGCCGTATATTCGGGCCGGATGGCGCGCGTCGCATGTCGGCTTATGAGTTCTTCCATCGGTACCCGCGCATGTACCATACTATACTGGTAAGTATCTAGATACTAATATAATAAAGCTGAAAAGTTTGATTTTTTGTTTGTTTGAACGTGGTAATTTCAGAAACTACCAATCCGATTTGAATTATAATTGTTTTAATAGATAGCCCCGTTTAACGGGAAAGTTATGGGCTATTTTTCATTCCGAAATATCCACGGGAACGGGCACAATGCGGGTAAAATGGCGGTGCTTGTAATAACTTATTTCAAGTTAATTAGTATAAAAAATGGTAGAAACTAGGTACAGACCTTGACTTCTTAAAGTTAACTTCTTGAAGTCTCTTTCTTTAGACTTTAATTTCAGAAGTCAATTTAAATTTTGGTGGTACTCTATATTTTGACTTTAACCGTAAACTAAGTATGTATTATGAAAAGAAAAAGTATATTATATTCGGCCTGGCCTAGTATAGTTTATCAGTTTGTGATTCCCGAACATTCAACCACATTATATTCGATTTTACACGGTTGTACCGGAAAATTCCGGCCGGAATATAAGCATAGCAACCATAAGATACTTCTATATCGTTTTTTAGGAACGTTTATCAGAAGGTTGTAAGAAAGAAGACACGATGCAAACATCGATGGCGGCGCTGTTGAAACTACTTTCCAGGTTGTATCCTTCGCCCGACGGATCGCTGTCAGATATCAAGGTAAATATTGTTACTAATATTATAAATAAGGAATTGAGTTTGCCGGTCCGTCTGTTACATCACACTAACACACTAACGGCGAATTGTTGTGTTAAACTAATGAGTTTTGGCATAAATTTGATTCTCGAGACGGATATAGGCCATTTTTTATTAACTAATTTGGCCATATTTTTTTTGCATATAATACCTATAGGTACATACATACTAGTTACTCCATATTACCACATATAATTTCAGATGGAAGCCTTCACCCCGCTGGTGACGGTGGCGGGCGCGGCGCGCGTCGCGTTGTTGCGTCGCCTCGCCGCGTCAGCCTTGCCCGCTGTGTTAAGACAACACAGGTACTGGTATAGTAACATTTTAGTTATTGTTGAATGTTACTGTTAGCCTGTATCATTGTTGGGCAAAGCTCTCATACTCACCACTATTCTCAATTTAAAGTACATTTAATTTAACTAATTACATTCCAGGTACTTACCCCACATAGCTTGGGCTCTGAATCATACAGCACAAGTGCAGCATAACGCCGCCCACGGCCTCTGTTTACAAGCTGCGGCTATATTACGCGCTATAAAACTTACTAATGTCAAAAACATAAATTTCACAAAAGATAGACGAAATAATACCGATGTCAACATAAATCAGGATAAAACAATTGACGAAAGACAAATCAATAACGTCACAGAAGAAATAAACTCTACTGATGTAAGAAATAAAAATCATGTCACAGCTACAAATGGTGACACACAAAATACTTGTGACACAAACACGAGTCACGTGACAAATGGTATTACAAATACGATACATCCTAGTGATTTGACACGTGAAAAGACTCTGGCACATGAAATGGTCGCAGTAAGAGATTCATTGAAAGCGTCTCTTGCATTGTATTATCAATCGCCACCATGCTATTTGGTATTGCAACAACATGCTGCAGTCGTCGATTTGTTGTTGTGCAAGTAAGTTTGGTTTTAGTACTAACTTTAACCTATTAAATCTACAAGCAAAATATTTAAGAAGATTTCAAATACAATACGTTTACTTGTACTTGATGTTGTGTCTAATCTTGTTGTTATAGTTTTTATTATTATTCAGTGTCATACACATGTTTACGACAAACATCAGCTCAGTCGGACACAAATACTATTATATCAAGACAGGGGCATTAATAGAACCAATCATGAAAACGTTATTTATTTTACTTTCAGATTCCCTGAAATAATTGACAACCCTACAATGGACGTCATACAAAATTGTCTATCTAATCTAATATTTTCTGAAGCACCCTCAATTACTATAGCCAGAGAAATGTGTTTGACCAATTGCTTGTATCTCTACTATACACTCCTACACAAGCGCAACCGGGTGCAAGACATAGTATATTTAGTCTACCAGACATTAGAACATTCAGACTACGAAATTATATTAGCAACTTTCAATTATTTGCTAATTCAACACGATGACGAAGACTTGGACGAAAGTTGTCAATTCCAAAATCATTTGACAACATTGACAGATGAAAAAGTTTTGACAAAACTCAGAGAAACCGATAGATATGTAAAACAATTAAGTTTTATACTGAAAAATAACACATATTTAGAATGCAAGCACAAATGTCTGAAACTGTTAAGTTTAGAAAAGGATACACAACGTATAATTTTGGACGGAGAACATTTGACGGACGAATCAATCATATCGAAGTTTCTAGAACAAATAGAATGTTCTAGTCGTATCGGACCAGATGTATTAGTACACGTATACGTCAAAAGCTTTACTGATTTCGTCGCTGTTAAACTGAACGAGGGTAGTTTGAAAACTGAGGAAGCCATCTTGGTTTTAAGATTGATTTTGGAATACAGTTCGTCTAGACATGGCGATGACGTCAGAGAAGCCATTGTAACGTTTTTGGAGAATAATATAGATAAATTAGTTGGGATGGGACTGGAAACTTCAGTAGAGGTCGAATGTAAGTCCTGAAAGTTTGCTTGTATAGTTTCATCGTTATTGGCTGGCCACTGAATTAATATTTAATTTTACGACTCACTTATGTTCATCTTATTAGCATTTTCTTAAAACGTTTGCAGACTAAAACATTTTTTTATAATTTCAGTTGAATACAAAGCTACGTTAATGTCAACAATAGCTATTCTACTCGAAGATGAAATGCAGTCTATTCGCAATCGCGTAGCCAGAGTCACTCGTCGATTACTTGCAGTCAGTAATGACCTCAAAATCGTCAGTAAAGTCAATAATGACCACAGCAACGTCAGTGACCTCAACAATGACCATAGAAGCGGCAGTGACAGCACTAGTGTCAAATATAGTGACGGGTGTGAAGTTGCGTCGCTTTGGGCGCAAAGATTAATGGAAAATGTGGTTAAAGAGCGACATGCGATACCACTTTTGATCACATTAGCGCTTTTGGACTTCAAATCTGAAGTTAGACTTACTACGGAATTTGATAATGAGGTACCTACGTTTTATCAACTTTTATTGTACAATATTATACTTTAGCGACAATACGCTGCATATTCTCGATTGCGTAACGCTAGAACAGGCAAATGGGTCATTAAATGGTTTAAATACAACTAATTGAGTTCCCGGGTCAAACAAAAACATGTTTTCTACATTTCAAACAAGGCCCGAGTTTGAGATCTTCAACCCGCATTTGGCAAGCGTGGTGATTACGCCTAATCCTCCTCACTGTACTGATATCTTCAGTGAGATGAGAGGCCTTTGCCCAGCAGTGGGACATTACAGGCAATACTTTTTTACATTTTTAAATATTTTCAATCTTTCACCCTGAGCCAACTTTCCTGTATGTATTTGCGTCAATCATATTAACTTGCCTACGCCAGATGAAGTTCCTATCAAATTTGCATGGACCCTAAGCCAGTATTACGAGTCAAAATTCAAACCAATTTCTTCAACCGATTTTTTTTGTTTTCCGTTCCAGTGCCGAGTATTTGACCAAAGCGAAAGATACAACGTTTTTCTAGAAGAATCCATATGGACTGACTGCTGTGCTGAGTTGATCGTCCAAAAGTGTGTCAACAACAAACCAATTGACGAAGTACAATCAACCTTAAGCGATGTTAAGTACAACCGAGCTATAGAAAGACTATGCAATGATAATCTTAAGATATTCAACCAGTTTTTAAAAGATGGTGTAATTAAGAACAATGTTTATAATCCGAAAATTGAATTATTTGTACGTAAGTTAGGTTAGTATTATTTTTTGTTGGTGCCTTGAAATTTTAATATTAAGTATGAGTCACTAAGTATGTGTATAAGTATGTCCCACTGTTGGGCAAAGGCCCCTCATCTCATTGAAGATATCAGTACAGTGAGGAGGATAAATAAATGTATTTATTTATAAATCTAGTCTTGTCTTTTTGTTAATAAAGTGGTTAAGTTTTTAAAGCAAGAATCAAAATAATATTCAAGTCTTTATATCAATATAATTTGATAACTAAACTTTTTGGACCACATACTTACATTATTTACATAGTAATTTTGGTATCAATCAAACACGCTATTTTACACAATCAAACTAATACGGATAGCGAGATACAAACGATATATAATATCCTAACAAGTATTTTAAATCCGAAAAGTCAAAGGTTTTCGCAGGTTAGACTACTTTCCCATCACAACGATGCTATGCTACGTTGCTACGCTACGTTTGACTCCGCCAATCATATCAAAGATAGCATAGCATTATTCTTGCGAGAAAGTATTAATATGAACCTAAGTCGATTTTGATGTTGGTGTAGATAGAAGGATAGACCTAGATACATTTGTCTATCCAACTATAAGTCAGTGAGAGTAGGTTAGTGGGGTGTCGGAGTTTTTAGACCGCCTAAAGGCCTCCATCTATCAAAATGTATCTAGCTACCGCCTAAAGAACAAAGTCATATACACAATATAAACAGTTAAAAACTATATAACACATCACAGTATTTTATTCCTCCGTATCCGGTAGACCTCGCTCGCAACCTGACTGTTTTTAAACTTCAATTGTTCTTTCTTTCCTCTACTCTGTTCCTTCTCATTCACATTTGTATCTAATTTCTTATTTACTTGATTGTCTTCCTCCTTGAAGAGATCTTTGACTGAGACCAGTCTGTGTGTATTGCCAGCTTTAACTAATTTATTAAAATGTCTTGTTGATTTGCTCTGTGTGAGTGACAGTAGCCCCCATTGGCTCGGTTCGTTATCGGCTATACTTTCCAGTTGCCACGCCGCGTCGCGGACTTCTGTTTTTAACCTTTCGCATTCCTCAAGACTAACATTTCTACTAACATTCAAGGATTGTTCTAGTGGATTGACTATGTATAGAGGCAGTGAGTTCGGTTTTCTAATTGGTACACCTTCTATGATAGATATTGCTTTGTCTTCGAAGTCAAATTGTGAGTAATACTCGAAGAACTGTAGCAGTAAAGTCTTGAGGTCGGATCGGTTGTGGCTGTAGCTCTCTGTGGGCAGCTTGTCGAGGTCGCGCAGGAATGTGCAGTTGATGTTATCTTCGGCTATTCTTACGTCTTCTTTACCTGGACAAAATGTACAAATATGTAGGTGGATGAAATATAATTTAAATAATGTATTAAAACAATCACTCATATAATATAATAAAGCCTCTACTATTATAATTTACGGCTCATATATAATATAATAATTAAACAATCACTCACTACTATGAAATAATCACTAAATCTTCTTCTATCTATAAATTAACGAAAGTCGTATTAGTTACCTGCCGTCTTGACTAAGTTCTTGACTGGCGGCAGTATAGAACCGTCTTTAGACTGCTGTTGTAGGAAGAATAGCACCATCAGCGTTAAAGGGAAGTTCGTGATCCATCGGCCGGGGTGCGGGTTTGTGAGACCCATCTGGAGAATAAAGAATTGTCCTATGATTATACGAATTTCGCGATGAAAATTAACTTATAATTTTCTCGTTAAATGTGGCTATCCATTACGAAAAGTATTATTGAATTTGGCTTGATAGTTTCTGAGATTAGCACTTTATTATATTAGTTTGGTGACATAGTATTTTTTCCTTGTTATATTAACATTATTTTGATTTTAATTCATGAGCTTTTGATATGTACACTGACCAAATCATTTCAACGCAGTAGCCACTATTTTAGTATAATTTCATCACAGTTTACCCAGTTACAGTAGTTTGATTTAACAACTAATCATATTTTTCTATAAATATAACTAGTCTATATACACTCGTATTGAAAGGCGGCACTCACCGCATTGGCCCACCGCCGCACTACGAACACCAGCGGTCTCACTCGCTCGTCTATCTCTCCCATTAGCCAGAGTAACTCCGACATGTACACTCCGGACCTGAAGAATTAGAATAGAAAGAATCAATTGAGTTCAGTTCCACATTTCATATAAGGTGTCTTTATCACAGGCCTACAACTCGCGTCGAGAGCTCTCTTAATCGTTCCACAGGTGTCGGCAAACCCCGAAATCTATACTATAAAAACTGCCCCGGTTCTATACTATAAACAATTTGTAGCTATGGTGAACGTGTTGTAAGTATACATATAAATAACATTGGAGTGTCTCTGAAATGACTGGACCTATTTTGACGGGACTTTTACTGGCAGGTAGCTGACGTTATAAGGAGTAGTAACTTAAGCTACTTTTATTTTAGAAAAAATCCCAAATTCCACGCGGACGGAGTCGCGGGCATAGCTAGTGGGTATATAATTATGTTAGAACCACCAGTATACATTACATGTTATTACAGCACAGATCGCAGTCCAAGCCAGCCAACAGATGTCTGCACTTCACTATTGGTACTCTCGCGTGTAAAATGCGCGTGACCCGGCTGACGCCCGCCGCGCGTAACTCTAACACCGCGGCCGCTAACTCGAGGTGACGCTGCCATTGGCTGCGACCTCCTTCGCTTTTCTTTTCTTGGTATACTAGACGTTTGTTGGGTTCGCACTGGAGTGAAAAAGAAAAAACATTTTCAACTGATTAAACATTATCAAAATGTATTTAAACTTATAACTGGACGGACCTGCAGTCAAATTATCTCAATGGGAATTTTAGGATTAAGATCTTTATAAGGTGAAAAACAAACTGAGTAGTATGATACTCAGTTTATTTTGGTAATCAAAGCAAAATTTGGTTCAGGCCATGATGGTCCTGGTATGTCTTGTTTGGATAAGAGTCTAATTTTGTTTTTAGATTAAAAATAAATACCAGACAAACTTAGCTTATCTTACTCCAGAATTATAACATTTTCTAAGTTATTATGGTATAATTAAGAACACTAACCATTTCATCAGTCATAAAGTTGGTGAGTACTAAATCTAGATCACATCCCAGTTTCCCAAATCCATTGACTGATGAACCAAACGGCTGGACCGATATATTTGCGTACATACTCTCTAATAATGTCTCCACCTGAAATAAACACATAAGATTAACAAAGAACGTGATTTCAGTACAATAAAAAATATGGTTGGATTGAAAACTTGGTTTCATCTTTACTAGCTGTGTCCCATGATTTTACACACATTTAACCCAAATTTGAGGGAAAGTTGGTATTAAAGAAATTGCTTTAACAAAAGCTAGTAGAAGGTGCAGTATAATTGGCCATATAATTAGCCATTTTTGATCTTTGCATTCTTTTTTTCTTTTTACAAAATCTATTCAAGAATATAAAAATAATAGAGTGGAAGAAAAAAGAATAGCTTTAGATTATTTCTCAATTTCACTTGTGTGCTTCTAACAATAATTCTTATTATGTATGTATGTGTAATGTGACATAAAACATTGAATGTATGAATTTTTCTGCATAGGTATTACCAACTAGCAGCTCCCCGTGGTTTTACCTGCGTTGTGCCTGTTCCCATGGGAATTTCCGGATGAAAAATAGCCTATAATCTTCCCCTTGAATGTGGCTATCTATTACAAAAATAATTATTCAAATCAGACTGATAATTCCTGAGATTAGCTCGAACGTACAAACAAACAAACTTACAAATTTTACCTCTTTTTAAGAATATAATTTTACCTTTTGCTAATGTATAGATGTTAATATTAAGCTTACCTGTCTCGCCACCATATATCTCAACCTCACACCCAAATCATTTAAAGCCGTTGAATCATAAAGCATCTGTATTTGGTTGTTGACCGTCTGACACTTCAGCAACCTCTCATTTAACTCTTCATCCTTTACTTCCGTTTTTGTACATTTTGTCACGAGTGATACATCTTCCGGGACCAAGAATGTTTTCTTTTTACCCACCGATGCTCGGAACCATAGGAAAGGGGATGTGGCAGCCATAACGTCAACATCATTCTGATGTGAAGAACATGAACTGATTATGGCTTTGAGATTGTCCTCGCTTTTGAATTCTATGAGCATGAAATTCTGAAAATTGAATAGGTCCTTCATTAAAAAAATATGTTAATGATGGGTACAGGACTATAACAGACACAATTCCTGCAACAATTACATTTAGTGCTCAATTTTCTTTTTAATTTAAACAGTATTACCTCACTGTTTAACACAAGTCATAATAAAGCTTAGCTCAAAATTATCTTTCTATCATACAACACAGCATGCTATTGTGCACAGGTAGTAAGAAAATCTAAAAACCCTATGTCATACTTGCATAACTATTATTAGGTGGCCTCAGAAAAATTAAACCCATTTCATAAAATAGAAACTAAACAATTTATAATTAAATAAAAGGGAAATCTACCAGCTACAGCTATAGCTTACAATAATTATTATATACTCTTTGATAATTAAATATCGAACCTCTCCAATAGAGTTTTTGTAGTGATGTATACCATGAATGTCCGAATACTCTGAGCAATATCCATATAGTTCCTTGAATGAGGCCTCAGAGTTCACTTGCACTACGAGACTTCGTCGCGCTTCAGACCTCCTTTGAGCCACAATCTCGTCAAACGATACAAACTTTTTAGGAACATCTAAAATACGAAAATATTCATTGATAAATATAACCTCGAAAACACCTTCAAACTTGATTATCTTAGAAATTATCAATGAAAACTACCTGAGGATTTTCTTAGTACTACACATTTACACCCAGTTAATGATAAACTGAATGATTTTCGTAAGGAAATTGATCTTCCCGAATTAATTAGATTTTGAAACGCGAACATTTTTGTTTGTTCCCCTTTCCTACCAGAATTTATTTTATTTTGCTGTGTATTGTATTTGAAATTGACATTTGACAATAGACTATACTGGTATTACTGTCAGACAAAATTTGACAATCAACATTGGTAATGTCACTGTCAATGTTATATCACAAAATCGGCTAAAATCAATCAGCTGTTTATTTGTATTTTTACTTTTAAGGTTATAAACTATTTGCACCTACAAAAAGCTTTTATTTGTAAGAATAGTGTATGAAAGTGCCATAAATTTCAATAAAATACATGTAATAATTACCCAAAATGTGTTCTAGAATACTTCAACGATTGGTGCCAATGGTAATCAGTTTTAGAACGCCCATTATCTCACAAATCAGTAAAGGTTCTGAACGAGTGCTTTTAGCTAACAAAATAACAATAACCGATGTTCGAAACTATGCGAAGAGCAAAGATAAAGGAAAGGACAAGAAAAACAAAGGAAAGGTTGTGGTCAATGCAGCAGAAATGTCTGAATTGCTGCCGGTGGACAAGCTCAAAGAAAGGTGTAATTCAGCTATCGATAAAATGAAAGACGAGTTCGCTAAGAACTTGTCTCTCCGCTCAACTACCGGATCGATAGAGTCACTGCCAGTTAAGTTTGAAGGAAAGGCATATGAGTTACAAGAATTAGCACAAATTGTGAAGAAAAACCCGAAAACTATAGTCATTAACTTTGCTTCCTTTCCCCAATCAATACCTGATGCTTTGAAAGCCATTCAGATGTCTGGGTTGAACTTGAATCCTCAACAAGATGGCACCACTGTCTACGTCCCGGTACCCAAAGTCACAAAAGAACATCGGGAAGCATTATCCAAAAATGGCAAAATTTTGTACATCAAATGTAGAGATAGCATAAAAGATGTTCAAAATGACTACATAAAGAAAATTAAAAAGCAAACTGGTGTTTCCGAGGATCTGGTGTTCAGTGTGACTAAACAAATCAATGCTATGTGTGAGGAGTATCTGAAGCAGGCCAGAAGATTATACGATGCTAAGAATAGTGAGCTCTTGGGCTCAACCAAATAAATAAATCAAGCCCTATTCAGTGCATAAAGTATGTATTAAGTGCATAAAGTGCATAAAGTATGTTAATATATCTGTTACTGGCATTTATAGTTTTAGAATTAAATGGCAATTATTTTTTATTTATTTGTTTTATTTTTCATCCCTACTCCATTACTTAAGTATAAGAGTAGATATCTATTTTATACCATTGTAATCAAACCCAATTACTCTCACCAAAGTTCCACTGGCAATCAAAAGTAAATAGATACCATTATGGCTTAGCTGTTTAAGATATTTATTATATTAAGAATTATTAAATAATTATAGAAATTGTATAAGGTAAGTACCTCAGGAACCTACTCAGGAAATTCATATGTGTCCATGCTGTGGTTAGTAATGCACTTGAGTGTTCAAATCAAGTTCATATACCTAGCTCTAGATAAATAAAATTCCAGAATAAAGTTTTTTAGAATTTTTATTAACCTGTCATCATATCATGCTCATCATACTTAAAATATAATTTACTAATAAATTAGTTAATCCTACTCTTATGCTAAGTTATATCACTTAAGGACTTATTCAGTCTTCTCAACAATCTCTGATGGTTTCTCTTGTGGTTGTTCCTTGATTATTTCTTTTTCTATTTCTTTCTTAGGTTCTTCTTTCGGTAATTCTTTTTTCGGTAATTCTTCTTTCGGTAATTCTTCTTTCGGTAATTCTTCTTTAGGTAGTTCTTCTTTGATTGTCTCTGACTTCTCTACCCCTCTGCTGTCTGTATTACCCCCTGTAAAAATTAAAATAGAATTATTATTTTGATACATAAAATATTGTGTTAGTTAAGTTACAATATGGAGGGTTAAATACATTTTACAATATCTTTTTTTGTGTTAGAAACAGACAAATATGTTATTACAAAATTGCCTCAGTTTGGAATCGATTCCCTGAACTGAATTAGATAGTTACCGCTCGGTTATGGAAGCCAAATAATAAGAAGTAAATTCATCTTTGCATTACTTACACTATTCATAAAGGTAGTAAAGTTTATCGCAAATGCTATGCTTTGAAAACACCAAACAATAGGTACTTATTTTTAAAACGCATCACGCGGGATATGTATCATACTTATTAAGTAGGTAGTAATTACATATGTCTCAAATTCCTTTTATGACAAATAAGGTGCCTTGGGGTAATATCGGACGGATTTTCGAATAGCTGCAAGGATGTTGCAAAAACTTTATTTTCTCAATTTTGGTATACAGCACATTAATGAAAAATGGTGGAAATTAATAATGATTCAACACATTATAATTTTAAATTTAGTTTATTTATAAAAACTCAATACTTTTTGATTTGTAAGCCTGTAAAATCAGAACACAATTTTTGTGAATATAATGACGATTTGGCTATCAAGGGGTAACTTCGAACAACAATTTAAAACTATTTCTATTGCTAGGAGCACAAGGTGTATGAAAATAATGTATCCGATCTTTCCTGTTCTTTAACATGATATCAACAAAATCTACCTAATACTACAAACATAGATATACCAAATGATTCCTTTTTTTTTTCGTTTCTATTGTCCGATCTTACCCCATATACCAAATTTAGAAGAAATTAAGATTCTCAAAGTTTGGTTTTATCCACTATGCATACTACCAAATAAAGCAAACATATGTTAAAGCGTTGTATAACATTGAAATACTTTACGGTTGGTAGATAAATGAAGGGAACAGGTGACAGGAACAAAATATTGTTTTTAGAAACTTGAAATATTCAAACAATAAACGAACGCGTTGCAGTTTAAAATATGATATATTAATATAAAGTAAAGAAATCACTATTAAGGAATGACATAATTTATAATGCTATATAAAATTACCAAATATCAATTTAAAAAAAAATGAATTCAAACAATTATATCAAAGAATTGGGAGTTGTCCCAATTTAACTAGAATGTCTATGACAACGGTCTATAAAAATAAAAATCAAAACATGATTATCAATAACAAAATTCACATTTTCACTTTTTAAGAACACACTTTTTCATAGTTTTGAAGCGGCTGCATAGGTGAGCTCCTTATTATTTATTTTCTGCACGGCTAATTGCAGCGCTGCTTTTGTACAGGTAGTGGCCCGCGAAGAAGTTCGGGTGTATTTACGTGGCACCTGCAAGTGAATTGTTGATATAAGTATCAAATATAAGCCCAGACGCAAACCCGTCGGGCGCTTTTGGTACACCGTATGATCCAAATAAACAAAGGGCTTGAAGCGCGTTTGGTACACTGTTTGATCTAAATAATTACTTAAAGTAACTAATAAAAAACTAGATACAGTCATAGCGTATTATATAATTGGCTATCCATATATTATAAATCCATATATTGTGACGATTGGCTATCCATATATTGTGACGAGCAGCCATGTTTGTTTATTATGATTACGCTACAGTGGGTAGGTAAAATAATATCTTCTACATAAGCGCCATATTGAAACGATTACGAACACAATTGAGTATTTAAAATTAATTAAAATCACGTGTAATAAAAGTTTGACAGTCGCTGCCAATTTCGAAACGGGTTAAAACCGGATATTTTTGTCCGATCTTTAGTCGAGATGGGTAACACCGGATTTCAGTCTACAGAGGAAGTAGACATATTTGGATTAGTTTTATCATGTTATCACTGCTTAAAACTTTTTATTAAGGCAAAATAATAACAAAATAAGCTATATTTTTGCTAAAATATGCAAATACGAATAAAGGTCAAAGACCGGATAGACAAATATTTTATAAAACTTACCTTGTTTTATCTTACGGCGCGTGGTATACGTCCGAGTTACCGGAGCGACTGGCGGTCACTGCGGGGCGGGGCGGAACATAATGACGTGGCGTGCAATGTGGCTAGCATTAAAAAATATTGCCAAATAAGTGGGATATTAGATTTCTACGTTCTTACCCCGGCGCCGATATTACCCCAACACACCTTACAACACGGGTTCAGATAATTTACCCTGATCGTTTAATTTATCGAAACCACTACCTACTGTTATTGTTAGCTGCGCGGGATCAGTCATTTAGGTTTATCAATTAAGTACTTACTTATCCCATACTTTATTTATGCAAATTATTACCCATCGTGTAGAATTACATACGGCCATGAACTTTCCGTACAAACTGAGTTTTTGCTTTAATTGTTGTGGAAGGTGTTTCAGATATTTACATTTAATTACATATCGGGCGTTTATTAGATTGGAACTAATTTGTTTCTCTTTGTTTTTTCTGTACTTTCGGTACCTATATGCAATCTATCTTGGTACCTACTTAATTCAGGAAGGTGTTAATGACAAACAAACATGAGCAAACACAAAAATGTTACACATGGAGGACACAACACAGAAAGCGGCTGATTGTTGTGATACCTCGATGTTAGTGAAGAGAGTGTTGATGGCACTGTTTACAGCCGCGGAGGAGGTGCCTATCGACTGGTTCACCACCGCGCCTATCGTACCCACTAAAGTATTCACGAATCGGCTCCATGCATATACTGAAATAATCATCGATAGAACCAATACATGCAAGATGGAAGAAATGGGCACTAAGGTGTTATTGAAGATAATATTCAAGTAACTTACATGAGTGATGGGGGTGTGGGGGAGGTAAGAAGAGTCCTCCTTTCACCTGCTCGGAGTCGTTCTTGACGACAGGGTCCCTGGGCTTCTCGGGGTTGGCGGCGTTGGGGTTGAGCGTGTTCTGGATCCTCTGCACCACGGGGATGCTGTTCAGGATCTGTCGGATGGGGCCGAGCGGCGACGGCAGCGTGGCGGTCTCGGCCGGCTTCTCGGGCTGCGCCGAAGCCTCCGCGACGGCCACTTGCTCCACGGGCACCACGTTGGAGCTGGCCGGCTCCGAGCCAGCCGCCTCCGCAGCCGGAGCCTCGGCCGCGGCCGGGGCCGGGGCCGGAGCCTCCGCGGGCTTCACCGTCGTCGGACGAATAATAGCAACGATGTTTTGGAATACGTTCGGGACGTTAGCGAACGGGCCCTGAGGCGCTGCGGGCTGCCCGGGGTTGGCGGCCTGGTTCGCCTGGGTCTGGCCGTTGTTGAAGAAGTTAGAGAAGTATCCCTGCAGGTTCTGCCAGGCGTTGGGGCGCTGCGTGGTGACGCCCTCGGGCTGGTCGGCGAGCGCGCCGGGCGCGGGCGTGGGGTTCAGCAGGTGCTGCAGCCCCGTGAAGGGGTTGTTGTTAGTCAGGTACTGCCCGATGGACTGCGTCACGTTGTTGAATCCGTTGGAAACCGTGCTGGAGACCATATCAGCGTACTGCACGAGGATGTTCTGCGGCGGCGCGGGCGCCGCGGGGGCAGCGGGCGCGGCGGGCGGCGCCACCGCCTGTCGCAGGCTCTGCACCTGCTGGCTGTTCACGCTGGCCACGATACGGACTCCCTCGGTCAAGGTGTTCAAACCGCTGTTGAAGTTATCTTGCAGAGTCTTGATGCTCGATTCGATGTTACGGAAATCTCTGAGTTGAGATTCAGCCGGCACCTGGTCTCCCGACTCTTGGGGCTTCACGAATCCTTGCAGGGATTCGTTCAGTTTCTCGATCTGGGAAGAGAACGCCGAGCGCAAGTTCCTGATGTTCTGTTGAATAGTGCTCAACTGTTCATTGTTTGAGATCCACTTCTGAATATCGTCGCTTACTCCTTGGAATCCTTCTCTGAGCAGAGCCTGGGCCTGGTCGAGGTTCTCCTTGACGGAGAATAATTTGGCAGCTTCCTCTAAGAAGTGTTCAGGGTTCTGAGTCTCGTGTTCCTGGCGTTGGGGTTCCCCTGGGTTGCGAAGGTCAGCCTGGGGCCTCTTGATATCATCCTCGAAGGAGACTTCGTTGAGCGTGTCGGATTGCTGTGCCTCGTCGAGGACTACTTCGACGGGGATGGCTTCCGCGGGGCTCGCGATGTTGACATCTTTCGCCGGCTCTAGTTCTACCGACTTGAGGTCGATGGAGTCGGTGTGGGGCTCGGGGATGGAGGCGGCGAGTGCGGCTTGCAGCACGCAGGCCGCGAGCACCAGCTGCGCGAGTCGGGTCATGGCGGAGCGCTCAGTGGCGCGGTCCCGCCGCCCGCCGCCTTTATATCATGCGAGTAACGGTGCCGCCTCTCGGCGCATCCATGTTTACGCTCACCCAGCGCCCGCGCTAAATGTTTTGGTCATTATTTGTATTGAAATTGCCTACGAAGCCCCGAGGTGTCTCCTCGCGAATTAACTGTTAACTGTGGCTAGCTCACCGGACTCGTACAGAGCTGGTTCTGAGCCGCCGCGGGACGAACTGTCGATAAATCTTATAGCAACTGTGCGGAAAACAGCGCAGTCATAAAAAAATAATATATGAAGCGTTTGTGTAGTTTGAGATTGTGTTAGAGTGGGTCAACGGGTCGATTTGACAGGTTTATAGTCACGGTCCTGCGTTAATTAATGGTTAACCATAATTCGAGTATATTATAATTGTGTCCTCGTTTAGGCATCCGTATCGATATTCTGATCTAAAGCATTAATTACCTAGATTTTGGGCTCTCGGAACCGTTATACCTTTGGCATATAGTTAAGATTCCGAGGTGTAGTGTTGGCTGTTATTCTAGCTAGACTACTTGCAGTTAGTCTGGTAGCCTAGTATCGGATGCCAAGTATGTTAACTGAGTACTTAGACACAATATACGAGGTGACAATAAACATTCAAGTGTTTAGGATGTCATGTTTCAGTCACTTTCGTTTCTGTAGACGTCTTAATGCTAATACTATTGTCATACAAAGTGCAAGGGTTAGGATGAAAGTATTTACTATGTAATGGAAAGTTCCTTGCTATTGTAATTAGTACCGATGTAATAAGATGTAAAGTACATACTATAATACCTTAGTCACGGGTTTTAGAAATACTTTCCCTAATTGCCTAATAACGCTATCTCCTGCTGAAATAAGTATCCTACCTAGAGATGTTTTAGTAATTCCTCATTAATACGGCATCATACTTAGGTACCCTAAGCTAACTTGTAAATTAAGGAAGGCAAAGCGAATAACACTAAATTGTGATAATAAGGTTGTATGATCAATTTTTTTACTATCGTCAACTAAAGATGTCGGAAATAACAGAAGATTTAAATTTAAAACAACGTCTTTACTTTAATTAAACCTTGTTAAGTTATACAGTGCAGTAATACATAGGAACTTAGTAATTTTGTTCTCCGTAAATTATGTATGCACCAAGCTACGTATGTTATGTGAATAAGGTGCGTGCAGCTCAATGTTTTAAATTGTTATAATTATTCAACAATTAACATCATTGCATAAATAATATATCCTTTTCATTAGTCAGTACTTATCTCTAGTTAAACTTTAAAGTACACTTAAGATTTGTTTTGATCAGAAATAAATTAGGATGTTGAATTTCCCTATTTGTTCCGAATCACTCATGCATGGCTTCAAGCGTTAAGCAAAGCATTAACTAGTTGTTTCTTATTTCACTTGTACTTGACTAGAAATGGGAGAGGATAAACTAGAAAATTGCTAACCCTAGGCCGGGAAATAGCTAGGCAAAAGAAATAATGACACGCATTTGCTATAGGCGTTTATTTTTATACGTTAGGGACAAGGAAAAACTTCAAGAGACGCATATCTCCATGGTCATTGCACTTACGACGAAACCTGTATTAAATTGGTTTACATTTAATTAGCTTAATTCACAAATATTTATTCAAATATATTCGTGGGCAGATCAAGCTAATGATCTTAAAATGTGGTATTTCCCAATAAAATGCTTAATTTTAACTGTTATGAACCGTTAATGTTTGCTCGTGATAAATAGACGGATAGACAACGTTATATGTGTTTAACTTATCGATAATTACATCTCATGTCGAAGGTAGAAAGCATTTTCACGAACAAGCTTGTATTTAGGTAATAATATCGACTATTTAAATACTACAGACTACAGAGTACGTATCTATATCTACAGTTATCTTCAGACCTACTATGAAACAAAGCTTTATGGTAAAAACGTGCGAATGTAGATTGTCTGTACAGCTTTTTATTTAAGCTATTTTCGCCATAACTTACAGTTTCTTAGATTACTATTACCAGTCAATAATATACTTAATAAAACCCAAAACCGAAATCATTAGTCTCGAAAGGGATAAGCTCCTCGAAAGGGATAAGCTCTAGCTTATCTCTTTCGAGACCAATGATTTCGGTTTTAGGAGAGTTCGTTTATTTGTCAAGAGAACCATCTTCAATTCAGATGATTAAACTAGGCCCCCTTAGCCCTTCTTCTCTGTATCCGCTGCTATCGAAGTATTTCTGACAAATTATCTGCTTTTCCAAAGGTGTACTTTATTGTATAAATGGGTGAACAGAAAATTTAGTAACGTCAATTTGAAATTTTACTAACCATGGGTTACAGGGATGCCTTGAGGTTTAGGCCATGGGATTCGATATTTATTTAGAAGAAACGTTACTTTTAATATCCTATCTCATATAGTACGTACGTTTACATTATCTAATATATCATTTGCGTAATACGATATAATGTAGCTACAAGTACGTAAGTTCTAAAGCTAAAAGCTATAGGTATCTAAACATTTCTAACAAGAGGCGAACTAATGAGAGGACATCACTATAACAGCAATTGTAATGTAACAATAAAACGTTCAGTTGAGCGCATTGAATAAAGGCCCAAACTTAGACAAAGCTTAGGCATTATGTAAGTACCTATTTGGGCATATTATATAACCTGTAAGATGGAAGATAGGTATTAAACGTAGTTTCACTATTAAGGTGTTTATTACTGATGGATCATGTGGTTTCATTACTTATTATTAAATAAATATGGTCTTATTCCTTCAACTTAGGATCCCGCACCAGTAAACGTAATAAAAGTAATATTTAATGCATTGAGTTATATGAATTTACGTTAGTACATATAACCCAATGTGTTTACTAACTATGTACATACTAGTTACATAGTATTTAATTTGTGTCAGCGCGACAAACTTTAGACCCAAAAGTAATGGTATGGTTTCTACTGCAGGTAACATAACTTTTATTTAACACACGTTACCTGTTTATTGTAGTGGTAAAAGCGATGTAGGTTATCTGTTGTTTTTAGTGCCGTTGGTAGTCATTTAATATTTTTATAAAAAAATTAAAAAGACGCTTTGGAAATATCTGCGTAAACGAAGTATTGGATAATCACTTTCGAATTTTAAAGAGCACAATATTGATACTGGTATGATTAAAATAAGGGCCGTAAGTATGTATGTATATTGTTATTGTCCTTCCTTATGAATATATACTAGCTGCGCCCCGCGGTGTTACCCGAGTTGTACCCATTCTCACAGGAATTTCGGGATAAAATGTATGCCATATGTTATTCTGATGTATAATCTACATTACTGTAAAGTTTCATCCAAATCCGCTCAGTAGTTTTTGCGTGAAAGAGCAACAAACATACATCCATACATCCATCCTCACAAACATTCGCATTTATAATATTAGTAGGATTAGTAGGATATAATATTATCCTTATCTAGGCTTTCTAAGTTCTGTATTTAGTATGGTTAAACTAAATACAGAAATTAGAAAGCCTAAATTCAAAACGTATATTCGCCACGAAAAGTATCTCAATATGTACGTACACGTTACTGGTCTAACTATAAACATGATTACACGAAATACAACAAGTTCTGGAACTATCAAAGTTTCTGGAACCCTTAAATATCATTTATATCGAGCGAGTACTCGTATGTAAGCTTCGAATCAGCGAATTCTAAAGGCATAGCTGACCAAGTATCTAGGTTTGCATTCGCATTTGTAAAGTCTGTCAGTCCAAGGTGCGTTTTCAATAAAAGATTTCTCGGGTCCTGTTGACGGACAGGTGGAATAGGATACGGGAAGGCGACCATATTAGGGGAACAACGAACTTTGGGGTTCGATGCATCGGGGACGATTTCTTGGGCCTTTAGAAATCGTGTTGTGTAAAAAACCACTAAGCGATGCCTTAGTATTAGCTGCAGTGACAGCCGTGGTGTTAGCAACAGGCCTGCTCTGTGTTTTGTGGTCACTGTCAGTAAGGTTAAGGTGAATGGGTTAGCGCCACGGATTGGTGTTCGTCTCGTAACGGCGCGACCGGTTCTGACCGCTTTTCAGCGACGAAAGCGCTTTTTAATCTCAAATCCCAATTCTTCTCAGGGGATTTGGTCTCATTAAATTTGATATTTCGTGACATATGATGTGATATTTCGTGAGATCAATGTTTGTTTATGTGTTAATTTTCAATAAGACATTGGTCGATCCAGAAGAAGGGCTAGGCTAATCAAGCCCCTCCTTAAATAATCTGAGTCCTCACATAGCGTATTTATTTTCAATATCAAAGTACCCTCGCACCAGGGTCATTAAAATCCTGGGTCCTTTTAAAATAAGATATTTGTCTCATATTTAAAAACACTTGCTCGTTCGTTATTTTGCTGAATGATAGAGCGAGCAAGCATGATGGTAAAGGTTTAGAAAACTAAATGAAAATGCAACTTATCTCTTCGGCGGTAAAGCGGTAACTAGACTCCATACTCAGGTACCGAATGAATACCATTCCTGGATCGAACATGTTTCTCCTATTACTTTTCTTGGTATGGGTTTGAAATCGCGAACCAACAGTGGGCAAGTGTGATGTTTTCACCTAATCTTCCTCTCCGTGCATACTGATATCTTCAGTGAGCTTTAGAGCATTTTGCCGGGACATCCTTCATTACTAATGGAGTTTTTTGTCCCTGTGTCCCTTTCACTTGAAGAGAGAGCGGGCTTGTATGAGATAAAGTACCTACCTAATTTGCTTCGGAAGACTCTTTAAACTGCCTTTTCTGCTATTTCAATCAAATTATTTTTCAGCGTAGGTACTTACCTATTATTATTTTATAGAGTAAATGTAAAGCGCTGCAGCAGCTAAATAGTAAACTAAAACCAACATCGGAATTGGATAGTTAGCGCCATTCATACATAAAAAGCGATATTACAAAAAGTTGTTTGGAAACGTAGCTACGTAACGGTACGTGTGTTTGTCGCCTGTACTTGCACCGGGTTCAATGACCGGACCTTTGGGACCAGATGCAGGTGGACCAGTTTGTTCTTGGTTTTTTGGTCGATTTTTCGAGAGTTCGCTAGTGAGTATATTATACAACTAGCAGCGCCCCGCGGTTTTACCAGCGTTGTGCCTGTTTCCGTGGGAATTTCGGGATCAAAAATGGCCTATAACGGCCCGTTCAATATGCTATCTAGGTATAAAACATTAACATTTCTCTTGACCATAGCTATCTATGTAATACAAAAAGAACTATTCGAATCAGACGGGTAATTACTGAGATTAGCCCGATAAAACATAAGTACAAAATTAAAGAAATACTTCTTTATAATATTAGTATAGATAGGTTTAAGTTCAAAAATGCACAGACACTTAAAAACAACATACGCTCGTACCCAGCGACGTCAAAATATGCTTCCTCAGATTTAACGAGTGTCGATTTATAGACGTACCTATCTGAGTGAGGCAGTAAGATAGTCAAATACTTATAAATACCTTTTGTTAGAATACCTTACAAACTTAGCACTGTTGCAGTGTGATAATTCTTAATTCTCTTTTAATACATACATATATATTTCATGAGCAAGATCGGAGGCCTTTGGCCGGCACTGAGACTAATAATAAAAATAAATGTTTACTTCAGACCATCATCGATCCATATGGTTTAGTAACAATATATCTTACAAACTATGTTAGTACAAAGGGGAATATAAAATTGCAAAAACAATTATTTAGCAACAATAATTTGCATTACTTTTTTAATTTTTAGTTGTAGATAAAACTACTTAGGTATGTACTTTAGGAATACAGCTTATTAATAAATATGTAACTATTACCTTTCGTAATTGTAGAGGCGATTATTTCCAACTTAACTACATATGTATATCGGCCAATAAACCAAAAAGCGTCTTTAATATATATTAAAGACGCTTTTTGGTTTATTGGCCGATGTTTTGATAAGATTAGTTGATACGAGATATTGATAGCATATCAACTATTAATAGCATTGGTGGAATCTAAAAGTAGCAAAGTATAACACTGAATGGCAAGGCACATTAATGCTCGCTTTTCATAAGACAGAACAGTAGGTACCTTAAATAAATCATAGGATTACGAAGTTCGCACGCTACGAAGTTCAGACACTGCGAAGTTCTAACGCTACAAATTTCTCTCGCTACGAATTTCACACGCTACGAATTCCACCCACTACAAATTTCATCCGTTACGAAAGTTGCGAAATTAGCACTACGAATTTCACACGCTACAACAATGCCTAAAAATGATACATCACACTGATCGTTACATCACTAGGTAATAGGTAAAATGAAAAACAAATTCCTTAAAAATATTTATTGTAAAATAAATGTAATTACTAAGTAGGTAACGAGGCTAGACACTGTCTTATATTTAAATTGTCTTTAAACCGAACTCTTTATGCTTCTTACTCTTCTTATTCCCGTTTGCCCAAAATGATTCCAAATGGACCAAAGGGGAATTCATTACTTCCCATTTAATAACGAGATCTTCTGTATTTGTTCCTGACGTGGTTAGCCAGGCACAGGCCGAAGACGACTGCCACCAACTGGAAAAAGAGAAAATTATGTTTAATACTGTTGTAAAAGTAAGTAAGTATTAGCCAGTAATGTCCCACTGCTGGGCAAAGCTCTCATCTCACTGAAGTTATCAGTACAGTGAGGAGGATGTTGTAAAGTTACAAAATTTGTGTGTTCCTCTATCTATCTCTATCTATAATCTATACTAATGTAATAAAGCCGAAGAGTTTGTTTTTTGTTTGTAAAAACAAAGACAAAAATCAAACAAGCGTTCAAGCTTTGAAAGCGCTAATATGATTTAAATAATTATTTTTGTGATGAATAGGCCCATTCAATGGGAAGGTTATAGGCTATTTTTCACCCCCAAATTCCCATTGGAATAGGTACAAAGTGGGTAAAACCATTAAACAATTAAAAAATTACAAAGATTTAATTTAAATAAAATGCATTTACAGACGACCAATATTTTTTTTTACTATTCATCATCTGTGTAATATCTTTGCTCGCAGAAATAATGCAGGCGTTCAATTTTTATATAATTAATTAGTATGGAGATACAACTATGAGATAAGATAATAACGTGTTCAATTAACGATAATGAGATCATTGTTATTATGAGCACTAAGCAAGCATCATAATGTGTTCGGTAGTGGGTCCCTGCAGTCGTAATCCATCACATTGAACATCTCCAAAGGGCCTCTAAAAGTTGAATCTGTATCCCGTCGCATGCCTTTTAAAAAGACCGGACCGGAATATACGACCACATTTGTTAAAATTTTGTCGCTTTAAAATAGACTAGATGAAAAAGCGCTTAAGACTTTAAAACTATGTTACCCTTTATATTTCTATACTCTGTTTTTTCTTACGTTAAAATGTGGACTAATGTGGTCGATTTTACAGTTTAAAACGATTCCTTCTGGAGAGGAAAAAGGTTTAGTGATTTCATTCCATTCTTACCCCATCACTAGACCCTTTTCCTCGAAAGAAGTCATCTTTGATTGAAAATTCAATCTCGATAGTCTGAACAGTAACTCGTAAGAAAAATAGAATATAATATAATATACCTGACATCTGAAGGACCTTACCTCAATCGACGCCACAACAATAGCCACGACTCCGATAGCCATGCCGAAGTTGCGGAAGAACTCCTCAATCACGGTGTTGCATCCGGAGTACGAGTTGAGGACGGTGCAGGGAGTCTGTGCACAGCACGAGTCGGGCAGGGTGACTGCGACTAGGATGGACCCGTTGTAGGAGTTCGCGCCGTTGGGGCCGCAGCATTGGAACTGGATTCAAGGGGTATGATAAGTGATTAGTTAATTTTACAAAGGTTATAGTCACCATCGCCAAGCAAGAAGAATTTCGTTCAGTAAGGAGGAAGGGATGATGAGTGGGGCGAACCTCTATGCCTCTATGCTATAAAAAGTTGAGATGATGGAAATCAATGCCATAGAGTCTATGGCATTGATTTCCATCATCTCAACTTTTTATAGTGATTACGCTTTAGCTTCCTCACTGTACTGATGTCTTCAGTGAGATGAGAGGCCTTTGCCCAATAGTGGGACATTACAGGCTAATACTGTACTAATACTACTACTACTACATATTTTTAAAGTTACCGTTTTTTCAAGTTCATGGAATCCGTTAAGGTTGTTGTTGAAGGCCTCGTTGGTCCACTTGGGCACCTCCGTGATGATGTCTTCGATCTTCACGAAGATCAGCACAGCGAGGGCGATCTTCACGATCATCAGCACTAGCATGCAAATGGCGTACTGCAAAACAGAGAAAATAACGCTTAAATTTTAAGATCCTGGCAGGTGGCACTGTGGCTTGTGAAAGCGTTTCATGTGTCGGGGGATGCGGGTTCCCCGAGTCAACCACATGTGCAGACATAGTTGTCGATGTCGGCAGACGTCTGGACGTCTGAACCCCTTTTGTCAATGGAAGAAGTCCTCTTCGGTTGAAGAATCAGTCATGATAGTTAAATGATTAAATTATCAACAGGATACCTACCTAATTGAGGAAAAACTAAAAATGTCGATAGTAGTACATAGCGACCAACTTATTAATTAGGTAACAACCCAGATTGTTATAATTTCAAGCCGGCAGCAGACTACAGATAAGTAATCTATGTATGTTATTGTAGGAAAATATATTTTTATATTTTAGTTTCTTGGTAAAACACATTTTATCTGTCTGAGACATTTCGACACTAGGTATTGTCAAAACATAAGCGTCGATATGTGTTTGTTTACAAATTGGTATAACCTCAAATCTCGGGGGCCGGTCCCGGGGGCGCGAGGTTCTCTGTACACTGCCCGAAATCGCGGGATTGCTAATCAGACCCGGGAAAGTATGGTCTAATGGTAATTAGTATTTGGAGTCAGACCAAAAAGGTTTTTTTTTATTCTTACGCTGAACTTCGCTGTATACTATAAACTTTTGTATCAGTCTATAAGCGTTATTTTAACCGGTTTGTTAGGGTTAATTCCAGAAATTCCCACGGGAACGGGAACAACACGGGTAAAGCCACGAGGCTCTGCTAGAGAAAGAGATTTCAGTTCTTTAAGTTAGTTACTTACTGTGATCAGCATGCAGTTGGATTCCCTGATGGCTCCACAGCATCCGAAGAAGGCGATGTGCAAGACGATGCCGCCCACCACCATGGCGGAGATGGGCGCCACCTGCACGTGCTGGTCCGTCAGATCCGTGATGGCGGTGATCTGCAGCTGCACGGCGATGCCCAGCCCTAGGAGCGCCAGCCCGGCCAGCTGGAACCACCAAGTCATTTGTCAGAATTATATACCTATCACTTTTTAAGCATAAACCATGAGCCATGTCAGAGGCCTTTGGCGGCTCAATAACTGTGACACCAGGATTGGTCAGGTTGACCAGGACAAGCTGACCAATCTCTTCATCGAGTGGATACTCGATAAAGAGAAAGAAGAAGCATAAACCGACTTCAAACTGACCTACTTTAACTTATTTTACTTGTGAGAGCTGTAAGCCTGTATTCCATTGTTGGGCAAAGGCTTCCTACTACTCTCACTTGATTTGAAGTCTTTACAACTTTTATATTTAACTTTTTTAAATCGGTAAAAAGTGGGACCCTTTTGTAGACAGATATATCAGGTTCTTAAATACAAAGAAAATCATACAATTGATAAATTTCTTCGGGTTTTGGAGTCGGTTACAAAGTGTTCTCTTTAATTTGACCAGTTCCTTAATAACATTAAGGGAAAGAATAAATAGAGTCTAATTGAGTATCTAATTGAGCTTTAGAATATTGTTTTGAGTGGTTGTTTACAATTCGTATAAGTACTTTGTTAAAACGCCTTCCAAATATGCCTAGGTAGTTTATACATCAACACAACTTGGTATGTAAATAAAATATTTAGGTACAGTATATAAATAAAATCTTCACAGTGTACCCGGGCGTTTACCAAAATTGTTTAATCCAACGAATAGGTACCTACCGACTGTAATAGATAGAAAGGAGGAAACATACGAGTATATTGATGACTAACAAACAGAACGACATGATAAAGTAAAATTAGTCAATGCCTAAAAACAATAAGTGAGACAATTTCCTGTGCGTTAATTTTCGTTATTTAGTCATAAGCACGACATCATATTTTCTGAGAAGTAAACAGAACAATCGATCTTTATAAATATTACCTTTTTATCTGTGGCCCATACATGCATGGAGCTGTAACACCGCGTTATCTTATCTCTTATCGTTTATCTGATAAGGGTGCGACCGAGTTGGGTCAACTAGGTGTTTGCTGCATGCTACAAGTACCAATAATTCAGGCCGTCACTCGATAAAAATATTATAATTCCGATGTTTTGTACCGATTCTGTATTATTAGCTGTTGTTAAGGTGTTGATAGTCGGGACAAAATTGAATAGGTAGTAACCTATTTTACCTATTTTTAATAAGCTATATATATATATTGCGATTTTATTATTCCGGGTATATACCCGGAATAATAAAATCGCAATAGACCCTTTATATCTTCGAATTTAAAACGACCGATTACCGACGAACTAACCTACAACCGCCGATCCCACCAGTAACCAATCTTAAACCGAGACCAACAATTAAACGTTAAGATATTTAACAGGAAAATATCTTAAACTACATCTAACTAAATATGACGAAACTTAACATCGGCTAAAATATTATTTCCTCATATTATTTACAAACCTGGTTCTGCCGATAAGCGTCCGAATGACGTCACAAATCTTATGAATATTTTATTAAACAAAGGTTAATTTTAAAACAAGTTATCTAAAAATTATGGCGACAAGACAAGAACGGGTATTTAGTAGATTTTTTTACACGCTGGGAAACCAAGGGTGACAATAGGAAGGTTTATAAGTAAAAAATATCCCGAAATACCCATGGGAAAGGGCACAACGCGGGTAAAACCTTGGGGTATTACTGATAAAAGTTGTATTGTACCTTCGTCTATCTGTAATTTAAATTGGAACACATCCGGACGTGGCGGGAAATGTATCCCTTGCAATTGTAGTTAAACATCTTATTTCCAAATATTATCAGTCTTTTTAAGAGTGGATGGATGAATTGACCTCATGGTGATACAACGACAATTTTATCAGTTAAAGGAAACCAGTTAGTAAAAAAAGTGTACTTAATGGAAAATTATACTCAATGTACTTGATCAAATTTTGTATGTAATTAGGTAATTGATTTCAGGGCACAGATTTAGGATACCAAAGATACGCAATCATGTCAAATTTATAACTCTTTTTATAGGCACTTTGTTCGGCATTAGAAACGATTACTATGTGAAGATCGAGAGCAAAACAGAAAGGAATTCGATAATAAATTAATACACGGCGTGGGAATCATCAATACACGAATTCTTGTATATATGTAATTATAAGTTAAGAATGAGATAAAATAAATTTATCAACAGAGCGAGCCGATTCTACCACGAGTAACATAGGCTATTTTTCACCCCGAATTTCCCACAGGAATGGACACAACGCGGGTAAAACCGCGGGGCGCTCCCATAAAGTATAATGTAATCGTAATCTAGAGTACGTTAAAATTCCTTTACTCTACTCAAGTCGGCACAAAAAACATAGTCACAAAACTCGCATGATACAAGTAGTAAATTAACAATTGTCATTTTTTACATAACTATAGTAAAAACACCGCTGGATATAGTAACGAGTCATTATTTACTATTATGTAGACAACAATACGTTCCTCCCTAGGTAAATACAACTGTTATCAATCTATCTAGATATGTGGCAAGGCGTGACTTAGGTACAATGTATAGAACGTATAAAAATGAGTACCTGATACCTTTAATGATAACAGATATTGTATTGTAAAGTAATATAAGTATTACCTAAGACGTATTATTAGGTACTCGTAGAATATATATATTATATTTAACCCTATTTTGCTTAAAATAGTAACTACCTAAGTAATAGGTTAGGCAAATACCTATAAAGTAATAATGTGTAAAAAAATCTTTGAATCGTTACTGTTTTAAACTTTAGCACAGTTTTGAATAAAATAAAAAAAACAATACTCACAGCAAACACCAAATTGGTGAAGAAAAGTATGTATTTGACCAAAAATTCACCGCACCCCATGTTGTTATTAATATTTAAACTATTTAATTATAAGAACACGTTCGCCGGTGCCAAGCTCAAGTGGTGATATAACAAGTAGAGCCGTAGTAGCCTCGCGTTATCGCCAATATGTCGCTCTGTCCTACGATTGGACGCGAAACTGTAAGGATAAACGCAAACGGACTGTCGTAAAAATAAACATTTGCCAATCTGATCAAATTATATGCTACAACTCCATTTTTTTACCGCATGACCGTAGTGTGGATATTTGGGAATTAAAAGTAACCCCTAAGTAGCTTCATTAATTTGGTTTTCATTTAAAGAGAGAGAGAGAGATCACGGTCCAACTAAGAAACATTTTTGTTTGTAACAAAGAAACGTTTTTATTTGTTAGTTTTTTGTTCCTAACACTAAAGAGCTTTAGGTCCAATTTCGCCGTTTCTATCTCGAACCACGATCAACTGAACTCAGTTTTGGAGAATCAATTTTGAAGATTGGTCCCAGTTTGGCCCGTAAATTAGGATTAACACCCTAACCGCCAAACCAATAAATAATTGTATTGAATTTGTATCAGTTAAGATTCACTTACAAAGGTTTTACTATTAATTGAAACGTACGTTAATGTCATTATTATTTATTTAAAACGGGAACTTACGTACGACGAACTCAGTGCGGGGAGAGACGCTGTCGCGAGCGCTTCACCCACCTCCTGATGAAGGCTACCGTATGTGGCCGAAACGTGTCGAGGAACTCTCGACAGTAGTCTCCGTCGTACGTAAGTTCCCGTTTTAAATAAATAATAATCACTTACAAAGGTGTTAAGTTGATTGATCCAGTTCAATTGGGGCTTTAGCCTCTTAGCTTCTACTACACTTCAAAATGGAGGAGGCTCTCAATCCGGTTGGGGCGGTTGGTGTTCGTTGGTATCTTGAGACAGTTTTGCAGACAGAGTAAGACACGGCAAGGTTACCATCCTTGTCATTGAAAGACGATTGAAGAAATTATGATAAAACTGTCGCAAGTTTGCGGGACACTTATTTTTATTATTTTTGTAGAGATTATGTTATTATGTGTTATGTTCACCGTATCGCAGATAAATAAAATGACTAATATCTGTGCAACCAATATTATATTTATAAGTACCTGGAATTTTGATGAATATTTCATAAATAATGTCTAAGCGAAATGTGTCTTCAGAGTTAAAAAAACTGAAGAAAACATGAAGACAAGTGACAATCACTTCGCATTCGATTCATTTGTTTTCTATCAATATAATCACGATATCCAGACAGTCAAGTGCTAAGTACATTTTGATACTTAGTAATTGATACTAACTTAGAAAACAAATAGATACCTATTATCTAAGCGATCGCCACTTGCTCGCACAGGGAGGGTTGATCTCCGATAGTGATAGTGATGACTCTGATGACACATATGCCAATCATTCTTTCTTCTGATACAATTTCAGGTGTTTTTTAATTGTTTTTTAATTTTGAATAAAACCCATAGGTATTTATTTTATTATAATGGGTAAGCATACGTGCGTAGTTAATTTTTTATTAAATTATAAACAGATTAATTTTAAATAGTGTTAAGGCCTACTTATTTATTAATAGCAATTTTATAATACAAATTGCGTGCTTAATAATTAAAGGAGTTCAGCCAATGTTGCCTATAATAAACAGAGCTATGCTATGCCATGCACGATTGATGTAGTATAGTATTGAAGCTATTATATACTAATTGTTAATCAATCTTAGACGAAAAAGATCTCTCGCAAAGTCACTAAATATCTCAATTCACGATCTATACGCTATTAAGTAGGTACCTACCATTAATTTTTAATCTAAGGCTCACTAAAATAAGTAATTTGGTGACATCTCATATTATCATAGCATTATTAGACCTAGAGCCCGTGAACCCCAGACCTTCGTTATTTTATAAAAGCTGAAAGTTTGTCAGCGCATGCTCCCACACACAGGTAAGAACGATGGACTATTATGAAGTTTGGGTTATCGTGGCTTTGGCAGATAAACGGTACTAAAGGTGTGTAAAATACCGATCTAAATTCATCAAATAATAAAGTGTTATTTGTGACATGACATATGTCATTTGAAAGCTCTTGAAGAGTTGTACAAGTCACCCTTTGACGGTGATATCGAAATCGACGGCCAACTTGGTGTTTTCGACCATTGAAGATTGGAGTTGACCTATGCTATGGACGCTGATCCTAATGCTCAACAGTGACATGACCTATATCATTTGAAAGCTCTTGACAAGTTGTACAAGTCACCCTTTGACGGTGATATCGAAATCGACGGCCAACTTGGTGTTTTCGACCATTGAAGATTGGAGTTGACCTATGCTATGGACGCTGATCCTAAGTGACATGACCTATGTCATTTGAAAGCTCTTGACAAGTTGTACAAGTCACCCTTTGACGGTGACATCGAAATCGACGGCCAACTTGGTGTTTTCGACCACCGAAGATTGGAGTTGGCCTATGCCATGGACGCTGATCCTAATGCTCAACAGTGACATGACCTATGTCATTTGAAAGCTCTTGAGGAGTTGTACATGTCACCCTTTGACGGTGATATCGAAATCGATGGCCAACTTGGTGTTTTCGACCATTGACCTTTAGTACCGTATAACTGCCAAAGCCACGATAACCCAAACTTCATAATAGTCCATCGTTCTTACCTGGTGTTGGGAGCATGCGCTGACAAACTTTCAGCTTTTATAAAATAACGAAAGTCTGGGGTTCGCGGGCTCTTGGTCCATATCAATAATCTACGTATAGGGAGTTTTACTGAAATACGGTTGAGGTTTACTATACCGAAAACATATATTTCATCGAAGTATCAAATGCTCGATACCTTGTGTCGCCCATGTGAGTTTTGACCGAAAGCTCTGCTGTAAATATGCTTGGCTTTTGGACAAATAATAAATATGTACATACTTACGATTACCCTACTAATATTATAAATGCGAAAGTTTGTGAGGATGGATGTATGTATGGATGTATGTTTGTTGCTCTTTCACCCAAAAACTGCTGAACGGATTTGGATGAAATTTTACAGTAATGTAGGTTGTACATCAGAATAACACATGGAATACATTTTATCCCGAAATTCCAGCGGGAACGGTTATTACGCGGGTAACACCGCGGGGCGCGGCAAGTATGTTATATTTTGCAAAGCCCACTTGTATAGATTTACAATTAGTTAGCTTTGTTAGCTACCTACAAGGTACCCACGGAAAAGCGAAGCCCTTTAGCTCTATTTGGTATTACCTTATATTGGTGTCTGAAAAACAGGATACATGGTGTAACTAGGTACCTTTATTGTATTATAATTTATTATCCTAACTGTAATGTGATTTTCCAATGCGTTGATGTGTCAGCGTAGACTGAACGTAAACTTCAAGTGATTTTTACCTATAAGTGGTTTGAAAAGATAAAGCCTTATCTGCAATTTCGTTCATAATCACTTTAAGTTTGGTATGGTAGGAGGTAGGAGTTCACAATTACTTAATAATTGTAAGCATTAAACTTATAAACTTATTTATCTTTAACGTATGAAACACAATATCTACAAGACGGGTTAGTTGGACAGAATGTTAACATAATTTTGTTTGTTTTTACTTCTTGGCTAAAACGAAAAAATGTCGACCAAATCATATTATTATTAGTAATTTCATGAAAAGTTTGTTTAGTTGACTATTATTTTATTTGGTTTTCGTTTATTTTGTCAAGACACCCCGTGCCCAGTGGACATGTATTTTTGACATTTGATGAACTGTTTCTTTTAACAATAACATCAAATTGTAATAGCTTTTATATACAAAAGAATAAGATATATTACCATTCACTCACTACGAATTTCACCCGCTTTGAATTTCATCCGCTATGAATTTCACTCGCTACGAATTTCACACGCTACGAATTTCAGCAACTACGAAGTTCTGATGAATTAATGTCATGATTGGCTCATGCCACATTCCCGTTCATTTTTGAGTATTAAAGTACTAAGCGTTTGCGAATCAATTGACAACACAAGTAAAGCTGCAAACCGATACTAGTTAAGTAAGTCGGCGAGAAGGTCAAATTGACCAATAAAATTAATCATCGAACTTGAATGCGAAAAATACGTAACCAAACTTTCAGTGACGTATACGAGTACACTGACGTCAATGAAGGTATTTCCCAATTATGAGAAGAACTTCGATAGCTCTTGATAAATTGTACCAGTTTTCTAAATTGTTATGGCTCACCGTAGCTTCGCATCCGGTAATGAAGTTACCTTCTTTGTACAGTTGAAGTGGCCTGTGGGAGATGGTCAGCTAAGTTGATTCATTAAATAATATAAAACAAAGTCGCATTCCGCTGTCTGTCTGTATGTACCTATGTATGTAGGTATATACCTAATGCTGATCATCCTATAATACTCGAATGGGCTTCATTCAATATTTTTCGGTCTTTGGATCTTCTATCTGTACTGTTTAATCATAGAAATTATTGTACCAACTACCAAATCGTCGATGTGCCAATAACATTCTTCCATGGGCATTATACTACAGCAAACGCATTGCACTCTGAAAATGGTCATAATTTTTTTTGACAATTCTTAATTTTCATAGTTGACGTAAATGCATGCCTTAACATTTGCCAAAAACACTACAAATACTGTACTTTAATTAAAATAATACATATTGATTTTATCAATGAATTTTCCTTATATTTTGAGTCTTAAACTTGCCCTTCAACTTGTTCTAGGTGTGAGGTAACGAGTCAGCGCTCCTCGGCTCTGGCCTTCGGAAACCGGTAGAGTCTGCTTCACATGTGGGCTGCACGCGCAAAAACGTTGATTGATTCGAATAACATCTCTTGATATTAAGTTTTTTGGTTTATTAAATTGTATCAGTCTAAGAAGTTTTATACTTCATCTTAAAGGTACTTTTAAGTAGTTTGAATTTCAACGAATGTCGTCGATTTTTTGAAATACTATAACATCGAAACATTATTTACATTTAAGTCATATAGATAGAGGGTTTTTAAAGATTTATCATTAAGGTTTTAATTTAATGAATGGTTAAGTATGTTATAAAGATATGAAAATTATTCTATACTTTTAATTTAATTTTAACCACATTTTGCGTCAATTACCTACTTGAAATTTTATTCTCTATGATAATATTACATCACAAAATTACACAACACGCAAATGCAAACAGTTTACAGAGTTAGAAGCTAACGTAGACCACTTTCCTACGTACAACAGCCGCTGGAACAAAACAAACTACATATAAATATATGCCCGAATGATGACATTTCAGCCATTTGGGTCCTGAAACTCGAATTCAACAGTTCATTACAATCACAATTTGTATTACAACAAAATAATTGAATAAATTAACCGAAGGAAATACCGCCCATTTATTTATAGACGATACATCACTGTCTTTACGTTGTTCACAACTTTCAACGCTCAGTAATCGCGAATACACCAAGGTGACCACACGCCTGTTCAGAAATAAATATAAAATAAATGTTCGTTCAATCAAACACGATTTTCTAAAATAATTTGTTTCTAACTTAAGTAAACATGAATTCAGAACCAGTTAAAATGGAGATCATCAACGAATCCCCGAAAACCAATTCGCCGAAAATTGACTCGGAGGCTCTGGAATACATTTTCGGGAAAACTGATTCTTCGACAAAACCAAACGGCACTTTGTTGGACAGTGAAAGAAACCACACGAATACTGTAAGTTACCTACTGTTTTAATTTTAATTGTTAATTATATTCTAATTGTTTCGTATTGTCTGGTTGTCGTTACGTTATCTGTTTGTGAGTAATGTTGCATTGACCCGAGCCAAGGTTGAATGCCTCTTTTTGGTCTCTACTAAAAAGGAGACACTTCAAAATATTACAAATACATACACTCAAAAAAACATATCAAACACGCGACAGTCACTCAGACAGTAGTGATACAAAGGGTTATGTACATATTTATCTTATGATAAAACAACTAGTATAGGCCTAATATAGAACTTTATACGTAACTTAGACGCCCTTTTATAGTTCCTGTTTATACAGTCGGTTAAGACAATTTAATAACTGACTAAACATAAAAAAACAAAAGAAAGAGTTTCTTACTTCACATGTGTAAAGTTAATAAATAAAGCAATTCATTTATATTTAGATTTCATTGGAAACCGGACTGAGATTTAAGCGGTTTAGCGTTGAGAGATATTTACCAAACATTTTCTAGCTGTACACACGTAAATTACGTAGGAGCCTTGAATTTTGACAGCGTTTGTGCTAACTCATTGAACATACGTATCTATGTGGTTTATATACAGTAGCTACATATACATGTAACTCATATAACCAATATGTTACTCCGGTACGTTGCTACCTAAATTCAAACGAACCATAAATGAAATTGGAAGCCATTGGAAGCTATGTAAAATCTCCTAACTAAAAACATTTTATTAGATCATAGTTGGGTACTTTAGTTTCGTACTTGATAGATTTTCAATAAGACTCATTTAAAAAAAAGTTCATTACATCCTCCTTTTTAACTTGTTTATGGTTGTCGAAAGTCCACTAATTTAGAGCTGTGGCATTGCTTATAAGATATAATTTACACTAAAGTTATACTCTGTACAGACACTGACATTGCATGTACCGTAGTGTTTTATATTTTGTTTCTGAGTCATGTAGAAAAGAAAATTATTAAGCAAACGAATGCAGCAATACAAATTATGTACGATTTACGTAAAGTTTTTCACAAACATATACTTGGTATAATATTTAGAAGAGTCCACTTTTTACTAAAATCGTCACAGTATTGAATCATTATGTTGTAGGCCAGGCCTACTGTAATCTTCATATTCTTTTCTGAACGAACGAACTACATATATAATTAATACAGTTATAGGGAAAATATGGACATAATAAAATTAATTTAATAATTTATTTAATACATTGCTGGGATTTGATAGCTCAAACTTATTTGTGGTATTCCACAAAGTAACAATATTGGGAAAACCTAAGGTACACAGAAAATACAATTTAATTGCATAATATTTAGCCAACTTTGTTATATATTTATACATATATAGGAATAAACATAATTATTATGTAATTAATTAACTTATTTAACCCTAGTAATGACAACTCAACGATTCAATTCTATGAAATTACGTTTCTATGAATTAGTCCCTCGGCAACTTGGTTGGCTATTATTTGTACCATTATATTGATGATATTAACGGGAGTTTTTCGCGGAATTATTTTTTTATGGAGAGGTCAGTTAACTCGTTTAAAGTTTACGAGTTAAGTTGTTGTGGTGGCTTTTTCTTTAGGTATGAAACAACATAGGTATGGGTAAATAAGAAATATTTCTTTTGTGTTGATTTGTTCCCACGATTTATCAAAACTTCTTTTATAAAAGGTAGGTAATTTATTTACAGCCTTTTCGATAATGCAACCCACATATTTAGTACTAGCCACGCCCCGCAGTTTTACCCGCGTTGTGCACGTTCCCGTGGGAGTTTCGGAGGATAAAATAGCCGGTAACGTTTCTCTTGAATGAAGCTATCACATGTAAAAATAATTATTCTAATCGGAATGAAAGTTTCATTATAGATTAGCCAAATTAACAAAAACCATGTTTTTTGCTTTAAGTATAAATCATAACAGCAAACTTTTCTGCTTTATATATTTGTAAGTATAACCAAAGGTATATATTCCCGAAAAAATGGTGATCTTATATAGATTATTGGGAACGGCTACTGCAAGTCGACTAGACGGTGCGTGCAGTAAATTACTACTCAACGAAAATAAATACTATTCGGTGAGTAGGTTAAATTGGTAATGATTTTGTTGAATATATTTATTTTTATACGCTATCTGAAATCATCTTAACACACATTCCTAGACGATGAATATATATCATTAGGTGGCTAACTAATTAGGTTTTTTTTTGCTCAGCAACTTTCATACATTTAATTTAAATAAATAGAATTAGGTCAAAATCTTAAGACCAGTGACAACATACATAGAAAAGGTTACGAAGTAGGTTAGCCCTCAAATAAGTATTTCTAAGGAAAACAGTAAAATTACTCTCTATTATGCTTTTAAAAAGAAAGCGCCATATTTAAGTCCCTTTATGCATAATTATAATTACATTTATTTGCACGAAAGGAAATACAATTATTTACAAAGAACCTGTTTTTTAACGGTAAACAGCGTTTTCATGATAAATATTTGCTGTAAGATTTGTGAAAAAATATATTTATGGTTATAGTTTAAAAGTGAATGTAACATATTGTATGTTGTGAAGCTAAATACAAGTATATTAAACTTATATTAAAGCATTTATTGAATTGGTAACTACGTACGTATACGTGGTTAAAGGTATGTTTTCTGTAGCGACCGAAGCAGCAGGCGGCAATTGCCGACCGCAAGCATCACTATACTTTTTTTTATTGTCACAAAATGTGGACCAATGTCGTCAATTTTCCAGCCGAAGATATTTGGTCCTCAAGAGGAAAAATAATTAGAGAAAGGGGAAAAATGAAATAAAATCACTACAATCAAAATAGAGTATACAGGTTTCTATTAATCTCTATGTAAGGGCGCGGCGACATTGCTGCGGTCGCAAGTGTCGCAACTGAAAACAGACCTTTAGGATTTTACAAACTCTAGTATGACTTTCTTATTAAACTAAGCAGACCTAGGTCTTCGATTTATTGAGGAAAACTGTTTAAAATACAGCTGTTATCTAATGTAAATGAGAAGAAACATTTTAAAATAAAATGGCTTTTACGAAGAACAGATAAAAACATGCATTTAAATTGAAACGATACAATCACATTGACTCTTTGACCTATTCGCAGAAGAGGATACATATCTATCTCATATAGTTTGCCTCAGTTGTCATTAGAGTAAATAAGGAAAACTATGTTAATTAATCAGCCAATATTAGTATAGTACAAATGTATTGTTAGTGTATACTCTAGTTTATCTAACGTGCAGGTTTACCTGTGCAGGCGATAGACAGGCTCAGGTTTACCTGTAACGTAGTTGACAGTGTGATCGTTAAAGTCTGCTAACCTATTTAAATCGGGTTACGTAAAATATATTTAACGGGTTAGGTAAAATTAATTTAATTTATTGCATCTATTGTTCAAGGTTTTTCAAAGACTTTTCGTTATCATTTACATAGGCACTGTCTTTTGTACTGCTGCCAAAAAAATTCGTCACTTAGTAATGTCATTATTTTTGAACAACTCTGGAGTTATTTGATGCCAAAATATTTAGATTTCTCGGAAATCATTGCAGTTTAGTTTTAAAGCATATTTGTGCCAAAATACGTCCATAGGTTAAGGTTAACTTTTCCTTATTGACTTACGTATTTAGTTCAACATTTTCAAATAACATATACTATTGAAATCGAAATTATTTAGTCTACAATTTAACCGCAATGAGGTTACATCGGAGGCCTTTCAGAACGGGTAAAAAGTCTAAACAACCAACGTAGGGTTGGCAATAATTGACCTGATACTCATACTTGATATAGGGATCTACTGATATAGTATAAGTATACTATATACATTCCTGTATCTATTCGTATGGATAGAGCCAGAATTATCTTAAACTTACATGTCTAAAGAAACAGACTAACCGCCTTATTCATAAAGCTTTTTCATAAAATACATTGTTATAATGTGTCTTTTTTGCTCTTTGGAAAATAGCTTACGTCGGAATGGGCCAACCATTCTATAGCTAAAATCACGGAAGAGCGAAGCACTTACCGCGTCTCTATTTCGTGGCTAAAATGCTGTTATAAGAGTTTATGTATAAGCCCATAGTGCGGAACGTTACTTGTGTGGTGCAATAATTAACCAAACCAAAACTAATTCTTCAAAGTTGTTCGACTTTGAGTGGCTAAGTAAATACGTTCGAGTAGGTTAGGGCACAACCCTTGTATCATTTAACTAAAGCTTAATATCAGTTAACGAAGAACTAAAGCATAGCTTCAAACATGGTGTAACAATTAAACAAAAGGACCGACAATTCACAATAATTTATTGTAATAATGTTCGTTAAATCTTTAGAAACCATTACGCTAGTCTAGTACATAGTTCGATAAACTCGGTTACATATTGATACAAGTATTTAGCACCGAGCACAGGACTCGACCTTCGGTTCTACAAAAATGTATGAAGTAAGAATAAATATGCCTATTGTTAAAAATGTACGATCAAAGCCTCATTGATTCAGACAACGTACTTTAAGTCGAACAGTTACGTATTATTGTAAAATAGTAGAGTAATTTGATTACAACTTTAGGGTACCGTGTCTCTTTCATGTACTCAGGTTCTTATGGTTCCTTAGCGAAATGGCATCAAAAATGAACATCTATCTTATATATAAAATTCTCGTGTCACAGTGTTCGTTCGCGTACTCCTCCGAAACGGCTTGACCGATTCTCATGAAATTTTGTGAGCATATTGAGTAGGTCTGAGAATCGGCCAACATCTATTTTTCATCCCGAAATTCCCGCGGGAACGGGTACAACGCGGGTGAAACCGCGGGGCGCAGCTAGTCTATAATATAAAAATGAATCGCTGAATGTGTTGCTAAGCGTATACCTTAGAAACTACCAATCCGATTCCAATAATTCTTTTGCAATGGATAACCATATTCAACGGGAAGGTTATAGGCTATTTTTCATCCCGAAAAGCCCGCGGAAAAGGGCGCAACACGGGTAAAACCGCGGGGCGCTGCTAGTTTTTTTGGTAAAATTACAGAATAATGCTCTTTTTTAATCGACTCATAAACTGAAGGCAAGAAAACCAATTAGGTTGGTTTTCTTTCCTTACAGATTATGTCTTTGCTCTGTATGCTATGATCATGTCATGCATGACGCATTAGTTAGATTACAGTTTAAACATGCCTTTAATAATAATCTAAATCATATTGTTAATTAAGAAGCTACAGTAACTAAGAAGCTACAATTTGCGTAATTTTTATGAAATGTTTTGAAATATTGTCTTCGGGTTATCATAATATGTGGGTGAATGGACTGAAGAGTTATTACTCATTCAATGACTCATGAAAAGCTTACGATTTTGTTTCAATTTGTTTATTCTCATTTTTAACCGACTTCAGTCATAGAAGTAATGTATTAGTCTAGATATCTTTACTTACGAAAATATCTATTTCATTTTATTTTCGCACTAATATCTCGCCGGGAGACAATAGTAATTGAGCAATGTGTATCATTGGGGTAATGGGTTGATCTTGACACCGATGCGGTGAGGAATTAGGACGACTTATCTTGTAGGTACATCATTAATTATTAATTTAACCGCTAAACGATGGAGTAATATTATTAATAATAAGGACGCATTACAGAATTTAGTAGTCGTTGTAAATGGATAAATGAATGATGGAATATAGTTAGTTAAACTTATTTTTAAAATAAGGGTTGGATTGATACGAAATAGTTTAGTAATACACTGTTTTTTTTAGTTTAAGCGAGCACTACTCATTTTGAATAGTATCTTATACTACTGATGAAAATGTATAATAAAAGCGATGTACATCCGTAAACGTAGTTTCGATTCAAAATAGTTTAGTAATAATCCATCGAGGCTTCATTTCTAATTCTAACGAAATAACAAAGAAAAACTTTACTAACCTTAATTCTTTGTTACCCTGATATTTTATTGAGCTAGACTAGAATCAATGCCTAATAGCTTTGACGACATTTTCAAACCCGTGTATCATTTTCCTTATTTTTATAGTGTCATTGTGAGAGGGATACCTAAATCAACCAGAATGTAAGATCTTACGCACCAATAAGCAATCCATAAAACGTATTAAAAACATGAATAATTTAATTACAAACTCCCTTATTATATTGTCAATTCATTCAGCTTCACTTCTTGGGGAAACCCCATTCGTAGTCGTATAGAGTGTTTGTTCCAGTTCAAAAACTTGTATGAAAAATATGAAAGGTGGGACTTGGCGGGTTTTCCAACGTCTGTTTCCAATTATAATACAGGTATTTGTGTATGTATACTTTTGTATAGAAATAGACACTCTTTCAACGTAACATTGTTTAGAGTCGTATGTTGCCAAGAGCATAATTATTATTGTATTTTTAAGAAATACTTAGAAATAATGGACTCCACACCTATACCTGAATTGTAATATAGGTATATTATATTTATTTAGTTCTTTAGCTATCATTTGCGGTAAAGATACAGGCACTTTTGTCTTCGTTTTCTCTCTTACTCTATTTCTATATAAAGGTTAGAGATGGTATGTTATGAATTATGATATTGTCTTTGGTTTTGCCTACTTAACAATGATAGACATATAAAACATATTCACCTCGATTAATAATATAGGCTGACTCTAACTGTACCCGGCTTTTGTACCTAACTAGCAGCGCCCAGCGGTTTTACCCGAATTGTGTCCGTTTCTGTGGGAATTTCGGGATGAAAAATAGACTATAACCTTCCCGTTGAATGAGGTAATCCATTACAAAAAAAAATATACAAATCGGATTAGTAGTTTCTGAGATTAGCGTTCAAACAAACAAAACATAAACAAAATCTTCATTATATGAGTAGTTATTTTCTTTGTTCCAGACCGGCCCCGGTAGTCACGATGGAAGTCAAACCACCCCCCTGCTGGAGCCCGACAGAGACAAGTCGAAGATCCCCCTGGCAGGTGAGCTAATTAGGATCGTTGTTACCCGTTAGTACACTATGTCCTACTACCGCGCAAAGGCTTCTCATCTCACTGAAGATATAAGTACAGTGAGGAGGATTAGGTGTAATCACCACGCTTGCCTCATGCAGGGTGATGATCTCCAACCCGAAAAAAACTAAGATTAATGTTTTGTCGAGATAAATTAATTTTTGTCACATGAAAAAAATACTAAGAAAAGTTTAATGTATTCGATCAGTAACATTGAATTCACTGCAAACTTCGACTAGAAACCCAATGAATCTATTTTTGACTGCATTTAATATGCGCTAACTCGCTGACGACAAAAAAATACAATCGGAATGTGCCAACTCGCGAGCGCTTTAAAGCACTTATCACTACATTAGTATAAAACAAAGTCGCTATTTTTGTCTGTTTGTTTGTCTGTATGCTTAAATCTTTAAAATTACGCAACGGATTTTGATGCGGTTTTTTGTATTAGGTAGAGTGATTCAAGAGGACGGTTTTTATGTAAAAAAATTCCCGAAATTCCCACGGGAACGGACACAACGCGGGTAAAACCGCGGGGCGCTGCTAGTTTACGTATAAACAGAATAAGAATCAGAAGAATTAATATTAGAATAATTGTATTTGTTAAACACGAGTTGTGAATATGATCACTCACATAGTATAAAACAAAGTCGCTTTCCGCTGTCTGTCTGTCCCTATGTATGCTTAGATCTTTAAAACTACGCGACGGATTTTAATGCGGTTTTTTTAAAATAGATAGAGTGATTCAAGAGAAAGGTTTACATGTATAACAATTTCCAATATTCCTACAGGAACGGCCACAACGCGGGTAAAACCGCGGGGCGCTAGTAACATTATAATATATTAAGACGTAGGTATCAGATTTCTCAGTCAATGAGATTACAATGTTAGTTAGTCACATTAAATACCTAAGACTCGTTTCGTAATAATGAACCGCTTCTAGGAATTGAATACTATTTGCTTAGTATTATATTATTTACTCCAAGATGTCTCTGTGAATAAGCTTACTAGGTATTTTATTATTCAGGACTATAATAGAACACTCTGATATGGCCTATGACTGTCATTACTTTACCCAGTAAGTGAGTAGGTACCATAGGTCCTTATAACTATGGACAATAGAACTAGGAAACAACCGCGAACAACGGAAAAGTAACTTTGTACCTACACTGATAAAAATACGTGTAAACTTTTTGAATAAGAAAAGCCTGTCTTGAAAAACTTCAAAAATGTACTCCTGAAATAATGTTATACTTTCTTAGTTACTAGCCGCGCCCCGCGGTGTTACCCGTGTTGTACCCGTTCCCGGGGGAATTTCGGGATAAAATGTACTACTACCGTAAAGATTCATCCAATTAGAAGGATTTGGATGAAACTCGTAGTAGTTTTAAAAGTAACCACATGTCCATACAACATTTCAACCCCTCTTTCAACCCCTTTGAACCCTGTTTTTGCTATAAAAAGTAGCCTATGTCCTTTCTCAGGCTCTGGACTAACTGTGTACCAAATTTCATTCAAATCTGTTCCGTAGTTTTGGCGTGAAAGCATGACAGACAGACAGCCAGACAGAGTTACTTTCGCATTTATTTATAATATATTAGCTAGGACTCCAAAGGACCACCTATGTTAATGTCACATCACCGTGAAAACCTACGATCCCCATACGGTAACCCGAGCAGTTAACCTTGTGTTATACCTCCTTGTGACGTCAGAGTTATCTGTTGTACTACGAATGGTACAAGTGTCTTAACATTCTTGACATATTTATTCATCAGACAGCCATTAGAATAAATTAACCAATACACTAGGAGCGCCCCGCGGTTTTACCCGCGTTGTGCGCGTTCCCGTGGGAATTTCAGGACTTTTTATACATATAAACCTTCCTCTTGAATCACTCTACCTATTTAATAAAACCGCATCAAAATCCGTTGCGTAGTTTTAAAGATCTAAGCATACATAGGTACAGACAGACAGCGGAAAGCGACTTTGTTTCATACTACTATGTATTGAGTAGTGATGATTACCATGCGGCGATCATAGTAATATCTAACTTATGTATGCTATAAGTAAATAAAAATAGATTGAATTAGCTTGTTTATTTCAACTACCATTACAACTGATTCACATTTTGAAAAATGTTTGCGTACCTATAGGTATTACAATCTATTTGACAATTTATTACAATAGAAGACGTCTCTACCTTTTCTTCTTATCTTATGCAAATTCATTCAGTGTTGTTATGATAACAAAATATTTCGAAGAAAACCTATAGTAACACTCAAGAGCAGTGATATCCAGTTAAGTTGAGACAAAATTAAATAGCGACGCGAAACTTGAATATATTTTATTATGGAGACGTCACACTACAGCTTGGATTTTTTAGTTGAAATATGGTTTTAATATTATTTACATATGCCTTCATTCAGTTATAATAACTTATACCTAGAAAGTAGAATCATCCTTTTATTTGCGGTTTAATAATGAGTTTCATTGTCTGTAATGCAATGTGCGAGTAACGTTGTTTGTTGTTACTAAGGCGCCAGACACACATAGTTGTCAGTGGCGGCTTCGGGCCGGGTGCGGGTCACGTGACGTTGTATTGCTTGTATGTATGTACTTACCTATTTGTATGAAAGGCGTCACACTTGTCCGCAGCTGCACTATGTGTGTCTACCGCTTTAGTACTTCTTTAATATATGCACAAACGTTAACACATAATATAAAGTGTCTGTTTGTATTACATACTGTCTTAATAATAGTCGGTTGATGACACGGAAAAGCGAAGTACATACCTACTGATTGATGATGTAGTACGTAATAATTTATTTGTCTTTTGTCTCCTCCAAAAATGAGGAAACATCGAACCCCTTTATATTTGATGCTTAGAGACATAAGTTACTATGGCAGAACTCTTTACTGCACTCCATTTCTTCTTAACTAATAATGGTCAATTTTCAAAGACAATTCCTTCTATAGAGGATAACGTTTAGTGATGGGCTAAGATTTTTTTTTAATTTTAAAGCTTTTAAGACGAAATTAATACAATAATATAGGCAGCTAGACAAGCCTCTTTATTTCAACCAGTTATTCTAATAAATAAATAGAAGAATAATCTTATATTTAGGCAAGTATCAGCTCACCAAGTAAATAAACTTCTTATAAAACCACGGTTCGATTGTATGTTTACAATCTACCTACAACATGAAAGTTAAAAGAAAGTCATTTGCTCTCTTAACAATAATAACGACAAAGAAATAAATAATGAGACTGTAGGAGTTCAGATAAATGGTTATCTTGAGTACCTACATACAATGATTAATATATTTATGTATTAAAATGTGGGTTGATATAGTTAACGTTAATTATAGACTTACAAATGAGAAAGTTATGTTTTGTGTTTGATATTGTCCAAATAAACTTGTTTATTATAAAGAGCTAGATAGATAGTACAGTACAATACCATAATGATCCTGCTGTGTATATAGGGAGTTATGCTCCGCGTCTGCCAGTCTGTATGTTCGCGCTAATCTCATAGATTATAGAACTGATTTTTATCCGGTTTTCACTAATAGAGAGAAAATCTCAAGAGGAAAATCGGTATATAACTTTTATCCCAAAATTCATACGGGATCATTAAGTAATCTTGATGAATCGGAGAGAAGCGAGGGCGGGTCGCTAGTATTTTATAAGAGCAGAATCAATGTGTATTCTAGGTACTTATAACTGAATGATGGTCTATTTAAATATGAAAAATAAATTCTAGGTATAACTAACTAGGTATAACTTAATGAATGCATTTAAATATGAAAAATGCTGTTTCTTAGAAATCTCTTACCAAACCATCTGTGTCTTTATTTGCTTAAAAACGAATGACGCTTCTTCTTTTGTAATGCAAGTAGACGACAATATTTGCGTACCTACATATTTAAATAGTTTTTAAAAACTGCGAAGGTAAACCAGTTTTATGGGAAGTTAAAATAAACATAGGTACCAATTTATGTAGGAACTTAATGATTCCCGCTTGATAGATCACGAGGTTTGAGCTCTTGTTTACAATGGTAGAGCAAATGGGACAATAGGCTAAGAAATACATAATATAGAAAACATAAGGTAAAGGTTAATATACATTTTGCACAAGGAAGAACTTATCGTGCGTTTCCGTGAAAGCGGAGTGGAACGGTGGGGAACCCGACCCACCAATCACAGCTCATTGGGGTTGTCAAACAACGCACTGACATTGCCAGAATCTGCTCGTAACAAATTTTGATTGGTCAATCGAACTCCGCTCCACTTATGGAAATGCATTGCACCTTCATTCATATATTGTTAATTAAACCCAAACTCATAAATACCTAGGGGTCAAACTAATGCTTTGTCACTTTCTGACACACGCATTTTCCGAAGAGTAAAAGAGACAAAACACTTTATAATAGTGTTTTAGGTAGTTACAGAGCGTTTATTAATAAGGCGGTATGTCTTTGTCTCATTTTCAGATCCTGAAGTGGATGACGTGGACGCAGACGTGGCCAATCACAACCACTTCCCGGCTATCGACGAGGACCTCGACGAAGATGGGGTTAGAAAGACTGACATCGACCTTGGAGGTAAGAAGACATAAATAGTCAGATGGGTCCATGTGTGAAAACTCTACATCCTAGTCCGGGAGAGGAGTTTTTATTTCAAACTAAAAAAAATATTATTCATTAGCCTGTAACATTCCCCTGCTGAGCAAAGACGTCTCGTGTCACTGAAGATAATAGTACAGTGAGGAGAACAAGGCGTATTCACCACGCTAGCTTGCGAGTTGATGATCTCAAACCCGAGCCATGTTTGATAAGTTGGAAACATAAGTCCTAAATTCCCTTTATTGATCTGTATGTGCTACACAGTTCCAAAATAACTATATAATAAGACTCATTTAGTTCACATTCAATGATATAACCTTGATATCTACAGTTTGACCTAATTAATAAATACAAATTGATAATGGACGCAAAGGAAGTGGTTATTAGATAAAATGCTTTGGTCAGAACATTGTAAGGAGGGGATTTTAGGAGAGAACTTAAACAACTGAATGCTGGTATAAGACTCATCTATTGTAAAGAATACACTGGGTTTTATAGATGTAACTTGATAAAGGTGTACATACACTACATCTCCTTCCCAAAAAACTAAAAAAAAATTACATTGAATTTTTTTTTTCTGCAAACAAATAAAAATAAATGAAATATGGTTATTATAAAACAATTACAATATATGAAAATTAAAATTTGGAAAATATTTTAAAAAATATACCTTAGATTTAAACAAAAGAATACACAATTCAATTTTTAGAAAAAAATAATTAATAATACATACTAATAATGTATAAAGTTAAAAGTTTACATTATGTCAAAAAATAAAATAAATGGAAATATTTCTAAAATCATCAATTAGTTAAAACAGTAAACACAATAATAATAATATTGAAAATTAAGGCTATAAAATCTTATTCTAGGCAATACAAAATACTAGTGTAGGGAAAGCACTCACAGATTATTATTTTTTTTTATTTTTTTTATAGATATACTTTAATAGTATGTACTATAATTTCCATTTATACGTACCTCTATGTCATTGCCAAGGCGAAATCTGTACACATGCAGATACATTGTAATACAAAAATTCAAAAGAAATCTTACCTGTTTTATACTGCATACATTTCATAGTTTTCTGAAACTAAATACCTACTTTTGTATCTTTAACTTTGATTTCTTTTCATTACCATTCTTTGTCAACGTATTTTTCAATACTTTTTTTTTTTTTTAACTATACTTTTAGTCATCGTCATTATTTTTTAAATCATCTCCTACACTCACTTGTCACGTTATATCTAAAAATAAATCATGTTATAGGACATGTTTTTTTTTTTTTCTTGTCACATTTCATTCATAATACTTCATTATTATCATTTATTCACTTCATTATATCATTTTATTTACCTCATTATATCATTATAATTACCTCATTATATCATTTTATTTACCTCATTATTATATTCTTCATCATAATATATCTTCATTATCACTTCATAATTTCATATCTCTTACGAAAACGTCTCGCGTTAATCATAATCGAGAATACGAATAATTTTATCTTTATCCTTTATTTTATATTCATTCGTTATTCATTCAATAAAATCGAAATCCCTCACGACTACGTCTCGCATGGATCATGATCGAGAAACGTATCAATATTAATCAACAACTTTTAACTGAACTAATTCATAGCACTTCGTTTCCAAATATTTCAACTATCTCTGGGTGATCAAGCCATTGATTTATCGAAACATTGTAAACCAAACAAGTAACAAATCCTAATCCAAATCTTTCTTCTATCCTATCGTTAATTCCTAACCTAACATCAACTTTATTTTTACTTATATTTCATATATTATCATCTTATTTTCTCCTATTATCATACATAAGCCTTTATAAATCATTCAAAGTATTATTCATTTGAATTAAAAACTTTCAAACATTCCAAACAAACAACAATATCATACCATAATTAGCACACTATCATCTTACTCCTATCCAAACTCTCCCTATATGGTATGGAATGCAGTACTTAACTATAAGTTGCATTAGCAACAATTATGTCGCATCATCGGTAACATTAACCAATTACTTATTAAGAAACTGATGAAATAATATATCTCGCAATATAATTAAACATAGATACCATATCAAATTAATTATAGAAATGATTCCAAATAAAAATTAATGATTTTGATTTAATAAATGAAACATATAAATATACTATTTATCCGCTCTGTCTAACATTTTCATAAAATAAATAATAAATTATGTACGTACCATTTTATTTCTGCTGACATCTACCGGATTCCTTGTATAAAAAAAAAATAAAACTACTTACCTCCTTCTCAGTGTGTACATCGTGTACTAGATCTCTAAAAAAATACAAAAAAGTTTCATAAATGTTTGTACCTATTCAATATTTAAAATGTTGTCTAAGAATGCTTTCCGTACGTAACATTACATAAAATTTATATTCATACTAACATTTGATTTGATTACATATTTTTTTTTTTTTACTAACATTTTACCAACTTTATATATTTTGGCTAATAGCCGGGTCATTTTAGACAATTGAAATAAAGAAAATTCCGACAGAGCCAAATCTTCGTAGAGACCTTAGGTTTACCACAAGGAATAAAGTGTCAAAAGTCCCCATCAATCCCATGTGAGCTTCGGGACTTATTCGGGTCCCAAGGTCAAAATTTTAGGTTTTTTGGATTTTTCTCGAAAACGGTAAGTTTTATCGAAAAAGTACCTGAGAAAATAAAAAAGCTTATAAAATTCTCTATAACTTTAACTCTATCCACTTTTTCCATATTCCCAACCGTTATTGAACTACACGCTCCAGAAATGTAAAAATTAAGGACCTCGGGCAGGTAACTATGGAGCCTGCCCCAATGCTCAACAGTGACATGACCTATGTCATTTGAAAGGTCTTGAAGAGTTGTACAAGTTACTCCTAGACAGTTATATCGAATTCGATGGCCAACTCGGTGTTTTCGACCACCGAAGAATTACCACTGGAGGTGCTGTGGAGCCTGGACGGAATGCTCAACAGTGACATGACTTACGCATTTGAAAGCTCTTACAAGTCACTTTTTGATAGTTATGTCGAAATCGACGCCAAACTCGGTGTTTTCGACCACCGAAGAAAAAACACTAGGTGTATGTGCACTAATGTGCAGTTGACACTGATCGTATTGCTCAACAGTGACATGACTAATGTCATTTGAAAGCTCTCACAAGGCACTCCTTGACAGTTATATCGAAATCGACGGCCAACTCGGTGTTTTCGACCACCGAAGTATCGACACTGATCGTATTGCTCAACAGTGACATGACACATATCATTTGAAAGCTCATAAAGAGTTTTATAAGTCACTCTTTGATAGTTACATCGAAATCGCCGTCCAACTTAGTGTTTTCGACCACCGAAGAATGGAGTTGGGCTATGCTATACCGAAGTATCGGCGCTGATCCTAATGCTCAAAAGTGACATGATCTATGTCATTTGAAAGCTCTTGAAGAGTTGTACAAGTCACTCTTTGACACTTATATCGAAATCGACCGCCAACGCGGTGTTTTCGACCATCGAAGATCGACACTAGGTGTATGTGCAGTTGACCTTGATGGTATTGCTCAACAGTGACATAACTTATGTCATTTGAAAGCCCCTGAAGAGTTGTCCAAGTCACTCCTTGACATTTATATCGAAATCGACCGCCAACGCGGTGTTTTCGACCATCGAAGAATCGACACTGGGTGTATGTGCAGTTGACCCTGATGGTATTGCTCAACAGTAACATAACTTATGTCATTTGAAAGCCCTTGAAGAGTTGTCCAAGTCACTCCTTGACATTTATATCGAAATCGACGGCTAACTCGGTGTTTTTGACCAAAAATAAAAAAATATATGTACACATTAGTTAATAAAGGACCTTGAGAAAATTCCATTCTTCGGTGGTCGAAAACACCGAATTGGCGGTCGATTTCGATATAAATGTCAAGGAGTGACTTGGACAACTCTTCAGGGGCTTTCAAATGACATAAGTTATGTCACTGTTGAGCAATACCATCAAGGTCAACTGCACATACACCTAGTGTCGATCTTCGGTGGTCGAAAACACCGCGTTGGCGGTCGATTTCGATATAACTGTCAAAGAGTGACTCGTACAACTCTTCAAGAGCTTTCAAATGACATAGGTCATGTCACTGTTGAGCATTAGGATCAGGGTCGATACTTCGGTATAGCATTGCCCAACTCCATTCTTCCGTGGTCGAAAACACTAAGTTGGACGGCGATTTCGATATAGCTATCAAAGAGTGACTTATAAAACTCTTTATGAGCTTTCAAATGATATGTGTCATGTCACTGTTGAGCAATACGATCAGTGTCGATACTTCGGTGGTCGAAAACACCGAGTTGGCTGTCGATTTCGATATAACTGTCAAGGAGTGCCTTGTGAGAGCTTTCAAATGACATTAGTCATGTCACTGTTGAGCAATACGATCAGTGTCAACTGCACATTAGTGCACATACACCTAGTGTTTTTTCTTCGGTGGTCGAAAACACCGAGTTTGGCGTCGATTTCGACATAACTATCAAAAAGTGACTTGTAAGAGCTTTCAAATGCGTAAGTCATGTCACTGTTGAGCATTCCGTCCAGGCTCCACAGCACCTCCAGTGGTAATTCTTCGGTGGTCGAAAACACCGAGTTGGCCATCGAATTCGATATAACTGTCTAGGAGTAACTTGTACAACTCTTCAAGACCTTTCAAATGACATAGGTCATGTCACTGTTGAGCATTGGGGCAGGCTCCATAGTTACCTGCCCGAGGTCCTTAATTTTTACATTTCTGGAGCGTGTAGTTCAATAACGGTTGGGAATATGGAAAAAGTGGATAGAGTTAAAGTTATAGAGAATTTTATAAGCTTTTTTATTTTCTCAGGTACTTTTTCGATAAAACTTACCGTTTTCGAGAAAAATCCAAAAAACCTATAATTTTGACATTGGGCCCCGAATAAGTCCCGAAGCTCACATGGGATTGATGGGGACTTTTGACACTTTATTCCTTGTGGTAAACCTAAGGTCTCTACGAAGATTTGGCTCTGTCGGAATTTTCTTTATTTGATCACTATTTTTATGTCTAAAATGACCCGGCTATAAGAAAAGATTATATTTTGAAATTAACATTAAGTTTTTTTTTTTTTTAAATTTTATTAATTAAATGATTAAGATATTTTTTTGGATTACATGTTAACTTTTATTTTTGTCTTACTAACCCTTTATAATGTCTTTAAATAGTCTTTACTTATATTTCCGCACTTTGTTTTTTCACTTCACAACACTTATTATAACACATTGTTTCCGCACTACATAACTTTCTATCTTCTTTTTTTTTTTCTACGACGTGCTGTTCTCGGTCGCAGCTCGTGGCTCGTTGATGTAGTATGGTGGCCACATCCTCTCCAAGTCTAGCTGGTTGGCTGGTCCCTCTCTCCTGTCTTTTCTTCTTCTTTATTTTTTTATTCATTTCCTTTTCCTACTACTCAAACACGCGGTGAAGTAGAAGTTGTATAGATTTGATTTGCTTTATTCTTCATTTTGAACTTCACTGATGGGTCCATTTTCTCTTTCTCCCTTAGCTAAATGTGATTCTTATTTTCAAAATCTTCTTTTGCATATTGGTGTTTTATTCACTGAATTTATTTTATTAATAAAAATCTGTTTTCTGTCAAAGTATAATGACTATTCCATATTTGAGCAATGGAATGCTATATCTCAAATAACGCGCTCGGTACGCGCTGGCAGGGTCGCCATGTAAGGAGGGGATTTTAGGAGAGAACTTAAACAACTGAATGCTGGTATAAGACTCATCTATTGTAAAGAATACACTGGGTTTTATAGATGTAACTCTGATAAAGGTGTACATACACTACAACATATCAAATGTATCTACCTAGATACTTGTAATATATAGTTACACAAAAACCTATTGTTATTAGTTCCCTTGCTCAAATTATATAAGACACACATAAAATGAGTGAGTTAGTCATTTTAAATTAATTGATTTAGAACAAGATGTGCGATGCAAATTGCGACATAGGTACGATTATAAAATACAGCGACTTAATTAAAGTTAACAATAATATGTCAATGTATAATTGAATAGAAATTCTTTATTTAATGTCACAAAGGGTTAGAATGAAATAAAACCATAATATTTTTTATTTTAAAGTTTAATGTGCCGTAGCGCTTACAAATATTTTAATGGTTAAGTTCACTGACCTCTATTATTTACACTGGATAGGCTGCTGTCAAAATTATTTTGTGCTTAATTGAGTGTCGCCATTTTGGCGCTGTAGGCCACTGAAGGCAGATACGAAAGTCCATGGAACTAAAATTAGTTATGACATTAAGTGCCCCCGCGCATTGGGCGGCCAGGTCGCGCGACCTGGCCGCGGTAGCTGCGATTCATCTGCGACCACGTAGCGACCTCATTTTGTCAGTTGAGTTCACATCGTGCTCCAAAATGGACGTCGAAGAAGGAATTATTGTTGCACTGATTTTATTATTACAAAAGCGAAAGAAAAAAAGGAAAAAAATAAAATGTTGGATTCACCCATTGTTACGGAATAGGCTTACAAAAAGAATATATCATACATACTTTCCAGGCGTATTGCAATATGAAGATAAAAACTATTAAATTTAAATTAATTTTTTTTTTTTATGTATCGAACATCCTGTATGCACAAAATAAGTGTGGCCGCTGCGGCTAGTGCGCGCAGCCTGATCTCTTTCATACGAAATGGTGAATCTCGTTGGTCGCGGCGGCCGGCGGGCCGCGTGTTGAGTCGCGATGTTTCTGCTGGCCGCGCGACCAATACGTGGTCGCTGGCCGCCGGTCGCCTAGTGCGCGCACTTGCATATGTCGTGGAAGAAATAGTTGGCCGCAGCGACCTGGCCGCGCGGCCAGGCCGCCTAATGCGCGGGGGCACTAAGTCGACTGTGACTAAAATTAATTTTGACGTTCAATGCAAGCACGTCAAATTTAGTTCTTGGGACACTCGCAGGGGCGCTTCAAGTTGCCACACAAAATTAGCTGTCATCACTACATAGTCTAAAACAAAGTCGCTATTTTTGTCTGTTTGTCTGTATGCTTAAATCTTTAAAATTACGCAATGGATTTTGATGCGGTTTTTTGTAATAGGTAGAGTGATTCAAGAGGAAGGTTTTTATGTATAAAAATTCCCGGTATTCCCACGGGAACGGGCACAACGCGGGTAAAACCGCGGGGCGCTGCTAGTTTGTATATAAAGAAGACAAATTATTTCTAATACCACAATCTTTGTTTCCCAGACCTCAGCTTTGGAGATGGCGAGACCAAGCCTGAGATGCCGACAGACGCTGATGGCAAGGAGTTGGAGACAGAGGACGGTAAATGGCCCTGGCCTGAGCGAGACGAGCCTGACCATCCTTATGGTGACTGGAGTTCATTGTACTTTCACACTGATGATGTATGTGAAACAGTTAGGCTTGGTTAGGGGTTGAAAGAGGGATGAGCGAGTTTGACTATAAAGCGTAATGTATGGACCCCATAAATATCACGGACGTGATTACTGCACACTTGTATTTCGTGATAGATATTATCCGGACCTACCTATGCCTACAGTTTTAGGTTATCTTTTGGGTAAAGGTCTACAGTACTTACTACCTAGCTAGAACTATCTCCTACGTATAGTTTTTACTTATTCTTAACGCGTGTGCTAAGAAAGGGTTACTCTCATGTTAGCAAAGTAAAATTGACCATTTATCATATTATTGATTTCTTCTCAAAGGATTTATGTTAAACCTATTTATGTTGACCCTTTGATGGGTGAAAAAGAATCCTATTGCTACTCGCGCTTAGTATTCAATGTAGAATGAAGTAAATTCATTGCACTGCGTTTACATTATTATAATAATTTTTTTTAGTTAGCTCAAATCTATTTCAGTCTAACAAGATGACAATTTGACTATAAACAGGAAAATAATAAATATCAGGACAAATAACAGTAAAATTGTTTATGCAAATATAATAATTAAACATTTTATATTGTTCATATTAATCTATTGTGTGTTTAGTTCGATTAAACACATCAATTTATTATTCTAACCTAAAGGCCATGTAGGCACCTATTTATTACTGGGTAGTTCCTAGGTAACTACCTAATTAATTAATGAATTATACAGTAACAGTTAAGTAGGTAAGGCTACAATCGTACTAGATGGGGAACGATGAAGATATCGAGTGGGTTATTGTTTCACAGAACTAATTCGGATTTATAAATTTAAAAATTAGATTTCAAAATTGTTATATTAAAAAAAATCATCAGTGTAAAAGTAGTTCACAATAATAGCACGAACACTCGAAAATATTATTTATTAAGACTGGATTATTTTCAATTAATTAAACTGTATTCATTTTCGGGACATTTCCATATTTTTCAATAACAGTAGGTACACTCGCATGGAGGTTTATGCATGATGCATGATACAACTGCAAGGAAAATAATGTTGAAATTTAATATCATAAAAAATCATAATACATCGTGAAAAGCTTGATAATGTTGTGCAAGACTATTTTTAAAATAAGTTTGTAAATCTAGGTTTAGCATACGAGAACTACACAGGGCCGGATTTGTGATCCTGTCACCAGGGGGTTTTTAAATGCTAATGCCATGCTATGCTGAATGTCTATAAGGAATGCGAGGGGCCCTAAGCTAGTGCTTTAGTACCTAAGGATAAATCCTAGCCTAGACCTACCTACAGGAATAAATTATTTTTGATGAAATACCTTAGTTTGTTGTACTGATTTAAAAGTTTTATTTCAGACAATGGACTGACTCCAAGATTCGGCGAAGGCCGCCCCATATCACCAATGCCTTCGGTAGGTGGATTTACCGTAAGTGTGCGCTAACAACTTTCATTTAACAGAGGCTTGTTCACTTGAGTGTTATCGGATAGCGTATAAACGCTCAGTTCAGTAAAACAACAGAAGGTGTTCTATATTTTGCGGTAACAGCGAACTTCATACTCCGGGTCACTATTGTAGCTATAGCCTAGTTAAAGAGGGGGCTGTGTCCAAAATGGACAAATTATGTAATTCATAGACATTTTAAAGCTAATTCTAAAAACTACACTAAGTTCTTCAATTTTTCCATACATGGAATTCCATTTTCAGTTCTATTTGACCGAATGCAAGTCCATGTGGTCTAACTTAATCAAAGCGAACTGACGCGATATTTCCTATACCTACTTGTATGCTCAAATCTGAACAAGTCAAACTGCTTCAGTTCAGCTTGATTCGATTGGCCTCTCCATATATTATGATATACTAGGTTATTTACTAGGGATATTCAGACCTACGAGTAGGTATTAGATGTATGACAGGTAATCCACTCGGTAGCACCGCGCTAGGAGCCAACTACGCAGATAACGCTCAGGGTTCAAGCCTTCATCTTCCTTCCTTCCTGTGGTCTGCGGTTTATGTGCTTAAAATATACAGTATTCACAATGTTCCTTGCATTAGGAATGGAATTCGCTTGACAAGTTAAATTGGGATACTTAGTTACCATTGGTTACCATACTCTTAAGAAACAGCTCGACCGATTCTCATGAAATTTTGTGTGCATATCGCGTAGATCGGTCAACATCTTTTTGTTTCTTCTTTTTCTTTTTACCCCTAAATGTTAAGGGTGGTTATCCCTTAATTTTGATATGGCAAAACAACATTTGCCGGGTCAGCTACTCTATAAAGCTTACCTACCTAGATGTTGCCGCGATAAGCTAAGCTCATGTTTCATTGTCAGTTTGTGTGTGTATGTATGTGTGTGTCTTTCTTCTTCTGTGTCTCTGAAATTGTGGAATAGCTAATACATGCCATGTTTGAAGTAGGAAACATGTTTTTGCTTTTTAAGAACCAAAATACTAAATGAAATTTCATTCCACAGTCTATCGACGTGAACACTTACCAACAGAAGAAGAACCTGGCCCAAGGTATGATGGACTTGGCTCTGCTGTCGGCTAACGCGAATCAACTCCGATACGTGATTGAGTCGGTCAACCACCCCTACTACTATACCAGCGTCACCTTTATAGCACTTAGTATAATTTTCCAGGTGAGTTAATTACATTACATAATAAATGAATACACCCACACATTCACACACGCATTATTAATCCGAAACTAAGCAGTAAGCATGTAGGTATTATGGAATATAACCAACTGATACATAATACTCGCGGGTGAACTGAAGACATCGGAGTTACCACTGTGATGCGAGGGTAGGCGTTCCAAGTGTTGAATTTAACGGTGCGTCACATTAGACGACACACTGACAGTATCTTCAATATTTAGTTGTCACTTGGGTACTTCCAACACTTGGAACGCCTACCCTCGTATCACAGTGGTACCTCCAATGTCTTCAGTTCACCAGAGACCACGAGAGCTGCAATCCCGTCGAAACGTCGGGAAATAAAAGTAAATAGTTTACTCGCTTTATAAACTTTTTACTGGTACTGCCAAGCGGTTGATCTCAAGAAACTCTACATGGTTATCTATATTAAATTGTACATGCCACCAGCGACACACCCACCGAGTTCTATTTCTAAGTTGATGTCAAATGTGTATCTAGGTATACTTACTAAAGTAACCCACTTTCTTGCTACAGATCGCAGTAGGCGTCGGTCTCATTATGAACAGTAGATACGACGTAAACGTCACCGATGACGGCCACAAAGCAGACAAGATCAACAACTTCACAGTGCTGGGCATCTTCCTCATTACCATCGTTAATGTGTTCATTACTTCCTTTGGAGTAGGAGTTCCTCAGACTCCTGCTACGGCAACGTAAAACTTAAAACGATATTATAGAGCTCTACCTTATAAGGAAACTATGGTAATGCCATCAGTGTTTGTCTGAACAAGCTTCACTTGGTGTCACTAAGGGTGTCCCAAACGGTTGGTTATCGTAACAAACGTTGAAATTTTGACGACTACTTTATGAAATACAAAGCTCTGTTTCATGAGTGTCTGTTAAGTTATTCGCGCTTCCAGTAGAAAGTCACGATTTTTCATTTTCTTACGTCTCTATTGAGACTGACTTTGTGTTCCGCCCAAGTGAGGTATCCTCCATACGTCTGCATTTTTTGTTAGCGCCACCATAGTATCCTAATGAGATAGGGGCCGTAATGGTCGTATTTATAGCTCTCTAATGACATTAGTTGTCCTTGACTGCTACTATGAAGACCGTCAAGGACTACGCCCGTTTGGTTTTCATATCGATAACTAAGACTGAAGAAAGTTCTAAATACGGCCTAGGCAGATGACATTGGATACGAATTAAGTAATGCAAAAAATCGTAGTTATATTTTCTAGGCAGCGGTACGATTTTACCCGTATGTCCGGACTGGACCATCCATCCCAGTATAAAAGTAAAAAATATGAGGCAAAGCACCAAATTGGACAAACTGATTTCAAGCCACACAGTTTTTAAATTCGTATCCAAATGGGATCTCATTCGTTAAATTAAACACCATTTAAGACTCATGCTAGTTATAAAGACTGTTGATCTTAGTAATATGTACTAGATAGATTTAAAAGTACACCAGTCTGTTTCCGTACATATTTAACTTAGGAAGTTAATTAATGCTCAAAGGCAACAAGATTTTAGCAAAACCGGTATAACTAAAACTGTTTTGCCCATTCCTGGGTAAAGTGAAGTGACATTATTGGTGTTTTTTTACATCACTGCCCAAACAAGTACAATCCTAAGCATTTTTTATAACATTACTAGACATCAATACAATAATACGAATTATTTCTTCATTAACTCATTAATTATTTCTCAGACTGTTACTGAGTAAATTTATATTTTATTTCTTTACAAGCAAAAAACAACAATGCATAAAATGTATATCAATTTTGTACGCAGTCTGTCCCTTATAACTCTATTGGGGATTTGGACATTCTGTCGAAATGGATAGAACGCTTTAGGGAATTTTAGAATAAGCCTATTTTAATCTCATGATAGTTAAGTAAGCATAATTATTAATATATCATCACATGATAAAATTAATTACCATCGATTGTTCGTAGGATATTTTTCTTATCCAGTCAAAACAAGGGAAAATTATGCAATAATAATCCTTAGAATAGTGTATCATAAGTTCAATGGTTTAAAACTGCATTTATCATTATCATGTTACCAAATATCTGTTAAGAGTTGGAAATTATAAATATTTGATATTTAAATGTGAATCTGGAAAACTTGTATGAATCTCTAAATTAAGTAGGATCTCAAAATTGTTACAACGTGCCTTATTTTATTTTGATGTATATTGAAAAATATATGAAATGTACAGAAACAATGAGTTTAATTTTAAAATGACAAAGGGGATTGGTTGGCTTCCATATTTAATTTCAAAAATTAGTCCCACATGCCACTCAAGTGGCAAAATGGAACTTATCTAACTCAATAGAGTATAATAACTATCCTAATCCTTAATAACACCTAATCTAAATTTGAGACAAAATAAAACACAAAAATCTTTCAGAATCCAAAAATGTATTGAATACAAAACAATCTAATAAAATTGTCAGGTGGCAATTTTAAAAATATTCTATTATAATAATAGTAATAAGAGGAGAAGTATGCCTGTTCGTCCGCCAGTCGCGCCTCGCATCGCACCGTATAGCGCATCAAGGCAACCTAACCTAACCACTTGAATAACCTTAATTACATCAATATAAAGTACCTAAGCGAGATTCACTAACACCAAAAGCAAACACTTCATCGTATGGCATCGCATACACTTACATTTAGTGAACCCCGCGTCAATTTTTACAATTTAATTACTAAAATCGATTAATTTTAAATATATATATTATTTCAAAGAATATTGCCATTGTTTCAGCTCTCGTACAGTTGTTCATACGACTTTGTGACTTTGAAAACCTGGACCTTCCTTGATGTTATCAATACAACGTCCCAAAATATATATAGAAGTAAAAATGGTATATAAAATTACATACATAGGAACATAATAAGGTATTATTCAAATAATAGCGGAAATGCTCTAAGCTTTAGTAATGCTATTTTTAATTAGAGAGGAGAAAATATTTGAATTACTTGCTAGAATCGGCTTCCATGTTTCATACCATAAACAATCTTCTGTCTTTGTGTCTATGGTTCAATATTTTGGAAGCAAAATATTATAATTTTGAGTGAAGACAGTTTCACGTTTCGCAACGTGTTAGTGTTTCATAATCGACTATTCAGACGTCTGAAAATGCTGATAAAACACAATAATATTTCATTATTCGCGATTATTCTATGTAGATTTTGAAGTCGTGAGACTGATTACATAAGCGAATTATTTACCATGTTTTATCTTTTATTTTTACAGTATTAATTTAATGTTTCTCAATATATATCGTATGGAGATCATGTGTGTGATTGCAGTTAGAATAATGGTTGTGAAAGTGGTCAGCTGCCATAATTATAGCGCATCTATTCTTCTTCTATGATTTAGATCCATTTCAACGGGTTACAACCGATGAGACGGGCCGAAATAAAATGTGGTTTGACGCGCCATTGATACGTAAAACAGTCGATTATGATACAAATCAGTATTGTAATCAATGTATGGTGTATGACATATGTATGTTGTTTTGTATGTAGATGATGTCGATATCGACATTCTAAACGGTGTATGATGTTGTGTTTATGTATGGATGTTGTATGTTCTGTGTATGATTCGAGATGGGGTCTAGATCGACGGACAAAGCGGTACATTATGTATGAGTGTTTGTATTGTGTATGTATTGTGTGTGTCGTGTGTCATGTGCCGTGAGGGAGTGCGATGTGTGACGTGTATGTGTGTTGTGTATGTGATGTGACCTGTGTGTTGTATAGTTGAGCTGTATGTGTGTATGTGAGTATGTTTGTATGGTGTTTGAGTATATTTGTTTGTATAGTGTATGAGTGTTGTATGTAGCGTGTATGAGTGTTATATGTAGCGTGTATGAGTGTTGTATGTAGCGTGTATGAGTGTTGTATGAGTTTAGATGGCGTCAATGTCAACATCCAGCTCGTCGTCGTCAGCTTGCGGGCGAGCGGCGGTCGACACCGCTTTGATGGGAGTAGCCTTTGCGCGGTCATCGTACTCGATCTGAAACATTACATATTATTCATTGTATTAACAGTTCATTGTAATCTTTGTGAAAAGCAAAGTAACTATAAAACATCCCTCTCCCTCTCTCCAGGGGGCAACGCGGGTAAAAACGCATATTAGTAACCAATATAGTAATATATTTAACAACCCGCAGTAAACAAGCGTGGTGATAACGCCTAATCTTCCTGATTATACCGATATCTCCAATGAGAAGCCTTTGCCCAGCGGTGGGACATCACAGGATACTTATTATATTTACCTCGATATCCCCTTCATCATCGGGTTGTTCGTCGCTGGAGTCTTCCTCGGCTTGCTGCAACCATTCCAGGAACGGTTGCGCGCGGCGCCTCACTTCCGCCGCTATTTCCTTCGACGCGTACTTCTTTGACGGTTTAGCCGCCCATTCGACTGTAACGTTTTATTTGATAAATTTTAATTTCAAGAGAAATTACATTATTTGGATAAAGTATTAACATCAGACCATAGAATCAGAGAATGTCGTTGAGTTAACACTCAAGTGTAGGCGGGTTGCATTTTCCCAGTAAAACTAACCAAATTTGAACGTAATTCGTATGTGTGTGTAACGTGTACAGGTCGTCACTTTGTATACTTTACGTGTATCTGCAGCGAGTGGTCTAGTCTTTCTTTAAGTTTGAATTTCGACTACAAATCATTTATTGGGATAACAAGGTTAATTAGACCTAAAGTGAGCTGGAGGGTTGTATGCTGTGATGTAAGGTGGTGATAGCGGGAGTCGTACCGATGGCCTTCTCCTCGACGATGTCCTCGTCGTAGAGCAGCTTGAGCACGGCGGGCACCTTGGGCAGCAGCGCGGCGTGGTCGTGGCACAGCGCCGTGAGCGCGTGCAGCGCGGCCCGCTGCGCGCGCGCGTCGCCGCGCGTGAAGCGCCGCAGCAGCGCGCCGTGCCGCCGCACGTCCGCGCCCAGCGCGCCGCCGCGCACCAGCACCTCGAAGATCACCAGCGGCGCCTTCGACTTCACCTCCAGCCTACACACCATTATAAACTCCTTACGACATAGCCTTTTGGGGTTAAAAAGGTTTCATTCAAATAAAATGTAGGTGGTGTAGCAAGGCAAAAAGTAGATATAAAACACAAAATTACAACTTGCATACTATACTCTATTGCCACGAATGCAGAGAAAAAAAATTAGGTGATCGTTCAGAAAGTTATCTGTGAATAATCATTTTAAGATATGATATATTGAATTATGTATTAATATTTACAGTGTAACTGCCCCTATGCGCATACAAGGCGTATTTTGTTTCCTACTGCTCCAATGGAGTACAAAAAGAGAATTTTTAGTGTAATTGAATATCAGCACGCACCTCTCAGCCTCATGCAACAGTTCAGAGGGCGATATATCTCCGGCGGCGGCGCGCTGCTTCAGGAAAGCGTAGAACAAGTCCATGCGTTGTTTCTCATTCTTCTCACTGTCTTCGGATAGCGTCATGCTCTTAGCGCCTTCAGTTAGATCTTAAAAATTATAGACACTGGTATTAGTTTTAGTGATGCAAATTCTATGAAAAATCGAGGGACGATCTAACGATTGAAACAACCAGGAGCGACTACTTTATGTGCCCTACGAAGCAAGGTGGCGCTCTGATAGAAATGTCACTATTGGCCACCCAGCTGTGTAGGGGGCGAGCTGCACGGTGCTTGAACATCGCAATGACCTGACATCCTTTGGTCAATCTACGCCACGAGCGGTAGTGTTATGCACTGTGAGCGTGTACCTTGCATGCGCGCCTTGACGGCGGCCTCGCTGACGTCGACGGTCCAGTTGCCGTCGTCGTCGTCGTCGTCGTGCTTGCGGCGCCGCTCCTTGACGACGGGCGCGGGCGCCGGCTGGTCGTCGTTCCCGTTGGCCGGCTTGTCTCCCGCCGCGCCGCCGGACCGTTTCGACCTGTTAAATAGACAAGTAACTAAAAAAATCTAGAAATTTGTCAAAAAAAACAAATATGCATGATTTTTTTATCTAATGAAGTTTAGCGCCATCGGTTCTGACCACTACTACCCCACTGCTACCCCTAAATCATAATAAAATATTCCGGAAAATCTATTTTACAAGCAACTCATTTAGTAGCATTCATGGTGACTATCTTCTGCAATAGCATATAAGTTTGTCTCACTTTCCTGTTTCGGATCGAGTTAAAATTTTGCTGAAACATCCTCCAAATGCAATACACATTAAGTTTGGAATGTGTGGATGACAATGTTACAATAAATGAATGATTTAGAAGGTGGTCAGTTTGGCGGGCGGCGTACCGTTTCCCGCGGTTGCCCTCGGTGAGCGAGGAGCCCTGGCCCGGCGGCTCGGCGGCGGGCGGGTTCTTCAGGATGAAGGTGTTGAGCTTGTGGTTGAAGTCGAGCGCGCCGTGGTAGCCGCACGCCTTGCAGCCTTGCGAGATGGTGTTGCGCTTCGTCGACACGATCAGCTCCGTCTCGGGGTTGTCGCACTCGGGGCACAGCACGAACTTGCGGATGAACCTGGAACGAGCGACATTACACTTTACAGATAATACTTTTATCTTTTCCTACATATTAAACTTAACATACGTTTGATATAGCCGTTTATTCAATACTAGCAGCGCCCCGCGGTTTTACACGCGTTGTGCCCGTTCCCGTGGGAATTTCGGTTACGTTGACATACGCGCATTGTTTGAGCTGGTCAAAAACGCATGCAACAGTGCGTAAAAATGCAAAGGCTGATATATTTTTTACCCATCTTTGTCCTGTTCAAGCCGAACTTAAAATCTGGCTGTGGCCAGATTGTGATGGTAATAATAAATCTCTGGATTGATCTAATTTGATCTAAATGGCCAATACTGATATGAATCGTACCCGTCAAGTAAGTCTTGCAGCTTGGCGGAGTCGTGGCTGCCGTTGACGATGAAGCGTTCGTTCTTGAAGTCGAACTGAGTCTGCGCGCCCAGCTCGCAACCGAAGTACTTGGTTGGATCTAAAATATAATTGAATAATAATATACAAGGTATATCTGTATGGCCCTATAAGTACTCAGCCGGTTTGTTTGGATAAAGCATGTAAATTGTTTTACGTGTGCAAAGGTAGAATACATCGTATTTAAAATTCCCATACAAAAGTAAAAATATTTTAATCTTAGAAATTTGCGACAACCCTAAATGTTTATTACCTACTATCGTACTGCACGTGTGTACGCAGAACTGTTAGATGGTTTATGAAACTACCTCTAGGTAGGTACGTACCATTTTATCCTTGGTAGCACTGGTAGGTAAGTAGAACCACGGCCAATCCATTGTTAGGTTTCTTATTTACCTAAACTTTGACATTACCAATTGTATCACTGGTTTAACAACTGAATATTGACACGATTTGGTTATCATTGATTAAGTTTACACAACACTAGGTACACAACAGACAAGACACTCCACAGTCTACAAACATCGCTTCATAAAAGACAATATTTAAATCCTACAAACAAATTTATCAGCTTAAAAATAGTTGTTTACATATTGACAGCTTTCAAGACGTAGATTTCAAGAGAATAATAAGGTTATAAACTCTACCCATAAATAATCATAAATATGTCGATTGCCAACCTCATTTCACAGCGTACTAAAGGGCCCCATATACGGTACGATTCGTCTATACGATCGATCTGATGAAAATCGTGACGATTGATCGCATCAAAAATGTCGCTCATACTCGAAACGACTGGTCGTAACGATCGATCATTTACTTGTTTGAAGCTTGTTAAGTACGTGTTCAAATAAATGTTTTGGTTGCGATTTCCGACATCATTTTCGATTAAGTAAATCGTAAAGGTACTGCCAGACGTGCTCATTACTAGCACATAAGCATACTTTTATTGAACAAGTGCTCATTAGTAGCACGTGTATAATGTAATGAGCATGCTTATTTAGAGCATGCTCAAAAATCAAACAACGTTTGATTTTCGAGCATGCTACCTTAGGCGCGGCTAGGGGGGGGGGGGCGTGATCCGAGCACGTCTAAACATGTTTTATGCAATTAATTGATGTAATTGTATTTGATGATTGTATTGTATATTCAAATTCAAATTCAAATTATTTATTTGTTCATATTACCTATAATCTGCTGCAGGTTCTGTTATTTTGATAAACTGGCTTGTATAATCTAATCTCAATTGACTTAAATAAGTGCTCTATTGTTAGTTTGATTTCTTGTATGTTGTTCTGTCAGTGTTTCTTTTTCATTAATGCTAAACTGTTTTACGGCTACCCGCGATACAGGCTAGCCCTAGTGCGGGAGCCATTGGATATGTAATTTTTAAGTTTAAGCTTTTTGTCAATAAATATTTTTCATTTTCATTTTTCATTAAAAAACAAGCATGCTTATTTCTGGCAAATGTGAACAGTTTGCAGAGCATGCTAATTTTAAGCAAGCTTATTAGCATGCTTTTTTTGAGCACGTCTGTCAGTACCTTTAACGATCTTGACATACACCATCGATTCGTCGTTTCGGTCGGTTTAACGCGACGGATCGTACAGATAAATCTTACCGTGTATGGGCCTCTTAAGAGCTACTGTTGATGACGGCCTCTTTAAATAATACTCTTTGAAATGTCAATATTTTACTTTTCTACCTATGTTTTGTCTATTTTTGATTTCTGGTTTTTTGGTCTAGAGTTCAAAGTGAAAGGTCAAATAAACAGCTGTTGTAGGGTTGCCTCATCCTTTTGATAGTGTATTTCTAAGGGAAACTTTAAAAGTAAATACATGAATGAAAAACTTCGAAATATCAATTAAGGTATAAAAAACGTAGTTCGCCATGACGAGTAGAATGCCCTGCCCCGGTACTTATAGGGGTATTATGTTACTCCTTGTATTGTAACTAGTATTCTTGTAAATTTTTAAGTGGAGTTGGTTATAAAAGTTATCTGAAATTGTGAACTTGTACAGTCTTAAAACCACAACTCATTTGAATTAGGAGTTAAAAAAGTTAAGTCTGTAAATGTCTCACGGTTGGACAAAGGCGTCTCATCTCACTGAAGATATCAGTACAGTGGAGGAGGATAAGGCGTAAACACAACGTTTGCCAAATTAATGCGGGTGGTTGATCCCAAACCCGAGTCATGTTTGAAAAGTAAGAAACATGTTTTCATTCGTTATATCCGCAGCGAACCCGTTACTGGGAAGTTTGGAATCCATACTAAGGGAATTTCCACCAGTTAAGCTGCTTTTGCTATCCACCGATAGCAACGTAACATAGCTATGGTTATAAACAGCAGAAACATCCTCACAAGTAGCGGGTCGGCCGAGCGCCTTGGCGACCTCGGGCATGTTCACGATCACCGTCTTGATGCCGTTCCCCTTGCCTTCCACCTTGGCGCAGATCCGGGGCATCTGCAAACAAAAAGAATAATATTTATCGTTTAAACTCTGAAGATTTTTTAAATGTTAACCTAACATTAAAATTAGGTTCGAATTTGTATTATATTTATCCTCCAAATATGACTCGTTTTTTTAAATAAAGTTAGTTGGTTCATGTGTGTTTGTGGCTACAGTTGATGTCGGAGTTTTCAGACCGCATAAAGGCCTCCGACATGGTCTGATGATTGCAACGACCACGATAATTTTACTTACTACGAAGCACGGTAGCACTCGTATAGAATGACTAGCAGCGCCCCGCGGTTTTACCCGCGTTGTACTCGTTCCCGTAGGAATTTCGGGATGAAAAATAGCCTATAACCTTCCCGTTGAATGTAGTTATCCATTACAAAAAGAATTATTCAAATCGGTTCAGTAGTTTCTGAGATTAGCGCGTTTAAACAAACAAACAAACAAACAAACAAACAAACAAAACAAACTCTTCAGCTTTATAATATTAGTATAGATAGAAAAGATTATGTTTGTATGTATTTACCTTGTACCGATAAAAGGCGTCGGCCACATTTCTGTTCACATTCACCGTACCCATCTTGCTAATTATTTTCTTCTATTATGTACAATAACACTACGCTAATACGGAACTTGATCTCCTGCTTAAATTATCAATTTTTACTAATTTTTACACTGGATCTGAAATTAAACAAAACACATTATTAGATAAGGTCATCGACTGCTTAACGAGCACTCCGAAGCGCGGTAAGGCTCAGATAGAAAAGCCACTATCGGCCACCCATCCAAGTAGAGGTCCACCTGCACGTTGCTTAACAATGAACTAACATCGCTTTTTCAAGCTACGGCACGAATCAGTAACAACAGGTCATTAATATCAAGTGACGTTGACTAAAGACAGTCGAGTCAAATTAGGACTTATCCAGTTGAAATAGGCGATAGTTTAGTATGATACTGACCGGGTAAGCGGTGGTAGTGCGTCGAGCTAGCGCGTCATGCGGGCGGAGCGAACCCGCGCCGCAGTGAGTCACGTCTGCCGCAGCGGCAGCAACTTCCGATGCCTGTTACTGCAAAATTTTGATATTCTGCAACACATTACATATTGGTAGACGAGTAATTGTATTGTATACAGAATTGTATACAGTTGCTAGACGAGTAAGTAGAAGTATTAGCCTGTAATGTGCCATTGCTGGGCAAAAGGCCTCTCATCTCACTGAAGATATGAGTACAGTAAGGGGGATTAGGCATAATTACCTATAGACTCCTATTTTGCACCCCATCTTTAAAAACCATTAGGCTTCCGATGAGTACGAGATCCAAATTAAAAATGTACAGATATTAGATGAGTTTAAGATCAAAGTAATACAAGCAGATGCGGTTTTGGACCCTCAAAAAGATTACAAACTTCTCACTACATTACGTAGTCGAACGCCTCTGGGCCCACCCCTAGACTTAGGGGCTTTTTTCGTTTAAGTGTAAATCTGGGCCACAGTATAAGCCTAGCCACTAGTAGATCAGCTCCGACCAATGACTTAAGTAATATTGTAGGCAGAAAGAACAGCAGTCGAAACCACTTTTGAAAGAAGAAGCTGTAATTTTTTTGCAATTGATAGTAGTTTTGACTGGTTTTGTACGACATATCAGTCCAATTTATTCAATTCGACGAAAACGGTCGAATCCGACCTAACCTAACCTAGCACTGGCGTGTTAGGATCAAATGTTCCAAGAGGTTTTGGAACCATGCCTTATGGAATCTGCTCACACGTTACAGCTATCTAGCATCTAGCATACATCATACTTTATAATCAGTTGCCAAGTTATTGTCGAACCTAAGGCCTAATTTTAACGATATACAAGCTTGTACTAGTGCTAATCACCTGCTAGAAGTATTGTTTCTGTTTGTGTGAAGCGTCATGCACGCTCGACGGCTATGGGCCGGCCTCCGTGTCGCGACACAACGACTACACGCCACGCACTGTACTGATGTCTCTGTAACAAATAACAAACACGTTTTTAATTAAGTCTTGGTTTTTTGTTTATATGAACGCGCTAATCTCAGAAACTACCAATCTGATTTGAATAACAGATATCCACATTCAACAGGAAGTTTATAGAATTTTTCATCCTGAAATTCCCACGAGAACGACCACAACGCGGGTGAAACCGCGGGGCGTTGTTAGTTTCAAAACAAACATCATATACATATGATATAATGCTAAGTACACAAATATTGTAGCTCCAATAAATAAATCAAATTTACAATTGATTTATAAACCAGTTGTGGGATCAAAAAACATGTGACGTCAATCCGCGAATACTTTTGTTTGAGTTCACTATCTTATTGTGAAACTTTAAAAAATAATACATAGTAAAGTTTCTTTCAGCACATACTGTTCTCTGTACTTTCTTATCAATACAGGATTATGTATTATATGTATAAAAATGAATCGCTGAATCTGTTGCTAAGCGCATAACTTCAGAACGACTGCACCAAACTGGATGATTCTTTTTTAATGTGTTCCTTATTGTCAGGACAAGGTTTTTATATAAGAAAATTAAGGAATAAAAATCTCAAATTTCCCACTGGAACCGGCGCTGCGGGTAGAGACCGCGGGGCACAGCTAATCTATAATAAAACAAAGTCCCCCTGTCTGTAACTGATTGTCTCAAAAACTACTTAACGGTTTTTCACAGTTTTCATCAAGACTTCATACAGAGTATTTCAAGAGAAAGGTTTGCAACTACTTGGCCCCGCGTGGAATTTGTTTTCGATAATATACTACACACATCAGCAAAAAAGATCAGTTAAGAGGCGTCAAATTGCACTAATGTAAACCTAAATATACACACATAGACAATTTCATAATTATTTCAGGTTAAAACCAATTACAATGGGACTCCCATTACGTCAAGTAACGTATTGTATGCACGACGGCCACATTTTCATTCACAACAAATGCTCAAGTGATACAAACCGTGCAATTTATCATCGCGCGTAAGAGCCGAAGGTAAACATCCATCGGTCACGGTTATCGCACGGCGACGGTCAGCTATTGGCCACGGCCAGACTTAGGTCTCGTCTACACTAAGCCCCAATTTCACCGCTGCTACTGAACTCGATCAGATCACCAATCCTTCATTAAAACCGAGTTTAGTCGACCGTGTTCGAGATCGAAACGGTGAATGTGGCCCTAAGCGATCATATATATTAATGTTCAAATATGGTCAAATCGTAATGATGTTCATTAGACACACTGCGCATGCTACAGCCTCCTACTCTACTCAGTAGGCCTCTACTTGGGTTACTTAGTAAGTCGTGGCGGCAGCAACAGTCCGAATATTGTTCTACTCCTCCCGTGCACGTAACAGTGCAGCATAATAAATGCCGTATGAGTAAAAACCGTCCGTATTTCATGCGACATGCGCGGCTGCCGCCACGGTTTTCCGCAAGTGGTGTGGACGCGGCTTCAACATAATGGAACTATGTTTAGTCTCGTTCGCTGGATATGTGATAACGTGTAACATATACGCGATATTTACCTACCGCCTACGTATGTAACATAACGTAATTATAATTATGTGCGATATAATTTACGCCAGTTTAGGGCTTTATCGTTGTGTTCACGAGCAATTTTATAAAATAAGATGGGCTAAGTTATGATTACATATATCGACTTTTTATCATACATGTGTATCAGAGTAGATAATATTACTTTTAAACTTACATTTTGAGCTCATTGTTAATAAATTAAACAGATACATAAAACATACATAAATCCCTTCCAAAAATAACATCAATTTTGTTTCAAACATGTCCGCGAAGGGTGAAAATGCAAAAATGTTTTAGAAAATTAAAATAGTCTAGAGGCTTCCGACAAGCGAGGTCACAAGTTAATTACGAGCCCTGCTGGGGCGGAACTGCGCAAGTCCTCGAGTTGGTTGGAGAGCCCTTCAAACATCAAGCTGGAGCTGAATTCGGTAGCTTTGACTTGAGGCTTTAACTTTCAACTATACTCAAAGTCAAGTAACCCGTATATTACACTACAGAAAGTCTTACTTAAAGTTTAAACTGTACTAACTGAAGTAAATTGTTAATATTTGAACATTATTTTAACTTATATCTGCTTCAAATTGCTATCGATATTTCTTAAAACTTCGACACCATGTAATAGCTGTACGAAAAGTAGGGCAGAAGGAAACTAGATCCTTTTTCGGGTCGAATGTTTTTCGTACTCAATTCTCGTTTTCAGGTGAAATATATTTCTGTAATGTCCGCATTATGGGCAATTCCACCGAACATATTCCAATAGATACGCCGATATTGAAGTGCGGTGTAAATTCAAAATGTAATTCCGGTTAAAGTACCTTTCCGCGTCCGTGTCGCGTCTGAAGAATCCTCCAATTATATACATGTGGGGACTGCAATGCGCCAACACGCCTTCTAGCTGTCGAGCTTCGCCACACAGAATAGTTCCCATTTATTTTATTCACATTCAACTTTTCAGGATTCGTTACGGGATGTTTCAGAAAAAAGTACGAATATTTTTTTTACATTCAGAATTGTGATTGTGTCTATTGCCAATTTTTAAACAACAGAAACATTTACAATGGACAATAAAAAGTAAAACGTAGGATAAGTAATACTACGACATTTTCACATTAATAGATATTATTAGAACAACTAAAGACTCGTTAGGAAATACTCAGAAAAATAATTAAGAAAACGATGAGAAAACTCGTGATTGTGAAGAAAACCGGACAATTCGAAGAAAACATAATATCTAGAGTCCGTTTCGCATCAAAACAAATACCTGAATAAGAAAGCTGATGAGTTCGTTTGAACCCTGTTACATACGGCTATACGTAGAACGCCAACTCCGCCCGAAAACTAGAACAAGCCTTCCACGAGTAAGAACACCGACGCTGCACACGAATCTAGGACAAGTCTTCTACGTGGAAGAAGACTGACGCTGCACACGAGGCATCGTCAGACTACGCAACCGAAGGAGGGGCAATCTTGATCCAACCTCGATCACTATTACATCTCTTAGGCAATAATTAATTATAGTTTAATTGTAATTTTTCATTTTTTAAATAAATTAATTTAAATCAATTGGTTTTTTTTGAGCGCCTTCGCGTGTGAGATCATATTTGGCGCAGTCGGTAGGATTTCCTGGGTTGGATCGCGATACGCATATCGCCAAAATCGCGTCGCGTCGCGCTCCGATCGACCTTCAACGTCTCACCGGGAAAACTCTGGACCTCAACGGACTCCGCGCGTTACTATCCGAACATAGATACCGCTCAACGGGAACCAATGTGGAAAATACTGTAAGTACACTGAATTTTCTAGTGATCGCTTGCTTTCCTTAATCCTGTAATCATTAATTATCTAATTGTATTTCCCAACCCTTTCGTGGGTCAATTTTGGTGTCATTGTAAGTGTAATATTCCAAGATTTTTCAAAAAAGGAAATCTAGTTATTCTAAAATAAGTAATAGACAAATAGCTTTAGATAGTACACGTAGATTAGTGAGCGAACAAGACAAAATGAGTGAACTAGATAACATTTGTAAGGCCCTCCGCCTAGTCCCCGACTTTGACGGGAACTGTAATGTGTTACCACGATTTATTCGTTTATGTGACGAGTTAGTTTCACAATATGCACAAGAGGGAAACGACCTCGTTAACTTAGGGCTACTAAACGGGATTTTGAATAAGGTCACGGGACCCGCTGCTCGCCTTATCAATGCGAACGGCATCCCTAACGATTGGATAGGCATTCGTAATGCTCTTATTAATAACTTTGCCGACCAGAGAAACGAGACCGCTCTGTATAACGATCTGGCTCTACTCACCCAGGGCCCAGGCACGCCCCAAGAATTTTACGAGCGTTGTCAAAATTTATTCAGCACCATCATGACATACGTCGCACTACACGAAAGCTTACAGACCACCATAGACGCTAAGCGGGACCTTTATAAAAAACTAACACTCCAAGCTTATCTGCGCGGGCTAAAAGATCCCTTGGGATCACGTATTCGATGCATGCGCCCCGAGACTATCGAAAAGGCATTAGAGTTTGTTCATGAAGAAATGAATACTCTGTATCTGCAAGGACGCAACGACAATGTTAGACCTCAACTACCGGACCGACTTCCTCAAGGGTTTAAAATGCAGGTACCAGCCTTTAAGCCGTTTACTATGCCCAGCACGCCGGGCCCCGCCCGACAACAGGTACTGTATCGGCCGCCGCCGACACAATTTAGGCCACCACTAGCTTTCAACCACCCCCGCACGCCGTCACGCACCCAGCAGATGTTCTCTGCACCCCCGCCGGGTTACGCTCAACGCGATGGACCATTCCGGAAGCCACCCGGGGAACAACCAGCTCACCAAGGCCCAAAGCCTATGAGCGGGGTAAGTAACTTTGTTGCGAAACCATTAATGGGTACTAACACATGGAATTGGGCTAAACAAGGCAATCCTCCACCCTCGAACTACTTTAGGCAACGCGATGTTAACGTAAACGAGTGTGCGCCTTACGATTACTATTACCAACCTGACTTTACTTATGACTATGAGTATTACGACCCTTATCAGTGTCTAGAGTACATCAATGACTCTGTAGCTTACAATGAACCTGTAGGTTACTACGACTGTCCGGTCCCCGACGGAACGGACACCGAAATTATCCCAGATGTAAGGACCTCGACTGACAACGACCAAATGCCTTCCACCAGTCAGGATTTTCCCCCGGGATCGAAGTTAAACAGATCAAAATAGAAGTTAACCTTCAAACTCAACGCCAATTGCCGTACATTAGAATTTCAAATCCTCCTTTAAATTTACTTGTAGATACTGGCGCGAATCAGTCGTTTATTAGTCCGGAAGCAATAAGTAAATTCTTTCCCGACATACCCCTCAATTATGACCCCTTTGAGGTCACTAATGTCCACGCTACAAGCAGAAATGACTATTCGGTTAATTTACCCTGCTTTGAGGAGTTTAACGATCCAGAACATTTGAAACTTTTCGTATATAAATTTCATGATAGATTTGATGGTTTGATTGGCATGGACTTGCTTACTAGATGGGAGGCTAAATTAGACCTCAAGAATTTAAAACTTATAACTAAACATTCAATTAACGACATCCTTATGTACAACTCTAGAAACCTAAACTTTTACGAAGACGTCCTGCCTGCGAAAAGCTCTAAATTAATTAATATTCCAATTAACGCCCCGGATGGCGAGGTCATAGTAGAAGAACAAATCCTTTGCAATTGCTCTATTGTCGAATGTTTAACCACTGTCAGAAATGGTCGAGGTATAGTCGAAGTTGTTAACCCCTCTGAGAATGACGTAATATTTTCTTTAGATCAAACTACCCAAGCTATTATGTTTAACGCGGAATGCAGGCACGATGATTACTTGTCCCCGCGTACTGCAGATGTTATCTCCCGTTTACGCACAGACCATCTTAACGAAGAGGAAAAAGGTAACTTAGTTACACTTTGTTCTAAATATTCTGACGTTTTTTATATAGAGGGCGAACCATTAACTTTTACGAATAGAATAAAACACCGAATCAGAACAACCGATACCATACCAATTTACACCAAAAGTTATCGGTATCCTTTCATCCATCGGGAGGAAGTTAGTAGCCAAATTGATAAGATGTTGGAACAGGGTATAATCAGACCTTCGGAGTCTGCATGGAGCTCTCCTATTTGGGTCGTCCCAAAGAAGGTAGACGCATCCGGAAAGCAAAAATGGCGTCTAGTCGTTGACTTTAGGAAACTTAATGAAAAGACTATCAACGACAAATACCCCATACCTAACATAACAGACGTTCTCGACAAATTAGGCAAGTGTCAATACTTCACGACTTTAGACCTTGCATCTGGATTTTACCAGGTAGAGATGGACCCTGAAGACATCCCAAAAACAGCTTTTAATGTGGAACATGGACACTTTGAATTTTTGAGAATGCCGATGGGACTCAAAAACTCACCATCAACCTTTCAAAGAGTGATGGATAACGTGCTGAAAGGGCTCCAAAATGTCATCTGTCTTGTCTATTTGGATGATATTATCATATTCTCAACATCTCTACAAGAACATATGATTAATTTAGAGAAAGTGTTCCAAAGACTTCGCGAATCTAACTTCAAAATCCAGTTAGATAAGTCAGAGTTCCTCAAACTCGAGACAGCATACTTAGGTCACATTATCAGCACTGAAGGTATCAAACCTAATCCAGATAAAATAGTTGCCATACAAAAATACCCTTTACCAAAGACTCCAAAAGAGATAAAACAATTTTTAGGCCTTCTTGGCTATTACCGGAAATTCATACCCGATTTTGCTCGAATAACAAAGCCCTTGACACAATGCCTAAAGAAAGGAAAACGTATTAACTTTGACTCGACTTATATAGACTGCTTTGAAAAATGTAAGACTCTGTTAACTAATGACCCGATATTAAAATACCCAGACTTTACCAAGGAATTTGTCCTAACCACTGACGCATCCAACTTTGCAATAGGAGCAGTTCTTTCTCAGGGTATAATTGGTGCGGATAAACCTATAGCGTTCGCTTCTCGTACACTTAATGAGAGCGAGGTTAATTACAGCACTATCGAGAAAGAGCTACTGGCTATCGTATGGGCGACTAAGTACTTCCGCCCTTACCTTTTTGGAAGGAAATTCAAAATCGTAACTGACCATAAACCACTCCAATGGGTTATGAGTCTCAAAGAACCCAGTTCAAGGTTAACCAGATGGAGATTAAAACTCAGCGAGTATGATTTTGAAGTTCTTTATAAAAAAGGGAAAATTAATACAAACGCTGATGCCCTCTCCCGTATCGAGATCAACAATGAGGAAGCTGACTCTATGATTGTTAATTTAGACAGTGAAAAACCGGACACCCCTGACAATTCAGACACTCAGACTGCACATACTGCGACCGAACACCCAATACTTGAAATTCCTATAACAGATGACCCTCTCAACAAGTTCCACAGACAATTAGTTTTGACAGTAGTTGGTGAATTAAAGAAACGACCCACAGTCAGTAAACCGTTTGAAACTCACACTCGAACATCCATTCAGTTGTCAAGTACAGATTTAAAAAAGGAAGTAGTTAATGCTATAAAAGAATATGTGAACCCTAAAATTAAAACTGCTATTCTCATTCATCCACCCCTTGCTTTCTATAAGATCATTCCCATCATTCAAAATAAGTTTGTAAGTTCATCTATGAATCTGGTAATGTGTAAAAAGGAACTAGAGAATGTTAAAGAATACCTTAAACAACAGGACATTATCCGCCATTATCACGAGGGAAGAACCAACCATCGTGGTATTAACGAATGCCATCTGTCCTTATCTCAGAAGTACTATTGGCCTAAGATGAAGGAGCAGATCACAAAGTTCATCAATGAATGTACTATCTGCGGCCAAGCCAAATACGACAGACACCCTATACGGCCTAAATTCAACATTGTACCGCCTGCTACAAGACCCTTTGAGATAGTGCATATGGACAGCTTCACTGTCAACAGCGAGAAATATGTCACCATCATTGACGTTTTCTCAAAATACGGTCAAGCATATCTGCTACGAGATGGAACTGCCATAAGCATAGTACAATCATTATTAACTTTTAGTACACATCATGGGTTGCCCTTAACCATAATAACCGACCAGGGCACCGAATTTACTAATCAAATCTTTTTGGAATTTTGTAAAACTCATAAAATAATTCATCACCAAACACTAGCCCACTCACCCAATGCTAACGGTAATATAGAACGCTTTCACTCCACCATCTTGGAACATCTCCGTATTTTAAGACTAACCCAAAAAGGCGAACCTGTCTCTAACTTAATGCCTTATGCTATTATCGCATATAACAGTTCAGTCCATTCATTCACAAAGTGCAGACCTTACGACCTTATAATAGGACATACCGACCCACGCGATTCCACCGACATTGACCTTACGAAACATTTGTTACAACAATACGCAGATACACACAGAGATCGCATGAAAAGGGTATACGAACTTATCAATGAGACCTCGCTTGCTAATAGAACCTCTATAATTGAAAACCGCAATAAATCCCGCGAACCGGAAGTGGAATACCAACCCCAACAGCAGGTTTTTATTAAAAACCCTTGCGCTAGCAGATCTAAGCTCGCTCCCCGATACACACATGACACCGTTTTAGCTGACCTACCAATACATATCTACACTTCCAAAAAGAAAGGTCCTGTAGCTAAATCCAGACTTAAACGGACTCCCAAATTGTTACAGGGGAATATGGACTCTGACGATCAGCCTGGCACAAGCTCAAGAGATAAAACTTGAAGGACTACAAGATGGACCGGGACTTTTACCTTTTAAACTAGGACCTATGCGACTTACTACCCAATACCATTCCTTCCTACAATACATTGAACTAAAACCAATCAATGACAATATTAATTCCGTGAGAACTCAACTAACTGAGTTGGAGACTAGATTAGACAATAACACCTTTGCACTTTACGAATTACAGATTTATCAACTAAATAACCATCTAACCGAAGCTTCATCTATGTTAAGGAGTTTAGAGCCTAATCGTTTCAAAAGAGGTCTGGTTAACGGACTCGGATCTGTTATTAAAGGCATTACAGGTAACTTAGATTATAACGATGCACTTAGATATAATAAAGCCCTTAGTATATTAAAAACTAATCAAGAACAAATTATTTCAGAACAAAATCATCATATTAGCCTTAGTAAAGAGCTAAATAATGAGCATACAAAAATTATTGCACAAATAGTAGATAATCAAATAAAATTTAATAAAACTTTAAATATATTACTTAATGCAAATGCATACGCTGAAACAGCACTTTTGAAATATGCTAAATTCGCTCAGATATTAGCCATAATTAATAATAACGTAAATGACATATTAGGCGAATTAACCAGGTTAGAAAACGCAATAACATTTTGTAACGACATGCGCACCCATCACTCTATGATAGGTACTAAAGTATTAGCCAATATGTTAAATAAACTGACAACACTTTATGGTAAAGAACATATTATCGATTTAGAACTCAGAGAATATTATAATATTATAAAACCAGCGTCATACTTTAATGATAACCAGTTAGTATTTGTCTTTCGTTTTCCTGTGGTGTCCCCACTCACTTTCTCCTTGTATAGATTAACAGTAGTACCTAATAGGAATGACCAAACTATCCTACCCCCTTCACCCTTCCTAGCAATCACTGAGAATTTTCATTTGTACATTGCGGCTGAATGCCCGAAGTTTGACACGCGGTACATCTGTGAAGAAAGGTACAACAACCACCTGCGTGAACAAACAGACTGCATATGCGACATCATCGAAGGCAAGCCGGAGTCGACATCCTGCGAGAGAACCAGCATCCATCTGACGCGACCAGCCATGGAGAAACTAGATGACCGCCACTACGCCATCGTCCTGCCGAAGCCGACTCAAATAAGACTCACATGCGAACGAGATGAAGCCATTACTCTCACCGGTAGCTACCTCGTCACCATACCACATAACTGCAAATTAAAAACCAGCCAATTCACTATAATCAACGCGAACGACCGCATAGAGGGACAGCCTATGAAGATAACCAATATAACGGACACCATTATCCAGACTTCACCTACTCCGCATCTGCAGATAGATACTATAGACCTGCGGAAGCTGCACAACATCCAGGACAGGATTATACAACCCTCTATAAAGGATCACTCTACTATATACCATACCACCATCCCATTTTATAGTATATTAATCGGTGCACTCATACTTTGCAGCCTCATACTATGGCGCAAGTTCGTGCAATCCAGACAACCAGAGGAAGTAACCGAGGGTCAGCATGTCTACGCTGTGACCTCTGCACCACAAGAGGCTAAATCAAGAACTCCCCGAGATAACAAGAACCTGACAGCGACATTTTCTCACAATCTTCAAAAATAGTCGCTGATTTGATGGGGGAGGTGTTACATACGGCTATACGTAGAACGCCAACTCCGCCCGAAAACTAGAACAAGCCTTCCACGAGTAAGAACACCGACGCTGCACACGAATCTAGGACAAGTCTTCTACGTGGAAGAAGACTGACGCTGCACACGAGGCATCGTCAGACTACGCAACCGAAGGAGGGGCAATCTTGATCCAACCTCGATCACTATTACATCTCTTAGGCAATAATTAATTATAGTTTAATTGTAATTTTTCATTTTTTAAATAAATTAATTTAAATCAATTGGTTTTTTTTGAGCGCCTTCGCGTGTGAGATCATATTTACCCTCTCATATCTGGGACTACACTGTCGGATTTGAAAAAAACATTTTTATATACACGCTAACTATATTCAAGAGGAACTTATCATTTATTACCGGAATTATTTTGGATACAACGCGGGTGAAATAGAGCTCTTAAACTAGTAGCGTCTAGACATTTGCAAAAGTAATAACATTGAGCAAGACACAAGTTCCTACCAAGACATCTTACAGACAATACAAGTAATCAAAGAAAAGTTAAACAATAGTCCAGTCCGTGGCGTAATCAGTAATATAAAGATCATTTCGCACAACCTACAGCTCTACAATAACAGGAAACAGGAGATAACCGCAAAGCATCCATGAATGCAACTATTCCATGTTATTGAAAACAGACTCGTGTGTCGTGGAACTTAGGGCTGCTACACACGTAATATGATGGCGGCAATGTTGGTCCGGCAATATTTGTCAAACAGCCGATTCGAAGCAACTATGCTCTAGTTCGATCTATTGTGTAGTGTACTTGTTTGGCTTATGCCAATCGCGTAGTGTTTGCGTGTCAACTCATGATTCGATTGGTTAATATTAGTGGTTTTTAATGATATTAGATTCGACTATCCGCGCCCCGCGGTGTTACCCACTTTGATGGCGGGAATGTCGGGATAAAGTTTCATCCAAATCCGTTCAGTAGTTTTTGCGTGAAAGAGTAACAAACAAAAATACATACAAGCTATTTATGCCTACAGTTGCCCGGGCCCAGTTAAATAAAGAGGTTTATATGATTTTTGAACATCAATTTAAATTATATTCGATTTGAACGCCCGGCTATGCCGATAAATGCCTGCACGAAAATGTATGTAGCAACCCTACTAACTACATTCTATGTATGCGACAATGTGGACGAACGGGGCTGAATGTATGATAGGAAAAAGTTTGCGTTATCGGCTTTTCAGAGAAGTTTTTCAGATTTTCAGGAACTTTTATAGGTTATACTTATAATATAATGTTTTTTCACAGTACTGAGTATTTTGGAGTGTTAAAGTGACTCATCTTTCACACTATAGAATGTAGTAAAGTAGTACGTAAATTGAAAATCAATCGATTTCTAAAATGTCTTTTTGCCTGCAAGGATAACGTTCATACTGGCTCACTTTGTGCACATTTAAAAAGGATAGCAATTCAAATAAAAACTCTTTAAAACGTAAATTATATCTTCCAAACATACCATAAATAAGATGGAATGAGTATCACATAATTTGTATGAGACCAACAAACGGCGGATACGAAATGATCAGCGGATATCGCAAGACGACACTTGTGTGCACGCAATCCGATCACAAATCACGGCATACCGCACTTGATACTATTAATTGATATTTATATAGCAATCGGGACGATCGGTTATCATTATCACATACACTACTGGGTAATTACAGATACTTCCTGTCACAGGAAAGTGGTTTTAATTGTTTTATTTATGAAGGACTAGCTGCGCCCCGCGGTGTTACCTGCGTTGTACCCGTTCCCGCAGGGATTTCGGGATAAAATGTATCCCATATGTTATTCTGATGTATAACCTATATTACTGTAAAGATTCATCTAAATCCGTTCAGTAGTTTTTGCGTGAAAGAGCAACAAACATACATACATCCATCCTCACAAACTTTCGCATTTATAATATTAGTAGGATGTCAGTGGTATATTTTACAACATTGTTTCCTGTTGGACTTAAGTAGCTTTGGAAAGAGAGAGAGAAAGAGAGAGTCATTTGAACCTTTGAAAAATAAGTCTATTATCACCGCGATTACCTAATGACAGTAGGTAAATGAAAATTGCCTGAAATATATCACTCACATTGCGTCACGTTCAAATAAATTACGACATCTATTTCGTAATACCTGATAACTTTGATTACAGTTTACTTAGTACATTTGTATGTACTTGATGGTACACTGCGTTTTTGCTGCACATACCAATATGTACAACTAGCGTTACGCAGTTTTACTCTCGTTGTACCTGTTCCCGTGATAACTTCAGGGTAAAACGTTGACTTATAACCTTCCTCATAAACGTAGCTACGTATAAAATCTACCAACATAATGACCGGGAGTTCCAAAGTTTAACACCTTCAAAGTAGTTCCGAAGTTAAACAAACTTAAAGCTTTGAACAAACTCCTCCGCTTTATTAGTTCTTAGTGAAGGGTTTTCCTGGCAGAAATTCTGGTAGTTATCAATATGGGATTTATATATGCCTTTTCCGAATAACAACTCTGCTACACCTATATCTTAGCCACTTTCAATACATAAACGTGTATACAAATTCCAGCCTGAATCAAGTCTCGCTTTATGTATATATTTAGGTAAGGCTTAAGAAGTATGTGTACCCCCGCCCTATATACAAACAAATAGACTCTGGAGGACCTTTCGCTCGTGTGCACGATATAAATTTCACACTCCACCGATCAAGCGAATGTAAACGATTTAACTCGATCCGCTTGTGAATATCCTTATTATTTGCGCTATTTATAAAACATGCAAATAAAAGGTTAACTCGTATAATGGAATAAATAATGATACGGCATTTTTTAGGTGCGAGTTTCATTACTTAGCTCCGGGATGAGTATCATTTTTGGAAATATATGGTTCGTAGTTTCATTCCAAAAATAGATTTGTTTAAGAGATACGTTCAAGAGAAAGATAAAAAGATAGGATAGGCTACGTTATATCCCGATAATTCCAAGGAAACGGTCCTACGTAGACAAAAGTGCGGAGCGGTAATAGTTAACTGTTTGGAGGTTAAGTTAAGTAACATTACTCTATCTGCACTTTTAAAGTGTATAAACGTTTGTCCTAAAGTACTATATTAATGAAACTGTCTCATCAATTCGGAAACATCTTCGTATCATTAAGAGACTAGAAACAGTCCAACCACGTGGACCAAACTCCAGTGATCTCCACCGTGAACCACACAACCACATTATCAAATATAGTCTACAGCGTGTAGTGATGACGTCACGCCAGCACCACGATTTCGGAAGGTGACGAGTCAAGGTCAATTCTATCGAGGCAAGACGCCGTGACGTGTCGGCTGTTTGTGACACGTGCTGCGTGACTAGACAGACAACCCTTTTAATACTTGTATAATTAATGCGAAAGTTAGTAAGATAAGATGTCATAATTTATAGATTATGTTTCACAAAAATATTCACAAGCCCAATTAATGTAAAAAGTTCTTCAGATCACCTACTCTAACAAAAAGACTGAACAGTTTTAGACAATAAATTGACACAGAGATAAGAGATGGTACAATAAGCTTTTTATCCGAAAATGCCCAAAAGAACAGGTATAGCCGGGAGGCGTAGCTATAGTACGATCATTTAATTAGAAGTACAAACTTTTGGATCGATTTCGTATGATTTGTCTATGAAATAAAACCTCATTAGGTCGAAAAACTTAACCACCTGAACTATTCCAATACAGACAATAAACCTTGAACAACCCTCAGTGAAGATAATAGAACAATGGGTAACCCTAACAATAAATAAGCTAAAAATATAACCCCGACGACCTACTTAACTAACTGTATATAAATCTTACACTTAACAGTGTTTAAATACAAATTACTATCCAATATCCAATACCCACGCAAGCCTAAGCTCCCTAACATCATTTCCTCAATTTGCATATTGAAAAGGCACGATGCAATTCCGAGAGATTCAAACCACATATACCTAGATGTTTGAATCTCTCAGATACATAGATGTTTATGTATAAATATAATGTACAGTATGTTGAGGCTGTACCGCAATCAATAGTCGGCTTTGCGCATGCGAATCGGCCTCCTCTCCCCTACGGAGCACCCTGCTACCCGCGGGGTCCTGCGAAGCCTAAAGGCATCACTTTATAATCGTTGATAAATTGCTATGCCGCTAAAACACTTTACAGATAAATGATCGCAATATTTTGTAGTAAGGTTTGTAGTAAATTGGTTATTACTATTTGGGTAGTTAATCTAAATATAGCAACTTACTAAGGCAGGCCGTAAGTTAAGAAAAACAGAGCCTTATTTAGTAACTGAGTTTTGGGTTAGTTTTCGAAATTAGAAGTTTCGTTAGAGTGAGATCTAATTCGCAAAGGCATAATTAGAATGTCAGTGGACCAGAGAAATGTGTTTGGTATCCACTAATCATGTGCTTGCTACATCCACTGTTCTGATAGACATTACGGGAAGCCTTCGCTTTGCACTTGGATCTATTACCAATAATTTATTTTATGTGGTAAACATTCCTAAGATTTATCGTCCATTAAACTCTTCGTCAACAGCAAAAACAAGTCGTAATAAGATATCCAATAAAATATCGAAATTACATCCAAAAATACGTCCATTATCCTCTATTCTCCATAACATAATACAATTCCGTTTGACATGTAACATAATACACGAAGCCTACATCAATTGAATATATTGAGAATATTCTTGACATCAGAGTGGCTCCAATAAACATAAAACAATATAAGGTAAGAAGGATCGAACAAAAGCCTCTTAGACAATGAAAATTCACAGCAAATGAGGAAAAAAGAATAAGACCGAGCTTGAGATCGTCGACCTTTGAAAAGTGCGCTGAAATAATGCCGTGAAATACGTTAGAGCCTTGTAGAGGTACTGTTATGAGGTATGCGTTGAATGGGTAGGTTTATTGTCACTAATAAAGGCAGTTCTAAAAGAAATTGCTTTCTTCACACCATATTATATCTAGTTGTAAATACAATTCTACAAGTTTAAAAGATACAACATGTGTATCTTTACATAGTAGGCTACGATCAAGTCTGCGCTGCGTATGTCTGTCTTCGTTAATCTCGAATTACCAATAGGCAGAGTAATTGAAAAAAGTAAAGTTGATTGTCAATATGAAACCGAATTTCCAGAAGAATCATGAGTAATCGATGGCGGGTCACTAGTACAGTATACATTGTAGAAAATAGGGCCAACTCGCATGCAGAACTAAGTTGCTGAGCTCGCGTAGAGAAGGCTTACTCTGGGTCTTGCGATTTAGTAAAACTAGTACAACTCAATTCTAGGCCAAAAATCAAATCCAGTTCATACTAAATCCATAAAACAATGAATCAAGGTAAGCCCAATCCGCCTGAAATTGCTTCTCGGTGCATTGAATCGGTAATCACGTCGGATGTCACGGCTCGCTCGCTCCTCAACAATCCGACAACATATCGCGACTTACATTATAATTCAATTTATTGGATATCGCACATGTCAGACTTGAGTTGAGATGACTGAAGATTTATTAGCCTGATAAGATTCTGGGTATTGAAAGCTTGTATATCGCTTCGTTGTTCCTCGAGATTTCTTCTGTAGCGTAACCGGAATTTCGAGATGAATGTAGATCATACCTGTCCCCGAGGTAAAGTCTTTATGCCGTTTGACGAAATTCATCAAAATAGGAATACGATTAAGCGTGAAAAGTTTAATATATTATTAATTTATAATACTAGGTGTTCTAACGACCGATATTTAGTTGCATTAGCTTTCTAGGAGTCCCCGTTCCCATAAGAATTTCAGGGTAAGTAGTAGTCTACATTACTCAATTTTATTTACAGCTAACTACCAGCCAGATTTCTGAAGGAATATCTTGAACGCGGATGAAATCGTCAAACACAACTAGTTCTGAATAAAAAATGTAGCCATCAGATTTCACGGCTCATATGTCATGTCATGAATCATAAAATTATAGTGATGATATGATTATTAAGGAGTATTAGATTAAATTGAGCTTTACAAAGGTAAAATGTGCTACGGAAATGATAACTATTATACGGAAGCATAAAAAAAATGACAACATTTAAGTGAATAATCATCCAATACTTTGTATTCGACAGACAAGTATAAACAATACATCATTATAAACAAAATGTAAGTGGGAACGATTAGCTGGAAATTATAAAGAGCTTGAGTTCATAAATTTCGAGGGTGCAAAGTTTGAACCTCATCAATCGTGTTCAATTAACGCCAAGTTACTGAGCACCATCCATCTTAAGGAGAAAATAACACAGGAAACTTTTATCTCAAATTCGTTAAACCGGAGCAAAAACAGAATTGTTACTTAGTAAATAGATTATTAGACGTGACACTACATGAATGATGAAGTGACCCACAATCCTCTTAGAAGCACAAAATGCGTTATAGTATACTGAGTCCTAGAATACCTAATGCTAGATGCAGGGCCAACGAACTTCGACAACTTTCCGAGGTTAAGTATCTCGTAAAAGGGTGACATTTGCGTAAACCTCTCGCTTGGTAAACTGAGAATGATACGCTCACAATGGAACAAAAACCACTAGTTCCAAACACTGATTACGGTTCACAACATAATATAAAAAGCAGAGCAGTCAAAACAAACGTTGCGTCACAAGCAAATTGGCAAAGGGAGAAAGGCGCTGCGGAAGTTTCGCCAATTTATGTCGGCTAACTTGAAACAATCTCAAATTGCTATCAAATTATACCTTCAATTTCACGTAGAATTATGTTGTTCCTTTTGATATTGGAAGACTTCAAGTTGGAAGAGATTAGAAGTTGTCTAATATGGATATCTAAGTGGCTTCACAAGAATTCTTTCTCCAAAAACATTTATTAAACAGATAGGGCTTCTTCGGCCTGAATTGCAAAAACACGAAATATATAATATATCTAAAACAGTACTTTTAAAACATGTAACGGTGTTTTTGAAATTGTTCCAGACATAGTTAGCACGTCCAGCGCTGGTGACGTCAAATGTCAGAGCCGCATGGACGAGGGTTACGTACTAGATGTGAAAGGCGAGGCCAACAACCTCCGTGACATAACACCTAGTTTCGGCCAGTGGACTAAACAACATGAATCTTCCATCTAATAAAAGGAAGCTGGGGTTTAGTTAAGTTACAATGCATAGGTCTCCTTATCACTTGTTAAGTTGATTCGAATCTTGAGTAGTACTAGCTTGGCAACTAGATTATATTGATTAAAAACCTTAGGAAGCATGTAAAATTACATTTTTATCAGCAATTCTAATGTTAACGAGGCATGCCATAAAATTGTGATTATTAAAAAATCTGTATCATTTTTTGTGTAATAAAGAGTTTTACAGCACTCACCACACCGGCCTATATTTTCAAATGTGAGGAAACAGAAAAACTTCAAAACTGCATGGAAACCACATCGATACATGCACGTTATTTGCGGTCGAATAACCAAAATACATTTGCCGTTAAAAATACACGATTGGAACTTTAAAACATCACGTTTTAACGTGACGTGCACTAAACTAATAATGGAAAAATCTGATAAGAGAAACTGCCGAGTTTTATTACGTCTCCCTCGACTCGGATATGGACAAATATCGCAAGCGTAACTATAGGAATTCAGGTGCAACAATTAAAATGTTTCCACCTAATTAAATTAGGCACTGCGATACGTACAAACAATTGTTTTCCCTAAGTATACTAATAGACCACGTGTATTTAAAATTGGAAACTTTGGCACGCCATTTTTAACTAACCATGTAATTTTATTTAAATAACAATTCAAATTTGTAAATCCTCGACGGTTTTTCAGTTAATTTGAATTCTTCTTAAATTGAATCTACGTTTACGTTTCGTCGTTTTCCAATTTGCTGTACGGAGAATGATTATTATTAAGAAATCTTATTAAGAATCCACATCAAAATTTTGCTCTTGACAAAAGTTTTCAAATTTTATTCACAAATCGCATAATTTTACGGGACCAAAACATCAGACTAACATCATAGTCTGTGCATTCTGTCGACAACTATCCATTATCAGTATAGCTCGCTTCTCCCGCAGGCAGTATCGATCGGGGTGGTACAGGATCCAGGCAGAGGGGGAAATCTGCATTTATTGCGTCAATACGCCATTTGATTAGCCGCCATAACGCTTACATTTAATATGCATGGTTATAGAAAGTTAGGCGATGATTCGGTTTTTAAGAATGCTTGGTTTTGCAAATAAGTTATTTATTCTGTCATACGCAGTACATATACTTCTATAGTACTATCATAAAATACCCTGTCGCGACTCTCTGTCGTATGTTCACGGAACTCTAAAAGTACTGAACGAATTTTCATACTGTTTTAACAGATTGAGTGAAATAAGAAAGTTTTTGGTTTTCTTGTCTACAACTTCCTATGTTACACAATTTTGATTAACCGACGGGAAGCGAGGGCAGATCGCTAGTTTAAGATAGAGGCGAAACTTTTGCTTGCAATAAGATGATTACGAATTATATATTACAATTAAGTACTGTAAAACAAGCAATAAAATCTCGAGATGGACAATTTGTACTAAATATCACAGGAACGTGGTCCTAGTATTAATCTAGTATGGTCAACTTTGCAATTTTAACAGTACTAAAAGACTACCTACATAGTAATAGGGTGAACATTTAACACGATACCACGTAAGTAGCGGAATAAAACCACTCCTCGTATAGTATAGGTTGTTGTGTCGCGTGTTTTAAAACCACATAGACAGCTTCTTATACCACTTAGGTGTGTATAATAACGACAGGGACTAATAGCTAACATGGTTCAAATGTGTACTGCTCTTTAAAGGGGACACAGTTATATATTAGTATATATAACATTCATTGTTTCACCCTGTATTGTATATATGTATTTAGCAAGTTTTAAATATAAATTTGTCATAAACATAATAATTTAATGAATGCCAATGTGTAAGCTTTAATAACACTGAAGATATCCGTATGTTTAACTAGACTGATACAGTATAATGTCAAATTAATACGAGTATATATAGTTAACTAGCAGCGTGCCGCGGTTTTACCCGCGTTGTGTCTGTTCTAGTGGGAATTTCGGGATGAAAAATAGCTTATAACCTTCCCGTTTAATTTGGCTATCCATTACAAAGCTATCTAAATCGGATCGGTACTTTCTGATTAGCCCGTTCAAACAAACGAACTCTTCAGCTTCCTTATTAGTTGCAAACACATCTAAGCCAGAACTTTTAATGAAAGTCTACTTTTCCAGTGCCACCTTTGTGCCTGAACACAAAACGTTATTAGATTAACTGGCACCCTACCCTCCTGGGAATTTACATGCGAATTACTAATTTACATTCTAACACGACTAGTAGACATACCTTTTCAACAATATTTAGAAAGGTTTTAATTAAGCGACGTGGCGACGACGATTTCGCAATTTTACTGTATGTAGTAGAATAGCATATATTTTACCCTTGCTTAAAGTATGGTTTCTGTTTTAACTCCCAGCCAATGGATCAACCTCCCTTTTGCACCTCCTTTTTGAGTAGAAGGGGATAAAATATTCTTATATTTAATTTAAGACATTACACACATGAGACATTGACACACAAGACAATATAAGTATACTACACTTATTACACAGATATTCAATACAGAGAAAGGGAAAGATCTATCTACGATCTAGACTAGACAATATGATCTAGCTACACAGGGTTCAGCAAATTTTACTCCAGGACAGAGATGATCGGAAAATGTTGGACACCTTTGCTCAAGTGGGACAGCTTGGGTTGAAAAAATAAAGGGTCCATTCCTTGGTGTTATATGAACCTGGTTGGTGTCCCCGTTGTTGGAGATTTAGACCACCTAAAGGCCTATGAATTGATCTAGAGAAGATTAACATAACTGGGCCTGATCTTTTAACATATTCCTAAGTATGGTTTGCTCAAATAGAAATGCCAATAGCACTAATATTTAATTATATCTCTTAGGCAAGAAATATCTGGTCATTCAAGTTCATAAATACAATGAAAAAATAATTAACATAATTATTACTATGGTCAGTATTCAACCTTCTCCGCTGGAAAAGCTAATGCATATTAAAAATCACTACAAAGTATAAAACAAAGTCTCTTTCCGCTGTCAGTCTGTCTTGTATGCTAACCCTTTAAAACTACCCAACAGATTTTGATGCAGTTTTTTTAATAGATAGAGTGATTCAATAGGAAGGTTTATAAAGATAAAATTCCCGAAATTTCCTCGGGAACGGACCAAAACGCGGGTAAAACCGCGGGGCGCTGCTAGTAATATTAAAATTGTTATTTACTACAGGGTTTGATACCACATATTTATATCAGCAATGAACAGTGTGATTACTTGAAAAAGGCTATAGATATAGTTGACCTAATTGTTAAATAGCCAACCATGTGGACTATACCAGGCAAATCTTAATATTAAAAAATGGTGCATGCATGCATGAGAGCCAACTTGAGTAAATATCAATTTGTGTTTTGTGAAATTGCCAATAAATATTGTTGTAATCCTATAAGGATGAGCTGTGGTATTCATAAAAGTATAGATTTTCCATTATATTTTATAAAATATTATTTTGCTAAAAAAAATTGTATTTCCTTCATAATGGAATTAGGCTACTGTCAAATTATGGTTCACAAAATTACAGTACAAGTTATCAGAATACATATTCAGTAGTTTATTCATTAGAATACTACTTGAAAATCCGTGTAAAAATGTCCAAGTTAAAATTGTTATCTTCACAAAATTGATAAGAACTCAAGTCACAATCAGTAGTAACAAGCTAAATGAGATAAATTATAGTATTTCTTACCTGTAAATCTTGCTAAAGTCATATAAAACGGTAACGCCCAGATGGACGAGTCCTGACAAACGGGATGAATTGGACCAGGCTTCTCGGACTGGCACCAGGGAAGATTCACTCGCGCCGGGCGCACCAACCTGAACGCCACAACACATTAAAATTTAACATCAAGCATTCACAACCTAACTACTAATACTATTGGCCTACAACACTCAACTATTCTAACCAAATTCTACAGCCGCAATGCACTAACCAGCTGGCGAAAACGTGGTGTTCGCCGACACTGCGATACCTATTATGTTATATAGTTAGTACGTAAATATGGATTGAAGATATTCGATATTACGTCGCTAGCTACCTTCCACTGTCTATGACGAAGCGCTTAGCGAATTACTCCTCCCTCGTTACAATACCCAAGATCGTAACACGGATTACTAAACGATCACGAAGAATCTTTGAGTTGAGTTTACATTTAAAAATTACAACACGATATCTTGGCCAAAAAAGATGACAGAAAATAAATGAAAATTACACTTTCGTTTCTCGAACTGCCTTCACACCGGAAACGAAGAGTTTTTTAAATATGAAAAGACAACCATCACATATTTTGGAGAATTCGTATAAATGGTAGAAAAATATTTCATTTCTATTTATTTTACTATGATCTTTTTGGTGCTACGAAAAATTTCTGAAACAATTTTTGAAATAAAACAAACGAAAATACTTCTGATTTTTTTTTGTCAAATTGTCAACAGGAAATGAATACACTTTTAATTTTATATTGTCTATGAAGTGCTGGTTCAATAATTTAACTACCTCCTTGGTCACTAAATATTTCGATACGTTGAGCTGTCATGAGTTTATGGAAAAACATTGGAAAACTAACAAAAATATCGAGGAAAACTAACCAAAATTCTTTGGTTCAAACGTCAATTAAAAATTTATATAACCTCAATCCAGGGTGGAAAATTAATAAAAAGTAAAAACTATACGAAGAACATCCCATAGAGAAATAAAAAAACCTTCTGTCATCTGTCAACGAAAAGTCTATGTTGCCTTTTGGTCTTTCATCTTGTCTTTTGACAGAAAATCGCACAGAAATATGAATGAGAATTTTATTCCCTTGTAGTGTAAAAACGTAATTTTTTAATCAAATAGTGTTTTTTTATCTCATTCAATTCTTGTTTAAAAGTGAAATTCCGCAGTTTGGCTAGGAAAGTTTCGGATTTACACAAGAATGGTAACTATTTTGAGGTTAGGTTATGTATAGTGGCCTTGGTAGATATGGTTATTTCAAACAATTTTGTATGTATTTCAGCATTTATGTCGGCAGTTAGTATACAGCCCTGCTCGGTGGAAATGTGCTCTACCAACTAACATTAAGCCAACAGTTCTTACAGTCACAACAGATCAGGTATGTTGTAATTTGTAAAGCAAATCAACTTATAAGAGAAACCCTATATTTTATAAACTATTTAAATATTCAAATAATGAGTCAATACCTTATTACTCAAATACATTTAGGTGTTCAAACGAGATCTTAAAATTATGTAACTACCAGAGATACCAACATACTATACCATAAATTATTGAACTTGAGTGAATACCGACTACAAAATATTGATTTCAGCACACACTCCGAGAATGCCGGCAGTACTCAGCGAGAAAAGGTTTCTTTTCGTCCATCATCGAGAATATAAAGGAAGATATCGAAAAGAACAAGGAAATGAAAGAAAACATCAAGAAGTTCCGTGAAGAAGCACAGAAACTCGAGAACTCTGATGCGTTGAAGGTAACCTTAAGTAGAGAATTAGTATGGATGCTGTCTTAGTGAACCCCTTTCTGAGGGAGTTTTAGGAATATCATAATGAGGTCTCCATATCTGGTTATTAGGGACTTTGACCCCAATTGGGAATTTTGTATTAGACATCAAATAAGAAACCTAGGAGTAAATCGTATAATATGTATTGAAGTTGGTTAAAAATACACCTGATTTAAGAATCTCTTTCTTTTAATTTATTTACATACTTTAGTTTTAAAAATAACATGATGTTTGAATTCTTTACAATTTAATCTTACTCTACGATATCTCAATAGGCCGCTAGAAAAAAGTTCCATGCTGTTGAATCGGAAGCTTCAAAAAGCTCCGAGGTGCTGAAAGAGACCCTTGAAGGCATCAAGGGGAAAGTCGGCAGCGTGTTTGAAGAAGCAAGCAAAACTGATATTGCTAAGAAAGCAGGTAAAGTGCTGTAACTTACATAGACTTCATTTTAAGCTGATGTTTACAAATGTCAGGAATTTGAATTTGAATTTTGAAAACCTAAGTGGTATATCTGTTAAGCAGTCTGACTTTTGTGTGGTCAGTTTCAAATGTGTGAACAAGTACCGATGTTCATTTGTTTTTCATAGACAATACTTATTTATAGATTGCTTTTTAATTGAAATTGTTCTAGCTATGGTGGAGAAAAACATTTTCAGATATTTAAAATCAATGATGTTTTGAGTTGAGATTCAAAATTCGTTTTTTTTTTACAGGGAAATTCACGGAAGACATATCGAAAAGTGCGAAAGATGCGGCCGAAAGTTTGGCGGATAAAAGTCAGAGGTTAGGCCAGAGTTCAGCTTTCAAAACAATATCACAGGTATGGATTATTATTATATGCCTTAAGTGTCCCATTGTTTGTCAAATGCCTCCCCTCATATCTCACGTGTCATACGACAGTAGCTGAGAGGGTTAACTCCCCATTTATGGTACATTTCAGGGGAGTGGTGGTCAATGAGGGAATACATATTTCCTATAAATTGACATATATTTATTTTTAACACAATTTTAATGTTCAATTTTATTGTATTACTAGCTGACCCGGCGAACTTCGTACCGCCTTAGCGTAGCAATGATGCACTACTTTCCGAACAAACAATGCTCTTTCAATATAGTCTATGGCTGTGAATGACATAGACATTCGTTACGCGTGTTTTTTTAAATATGCAAAATTAAATGTATATTTTTCAATATTTCTGAGAGATTTTCTTAATATTTTTTTCCGTAAGAACCTTCTCCTAATAATAACAAATACAACAAAAAAAGAATTAGTGAAATCGGTCCAGCCATTCACGCGTGATGCCACGACCAACGAAAACGGGTTTCATTTTTATATATATAGATATTATATCTTAAGGTTTAATTTTATGGTGTGTGAATTTGATTTTTTTAATATGGATCTTTTACATCTTTCATATCTGAAATAAATGTTTTTTTTTTAATATTATTTTTTTATATCTACCATTCAGCTCTATCGAGAGCTTCTTACGGGTATGGATACTGCTTTTAAATTAATATGCAGACCCTTTACCGCAAAGAAGGTACCTACATAATTCTGGAGATCTAGTTATTGTACACTGCTAGCCAATATCACCTAGCCTACTAAGGTATCCATGAACATGCATTGAAAATGCAGTTGCTGCTAAACGATTTTGGGCCAAGTTACCTGTATCAAAAAGCAACATAACTACTAAATAATGTTTCATATTTGCTTTTATAAGCTACATGTAGTTGAGTTATCTTTTCCAATCTTCTTCTTTCGAGTCAATGGCACAAAATAATTGTTGTATTTATATTTTCTCGGACCAGTAATTCACAAGCGAGTGGGCAGCGTCTGATACGTTCAGTAAGTCCTCTTTAGTGCAGGTGGTAGGGCACAGAGGACAGGACAAGAGGTGAACCATGTCCTGGTCTGAGGCACCGCAGTCACACTCCGACTTAGTGGAGTAGCCCCACTTTCACCAATAATAAATTATGATGTGTTGTTGCACCATAATAATCAAGAGTTACATTTTACAATACAGTTCTTGGCAGTGTAATCTTATGTATAATAACAATTTCTAACAATATTATACACTTAATAAAATCTCATATTTTGTTTTCAGGCGACAGAAGTAGTGAAAAAAGAAATCGCGCCGCGGGGTATCGAAGGGCGCGTGTATATGTCGCCCATGTCACTGCGGAAACGAGTAGAGGTAACGAACAAATATACTAACACTTCATACGTTTATACTTGTTTGCGTCAGTTTACTCGATGGTAAAGCGTATGTTTTTGCAGATAGCAGCAGACGAACGAACCTTCGTCCCCGACACTGAAACGATGGGAGTGGAGCTCCACAAAGACTCTAAGTTCTACCAACAGTGGGAGGACTTTAAGAACAACAATCAGTATGTTAATAAGGTGTGTTTAACTAGACTGACTCTCTGTCTATCTCTCTCTATCTATCTATCTCTTTCTCTTCCTAGCTATGTGTCCCACTTTGTGGGGTCATCTAAAAAAACTAAACTTTGACCACTTAATGTACTCAAAAGATTCGTATTTCAATTTATGTTTTATGTAGTGTAATTACATATATTATATTTACCAATAAATGAAATACTCATATTTAGTTAGGTACTATTGGATATAACTGCTGATTTGTTATAATGATTTTGTAGTATCGCCCTTCGAAAGGTGATAATCTGGTTATTTCCGAGGTCGTAGTTTTGTCAATGTACATATAATTACTATCTTATATTGCTAAGGCGGTCGAAACAGCTAAAAAATGCTATGTTTATAATAGTCTTTTTGTTAAGCTTTTCGATTATGATTGCGTCATAATTTTGTACTAAGAATAAATAATTTCCATTCGCAGGTTTTAGATTGGAAAATAAAATATGAAGAATCGGACAACCCAGTGGTGAAAGCCTCACGATTCGTCACGGAAAAAGTCGGCAGTCTTTTCGGAAACATGTTCGAAAAGACGGAACTATCGAAAACGCTCACAGAGATATGTAAAATAGACCCCTCATTCACTTCGCAGAGGTTTCTCGAAGACTGCGGGAACGATATCATTCCGAACATTCTAGAAGCTATGGTCAGAGGCGATCTAGACATCCTCAAGGATTGGTGCTACGAAGGAGTGTTCAATATCCTGGCAACCCCGATCAAACAGTGCAAACAACTCGGGTACCATTTAGACTCTAAGATATTGGACATCGAACAGATCGACCTAGTGATGGGCAAAATGATGGACCAGGGCCCCGTACTAGTGATCACATTCCAGTCGCAGCAGATCATGTGCGTGAGAGACGCCAACAACTCGGTGGTGGAGGGCGACCCCGACAAGGTGATGCGGGTCAACTACGTGTGGGTGCTGTGCCGCGACCCTCAGGAGTTGAACCCCAAGTCCGCCTGGAGACTGCTCGAACTCTCCGCCAATAGTGTAGAGCAATTAATATAGGTGTTAAATATTAAACTCTTGTTCACCTCATAGGATTAGTTTGAATGGGCCCTAGACTCCTTTCCAAAGACTGTGTATCGCAAAATATTAGATTCGACTCAAATATTTAGTCGAATCGAAACATGACGATAATTTTGACGCCATAATTAATTTATTACAGAAGTAGATACAGTTTTCGTTTGAAATATCCGTTTAGCTCGTGCTAATTTTTCAGGAAATATATATTTTTAAGTTTTTTTAATTGTTGTGGAGCGGTGCTGGGCTGGGTATTGATTCTGTGTTATAAATATAAAGATGGCGCATGGATTTAAAATATGTTGTAAGGAAATTTGATTTTCTTAAAATAAGCATAATGTGGCATCGCTTTACAACTAGCAATAACGTTTCGAATTAATTTATGTTCTTTTTTACTATTATTAGTTTATTACGTATGTTTTATGTTTTATTATTTAATAAACTGTTTTATTTTATTTCGAAAGTTTCTTTTTGTAGTTTTTAAACGGGCTCGATCAGATTTATATAGCTCAACTTAGCAAAGCTTAGATCATGTATAGTACAAAGTTAAATAAGCTTAATCATCGTTGAATTAAAGGAATTAGACAATTTATATATTTACATTTATTTATACCTGATCTGTGATTAATTATTAGTATAAATTTTAAAAAAGAACATAAGATAAATGTATGTTTAAAACTTACTGCTTACAGGGTATGAATTCATCTAGGTTTCCTAATTAGACCACGGAAGCTCTAGACTAGATTAAAAAGAGTAGCCTACCTGTTCTAGAGTCGCCAACAGCAGTTTCCAGTGTGTGGCATCGACGGCATTCACACAACAGTAAAGCAAATGCATTATGAAGGAGATAGTAACTATGATAAGTAATGAGAATAAAATTTAGAACACTACGATATAAGAAAAACGAGTATTTTAGTTAAGTTTCAATTAAACGCTTAGCTTTGATTCTGCAGTATGAATTTACCCTCACTTATTTCGTTACCTAAATTCTGAATGTATTCGGTGGGTAATATTTTAATATTGATCATATCTACTCATGTAAAGTAATATCTTATCAGCATTTGAGCAGAAGATAATGAAAAGACAAATATTTGAAATAAACAATTTATTAGAGGCACATCGAGTGACGGACAAACACTTGTTATATGTACAATTTAAAACTAAACGGTTAGTGCTTAGACTTAGCGAAATAATATTACTAAATGAAGTGAAATATAACGTGACTAGGGTTAAGAAAACCGCGAAATCTAAGGAATGTCTTAATTGTAAAACCAAATATTATGTAAGAATTATTTGAACGGCGAACGTGCACTTTGCTTCACAATAATACTTTACAGTAGCATTCGGGATAAATTGAGGGTGTATTTAGAACGTCCTTCGAAGATAAAATAAGTAAAAATACACCGAATGAAAATTCAAAGCTCACTTCTTTGTTACAAATAAAAGACGAGCAGTCTTACAAGGTGCACATTCACCACAAAAATCAAATAAAATAAAATCTAAAAGACACAAATTCAATGATTAATTAAAATATAATTAAAAATGTACACTCAAAACTTAAAATCTTATTATTATACGCTTAGATTAATAAAGTGCTGTAACAATGTCTTATCGCTAAAATAAGCTCCGTAGCTCGATCACATAAATATTCAGTGTTGCCATTTTAAAAATGCTGTGTTACAATAATCGACGGACGTGAAATATTACATAAAATTATTTTTTAAATTCTATTTCAGCTTATGTTACGAATCTAAAATGCTTTTGAGGCATTTACATAGGGGCAATAGTTAAAACATTCTGTAAGCCAAGCCAGTAGAATGGAACATTTGAAATCTTTCACTTTGAATAGAATTTCTTTGACTTTCCACTTGATACCATTGTCCCAATGTAAATGCACCAAAAAGATATTCTAAAATTAAATAATTATTACGCCAAATTAATGCCGTGTACAAACAATTATTTTATTCAAGTTTATTCTCAAATGAAATGCACAACCACGTGGGTACCAAGCTTTTTGCTCGATTGCATAAATAAATAGAAGGTGTAATGAATTGATTCATTATTTTGTCGAGTACCTACAATAAGCAAATTAGCTGTTTCTATCTTTAACGATATTCGCCCGTGTAGATAAATGGGCGATACCTCTTATTTAGTACAAAATCACCTATAAAAACTGAATCTAAATAAAAAACTATTTGAACAGAAAACCCTAAGAGCATTAGTAATTATAAATTTGCAAACTCGTTAGTGCATTCGAATTAGGAAGTTAGGTATAAAAGTGAATTCCAATACCATAATAATTAGGTTTCCTAAAAGTGATTTCTATAAAAAGATCTACAGAATTATAATAAGTTCGTTGGGATCATTACTGGTCCACAATTTAATGTTACTACAAGGGTACTACTAAAAAGGATTCATTGCAATTTAGTTGTATATATCTCCCCTCTTATAGCGTAGGGGGTTTATAAAAGACACGTGTTACATAATTTTGAGTAAACCAAATATTTATCACCTCATGTTCCACATTTTTTTTGGGTCCATATTCTTTCCTAGTTAATCTTATTAAGATGTTTCTTATGTAAATACATACAAATAAATTTGCACGCCATTTACCTTCTCAGAGATTTTAAAACATATATATTATGTTAAGTTGAATGGTTTTGCAGTCTCCGATGCTGACCTAATGTTACAAGTAAGGGCATAACTACCATATACTCCTAAACCAAATTTGATGTAACTTTCTATAATTGATTTTTTCCTGAATTTTCCCTAACTCTATGTTGAAATAGGTCGCGTATCTTCAACACCTCTTCTAAACGACTGAACAAATTCGGATGTAACTCTTTCGCTAGTAGATTTGTTCCCTTTGTTCGAACCATCCGATGTTATAACTATCGGATAAAAACTATGATTTGACCGATGAGGATAAGGTCTAGGTTAGGTTAGGTTTATCCAGAGAAACTATCGTTAATAGGACTCAGACTATTTTGGGGAGGCTTATATTTTAAGGCTCTAACTTTCCCTGGATTTGTCAGTGCGTAGGTATTTAAACGGCTAAACCAAATGTAAGTTTACAGTATTCCTGGATCCTCCCAGTGTATCTAAGGGCGTATTGCACAACCATTCTTAAGTCCCTAAATAATGTTGAACAAACAAATGACGTTCGTTCTATTTTCAGAATTCTATACCTATTCTATACTAATATTATGAAGAAGAAAATTTGTATTTTTTTTAAGTATTGGATTACCATTCAAGGGGAAGGTTATATTTTCAATTCTGAAATCCCAACGGGGCGCTGCTAGTATAAAATACAATTTAGAATGAACAGCTTTTGTTTTTTATCATATTTCGTTAATAGATTTAAGAGTTTTTGTGCAAGTCGCCCTAAATGTAAAGTAATTGTGTGAGTTGGCGAGTGTTTAGTCGACGACCCACTGCATGACGCTGGTGTCCATCCCGCCGGTGGAGATGAGGCGCGAGTCGTCCGGCAGGAAGCGGACGCACGTCACGTGCGACGAGTGACCGCCGTACTGATGGCTTAGGGACTGCAAGATAAAGAGTAAAGTAAATACATAAATAAATATTTACCGGACAAATTTACACACGGATAACTAGAACCAAACTAAGCTCTAACCTTTTATTACGGAATCTAAGTAACTGTATACTTAGTAAACCTTGAAATCTAAAAAAATATGGCTTAGGGACTGGAAGAGAAGGTAAACAGTAAAGTAAGTATTAATGAAGCGAAAAAACAAAATTGGTTTATAGATTAGACACAAAACAACAATTGCTATCGACTCCATTGTAAAGGGACCATATGGCGAAATTTAAAAAATATATTTTGAAGACGGTGTTTCGTCCATGACGGGTACTATAAAAAATTATGGTATTTCGGCTAGGAGAGGTACAAAATGTCTTAATGGAACCGATTAATTAATAGTGTCCTTATGTATTAATGATATGGTCGTATGTTGGCCAGCAGAAAGATATAAAACGGTACCTTTGGTTGCGTGACCGGGTACGCATAGAGCTTGACTTTCCCGAAATCATCGCCAGTAGCCACCAGTCTGTTGTCGTGGGATCTGAAATAAAAAGTATTTTACAGTCAAAATGCATTCAAACTGAGGTAACTAGCTCGCGATTGTTAAGTAACCAGCAGCTCGGCCTCTAGTCGGATGGGTGGCCGATATTGGTATTTTTATCTGAGACCGTGCTTCGGATGGCACGTTAAATTTTGGGTCCCGGTTGTTTAATCTTTACCGACACCAGGGTTGGCTACTTACCTACTCTTACAGGAATATAGGCAGATACCTGGTACAGGAGTTGATGTCGGTCCCGTCTGCGTTCTCGGGCCACACGCCGATGGTCTGGAAGGTGATGGGGCACGTGTGGGTGGACCACGACACGTCGCGCAGCGACGACGGGGACGCCACCTGGCGACACGTCGTGGCGTTCCCTGCAAACGAACAAATTAACGTCTTATTTATAAACGCTCTATCCACAATAGAAGAACATTTTGTAGATCGGGCTTACGTTATTTTCTCAAATGGAGAGGTGTCACGCCCAAACATTTAGGTACGAAGGAAAGATCTTCCATTATTAAATTTGTATAGATATTTGAACTTGGAAAATTGGTTCTAAACTAAAAGGCGATTTTTTCGAATTCTACAAAACAAGGAGAAGACATTAATCAAAATTACTTACAGAACAATAATTCGTAGTCTCCAGAATTACTTCTGATGTACTGACTGTCTTCAGACCAATCCAAGTGCGTTATGTAGCTAGAATGACCCTGTAACACAAAAATAATTAGCTATCGGATTTATGTCTCAATAAACTTAAGGGTAACTTTGCTTAGCGATGCCTTTCCACTAGAGCCATACTTATACTACGTTTGGTAGCTACCAATAATATCACAAGTAGCATAACATAACTCTAGAAGAAATTCTAAATATGTATGTAAAATAAAATATCTACTTTCATACGAACCATGGATCAAACCCATAAAAAAATATATGTATCTAATCCATAATTACATAATGTACTAGGTACGTTTCATAACAGCGTATTTAGTCAAAATTAGGCCTAAACTACAGCTAGATACAGTAGCAAATAATTTACAATTATATTACAGAGAAATTGAGCCTTAATTACAAAAGATAGAGCACTAATTACTAAAAACTATGCCTAGTCTAGGCAAAATTATGATTAAAGTTTATTACAGGGCCGATTATTCAATCTTTAGATAAAATCTATAGATATGGCAAATAAATGCTTGATAGAAGGAATTCTTAATAGGACAATGAAAACCGCATCAAAATCAATATCTTAATTGAGAAGAAATTATCTGAAAAACAGAAATGGCAAATGAAAGCCTCATTGTTACTACTATTTACTAGAATGTCATTCATTATATTGTTGCTGGTTATTTGATGATTAAACTATCAGCCCTAGATTAATAAAGTAAATAAAGCAATGCATAACCAACTCTTAAGTATATATTGTTACCCTTCTACGTTTTCGCTCCGTGCACTAGATGGCATGAAATCAATGTGTCGGTTACTCAATGGTTTACTAATGTAGTTTGTAGTTAGAAATTAAATAAGTAACTATAATATTGTTTCACTATAATACTCAATCTAAGAAATAATGTTTATCTAATGTAGTTTGTACTTAGAATGAAATAACTATTCACTAAAGTCTAGTAAATAAATGTAAAATTCATATAAATATATGAATAATTGGTATATTTGAATAAAATATTTCCTATTCGTCTCACAATAAAATATATCTATTATTTGCTCAAGGAATAAAAAAAATGCTAAAAACTATCATAACAATTATTAGTAGGTATATAAAAATAGTAAGTGAACAAAACTTGTCTGAGACTATCTGTTTCCACGAAGCGGATTGAAGCTGAATTGACCCAATCACAAAGCATTAATAAAAGATACTAGCTGTGCCCCGCGGTTTCACCCGCAGCGCCCCCGAATTTTGAGATTTTTATTCCCTATAAACCTCACGGAGCCCGAGACCTTTCCAACGAATGCAAAACCGTGGAAATCGGTTCGTGCGTTCTGGAGTTATAGCGTCAGGGAGGAAAACCCGACTTATTTTTATATAGTAAGAAGATGACAATGTCAATGCGTTGTTTAATCATTCAATGCGTTGTGATTGGTCGGTTGAGCTGCACAAAACTCCGCTCCGATTCAAAATAATTCAGTCCATAAGTATTTATTTTCAATGACAAAATAAAAAATTGTTCAATACTCACGAGGCACTTCCCAATCCTAGTGTACTTAGTGCCGTTATCCTCCACTCGGTACACATATATGAAGTTGTCTCTGGATCCGACTGCCATCAGCTTGTTGTCAGGGGAGTACTGAATGGTTTGGATCGGCTCAGATCTGGAAGTAGTTTATTTCATATTCATTTCAAGTAGGTCCAAAATCGACAGGATGAAACGATAGATGGTCTCGAACTTTAATCTGTAAGTTCCAAACTCAAATAATTTATTCAGTTTCGGCCCCAAAGATGCTCTTTTGGACTCTACTAAGAAGCAAATATAGATTAGAATAGAATAAACTAGTAACTCACCCATCTTGGTGTTCGGCGAGTAAATCTCTGGACACCGGATCGTACACGTGCCACTTGCCCGACAACGCTCCCACGGCTAAGGCAGATCCGTCGCGCGACCACGACACGCACTGCGCTCGCTCCTGCATACAGGAAATACAATATTACAGACGACTACTAATCCAGACTAATCCAGATAGTCATTAGACTAAAGGGGGTTATCTTAACATAAACTCGTTAAAAAGTTCACGACTACATTCGCTGAAAAATGTCTGTTGTTTCATAAACGTTGTTTCATAATTAAAATGAGTTTGTTAAAGTTATTCAGGAAAGCCGTCGTGGCTTTAAAGATATCTTACTCTTTCAATTGCTATATGAAAAGAAGATACAAATCTAATGTTTTTCGGGCGCATTTAGCGCATCTCATAAATACTGGTCTATATTATCCTTGGCACTTACAACTACTAGTCTCTGAAAACATAGTATTATTAGAAGAAGGGGTATGATTGCACGTACGTCGATATCCTTGCTCCAGACGGTGGAGTGGCTGAGTCCGTCCCACAGCTGCAGCAGGCGGTCCCAGCCCGCCGTCGCGAACTGCGGCAGCGTCGGGTGCGCCGCCAGGCCCCACAGCTCGTCCACGTGACCTGCAAACAAACCAATATCACTAACTGTAGCGCTCGTCGCCAACTTAAGCAACCTGCAACTCGGATAATTGGATAGTGGCAATTATATCTGAGCGCTACCGTGCTTCGGAGTACGAACTAATAAGTATAAAATGATTTTACAGCTTTCTTGCATTTCGTTTTTTTTGCATCGAGTTTATTAGAAAATTGGGTATAAGCTTATAATTGATTAAAGATATAGGAAAGACATAGAAAAGATTTGAATAGGTAGCACCAGAATAGGTAAAAACTTGTAACAATTATACGAGGTAAAAAATAGTACAGTATACACAATACTTCATTAATGTACTTACCAAGGACAGCTGGTGAGAACCCGAGCTCGAGATCTCCATGCAGAATGCAATTCTTGGTGGTCCCTATGAACAGCTGACTGCCGCGACCTTCAGCGATCACTCGCACGCCGCCGTAGTGGCCCTCGATCTGGTGGAAAATAATTTATGTTACAGACTAGAAGCGGTTTGACTGGTATATGTAATTGACATGATTTTTGGGATAAAAGTAGTCTTGGTGGTATTCTGATGTATATGCTATATTGTCGTGTAGTTTAAATTCTAATAACAGTTGTCTGTATATATTTTTAGTCTATAACAGACAAGGCAGAGCTTTTTATCTCTATAAGTCGCCTTTTATAAGTTACTAGCAGCGCCCCGCGGCTTTGCCCGCGTTGAGCCCGTTCCCGTAGGAATTTTCGAAAATCCTTTCTTAGTGTGCACTTACGTCACTTGAGGAACCTTCCTGACAAATTTCATGTTTCTAGGTGTAGCGGTTGAGGCTGTGCGTTGATTATCAGTTAGTCAGTCAGTCAGGACTTTGAATTTTATATATATATATAGACAAGAAGTCAGTAAGTGTAAGTATTTGTAGTGTAGTCCAGCACGTACCACATTCTCGAGGCCGGTCGCGTCCATATCGGGCGTGAACATGACGACCCGTCCGTCCTTCCCGCCGGCCGAGAGCACGGCGCCGTCGCTGCGCGCGGTGACGCTGAACACGGGCCCCGCGTGCGCGCCGCGCACCGCCTTCACCACCGCGTGCGTCGCGCGCGACCACACCAGGATGTTGCCGCTCGAGTCGCCCGACAGGATGTCGCCTGCCAACACATGTTGCTACACATTATAACAATTACATCAAAAATCATGTCAGTACACTAAATAGCATAAGTTGTGTCTCATAAAAATAATATTAAAATTAAAATTAATTCACTCTTGATGGAAACAGACAATGTCTTTAGAGAAGTACAAGAACGAAGACAAAACCACGTCCAATACTTACTCCAATATACTATCATCTACTTACCACAAACTTTTAGACAAAATAATTATTAACTGTCTTAACGAGACATACGACCATGTCTAACAAGTCAATTTAAAGTCTGAAATGTCCTTAAAATCAAAAACATTTCCAAAAACTTAAACCAAAATATGAAACCAATTCCTCACCGTTATGATTGAACCCAAGACAGGTGACATATTTGGGTTTGTCCCGGGTCTCGAAGACGCCCATTCGTTTGTACAGCATGTTGGTCTGGTCCAGCGTCCAGAACGCGATATGGTTCTTCCCGCACGTCACCAGCTGGTTGCGGTCCAGAGGGTGGAACTCCACTGCTACTACCGTGTCTACGGAGCACTGGGAACAAAAGATGGGGAATAGATAATCAGCTTTATTATTTTTACTAACAGCACCCCGAAGTTTCACCCGAGTTGTTTTACCCGTTCCAGTGAGAAAATTATAACCCTACTGTTGTTCCCCGTGGTTTTACCTGCACTCAATAGATGGCGCTAGGATGCTAGTTATAAAACGCTGTAGTAATATTCTCATGTGCTCGCCCGCGCCCACATAAATTGTTCAGCAGACCATTTTAGCATTAATATTACTAAAGAAATATAGATACCTTAGTCTCAGCCAAGCAATGTCCTTTCTCCGGTCTTTGCCACTCCCAGATCGATATAGTATGATCGGCTCCTTCATCTACACAGGCCAATAGCGAGCCGCCGTCCGCGCGGGAGAAAGAGAGGCACGATACCGCGCGGTCTATGTGTCCCGCTCCGAGGACGGCCAGGGTAGCTAAGGAAACGGAGTTCCATACGCGGATGTGGGGCTGGAAAGAAGATTTGTATACTATATTCATAGTATTGCAGGATTATGCACATTTGACGGGAAAATGGGGTCAGCTGGCTCTTTGCTCTGTGGAGTCGCTCTTAAGCTATGGGAAAACCTGCGGTGTTAAGTAAGAAGTGTTAGTTCAAGTAGTAGCCAACTCGTGTCGAAGTTTTTAAACTGCTTAAAGAATTTCGACATGACTTCTTCTTCTTCATCTTATTTTCTTTGTGTATGTATGTAAATTTTTAATTTTGGCAAAAAAATAAAATTATTCTTATTCTTAATGAGCGCTAATGGGGTCGTCAATTTTATGAACCCTCCGAAGCAAGGTAGCACTCACAAAAATTCACTATCGGCCAAGGTAACCGAGCTACTGGCTCAACAATAAATTAATCAAATTATACCACGTGCCCTGTAGCATGTAAGAGCTGAACTATTTTGTTACTATACGAAAGAATAATCAATATAAGGTCGAGCACAGTCTAGTCCACTTACCCTGGCATCAAGTCGGTCATGCCCCGCACACTGCCCACTGGCAATCACCAGCTTGTTCGGATGCACAGCAATACATTTGACGTCATCCGTATGGCCCGTGTAGTGCCTCTGACATTGCTCCTCGACGTTGAACAAAACCACTACGGCGGCGACGAAGTACACGATCTCACCAGTGGGAAGGAGGTAGAGGTTGTTGCGGCAGTCTTTGCCTCTGGAAAGAGAGAGATGGAAATGAAGTAATGGTTATTGAGAATCCACTGTAGTACTGGTGTCTCATGTGTAAAGAAAATGTTAAGCATTACGTAATTGTACATTGTAGACAACATTAGCATAATTATATGATATTTGAGTCTTATTTTTTTATTCCCTAATTATTCAGGAACTTTTACCCAAGCAAGCATGCCAAACCCAACATGGCTTGAAAAATAATATGACTTAAAATTTCGACATTCCCAGTTGGCAACAAAACTTGTCGATTTACCAATTTATACATTAAATATTCCTTTATAAGGGGTCAATACAGGTTTATCATAATATTAATCGGCTCGCCAGAGAAAGTAAAACAGACAGTGTCTTTCACTGACAATACACTTATCAACAACATAACTCAGACTTGATAACCAAAAGTTTCCTTATAAGGATATGAAAGGGTAACCACTGTGCAGATAAAAGTGAAACTATCAACCTTGCACATTTCATTCAAGGTGAATCTCGTGGCATCTGTTGGTATGACTCATTGCTCATTATCTATATTGACCAAACTAGTGTCCACTCAAGCGATTAGACCTTGAAACGTGGAAACATTCGTTCTCAGACTATTGTTATTGTCAATCGGAAATTGACCGGATGGATGGTCATGGTGTGAAGATGCGCAGTTTATACGAGTACATATTGTTACTAGCAGCGGCCCGCGGGTTTATCTGCGTTGTACCCGTTCCTATGGGAATTTCAGGATGAAAGTAGCCTATAACCTTCCCGTTGAATGTGGCTAGTCATTACAAAAAGAATTTTCCAAATCGGACCAGTAGTTCCCGAGATTAACGCGTCAAACAAACAAACAAACTTTGCAGCTTTATAATATTAGTATAGATGTAGGGTGTTTTCCAGTTTTGGTTGTGGAGTCTGTATTTTTTATAATTGGTGATTAAACCCTCGGAATTAATGTTAATCCAGACAGTAAAGTTAACAATTATAAAATTGATTTTAAAACCATAGCATAGAACCTACCTTTTTTATGATTGAATATAACAAAACTATGTTATAACAAGTAGAAACAATGAACGTAAACAAGATATACCTAAAACCAACCAGTAGGTACTAGTTTAATTAACGAATTGCTTTAAGTTAGATGTGGTCGATAAGGAAGTCCTTGGAGTTTCAATTGTGGGTCATGATCTAGATAATGTTGCGTGTGAGGAATAAGGCTGAGGTCTAGATGTTTCTGTGGAGTGTTCTGAATAGTTTAACAACCCTAATAGTATGGATTCTAAACTAGTATAGAATGTTCCTACATTCTATACTAGTTTAGAATCCATACCGTAAAAAATACCCTAATGCCATTCAGTTGGTCCTCCAACTGAATGGCATTAGGGTATTTTTTACGGTATTGTTTAGGGGTTGACTATGGTGTTTATTTGTTGCTGTTGTATTTATTAATAGGCAATTAACATTACCTACTAAATAATAAACCTAACCTAACCTAGGGCTTGTCCCTTGACTCCGAGGAGAAACCTAATTGTAACAACACCCTTTTTGAATATCTCCAAAGAACACATTTATATGAGCTAAATCCTCTTGAATGTCCACTTGCAATATTTTATTACATGTAAAAAGTTAGGAAACTTAAAATTATAACATCTTTGTGTAGTAACAAATAGTTAAACAAGATATAGAAATACTCGTAGTAATATTATTTCCGACATTAAAATAATGTAGCTTTTATGTAAAAAAATATAATATGTTGCGTGCGTTTAATGTAATGTATGTATATGTTGTCATTCAAGAGATCAAGAATATCAAAATATAGACACAGGATACCAAAAAAGAGCACAAATTCCTTTTTGACACTATCAAGTTGCATTCGTAAAGGTTGGCCGGCCAACCGTGGTCAGAACAAAAACCGGCTTTCAATGGTCTCGCGGGTAATGAGTTCGCGATAAACAAAGGACAATTTTACAACGACAGCCTTTAGTGGCGCAATCGATGGCGTAATAAAAATGTGCTTGAGTCAGATATGAGTTGTGCGAAGTAAATTATGTTTGCTGTGTAGTGAAAAATGTTGAAACCGAAGAGAAAAAGATTCGCATTTATAAGGAAATGGTTTTTAATAAGTTGGTCTGTTGGTCACCCTTTGAAAAGAGAGTTTAGTGCGCTTGCTTGTACGAATTAATTTGGTGAATTTTCTAAAATATTCAAGCTGGTGCATTTTTGGCGTATGTTTTTCCTATAGGTATATTATAAATGATGTTAGGTACCATAATGTTTAATCTGTTTATGTATGTATTGTGTACACTCGTACTGCCTATATCATTAATTAACATCAATAACAAAAAGATCTAATTAAGCTAACGTACCTAAAATAGCATTATTATCACAATTCCCAAAACAATATAAACGAAAAACTAATTAAAATTGAACAAAAACGATAATACTGAGCCAAATGCTGCCATTAATGCGTTTATCCTAGTTAGGCAGCGTGTAGGACGTAATAGTACCAATTGGACAAACAATTGGTCAATTGACCAATGTTTTAGAGATAAAACCAGAAGTGAGACGTGTGACAAGAACTAATGCCAAAATTGAAGATAAGGATGAGTTTGGTCTTAGTAAATTATTTACATCACTGATTTGGGCAAATGATCTAATAGGAGGTGAACTGAATCATTCCGTAATGTTACATGAAACAAAATGTATAAAAAGTAAGCTCGGTAAAGATTACAATTTACATATTTACGATAAGAAATATGAACATGTTATAAGCATAATTTAAGAAAACCAAAAGGGGAACCAGCTATCCTACAAAATAAATAATTTAGAACAGTTTTATTTAAAATTGTTTTTAGTGCCCTTATGCTTTTGGTATAATATTAAATGAGTAGATAGATGTAAGGTTAAAAAGGATCGTACAGTTTGTAGTAAAAGCTTTGTACTATAGTGTTTTCTAAATGAATTTTTAATTTTTTTAAACTCATCACATTTTAAATACACAATAATATTATCATTGGTCAGGAGTATGTCCTTGCAGTTGAAATCCATGTAATCTCTAAAGGGCGTCTATGAGTTGGATCTGTATTCTCTCGCATGCTCTCAAAAAGACCGGGTTGACCCGTGACTCAAGGAGAAACACTATAATATTATCATAATAATTTTGTAATTACTTTCACTTAATTTTAGTTTTTAATTTCCCCGAGCTATTGCATGACCATATTAATAATGGTATATAGGTACTTAGGTAATTTACTGACACACCCTGTCTCTAGCGTATTATGGTGACGCTCATTTATTCATTATTTATCAGCGACCTTGTCTGGGTCGATGGAATCGATAAAGGCTTTGGACAACGGTCATAACGCTTTCATATTGAATAAACTATGTTTTCCATCAATATCACCATTATTTTTATCGTAGTTAATATCGTATTGGTGTGACCAATAATAGAAACCGACAATAAAATGTACAAATGGTTTTAATGTATTGTGGTTTCGTGTAATTATAGGGGTACCTCAAGGGGCTGACTTTGGACCAGTTTTTTATTGGGTATAATAAAACATTGATATTTTAAAATAAATTGTTCGTATCATGTTTAAGAGGTTTACTTAATTCTATTATAACTAGCTCCGCCCCGCGGTTTTACTCAGTGCCGTGGAGATGTGTTCTTCAGGGCTCTCTCTATATGTGTCAATTATCAGATAGTTTTTACGTGTCACAGTAACAAACATAGGTATGTCTACACAATGCATTCACTCACACATCCCTACATACAAATATACATCCATCCATCTATCGTTACATACATTTGTATCTAATATCAAATTAGTAGGATATTTGATATGCTCACCTGTACCCATAAACCCATTCAAGTTTCAGCTTGTTCTGCGGAGGTGGCGCTACTTTAGCAGGATCCAGGGTATCCTGATCGGAAGGTCCATATAGCACCACTGGTCTTCCTCGAAGGTACATCCTCATAGCGCCATCCTCTTCGTTGTATTGGCATGTTGTCGTGCTAGAGCGAGATGGGAAATGGACATTTTGGAATTAGAAAAATATTACAATATGTTCGATTTGGGGGTTAGAGTTTGACTCTGCTCTGATATTTTTGCTCGTAAATGTACTGTCAGAAAATCAAAAGCACTTCGGTACTTTGTCAAATTTTGAATTCGAAACTTTTCGTTAAATTTTTTACAATAACTACTTAACATGGCAAGCAGACAGAATTTAAGAATTTATACTATGACAAAGTACCAAAGTGCGTAGTATTTTGGTTCAGTGACTATACTTAAGTCTTTTTGAGGGTGTGACTTTGAGTCACTACTTTCAAGGACTTTTCGCCCGTATCTTTGTATTTTGATAATGTTACACTATAATGTACTGAGTTCATACTATGGCTTCAAAATAAAGTTATTGAATTTGTCTACAAACTGGTTTTTATTTGATAAATCTAACGTCTTTAATTTGGGAGAAATTGCCATTTTAAATGTTACTTATTTATTTATATTTATTTTATTCACAGTAATAAACAAATGAAGGTACATAGTTAGGTATCAGGCAGTTGTTAGTATCTGAGTATTAAGTGCTTGATTGGGCAGGTATTTTCATAATTATAAGAAAATTCTAGTTATATCCTTGACTGTTGCCTTGTGCGGGATTTACGCACTATAAATAATTAGAAATGATTATCATACCAGTGTTAAAGCAACTTAAGACTATGTTAATTTACCTATATCAAAGTTAGTAATAAAGTTAGTTGCCATGCAAATACCAAAATTAAAAAACCAGAAATCACACAAAAATAAGAACATAATCTCCGAACTTACATTGAGGTGAATGACATTATTGCAAGCGACCTCAGCCTACACAGTACAAAATATAAATATTACCACCCGATGCGACAAGCCACCAAAATCCCAACTAGACGCTACGAAACAATCTAAAAGAATAAAATAAAATATGAAAATAAGTATAAAAAATAATGCAGTTTAATTATCGCAATTATTTTTAATGGCAACACTAATTAAAAACAAAATTACCTGTCACCCATAGCGCGAATAAACGTCAAACTTTAAATTTGGAATATCGAAGCGAAAAGGCGCGGTGCCAACTTTTTTTTCACAATCCGGTTTTAGGTTATAATTCGGCGGCATACAGCCATCCACAGAGGAAAACATAAACAGACTGTTACAAGAACCGAGAGACCGTGACCGTGTTTCGAATTTAATCGTTTGAACCGTACTGTATGAAATACATTGCTTGTTATGTACCACTTCTGCAATACCTTTAAACTTGGTAAACAGGTAATGTATAGCAATGTTAAGGAGTTTTCCTTCGTTTAAAACGAGGCAGTGAGGTGTGTATTACCTTCATCTTGTACGTATATAGGTACTAGTAATACCCAGTTATTTTGAATCATCATTGTATGCACTCATGACTATTATGACACTCAACTCTAGCTCTTTCTGAGTGACATGTATGATAGATAATAGTGATATTAAATTGATGATTAGTAGGTATCATTTGTTGATGTTTGTTATATGATAACGAGATGTGTATTGAGATAAGATATTAATAGCCTTAACAGTAATAATCTTAGCAACAGATACTTTTGTCATATGCTTATTATTAGATCAGGGCTATAACATTAACATACAAAAAAGTTAAATATCTTCATCAAATGCTCGCTTTCACCCATTAGGATAATATTCTTAACAGGAGTATGATTAAATTCGTGTTCATTCATTTCGTATAAGTTAGTGGTCAACCCTGATGTCAGAAGTGTTTGATAGCCTAAAGGCCTGTTATATGGTTTAAGTAACTATCTGTTCCGAACAGTGGTTCCACCGCGGCACAACAGATGGCGTCAGTGTGAAAAATTGTAGATCGCGTTTACGTTATAATCCCCGATTTTTTGAGTAGCGGGGTCGTGCCCATGCCGCCCATACATTTAGTAAAGTAGGTAAGAATCTTCCTCATTATAAAATAAGTACTTATAGCTTAGACTCTTGGTAACAGTCCGGCATTAGAAATCAAACAGCTCTATTCATGAAATGTCAATGACTTGAAATAGTGGGGTCATGCAAAAAATATATCCATTTTATTGCTTCCCACATATTGCGCCACTGTCTGTTTAACTGACATTGGAGTAAACTTAACATTCAATAGGGCTAGTACATATTAACTTCATAAAATAAACATGAAGACAGATAAGACAAACGGCGGGAAATAGCGAGTACAAAAAATGGCTCATCGGCATACATTTCACTCCAGTTTTTAGAATGTATTTTAACAAATTAGTTTGTAGCAGATATCACTTCATGAATTTCTATTAAACTTATTTCAAAGCAAGAAACCGCAGTTTGTAACCGTGGTGTGCATCGACCATAACAAACTACAGTACCAATTTCATAGATTTATAAAGACTCGTAGTGTCGCCTGCAGTCTGCAGCCATAGCTATACTGCAAACTGCAAAACGTGCAGTATGCTTTAAATAATGCCGTTTTTTTCTTGCTGGCAACCCTAGTGATAATGGCAGTGACACACGAGGCAGTAAGGCGCGGGCGGATCGCACAATCAACGTTTTTTACAACCATTAGACAATGCAATGATTTATCCATTCTTAACCCCACCTCGTTAAATTAGATAATTCTAAATTATAATATACTGTAGAGGTTGTTTATTTAAACATTAATATTTAATGTATGGTTTATCGTTTATTTATTTATTACTGGTTGATTTAATTGTTACGTTTTGGAAATGATCATTTACCGTGGGAATAGCGGGATGAAGTAGTAATATGGCTATCGAAAATAAAAATAATGTTTCAATTCTATTGGTAGGTCCAGCCAGAGCGCATTCAAACATACATAAAAACAAATTCTTCAGTTTTATTATGTTTCATATTTAACAGAGAAATGTGGAAAGAGGTCAGAGAGGCCTTTGCCCAGCAGTAAGACACATCAGGCTAAGAAGAATAATAATAATTGCCTGCAGTTGTGATCCATTACATTAAACATCTCCAAACTTTGGAGATGTTTTGGAGTCCAAAGGGCCTCTACGAGTTAGATCTGTATCCCGTGACTCCGAGGAGAAACACTATAATATTAGTAAGACACCAGATATTAAACTAACTGCAACCCTTGAATTCAAATCCGGAATTCAGCTAAAACATCCAAAGACAAACAATCATCTATACTTCTATACTAATATTATAGAGGTAAAATTAGTAAGTTTGTTTGTTTGTTTGTATGTTCGAGGTAATCTCAAGAATTATCAGTCCGATTTGAATATATATTTTTTGTAATAGATAGCCACATTTAACGGGAAAGTCATAGGCTATTTTTCATCCCGAAATTCCCACGGGAACGGGTACAACGCGGGTAAAACCGCGGGGCGCTGCTAGTTTAAAATAATAGACAAGTCGAACTATTAAAACGCAGACCACGTATCAAAGCACCAAGTAAGGACCAACTACATAAAGGTTTATCTTGAAAACTTGGCTCGTATTCTCGATAAAATAACGTATTCTGCACCGCGCACAGTAATTACTTAAAAAGGTTAATACCTTAACTGGTTAACTACTGGTTTTGATTATAGAGGGTTAAATACTGGTTTGTGGGAAAATTTGAAAATCTGGTTTGGTTAGCAACTTGGGAAATGTAGATGGGTGGAGTTAAATATAAAAAAATCTATATAAATAAAAGTGAATCGCCGAAATGCATTTACGCACATAACTTTACAACGACACTGCACCAAATTGGATGATTTTTTTTTGTGTTCCTTATTGTCAGGACAAGTTTTTTAAATAAGAAAAAGATCCGACGGGAACGCGTACAACGCATCTAACACCGCGTGACGCGGCTAGTATTATATAAAGATAACCAGCACTTTTCTTCAGGACTATATTGTAGGGGCATTAACATTGATCAGAGAAATACGGAATCTTTAGAACTTCAGCATTTTTATCCTTTTCCCTTCAGAGTTCAAATGTTTCATTTAATTTCGAGTAGGTTAGTGGTCAACGCTAATGTCGGAGTTTTTAGACCGCCTCAAGACCTTCGATGTGGTCTAACGATTGAAACAACTGGGGCCGACTACTAAACGTCCCTTCGAAGCACGGTAGCGCTCAGATAGAAATGCCAGTATCTGCCACCCGTCGAAGTAGGGGGCCAAGCTGCATATTAGACATTTGATTAACGCATTTTCAATATGGCCCATTGATAAATGCATAGTAAGAACATTTAAGCTATCAAATGGTTTGTCACTTTCTGAAATACGCAATTTTCCTAAGAGTAAAAGAGATAAGACACATTATAACCACAGACATATATCTAGAATTATAACAATGTTTTAGTGACACAGCGTTTATTAATAAGACGGGATATTCAGCATAAATTATCGTAAATTAATGTACCTACTTGATGCCTTCGTTATGCGCCGAGAAGTGAAAATGTGGCAATCGTGTTCCATCCCATTGCAACCAAAAATATTAATATACCCAAAACCAAACCCGAACCACCACCATCCCAAAAGCCCTTCACCATTCGACCCATCAAAAATAACTTACCCATGTTTCATAATAGGTCCATTCTGTGATGGCTTATACAAGTTAAGCAATGACTTTGTGGTCGTAAATCTAAGGGAGAACGAACAAACAAATTAAAGAAAGAAAGTTCTAGAAACATCGAGAAGGTAACAACATACAGTGTAAGATAAATTGTAGTTTTGATTATAGAATTGTGATGATATGCCAGGGGAGAAATTATGCTAAACCATTGCCTATTATGTGCAGTATTCGAAAGTTGGTAATAGACAGGATCAATATGGTACAATGGATAAAATTCCTTTTTTAAATTTAACGGTTTCAAAATTAACACAGTCTTCTGATACTTAGGGAGGGTTGTAAAATAACTCGTTTAATCTATTTAGCGCCTAAATATGTTTAAAAACAAATGAAGTTTGTTTTAAATTGTGTTCTAAATGGTGCATAATTAAATACAGTTTTGAATGGACAGCTTTTGTTCTTTAAACATATTTAGGGAGCTAATAGATTTCGTTCTTATGCAATCCACACTAAGAAATCCAGTTTTCAGTAAGTAAGTCTTTTTATCCTCAATCACCATAACAATGTAATTTGTACTCGTAACTGGTTTCAATTATCTTTTTTTTCTTTAGTTTTTTATTGGTTGATTTGGTTATATTTTACATCCACGTGTATGACGTCAAAAAAGAAAAAAAAAACAATAGGTAGTTTTGTATACGTAAGTAGAAGCACGTAAGTAGACTTTTGTACATTACTTTTTTCATCAACATTTGTCGTCAAAGCATAAGCCACAGCTGTACAAACCTGCTATTGGGCAATAGCCCTTGTGCGTTGAAGTCTCCTGTTGAATTCCACCTTTTCGTCAGATTGTTACCTCCAGGAGACGCGCTCTGGTTCGACTGGCTTGATGTGGAATTGTTCCGGGATCTACAGATGACAAACTACGCTAATCTACTGCTAATAATGCTCTAACTAAAGAAACATAATGGTCCTTTAAGATGAAGTTAGCTCAAGAAAATGACCAATTCAGTGCTTTAAGACATTTCATTTGAAAATTCTCATTGAGATAGGTGATATTATCGAAGTTTGAACAGTTGTTAGTATGCTCATGGGCATCATTTCCTTGGGCCAACTGTACAGTCGAGGAATTTGAATGTTTAGCAGTTTACCAGCCTTCTTCGAAATTAGGTGTACCTGCTTGATATTCAATTTCCTCGTCTATGCTAGTAATACGAGCACAGGTTTTACTAACAACATTTTGAAATGTATAATTGTAGCTCGTTAGCAAAATAAAAGCTAAAAATATACTGGTAAATGGCTTTTGATAGCATCTATTTTCTATAATGCTAATGCTCTAGAAGCCTCGAGAGCCTATCACATGGTTGTATACTATACTATTCCTTCCATGCGATGGGCTACAAGATAGTATAGTCAAATGTCACATTAATAGTACTGAACTGATGTTACTGAACTGACTTAAGTGATGTTTGATTTATATGGTTGGCAACTAAATACTGGGCGCGTCTCCAGAGATTATGACAAAACGCCCGGCTATAGTCGATACAATTGTTTACTTAATGCAATAGTCAAAACATTCTCTTATTATAAGTTTATCTTGTGTTTCTTCAAAGGTTTTAGCCCGTCTAAAGACTGCCTGAACTAAAACTTGTCATATATAAACCTCTTTTCTACCTGTAAGGTTGTGGAGGATGAGTTATATGAGGCGCCGGCGTCGCGCGGGGCGAAGGAGACGGCGCGGGGGAAAGAGACGACGATGATGCCGGGGAGTCTGACTGGAGGGAGCCCGTTGATTGGTGCTGCGGGCCGCGTCTGAAAGAGATGGGGGATTTTGAATTTAGAGTAAGTAAGATTAGTAGTAAGTTCGAGTAGTGGCCGACCCTGGTGTGGGCTTTTAGTTATTATCTTTGAATAACGATAATGATCTCTGTTGAAAACTACTTTATTTACTGGTTTCTTAACTAACTGGTACTTTATTTACATCAGATTTAAATTTGCTTAACAAAAAAAGGATAACACCAAGTTTGTGTATTTCTAGTTTAAACTCCACACGATGTATATCATTGATGTTTTCACCTCTGATGGAGAGTTTATTTGCAAACTGATTTTTTTTTTGTTAAGGAGGGTATCCTTTTCTAATATTTTTCCTATATTGATACACTTAAGAACCTATAGAATCTATGGCATACCTGTAAGATCCCCAAGTTCACAACCAAAATTTACTACTATAATACAAAATTCTCAACTAAAGCGAAAAGTGAGTAATTGTAGTAATAATAAAACTCCTGAAACTCACCTCTGTGGTAGTGAAGATGCACTGGATCCGTACGAAGATGTTCTCTTCGCCGTCTCCCTGTATGAAGGTTGTCTCACGCGGAGTTCTCTCGTTGGAGTACCTGATGACCCTGAAATAGATAGATGGGGTTTTTGGTAAGATAAATTGAACTACCAAGATCAGTTCTAAGGAGGTAGAAGACTTGGTGGTAGACTCGTCTAGACTAGTCTTTTAGGGAAAAGAAACAGATAAGAGGATACATCTGGTATGCGTCTTGGGACTCTTACATCAGGTACATTTACATCAGCGCTATGTTGTGATACGTTTATATAATTGGTGAATACGAAACGGCAAGGTGATTCTGTTTGAAAGGCTTCTTGTCTACTATGGTTATCGCCTCGCGATTTTAACCGCATTGTGCCCATTCCCGTGGGAATTTTGAGATGAAAAATAGTCCAAAACCTACTCGTTGAATGTGGCTATCTATTACAAAATTAATTATTCGAATGGCATTAGCAGTTTCTGAGATTAGCGCCTTCAAACAAACAAACTCATCAGCTTGTATTAGTATAGGTTGCACATCTCTTTTCGCAGTTGACACAGCGTACATTCTTTAAGATGTCAACCTATTATACCAAGGTCATTTGTAACTCTCGCTTTTAACCAAATACTCATAGATCCGGAGTACATTGGCGAAGCAGTGGACAGTGAAAGGACATGGTTTCGTAATACATACAAAAGTCGTATGTTACAAAACTATATCGCATTACATAGAGTAACGAAATATTCGATACGTACCTATCCATTTTAAAATGATATTTGACAGATTTTTTGACATTAACTTTCGACAGACAAACACATCCATAGTCAAGTGGCAATCGCTTTACATTCCATTCGTATTTTGCCATCTAATTTTCAAGATACATTTCTACCTACATTTAATGGTAAAAAAGAGTAGGCAAGGGTTGGACACTTGGCTTATTCTATCTCTATTTAAAGTTGCAAAGGAAAAATAAAACTAAGTCTCGCGTATGTCTGTATGAGGGAATGATTGAAGAGGAAGATATTAAGCTACTTTTCCAGATTCCATAATTTTCCAGGAACCTTACGCAATTTTGAATAGCCGAAGCAAAGCAAGGGCGACTCACTAGTACATTATACAAGAAACATCGTATTATAATTTACCTTTTATTAATTCATCATTTATTATACTAATTAATACATTTATAACTTAACGTATGATTCATTTTGCAAACAAAAAATGAGTCAAACTCTAAATATTACGGAAGACACCACACGTTCGGTATTTCCAAATAAGTATTACAATTTGACAGCTGTATAATATTTTGCACACGTCTTTACGAAGTTATAACTTTTTATAGGCTCGTGTTACGAGGTATTGCGAGGCTTTACATTTATGGATGTACCGCGGACGTTGCCCTATTGAGTACCATACTATCGTTTAACTATACTATATTATTCTAATAGGTTGTAAATATATATATATATAAAAGAAAATCGTGTTAGTTACACCATTTATAACTTGGGAACTGCTGGATCGGTTTTAATGATTCCTTTTCAGGGTTCCGTACCCAAAGGGTAAAAACGGGACGCCTGTCACCAGGCTGTATCTCAAGAACGGTGATAGCTAGATAGTTGAAATTTTCACAGATGATGTATTTCTATTGCCGCTATAACAACAAATATATAAGGTAAAATAAATAAGGTCCTCACCTGTATAACCTCCATTCCTCTGCGAGCTGGGAGCAGTGGGAGCTCTGCCCTCCAACGCGTTCAGTCTTCTCAGAGCATCCGCCAGGGTCGAGCGGAGACAGAGCAGCTCTTCAGCTTGCCGAGCGCATTTGATCTCCAGCTCGGCCACGCGGGCCGCCAGACCCGCGCCTTCTCCTTCTAGCATTTCATCTGGAATTAAGAGATTTTTGGGTTTAATTGTGAAGGAGTATGGATTGGGTAAATGGAATGGAGTCACTGTTTTCCAACCATACATTTTTCTCCAGAAGGAAAAAGTTTAGCTATTGAAATGGAATTAAATCACTAAACCTTTTCCTCTACAGAACGAATTACAAGGAATATGAATTAAACAGTAAAACTGTCTTGACTGCATCTGTAATCTGCATTGTACGTGTCCTGTGAAAAGTTGGAGTGGATAGGATAAAGCAGAAAATGGAAAGAGCTCCATCAACAAGAACCCAACTCTGAAGATTACCTTTTAACATACGACTATCTGTCCCACACAAGTTATATTTTAAGTATTTTTATGAATTTATGGTCAGTGTAATTTTTAGGGTTCCGTAGCCAAATGGCAAAAACGGAACCCTTATAGATTCGTCATGTCTGTCTGTCTGTCTGTCCGTCCGTCTGTCTGTCTGTCTGTCCGTATGTCACAGCCTTTTTTCTCCGAAACTATAAGAGCTATGTTGTTGAAACTTAGTGTGTAGATGTATTCTGTGAACCGCATTAATATTTTCACACTAAAATAGAAAAAAAATAAAATTTTAGGGGGGTCTCCCATACTTAGAAATGAAAAAAATATTTTTTTTTTCATCAAACCCATACGTGTGGGGTATCTATGGATAGGTCTTCAAAAATGGTATTGAGGTTTCTAATATCATTTTTTTCTAAACTGAATAGTTTGCGCGAGAGACTCTTCCAAAGTGGTAAAATGTGTGTCCCCCCCCCTGTAACTTCTAAAATAAGAGAATGATAAAACTAAAAAAAATATATGATGTACATAACAATGTAATCTAACACCGAAAATTGGTTTGAACGAGGTCTAGTTAGTAGTTTTTTTTTTACGACATAAATCGTAAACCGCAAAAAAATACTGATTATTCATTCAATAACTCAAATGTAAATAAAAAAACATTTATTTCAAGAACTTCTTTATTATGTTACTCGCTGCTACGGAACCCTTCATGGGCGAGTCCGACTCGCACTTGGCCGCTTTTTATTTATAGATGAAGATAAAATTCCACGCAACGTGACATTTGATTGAAAGACCGCCAGTAACAGCAACAGATCAGGAAACTGGCAATAAATAATTAAAAACCACTAAAATGGTGAAACAACATTCTTAAAACTAAAGGTTGAGTTTTACATCAAACGTTACATCACCTCTGAAGTTTTTTCATACATTTTTGAATAGACATTTCGTCTCAAGGAAATACGACAATCCTTGCTTTGTTAGATCAGCCGTGGGTAAAGGCTATTGTCCAAAAAGATCTAAATCGAAACGTGGGAAGAACAAAAACAGCGCCAAAATCGTTAGCAGATAGATGATTTATTAAGGCATTATTTAAGGGTGTGTTCAGACTACATAACATGTTAAAACATTGTTATAAAGGTTTGTCTATAATGATTAATATTATATACTCTATATTTTCTTACGACAGTTAAAATGGATTTATGTGGTCGATTTTCCAGCCGAAGATGATTTCTTTTGAAGAACAAGGTTTAGTGGTTTCATTGCATTTATACCCCACCACTGAACCTTTTCCCTAATGGAAGTTGTTTTTTGTTGAAAATCATGCGGTTGGCAATTGCTATCTGCTCCGACCGAAAACAGATCTTAATAGAGCCTAGCATAACATGTCTTTTCGCTCGCCTTCAAGGCAGTCGTCAGCTTGTAAGTTCGTCGATGTAAACAAAGCGAGAGACAATTTATTAAGGCTATAGATACGACCAATTTAATTGTAAAGTACAAATTGATGTTATATCACAACTGCCCTTTTCGTAAGTAAGTTATAAAAAACATTTAGCGAAATGAGTAAAAGGTCAACCGATTTGTCAAGCAATTATATGAATACAATCTTCGTACATAAAGGCTTAAGATGCCGATGAAAGGCTTAATACTGTTGAGCGATACAGTAGGTTACGTTTTTGCAATAGGCATAATGATTGATGGGGTCTACTATTACTTTTTAAATAGGTCAGTGGTTAGCTTAACGCTTGGTATTTGTGGTCGGACCCAAAAGCCTATAAAATAAAAATATGGGCTGTTTCGTTAATTGCCACATCGTCTTAGAAAATTCGATTCTGCAATTCTTATGAGGTCGAGTTGTTCAGTTATTTTTTTAATTTACCAAAGCGAATATAATAAAATAATTAATGACCCTGGAGTCGGAGTTTTTAGACCTCCGACATGGTCTGCCCATTGCAACAACCGGGACCGACAATTTGACATGTAAGTACTAATATAATGTAACCGAAGACTAAACGCGAGTTCAAAGTGCACCACCAGTTAGTTACACACAACAATGCCATGACAACTGACAATGCGTTCAACCTTGGTGCCGGTTTGAACCACACAGATGTGTTATCGCATTCCAACGTACGAGGTAGCTCTGGCGATATTCGTTATTTTTAGATTTGCTACACTGGAAATTGTTGGAAATGGTAATACATGGAGTGAAATTAAGTTAGGTATTGCATCATACAACGTAGTCGTAGTTTGATCCGCTTACTTTAAAAAGTATATGTTTTGCCGAGGTTTAAACTCCAGGCATTGGAGATGAGATTGCTCCTACGACTACTTCTGAAGAGGAAAAAGGTTTAAAGATTGGGTAAGAATGAAATAAAATCATTAAACCTTTTTCCTCTTCAGGAGCAATCGTCTTCGGCTGGAAAATTGACGAAATTGGTCCACATTTTGGGACAAGTAAGAAAAATTTGAGTATAGATGTATTATTCTCTTTAAGCACAGTTAACTTTGGGGAAATGACACTTGCTGACCTTCCCGGCCTAGATTGAGCGAGTTAACAAACTGCTCAAGAGTTTAATAAAAAGCGAACGTCACGTTTTCAAAAAGCTGTCTTTAGAATACGCCGACTCGCAATTTGTAAGTCTGTTTTGACATTGGCGAACGACGCACGAATTCATCACGCAAAATAAAATTCCGTTGAAATAAGTAGGTCAAATGGAAACAGTGAGTGATGTAGGCCTTCAATAACAAAGCGTGGCGATCGCTTATGTGTTGTCAGCATCCAATTGTACCGAGTGATGTCCAAATTGATGACATTATCATTCGTTTTCAATGAGGTTAAATCGAGTCACGTCTTTTCGCAATAATTGTGCAAAAAACCTCCACGATTGCAGATTCCTTTCTTTGCTAAAATAATTGTCTTGAAAACAATAGCTTAGATTGTTAACGGTGGCTAATCCAGCTTTTTTAGTTCAAGTCTTGGTAAGGATAGAACATTTTGGTTTGACTGCGACACAGTTCCTTATTTACTGTTTATGTTTTTAATGTGAATCAAGGGCCACAATGTATTAAATAAATACGTACATAAATACAATGCAGGTGAGAGTATATGTTTATAAAACAAACGCGGGCCACAATAATGCATTGAATGAATACATCAATACAATACAGGTGATTTGTATAGCGACTGCTTATCAATAACTTCGGTTTATCGACAGCTATCGTAATTGCATAAGATTGCATTCAGGTTAGGAGGGTCGATGGCATTGGCGTTGTTTGGATTATGAACTTATTCCTATGGTTTCCCCACGGAAGAGCGAATCTCTTACACTTCCCTATTTCGTGGTTTCACCCATGTTTCATAGTACTGTTAGCCGGTATTGTTCCTCTGTTGAGCAGAGACCTCCCCTCATTCCCGCCATTCTTCTCGATTTAGGGCTGTTAGTAGGTGTCCAGTTCGTCGTTAATAATTCCTTTACCAGCAACCTATGATAAAAAATTGCGAAGTGAAGCTTATGTTCTTATGTGTCATATTATGTCTACTTACGCCAAGCAGCATATACATCGTTCATGGTGTCTCCTGGAGAATCGCTGGCTCTTGAACTTCTCGACTCTTTATCCTCCATAATTGAGTCCTATTCACCACTTAATACTATTACAGGCACATATTTCGATTTTTTATATCCTAAAAGCAATGTCCTCTATTTGTATTGGCACTTTGGTCTGATATCGTATTAAACGTAGAGTAAGTAATGAAATGTACTTTTTATTGTAAAATTATTCGAAAATCGAATCTTTATTATTCGAATTAATAATTTATTCAGTTGCAAGTTACATTAATTTATGGGGCGATAAAGAATTCTGAAATGCCGGTGTGCCTAATCCTGTGTAATATTTGTATTTTATTGGTTCGCTGTGCTCAATGTTATAATGCTGAATTTAATTTATATGTGGCTGTGTTCTTTTTATCAGAATTATTTCTAAAGTTAGCTCTTTGATAAATAAAGCTGAAGAGTTTGTTTTGTGTAGAACGTGCTAATCTAAGGAACTCCGACCAGGTTTGAATAAATCTATTTGTAATGGATAGCCATTCAACGGGAAGTTTGTTAGTTTCTAAATAATTTTCCACAAAATTGAATACTAATTTACTTTACAACAAATTATTCATGCTCATGATAGATAAAACTTTTAAAAAGTTTTGTTCTAAAGAGTTTAACAAAGTATCTTTCTCCAAAAAGATCATAACTAAATGCAAATTTCGCAACGCTCACACACCGATGCGCATCGAAGACGCGTCCAATTCCCGCATAGCGCGGAATTCGGTGAATAACGGTTCTTTTTAACCGTTCCAGCGGTCCCAGTCACATTAGCATAAGATCCATCTATAACTGTAAGCGGGCACATCCCTAATACAACCTACTGCTCTCAATGGCTGGCATTTGACATGGAATTTAGAAAAGGGCTTGCTTGTTACTTGTGGCTGGTTGGGAGTTACCTGTGTTCCGGTTTTGACTTTGACCGAACGTTGGTGAAGTATTATCATGTATTATTAATGTTAGTTGGTGTTAGCTTGTTTAGAAACCAAATTAATCAAACCACTTATAATGAATGCATAGAAGAGTAATATGCGGAATAGCAAAATAGTTAACTGTTAACAAAACCCTGCCTTGATAAGCTTGTATAGCATAGCGAGATCTCTTATTTTAAGAGTTGAATATCCACGAATTAAATTAAGAAAGCATCATAAAACCAACTTAACTATGCTAATATAATAAATCTGAAAATATTTTTTTAAATTTGTTTCAACACGATAATTCTAAAAACTTTCAATCCGATTTGAATAATTCTTTTTGTTTTATATAGCCACATTCAACAGGAAATTTACAGGCCTTTTTTTCATTAAGAAATTCCCACGGGAACAGGTATAATACGGGTAAAACCGCGGGGCGCTGCTAGTAAACTATAAAAGAACACACAAGTCATCAATAATAATAATACACAAAGACTGAATACCATAACACTACTTATCTTCCTACAAGATTACATAAAACAACCAAACAGAGAACAGAGTAAATCACGAAAAGGAAATAACAGTTTATCTCAACACAACAGACAGACATGAATGGGACGTTTTTATAAACAACATTACAGCGGTTTCTCACGAGCGTGAAAGTTAGTCCGTGAGAAATAAACACTTTAGTTTCATGAAGATGATTGAGTCATTCTAGACTCTGTGTTAATTCAGATAATTAACTTTAAATTGAAATGTGGGATTGCAAAATATTAGCAAGACATCGAAGATTATGATTAATTTTATGACTAGATTTCAAATTAATGATATTATATAATGAGTTAATTGCTTTGCGTTAAAGAAAGTTTCCGGGATCGCCATGATCTGTCCATGAACCAATAAGCACTTAGCTATAGCTATTTCGTAACTGAAAACCTCAGAAATACCAAATCATTGCAGCGGTACTAAGTTTTTATTCGACATTCTTCCCATTCCATGCCCACAATCCGCGAACTTTACGAAAACATCGTTGTTATAATATCATGATGATCGTTACGTAACATTTTCTAACAAAGTAGGAACAAGGATCGGTGTTGTTTCGTTTTATTACTTCCTGGTGCCGGCTAGTCTAGACGATAGATTGTTTGGCACCATCCCTATGGATACAAGGGGTTGGGTGATTGACCGCGCAGTGCATGTAATGTGAGCTGGTGCTCTTTTAATTGAAGAAATAGTTTGGCATTGGGAAATTGCTTATGTCTGAAAAATCGTTTGTTACTGCGACAGTAAAGTATGCAAGTTAAAAGATATATCGATTCTATTAGTAAGTTACCTAGTAAAGATGATACTTCTAAAATGCAATACCAAGGTAATTACAAGTATTTTAAATAAGAAGGTATACAATTCATTAAAGTACTGGCTCTCGGTGTAAATGAGGTATGCCACAATGTAGATAAAAAAACTAACTAGAAAATCTGTGATCAAAATAATTATTAAAGAAACCTCATCAAAATCGTTTAAGAAATCAGAAGGTAGGCAGCATATAGATTCAAAAACCATAAGCATCTTCTAATTATAGAAAGTAGCATACATATGCACACATGGGTAGCTTTGAAAACATCAGCCAAGTGCTAAACAAACGTAATGCTCAATCATAAAGTCACATCACACATTAGTGATGGCAAGCACATGTAACATGGAGGTATTAGAAATTATAATGATGCTCTACGACTCTACGTCATATCCGGTCAAAGACAATACATCTATATTCTATGGGATCGTTACCGTGCGGTATGAAATTCGCTAGCCCATACATAGTGGTCAACCATAGAATGTTTATGTGAAACTGTTTCATTTATGGTGGTGATTGGAATGGGATTTCTAATTTTATGGTCGGAAAGATCAGACAATCTGTTTTCTGTATCGGCTTTGAAGACATAAAGTATGATTCTGCGCGAGAGGTATATTGTATCATTTCAAAAAGAGCTTTTAGCTATTATTTTAAATTTTTAAAACCGTTATTTGACTTTATATTAAGATAAAAATTAGGTCTTTAACATTTGATTGATAGCTCATAACAATTACCACATATAAAAGTACAATTACTTTGTTACTAAGTATGCTTATAAGAATCACATGCAATAGTAAGTCATTATTATAATCTAATTTAAACATCATGTCTTATAAACACACAAACAATTATCTCCTAAACGATAAGTGCCTCCACGAATCGTGATTGCAGCTAGTAGACTCGCAGACGTCACGTTTCGGTCTAATGATATTGAAACCGAGTGTTGTTCTGGGCAAGTTGAAGATGTTTTTGTATTAAAGAAATCTAATAAATGACGTAGAAAGCAATGGGTATGAATGGCTGGCTGGCACAATGCCAGAAATGAGGGCAAGGGAGGCATTATTGTACGTGGTTAGTCAACATAAACAAAGTATTATAATAATCCTAATTCGAATGAAGTAAATAACGATGCAATCAATTAACTTGATGTTAAGGAATGATTAGGTGTCAGAGACCTCCCGCTTACTAAATATATCAGTACAGAGGTATACAGCTTAAAAAAACTGTACAGATTTTTTTTGGAAGAAAATTTCTAAACGTCGAGATTAAAATCATATTTAATACCAAATCCCTTCACTACAGCAAACATTCAGATAGACAAGACATAAATAAGGAAATGTACAGAACCAGAAATACTTGGGATTTACAATTGCGACGCCTTTCTAATGGACTTGCTTTTAATGGAGATTTATTGATGGAACATTTGGAATGGAGCCTCAATAGCTTCCTGTGGTTTATTATTTGATTACACACTAATAGGAAAGAGGAATATTAGTTACTGTAGTCTGGACTGAAATACCTTTATCGGCTTCGATTATCCCAACCTTTGATGTCGCAGTAAATGCTTATAATGTTTCAAGGATCAGGGCAAATAACAAATGTTTGTTTTCATTTGGGTAGGTAAAGCTATAAATGTCAACCTAAGTTGTTTCATTAGCTAGCATCGTTAGACCATGGTTCAGAATCTAGACTACATAAAAGTCTCCAACTTGGTTTCTGGAAACCAGAAACTTCAAAAGGAGGTTTGGCGACACTAACTTAACCAACTGATTTGACCTGACCTGAGGTAGTTTACCATCATATTCATTATTTAAAACATTTATCAGCAAATTAAAAGAAAAATCAAAACAACACGTTGGCCATACAATTTTCCAGATTGTTTCTAATGAAACATTTCCATTAGAGCTTCTAGTAGCACTACAATAGACCAACTATTGTGATTGCAGCGAGGTTCATGGCGCAATGATGTCATCGTTTGTTTGTTACACTCCTCTGTACTTATTGGCTTAAGGACATAACAGTATATGTAGAGATTTATGATTGAAGTATTGTGAGAAAACAGTAAAGTTAATTTAAAATTTATGAAAACCAAAATGGTTATGGAAATTATGGATTCCCACTGCAGAATCTGAAGACTTTTTCCACTGAATTAGTAAATATATAGAAGCAGCTGCGGCTCGCAGTTACTCGCGTTTTGTCCGTTTCCGTGGAAATTTAGGGATAAAAAATTGCCTATAAACTTTCCGTTAAATGTGGTCTATTACAAAAATAATGATTCAAATATCAAAACAGTGAGTAGCATCTGGCGTAAGGAGGCACCACGGTTGCCTATCGTGTTTGGCGATCTCAACTACAGCTATGTTTGAAAAATGAATCGGAAACTTCTCCTTACAAAATAAATAAAACATGCAGAAGAAATTAATTTCCTCCACTAAAGTCAAGTAAAGAAACAAGAAAAAAATAAACCGCATGGAATAAAGCGTAGACTATAAATACACTGCAAAAAAGATAACCATATAATACTGCGAGTATTCTTGTAAACAAGACTGGTTTTTAATGTGTTCCGAATTAACATATCAATTTAAATATCAACAAGCATATAGAGAAGCCTCGACCTGTTCAAGATGTGTGTAGCCTTCTTCTGAAGTCAATGGAGGCTGCGAGGCCATCAATGTAATGGAAGTTTAAACTGTAGTTAAATTTAAAGTTTAAGTAATAAGGAACATTGGACTGTGATTATTGTTTTCGATTTTGGGTAGTTTGTTTAAAATTCTTATTTTCTGTAGTTGCGGAATCAGTTATTCTAATCCAATAGCTCAAGATATTTTACAATTGGTTTCGTTCAGATTAGTTATTTGAAATTAATCAATATTTACTTAAACACTGGTCTTTCGCGGAGATGAGTTCTTAAAAAGAAATAAGCTTTAAAAGCACTTATTTATTATGATTTAACAAAATGTTATCCTAAAACAAATTTAAAACATTAAAATCTAGATGTTTCAAAATTGCAATAGGTACTACCGATTTAGCAATACCGCAATCATATACACAAATGTTAATCGATGAAATGTTATTTTTGTGCTTTGTCACGAGTGTTGGTTACACAGATTGGCTGGCACTTAAGAATAGTGTTGGTTTATGCAAGAGATATTATCGTAGATCGGTTTATTTTTATAACTTTTGCCTACCAATACTTCAATTGGCATAAATATTAAGAAGCCCACAACACCATACAATTTTGACCAACATTTGTACTTAAACTAAGCAGCTACCACCATACAATTTTGACCAATTTCTTTTGATAATGTATGAAGTGCTACCTCTTAATTTGAAAGAAGCTGGAGTAGCTCCTTATTTGAGGGCATTGGTATCATAAAACAAGTTCTAATAAAAGCAACTGAACCGTAACATTCGAACTCTATCGAACCCTGTCAATGTCTACTCATCTAGTAGTCTGCTGACCGGCCATGACGCTCCCACAAATTAAATTAACGTGCACATAACAAAATTGACTTATTTACACACTTCAACACGATTATTGAGACGAAATCAGACCAAAAAACGTCAGAGATAAGAAAAACAGTCTTCAGATTGTCACAGTCACTATTTACCACGAAATGTTTGGGTTTTACCGGCAATATTGGCGAAGTAGAGTTTGCACAACGTAATTGTAACGTTTTATTTAATGAATTACACTTTTTATTCAGGAAATAACTGGGAAAAGGCACGTTGCCGGCAGCCTCAGCACTCCTAACTGAATTATCAATTGGGGCCACACAGCTGATTAAACAAAAAACGACAAAGTCCTACTAAAAGATCAACTGGAAAGAAAACAACCTTATCTCCCGATAGAGAAAGTATCTAGTCGCATGTGGAAACATTACCGGGACCTTGTCGAAGTAACCGAGTCAGCCTGACGCGCATGCGTACCGTCACAGGCATCCACAATGGGGTTTCGAAATGTGAAAGTGTCTAATTAAATCTAGACTTTATTTAAAAAGGTAAAGGATAGAAAGTGGCGTGATATAATTCCGAGCACATGCGATGTGACAAGTCTGGGGGTAAATATTTCAAGCATTTTGTTTGAGATTTACAAACAGTAACCAAGGAAATACTCGGCACTTGGGTACATAAACCGTCTGTTTGATTAGACCCTGTATTTACAATCCAAGGAGACTCGCAGCCGGTACAGCAGTCATATGAAACCATACGCCACGTTACATAAATCGCTATAAATTACTTTGAAAACCCGGAGTATTATTACTTGTTGTTCTCGAACAATAGGTGGAATTCAATCGAGCATTTCATTGAGTTCGTTGTTAAACAAATATTAATTAAGAAAATATCTTGAATTACTGCCTCAGTGGTTATGGCGATGTTTGACGTACTATTTTATTTGTTAAAGTGTACACAATAATGTTTACGTAAGTGCTCAAGGTGCGAAATGCGACGTAGATTTAAGATCATACTAGTTGTAATGTAGATCTGTGATGTAGATAGTAGCATAATATTCTGAATCGACTTGTAAAGTAGGACATACATAAATGCATGTATATTGAGGATAAATATATTGCGGGTGTGATATAGAGGTATTTTCGATATCAATTTGGAATCTTCCTAAGATTATGATTTCGCCAACTTCTTCAGAATTCTTACAGGAATGTGTTACATTATTTTAATGAACCGAAGCGAAGCAAAAGCGGCTAGTTCAGAATCTATACTAACGATAATAAACATGAATATTTCTTTAATTTTAATAATTCTTTTGATAATGTATAGCCACATTTAACGGGAAGGTTATAGGTTATTTTTTATCCCGAAATTCCTACAGGAACGAGTACAACACAGGTAAAACCGCGGGGGACTATACATTATAAATCCTATCATATCTACTAGATTTTCCAACATCCCAAAGAATCGCTGTTTACTGTTATTACCATAATCTCCACATATTTACCTAAAAACCTCTTCAAAACTTCTCTAACTGGTTTCTGTTTAGATCTGGTCAGCCAAGGTCAGGGTGATGTAACCATTGACATCATCAGGGATGTGTAACCTTCGTGTCGCGAATATTGATAGCGATTTGATTTGTGATAATACGAATTTTGTTTGGATGGTGTTATCGCAAAATATTTGCTTGGAAGATTTACCCACTTTCTTTTAAGGTATTGTTTTCTTTAAAAACAGTAGTAGCCTGTACTGTTCCACGGCTGGGCAGAGACCTCTCACATCATCGAAGATATCAGTACAGGAGCAGAATCGTGGAATACGCCTAATAACCACCACGCATGCCTAATACTTATTAACGGACTTCAAAAACGAGGAGGTCTCTCTAGACCGTATGTCGCTTTCTCAATTCGGCCGTATACATGCATTTGTGTGTCACATTAACAACAAACGTGATCAACTTTATAGTTGTCATTGAGTGAGTTTTAAAAAAGTGATTCTGCAAAAATAACTAAAAAAACATTCAACAATTCGCTTTTGTAAACACGTCGGCTCCGGAATGTTTTTGCAGGCATGATGTCAAAGTTTGAATAAATCTTAAATAGCCAATAGAAGTCATTATTAGGATCAGCCGTTATATCTCCGAGAATACCAGTATTAAGGTGCGTTTATGGCAACGTACCCTTATAGTATTACTAGCAGCGGCCACGGTTTTACCCGCATTTTCCATTCCCGTGGGAATTTCGGGATGAAAAATAGCCATTAGGGCCGAAATTGAGTTAAGCGGGTGCCCGCGCGGTTTCATACAAAAGTGAAGCGTCGCGTGCGCCCGCTTAACGCAGTTTCGGCCCTTAAACTTCGCGTTAAATGTGGCTATCCATTACAAAAATAATTATTAAAATCGGATCGGTAGTTTGTGAGATTAGTGCGTTCAAACAAACTCTTCAGCTTTATTATATAAGTATAGACATAGTAACTATTTAGTAATCTGTGGTATAGATAGATTCACCAGATTTACATTAACGATGAATTGATGAAAGTTTTTTAAACTCACCTAATGAATGTCGCATAATCCAACAGTCATCGCTTGACTTCAACACACTATATCAAGCTAACACTAGACCACTCATCCAACAACTTATTCCAAGTAGAATCATTTTCATCTTACAAATATTATATGTTTAATTCCTTTGTCTCAATTATTACAACAAACTGAGGTAAAACGTTATATTTAATTAGCTCATATATTCATTGTACCGTTCAACAATTTAATTAATAACTCCTTGGTACTAATTCATGAATCAGCTCAGTTTTGGCACTGAAATCTATACTAATACTATAAAAAGATAAAATTTGTAGGTTTGTTTGTGGTAAAATTTGTATGTTTATCTACACTAATGTTGTAACATTCTACTTATGTTTCCAATTCTTGACTTATAATTACTACTGTTATAGTGCAGACAACAAAACACTCAATTTAAGCAATTGCACATGATGTTATAATATCCACATCGATATCGTAAAATCTCATTATAACATCGCGGCCTGCGCGGCGCGCGCCCTGCGGCCCTGCGCGCGCAGCTGCTCTCTCAATGGTTAGATTTTAATGGCGGCAAGTTCACTGTGACAATACACGTACGCGTGAATTTAATGTTTCGCAATGTGTTTTGTTTTTAAAATTTTGTTTGATTCATTGCATTAGTGAAGATAAAGTAGTGTATGCAACTGCATATAACACGGGTATTAAAACACTCGTTACTATTATGAAACTCGCTGCGCTCGTTTCATAAACTCACACTCGTGTTTTAATACCCTTCTTTATATGACAGTTGCATAAACTACTATTATATGTTCGAGCTAATCTTGGACCTTCGTTCGACCTGTCCGATTGGAATAATTATTTTTGTAATGGATAGCTACATTCAACGGGAAGGTCATAGGCTATTTTTAAACCCGAAATTCTCACAGGTACGGGCACAACGTGGGTAAAACCGCGGGGCGCTGCTAGTCATAGCTATAGAAAGAAATATTTTTTCCTTCTATAGTGGAAGCTGCCTCTAATCAAAGGAACAGTTGTATTAACTTAGTTGTCTATTATCAAAATGTACGGACAAAATAATAGGTCGCTTTTGTAATACATGAACAAGGTCGTTTTTAGGGTTCCGTAGCCAAATGGCAAAAACGGAACCCTTATAGATTCGTCATGTCTGTCTGTCTGTCCGTCCGTCTGTCCGTATGTCACAGCCTTTTTTCTCCGAAACTATAAGAGCTATGTTGTTGAAACTTAGTGTGTAGATGTATTCTGTGAACCGCATTAATATTTTCACAATAAAAAAGAAAAAAAATAAAATTTTAGGGGGGTCTCCCATACTTAGAAATGAAAAAAATATTTTTTTTTTCATCAAACCCATACGTGTGGGGTATCTATGGATAGGTCTTCAAAAATGGTATTGAGGTTTCTAATATCATTTTTTTCTAAACTGAATAGTTTGCGCGAGAGACTCTTCCAAAGTGGTAAAATGTGTGTCCCCCCCCCTGTAACTTCTAAAATAAGAGAATGATAAAACTAAAAAAAATATATGATGTACATAACAATGTAATCTAACACCGAAAATTGGTTTGAACGAGGTCTAGTTAGTAGTTTTTTTTTTACGACATAAATCGTAAACCGCAAAAAAATACTGATTATTCATTCAATAACTCAAATGTAAATAAAAAAACATTTATTTCAAGAACTTCTTTATTATGTTACTCGCTGCTACGGAACCCTTCATGGGCGAGTCCGACTCGCACTTGGCCGCTTTTTTTATTTTATTATTTTCCTCACACAACGCGCCGCTACACGCTCCGCTCAACGTCCCGCGTCTCCCTCAACAAGGCCTAAAGCTGCCTAAGCGGAGCCACTTAGCACTTAGTAAATAAAAACACTACATTCATACAGAAACAATACTTGTCACCGTTTCAAAACAAATCACTGTTGATACAGTCGCTAACGTAACGTTTTACTTTTCTTTTTGTTCAAGGCCAGCGTACGGGTTGACTTTTTGCAATAATTACGTTGCAGTGTTCAGTTAAAGACTAGTTTTTGTACTGAGCTCATCTGTTTCAATTGAGTAGTTCGATTTGTTACTGACTAGTTCTTGTTTCTTGTAGGAGAGTTGTGGGGCAAGTTAAGTGAGCTTTTGTCAGCGACTTTACTCGAGATAAACTTCTATAGTTACTTTCCTATTATTATATTTACTTCATCAACAATTATGTTAAATTACGTATTGTCTCAATTGAATCGCGATATTTTGATACTGGTTTTTTGGTATTCTGAGTACAAATGTGTAAAAATTTTGTCGGTATGTTGCAAAATTGAGCCCCAGCTGCTTTAAACATTGACAAAGATAATTAAAAATAACAGAACAAAGAAATAATAATGCGAAATATCAAAGACCTAAGTCTGGCCTTCTTGCGATAATGTAATAAAGCTGAAGAGTTTGTTTTTTTGTTTGTTTGTTTGAACGCGCTAATTTCAGAAACTACAAATCCGATTTGAGTCATTTTGTAATGGATAGCCACATTCAACAGGAAGGTTTTATATCCCGAAATTCCCATAGGAACGAGCACAACGCGTGTAAAATAGCAGGGCACTGCTAGTTTATTTATACATTGAAGTAGTTACCAAAGACAATTAATAGATAATGGATATTGCCAACTTGACGACAATTACAGTATTAGAATTACAATTATAAGCAATCACCGTTTCCGATGACAACGTTGTCGTTGTTGCCCAATCCCAATAGGCAGACAATATATTTGGAAATGTCTTCGACGTCCTAATGTTGTCGCAATTGAATTCTTTGTTTTGGGCCGTGAAGACTGGCTTGGAATAATAATTCATGTTTTGTTGTAAAAGTAAAAGTTCAATGGGCTTGAAGTTATTTTATTACAGACCCCTCGCTTCGGGGGAATTATAGGGAAATAGGGATTTCGGGATTGCCAAAAGAAGTTGCCTAGATTCGTCCACTTGAATATCGGTCTAATGGTGAAAACTACATGACAAACCGTTCATTATTGTTTTAAATTTACTACTTACGCACGAAGACAGACGCGGTGGGTATAGCCTGTGGTATAGCTTTGATATCAATACGACTAATTCCAAAAACGACTAATGGTTGAGGATATCCTGTCTTTGACTCATTGAGTTGAGTATTTATGTATGAGTAGTTGCTGTAATTTCTCCGTTACTGTCACAAATGTGTCCCAAATATGTATGACTAGTAACTTAACCCTAACTCATGTCATGACACACACAACACTTCCCACTGTACCCTATAACCCCTCGACCGCGGTCAGCCACGCGTGACGTCACGGGTTCATTTGAACACAATATTGCCGGATGCAGACACCGGAAGTCAGGTGTGGCGAAGCACCCAGTAATCGTTCTTCCAATATAATACGTGTTATGATAGGAGTATTGCTTTTTGCTTTCAAGTTAATTGATAGTTTAATTTACATTTTAAGGAGTTGGTAAGTATCTTTACAAGTCTTGACTTTATATTCCTTTAGATAAGGAGACACGTAGATAAGCTGTTCTCAATTCTCTGGTCAATACATAGTAAAAAGCAAAGTCCCTTTCCGCTATCTGTCTGTATACTTAAATCTTTAAAACCACGCAACGGATTTTGATGCAGTTTTTTTAAATAGATACAGTGATTCAAGAGGAAGTTTTATGAGTATAAAAATTCCCTAAATTCCCACGGGAACGGGTATAACGCGGGTAAAACCGCGGGGCACTGGTAGTTTGTTTATATTTAGAAGCAAAGCTGTATCATTTGCTTCAGGCAAAGGATGCACACTAGTTCATTATCTCTATAACCACTAACACCAACATATTATACACTCCGATATATATATTTCACAAAATATATTTAATACAAGTAGTACCGAGAACAGAAAACCACGAGATGCCATTATAGATACAAAAACTCACAAGAAGACCATAATAATGTTAATAGAATATAATTTAAAGTAAATTATCGAGACCTCTCATGCAACTTTGTATTTTCTCGTGAACGCACGTAATGAGTTTCCGTTGCAATTTGTTACAATGAAGATGATACTTTACTTTTAAAATAACTATGTACTCCTAAATATTAAAGAACTAGCAGCGCCCCGCGGTTTTACCCAAGTTGTGCCCGTTCCCGTGGGAATTTCGGGATTTTTATACATATAAACCTTCCTCTTGAATCACTATCTATTTATAAAAACCGCGACAATAGCCGTTGCGTAATTTTAAAGATCTAAGCATACAGGGATATACAAACAGACAGACAGCGGAAAACGACTTTGTTTTTTACTATGTAGTGATGTTGAATGTTGAAACCGTAAGTTTTGTTACGATGAATAATTAAAGTAATTAGGTGCGTTGTTTACATATTTGAGGTATCATTAAACAAAAAGTCATAACATAAATTAAAGAAGAAGAAAACCCTGGAGGAATAGTACGTTCGAGTATAAACGGTATTAAACCTCTCACACTTAGGTTGGTGGCCAACCCTAGTGTCAGAGTTTTAATGGTGCCTAATAGCTTCCGACATGGTCTAACGATTCAATCAACCGGGCTTGATAACTTACCCACTGTAGTAGCGATCAGATAGTTTTGACATTAGCGGTCTATACAAGTTGTCTAATACATTTGTTATTCTTATTTCCGTAGTATCCATGAATATTCTCTACATAGTATAAAACAGGGCCTTTGGCGGCTCAATAACTTTGACACCAGGATTGGTCAGGTTGACCATCCACTCGATAAGAAGAAGAAGTATAAAACAAAGTCGCTTTCCGCTGTCTGTCTGTCCCTATGTATTCTTAGATTAGATCTTTAAAACTACGCAACGGATTTTGATGTAGTGTTTTTAAATGAGTGATTCAAGAAGAAGGTTTATAAGTATAAAAATTCGCGAAATTCCCACAGGAACGGGCACAACTCGGGTAAAACCACGGGGAGCTGCTAGTTACTAATATTATAAAGTGGTGGTTTGTAAGGGCTAATCTCATAAACTATCAGTCCGATTTCAATAATTCTTTTTGTAACGGATAGACATATTCAACGCTATTTTCCATCCCAAAATTTCCACAGGAACAGACAACGGGGGTAAAACCGCGAGGCGCTGCTAGTAACTATACATTAACTAGGCGAGTTCTATAGACATTTCGAGAACCTGAAAACTACGCATTCAACGCAAGAGAAACCACGGGCCACTGGTAGTAAAAACAATAAATACCAGGAATAGGGAGAGTCAGTTTTCACACCGACACCGATTGCATGCAAAATCAAATTGCAAAAACCATGGGAACGGAAAACAATAAGTAAAACTGTTATCTTAAGTGAACAAGAAACTTTATTGTCTTAGTAAAGTATAGTGTAGGGTTTGTGTCTATGGTTTAAGCTGACGTAGACGATTTTATGTTAAAAGGCAAAAAAACATCACGTGATTAATGGCCGCCCCCTAATATACTTAGCCTAATGTAAAGGTACTTAGTACTTACTCGCATGGTCATCGTTGAGGAGGTTGTGGTACCGGTGCTGCTTCTCATTAGCTTCGAGCCTCATCATCACGCCGTGATCACCACACCATCGCGACTATCTGCAACAATACAACATGAACCAATGAAAGAAAGCTTTACATTAAGGAATTGAAACTTAATGTTGACTTTGATGTTACCTCATCGCGATTCGTAACTTGTAGACTACTTGGTAGGGTAAGAACACGCTATCATGTTTTGTATGATTAATCATATCATAATAAAAATCCAAAAAGTCGACAGATTTTTAAAAATATTATCATAATTCGTGACATCATCAATTTGAGATGGGTTTAAAATAAGAGTAACCAAGTTATTAACTTCCGAGGCACAGGTTGGATCCAAGTCCATTGCAAAACCTAATCGGTGTACCTTATTTTAAGAAATAAATGATTTATTTATTTAAAGGAGAGGCTAGTCAAACAAACAAAACAATTAAAATACCAAGAAATAATTAACACCAATTAAGTAATATAGGAATTAACTTAAGTAATTTCATCAAACGATTACAGAATCCATATTCCAAATAACTCGTTAACATAACACTCATTTCATAATGCGATTACTAAAGATAAACACAGTGTTATTAAGAAATGCAAGATGCAGATAACGAGGCATAAAATAATATGTAATTTGGTTAAAGTTCGACAACCGGAGCGCAATAATCATTGACCAACAAAATCTGCGTCCGAGCGTATGACTTGAATCAATTCCGTCAATTTGTTTGATTAATCATGTCTAGTTAACTTGATTAATCATGTCTGGTTAACAACGGCGGATGCCAATAAAAAGTTGCGACTCAATTCATCAAATCAAATACTCTTTAAACTGAAGGAAGATTAACACAATAAAATAAGGAATAAAACACAATTGACTGTTTTGAGATTGGAACAGTGGAGTGCAATCCAATCAACTTTTCTAAGTAGTAGCGGGCGTAGTAAAAAATAAAATTAATGTTCGTAACAGCAACATTATCTAAGGTAATAAATAATTGATAGTTCCTTAAATTTAAAACACTGCATACTAATCCCGTGTCTTCAAAGGAATTATCGGATATGAATTATTCTCTTTGTATTGGTTGCCTCATTCAAGGGTAAGTTCTTATCCCGAAATTCCTACGGGAACGGGTACAAAGCTAATAAAACCTCGTGCTTAATATAAATTCCAGACAGGAAAAGTGAATAGTGAATAGTATACATTCTTTGGCGTGTCAACACAAAATAGATAACAATGTCACAACTCCATCGTAAATGTCAAAAAAATAAAGACATGGAACACGAAATCAATTTTAATATCGCATTATGTCGTTTTCATGGTACGTCTGTCGGCTGCGTGATGTGATTGGATGAATTTTGTCACGCAAAGGGTTTTTTGGCTACTGTCTGGCTAGAAAGTTTGATATTTTATGTTTTTTATCTATTATGGAAAAAAATCTGTATTTATAGAACATTCTAGATATAGTTTAGTAGTATATTTAGATGGTAAAATAGTGTATAGAAACATTTTAGATAAAATCTAGAAATAAATATGATGTGAGAGTCTGAAAAATTCTAATAGTTAAGTACATTTAGAACGGTTTTGTGAAAATAATATGCGAATTTGCACAGAGTTAAGTATAAGCATGTTACGCAGAGAAAGTTATGCATTTTAAGTAAGGAGGTGCCTATTTCTTGGTGGGTGTTATGCGGTGCCTACATTTCAGTTTAATATTATTGAAAAAATATAAAAAGGAAGATAAAATGAAACATTTTAATGTCTATGGAGAAAAAGGGCAAAATAGTAAGTTAACCTACTTAGTCGGTAAATTGTCGGTTCCGGTTATTTCAATCGATAGAACTTGTCGGACGCCTTTAGGCGGTCTAAAAAATGACACCAGCATACACTAACCTACTACATACTTAGTCTATTTTCAAACTTGCCTGCGTTCTACAAGGTGCCATACGTTCGTACCTAGTTTAATATTTTAACCCTTTACAAACTATGTACCTACCATTCCAAATTAAGTATGCGACAAGCCCTATAGGTATCATGTAACTACAAAACCCGACATTTCCGAGTTTCACCCAGCACTAGCCTCTTAATTTCCTTCACAACAGGTTAGCCGAGTTCCTGCTCCGTATCAGATAACGTTATCACGCTGATACCGATCGAACTTAGATCGCAATTTATTTATTTACTATTATAACGACGAAATATAATGGAATTTATAATGATTTATATAACATAGATAGCACATAGATAGGAAGGCATAGGCTCATGAATAAATTATGAGCGGGTAAATTACTCGTATAAATTAATAACAATACGCATTATAAGGCGTCGTAGATCTAAAAGTGAGTTAATAAGCTCCAAGCCTGTGAGCTCAATCGAATGCGAGTGCAAAATATTCATGCTCGCTCGCAGCTTGCAATTTCGAAAATTTGCTCAATCTAAAAAAGACGTCAGAAGGTAGTACGATGATTTTAACTACGCTTAATCCACTGTAGGTTCTTTATTAAATTCCGGGATTCCGGGATGAAAATGACTAATCATTACAAAAAGAATTATTAAAATCGGTTTGTTAGTTTCTGAGATTAGTATACAAAGCAAAAACCAAAATCAAAAAACAAACTCTTCAGCTTTACTACATTAGATGTCACTTTGTCCTTCAAGCGGAATCTGGATAAGCCTCCAGTATTAAACTGATGATAAGCTCCTACCCAAAGTCTTTTCTGATCTGAGGTACTATCTTACTCACTTGACTTGACAACATAAGACCTGAGATAACCTACATAAGAACAAAAAACAAAGACTGATTGACCTCATGGTCACAATGAAAATATTAACGTTCATAAACGCTAGAGTATATAACAATTTGAGTAAAGCTCAGTAATCCAAACGATGTTCTGATAACAATTAGGACATGCCAACACGCACGCTTGCGTCACATCGCCTCCGCTGCGCCTGCGCAGGCGATGGCGCTTATGACATACCTTAACAATAGGGTTGGCTGTATGTAATAGACGTTTTCTATTGTTTATTCTTTTTAATCTACATTCAGGGACTTTTTCCCAAGTGAGGCATGCTGGGCCCATCATGCCCTGAACCTTTTTATCTTCATTACAATGATGTCCTTAGTGAGATGAGAGAAATTTGCCCAGCCCAGCAGTGGGCCATTATGGACTTATGCTTACTTAAGTACCTACTTATTATTTTCTGTCTAGTGGTATCAAAGAGGTATTCTAAGAAAATCTAGGTTCTAAAAAAGCTTAGGTGGCCTCTTGTTAGCAATAATGTTATCCTATTCTTTAATGAATAATTGATCTCACAAAAACTTAAAACATTTTGCAAATCATATGACGTAATTATCAATATTATCACAAACATTGAAACAATATGTTAACTGATAACAGAAGATATCGAAGGCCGAGTGACATTGGGATCGAGTACCAAAACATTTGGCGGCCTTGCGAAACTATTCAGAACCAGACAAATGGTATTTGCACATTAAATACGGTTTAAATAAATATCGATATTTGATAATGACTCCTTGTTTTCTATGGGTGCCGGTTTTGGCGTATTTAAATGTAATATTTGAGTGTTAAGTTGTATGACTGGTATGAGTAAATCATTTATATTAAAAGGTGCAAATAGACCAAGAGTGCCTTTCTACCAAAAGTAAGTATTGACCTGTAATGTCCCACTGCTGGGCAAAGGCCTCTCATCTCACTGAAGATCCCTTCCCACTTCCCACCAAAGCCTCCAATCATATCAAATGTAGAATAGTCATTTAGCAACATAGCGATGGTGAATTCCACAAATAATGTCAAATAGCATAGCATAACTTGGGTGAAAAGACATTGTCAGGGGTGCCTTGGTGCATCGACAGCGAAGCTGACTAGCGATTTTTCTAACAATACTAGCAGCGCCCCGCGGTTTTACCCGCGTTGTGCCCGTTCCCGTGGGAATTTCGGGATAAAATGTAGCCTATAACCTTCCTCGATAAATAGACTATCTAACAGTGAAAGAATTATTCAAATCGGTTCAGTAGTTTCTGAGATTAGCGCGTTTAAACAAACAAACAAACAAACAAACAAACAAACAAAACAAACTCTTCAGCTTTATAATATTAGTATAGATTGATCAACACCATCTGTGCTTTTAATAGTTAAAGTTGCTTGTTCGTTTCTGCAGGGTAATTAAGGATAAAATGAGTCTTCTAACTATTTCAGGCGTTTTAGCATACAACATCCATCTTGACACAATTTCGTTTATTTCATTACCTAATATCAATTCAAAACGATGGCAACCCTATTCATGGAAAATGTGCGTAGGCGGTGTGCGTCGGAGTGCATTATATCTCTCATAATAAAAAAAAACAATGATGGGCGCCATGTTTTTGTGTACTTAACACAAAAACCATAATTACACAGTGCTTGTTACGTGAGGTGTAGTTTGTGGTGTAATTGTGTACCTAAATAAACATTAATGAGCCTTTTTATGGGTCCGTGAAGGCTTTTTGTTGCATATGTACTTAGTTGTTTATTTTGAGATCACTTTAATTATTATGTAAGTTTCGAGTGAAGATTTGTCTTAGAGCTCGTTTTTAAAGAGCTAGTTCTAAAAGGTTTGTCATACAGCTTGTCATGCGTTCTGCGGAGGAATCGCCGCCGATCGGTGCAGTTAGTTCTTTGTTATGCCCGCTCGGTCAGATCGCATACAAAATATATGGAGACCGACAATGTTGTTCTCACTGGCTGCGTTCGCTTTGACCTGATCGCAGATCGCAGAACAATCATCTAGCATATTTGGAATTATTTTTAGTGTATTTATATTAGCTAATACGGGTTTTTTAAAGGCCAGTTCCAATAACAGATCTTTATCTACAATCTAAGATAGTAGATCAAGTTTTTATATTTTTTCAATGTAAATTAAATGTCAAATGCTTTGTGTGCCCTAACTTGATCTGTTAACGTAAAGTTTATGTTGTAATGACTTATTTTTGGGTTACAGTAAGTAGTTAATTGTCGATTTAATTATGTCTGAGTGCGACAGTAAAAATTATAAGTTGGATGATTCGCACGAAATGTGCGAAAACCACTTTTATTTTTTTCTGTGTCGCGAATCTTTAACTAAAATACGCGCATAAAGACTCTCAATGAGGTATTAGAGTAGTCTTGGAATCCTCTATGAATTCCCACACCAAGGTAGTCATTATAATTCAGCATTGAGCGGTAGACGCAATGCCAATGATGGTCAATAGAGCTTGAACACACTGTCACAACAATCACACTGATTAGTTCGATACGAACAAAACTGTCTTAAGTCATTATTTAACGTATTACTACGGGTTTTTTTCGCGGCCCAGGTTGTTTTAATAAGTAAATCAAAGTAAGTGTTTTTACTTGTTAATACAACGTTGTGTGCCGCGAATAAAAGACCCGCAGTAGTAGTAGTAGTAGTATTAGCCTGTAATGTCCCACTGTTGGGCAAAGGCCTCTCATCTCACTGAAGATATCAGTACAGTGAGGAGGTTAACATAAAAATGTGTACAAATTGCGAATGAAAAGACCGTCATTAGTTAGCCAGTCAAAACAGTTGTTGGTACTTTACTAGTCAGGTAGAGAAAAACGTCTGTTAGTCATTTTGTCTCTACTACGCACTCCTTCATCATAGACCAGTTTTTTTTACAAACCAGAAGACAGCCTAACTACAGTCTAAACTATAGTGTGTTCTCACTCTTATGCTTATGACATTGGACCCGTGTTTTTGCAGAGCTAAGCATGTGTGGTATGCAAATTAGTTTATAATGACTACGGACGATGTGCGGCACTTTAATGACCTTTATGATTGACACAGATTATATAGTAGTACGTAGAAGATTGAAGATCGTTTCCTGTGTACTAAGTACCTATAGTTATGCTAATATAATAAAGTTTTAACCCGTTATCCTCTGGAACTTTCAGACGGATTTGTTTAAAAACATGGTTTATGTGATAGCCACGTTCAAGATGAACTTTATAGGGTTTAATAGTACCTAGTATGGCTATTAATAGTACCTAGTAGTACTATAAACCCCAAAAAATCTAACAGGAAAGGGTCAATTTATACTGGCACAGAGTTGAAGCGCAACCAAATTGAACCAAAGAGTACAATGCGGGTAAACCTATCGTTAAAGAACAAAACAACTTTTTTATAAATTCTCCTGGTCGGTCCATGGATTACTGCCTTCAAAGTACTAACAAACTCTTTCACCATTCCGTTCATATACACCCGAAGACACTTTCCTCATTCACCAGCCAAATAAAATCTAATTACCTGTAGCGGCTGCACGTTAAATACCCAACTAACCAGTTGCACACTTAGATAGCTAGTTAATTAAAACTCAAACATTTTGATTGCTAAAACCAATCAAGTAACAATCTAATCCGTAATAGGTCGGCCATTACAAGTCATTCGAACAATAGTTATCAGTAGTATCTTGACAAGTAATTAGACGTTCTCTTGAACCAACTAGATGGTGATACTTACACCTGTTCGTTTCACTCGGAAATGTGGCCATAGAGGTAGCGATTCTTTCATTCATTTCGTACAAGCCGCGCCTCGCGGTGTTACCCGCGTTGAGCCCGTTTCCGCGGGAATTTCGGGATAAAATGTATCCTATGTGTTATTCTGGTTAATCACCTATATTACTGTAAAGTTTCATCAAAATCTGTCCAGTTGTTTTTGCGTGAAGGAGTAACAAACATCCATCCATCCATTACATTATTACTTACAAACTTTCGTGTTTATAATATTAGTAGGATTAGAAGTAATGACCTCGTCCAAGCGCAAAAGCACAGGCTGAGCTATCAAAAAACTTCTATAACTTCAATTTTCCGATCCCCTCATTTATTTTCAATTCGCCGGTTCTATGGCCTCATAAAACAGTATTCATTGTATGCAGATGTGACAGATGGCGAAAGTAGAACCCTGAGGTCGGGCCGGCGCGGGAATCGAACCGGCACGCCTTTCGCTGCAGCGGTAACAATCACCTAACATTAGGAAGTTAGGTGATAGTTTTTAATTTTATTTTATTGTTGGAAAGATGACACTTGAAAGGAATCTTCATAAGAGTCATCTTCTAGTAGAGATTAAATAATTTCGTTTTTATAACAAGTCTGTTAACCTAAAAAAGTAAGTTCAAGTAGGTTGGGGACTAACCCTGGATTTTTTTGAAGGCCTCTTACTTACTGTAACGACAAACAAGACTGACAATTTAACAAGCCCTCCGAACACAGTAGCGCTAAAATTGAAATGCCACTATTAGCAACCCATCCATGGGGCAAAAACTAGACTAGTCACTAAGAAATATTCATATAACAGTCAAGTCGTAATGCAATATATTTGATAATTCTTTTCCGCATTCGCTATTCACTATTAAAGGAAACTGGAATTAAATTGGGAAAAGTAAAGAGTATTTTGAAAACTGCCAAGAATGAAACAAGTACACATAAACTATTTATTTTGTACTAACAGCGCCCCGCGGTTTTACTCCTGTTTCCGTAGGAATTTCGGGATGAAACATGGCATAACCTTCCCGTTGAATGTGCCTATCTATTACAAAAAGCATTATTCAAATCGGACCGATAAATCCTGAGATTACCTCAAACATACAAACAAACAAACTTACAAATACCTCTTTTTATAATATTAGTATAAATGGTGATTCTAACTAGGTGATGGTTATTGATATCTTTAAGCCTTTTTACCAGTGAATATCTTTTTCAATACTCAGCTGGTTACTTAGGAAAAGACGACATTAAATTTAACAAAACACCTGAACAAACTGATTCACGGAATCTTTTAGAGTCGAAGTGTTTTGTAATATTAAGTGTTCATCATCTTTTGTAGTTCACTGTACTTCTACCGCCTTGTTATCAAACGCTCTGTAACTAAAACACTGTTGTAAAGTGTTTTGTCTCTGTTACTCTTCGGAAAATTGCGTATGTCAGAAAGTGACAAACTATTTGATAGCTAAAATGCTTCCGAAGTAGTTAGTTTAACAAAATATCGTCTCCTTTCAAACTCCTTTCGCTTCGCATCCTCATTCACTAATAGGGGTCAGTTTAAATATCAGACTGAGGTCACGGGAACGAGACCAAGTGCTTTCAAATTCAATACTCTTGAGAACTGTGTAATTACACGCTCAAAATATATACTCAATATACTCTGAGGTGCTGAGAACATTCTAATTAACCGTATGTTCAAATAATAAAAGTATTATATGAACAGAAATCACAGGCTTATCTTTTAGTTATTAGTTACCACTGTACTTGATATCTTCAGTGAGATGAGAGGCCTTTTCCAAGCAGTAGGACATTACAGGCTTACTTTACTATTAGTTAGCATGTTTTGGAGCTCAGATCTACATCCGGGGGCACTCAGTATCTGTATTAAAAGAAACAATATCAAATTAAGTATTTCCCAGGGAATTACATAATTTGACAAATAGCATTTTTTACGTAACTATGATAATATATAGGTACCTATACAAAGAATATTCTTTATACATACTTAGTTAAAAAAGTTAAGTTCGAGTGAGTTAGTGACCAATCCTGGTATCGGAATTTTTAGACCGCCTCAAGACCTCAAACACAATCTGACGATTGAAGCAACCGGGACCGACATCTTAACGTGACCCCCGAAAGATGGCCCGTGCATGTTGCTTAACAATCTCGATAAGTGACCTTCTAAGCGATGGCGAAACTACGCCACAACTATAGTTAGTTAACTTGACAATACTATGTTCAAATTACGTCAAATATTAACAAATTAAAATCCCCTACTATTATATCCACCATCGAAAACAATCATTAGCTAAGTCGACTGTAAAACAATCAATCTACGTATTTGCATAATTAAAGTTACGCCACGAAACGAAAGTGACATGATCTGGACAATCGGAACACTTGGTAATGTTTATGTAATAGTTTTAACTTATTAAACCCTTACTTTTACTTTGATTATGTACCTTTGAGTTGCAGGTGAAACTTGATTTATTAATTCAGTGATTTGAAGAGGACAAGGGCATTGATACGAGCATGTATACGAGTATTGATAAGTAAAAAAATTAAGTATTAGCCTGTAATGTCCCATTGCTGGGAAAAGGCCTCTCATCTCACTGAAGATATCAGTACAGTGGGGAGGATTAGGCGTAATCACCACGCTTGCCAAATGCGGTTTGGTGATCTCAAACCCGAGCCATGTTTGTATTATTATCTTAATTTTTTATCTCAATAAGAGAATACTACAAATATATAGTGTCGTTGATATTAAGCGAGCTTTCAAGCTACGAGTCAGCTCCTTCAATAGGAAGCAAGCGGTACACGCTATCAAAGTATTTAAAATATTATTACAATCCTTTACCTATCTATACTAATATTATAAAGCTTGAAGAGTTTGTTTTGTTTGTTTGTTTAAACGCGCTAATCTCAGAAACTACTGAACCGATTTGAATAATTCTTTCACTGTTAGATAGTCTATTTATCGAGGAAGGCTATAGGCTACATTTTATCCCGAAATTCCCACGGGAACGGGCACAACGCGGGTAAAACCGCGGGGCGCTGCTAGTACTATATGAATTTGAACATTTTGGGTACGTCGAAGATCGAAAACTGATAAGAGTTACAGACTACAATAACTGCCGCACTCAGAGACGTTTATTAAATCGACACTAACAATTTACGTCATTTTTCAAATATTAATACATATTACACAAAATCGCTCATTAAATCTCCTTTTACGTCTTTGATTACCGGCGTTAGGCTATTATAGATATCCTTAATATAAGGGCCATGACTCAAAAAAACCAGTTAATAAAATAAATCTCAGTTGAAACAATGGACCTTTAATTAATAAATTACCTATACAATTTCATTACCAGCCCGACCGGATATCCCCGTGAAAGATTGTGAATGACGATTGTTCGGAGCAAGGCCCCATTCAGAGATTAACCCACAAACACAGTTATTGATAAAATCTTGGTTATGTAAGGTAAATTACTTTTTTAAACAATTAAGTTTATATTGAAAGTTAATGATTTTAGGAAACTATTAAGTAAGTTTGATTTAAATAGGTGGGACTGGATTCCAACATTTTAATAGTATTTTCAAATAAGTGAGTGGCCAACCCTGGTGTTAGACCGTTAGACCGTCCGAAGGTCTCCGACACTATCTGTCTATTGACAAAGCCGAGACCGACTACTTTACGTGCCCTCCGAAGCACGGTAGCTCTCAGATATTGCCATTATCAGCCACCCATTAAAATAGGTGGCGAGCTGTTTACTAACAATTTAAGGAGTACCCACATAAGTCAGGCATGTCGTTTGGATTGGGCGAGTTTACAAGCTGCCAGCGCGTCCAATAGAACACTAGCGAGTAAATTGACATGACACTAGCGGTAGCGGTCTACTAGTAAACCTGCTCAAACAAACAAGATGATTAATAAACATGTATTCGGTGAACAATACATTAGATAGACACGAACTACAGACAATCACTGCATATAGTGCAAGGACGATTACTAGTGACAAATTGTAAGTAGGTAGGTCTAAGTAGGTAGGTTGCCATGTTTTTCTTACTCCTAGGCCGGGACCATACAGAATCAGAGACAACAAAGAATCTCTGCTGAATCTCGATCTATCTCTCGATCAATTTCCCCCCTAAAAATAAAGACGATTCTAGGTCGCAGCTTGTTAACTAGCTTACTATCAACGATACTAAAATAACCCATATTGCTATTACCTAAAACCTAATTTACAAAGTTTTGACAATTTAACAAAACGGTAACCTAACGAGTAAATAACAACGCTAAACGATTGCCAATGATTAGGGGTAGTTTTTGATTAATCATTCGTTGACTCTGATGGATAATGATGACAAAATACTAGGTTAAATGCCTAGTACATTTATGAAGTTAGTTTATTGGTAAGTTAACGTTAACTGTTCTGTATGATTGATTAGGTCGTTTGTGGTTTATCGACTAACTAAACACATTTATGTGTTACGGTTAATCATTCAGGTGACTATTAATAACTAAGGTTAGTGAGGTTTGATGTTTATCAAACTTCTAGCGTTTGCTAGAAGTTTTGTTTTATTTAAGGTTAAAAACATTGCGTCAAAAGTCAATTAAAGTGTGGTTAATCATACATTTAATCACTTTTAACTCCTTATGCAGAAAAGACTACTATAAGGTTATCGTGTATTTTTACTATAATTGGTTGTTTGTTCAAAAGGCTATTTCATTATACATTAAGGTATCTATTGCTAAAATATTTAAGTAACTATTCATAACAATATAAATTAGGCAAACTTTAGCGAACCTTTAGCAAAACAGTGGACTATTATAGGTAATTAATTACCAAACATTACATTACTATTTCATTTCCTTTAATAACAATACAATGTAGTATATCATCATGTCATAATAGTGGCTAGTCCGAATTTGACGTAACTTTGTAACGTCGCATGCAGGCGTCAGACTAACTATCGTGCGAGATTGCATGCTTCGATTTCATAAATAAACATCACGAAGAAAGAACACGAATAAATGATGTTCTCACGAAATATATTATAAGTATACATTATGTTAACAGGATATTACCGATTTTGTAATATTCAGATGATAAGCCTAATAGTAATAATGTGAGAACTGTCAAATTGTATGAAAAATGCTGTCAGGTAGGTAAGCATTGATACGATTGAGCGTGTTGCGAGAAAATGCGAATGAGTTGAGTAATTTGGCAATTTCCCTAGTGTTCTATTGAACTCGCAACTCGCTTACTCGTCTAATGTATGAAGCATTACTTCGTTCACTTTAGTACCTAGTTGTTTAAAAAATATATAAAAAACTAGCAGCGCCCCGCGGTTTTACCCGCGTTGTACCCGTTCCCGTAGGAATTTCGGGATGAAAAATAGCCTATAACCTTCCCGTTGAATGTGGCTATCTATTACAAAAAGAATTATTCAAATCGGTTCAGTAGTTTCTGAGATTAGCGCGTTTAAACAAACAATCAAACAAAACAAACTCTTCAGCTTTATAATATTAGTATAGATTAAACCTCCTCTCTACCTACTTAAAAAATAGTAAATATGTATATTGTTGGTCCCGGTTACGGTTGCTAAAATAGTCACTCCATGTCGGCGGTATTTAGCTAGGCGGTCTAAAAATCTGACACCAGTTTCCCCAACTTATTGTTATTAGGTAGTAACTCACTTTGCCTAATTTATTAGTTACTCGTACCATAATTATCCTAGTAGTTTATTAGCTAAGCCCAAAGACAATTTAAAAAAGCGTAGGAAGTAATATCAATTAAAATTCAATTACAAGACCAATTCGCAACCAAATCAATTGCCAAAATTTCGACTAATCCACCTATTTAAGGGCATCACAATGACCAAGTAGGTTTTAATGTTCTTTTTTATTCAACTAAATCCTTCTTATCCAAAAATGGTGTTCGATCAGGATGTGATGATAAAATAGGACTTGTAATGGTCAAAGCAAACTTCCTAAGAACCTTAAATGGGTGTTTTCGCTCAAGGAGATAAAATAAACGCATTTTTTTAACATTCGAAGCTCAGGTAAACAAATGAAGCGAGCCCAGTTCGAAAGTAGGTACCTACCTACAAGCTACCTACCTAATTTATAAATATTGAAACTTGTTTATGAATCCTGTTTTATATTTTGGGAAGGAGTTTGCAACCTCTTTGGTATGAAAGAGAATTCGACTCTCGAATTTCGTAATATTTTTATTTGACAGGTAGGGTGAATGGCCTTTCACATGACAGGGGTTTGAAAAAAGAACTTTATTTTTATTGTTTGCTACCTAACCTAGGCAGAGATCATAAGCAGAGATCACGAACCTGCAGTAGGAGAGTGGCGGGTGACTAAATTACCTACGCCTTATTCTTTGTTGCCATATCTTCAGTGAGCGAATATTATCCGAGGAATTACTTAGTAGATACCTAAATCATTATAAAATGCCTAACTTCATACTACGTAAAGGATATTTTTTTCTTGTTTCGTGAATGACACCGGTTTTCGACACTTATACCTTTTATTATCGAGACATTTAATTTGACTTGAGGTTTTTAATATTAACTTAAACAGGAAGGATAGTTAACAGTGGTCGTTTATCAACTTGATTGTGTAAAGATTATGTCATTTAAGTTATTGGGTAAATCTATACTAATATTATAAAGCTGAAGAGTTTGTTTTGTTTGTTTGTTTGTTTGTTTGTTTAAACGCGCTAATCTTAGAAACTACTGAACCAATTTGAAAAATTCTTTTTGTAATGGATAGCCACATTCAACGGGAAGGTTATAGGCTACTTTACATTCCGAAATTCCCACGGGAACGGGAACAACGCGGGTAATACCGCGGGGCGCTGCTAGTAAAGAATAAGTAGGTAGGTACCTAAGAAGGTACATTCATACTCATAACACCTACCACACAAGTCAAGCCCCGCGTTTTAACCTGCATTTGTGCCCGTCCCCGTGGGAATTTCGAGAAAACATAGCCTTCTATTAATTATCTCTATCCAATACAAAAAAAAAACGAATCGCACTGGTAATTCCCATGATAAGCCCGAACAAACATTATTAAAATTTTTATCTCTTTACTAGCAGCGCCCCGCGGTTTTACCCGCGTTGAGCCCGTTCCCGTAGGAAATCCGGGATAAAATGTAGCCTATAGCCTTCCTCGATAAATAGACTATCTAACAGTGAAAGAATTATTCAAATCGGTTCAGTAGTTTCTGAGATTAGCGCGTTTAAACAAACAAACAAACAAACAAACAAACAAACAAACAAACAAACAAACAAACAAACAAACAAAACAAACTCTTCAGCTTTATAATATTAGTAGGTATAGATAATACCTATTACTTAGTAGGTAGGAAGGACCTATAGAAGCATTAAATACCTAGGTAGCTACCTACTGACATGTCAATATGGATTTTCAAATGTTATAACTACCTAGGTAGGTAATGAAAAAATATGTCCATGTAGGTATGTTTGTTACTCTCACGAAAAAACTACTGGACGGATTTGGAAGCAACTTCACAGTAGGTAATATAGGTTATAGGTACATTAGAATAAATCATGGGATACATTTTATCCCGAAATTCCCGCAGGAACGAGTACAGCGCGGGTAACACAGCGGGCGCGGCTAGTCTACTAATGAAGTGCTTAACATACCTACCTAGGTAGGTATTTAGGGGCTGATTAGGTAGGGAGGTATACTGCAGTATGTACAGTATAGGCCATACCTATTTGGGGGTTGACTAGGTAGGGGCATACAGTAGGTATAGAAAGGCCGTAGGTACAGTATTTACATAATGTAGGTACCTACCTACTTATCTTCAGGAAGACATAAGCCGTAAGGAATCTTAAAGAAACCCGATTAAATGTGTCCAAAAGTAAAAAAGACAAACAGTTATTTTAAGCTATCAATATCAGCTGATAACGAGTGATAACGTGATAAGATCGATACTTTATTATGACACTCTTGCTTGCGTCATAAGTAGGTACCTACATACCACACGTAACGTCTTCCTACTTCGAATCTATATATAGATTTATCGATTTATTTAACTTATAGATATCGAAATAGGTACCTAAGAACAACCTACTGGTGGGGACCAAATTTGTAAAGCCAACCAGATAAAATAACCATTACAATAGGTATGTTTTGGACTGATTATGGAGACTAATTGATATTGGGGTTCTGTATTGTGGCATAATGTAGTTATCTAGATAGGTAGGAGGTAGGGACCTACTACCTATCTAACTTATAGGTATTTAACCTACCTACATGTTGAATTAAAAACGAAAATCATTTTTAAGCGTGCATAAATACAGACTGGTGACAGACGGACGGACGGACGGACAGCGAAGTCTCAGTAATAGGGTCCCGTTTTTACCCCTTGGGTACGGAACCCTCAAAAATAAACTAGGTAGGTAGGTACCTACTTAGGTACTTTTACCTAGTATACAGAACTAGTACGGTAATTAATAGTAATATAGATTTAAAATGAATACCTACCTACCTATTCCCAATAACCGAATTTAATTGTAAATTAATCGGGAAGGTTACCTACGTTTCTACCTAGCTAGGTAACCTATCTAGTAACTAATCTACCATATAATAAAATAACAGTGTGACCCTACCTATCATGTACCTAGTTCATAGTTTTATCTCAAACGATCACGTCGAGCGGAGATCCTGCGAAGGGCATCGACCTTTGGAACAGGTATGGTCACCACAGAGCATTGAAGCTTATAGTGTTTCTGAACCATGAAGGTAGGCCCTACATTCTATAGAGCTTAGGTAGAAGGTAGGAGATAGAATTGGTATATAAATAGGTACCTACCTATCTAGGTAGAAAGTAACTTACTTTATCTGAGTTAAAGACCTTGACTGTTAGGTCTTAACGTGATTTATTTGCACATTTTATGTAGGTAGATTAGATCTGTACGTAGAAGAAATACCTACATACTAAAGTACAGTCCAATCAGATAAACTGGTACTTACTACCTTCGTAAGTATCTAGGTAGGTATAAACAATGTTTATAAATATAGAAGAAACTATCAATCAATAATATTCTGCATCACTCATAGATAATTAAAGTAAATAAAGTATATAAAATTACAAATATGTGTGTCATTGAAAATTATAATATACCTACCTATATTTATTTATACAAACAAGATGTAAGCAACAAGTGATTTTGCTCCATTCCATTGTTTTAGGTCACTAGAATACCGTCAGCTACTACTTTAATTATAAACAGCGGGTCACTATTGTTTCAGATAACAGTGATAGTTTCACCGTTATTCCACCATGGAACAGTAAATACCATAACAAAAGGCTACTCACCAAAAAAAACCAATAGTTTTGTGGTGTCTATCCGACGCCAAATCCGATCGGTCCGTTTGTATTTACAAGCGATTTATGTTGCAAAACCACTTGAAACTCACTGACCACTAATAATAATCACTGTACACTGATAACACTGTCACGGATTAGTTATAAATAGTTTATTTTTCACAAAAACATCGATACGATTAGTTTCGTATGGAGTTTTGAAGCGATAACGTGCGTGCGGTGACGCGACCTCTCGCGGTGAAGGCTGGCCGGACACTAGCGCTGCGTGGTGAGAGGAGTGCGGCGACAACGGGAACTATTCGACATGCAGCCAGCAATTAGCATTCCTAAATTTGAATTTTTGCGATAGGTATTCAATAATTGCGACATCTGCTTCCAAAATTCCAAACCAAGGACATTTTGATATCGAATAAAATATCGACAAGTTAAAAGTTTATAACCTTTCCAAATTTTGCAAGAACATCCGCTACGATATCATAACTAGGTACCTACCTACCTACCTACCTACCAAGTTAAGTTCGACGTTAACATTACCCAACTTTAAAAAATAGTTTCCGTTTAAGTTTTAATTAACCTATGTGCCTGTTTATTATTATAAGTTTAATTAAATTTTAAATAAACATTAATTAACCTATTTCGCTTAATAAAGAGTAGGTATAAAGCCTTTCCTATTAAAACGCATTCTGCAATAACTAAAATTCCTAGATACCGATAATGTACACCTGACCAGCTGCCATCACTAATTGAAAACTTATAAAAACGAACAGCTGATCGATCAACCATCTGCTACATAAATTGTACCTAAATAAACCAACAAAAAAAACATTGTGAGCATATAGGACAGGTGACCTATCAGCTGTCGAAATTTTACCTGCGCAGGATGAATTAGTATTTTGTTCATTAATAAAAAAAGGAACAACACAGGTAAAACAAAATCAAAAAGACCTTTGTGAAATAGGGATTCAAATTTGCTGAAGTTCGTCAATTCGCACAGTTAGCACCTGGCAACACCTTTTCTTTTCTACCTGTAGCATCGAAGTCAATAATCAATTTATAGTTAACTTAAACCTCGTGCAGCTCGACCCCTACCTACTTGGACGGGTAGCCAATAGCTCTGGCATTTCAATCTGAGCGCTACCGTGCTATGGAGGGCACGTAAAATTTTCGGTCCCGGTGGTTTTAATCGTCAGACCATGTCGGAGGCCTTGAGGTGGTCTAAAAACTCCGACACCAGGATTGGCCACTATCCTACTGGAACTTTCTTACTTACTTGAAACATATTCACAAAATCTCCTACAACACAATCCACCCACAATAAAGTCCCAAATCATAACCAACTCGATTCCCCTGCCAATCGCAGTCAGCTGTCACATCAGTAATACAATGCAATAACTACAAGTAGGACGGTAAGTTGATTCCAGTAACAGCCTGATCACCTTGGCCCTCTACACGCGTGGTGACATTTGAATATTGATCTATTTGTGTCTAGACTAGGTCAGGCACTCCATTCACTGTTGAGTGGAAGTAAGGTCCTAGTGGAAAGGATTCTTGATGGTCTCGATGGATGACACTGAGGATAAGATAGTGTGTTTTGAAAAGAGGGATTAGGAGCGTGGAAAGTTCACCCGAAAATTGATGAAATAAATTCATAGAGCTTTATACGCGCTCGATATGTAGAAATATGTATACGAATTCGTGTCAATCGTTTTAACTCACTGAAGATTAATACAGTGGGCAGCATTTTGGCAAAATATGCTTCACCGAAGCTCACTGATTCAATGAAGAATTAAATGACCGATGCCTTGTTTCACCGATCTTTGCAACTAACAACAGATCACATGATTCGTCGGGTACTTCACTAGAAAGGCATTTACTTCACATAGTACACGTGAATTGGTCAAAACCATAGTTAAACGGCTTTTAAACGTATTATGTTAGAAAGTGAACGTTACCTAACCGATTACAATGAATCTCAACGTTCCCTGCCTCCGGCGGTAATCTTAATCTTTATGTTATTTGAGTGAGTTATGGGAAAAATAACGTTGGTATACTTAAGTACGTATGTAGTTTCTTCTTAAATTGGTTGAAGTACTTACTTACTTGTTTAAGTGGTTCCGCGTTCAACACTGGATTATAAAACGAACATACACAATTAGAAGTACCTAGTATGTATGCCTCGTATAGGTAGGTATTATTGTTAAAGGTTACCATTTAGGTTTATGCACAAGAACATAGATAATATCAATTCATTTAATAACTTACAAATAGTTTGATTAATAAAATTAAGCATGCATGTGCAACAAATGTCCACGCGAAGTACTGACACCTATTGGAAGGGTACACAATATAATCGGAGCATTACCTTGCTTCAGAAGGCATGTTAAATTTTCAGTCCCAGTCTTTCAGTCTTTAGTTGGTCTAAAATCTCTGACAATAATTATATCCTAGTGGTCCTAGTGGTGGTTTAGTACCCACAAGAGTGTGGAAAGGCGAATTAAAAGGAGTGCAAAAGATCCTATCACAATTAAGTCTGGGTCCTAAACCATAACCTAAACCTGACATGAATCCTACTTGAAGATTCTTCTTAGTAACTACATATTTCAAGTGCAATCCAACAACAATACACACAATGTGCACGGCCTAGACGCCACGGCCGACGCCGCCATATGGCGACATGACTTTATAAGGCCCCATTGTCGACACTTGACGTATACACTTGGCAAAGCAAACTTTGAGCTTTTGCAATCACTCCAAAATGTTGATTGTAGATTATCCTAGTTGGTAATAGGGTCCTCGGTTAATACATGTTTTTAAAACGCTGGTCTGAATCTAACTTGGAGATTGCTCACTTCACTCACTGAATAATTATAATGAAGTTAAAACCACATATAAATACTATGCAGTAATGCATGCACTGAATTTCATTCAAAAGTACTTATAAGCACATTTTAGTTGAAACAAATATTCACAAATACCTATGTATTTAATACACACGACTATGTAGTGGATGCTAGATCCAGAAGCACCCCCCCCTTGAATTTCCTAATTTTTCATCTTTGCCAAATCTGGTAAGGTTAAGAAGATTTACTTACGAAACTTTTTAGGAAGATTTGACTTTTACCTCAAAAGGCAATTAACACCAAGGCCTAACCTACCCGTAGAACACAACAGCTTGAATTAACCGATTAGTCTATTAGTAAAACGAGTTCATTACCGATTCATTGTCCCTCTATTCTGGGCAACTTGCCGGCCTCTGTGTTCCTCCTAATCAGGAATGTCAACTGAGTCATACGGTGTAGCAACGTCTGGTACGAGAATGGAATCAGATGCAAATCTTGTCTATGTAGGTGTGTCTTTTTGGTGCAAGTTTTGGAGCAGGTTATTATTAAAGATTATTCGATATAAATAGATAGATAGATAAAAAAAAATATTGTACAACATATCACATTGTATAAAACAAAGTCGCATTCCGCTGTCTGTCTGTCCCTAAGTATGCTTAGGTCTTTAAAACCACGTAGCGGATTTTGATGCAGTTTTTTAATAGATAGAATGATTCAAGGGGAAGGTTTATGTGTATTAAAAAAATCTGAAATTCCCACGAATGGGAACAACGCGGGTAAAACCGCGGGGCGCTGCTAGTTAACATTTATATGAAACAGCACTTCTTTGAAAGTTTGAAGTTTATGGCGCAAAACAATTATTATTGTTTTCATATTTTCCCGGATTAGTAATTCACAAGCGAAAGGGCAGCGTCTGATACGTTCAGTAAGGGCTCCCACACAAAACTGCGATGCGATGCGATGCGAACTGAAATAGTTATATCTATCGCCATTACTACAGTAGAAAGAAAAGAGATGAATATATTAAATGGAATTCGCATCGCATCGCATCGCAGTTTTGTGTGGGAGCCCTAAGTCCTCTTTAGTGCAGGTGGTAGGGCACAGAGGACGGCACAAGAGTTGGACCATGTCCAAATAAAATAAAATGAAACAGCACTAATAATGAGTATAGTTCTATCACAGTGCTCCGAAGTTTGACCTCTTTGGTTCGTGGTCTGTAGTCTGTAGTCTGTTACTGGCGTTATACCCTATCCATTAGGAATTTCGGGATGAAAAGTAGCCCAAATCTTTGCCAAAGTCTCATCTATATCTGATATCTGTACCGAAATCGGTATAATACATTAGGATAACAGACGGAGAAATGGAAGAAATAAGGCCTTAAACCTTTACACCTGAAAGCTAATACTAGCTTTACTTTCGCAAATAGGTAAACATAATAAACACATTACAAAGACAGCCATGATTATAAAACTTTCATCAAACTACAATACCTAACATTTAGAAAGTACAATTATGTATTCATATTAGTGATTTGTTTGTATGTTCTGACTAACTGCTCAGATAATTCGTAATTGTTTGATCGAATGGCCATCGGTAACTATTAATAGTTATAATTTTACACTTATCGCTCTCTTGAGATCTTGATTTGATTGTCTTTTGTTTTTGTGAAGGGGCGGAAAGATTTGAAAGAGGAACAATTAGCATTTAATGAGATGTTCCTGTTAACTCATCGCGATCGTTAAGCAATGAGTACTTTGGCCTATTTGGGTGGCTGTAATTGGCATCTATATCTTAGCGCTAACGTGCTTCGGAGGGCACGTTGATCTGGAAGGAGTGCACAAGAGACAAGATGTCTTACACATTCTTTGATCTGTTAGATTTTGCACCGAAATTTTTGTCCTACGGGCGACGCCGCGGGGCATAGCTAGTAATATATACAATCAAGAGCTTTATTAAAATCGATTTATTAATTACCTGCTCTCAAAAGAGAGTCATTACAATCTCGAAGCAATTAAAACACCATAACAGAGTGAAATAGTTTACATTATGTAAATGTAATTAATTCACATGTTGGCTAGTAATTAGGAGTGAGAGTGAGATACTTTGCTAATAACTCTGTAAGAGGCGTGAGAAAGTGAACTTTGAAGCAACATAAAGATAATTTTTATTTCTATATTACCTAAGAATTTTTTTCGAGTTCAATTCCCGGCCTGAGCTAGCATGTTTCCTACTTTTCAAACATGGCTCGAGTTTGAGATCACCAACCCGCATTAGGCAAGCGTGGTGATTATGCCTAATCCTCCTTGCTGTACTGATATCTTCAGTGGGATGAGAGGCCCTTGCCTAGCAGTGGGACATTATAGGCTTATACTATACTATAATAAGTTTTTAGTCATAATCACTACATATTATAATTACAAAGTCCCCGGCCGCGTCTCTCTGTCAGTCTGTTCGCGATAAACTCAAATACTACTGCACGGATTTTGACGCGGTTTTTTAAAAAGATAGAGTGATTCAAGAGGAAGGTTTATATGTATTAAAAATCCCAAAATTCCCACAGGAACGGGTACAACGCGGGTAAAACCGCAGGGCGCTGCTAGTATTTGGTTAAAGAAATGTAATCACTTCTAAGTCATTTATACCCGGATTTTACACCTAAAAGAAATACTTACTTACCATCAAACTAGTCTTATTGGTCTACAAAAATATTGAATAAAGAACCTCCTCCTTCGGTTTTGAAGTCGGTTATCAATTTTTATTAATTTTTGAAAGTTTACACACGATGTGAGAGATCGCCTCCAGACATTCTTTTATAACCCACTGTATAATTTAATTAACCGTTTCGTTACTAGTAAAAGCAAAGCTTACCTCGTAAATTTCTATTTGCAAGTAACATTGTAATACAAGACGTACCCGCAGTTTCGTCCATTTTGATTTTGATCCCTGAAGAAGTAGATAAACAAACAATACAATACAATAGATACTAGTAGCGCCCCATGTTTTGCCCGCGTTGTGCCCGTTCCCGTTGAAATTTCGTGATGAAAAGAAGCCTTCAAACTTCCCGTAGCATGTGGCTATCAATTATAAAAAGAATTATTCAAATCGGATTGAAAGGTAGTTTCTGAGATTAGCCCATACAAACAAACGAAGTTAGAGACTGTACCTTTTTATAATACTAGCGGCGCCCCGCGGTTTTACCCGCGTTGTACCCGTTCCCGTACGAATTTCGGGATGAAAAATAGCCTATAACCTTCCCGTTGAATGTGGCTATCTATTACAAAAAGAATTATTCAAATCGGTTCAGTAGTTTCTGAGATTAGCGCGTTTAAACAAACAAACAAACAAACAAACACACAAACAAACAAAACAAACTCTTCAGCTTTATAATATTAGTATAGATTAGCATATACTTATTAGGTACTTTAGCTAGGGCCTAAACTAAGGAGTTCTACTAGGTTTGGCCTATCGTCATCCGTCCAGCAGTTTTATTGAATTTATTTTTTTAATTATTTTTCGACTTTCAATTGAAAACTATCTATTTAGATTAGGCCCTATAGGTAGTCTATGAAAAGTCGGAGACACCAAATTACCCAACCTGAAAACCATAGAGAAAGTTTCGCATTTACACTTGAGAGCATAGAAATCGCACATAGGGTAATTTTCCTGCATTTTGACTTCGATACTTGTTTTTTTTTTTAATTGAAGGCTGGAAGCAAATATAACTTTAATTAAATTAAAGTACACACTGTTAGCTTCCTAAAAACCCATAATGTCTGGCCTTGACCTTCCTTATCATAGCAGTAGCAGCTTACCAATGGAATGGCCTAAATTAGCTCGTTTCAGGTAGCGCGGTTTGTGGGACTTTGAGCAGGTATAAAACGATAAGGGATGATTGAAATGACATCATTTCCATACCAACTCCCAGTCAGAAAGGTCATTTAACGAATACGTCATCTCTCTGATCAAGAAAATGGATACCACACCAGAAATAGCGGCTCAAGCGGTTGCACTAATCGAAGCTGGACAGAACCAAAGTCTAGTGGCTCTTCAATAAAATTTGAGCAGATATGCTGTTCGACATGTATACCTGCGATATTAGCAAACTTGTGGCTATACCAGGAAACCAGGAACAGGCCCAAAACGTGCGACAACACAGCGCAATGACCACTTTCTTGTGAATACATCACTACGAAATCGCCGGTTGAATGCAGTTCAACTCGGACAGCGGCTCCAGGAAGTTAGAGAAGTGGAAGTCAGTTTGTGGACAGTTAGAAGAAGACTAGCCGAAGGAGGTCTGATAGCGCACAGACCCGCAATTGGCCCAAAATTTACCCCAGCACACAGACAAGCACGCCTTCAGTTTGCTCGAAATCACGTTAATTGGACTATGGATTAATGGCAGGCAGTCCTCTTCTCCGATGAGTGCAAGATGTGTCTCCTTGGTAAAGACGGACGGGGTAGAGTCTACCGAAGACCCGGTGAGCGTTTTGTTCAATGCTGCATCTCCGAACGGGTCGCATACGGGGGTGGTTCGTGTATGTTCTGGGGAGGTATTTCACTGGAAGCGAAAACCGAACTTGTCTTCATCACAGGGCCCGATACCGACCATCGATCGCGTGGATTGACTTCCCAACGTTACGTCGGGATATCCTGCAAGAACATGTTATGCCCTTATCGGGATTTATCGGCGAATACTTCGTTTTTATGAAGGACAACGCTAGACCACACACCGCTGCTATAGTACGCCAGTACTTGGAGGAGGTTGAAGTACTCGTTATGGAGTGGCCTGCTCGAAGCCCAGATCTCAATCCTATTGAGCACTTATGTGACGAACTAAAGAAACGAGTAAGAGCCAGAAACGCAGTGCCTACGAGTCTCTGAGAGCTTCAAACCGCGATCAAGGAAGAATGGGACAGCATACCGAAGGATTTCGTAAAAACATTGATTTCTTCAATGAATCTTCGACTGGAAGCTGTTATTCAGGCTAGGGGAGGCATTACCTCGTATTAAAAAATCGTTACATTCACAGATTTATTGTTTTTTTAACCTTTAATACCTGCTCAAAGTCCCACAAACCGCGCTACCTGAAACGAGCTAATTTAGGCCATTCCATTGGTAAGCTGCTACTGCTATGATAAGGAAGGTCAAGGCCAGACATTATAGGTTTTTAGGAAGCTAACAGTGTGTACTTTAATTTAATTAAAGTAATATTTGCTTCCAGCCTTCAATTAAAAAAAAAAACAAGTATCGAAGTCAAAATGCAGGAAAATTACCCTATGTGCGATTTCTATGCTCTCAAGTGTATATTAGAAGGACAGAACATTATCAGAGAAATATGAAAGCCCTTGCAGAGGGCACGTCCGGTCATTCACCCCACATATCTCGGATGCCTGGACTTGTCCTAACTGGACTAACAGCCTTGTCTTAGTGCCGCTAGGTACTGTTAGATTACCTATGCAACTATAACGTACTGAGAAAATTAAGGATTCGTTTGTTTAAGCTCAAAGGAAAGAGCTTTCAAATAGACATTAAACAGGAACAAACGATAAACACATTATCTTCCTTAGTGGCTTGCAGTCGGGTATACATTACCGGTGGCATTTGGGCTAATAATCTCTCCTGACATTGGTCAAACCTATGTGCCCTCAGGCTTACAGTTCTTATATAACAAATACATATGACTGAATTTATTGCTATTCATTTTCTACTTTCAAAATGTATAGCAGTGTGCCATGGCTACATAGCGTTCCTTCCTAGTTCCTGAGCGATTGCAATTTCTAGACTAATTATATAAAAATAATGTTTTTTTTCTGATCCGACAAAAACTTCGAAAATAACGTAAACGCGATCTACATTCTACAAACATGAATTCCCACTAACGCCATCTATTGGGTCGCGGATGCAACCACCACGCAAAATAGCTAGTTAACAATATAACTAAATAAAAGAGAAACGTTCGCAACTCGTGTACGGCATCAGGATCACTCAGTTTCTTAGTTACGCTTGTAATTGGAAGTGTTACAGTCAAAAGGTGTTCTATCAAAAGATCATCATTGAACCAAAGCGAACAAAGCTGTGAACAAAGTCAACAGCCCGCTATCTTATTTATCAGCTAACAAGAAACGTGTTGTCTCAGTCCATTCACCTCTCACGGTTACCGTAACGTTTGACCTCTCAATGAAAGTGACCGGCGGATTGCTTTGTATAAACGGTTTTTTGGCGACCCCAAAGATGATAAGAAGTATCGCAGACTAGAGACAGTTTTGAGGCTGACTTGACTACAAGTTGGCGGGATCAGTGACCAATAACCTCTGATCCCGAGATCCGTGGATACAAACACCGATTATTTAGTCTTACGGACAAAAAATATGTAACAAATGAAAAAGTCTGTAAGCCATATTCCCTCTTGTTCATAAACTCTCTATAGTTAAAGCACAGTTTAAAAGTGTTTTGTCTCTTTTGGACTTTAGAAAATAGCGTATGTCGGAAAGGGACAAACTTGATGAAACCATGTTATTATGCGTTTTTGAATAATGCTCCTTGTCTTTAGTATTCGCTCCTTCATAGGTTTTCATCGTCCAAAAGACAGCCTAAAGACTGCCTGGGCTAAGATCTGTGCAGGTTTTAAAATACTGAGTATGGTATTTAGGTTATGTTATGGCAGTAAGAATTTGGGGAATTTTTGAGATGATTCATTTGGGTGCTAAGCTTACTGCAGCCATGAATCATTTTCAAAAGCCCCAGTCAGGCTTTAATATCCGGGGTTTGTACTATAATGGCAAAAACGGTAAATGCATACTTATTGGTTTTCCCCGACTGTGTCAAAAGGAGGGTTATGATTTTGGATCTATTTACACTCGGTACGATGTGTAAGTAATGCAGTTGTAGCAACACTGATATACGGAACCGATGCAATTCTATCTAGTTTTAACTTTACTGATAAAATGTTGGAAAGAAGAAGTCATCAATGAAATTGTGTAAATTCTTTATGAGTACTCTTGAGTAAAATGACATGCCCAATAGTAAGTACGTAAGTGCCTACTTGATATTAACATTTTGATGTGTAACGAATAGTTTATGCATATAGTAGTAACATGTATATAGTAAACTAGCAGCGCCCCGCGGTTTCACCCGCGTTGTACCCGTTCCCGCAGGAATTTTGGGATAAAAAGTAGCCTATGTCCTTTCTCTGGCCCTGGATTAACTGTGTACCAAATTTAATTCAAATCGGGTCAGTAGTTTTGGCGTGAAAGCGTAACAGACAGACAGACAGAGTTGATTTCGCATTTGTAATATTAGTTAGGATATAACTATTAAGTAATGTTAAGTCTAAAAGAAAGTGTGCATTTCACTAATCTGATATGTTTAATAGTGGAACGCTGTACAGTAATGCTTATTAGTAAAACTTTGCTTATTTAACTTTCACGTTAAATGTGAAGCAGCAAGCTTGGGTGTCGTTTGCTTCGTTCCATAACTTTACTTTTACTGGAAACTTTCCCTGGAATACAAAAATGTACCACTTTAATTGATGTATTAAATACACCTCGCGGTTTTACCCGCGTTGTGCCTGTTCCCGTGAGAATTTCGGGATGAAAAATAGCCTATAACCTTCCCGTTGAATGTGGCTATCTATTACAAAAATAATTATTCAAATCGGACGGATAATTTCTGAGATTACTTCGAACTTACAAACAAACAAACTTACTAATTTTACCTCTTTATAATATTAGTATAGATATAGATTAAAATATAGATTAAAATCTGAAAATGCATAATAATATTTTGATGTACAGAGTGACTCTTTTAGATCGCTCTGTATGGGCTGTGTCCATTGGGCATGTCTGAAACTATACACATTTACCAACATTTTTTCTTAGGAACTTTATCAGACCTATACAGGCATTTATAAGAGCCAACCTGTATATATTGATGTGCTCGTCGCCGATGTGTTATTTATTATTGAAACAAAGACACGAAGTTATTTTCCCATCTATAGTAAAGATATGTGTTTGTTGTTTTCTATTGTTTCTTTGTTTGAATGCATTTATTGCTGAAACTAATAGCTGGAGTTGAAAAATATTTCTTTATTTAATCCCAAAATTACCATGGGAACACTCTTTCCTTTGATTTTACTCATCGCACTCGCTACGAGCAAAATCGCGGGCTTAGCTTATATTATTATGAGTTTGGTACTGATTAGTTTTTTAGGAAATGTTTGGATTTTAAGCTTATGTAATTGCCTTATTCATAAACGATATATAACTATAACACTGTTAAAAAGTGTTTTGTCTCTCTTGCTCTTTGGAAAAATAAGGTATGTCGGAAAGTGACAAACACTTTGATAGCTAAAATGCTGTAAGAAGCGTTAACAATACATGATCTTAATGTATTGATGTAGTTTGAAGTAGTGATGTGGATATAGTATCCCTACTTACCGAAGCAGTCTTCGGCAAAACCAAGTCTACATCGAAGATCCTCCTCTCGTCAGCCAGGATAGGGCAGGTCAGGTAGTCGCATCCGTTCTGAGGACTCAGCATCATTGAGGAGTAGCGGTCGTCGTTCAGCACGTCACCGTTAATGGATAGCTTCAGCTTCAAGGCAGAGAATTCTGGAAGTTAAATACTATAGATAAATACACCCAGACACTGTTAATTAGACCCAAACTAATCTCTAAGCTTGTAATGTGGAATCTAACTAACTGACATACACCAATACTTTGACACACACTCGCCAACAACTACGTCTTCCCATATTGTTGACTCCGGGCGGAACTCGAACCCGCAACCCCCGTCACAGTAACCGCTCTCATTGCCAATGTGCTTGCACTGGGCTTGTCTAGTTCCGAAGGTTGAAGCCTTTTCATAAATTTAAATACATAATCACTCATTAATATATACTATCCGGTCCTCCATTGGAGTCATAGAACGACAAATATTTTTTACTCCCATGGGTTAGTCACTTACCGATTGGAACGTACATAGTGACTCCCATGGGTAAATGGTGGGATTCAACAGGAAGGGAGATCTTTGTTAAAAAACCGATTGTCTCAATCGGTGACATTCACAAGCACAAACAACACATTCATAATACATATTGTTATCATGCGTGTGCCCGTGAACGTTGAATGTCGCATTGAAAGCGTGTGAACTTACTATGAGAGTTATCCAGAGGGGGGTAGGGGGGGTACTAAACTCTAGCTCCTAGCTCTTCAATGATATGAGAGCTTCCAAAAAAGTTTCTAGGTTCTTTATATAACCTACGGTACAAGGTAGAACCATTTTGAATTTATCAAATGTTTATTGAAATGCGTTCTTTCCAAAGTTATCGACACCAGAGTCAAGCATAGAGTCGTATTTAGACACTCTTTATAATCTTAGGCACCTGGCAATTTGCATACTACACACACCATAAAAGGTTCACTGGGTTACTTCTTCTTCTTATCGAGTGGATGGTCAGCCTGACCAATCCTGGTGTCAGAGTTATAGAGCCGCCAAAGGCCTCTGACATGGCTAATGTAACGACTACTATCCGTAGAAAGTAACCGGGACCGACGGCTTAACGTGCCCTCCGAAGCACGGAATCATCTTACTTTTCGGGCAATCAGGTGATTCAGCCTGCAATGCCCTAACCAAACTGGGTTACTTAACTGTACGACTCTGGTTAGTGCCTTTTTCCTTAGGGTAAATCCAGCCCTGACCAAGCCCCACGACAAACCAAAATCCAAAACACCTTTATCAAAATATCCGCCATGTTACAGTAGGTACGTTAATTTGTCTGCCCCGGTTGTGTTTTTCAATCGTTACACCATGTTAAAGGCCTGCATGCGGTCGTAAAAATCTGACACTAGGGTTTGCTAGTAACCTACTGGAGATTACTTTCTAGCTATATGAATCTTACTTGGCATCATGTTAAGAGTCATGGAGTACTTCTTGCTTCGCTTCATGGCGCAGACCCCTGGACCTTGAGCACAGGGGTCCACGATCACGGAGTAGACATCGCACTGGGATTGATCCACTGAAATTGATGGGAAATAATATATACTAATATAACATTATTATACAAAGGTATTTGTAATTTTGCTCGGTTTGAGAGGTATCACCTTTCCGTGACACAGTTTATACTAGTATGGGAGGTGATGTCTCGATAACTGAGCGAAATATTAAATGAATTGAATTGAATTTTGTAATATGTTCGGGGTAAAGACAGGAAGTACCAGACCGGTTGGATTTTTTTAAATTGTATTGCTAATTCTCGTAGCTATGTTCAAGAGAAAGGTTTAGGCTATGGCCTATGTTCTACCCGGAATCCCCACGGTTACAGGTACAACGCGAGTATGACCATGGGGTGCGGATAGTAAATAATATGTAATATCTATTGAATTGTTTCATTTTCATTTCAGGCAAGCTAACCCAACCGTGACTCTGAAGTATTATTAATTTTACTACTTAATTAATAATTTCATGAGTAATTCTAATCAACTATTGATAAAGTTAAAAGTTTGTTTTTTGGTTGTTAGTTTGATCGAAGATGTTGGATCTCGGACCTACCCGATATGCACATAAAATTTCATGAAAATCGGTGGAGCAAACAAACACACGAGAATTTTATTTATTAGATTTCTATTGCTGCGTTTAGATGCGAAGATTTATCTGCGAAGCGCAGATTCCTAGCAGTTTAACGGTGGATTTTTTACAGTCATTTAGTGCTCAGTTTGTTTATTGTTTACTTACCTTTACTACTTAATTTTGACAATCATAAAGTTAGAGAACATCTACGAGTGTAAGTATAACACGTCTCGTAAATTAGGTTTCACTGATAACTTCTTAATATAAAAATCTATAATTTATATTAAAATGCACTTTGTAATAAGCGACATTCCTCACTTTAAGCGATCGTTACATTATATCTTTCACCAAACTTTGTAATTATAATTCACCAACTCGAAGTCTAAAACTTAATCTATAATTATACTGCTACCAAAAAAAAAAAATACCTCTCTAAACACTTACCATCTTTACAAATCTTCTTTCTAACATATTGAGGCTCTCCGTACACTGCACTAATAATTACTACCAACCAAATCACACGAGCTACCATCTTGAATACAATAAGATGAGTGGATGACACAACGTCACCCGGTCGGGCAAAACAAGTGACTATCAGGTTACCCTACGTACGTTAAAGTTAACCTTTGTATTGTGATAGCAATGTATATAGGGTATATAAGTATAGGAAAGAGTGTATGCTGTCGGTCCCAATAATAATATATCATTAGGTACTGGCTTGACTTTTTTACTTTTTCTAACAGTGTTACCTGATCAACTGATCGATTGTCGGTCGACGGCGTCGATCGCAGTTGATCGACTGCTCTGGTAGTTTTAATTTTATTGATCGACGGATACCGTTCGACTAACAACGGATACCGGTCGATGTCTTCGATGTCGATTTATGATCGATGCGGTCGATCTATGGTCGATCGATTGGTCAGGTTATAGCCATGGATAGCAAATCAGGGTTTGAGCTTGTTTTCATTCAGCAAAATGTTTGTTCTGTCTATTTGCACTAGACCAAAATGTAACATTGATAATTATGTATAATATTACTCGTAGTCAAAACTTCTGCAATGGCTTGTTGATAGATTGAGAGTTAGGCTATTGGAACCGGCATGTGAATACTGACACATACTCGTAACTGTTTAGAATGCCTATTGAAACTCGACGAAAATCTCGTGTTACTTTAGTAGATTATGCCATATGAGTCGGATTTTAGACTAGCAGAGCTAGCCATGAAAATTTGGTCTTCGTATTTCAAAAAAAAGTGAAAACTCTAAAGACATCTCTCTCTACTTCTATATGAAGAGAAGAGACAAAAGATGAAAAATTTGACCCAAAAATGCTGACTATGACATGCTAGGAAGATCCGGGGATATCGAGTCAGGATTAAGACAGAGACGGTTCGAATCAATGTTATGCGAAGTCGTTAAACTATAGTACTATTGCTCTGTTAAATACCACAGGCGTTACTATAAATATTATTGTCTTGTACTTTTTAACTAATTAAAAAAGGTGGTAGTTGTTATAGTAACCTAGTTTGAACTGGAGTGGATTTTATTAAAAGGTTTAAATAATGATGTACAGCAGTTTATTAACATTTATTAATTATACACAGTAGTGTTTCTGTCCAACAAATTATACTTGAGAAGGCTTAGTACCACAATATGATATGTATCTATTTCTTTGCTTTGCTCTTCTTCAGTTTGATCGGGAAACGAAGGCAGCACGCTTCCTTATCATTCCCCTGGTTCCAGACTACCCATTTTAGTGGGAAGTCACCCTGTGGAAGATAATAAAGATTTAGTCAATCTTTAAACACTATACTTACTCACGAATGTAGTTAAACTGTAGACATAGAAACCTGTTTGCTGCTCTTCTAGTTATACAGTTCGAGTTAAACAGTCTTCTGGTCTATAACAACAGATTATGAAGGAGCGCACATTAGAAGCAGGTAGTGTTAAACACTTATGGCTGCCTTAGGGCTTATCAACAGCACTTTAGCTTTGAAATGGTTTGTCCCTTTCCGTCATACGCTATTTGCCAAAGAGCGAAAGAGACAAAACACTGTTTAAGTTAAATATCGTTTATGAATAAGAAGGCTAGACTTTAGTGTCTGTTAGACTAACTGAAGCACTAAAACGACAACTTCAGAGTAATGCTAGACTCAGATGCTTCAAAAAAGTTAGTCTACGTCGAGCGTCCCTCAATCCCTTCCGATCACAACTCGTTACCTTTAAAAAGAGGTAAAGCGCTCGCGACAAGCTAAGGAGCTCAACAATAATCTCCGTCGTACGTAATATCCCGTGTTAACTAAAAGTCCATAGACTTTTTTATAATGTAGTCTATAATCTATCAACTGCAGTTATAGGTCCAAAAATAACCCAGGTTTATGATACACTAGCAGCGCCCCGCGGTTTTACCCGCGTTGTACCCGTTCCCGTAGGAATTTCGGGATGAAAAATAGCCTATAACCTTCCCGTTGAATGTGGCTATCTATTACAAAAAGAATTATTCAAATCGGTTCAGTAGTTTCTCAGATTAGCGCGTTTAAACAAACAAACAAACAAAACAAACTCTTCAGCTTTATAATATTTGTAGTATAGATGTAGATGAAACGCACTGCACTATTACGATATCTGAGTTTCTGAGGTTTGGTGAGAGTCTGCGATGGTCCTTAAGACTCGTTAGGGAAGTAACTTACTTGAGGTAGTTTCTTTCCAATATACAGGTTGTAGTTGAACTGTTGGGGAGTGTCAGCGGTGACGGGGCAGGATGTGTACTCACACCCGTTGTTGGAGCCCATGCCTGCAAACTCCAGGGGGCCCTGACTGGACTCGTAGAACACCTTAGTCTGCAGATCCGATGATGAGAACCCTTGGAAATGTATAGGATTTAAAATTTGTTAGAAATTACGTATAGCTTGACTAGCCGCTGAACTAGTCGCGCCCGCAGTTTCACCCGCGTTATACCCGTAACTGCGGAAATTTGGGATGAAATGTATCCCGTGTGTTAATATGATGTATACTGTAAAGCCTATATTACTGTAAAGTTTCATCCAAATCAGTGCAGTAGTTCTTGCGCGATGCGAGAAATGTTCATAATTCTATACTCCATTTTATTGCCCTGATATTTTACGTACGTAACTCTTTCACCATCGTATTCAGAGTCGTCAATCGAACGATTACTTATTAAGGAGAGGTTAATGCTGATTAATGAGTAACTTTAACATGTAACGTATGAAAATTACGCCGATACGTTAATTGTCGTATTGACGTCACCTGATGCATTTTCTAAACAATCATGTAATTTTACTTACTAGGAGTGAAGTTAAATGATATCGACGCGTTGGAACCCAAATAAAACTTGCAAGTTTTCTTAGCGGTACAGGGTTCTAGACGCAGATCGCTCACAGAGCATACCGAGGCATCTGAAACACAAAATACGAATACAAATTAGAAACCAACATTGTGTAAAGTAATTTATAGTAATGTTCGAGTAGGTTAGCTGCCAATCTGGTGTCGGAATTTTTAGACCGCCTCTCTATCGATTGAAACGACCGGGACCGACAAATTAACGTGCCCTCAGAATCACATCCAAAACGCCCAGACAGAAATACCTCTATCTGCAACCAATTCAAGTAGGGGCCGAACTGCACGTTGCTTAACAATCGCAAATAATAATGTTAGTTAGAATCCATAAACAAATACTGTCGCTGATTTAAGTTATCAATACAGAATGGAGGATTACACGTGATCACGACAAATGTCTGATGCGTGTGGATGATGGTAAACAATACAGAACTAAGTTGAGTAGAAAGGTCTAGAAATAGGCCTTTGAGACGATTACTGCTGAGGATAAAAGGTTATCTGAAGCTAAGCTGAATTTTTTTTTTTTATTTGTTAGAACGCGCTCATCTCAGAATCTACCAATCCGATTTGAATAATTCTTTCTGTATTGGTTAGCCACATTCAACGGGAAGGTTATAGGCTATTTTTTATCCCGAAATTCCCACGGGAATAGGCATAACGCGGGTAAAACCGCGGGCCGCTGCTAGTGTATATACATGCTCAACTTAGAACCAATATTGGTATGTTGCGTTTGATTGTAGGTAAGTTTTTTTTTCATTTTTGACCGCCCTTACATGTATAATAAGTTTATAAACCCAGTAATCATTTAGCCCAGATAGAATAAATAATACTTATTTGATTTCACGTTAGTTTTCCTTATACGTCTAAACATGATAAACATTACGTTAAACTCGTGCCCTTTGCACTGACTATATCAATGAATTAGTTTGGTACAGTTTAAGTTCATTTGTACTTTCGTGTCTACTCGTGGTAGACTCAATATGAACTAATAATAATTAGTATCTGATTCATTAGGTCAGTACTTATTTGTGTTAGTTAATTAGATTATTCACAAGAGTGCATTTGCACCCTTAGGACTTACTTTGTTATTGTGTTTACCACTATTACAAAATAAGTGATAAATACACCCGGATAAATTCACGTTAGTTGATTACACCTAAGCTAAGTTCTAAGCTTGTATTATGAAATACACTTTTTTATTTGAATTAATTGTCACCTAGACGTCGTCGCCAACAACTATATCTTCACACTAGCAGCGCCCCGCGGTTTTACCCGCATTGTGCCCGTTCTCGAAGGAATTTAGAGATGAAAAATAGCCTTTCCTTCCTCGATAAGTGGACTATCCAACACTGAAAGAACTTTTCAAATCGGACCAGTAGTTCCTGAGATTAGCGCGTTCAAACAAACAAACTCTGCAGCTTTATAATATTAGTATAGAATATATTGTTGACTCCGGGCTGGAATCAAAGGAATTTTTTTGTTATGTTATTATAATTGTTAATTGATAAATAAAGGCTATTTTTATTTATTTTACTTTACATTACATCTCTGGGAGACGCTAGGCTTTTATCTTATCATCCTGTGAGCGCAAGTGTAAATTCTGTGAGCATTGAACCCCTTTAGCCCCTGGTTACGCATGAAATAGTATCTCGTGTTATAAATAGAATGATAAATAGATTGAGAGTACCTACTTTAAACAAGAGACTGTTATTAGGTAATTATCACGAACGGTACGTATAGGATAACACATGGGTTATCGCTTTGACTGTGCCTATGACGGTGACAATATAACATATTTTCGTAACTTAGATTGACTTCGTTGCAAGATCAAAGTTTGAAGTTGACAGTACTCGTGTCTCATTTTCCTTAAAGTTAATAAGAAGCGACGATTTAAACGGCCAATCACTACAATATTATAAAACAAAGTCCCAGGCCGCGTCAGTCTGTCTGTTCGCGATAAACTCAAATACTACTGCACGGATTTTGACGCGTTTTTTTTAAGTAGATAGAGTGATTCAAGAGGAAGGTTAAATATAGGTATATAAAAAATACCGAAATTCCCTCGGGAATGGGCTCAATGCGAGTAAAACCTACCGTGGGGCGCTGCTATTTAAGAATAAAAATATAATAATAAATGGGTCGTCCAAGGGTTATCGTCCAACGCAGACGTCACGGCAAAAAATGATAAAGAGCTATTCATATTTTATTGGTTCTTGAACATACACTTAACTACACTCTATTTTTTCTTACAAGTTAAAATGTGAACCATTTATCACGTGTTAAGAAGGATTGGCCCAGTCTAGCACTCAATAGAGAAAGGTGGAAAGAGGGTAGGGAGGCCTTTGCCCTGCAGTGGGACAAGTCAGGCTGAAAATAAATAAATAATAAATAACTGAAAAATGGAACACGTGATCGTCTTCAAAGACGATGTCTTCTGAAAAGGAAAAAAATCCAACTTCATTCCATTCCTACCAAATTACTGAACCCTTTTGGAAGAAGTTATCTTTGGTTAAAGAAATTATATTAATCATCCTTTGAATTTTAATACTCGTAAGAAAAAATAAAATCTACATGGACTTCATTTTATGTAAATGGAAGAAAATTATGATCACAATGGACTAAAATTCTAGTCTCAACAAAAATATTTCGTGCGCACCAGATCCAGATAAAATATAATAACTAGATAAATAATAACCTACGTAACCCACGATACCCTTACAGCCAGTAAATTTAGGAAATTACTTGCACCGCCCACATTCCGTTGCCAGACAAAGGCAAAGGACAAAGGCCGGTGGTAAAAGTAAATTGAATTACAAGTAATAAATTCGGTAAACATTACAATAGCTTGGTGCTTAGTACCTATCTATTTTATGCCATTTTGAACCCTAATATGCTCTTCAACCCTATGTAATCATAATAGGTAAAGTCGGCAATCAGTTTCAAATGGCCAGAGTGAAGAAAAACCGCTCAAACGATCGCCTCCGGTTTAAAAAACAAATTACAACTTTTAAACTCACCACTACACGGATCAAACTCCATCACTTTTGCCGAAGCAACCGCCAAAATGGCTGCAAAAACAATTGAAGCACGCATGTTTGCTGACGACCACCGCTGTCCAACACTAGATCACTATTGAACTTTACTTTTCAACCTTTATCTCAATATAAATGAACTTGTGTTCAAATATTGATAAGAGTCTGAGCACACTATAGTCAAGCCTGTAAGTAGTCAGTCTTAATAAAGACTAATAGTCAGCGTTCTCGTCTACGAAAACATATGAAGGACACTAGTGCACACAATAAACAAGATATTTAACAGACTTTTGTCCGTCACACACTTTTTATCTGACTTTTTATAGACTAAGAATCTGTACCAACAACTATCGTTAAATTGGTAAAAGACAGTTTTTTAACGTCTAACATATCAGTCTAAACACTGTAGTAACTATAGTGTGTACAGTCTCTAAAATATTACAGTTTGTATAAATAAACTAAGCTGTGTCCAGAACGGAGTTTTTGGTACGACTGAGAAATAGAACGATGCGTTATTCTTAATTAGATTTAGAAAATGGCTGCAGTGTTTACCTATAATGTGATTAGTTCAAAACATACTTAACTAATGTGTAGGTACTAGTACTAATATGATAAAGTTGAAGAGTTTGTTTGTTTGAATGCGCCAATCTTTGGAACCATCAATTAAATTGAAAAACAATCTTTCTGTATTAGGAAGAAAAGTCAAGGACGAAGGTTATAGGGTACTTTTATCCTGAAATTCCCGTGGGATCAGTTACACATTGGTTGGGTTGTGCTATTTCAGATCAAATCATATCAAAATCGGTTCAATAGTAAATATTTCTATAAAATATGTTGTGGTATTTTTTTAACTTAACAAACTTCAATCCATCCTTACAAACTTTAATGTTGTTATTTTGGAATTTTATTTTAAGTTATTTATTTGCTACCTAGTTTTACTTTGGGAGCTTCGGGGCGACTTTTTAAAAATTAAAAATTAATTTAATATTTCAAGACAAGTTTATTATTGAGTAACGTACAAAGGAATGAAATTAAAATCTAACTTAAAGTTCTACTGGGCTCGCAGGCCGCCCACAATGACCGTCTTATCGCTACCGGGTATTCGAGCCAGACGCTCAGTCAGCTATTCTGGTGAATACAACAGGGCCGGACTCAGGTCGCATGACTTCTCCCCCCTGAGATTCGAGATTATCCGAATTTACCTGATTCGGAGAATTTCGAAAGTTACATTTATAACCTAATTTTATTAATTTAATATAAAACATAACTCCTGCAAAAACTGCTATAATAAAATATAACCCAATGGTCCAAACACTGACACTATTGACTCTCACTATTTCACTTTCACTATTGGTATCGAACTTTACGGAATTCGTTATTTCTTGTATGTTATCCAGATTCATTTCTTCTAGTTCTACTGGTTTTCTCTGTTCCGCCTTTATCTCGCTGATGTGCGGTAGGTTTACAGTTGGCAGTTTTTCGTAGTTCAAATTTGTTATCCGATGAGGGCGTGATTTTAGTGAGTATTTGTCTATTTTCACTTCACATGTATCTTCTGTAGTAACGATGTATGTTCCTTGGATATTCTCTTGGTTTACTTCGTTTTGACAAAAACTGCGAATTATTGTCTTTCCTTCAGAAAATACAATCCATTTATTATTTTGTAAGCGCTGGACAAGGACACCTTTGTATTTGACAGGTATCAACGTACAGGAAGAGATGTTTTTGGCGAATTGCATCAATTCGGAGATGCACGGATCTTCATTTATTTTATCAAGGTAATCTTCGAAGCAGACGAATTTGTTGTTATCTGTTCGCTGGCACGGTTTGGCTAGCGGCTCGGAGATAAGTCCTTTCACTATGAGGTAAGGATATTTAGGAAGGATAATGTATGTCATATGATCATGGATAATAGGGATAGGATACAATTTATAGTAAGTATATGTTTCTTTACATACTAATGGAATTTCCATTACAAATGTTAACTGGTTTTCTTTGATAAAAGATTTTACATTAATGTATTGTTCAATTTTCACAAGATTTTCAGGCTCAGCAGGGAAAATTAATCTTTCAGTAAGTTCAATTTCTTTTAGTAAAATTAACAAGGTATCAGAGTTTATTATAGAATGGTGTAGGGTTTCAAGCTTACTGAATGACATTGCTGTTTCTACTTCATTTAGCTTTATAATTATAATTTGAAAATTGTGTAAAATCATAGAATACACATTAATTATTATATTATTCAAATAATGAATCTTTTCTGTTTCTTTTGCTTTATCTATACCATTCTGAAACTCTTTCATTCTAAGATCAATTTGTATAACATTTTCTCTAATTTTGTGTGTGGTGTTATATAAATTTTTAACTACTTCGGAGACCAGGGTCAGTTTCTTACTCAAAAATTCTTGTTTTAACTGAGTATTTTCTATAAGCTTATCGTATTTAATCGCATCTTCGTTATCTAGGTTTCCAGAAATAAGTTTAATAATCGAACCCAGTGGGTTGACAAGACCTCTTTTGGTTCTATATCTAGGGACGATTTGTTTAATCTTATTTATAGTTAAGTTCATAACAAATTCGGTTTGTATTCTATAATCAGAAAATATTTGATTATCTGTAACGGAATTACCTCTTATAATTCTATTAAGGTCACCTAATCTAGCTATATTAATGTTTATATCGTCGCAAATTAAATTTAAATCTAATCTTTTAATAATTGTCCATTTTTCAGAACTTTTAACAGCTGTTCCTTCCTTTATAGGCAAAACACCTGGATTTCCTTCAAGGGGGTGCAGCTGAAGGGCCTGGGTTGCTGCGGCTAGGACCAGCCACAGGACTGTGCCGATTCTGTGGAGGACGTTTAACATCTTTAATGGGGATCCTAGATACGCGATTCTTTGTTGCTATTGTCACTACATTTCTATCTACTTCACCTATAACTTTACCTTTGTTATATCTAGGTTTATCTTTACCTCTTCTTACATTCGTTCCTCTATAAAAGATGTCATCATTTAGTTGAATATTAAAATCGGTCTCACCGCCGCGCTTATTTTGAACATTTTCTTTTAATTGCAACATTTTATCAGTTAAGTATTTGTAAAGATATTTAGTCCTTTTCTTATGATCTCGAATAAGTACTTGCATATATTCTTTGTCGAAATTTACGTTAAAGGGGCTTGCTGATTCGGTATGGCCGAATACCACCTCAAAAGGTGTAAAACCTGTTACTGAATGGATACTATGGTTATAGGCTAATACAGCAAAGGTCATAACTGATGAAGCGTCTGTTAACTTTTGCTCGTACTTAGCCAGTCTATATGTCTCTATTATAGTAGAGTGAAATTTCTCAATTAAACCCATTGAATTAGGGTTGTTTGGGGTTCCTAGATGTAACTCTATTTTATAAAAATCTAGAAGTTCCTTAATAAGTGCGTTGTTAAATTCTGATCCTGAATCGGAACTTAGTTTACTTGGGCATCCATAGAAAGAAAAGTATTTGATAAGTGCTCTGACTACTTCTGGGGCAGATTTGTTAGGAATCTCGAAAGCTTGACCAAGTTTACTAAAAGCGTCAATAATTGTTAAAAATGTTTTACTTTCAATTGTGAATAAATCTATAAATATCTCTTGGAAGGGTTTGTTTTGGGTTTGTGTTAATTGAATCTTAGGTTTGAGTGGTTTTCTGTCATATTTTAACTTTTTGCACGGTTCACATGCATTAATGATTGCTGCTACCGTTATGTCCATATTGTGCCAAAAATACGTGCGCTTTATGTGTGCTACAGTCTCTTTGATACCCCGGTGGCAGTTTTTACCTACGTGATATTTTTCTACAATTGCTTTCTGTTCGTCCTCATTTTCTACGTAAACTACTCGCTCAGTACATTCTAATATATTAACGGTTCCCTTTTTAAAAAGTGTTAAAACAGCATTAGTAAATTCTAACCTATGCTGTGGGTCTTCGAAATAGATAAAATATTTAATTTTTGTACGAATATATCTTTTCAAAAAGTCTTTTATTAAATCAGGTCTTTCTAATGGTAAGTGTACTTCCAATATTTTCTGTTTAATATTAGAAATATTTTTAACTGCTATTTGATCTCTGAACCAAGTATATACCAAAATTTGGTTTGGTTTGGTATCTATTGATTCCTTTAATATTGGAATTCCTGTAGAATCCATATTATGTGCAGAGTGTACTGTTTCTGATCCTACGTGTAATTCTGACTCAGAGGCAGTAACAGTTCCGCTTGAAAATTCAGTTATTGGAAAGGGTGAGCGCAAACGTTTGGGGATGCTAACGGTACGCTCAGAGTCCGATGAAAGTGATATGGGTTTTTCCGATTCTGATGAAATAGAAATTGGACTATCTGGCTTTTTCTTTGCTTTTCCTTTCTTTTTACCTAATTTAGTTATTTCTTGTGTAATTTGTTCACAGTGCCTTTGTAATTCTAAGTCTTTTTCATCTACGTTTACTTTTACTGAACTATTATCTTTAGCTCCCTTTCTTAATGCATTGATCTTAACCCTCGACAACGCATCGGCGTTTGTGTTTTGACGTCCGTTTTTATAAATAACGTCATAATTATACTCCGCTAATCTTAATCGCCATCTCGTGATCTTACTATTGGGTTCTTCGAATGAATGAAGCCATGAAAGTGGTCTATGGTCGGTGTAAATTGTGAACTTTTTACCATATAGATACGGGCGGAAATGTTTTATAGCCCAAATTATAGCGAGTGCTTCTTTTTCAATAACGCTATACCTGCTTTCCGCATCGTTAAGTGTTCGTGACGCATATGCTACAGGACGATCACTTCCTACTGATCCTTGTGATAATACCGCGCCAATTGCATAATTGGAGGCATCGGTTGTCAGAATAAATGGCTTATCGAAATCTGGGTATTGTAAAAGAGGTGCGTTTGTTAGTAATTCTTTGCATTTTTCAAATGATTCTATAAACTCTTTATTGATTACTACTTTATGGTTTTTCTTTAGACAAACGGTTAAGGGTCGTGTGAGTTTAGCGAAATCCTTGATAAATTTCCTATAGTACCCTACTAAACCGAGGAAACTTTTAATCTCAGTTTGGGTTTTTGGAAGCGGAAATCTCAGGACTGCATCTATCTTGTCATTGTTAGGTTTTAGCCCATCACACGTGATTGAGTGTCCTAAGTATAGAACTTCTTTTCTTAAAAACTCGGATTTATCTAGCTGTACTTTTAGATTCACTTTTCTGAGTGTTTCGAATATTTTACGTAGTTTTTCTATGTGTTCCTGAAGACTCTTAGAGAATATAATAATGTCGTCCAGGTATACTAAACAATGTAGCCCTATTAGTATGCGATCCATGGCCCTCTGGAAGGTGGCAGGTGCCGTTTTTAGGCCAAACGGCATGCGTAAAAATTCAAAATGCCCTTTTTGAGTGCTAAACGCGGTTTTCTCCCTATCAGCTTCGTCGATTTCGATCTGATGGTAGCCACTTGCTAAATCTATTGTGCTAAAATAATTAGCGTTTCCTAATTGGTCAAATAAATCTGATATATTCGGCAATGGGTATTTGTCATCGGTAGTCAAGTCATTTAAACGTCTGTAGTCTATCACCATTCTGTACTTTTTCTCTCCCGAAGCGTCCAGCTTCTTTGGCACAAGATGTACAGGAAAGTTCCAAGGAGAAAAAGACTCTTGGATAACATTTTCACTTAGTAATTTGTCAACTTGTCTATTAATTTCGTCATTTATCTTCTGGGGTTGTCTGTAAGGTCGTATATAGATTGGGTCTTCGTTTTTGGTTCTAATATGGTGCTTTACTTTGTTTGTAAAAGATAAGGGTATTTTATCGCAGTAGAAAATGTCTCTAAATTCGTAACACAAGGCACTGATTGCTTTATTTTCCTCAGTGTTCATGTGTTCAAGTCTTAATTTCTCTAGGTTCTCTATTAAATGGTCATCGATGTCAAGGTCGTTATCAGGTACCGTATTAGCATTAACTTCACATTTATCAGGTGTGTATGGAGTAACTGAAACTAATTTGTTTATTGTAAAACAAACAGGTGTTTCTAAACTGTTTTGTATAAATGTTTCAGCATGACCATCTTTACAATTAACAAGTGCAGAAGGCATTCTAACACCAGGTTCAAATATATGGTAATTAATAATTCCAGTACCATTAGCAAGATTTGTCGGTAAAGTAACTTTAGTCTCGGTACGTGGTTCTAATTTAATTGTAACTTGAGGATTATATACGAAAGGGATTTCAGCATCGCAAGTCTTTAAAATCAAATTTTTCATGTCAATGTTAGCGTTAAGTTGTGATAATAGATCAGATCCTATAAGTCCGTCATAGTCTTTGTCTACTTCGTAAATATAAAATGTGTGTGAAACTATAGATTTAAATGTTTCAGGAAGTGGGGCGTAAATTGCCTCATTATGTAAGCTTCGAGCATGTGTACTTATTACCTCAAATGGAGCTGGGAATTTATATTGGTTGTAATATTCATTCGCCTTTTTAGGGCTGATAAAGGAACGAGAGCTGCCTGTATCAATCATAAACTTAGCGTTGATTTCTGGTAAGTAAATGTACGGAAGTTTTGCAACATTTTCGCAATTTAAATTAATCAATTCGGTCGATCCGTATCCGAGGCTATCTGGTAAAAATTTTCCACTGTCTCGTTATTTACCTCATGTGTGTATTCCGGTACTCCACAGTTACCGTCATACAGGTAGTCATCTATGACTACGTCCTGCTCGTAATAATCTTGATCTGTCTCATAGGGTGAGTTTACGTGTAACTCGTTATGGTGAGCCTGATTTCGATTCGGTAATGCTGTACGCATAGTAACATCGGTGTCTACCTTTGGTTTATTCTGATGTGTTGGAGGTATCCCGAATTTAAATTGAGTCTGAGGGTTGACATTTGGTCTAAAAGATTGTCCAAACGAAGGTCTATAACCTTGAGGAACTTGTGGGTTCACAAATTTAGGCTGATTAGTAAAACCTTGAGGTCTAAACTGATTATGTTGTATTCCAAATTTGAATTGTTGATTAGGCTGTTGCTGAACATGAGGGCGTATTTGATTCGGTATACCAAATCTGAAGCCCTGATTTTGTTGTGAGTTAGTGGTAAAGAATGGTTTAAGACCAAACTTCTCTACATAAGGGTTACTCGTAATAGCTGAAGGCTGTGAAGGGTTTTTATTCATTAAAGGTCTCATTATTCTATTGCGCGACTCGTATTGAAATTTAAAATTGACTTCTTCCAGAACAATCTTGAGGGCATCTTCCAGTGTGTTAGTACCCTTAAGTCTCACTATACGAATAAGATCTTCCGGTAAATTATATAAAAATACATTAAGTGCCATATTGTCGTAAATAGTGATTTTACTTCTCCTAATGTGATCATCGGTGATTAAATTAACTTTTGCCAATAAAGAGCTCTTAACCTGTTGAATTCTGTTACAGAAATCTAGATAAGATTCGTTAGTATTAATTTTTAATGTCTCTAGTTGGATGGCTATACATTCTTCCGAACGCGGATCTCCGAAATGTTGGGTTAATACAGATTTTAATTCGGTCCAGGATTCTATGTCTGGGCGCTCACTAATTAAGTGGGCCGCTTTGCCAATTAATTTGCTCGACACTACATGAAACACATATAAATCCTGCGCCGGATTGTTTTCCCGTCTATAACACCTTATAACATATTCACACTTCTTAATATATAAATTTAGGAGCCTTTCATCTCCATCGAACTTAGGTATAATAGATGAAATTTCTTGTGGAATTGACACCAGTTGTGGTTGAGTCATTTTACAATTTAACTTAATTTAGCTTATTAAAATAAAATTGTACACGATGTACGCTATAGATAATTGCCTATTTTCTGTGCAATTACCTTGAAAAGTTAACTAATAATTATGAGGTGATTTTGAACCTCTACAATCTAGTTAATTAAATAGGAATAGAATATGAATGGAAAAGGAATAGTGAATTTGGACTACTCACAAGCCAGCCATAATCCTCCAGTGGTGATTCCTCTGCAGTTCACTAATATCTTGTTGCCCGTCCCGGAAAACTTATTTTCTTTGGTTCGAGGATACCGAACACAGTTTGCCCAAAACCCGATTTTTGGAGTTTTTCACTAAGCAACACGGTTTACACGGTATCCTACCGGCTGCGCCAGTTTTACTTTGGGAGCTTCGGGGCGACTTTTTAAAAATTAAAAATTAATTTAATATTTCAAGACAAGTTTATTATTGAGTAACGTACAAAGGAATGAAATTAAAATCTAACTTAAAGTTCTACTGGGCTCGCAGGCCGCCCACAATGACCGTCTTATCGCTACCGGGTATTCGAGCCAGACGCTCAGTCAGCTATTCTGGTGAATACAACAGGGCCGGACTCAGGTCGCATGACTACCTACATGTTGTTGCGTAGACAGCTTAAAGATTACAATAACAGTGAATTGCTAAGTTCAATATTAGTCGTACAAATGTATTATTTCAATACAAAATGTCCAATATAATAATACTTCCTGATTTTTATTTAAATGCATATTTTTGTAGTTATTTAAATAAGAGTTATTTTGGAATATTCAGGAATATTTTGTTGCTTTGAAGGAATGTTCTTTAGAAATACTTATTTGCTACTAAGAAATAAAATATATTAAAACTTCACATCGACGAAACATTACGTCGATCATTTGGTACTTCGGTGAATAGTGTTCGGGCAATCGTTCTTCGGTACAACACACACAATAAATAAGGACATATACCTTAAACGTAACACTTTTCGGTTTAAGATTAAAAATCATTATTGCTCTTTTATTAAAAGTAGTACTAGTATTACCCTGTAATGTCCCACAGCTGGACAAAAACCTCTCATCTCACCGAAGATATCAGTACAGTGAGCCCTATTGAGTTTTTAAATGTTAAGGGCAAGTAAAGGGTTAAGAACCCTAAAAAAACAAAGCGTTCTCTTACCAAGTTTTATTCTTGATTTAATACTTTAAAAATATAAAACTAAAATACACAAATAATTGTCGTTGAATGCGATTAAAAGTAACAAAATATTTACATAAGATACTCTATTTATTTACAATACATTTTTACATTTTAAATAACAAATAAAGTCATCTCTTTGGTTACCTTTAGAGACTGTACCTAGAATTATTTTATATGAACTATACTAACTTAGATAAGTTTAGATTATGTACCTACTCAAAAAACTTAAGGATATATATTGGAAGTGTTTTATGGAATGTTTTTAACTAAATATATATAAAAGAAAGTCTTGTTAGTAACACCATTTTGACACCACTTGAGAACGACTGAATCGATTTTCATGATACTTTTTTTCTTTCTTTCTTTTGGTCAGGAGCAGGATAACAAGTAATAATGGGAGCGCCGCGGGTGAAACCGCGGAGCATCGCTTGTTTAGAATATAGAAAAGAGATAAAGTTATATCTTCAAATATAAACATACATTCCAGGAAAGCAAGTCGCCATAACTTGTATTTTTTTCCTTTTATTTAACTAATAATAGATAGCTAATGATTAACTGTAATGGCTATAAGTATTTAAACTATAGGTACTGTATATATCATAAGGCTATGTTCACATGTAACGCGCGTCAACGCGCGATTGTCTGCGTCTAGAAACTTTTTCTCTGAGCGCCGCGTTGACGCTCGCTGACGCGACGCGCGCGCATGTGAATGGTTGCTAGGTATATATTAGGATGTCTAAGCGCGCGATTTGAAAACGCGCGTCATAATTCAGCCATCTGAACATAGCCTAAGTAGTGACAATTAGATCAAATTAGGCATAAAACAAACCAAAAAGTACTTACTTATCGTAATATTACTTAATCATACTAGCACATTATTATAATGTACATCTTAATAACAAATACATTTTTAATTACTCCATGAACTATCTAAATAACGTGAGTTTGAACTTAACTAAGTATTCGTTGTTTTAATTACTATACAATGATTAAGAGTGCTTGACACCACAGTGTCTGGTGTCAATATTGTCAGTGATAATAAAATGTTCAGTTCAGTATAGTTCAGAACGTCAGTAAGGTAAAACAAATGTGGCGGATGCGTTAAGATGATTTGAAACTTCCAAAACTGATTTCATTGAACTAAGTTCCAATATTTTTGATCTAGTATTTTACCTTAGTTCCTAATGTACTTCTTATGATGTATATCTTGGACTAACCACTAAAATAAGGCGGTCTAGTAAAGCTTTTATTAAGTAAAATGTCATGATTTATGAATTGAGTATTATAAACAAAGATTCGTTGTTTATCAGTCATTTAATGTACCCGTACATAAAAACATTTATATATACTTAATATAAAAATAATCGTTGTTTGATGTCTAGACAAAACTATATTAAAATAACCTACTTATTATTGGCTTAAATTGTATTACAATTCACATTTATTGTCTGCTTTACTTACAAAGAGTTCAGTTGTGTAAAGTGCCACTTCCCTTTAATCTTACTATACGTCATATTTTTAAACGATTGCCTCGGTTATTATAGTGGTATTATTATGAGCGTTCTTTTATCAATTGTAAGTCTTGGTATATCAAGACTATTTTAGGATCTTTACTAACTTAATGTCAGAGGACACTAACGTCAGTTTTGTAAAGTGTCATGATTCTATAATAGTGCTAGAAAAATAAAGAATTCGATTCACTTACTATAATATTTTTGTCATGCAAGCTCTTTCAAATTTTCTCATGTTTTACAATAAGTTTTTATTTTACTTTTACCGTACTAAGCAAATACTTCTTTGCTCATACTATAGCTAGCGTGGTGGTCGTAGTGTTATGGTCGTCTCTCAAGGAGTGCAGGTCCTGATGTATCCCGGCCTCCTTGAGAATCCTCATCCGTGGGCCGAGGGGCACTCCCAGCGCTCGGAGCTTGTCTTCCCCTACGTAAGGCAATTCTGCAGCACCTACCTTTTCTTTTTCGAGGAGGGCTGCGTATTTCTAGAAGAGTAAAAGGAGATTTTGTTTTTTAGTGGCTCTGTTTTCTCATTTTGAATGGGTTGAACGGGGATTTAAAAGAGAGACGCGATAGTCTTTGATAATGCAGTTTTACACAAACCTAAGAAAATATAAATGTCTCAAAAATCATCCCCAAATTATTGGAGTTGACAGGTTATACTCGGAAACTAATAAAGTGCCATAATCGAATCTGTAAAGAAGATTCTTCTTACAGAGCTCTTAAACAAAGCGGAATTACCATATGAGATGTTGGTATTAGCCTTTTTATTCAAGACCAAATTTAAGAGACCATGAGCTATTCTTAGCCAATGGTTCTTCTGAAGAACACATAGTACAAATCAGTTACTGACCTCATAACCGAGCTTCTTGAGGAAGAGTCTCATCAACGGCGGTTCGTCTCCGAAGAACTTGGTGAGCCTCTTCACTCGGTCAGGGTTGCTGAACGAAAACGGGTCCGAATGCTTCGTGTGGCCAGAACGGATGTACTGCTGGGACCTGGGGAGTACGACGAGGCTATTACTTTACGAAATAAATTAACCTTGATGGCTAGATGTTAGATGACAGACAACTAAGTACTATTCAGGAAAATCTTGCCTGTTTTTTTTTACCGCTTATCTAGATAGGTGACCCCATTAAATCTGGGAAAATAACGTAAGCGCAATCTAAAAAAATTCCACAGCGCCATCTATTGGATCGCGGGTGGAATCACAGCGTGGAACAGCTAGTTAATACATATTGAATAAGCACTTTCTGTCCTCGTAGGTATATCCTTCATACCCATGCTACAATTTCTTCAGAATCACACATATGCTATCAAAATGGCTTTATCATTCCCATGCTATCATAGTGTACTCATTTAACTGTCATAATAAATAACCATACTTTTCATATTGATACTATATGATGAGCATACCCACACATACGATTGTAATGTTCTCATGATAGCCTGATAGACCCCACAATACCCTCATAATGTCCTACTCTCGTTATCTCATACGTACTTGTACATGTGGCGCAGCGCCTGTATCTCCGCGCGGATGTTGTCCATCTCCTGCAGCACGAGGTGGTGCGTCCTCATCTCCGACGAGAGATGCGCGACGGATCGCGCGAGGGTCACTACGTGCGACTCCAGACGTTGGAAACGCTTGTTGATGCCCTGGAGCGAGAAGGGAAATACAAAAATTAATGCGATTAGGATCATATCAACCCATTTTTTTTAATACCAACAGTGTTTATCAATCCATGTTACATTGTTTACATAAAAATATCTATAACGAAATCGTGGATATTAAACTAATACTTTGCTCCTTTGATGCTTAATGAAGACCTTGAAGCAGAAACTTTTGTTCAGACCACTTCTGAAGTATAAGTTAGAAACAAAAGAGCATACCTTGTAATCATGTTTCTTTCTGTGATCGGAGCTGCGTCTCTTGTCTCTGGCGGGTCGACTGCTCACTGAGCTTGAAGGCAGCGAGGACATGCTGCCGTATCGACGCTTTGATGATAACCTGGAAGACCAGATGTATGCAGAGGTTAATATGAGAGGTGATAACTAGAATTTTTCTCAATTCTTTCACCATGAAATATAATTTCACATAAAGTTTAAAGATGGAATATAGAAAATGAAGACAGAATATGAAGACAAAAGATGAAGAACAGAAGATGAAGACAGTGCCTTGAGCTTAAGTTCACCTCTTGTAATAATTAACATCACAGCCTTTAAGCTGTCTAAAACTTCCGACACCAGGGATTTGCTTAATTACGCCGTTGACTCCACCTATAAGGATACGTATAGTGAGTGGGCACGGACCGCGCGTCCCAGGGCTGCGGCGTGGCGTGCGGGCGGCGCACGCCGAGCAGCTGCAGCACCTCGGCGTACATGTTCTCGAGCCCGCGCAGCTGGCGGCGGATGGCGCGCGCCTCGCCCGCCCCGCCCCCCGCCCCGCCCCCCGCCCCCGCGCCGCGCGACGTCTCCGAGTCGGAGCGCCCGTCCAGCAGCGACGACAGGTCCAGGCTGCGCGTCGTCGTCGACGTCAGGTCCGTGTCCGCGAACACTGCAACGAGACGCCCAATCTTTAGAATCTTTATAATTATATAATATCATTCATGACATGAATACTGGAAGGAGGTTGTATTTTGTTATGACTTATGAAATACCCTTGAGCTTTGTGTTAAGAGAGATACCTATAACGTTCTATCTATGTGTTTATTGGGAATATGACTAGAAGATATGGGAAGTTGATGTGGTGAAAATTGTATCGTGCGAGGTTCGAGACAAAATATTCGTTGTGGTTTTGTAAATTCGGCTCTTGTAGAAAAGTTTACTTTCTGCTATCGGTACTCACAATGCTTCTTGTAATGTTCTCTCTTGGAAGAATGTTTCTTGTGCGAGTGCCACCGCGGGGACTCGCGGCCGCGGCGGCGCTCGTCCATGTACTCTGATGCTCGGCCGGGGAGGCTGGAAAGAGAGGCAAGATAATGTAGTCAGACCATCTCATGTTATTAGAAATGAGTGACATATTTTTTTAAGTGTTCATGATTTAAACATATGTCTTTTAAGTCTGTTATCAACAATTACATTTACACAAATGATGCTAATATCAGTGTCATGGCATCTTTATATTAACGGTGAAAATAAAACCAGAGCACAAAAATATTTCGTCAATGTTCAAATCTCATAGTATCAAATCAGAAATCTCATGGTAAAACGATCTTACCTGTTCCTCTTATGTAAGTCTGATGACGGTGATAGCGGTGGTAGTGGAGGCGTCACGGAACTGTCCGAACTGGCTGAAGAGTCGAGCCTCATGTTGGCCAGCTTCGGTTCCAGGATCTGACGGAGCTCGCATTCTACCAGATCTGCCCACTCGTTCTCACCACCTTTAAGTAATGAGACAGCAATGTAAGTTAGGTTTTAGAAGATGTATTAAAAATAATACTAGAAGGTGACTTGTAAGATCTGCAGGGCAAATGTCTCATTGAGGACAAAATAGTAGTAGTAGAAAGATGAAGATCAAATGTAAGGAAAACCTATGAATTGTGAAATTGCTGAATGAATTGTTTGAAAGCAATTTTCATTATATCAATATTCCAACTTTCGAAATACGGTTATTGATTTGGAAAACCTTTGGAGAAATTAATAGTGCTTAGGTAGACAGCCTCACTAATAAGCAGCTGTCGCCTGTCGTGAAGACTGTTCAAGCATTAAATCAGTAACTCACTGGTCCCTGCAGCCTGCTGGCTGGTCCCAGGCTGCCTCTGGTCCCCGGGAGTGGTGTCGGGTCCGGGCTCTGGCCGCCGCCCGCTCGAGTAGGCCACGCTGCCGCGGCCTGAGTCCACGTTAGATGACTGACCACCGTTCTTATCATAATCTGCAGATTGGTATGATAACAATGGTAGAGAGTCGCGTTTGTTAGTCAGGGTGGGAGATAACTGGTTATGGTATTCTTTTGTGTATACGATTAAAACAAAAGTAATAAGAAAAATGTTTGAGGAACATAAATCATAGTTACTATTATATAGAGTTCGTTGGCAGTAGAGGATCCAAGAGAGGGAAAAGCTAAAGCTTCTTACTAGAAATCAACTGAGTCCTAACGCTACCCTTAATAAGACTAGAGTCAATCCTACAAACCAAAATCTTGGAATCGCTACTGACACTGGGACTATACATAAGTACATTAAGACCAAGAAGACTATCCTTGTTGTAATTTGTAAGCAATGCACAACTAACTTAGTATCTCTCGATATTATTCTCTGTTGAATCTCTCGTTAAATAAAATAATGATAAGCGTATCTACCTGAACTTGCTCCCGAACTGGCCCCTTTCTTCCCGTGGCCTTTCAGATCTTCTATCCTGCAAGGAGTCTGTCTCGAAGAAGACGGTTGAGGACTCAAAGCCTCAGCTTTTCCACTGGAGTTGTAAACACTATCCGCTGACTTCTGACTAGCATTCTCGTCTGGACCTTCCTCTTTATGCTTGTGTATCACTGAATCTGGTGTCCTTCGTTCTTTATGAATATCTGGGGTTCTTCTTTCCTTATGACTGTCAGGCGTTCTTCTCTCTTTATGGATATCCGGCGTTCTCCTTTCTTTATGGCTCTCTGGAGTACTCCTATACATGCTTTCCTGCATAACTCTAGATTCTGTTGATCTCCCGCTTGTTCTGACGCGTTCTTCGAAGCTTGATCTTCCATTAACTTGGAGTCTGTTTCGGAAGCCGCCGTCATCTGATTCTCTTTCTTCGTGCCCGGTTGGTTCTAGAAGATTCCCGTGGGAGTTTCTTCTAGACATGTCTTGAGGTACTTCTGGACGCGGTGGTGATGGCATATCGTCTAACAAGTGAGGGTGGGAAGCGGCTCTTCGGCCTTCAGCTAAGCCTCTTTGGCGGATGATCTCTCGTTCCAATTGTTGAGGACTTCGGAGATCAGCTCGGGAATGGTTTTCAAACTGGAAATAGAGATAAGTTTGTAAAAGATGTTGGGGTTTATTTGCTTATAAATGACTAGGTACTGCTGTTTAGTTCATACAGTTTTGATGTCATCCCATAATGTATTCTCACGCATCCAAATTACAGTTTATTCAAAACACATATAATTCGTATGCCCAATTAACGTATATCCAAACGTTCATATTTATTTAACAAAGCTTATTAATTAGAATGAGTCATCACCTTCAAACAAATTCACTCATTCTATTAAACATTTTATAAAGCGCTTTCCTTTGATCCAAGGATACTGTTTGTAGACATTCATTAGCGGTATAGGAAGTTAATAATGTTTGATATCCGTCAGTTAAGGTCTATTAAAACGGGCAAAATGTTTGTGAAACAGTTGATTCAGAGATGGCGTCGCAAGATAGACTTTTTTTTATTGCCGGTAATCGGCGTTTTAATCGCCTCTCGATAGTTTGATTCAGAAAGGACAATTTCTAATTTACTGTAATAATTATATTGGATTGGCGTTGGCGATTGGCGATTGGTGTTTGGTTACATTCTCGATGCCTTCATGTTTTAGTCAAGGGAATCTTAATGTTTTCCAATATTTTCAAACCTAATAAAATTATTGGGAGTATAATATAATTTTGATGAGGCTTTCAAATATTTGCAGAAGGCTAAGCTAGGTTCCCCCTGCTAGACTGATTTTTAACAAGTAAGTATACAACCACCACAAAACCCACATTGAAATTAGTTAATCCGTTTGAGATCTACTTTGCCTCAACAAACTGTGTGTCTATCTGTCTGTGGCAAAGTAGCTCTCAAACAGACTGAGTGTAGTGTGTGTGTGTGTAACAGACAGAGATGTCGACGTCAAACTTCTAAACACTCCTCTTTCGTGTGGGGGGTTAAAAAAGATAGATGTTATGATGGCCACTAATGATACCTTTACATTATTTCATGCACAGTTTTTATACGACTCACGAATGCTTAAGTAATTAAAACAGTTAAATAATTAAAGAGATACATCTCCATAATAACCACACTCTACCCCATGCTAATTTCCCAATACCGCCAACAATAAGATGTACCAACGCAATCGTCTCAAATCTTAATTTTGCTCGTTACAAATTGCTAAGAGATTGCTCGGCAGAATGTTAGGCTCGTAGTGTCGGCACCGAACGTAATTGCGTGTACCGTGAGAAGCTTATTATGATTGTTAAAGAATGTAGATTAGACCTCTTTGTTTTATGAGAACGGTAGGGTCATGTAGAAAAGGCAGTTGGGAAATCTTTTTCGTCTATTCATTTATTAATCTAAAAGTTGTGACAAAATGCTTGGGAAATTTTGATTTACGTTACTATTGAGTATTCAATTCAACAGTAATAATAATGTCTATTGAAACTTAGCATGTTTCCAATAGATATTTGTCAGGTAAGTTAAGTACCTAAGGTTCACAAATGGATGATGGATGGTATTCAATTATTGCACGCCTCACATATGAGGCAGGATAAAGAGAAACTTCACTTACAATTGTAACAATTCTATTGTACCTTTATTCGCAGAATAAATGAATATGAAAATATATGAATACTAGCAGCGTCCCGCGGCTTTGCCCGCGTTGAGCCCGTTCCCGTAGGAATTTTCGAAAATCCTTTCTTAGTGTGCACTTACGTCATTTGAAGAACCTTCCTGTCAAATTTCATGTTTCTAGGTGTAGCGGTTGAGGCTGAGGTTGATTATCAGTCAGTCAGTCAGGACTTTGAATTTTATATTAGATGATAGGGGTAAGAATAGAATGACATCACTAAACCTTTTTCCTCTCCAGAAAGAATCGTCTTCGACTTCAAAATCGACCACATTGGTCCACATTTAAAACGCTAGACGCAAGATGTTTTACATTTTAACATCGATATATCTCATAGATACACATCTTTACAATCACATAACATACAATAAAATAAATAAATAAATATATTTCTTTTTTTTTTAATATTTATTTATTTATTTATTTTATTTATCTTTACAATCACATAACATACAATAAAATAAATAAATAAATATATTTCTTTTTTTTTAATATTTATTTATTTATTTATTTTATTTATCTTTACAATCACATAACATACAATAAAATAAATAAATAAATATATTTCTTTTTTTTTAAATATTTATTTATTTATTTATTTTATTTATCTTTACAATCACATAACATACAATACATGTGAATTGTTATCCGAGTGTGTTAATTTGATGTAAAACACTTTATTTGGGACACCTTGAGTAATATCAGAAGTTCACAGTTTATTAACGTTGCGTCTCAATTAAGATTGTTCTACAATCCAAATAATTTTGCAAACAAGAGCTTGCGTAAAGTAAATTAAAAAGTTTTATAATATACAATGTAGGTGTAGATTACCTGGTATAATAAGTGCCTACATAATATGTGATTTTCTCATAGTTTTATGTCAAAGTTCAAGTCTTGTTCTAGTTTCAGAGGTGTGTAAACTAAGCACAGGAAAATTATTTTCAATACCTATCTCTTTGTGGAAAAAACACAAAATAAAAAATTAAAATAAACCCTTACAAAATCATCAGAACTCAAAGTAATAGTCTATAAAGCCTCACTGCTGGGCAAAAGCCTCTCATCTCGCTGAAGGTAATCAGTAGGTACAGTCAGAAGTATTAAAACTTAAGTTAAAAAATATATAAATATAAGTGCAATAACATAACATTATAACTAACCGTGGTAAGAATTTAAAATTAACAAACAGAGGTTTAATTTCAATAAAATTAAAATTATAATAACAAAACACTTTCTACAGAATCTCAAGATACGAGTTTATCTCAATGAATTTGTTTAACGGCTTCATTGTTCTTTAATCAACTGATGCTTGGTTCAACGACCTCATGTACGCACTAATTAAAAATGCACGGGAATATGCACTTATATGAGTTATTCAAAATGCTTGTAAAGGAAGTTGCGCCAGCAAACGTTGTTGATGAATTTTTGATGAAATCTTCGTAAATGATATAGTAAGATTAATTAACCAAGAGCCCTGCAATTAAGACTGTTGTGAGACAGACTGTAGGTCTAAGGAAATAACGTATTAAGGAGTGCAAACTAGAGAAATGAGGACTAAATAATTTTAATTGACAACTGGTGTACTAGTGAATGAATAACAAATACATATCAGTAGTGTCTTATGTTACGGGACTCTGATTTGTACAACATTTAATAACGTTTGTGTTGTGTGATTTATCATTACGCCCATAGTTACATCCGCTATGACTAGCGTTAACACTAAAGACGTATCTGTTATCTCTTCTTTTCATATTATAGAAATGGAGAGAGATATTTTCAAACAAAAGAAAATCGAAGACCAAGTTTAGTTTTTTGTTTTTCGGGGATCATCATAGCGTTGCTGCACGAATTTTGAGATAGAAGCGCTTAATCAAAATCCTACATAATAAGATTAACGATCAGAAAAGCGCTGCAAATCAGACAACAAATTAAAAATCGAACTCACCTGACTCTGTGGCCCAGTTTTCAACGACGTGAAGTTGGCCATAGACCTCACATCCACGTCTCTTTGGTAGACCGCGCTCCGCCTGCCCGGTGGTCCATACTGCTGGTACAAAGCATCAGCCCCTAACGCCTGGGGCGGTCTGTGGGCGAGCATCTCTTGACTGCGAGCTTGATGGTTCAAAAGTAACTGTTGCTGCATTATCTGCTGTTGCATTAGTTGTCTAGAAAGGAGAAAGAGAAATAATGTAGGGTAGTTTTGGCTATAGAGTTAAATTTTCTTTTAGAGTTGAAATTTTAGCTCTTTGTTAATGGATTATTTTAACTGAGCATGTAAACCTGATCCTGATAAGCTCTCATTTTTTTCTTTAAATTCATTTCATTCATTCTCTGTAGACCAAAAAAAAATTGCTTGGTATATGTATCTTGTATAAGGCACCTTAAGGTAAGTTGTCATAATGTTTTAACCACTTTAACCGGAGTTTGGCAAATAGATTGAGGTTGTTACCTGTGAGGCGACGGACTAGGATACGCCACTGTATGTCCATACTGCATCTCCGGTCTGTTCTGAGGCACTGGTCTTCCATAGATCCCTTGTTCCACCTTCCTCACACCTTCTCTAGGAGGAGTTTGCTCCGGAGGAGGTTGTTCCGGCCTTTTCCTCTCCTCACTATTATTCAGACTTGGCTCTGGTTCATTCGTCTTTTCCTCACTATCTTTGCTCTTGAATCTGCTTGAAATCATGTCTTTTAGAGTGTGGTAGGTTTTGCTGACTGATTTGTTCGACTTGGGAGCATCTCTTGTACTGTCTTTGCCTGTTTCTACTGTCACTGTGATGTGTTGGGAGTTGTTTGATTCGGTTTTAGTGAATGTTTTGGCCGGGACGGGAGGCTTGGGGGAATCGTAGTTCTGGATGTTGCGAGCGACAGCTCCTTGGGGCTGATGCATGGAGTAGCCGTATTCCTGGTACTGTCTGAAGTCCGCGGAAGTGCCCGCTTGTTGATTCTGGAGAAGATAAATAAATAAATAATTAAAAAGTGTTTAAGTAATAAAGGTAAGGTGCTGGCTGAAAAAAACGTTAATAGGCTTATGGTATAATCATCAGGAAAACTTATTAAAAGGTATAACTTTATTAGCATATTTATTTTGGCATTTCTAAATCCTCCTATAATATCCAATAGTCAAGAGTCAGTAGAATCGGTATCTGTCATCCTACTAATCCTATGTATAAATGCAAAAGTTTGTTAAGATGGATGTACCTATTATGTTTGTTACTCTTTCAAACAATCACTATTCAACGGACTTTTTTCAAACTTTACAGTAATATAGATCATGCATCAGAATAACACATAGTATACATTGTATCCCGAAATTCCCGCAGGAACGGGTACAATGAGGGTAACACCGCGGGGCGCGGCTAGTTAACAATATTTAACCTCTCCCAAGGAATCATCTCACGTCTCCGACTGTGGCACATAGAGCATGAATTCTAGAGAATTAAAATAGGAATCCAAACCGGGTCTAACCCCGATTCCTTTAGCGAACTTTTTACTCAAGACCACAAACAATACTAGTGATGTGAACTAATAACAATGGTGTATAAGTGGAATGGATACCGCGGAGTAACTGTCGGTGTCATTGTGAGGTGAAAGGTAGCAAATGACTTCATATAGGGAGTTGGTTGTTAGATATAATTTGACTTAAGGTGGGTACTGGGTACGATTGAGCCGTAATGTAACATTAAGAGCGAGCAACGAGCGATTTTACTAGCAGCGCTCGGTTTTACCTACGTTGTGCCCGTTCCCGTAGGAATTCCGGGATTAAAAATAGTCTATAACCTTCCTATTGAATGTGGCTATCCATTACAAAAATAATTATTCGAATCGGACTGGTAATTGCCGAAATGAAACCAAACAAACAAACAAAATGATTGCAAATTGTATTACTTTATAATATTTCTGTAGTATTTGTATAATTAGATCCTAATATTCAAAGTATAAGGTTTACTTGAAACTAATAGCAAGTAGGCTTTATCGCCTACATAGAATTAAATAAAAAATGTGCGTCGGTGGTGAATAATCCTTTCTAAGAACAAGGCTCCGTTCCATAATGTATTACGCGATTCGTTTTTATAACTATTATGTGTCCTTTGTTGTGTTTTAGTCATCAAAAACATAGGAACTTATAATATAAACGCGAACGTTTGTGAGGATGTATGAAGGGGTGATTATTTAAAGATTTTTTTTATTATAAACATTATTTTATAAAATGACTAGTGGAGTTTCTTGGCCATTCTTCTCTGTTGATGTTCTTCTCTATGGGTGGTTAGTGCGACAGACCCTTTTTTGGGCCAAAACTGAATGAAAATATTAAACATCGACTTTGACTTCGTTTTATTTATTATTTAATTTTGTTTTTATATGACAATAAAAACACTTGTATTTTAATTTCGCAGGTTTAAGAAAGCAAACATTTTAAAACAATTTTAAGATACAATTGAGCTTGAGTTTAATGCTAGCCTGGCAAGTAAAAATTGGTATAAATATAACAAATACAACATACGTTTTCTAATGCGAACTCAACCATTTTCATCAAAAAACTTCATCAGGCACTCAATTAAAACCACAAAGTGTTCACTTTCTCACGATTCTTCACAAAAAGCTCACACAGAAGTATTTTACACTACACTTTTAGTCACATAAATACTTTGCGCAGAAAAAAATTTAGTACAACTACTAACAATTAATATTTATAAACTACCATTAAAAAGCAAGCTAAATACAACTTGTTCAAGATACACCAATTTAAAGTTTAATTCTACTAAGGCTCGGTACACATGCGCCCGCGGCGGTGTCGAGCTACCGACCGGATGTGAAGGCGTCTCCACACGAAGGCATCGTGATTCGTACACCGCGACCCAAGCACCCCTCACGACGAACGGCAGAAACTTTCGTTCGTGTGAACACGCATTATGTTACAAGAATAATAAACTGTTTAAAATTAGAATATGTTTAATTACTGTTTCATAATAACTGATAACTTTTTAAATATGAAAATTAGTTTTTCTTTTAATTATTACGGGGCTTTGATTAATTTTAATGAGCGTTTACTTTAATTAGAGATTGCAGTTGTTTTGTACTCGTAATAATAGGCGAGATGTGTATATGTGATAGGGGAACCAAACAAATCTACTGAGATTATTTGCAAGGTAATGTAAGAGACAGTACTCGCCCAGCAGTGGGCATTAGACAGATTTATAAAAGTATATGGCTTAAAGATCCTAATTCTTATGTACAACGAAACAATCATATTTCTCTACCGTTTTCTTCTCTGCTGCTGTTAGTTGTCAAAGTGATAAGCGAAACATTGGATGACAAAGTGATAATCGGCCAATCATATTTTAATGATGTAAGTATCAACATTATGACGTTCTTTCCAGTATTCGATAGTTAGCTTGTTTTATAATTTCGGTGGGTGTTATTACTACCTATCGAAGTTATCTAATAATATTTTCATTAATTATTCTTGCCTCTATCTAACAAGTACGTGAGTCAGCTACAACTAATCTTATTATTATATTGAAGATTGCTCTCACTTTCTCCGTTTTAATGGCCATTTCTCGTGTTTCTATAGATAGTATTTTGATGCGATTGTGAATTGATATGCTTGTAAGTAGGTATGTATGACATTGCTAACGTATTACTACGGGTTTTTTCGCGGCACAGAAGGTTGTTTCAGTAACAGTAGGTTAGTGCAACCCTGGTGTCGGAGTTTTTAGACCGCCTAAAGGCCTCCGACATGGTCTGACGATTGAAACAACTGGGAACAAGTTAATGTGCTCCCCTAAGCACGGTAGCGCTCAGATAGAAATGCCACTATCGGCCACCCATCCAAGTTAGTAGCCGAGTTTCACGTTGCTTAACATCGCACTGCGTCACGAAATATAATCACTACATAGTATAAAACAAAGTTTTTTCCGCTGTCTGTCCGTCTGTCCCTATGTATGCTTAGATCTTTAAAACTACGCAACGGATTTTAATGCATTGATTTTAATTGATAGATAGAGTGATTTAAGAGGAAGGTTTATATGTATAATAAATCCCGAAATTACCACGGGAACGGGCACAACGCGGGTAAAATCGCGGTGCGCTACTAGTAATAATATAACTAAATATACACATGGTTTAAAACATCGACATAACAAGGCCTCGGCAATACCCACTCGATTCCAGTAATCGTCCATCCGTAGCCCGAACTATGAATGTTTATAGCCTCCTTGAAATATAACCAAGGACGAACACTGTACCATAACAACCGTGTTATGGTTATGGACCATTTACCTGCCAGTTATTGACCAGTTACTGGCCGCTTAGTAGCCAATAATAGGCCATCGAAATTGTTAATGTAATTGTAACGTGCTTGCGTGATCTTCTTTTTTAGTTAAATGTTCGTTAGGATGTTAACCGTTTAACTATAAAAATTAAACGTTTGCTAACCAATTTTAGTGAGGGCTTATTTTTAGATTAGGTACTTGTTACATTTATGAGCGTTAGCATATTTAAGATTAACAACGCCCCGCAGTTTTCTCATATTGTGTCCGCTGTTTCTCGAGAATTTATACATGTAAAATAGCCTATCTTCCCGTTGGATGTGGCTATCAAATACAAAAACAATTATTTAAATCTGATTGTGCCTAACTGAGATTATCGCGGTTAACTTTATTATATTAGTGTAGGGGTACATTTAGGTCAGTTAGTCCAAGAACTTAACAAGACTGAATCTAATTCCTTCGTAACCAGAAAAAGGAACTAGATAGCAACGTCTTTTAGGTGTCGCGTGGTCAATGTTGAGTCAAAAGTGACGTTTACATTCTATTAGAATCGCCAATTCGTCATTCGGCACTTTGCAGTTCGCCATCTTACTTCATCTTTTTAAAACACATAACCAGATACATCCATATTTGAACAAAAGAAAACAAAAGCCCCGTCTAACCCTCCTACACAAGTACATGTACTTGTATTGCGTGCTGCGGTGAAGTGCCAACAGGTGCATATTGGAACAAGGAATGACTCACTTAATGGACACTTGAATTGTTCACTTAGACTTAAAATAATACGAGATGGAAGGGAAATTGAAGTCGTTCTGATTTTTAAGACCTTCCGTTAATTTGATTCACTTATTTAATCGTGGTAAGTTAAAATGTATGATTTCGATTTTCACTTTTAAAAAGTAGGAATCGTTTCGCATAATATGCATTTGCTATTATCAATATGTATTCTGTTTCGGGGATTTAGCTTAATAAAGGTTGATGTCGAATAGTTTGTTTTTTTATTCGACTTCTTTTTCTAGGTGACACTTGACTCTTATCTATAGAGGCTTCTGTGTTCTTTATAAGGCACTAGCAGCGCCTCCTGGTTTTACTCGCGTTATGCCCGTTTTCGTAGGAATTTCGAGATGAAAAATACCCTATTACCTTCCCGTTGAATGTAACTTTCCATTACAAAAATAATTATTCAAATCGGATTGGTAGTTTCTGAGATAAGTGCGTTCAAACAAAGAAAAAATCAAACTTCTTCTGTTTTCTTTCTGTTCTGTTTTATTATATTGGTATACCTAAACGTGTGTGGTCCTCAAAAGCTTTGAGTTGAAGTCAAAACAAAGATAATATGACCCAATAAAAACAGTAGTCCTTTTCTGGCAGACATATCAGTGGAACAGGTATTGATGAGTCCGAGAATGTAACTTTACAGTTGCCCTCCATTACAGTAAATTAATTACTTCTCCAAAGTACTATGAGTTGTGTCTGTGTTAACGTATCAGTATCTTATATGGTAACCTGGGTAAGGTAGAATCGAACGGTTAAGTTAAGTGAATTATAGAAAATATTTCGACAATCCCAATGTTCTGTGATTGGTAATTCTGTGCACCGTTCCGGTCCCTTAGTCGGTATACTGATAAATATAATCTGCAACACATACTATTTCTTAAAGGTAAAACGCACGAATTAGCTACGGAAAAGGACTTAAAGTCTTAAATTTTAGACATAAATTTTACTTTAAAAGTATAGAATAATTACTCTACTATTTCACTGTACTAATGAAAACTGCGCTTCAGAATTAAGTACGTAAACGACATTAAGTCAAATCTTTTCCATAATTTAATATCAAAGCCTGTAATTTTCCTGTAATTTAATACTATTATCTACGCAATTGCTTCCTCTGTTACTCGGATGGAGTTATCAGCAATATCAGGCCCGTTATGTGCTCTTGATCAAGTCACTTACGTAGTAAGTTATAACTCAAGTAGGTTAGTTAGCGTCTTGGTTAACTTACGAGCAATTTGCGGAGAGTGTTTGAATTATGATGGCTATTTACTTTGATCGAAGTATGGTATTTACAGTAGTCTTGTAGGTTAGGATTTTCATTATTTAGATCATAAGATTGAAGGATTACGGATAGTCATAAATAAGTACTCGTAGTAATTGAAGTAGGAATTGATTAATTACACTTGTGAGAAGAAATTATCGCTGACTTTAATTATTCTACTTCTTCTTCTTCTTCATCGAGTGGACGGTCAACCTGACCGATCCTGGTGTCAGAGTTATTAAGCCGCCAAAGGCCTCTGACATGGCTCATGTAACGACTACTATCCGTAGAAAGTAACCGGGACCGACGGCTTAACGTGCCCTCCGAAGCACGGGGGATATTATTCTACTACGATATTCTTAATGAACCTAGTACTTATATTCAGATATACATTACGAAGGTTCAATTCAAATACCCGTACTCAGAGACGGCAAAAGCTTCCTGAGTGATATTGACATATAATGTATAAAAAACTACGTCAATTAGTTAATTGTAGATTTAATGGACGTCTCTGAGTAAGGCAGTATGCATCCTTCATACGAAAAAGTGAATCATTTACACATTAAAAAACCAATGTGTTTAGGAAGGCGATAGAAGGTCTTCACAAAGATTACTATTAAAATTCTGGAGGCATCCAAATAAAGGGAGGAAGTTCCATTTCCTTGATGGCTGTAGTACTACAAGTATAACAAGGACCGTCATTTAGGAGTTAACTGCTTATATTATGTACTAGTAATGTCGCGCGGTTTTAACTCCGATATATGGGAATTTTAGGATGAAAAATGGCCTTTATCTTTCCACTGAAATCCATTACAGAATGAATTATTCGCATCGGACTGGTATTTCCTGGTTTCCCCTTTATTTATTGAACATTGAAAGGTACTTAACTGTCTTCATTAAGAATATAATAAAATTGTGTAACAAATGAGTAAAAGTAACAAGTCATCGATGTGACTGTGCAGAAATGAAGGTTCAGATGAAAGGAAGTTTAGAAAACTATTTTGGGTTCTATCTTGCTGAGATGTTTTAAAATCTATACTAATATAATAAAACTGAAGTTTGAAAAACAATCTGAAGAGTTTCTTTGTTTGGATGCGCGAATCACAGAAACTACTAATTCATTTTGTATAATTCTTTTTGTAATAGATAGCCACATTCAACGGGAAGGTTATAGGCTATTTATTTATTTTTTTATTCCTACGCGAACGGGCACAACGCTGGTAAACCCACGGGGTGCTGCTAGTAATTAACAAATATAAATTATCTATTGTGAACTAACCTCAGCATGTGTCCAGGCAGCCAAAGCCTTCGGGGGTGTGTCAGGGGCCACGGCGCCCAGCCGGCCTCGCTTCCTCGCCTCCTGCAGAATAGGAACCTTGGAGTTCTTGTCTCCAGAAGACAGGATCACCTCGCGTTCTATCTGTAAATGTAATGATGATTCAGTATGGTACTTTACTGTTATTTACAATGGGATTGGTCAAATAATTGTGTTTGTATGTCCGGGCTAACCTCAGGAATTACTCGTTCGATTCGAGTAATTATTTTTGTAATGGATAACCATATTCAACGGAAAGGTTAGGTTCAACGAAAGGAATAGCCTGTAACGATTTTGTACTCCAAATGGTTGTACTACGAAACAGTTACATTTTAAAGAATGCCCAAAGTACAGATGCAATCAGAACATTGTTCTCACAGATGTGTATCTTAAAACAATTAAAAGATAACGCAACCAGGTACGAAGGTTTTACAACTACAAAAATAAACGTATAAAACCGAGCTTTTTCTATGTTTGTTAAGTAAAGTGTTGTTTCTCTACTACCATCGCACCCACAAACAACAATTAACAAATTGACGTAATTTTTTACACATTACAATTCACAAATCACCCATTAACTAATAATGGGATAAATAATCATTTGACTAGATTTGGACTGGAATACTTTTCTTACGGACATTGTTTTCATCACGAAGTCATCATGAAGTACTTACTGCGTAGGGATATTTCGTGGTTTTTTTAATTAAAAATTAAGAATCCCTTTGAGGTAAGTTAAAATGGGACTATCACTATTTTACACATAAATAAAACCACTGGTTTCTTAAGTTTAAACGAACACTACTCATTTTGAATTGACACTACGTTTACGGATACACTTCGCTTTTATTTTACATTTTTTATCTGACGTTTGATCTTCTATGACCACGGTTCCTCTTAAGGGGCCGAAATGTCAGATAAAAATGTAAAAAAAGCGAAGAGTATCCGTAAACGTAGTGTCAATTCTAAATAAAACCAGCTTAACAGCTTACAATCGGCCACACACGATATCGCGATATCGAAGCTATAACCAACTGAACAATGATACTTTCACTAGATCTCTAGTTACTCCATGAAAACGTAAAAACGCAGAGAAATCTCTATCTATAGGAACCTATAACTCGCGTGATTGGATGTTGTTATGTTATGCGTAATATTTATGGTACCTGCGTTATGTAATTATGTTTTGATTGGAATAGTCGTTTTTAACCGACTTCAAAAAGTTAAATTATGTATTTGACCTGTATGAATATAGCGACTGCTGTGCAAGTGAGAGTCATGTTTAATAGTAATTTGCAAGTTAAAATTATGTGCTTCATCCTGTAATTGAACCCATGAGTTGTATGTCTTATTTTACTTTTAAAATATGTTGATTAGACTAGAGTCACAGTGGGGTAATACTTTTAAAAGATACGGAGTCTTCTTCATCGAGTGGATGGTCAACCTGACCAATCCGAGTGTCATAGTTATTGAGCCGCCAAAGGCCTCTGACATGGCTCATGTAATGACTACTATCCGTAGAAAGTAACCGGGACCGACGGCTTAACGTGCCAAAGATAAGGAGTTATATTGTATACGAATATATCAAACTTTTTGCGTAAAGCAATAAACAACAAATTCAGAATTGCAAATGATTAGAAAACAGATAATTTACACAATATTGAAATAAAGGAAACTTTGCAAAAACAGTTATTAAATTTGAGATATATTATACTCTATTAAAAAACATAATCCGTTTTACATCAGAACAGAATCGGCTATAAATAAGAACCGAACGACTTTATTTTACAACTTTGTTCCGGTTTATCGAACAATTTATCTTACAAACAAACTTTCATAGAAAAGGATTATGTAAAGTTATTACTATAGATTATGTCACTAGATACCTACAATCTGTTACTAGTTCATAACTTTGTAATAAATTGGTGAATGTCAGCGGAGCAGATTGCTAATCTATAGATATCTAATTAACGAAAAATATATTCTAAATCTATTAATATAATGAGGTGAAGTTTCTAATGTTGTTTATTTGTAAGGGTTAATATCAGAAACTACTGATCCGATTTGAATAATTATTTTTGTAAAGGATGGCCACATTCAACGGAAAGGTTATAGGCTATTTTTTATCCCGAAATTCCTATGAGAACGGGCACAACGCGGGTAAAACCGCAGGGCACTGCTGGTGGTTAAATAACGCAAGTACTTACTCATTTTTATATAAATAAAGATAACATCTCATACTTATTGAAAAGAATTTTGTTTTTTAAAGAATATTTTTCTTGTTTACTAAAAATATTTACTTTAAAAAAGTCGATCATTTTCCTCCTACATTTGCATTTAAAGTATTTTAAAACTTTCGCGATTTATGCGCACGATTTAGGTAAGTTCAAATACATATTATAAATGCGAAAGTTTGTGAGGATAGATGTTGTTTGATACTCTTTCACGTAAAAACTACTGGACAAATACGGATGAAATTTTACAGTAATATAAGTTATACATCAGAATAACACATGGGATACTTTTTATCCCAAAAATCCCACGGGAACAGGTACAACGTGACACCGCGGTAACACAGCGGGGCGCGGTTAGTTAGCCTTACAAATGTGTGAATATGTGTTATTTAACTTTTAGCCACATCTTGGCTTATTGTTAATGGACGCTTATTGTTAATGGTTACTTTAGAATGTGTTAAATAAAACTTTTATCTTCATACAGTGATGTAAGAGGAAAGTGAGCACGATGATGTTGCATTTTTGGGGATTTTCTTTAAACAAATCGTATGGAAAATAGAAAGCGGTGTAAATAGAGTGATTTGCTTTTAGTGGTTACTAGCTGTGCACAGCGGCTTCACCCGCAACGCACACGTTCTTGTAGGAATTTTGAGAATTTTATTATCCTTTTTTAACAATTACTGCAATGTTAATGTTAAATGTAGTTACATGTTTATGTCATGTAAATATATGTGTGTGTGTATACTTACAGGAAACTTGGCGGAGTGTGTGTGTAGGGCGGACGACTGCGCGGGCGCGCCGGGCAGCGCCGCCTCGGGGGCGGGCGGCATTCTGTAGGGCGGGACGCCGTCCACGCCACCTGGAACCGTTGAGGATGATGTTAGGTCAAGATGGAATATTTTGATTTGGTGGAGATCAGGTTTGATATTTATGATTCAAATTATGTCACCTAGACGAAGTATTGTGGGTAGGCAGATAGAAGGAATCTTCACTGAATTTATAATGTTCTTCAAAGAAAAGTTTTGTTATAATGAAGTATTGCTGGTTGTGGATAAGGCATAGTTCAGATTGAGAGGGTTTATACACTGCGAGAGTGCGAGTTATATAGAACTCGCGTTGGATTGAACTTGCCGAGTCACACAAGTTTAGTTTAGATTTTTTTGAATTTGAGAATTCGCTAAATATAAGCAGTACCTAGCTATTTGAACACTAAAACATACCCAAATTACCAAAAACACGTTCAACTATACTGTAACCAAACATTTACATTGGGATTCAATGAAAAAAGACTCTCCTTACAAAAGACATCAACGCGCTACCTCAGTTTGGCACGAATCGTATTGTAATGTTTTGTATGTGTTCGGGCGTATTTCTGATTAAGCCTGTGGGCAAGCCGCCAGTTGAAGTGTTCATTAGAAAGAAAATGAGCGAGTAATGTGTCTCATGTTGCATTGAACTCGCTTGACCATAGATTGTAAACTCACTCAATCTAAACGACAAATAAGGGCGTAAAAATAAGTACAGTCAGCTGCAAAACTATGTATACACTTTCAATATTAAAGCTTAATTTAATTCTACTATTTCTGTATCTACACTATTTCATTCGTTTGTATACTCCGTTATTTTCTTGTTGGGATATCAAACTATGTAAAAAAGTGATTATGATTTTTAAGAATTAAATATATGCATGAAGTCAAAAAGTCTAATCTGTATATATATTGGTGCATCCGACTGTACACATATAGCTTAAAATAACAGCTTAATAGTTTACAAATATCACCACGTTAAAGTATAATCCGTGGTCAACGCACTACAAACGAGCTAATAAAAGACATAGACAACGGAAGAAGTATAATTTACTATCTTTACCAAGTTCCCTGTTTCACCCGACTGCGCACAATAATACGAGTAGTGAGTACAAACACTTCCCATGGTTCTCAGGTACAATTGTCTCATACTTTCTCGCTAATATCTTCATTAATGTCATTGGTTTTGCGAAATCCGTAATAAAATTGATCAATAAAAACTCGGGTTTATTAGCGATTTCGATTTTATTTAAAGTTGTGTTAATTGGTGAGAACGTTACCTAATACCACTTTTTAATTAATACTTAAGATAATAATGAAAAAAGGGCATATTTTGAAAAACCCTTACAATATCACAATAGACGTTATTTAAAATATTAGTTGTAATAAGACTGTTGATTTAAGTATACTTAGTAAGTACAGCTCAGTATAAAAATATGAATGTCCAAATTGTCTGTATAAACAGAAATAATAAGGATAGTTGGGTCACCTTTTAATTTATGAGAGCAAAACCGTAGGGCGCTAATAGTCATTCACAGAAAACTTGTTAAAAGACTAACTAATTATGTTGTACAGATAAACATTTAATTAAGCTTCAATTAAAAGTGGTTTCGACTTTAAATTAATGGCAGTTTTAATAGGTTTAAGGGTTTGGTTGGAGGCTATAAAATAAACAGACAAAATGTCGAATGAATCCCATTAAGGATTTACGAGTGAATAATAAACATGATTACATACTCTCGCCGATCCTATTCACCTCAGTTCTCCAGGAAGTATTTAAGACGCTTTCTGTGGCTTGGGCAACAAAGGGAATAGTTGTCAATGGCGAACATCTTACAAATTTACGTTTCGCCGATGATATCGCAATATTTGCCTCTACACCACACGAACTTCAGGAGATGCTACAAGAATTGAGCACGGCATGTCTTGAGGTTGGACTCCAAATGAATCGGTCAAAGACAAAACTCATGTCAAACAGCACGAAACGTAGGGTCGAGGTAGACGGGCAGGCGATACAATATGTTGACGAGTATATTTACTTGGGCCAGTTAGCTAGCTTCGAAAACAGGCAAGACAAAGAGATCGGTCGCAGGATCGACAACGCCTGGAAGAGCTACTGGTCCATGAAGACGCACATGAAGGGTGACCTTCCTCTGTCACTTAAGCGTAAACTCGTCGACATGTGTATCCTGCCCGTCCTAACCTACGGTGCCCAGACATGGTCTTTGACGGAGTCACAGAAGTCCAAGCTCAAGATTTGCCAGAGGGCGATGGAACGCAGCATGCTCGGATTAAAGCGCGTTGACCGAGTACGCAACACCACGCTGCGTTCCACCACCGGTATTGCAGACGTCGGCGACAAGACCGCCCGGCTAAAGTGGGAGTGGGCGGGCCACGTGAGTCGGATGAACCCGGAAAAGTGGGCCCACATCACATCTCAGTGGGTCCCCGAAGGCGGGCGACGTCGAGGTCGACCGAGGAAGCGTTGGCGGGACGATCTCATCGCCTTTAACAGCGATTGGTGGGTGCTCGCAAAGGACAGGGAGGGTTGGCGATGTTTGGGGGAGACCTTTGCCCAGCAGTGGGACAATATAGGTTAATAAAAAAAAAAAAAAAAAAAAACATACTCAAAACAAATATCAAATCACTTACTTATCCAATGACATTTGACCACTTCCATGTTCTCTGATGGAAATCAGACAAAAAACGATTAATCACAAAACCAAATCACATATTGAAACTTCAAAAGTCATTTCATATAACAAAAACTTTTTTATCACTTACGTAACACATAACATCGCATTACTTCCATATTCAAAAAAGGAATAATAACATTTAAAAAGCAAAAACAAAATAGAGTAAAGTTAAAACATAACAGAAAAAAAATCACAACATTTAATTTCCGAACACACTTCCGCTCAGCACTTTCTCAAATACAGAATACGAATATTCGACAATTTTCGATCGGAAGTCTTAACAAAATCACGGCTCGTATAATATTGAATAACTTTCTGATGAAACCTCGTGAACTCTCTTTGATTTGTGGTAGTAGAAACAGGTTTCTGTCATCTATTTCGGCAAGTCAGCTGTTATGTGAATATTACTTTTCAACGGTATTATTTGTATACTCTAACTAATATGTTTGGTACTTATTTATACTCGAAGTTATGTGCGAAAGTTCAAAGACCGTTTTGTCTATTAAAGGTCTTTTGTCAGCTTTACATCAAACGGTTACCTTCTATAAGTTAAATAAGTTTTATGTTAGTGGCAAACTATTGAAGTGTTTTATGAACAAATAACTATGTCATGTCTTTCATCTGAAACAAATAGGGGTCCAATTCTGCTGTATCAATAATGATAATGTGTTCTTTGAGTTTTAGCAGAATCGACCACCAAACACCATCGTGATCATTGGTTAGAAGTGCCATCTATCAGCAAGGAAAATAATGTTATGGTAACTCAATAAGAGGTCTCATCAAGCAATTATTATTCCCCCATTCAGACCAACACACATTTTCTTTTCATAGAGAAAACATACTGTCAACTAACTACAGGGAATATATGAACAGTCAACTACAAAAGTTGATGAACACGTTCAATATTACGATACATTTGAACACTCAAAGTGTCGTGACAAGGTGAACATAATCTTATCTAATTTGCAAAAACACCCCCATTTTTCATAAGTAAGACCATGAATTGAGGTGTTTATAATTTTGGACTTTCGTTGTTGACTGTACATGGAAACTTACAGTTACATTCCCATACCGCAAGGAAACAAAGCTCGGTTGTTCCTTAAACGAAGGCAATCTCCCACGAAATCTATGGGAACCTCCGACCATATCCTGGATTACTCCCAGAGGTATAGTTACAAATTGTTTTCACACCTCAAAATCGGAACATTACCAATTTATGGCTTCGCTGTGGTTACGAAACATGTTGGCTCATTGTTTTACAAGAGTCTTTTGTTAAAGTTGTGTTAAAAGGAGAGCCTTTTTCAAGTGAATATTTTTCTTTGCACCAAGTCAAAATCCATATTAAAAAAATATATAAAAAAGTAATGTTACTTACACCGCTTATAACTGAATATTGGCTGGATCGATTTTTATGATATTTATTTTATTCGATTTATCTTCGCCCGGAATAGAATAATAGGTAAAATAACTAAATTATTGAGGAGAACGGGTACACTGCGGGTGAAGCCGCGGGCCATAGCTAGTAACGGATATAATTTTAGTGATAGTTGTTACTCTGCTTGTGTAAATTAAGCTCTTTATTAAGGTTTTAAAGATCATATTTGTTTATCTATTGTGACTGTAATATGGGTTATTAAAGACCATATTTATCTAGCTATTATCATTGATATCATTAAGTACTTTGTAAAGTTCATCAGTTGCTAAAACCAAGATAATCCTATTTATTTCATGTTATATGTAAGTAGTTCATTTGACTTTCAATCACTTTCGATCTTTACTACCATACAATTATTTACTCACTCATTTAAATAAGTTATAATATATTCAAATTCAATATCGAGAAAGGTTTGATCCAGTTTACGTCTAGTTAAGACCGTTATTATACAATATAAATTAAACTTATCATAATTTTATGTAAATTTTGATCTATTGTGACATGTACACGTCGATACTTTATCATATCTAATTGATCAAAATTCAGAACTAGCAGTTAAATTAATAAATAACTAGAAACGGAAGCTTAAATATAAGATATTACATAACGAATGAAACATTGCATAAATATCGAGGAACAATGGGAAAAGAACTTTGCCGCTGTTTCCGAACGAATTAAAAACAAAACAATAAAGGCGGGAAAAATGACAGGTGATCGGATCGCAGTTTGTAATTAGAACGTCTTTAATTAAAAAATAATTGACTTTAAAAAGTATTGTCTGTTGTATTGTTACAACATTGCCGAAATAAAAAGAGATTATAATCACGGCTATGTAGCAATAATCAGATAACAGCAGGAAAATCTAAAATCCTTCATCTTTACCACGAAATACTTATAAACTCATTTTAAACAAGAATTCCTTAAACCTCCTAGCGTATTTACTAAGGTCAGGTAACTTTACACATTTTGCCAAACGAAAATAAACCTATCGCTTAAGTGTCAAAGTTTATATTCCATCAGCGAGATATAAAATTAGGGTGGGATCTAATGAGGCAGGTGCGTTCAACCTGTTAAGTTTTTTTTAAGAACAGACGTTGTTTTTTAAATGTAGAACATATTGTAAAGTTTGGTTTAGCCTAGACAGTTTGAAAGTTGTTGTTAGACGACTAACCTGTTTATAATCACAGTATTAGTCAAAGATTGATTATAGTATGGAATTATATTAATTAGGATTACGTAAATTGAAAGTGGGACGGTTGCTCTGATGATAATTGGCCTGACTTATGGATTAGTGGGTCGTTATGTCTGTCTTGAGAACATTTTATTTAAATTAAGCTTTACCTGTATTGTCTTTGAGAGAAAACTGAATTTATTACAAAAAGTAAGTAAAGAAAGTTTTAAAATAATTGAATATAGTGAAATACAGGTGAAACTGACAGACACTATTGTCAACTAGTATCAACTATAATATCTATGAAATATAGGTACCTACCACGGTAACTATATGAATCAAATCACTTGGTCACACTTAAAAAATACAAAAAGTCTATTCATTTCAACTGAGGCCTTGAGCGGAGTGTCACCGCTCTACTTGTCAAATTTGACAACTGTCAAACGTCATGTCCCATTGTTTGGCACACCTTGACATATCTGACACATAATGAGAGGAAGCCAGATTGTTGATTGATTTATTTATTGTCTTTGATACGGGCTATGGTTTTTATATCGATTTGATGTGGTTTATTAGCCGTATCTTGGCAGATCAAAAATTGAATCTATCATTTAAAATACATATACTATTAAGTACATACCTATATCTTGTTTGTAATATTTAAAAAAAAAACTGTCATTATAAAACACAATTAATTAAATAAATAGTAGGTTGGTAAGTTGACTGTATTCTCAAAATAAAAAAAATCAAAAATTCAAAATATGTAATAAAATTAATTAAAAAATCTTTTGCTCTTTCCAAACCAAAAAATTCAAACCATTTTTTTATTTAAAATAAATACAATAATCAAAATCCCCACTAGAATTATTATTATTTTTGACTACCTAGTTTACTCAAATCCTAGCATACATTTGCAAGCTATCAAAAAATCAAAAGTCATCCATCACCTATAAATTAGGCACCCTATTTAAATTCTAGACCAGTATAAGCTCAGCCAAATAGCACTATAAGTTAGAACCAGGAAACACTACAGTATGCAACTCTCGTAGCGGTCTCAGATAATGTAACAGTTATATTATTTGAACCGGACTTTTTGGTACTACAAAAACAAGTGCGATGATCGACAAGTTGTTAACCGGGTTAGTACTGTCGGGGCAGTTGTGGTTAGCCGTAATAAGGTTGTCATTTCGCTTTTGAAGTGGCAAAAGCAAAATATAAATTTTATAAATTTACTACGATAAATATAGTAGTTTAAAGGTGGATTGATAATAATAGAGATTGATAATCTGTGAAATATGATTGTGAATAGAAAGTAAATACATATTGTATTGTTATGAAGCCGCATTAATTTTCAATGTATTTAAAATAAACTAAGAATAGTCGTCAATAACACATTCAAATCAATATACTACTTCTTCATATAGAACTAATGTGAGTGTATGAACTCATCTACTAACGCCATCTATCACCAAGTCCAAGTATTACGTGGTCACAGTACATACACTTTTTTTCTCTGACTGTACCTAAAGCTTTCAAGCGCCCGGCTTTTGCAATGTACCAAAGTAAACATTATTTTGTTTACTTTTTGTGGCTTCTAATCTTTTTTATGATTTTTATGATTTAACCACTTGAGTTATAGAATGGAGGAGCCATGTTAAATTAAACTTTCTTTTTATCTTGCTGTTATATTAGATTTTGATTAAGTGTATTTATAGATAAACTAGCAGTACCCCGCGGTTTTACCCGCGTTATGCCTTTTCCTGAAGGAATTTCGGGATTTTTTATACATATAAACCTTCCTCTTAAATCACTCTATCTATTGAAAAAAACAAGAATCCGTTGCGTAGTTTAAAAGATCTAAGCATATATAAGGATAGACAGACAGCGGAAAGCGACTTTATTTTATACTATGTAGTGATAAGTTATGTTAATAATATATAATCTTGATTCAATAAAAGTGATCTAATAATATTGATAATAAACAGTTTTATTTATTCTCAGACATATGAAAGTAAATATTAATTTATTCAAAGGAGACTTTCAATGCAAGATATCTAAAAAATATTAAATGTCGAAATCTTGTTGCACTTTGGAAAGTTAGGCTTATAAGCTTAATTCAATATCTTACTTTATTCATCTTTGAAACTCTCAAAACAGACTTTGTCTAGATTTTAGTTCAAATATCAGAGAAAAAGGAACGTAAATCTAAAAATACTTGGACAAGTCTCGTTATGTCTTCAGAATATCATATAAGCCTAGTAATATAAAGCAAGGACACATACCGAGCGCTCCGCGGTGTACAATGAACCACTCGGTCGAAACAAACCGTTATCAAAACATCCAACTCATGATAACATGCACTTTTAACTCAAAAACACTAAAAAACTGACTTAAAAATATCTCTAACACACTTATTAGTTCTCAAGACAACATGGAGGTTGTACAAGTTTTAAAATAAGAATGTGAGACATTCACCTCTTGTGGGAGTTAAACGCGTACTGGCCGGCACGCCGCAAGAACCCGTTTCATAGAAAAAAGCGGTTCTTCCCGATGTCTCTGGGTTGACTCCGACTCTATGACTCGCTGAGCTCACCAGCTTCTCTGGAACTAGCTGAGCATCGCTGTTGATATTCGGATTTTGGTGCCGAATAGGTATTCTGCCGTAAATAGGCTTGTTTTTCTGTGTTGTTTCGACTATACGGGGTTCGATTTGGGAGTTCGCGAACGCGTTTACTTTCAATATCTCGTTTGCTTGTTGAAGCAACCTTCTTTGTATGTTTTCGATTTCCCCTTTCGGCACCTTTGTGTTCTCTGACAGTTCGGCGATTAATTGGTTCACGCTGAATTCGGCCATCTTGGCGGATTCGTTCTTTCGTTCTATTTTGTTGATCCTCACTTTCATCTCTTTAAATGGGGGAGTTACGACTATTCTCGGTATATTATTCTTAACAAAGGTATCTCTTTTAATTCGTTTTACCTTCCTCACTATTCTGCTTGCCATCACTCTTTGTGTTAATTTTATGTGCACTTATTTTGGACATTTTGCTGTGTTCATTACTGGGTGTTAATTTACTTTTTAATGGGTGTTTTATGTATCTTATTCTATAGTTGTGTTGAAGCTTTCGATTAACAATTCTTTTGAACTTTTACGAGGTAACATAGTATAAATGAAGTCATTGTGTGATCTAAATGAATATCGTAAATGCAAAAACAGCTCTCGTCTTTTTGACTTTTAAACTGCGGAATATTATTCTTGAATGTTATTAAAATAAACAAGGGTAAAACCACTGGCCCTTGCTATAGGTATATAAAGAGTTCATTTGCAAAAAGCGTTTATCTCTAAAACTAAACTCCGGATTTGAAAAATAGTTTTGTATATTGAGTACTATTTACATTCTTTAACGTAAGGACTGGATTCTTGTCGATGGAGTTTTTCCTTTTTTCTCTATATTCAACCATTCTACCATTCTCTTTACCTGTCGTATATTACATATATCATGGTACTCACATTCAAGAAGGTTATAGGTATAAAATATAAGCTACTTTTTACCCTGAAATAGTCACAAAAACGGATACAGAACGAGTAAAACCGCGGTAACAACTAGTATGCATAAAACCTGCGTAGGGAGACCATAAAATTGTCCAAATTCGTTCGAGATGACGACATACGACACACATACAGACAGTATGTCTCTACTTATCTTTGAAGATAATCGTTGAATAAAGGTAGTATTATTTATGTGATATTATAAATGAATGTTGTCACTGGACATTGTTATTAGCTTTGTATTGAATAAGATATAGAAGATATTGAATAAGAATTTGCAGCGCCCCGCGGTTTTACCCGCTTTGTGCCCGTTCCCGTCGGAATTTCGGGAATTTTTATACATATAAACCTTCCTCTTGAATCACTCTATCTATTTTTAAAAAACCGCGTCAAAATCCGTGCAGTAGTATTTGAGTTTATCGCGAACAGGCAGACAGACGCGGCCGGGGACTTTGTTTTATAATATTTATAAGCTGTCTCTGGGTTGGTTAGTGGGTAGCTTACAAAGTGGCTAGTAGCTAGTAAACTCGCAAATTTAATTGAGGTTTCAAAATGAATAAGTATGCAATTTCCTACTGTAACTGCTGAGGAAAAGCTCTCATCTCTCTGAAGATATCAATACTGTGAGGATAAATCGTAATCATTTGCCTAATTGAGCCTGCAAACTATGGATGTTCATCCCTTAAATATAATAGGTAAAGTAAAGTATTAGCCTATAATGTCCCACTGCTGGGCACAGGCTTCTCATCTCACTGATGATATCAGTACAGTGAGGAGGTAGGAAATATAATAGGTACCTACATAATATTGTGTACCACATAAAAGTGAAAATTTTAAATAAAGTCACAAAGATTTCGTTCCTTTTCTTTCAAGTTCTTCAAGTACTTATTTAAACTTTCCCATTTCAAGAAAGCTTATCACCACTTATTTCCTAAGAAGTACTTTTGTTTTCTACTCCAATAGCAGCTATTTGCACAACTTTTGAGACCTATGTTTCAATTCCTAGATAAGCCCACTATGTAAATATCAGAACCATAATTTATGTCGTGTCGGTTCAATAAATTTTAGGTTCAGACTTTCTCTTGTACTGAGTCTAGAATAGGGTTAACAATAGCCAGGTGGGTGCCAAAATACAAATACTATTTCGATTTATTGGCCAACTATTTGACTAATATGGGAAGGTGTTTTAGGGCCGACACTGCGTTAAGCGTACGCCGCGGTTTTATATAAAAGTGAACCGTCGCGGGCGCCCGTGCGCACGCCGCGTGCGCCCGCCGCGTGTGGTTTCATACAAAAGTGAATCGTCGCGTTCGCCCGTCGCGTGCGGTGTCATACATAAGTGAACCGTCGCGGGCGCCCATCGCGTGCGGTGGCATACAAAAGTGAACCGCAGTGTTGGTTGCAGTCTTTTATGTTACTTTGCACCTTTTGATTCTTAATGCTTTAAAGTTATTTGTGTACATGTCATATCTTTAATTAGATACTAGAATCATTGAATTTATTCTGGTATTAAATTCCTTATATCTTCAGTGAGATGAGACGCCTTTGCCCAGTTGAACATTACAGGGTAATACATTTTTTACTGTTTTAAAATAACATAAGAACTTTTTGATGAATTTTGGCATAGATATTAAAGATGGATAGTCCATGTCATAGAAACTTTTCATCCCGAAATACCATCGGGAACAGGAACGCTACGGGAGAAACCGTGGGTAGTCACTGAACTCTAGAATTAAGCACATTTGAAACATAATTGAGCTTTTCCTTAAATTACTCCGCACAATACAATACGAGGCAGATGTTCGCGAAATAATAAAAAGAAATTATGATTGACGATTTCCTTTGATTTTGCAATATAAAAATATATATTTTGAATTACAATAAGATTGGAATAAGACTCAATATTGTTTGTGTAAAATGGTGATATATTGGTGGCTTGAATTTAAGATTGCTTATAGATAGTAATATGTATTCATTGAGTTGGCCGAGTTGAGGTTTGTCTTATTCCATACTAGCAGCGCCCCGCGGTTTTACCCGCGTTGTGCTCGTTCCCGTGGGAATTTCGGGATTTTTTTTACATAAAAACCTTCCTCTTGAATCACTCTACCTATTACAAAAAACCGCATCAAAATCCGTTGCGTAATTTTAAAGATTTAAGCATACAGACAAACAGACAAACAAACAAACAAATAGCGACTTTGTTTTATACTGTAGTGATAAAAGTTTTAAATTTTTTTGTTCTTATAATGTACTCCTAGATCCTTTGTGAAATCCCCTTTTTAGTATTCCTCGTAGTTTAATACTTTGGTCATTCAAGCTTGTAATAATTGTCTTTAAGATATCTGTTATACAATATTAGACCTTACGAACATTTTACATAAGGTAGCATAGACCTTCCTACATTGCTCTAAGAACTCAAATCCGTCAAATAGTGGGTTATGAATTCGCGAACATACAGACAGACAGATGAAGTAGGAACTATTTTATTCTATGTAAAATTAAAGAAATATCGAGAAAGCCAAGCAAAACTATCCAGTTATGTTAATAACATTGTTTATTAAGTGGAACTTACGTCTAACAGTGGTTGTTCAAGCTATCTATTGTTTAGTATTCATCGGTAATTAACCAGTCCAAGGTACTGTAAGACACTATTGTTTGGGGCGAACCGACCGTGGATCCGATGAAGATAGAGGTATCTTGGAGTGTGCCGTTTTGTATGGTTTCGAGGATACTGGTTTCATAGTTTTGAGTGAACACTACTCATTTTTAGTTGAAACTACGTCTTCTGTAACCACGGTTCGTGTTAAGGCGCCGAAACGTCGAATAAAAATCACTACATAGTATAAAATAAAGTCGTCTCTGTTTCGTGTCTGTTTGTCTGTTTGTCTGTATGCTTAAATCTTTAAAATTACGCAACGGATTTTAATGCGGTTTTTTTGTAATAGGTAGAGTGATTCAAGAGGAAGGTTTTTATGTAAAAAATTTCCCGAAATTCCCACGGGAACGGGCACAACGCGGGTAAAACCGCGGGGCGCTGCTAGTGTAGAATAAAATCGAAGTGTAACCGTAAATGTAGTTACAATTCTAAATGGTTTTGGGGAGTTTCAAATGGGCAGTAGTAGTTTTATTTTCATTAGAATTCGGCGGGTTACAGCTGGTTACTAGCTCAATGTTAATAGTAGTGCTTAAGAGTATTGAGCACCTTCACTATTGAACAGAGCAATACAGTAAAAAATTGTAAAACTGAAATTTTGCCTATAACATAATATTAGGTGTGTACTAACCTACTCGAACTTAACTTTTTTGTTATAACAAAGACTCATTAGAAAGTATTTCGATATAAAACTCTATCTAATTTAAATTGTAAAAGCTATACCTGAATATTCAATTAGGCACAATGAAAGATCACATCGTTACGAGTTAATGACTTAACTTACACGGATTAAAGTATTGGGTAATGCAAAGATCAAGTGAATAACTAAATTACGACACCGAAAGCTTCATACAACAAAGAAATGAGGTCGAAACCTCAATGCTTCAAACCTCAAATGCTTTGACAAAATAATTCGATTATTTGAATAATGAACAAATAATTAGATGGTCAGAAGCACACCATGACTTTAACAACCGTTACTTTCGAACGAATTAATTTAATTCGTTTTGTTCACATAAAAATTAATGACAAATTAATGTAAATTCGAAAATATTTGAAAATAACAAACACATTTTTGTCACTATAATCACAACACAACACTTTAACTAAAAAATTGGAACGCGCTTTAATTCAAATTTGGAATTTGATTTATTCTTAATTTAATTGTTTATTTTTAAATCGTTCTTGTTTCAAATTAGATTGAATTTAGAATCGATATTGTTCGTTGTTTTTAGAATCGATATATATTTTTGTTAGTTTTTTTATATCAAAATGTGATCCAATTGTATCGCACCGCCAATAGATCACACGGTCGCAAGCGCAAGTTTCGTACTGAATGCGGTATCTTGTATTGGGGGTCGAGATTCGCTTCTGTGGCCACAAAGTGACGTAGACATGAGAAAAATCAGACACGGCCATTATAATTGTTTGAACAAACAATCGTGGCTAATGGTTTTGTACTGTTATTGTTAAAGTCATTCACGTTTTTGGCAAATGCCTTATTTGTTGTGTAATGTGTTAGGACAACAGTACATGGTGTGTGAATAATTTGGTATTGTTTATTAGTGGCTCGGGTAAATTACGGAATTTTCTCTCTCTCTGAGGATTTTTTCCTTTCTTCTTTCTTCACTTTCGTAGTATATTTTGTCTCTCTCACTCCTTCCTAAAGTTCTTAAAATACTTAGTAACATATTGATAGCCTCCTAAGAACCCATTATTCTCTTTCGACTCGCGCAGTCGGGTAAAAAGAAGGGCCAAGGATAATGCCCGTTTTTTACGCTCATAAAGCAACCCACGCAGTGTCGTAATAGTAAAACTCTGTTTACCCTGTGCCTCCATTAATTATCTTAATTCACATTAGATTCGTAATTTTATTGCGATATCGTGATTTAGATGTCACTAAATCGGTTTAAGTTCGACTTTGTAAATATATGCAATGCTCAGACGCCATTTTGAGTTAGTGCATAAATAAAAGTGACATGTGAGCCATAGCAGAAACTAGATTTATTGCAACACCATATACATTTGAGATGAGGAAATACAGTCATTGGCGGCGATTCTTGTAACGACGAATATTACCTGTACACTTCTTTCCTTTTTCAAATGAGCTTAAATAAAATTTAGGTACGCAAGCTGAGATTCCAATCAAAGATAAGTAGAGGAAAAATATTTAGTGGTATTAAGAGTAGAATGAAATCTTTCTTCTATAGAATTAATTAACTTGGGTTGGAAAATCAGCTTTATTAGTTTATGTTTGAACTCCTTAAAACAAAAAATGGACACATTCCTTCGTCGAACACTTTTCAATTCCTTTTAGGTATACACCAAAGGAAACTCAGTTCAGTATTGTTTTTATTCGTCGTAAGAAGACTCTACGGACTTATGCGCTTAATACTTGTTTTATATGGAGTAAAACATCTCGATCGATACCTTGTGCGAACAAAATGAGACGTGAATATATTGTTAGATTTATTAGATTAGTCTTTTAGTGATTATAAGTATGTTTTTATTAAATGCACTGCTTAACTTAGAAGATGTTTTTATCCGCGTAAAAGCGCAAAAGGGGCAGTATAAGTTGGTTTTTCGGTCTCACTCTCTCTCTCTCTCTGTTTTTCTCTCTTCACACAGAGTCTTCTTTTTGTGTTTAGTTCTTGGTTTGAGTTGATATTTGATATGCCAAAGGATGGGTCCTTTTTTGGACCAAACACTTTCCATTGTGTTCTTTGCAATTTCTTTTTTGAACGACTTCAAGTACCAAAGGAGATTGTCAACTCATCTGCAGGATTTTTGTTTGTTTGTAACCTGATTTCTCCGTCGTTTATGAAGCGATTTAGAAAATTCTAATATGAAATGGTAAGCTTACAGATTGTTCCAGTTCTGAACCGATTACAAAAAAGTTGGTGCTTCTCATAAAAATGTGATTTGAAGTTCGTTTTTCGCTTCGAAAAGTAAACTATTTAACTCTGCCATGTCTCCCCATCTCTACATCTACGTAAGATGGTGGTTTACCGTCTGTCACAGGCGGGTGCCTCCACTAATGTGAGTCGGGCTCCGCTGACCACGGCAGGGCTCTGGCTATTGAACCTGCTAGAAACCTGCCCATTACCAGACATCATACCCTGGAGTTATGGGAACTTTCTAACTTTGAGAAGGGGGATGTTATTGTCTAATTATGGTAGACTAACCGCGCCCCGCGGTGTTACCCGTTTTGTATCGGTTTCCGCGGGAATTTTGGGATAAAATGTATTTCATGTGTTATTCTGATGTACCTATATTACTGTAGAGTTTCATCCAAATCCGTTCAGTAGTTTTTTCGTGAAAGAGTAACAAACAATGTATATCCATACATCCTCTCGAAATTTCGCATTTTTAGAATAACACAATACATTTTATCAAAAAATTGTCGTTGTAACGGGTACACCCCGGGTATCACTAACACCGTGGTTCGCGGCTTGTACTTTATAATCTACAATCTCGTTTAGATTACGGACCATCGTCTTGTGTATCAACAATACGCATTTGTTTTACATTTTCCTTTACGCTACCGTAGCTACAATAGACAATAGGCTATGACAACGACTTAAGACCAGTAAAAGTACAAGTCCTACGCAAATTGTAACTGTCACCACAATAATCACTTTATTATCTGAAAATTACTATAATTTTTAAACTACTATAAAACGTAAATAAAGATGGCTACCTTCAATTCAAAGTACAAGTTATTTCTTTACCACAAACGAGTATAAAATGCGCATAATTTTTATGTTCATTGGTGTGAGACCAAGTTCACGACAGGAATACTATTATTAGAATGTTCTTACCGACTGTGGAAGAAAGGTTTTCACTTTGGCGGTCGGAATCTAACTAGTACATAATTACTATATCGATACTTATAGAAGTCGGAGAAGTTGTTTGACTGAACGCGATATTTCAGAAATTAAAATTCAGATTCGGAAACATATTTTTGTTCATAATTGGTAAATTCAAGGGAAAGGTTTTTTATCCCAAAATTCCTTCGGGAACGAAAAAATCTTGAAAATTTAAAGTGCTTCTGACTTAATCTAGAACTGAGAGAATCATTTCGATTGAAATACCTTCATTATCTATGTTCTATTTGAGTACAGATCCACACTATATGCCCTGAAGACGAACTGAAGATAGAAAGGGATATAATATATTCAAAGAGGTGAGTGTAATAAAGATGGAAAATATAAAAACTCACACGTTCCAGATTTAGAATATAGATTGAGTGTTCTTACATTAAGTTCCTACTACTGATAACATGATTTACTGATTTAATGGGACTTTGTAATAATTTTAATCAATTTCTGAAGGAAAAAGGTTGTTGTTGAACAATATTAACATTATTTGTGCTAAATTCCAATGATACCTATGGATAAAGATCTTGATCGACATAAATAGCTGAGAATTTATGAATTAAGCATTTTAATCATCAATTAAAGACGTCGTGATACGGTCAAAAACATTAAACAGAACAGTTTCAACCTAATTTTAGAAAGACTGTTAGACCAGTATCTTGCATATGTTTTTTTACTCACGAGTACATCGCGAGTCTTCGAGTATGACTATGTAGAGAAAACGGCTATAATGAAAATCGCAAAATGAAATCAAGCTGTGTCGCTTATCTGTCAAACAATTATAGTATTCGACACCTATTCTCATTACCACTAATATGTGGGATCAATTTGATGTACGTGGACCCTAAAAACTTTACAGACATTGTTGAATTGAAGACAATATGACCACCCTTCAAAGTAAAAGTCAAATATGTTTATTCAGCTTTGGCCCCAAAGAGGCCCTTTTTAAATTTGACCAATTAGCAAAAATGGAATTTATCCCAAAAACCCATCAAATCACAGTGTCCCTACTGCAGAAGCGGCACGCTACGCACAGCGAAGCACATCGTGGTGTAACTCATGTTGTAATGCATTACATACGAGAAGTCAGTAACGTACAGGTTACAACTTACATACAACACAATTTAATTCAACTGAAGTGTTGGAAAAACGCCCACAGGCCGTAATCAAAGGAAAAGAAAGAAGAGAGCTGTTATTTAATAGCTTGCTCTAAAATGAGTAAACAGTATTAAGGATATCTTCTTGTCTATGAAAAGCTGAGAAGAACCTACTAGAGACAAGACGTTTAACAGAATTTTTAGTCTGTAACGAGACTGACTTAAAACTTGACTGCATTGAACTAGTCTCGATTGTCAGAACTATAGTCTACAATGAGCCTTATGCATGCATATTACACCTTTTAATTGCACTCAAGTGTAGAAAAACGCCCAAAGGCGTGGTACCGTAATCACAACGAAAAGAAGCGTGATTTTTAATAGCTAGGGTTGTTGTTAATTATTGTGATTACTGTGGTTATGATGCGTTGGGTTGCGTTGTTATGTTATGTATCTTCATAACATAGATTAGTTAGTATATTGTTTCTATCCGTTCAACACATAATCAATAAAATAAAGGTTTATATACGTTTTTATCATCATATTATGTTGAAAGAAGAAATTGCGATTTTTTTAGTTCAATCTTTTTTTGAGCTTATCAAGATATCTTCTTTAGTAACGAGTCTTTCATTAGATGTTTTCTTTAATATCAAATGAAACGGAGAATCTTTTATTCCTTTTAATAAGTAAATAATACGTAAATGGTTGGTGTAAGTGTTGTTCCTAAAATGTTCAAAACTAGCATAACGTCTTTACTTCTGTAACTCGAGTACAGAATCTAGTAAAAATACATTCTGAAATAATATCGTACACTGTATAAATTAATTATACTTTCAAATGTGTTCATATTTGTGTAACGATCTTCATTGACCTTGCCCAAATTACGTGAATTATGAATAAATCAACTTCTTCATAACTTGCTTCAGAAGTAAGTAATAAGTGGATTGTTGAATGGTAATGGAAGACCAACAGTCGTACTCAGAGACATTAAGACTATTATTAAGATTTATAAGAATTACTAGCTGCGCGCCGCGGTATCACCCGCGTTGTACCCGTTCCCGCGGGAATTTCGGGATGAAAAATAGATTTTGTCCAATTCTTAGACCTACCCGATATGCACACAAAATTTCATGAGAATCAGTCGAGCCGTTTCAGAGGAGTTCATTACGCACCCCGTGACACGAGAATTTTATATATTATAAGAAGATTAACTGACGTAGGTACGCCCGTAAATAGAGATGTCAAATGCTTGACTTTTGTAATGTATGAAAAATCACGTCAACTTATAAAGACGTCTCTGAGTGGCAGTGGCCTTATAGGTTACTATTATTGCTTAGGGCTTACACTATATAAAGTTCATCGCTGCTCTTTTGCACATGACCAGCACAGCCTCTTGTGACGTCACCGTATCTCCGTCCTTCATTTTGTAGGACTATATTTTGAAGGGCGTCTGATTGAAATCTGAATCGCACCTGCAGTCTACGGGTGGTTATAACATGGAGATAAAGACTATACAAAATGAATGATAGAAACGTCTTGCGAGTAGAGTGCTGGTTGATAGTGAACAATACTATTCTTTCGTAACCGATTTCAGATACAGCGACTGCGATTTGTTAATGTATAGACTTGATGTGGTGTCATGTGTCTTCATATGACTGTTACCAATTTCAGCGATAGAAGTGCGAGAACAGTGTTAGTCCTCATGTAAACACATGAGGACTCCATTACTAAGATAAGAGATGTAAGATGGCGGCAATATACAATAGAGGGGTTTAAAAAGATATCTTTGGTCTTTTTGAATATGGAGAAAGTTTTATATTGTATTCTTTTCGTCAGTTAATCTAATACTAATCGGTCTTTCAGTGGAAAAATCTATACTAATATTATAAAGCTGAAGAGTTTGTTTTGTTTGTTTGTTTGTTTGTTTGTTTGTTTGTTTGTTTGTTTGTTTGTTTAAACGCGCTAATCTCAGAAACTACTGAACCGATTTGAAAAATTCTTTTTGTAATGGATAGCCACATTCAACGGGAAGGTTATAGGCTACTTTTCATTCCGAAATTCCCACGGGAACGGGAACAACGCGGGTAATACCGCGGGGCGCTGCTAGTCTATACTAATATTATAAAGCTGTAGAGTTTGTTTGTTTGTTTGAACGCGCTAATCTCAAGAACTACTGGTCCGATTCGAAAAATTCTTTTTGTAATGGATAGCCACATTCAACGGAAAGGTTATAGGCTATTTTTCGTCCCGGAATTCTTACGGGAACGGGCATAGCGCGGGTAAAACCGCGGGGCGCTGTCTATTATAAAACATGGTTCAACTAGCACCTTAACCAAACCAATTAATCTTAAAACAAACCACACATTTATAAAATTAACTTGATACCAATTCTAAACTCAGTTTGACCCTCATCAATCAAGCCAAGGTTAGCGGAATATAATTACTGCTTTCAGTCCAACCTTCATACATAACAGTTTTATATATATATTGTTTCAAGTACCTGATGATGTTATCTTAAAATTGTTACTATTGCAATGGTATTTAGTATTTTGATTTATGTGTGTGAAGACAGGTTTAAGATTTCGATTTAACAATTGATACTTATAGTATGAACCCTATTAAGTATTCTGTGGCCTTGACGTAACGAGGAGGGTGCAAGAAAGACATGCGCCTGCGCGGGTGTGTGTGTGTGTGTGTGTGTGTGTTTTGAATATGTTTTCAAAGTATGCGGTCTTTAATCTTTTTTAATAGATCTTTTTTTACTATACTTTTGATACTTTGGTTTTCTATCTACCTCTACATCCAAGCCGCTACGACAGTATTGAAAACAGCTACATGACAGTATTGAAAACCTTACCAATAAACCATTATTAAGTTGTAGGTTAGGGTCTAGACAGACGGACTGCAATTCAACTGCAATCCGACTGCCAAATGGCAGTTCAGATGCAGTTTGAATGCAGTTGGCTCGACTGCAATCAAACTGCACGTCGACGGGCAGTTGGCGTGCAGTTGGAATTCAGTCTGATTGATTGCAGTCGTTGTAACTGCACTCAGACTGCAATCCAACTGCACGCCAACTGCCCGTCGACGTGCAGTTTGATTGCAGTCGAGCCAACTGCATTCAAACTGCATCTGAACTGCCATTTGGCAGTCGGATTGCAGTTGAATTGCAGTCCGTCTGTCTAGACCCTTGGTAGCCAACCCTTGTAGGAGTTTTAGAGAGCCTATAGGCCTCCGACATGGTCTAACGGTTGAAACAACCGGGACCGACAGTTAATTAGACAATGTGAGTTCAATATGTTATATACAGAACAATAAATAACAAAAAATTATACTAATAATAAGTACTTTATTCGATGTTTTTATATTAGTATATAGGTATAAGACTACGTTCATATCTACCTAGGTTTAAGTCCTTGTATATTTTCCCACAACATTCTAGCAATAAGAAAGCGACTATGTAACCCTAAAGGCGTTTCCACACAGGTGCGAGACATCCGTTACAGTTGGTATTTGCAACCCCCGAGCAGATGTGCACTACACCTTGTGTTGATGTAAGCTAGGAAGGGGGAAAGTGAGCTTTTTTAGAAGCTTACGTAAACAAATGAAGTAGGTTGAAGTTAGAAAAATTGCATATTAACTGCAGAAGCTTTAGGGTTTTTCTATTTAACCGTTTTCGGACGTCCAAAATATTTAAAAGTAGCTTTAATGACTCACTGCTGGACAAATACCTCCCATCTTACAGAAGATATCAGTATCAACACGGTTAAAAAGTATACGATTAAAATAGGCACCATGATATGAGGATATTATGAGATTTACTTGTACATTTTGATACAAGCGAAGCAATTAGCGATCCACTTGTCTATAGGTTGACGCGCGTGTTTGAATGACAAAAGAATTTCCGATCGCTGACGATTACGCACCACACTATGGCGGGAGGCAGGACGGCTACAAAAGCTTAAAATTGAAAGAGCGTTTAGGTAGGCAGTTTCAAGTTTGTCAATTAATAGCCGCACCCCACGGTGTTACCCGCATTGTACCCGTTTCTGAGGGAATTTCGGGATAAAATGTATCCCATATGTTATTCTGATGTATCACCTATATTACTGTAAAGGTTTTTCTGAATCCGTCCAGTAGTTTTTTCGTGAAAAAGTAACAAACATACATACTTACATACATCCATCACAGGACATAGATCGATCTTAAAATCAATGAATTATTATGGTTGTTTCGATTTAATTTACATTGTGTCACGAATCCTGGTACCCATAAAACCTTTTTATTAAAAAAGACATAGTTTTCTCATAACTATTCAGCCCACACTCATGTTAACTCCAAATCAAATTACACCCCACTCAATTAACTTTAACTAAACTACTACTTATTAGCAAGGTGTTTGACAAAGGCTTATCAACTTATCGTATAAGTATTTAGGGCTTATTTCTATTAATCATAGAGACTAGTTTCCGACAGCAAATCTCATTGCGTAGGCGTCCACGGATTAATATATTTAACAAGACGTGACTAGGAAACGTTTATACGAATATGTAGGTTATAATATGTTACTTATAATACTTAGCTATAAATAGAATTTGGTACATATACTTATATTTGGAACTTGATTTGAAATGTTAAGCTGCACTAGTAATTGACAGCGGATTTGCATGTTATTTAGTAAAAGTTGTATTCAGGTTTTTAGGTTGGTTTATGTTTTACAATTACAAGTAAGATTGAGTTTAATGGGTTGAAGTTGTTTGTATTTTTTGCTATACCTATGACATACAATCGAAATAGGACTAATTATAAAAAGTAAAGTACTGCTGGCCAAAGGTCTCACTGAAAAGATCAGTACAGTGACGAGGACTAATTATATTTCCGTCAAAAACATATTAAAATTACTTCACCATCACTTCACATTTAACTCCCACAGACACACACAATTTAATCTTTTATAATTAGCTTCAAATCTCATTCGACCAGGAATTACCTATAACAAATTGATTAAATTGGAACCACTAATTAATCGACCGATTTAAAATCGCGATTAATGTGTCCACCTACACATTTAACGTGGATTAAATTATACTAGCTATTTGCCTCCACTTTGCTTAGCATTATTCAGAATTTCCTTAAGAAAAATATGTTTAAATATAGGTTGGTTTGTTAAGACGGAGTATGATAGTCCTTAAATTATGTACGAAGGGTTTATGGAACGAAGTTACTTATCGTTGCGAAAGGGGGCTAGACTGAAAAAATGGTAACGACATTTTTTAGGCCAGAGAGGGACAGACAGAAACTTGCGCACGCCAGAGAGAGACAGACGGAGAAACATGCGCGCGCCAGAGAGAGACAGACACAGAAACATGCGCGGCGCGCATGTTTCTCTTCACTTTCGTTAAACATTAAAAAACCTAATATTCAATTACACTTCATCACCACATTATGTTATAAAAATATAAATTAATTCAAACATTAAAGATATACGCAGATAAATATACCACACAAGCACATAATAAGCACTTTTAAATAACGCACACTAATAATATCATAATACACGTATAGAGTGTCTTAAAATAATTATTGTTTATCATAATTGCTTCTAGTAGGCGCCTGCCATAAACTCGTTAGGACTTTGTCAAAGTAAAATCATTTCTATGACAAAGTACTTGCAGTAGAAAAAACAGCGCAGTTTAAAATGACAAGGTTCTTTCATGTCAATGTTTTATTACAAGCGATTGCATGTAACCGATTATTGAGCTTGCAAGATGTATCTTGAAATAAACTAGAAGCACATGATAAGAGAAAAGGAATAGAGGAAGAATTTGGAAGAAGATTTTTCCTTATAATTAAGTATCTGTATACTTAAGTGACTTCTTTCAAACTCTGCATTTAGAGTATTTATTTTAGAATTAAAAAGACAAGTGGACTTATAGATGCTAGGCATAGAGTCATTTTGTCCTTAGTTATAATAACGTTTTATTTATATTTTACAAATATGTACAAATATTAATTACAATATCATTTACGTTAGTTCATTTATGTCATGACTCCACAGTTAATGTTTTTTTAAAGAATGTACGTGCTAATAAATTCTTATGACTTAAAAAAAACTGCCGGGTAAAGAGAAATACAAAGGCTATCTTGATATAAACATGATTTTTTCTTGTATTCATATGTACCTAACTTTCTTTTTGAAACGTGTAATAAACAATACGAAATCACATTTTTTGACCTTACTCCACAAGTACGCACATATGACATAAAATAATATGATGGATCTACAAAGTTGATTCACAAAAATTCATTAGGTACAGACAACTCACTAACATAGTAACCCTCTGTCCATTTTCTCTAGTCATAGCTCATATGTGTTCGTATTAATTTTGACATTTCGTATAGAGAAGTACCGTTTGGGATAGTTTTGTAATGTTACCGCAATTATATGTTGTTACGGTTTTTTACGAAGCATATGAGTTTGTAGTGGATAATAGAGACGCCTACAGCTATATTTGAGATCAATTAACCTACTTAAACATCTTTTCAGCTGTTGAAGAGGTGATTAAGTTTAGTTAAACTTAAATTGCATTGCGTTGGGTTCGGCCTTGCGTACAATATGTATTTTTTTAGAATTTAGATTAAAGTCTTTGATATTTGTAAAGCCTATAACATTTTTTTTCAGATTTTTTTATTAGCTACCTAAGAAAATTCTAACACTGCAGTTCGAATTTGTCGTAAGGAAATCACAGCGAGTGGAGCGGTTCAGAGCTCAGTTGACCTATGTATTAATTCATTTAGGTAATTCAAAGTCATTCTCTATATTACTCAAGCATAACAGCGCCCTCGGTTTTACCCGCGTTGTGACCGTTCCCGTTCCCCATTTTGAGATGGAATATGTAACCATCCCGTTGAATGTGGCTATCCATTAAAAATAATTAATCAATTCGGATTGTAAAGGCCTTATTCATAAACGCTTACTAGCAGCATTTTAGCTAGCAAATGGTTTGTCCCTTTCTGACATACGCTATTTTCCAAAGAGCAAAAGAGACAAAACACTCACTAACAGTGTTTTAGTTAGAGAGTGTTTATGAATAAGGCAGTAAGTATCTAAGATTAGTACGTCTTCAGTTTTATTACATTAGTTTAGATATGTCTAATGAACCGCATACTTATTACTTAGGCACCTACGTACTTACTTTGTAAGACAACCGCAGACTCAAGTATGTATAACATATGCTAAGTAATACCTACACAGTTCATTCACTTCATAATATTTTCAATAAAACCCTTGAATCGTTCACAAAGGATCGCATGTAGTGAGTGCCCAATCATGGACGTATTATGGACACGCAAACCTTAGCGCGTAATTTTAGGGGATCCAGACTCACCAATTAGAATGGCAGGTATAAATCTACGCGAATTATTATACGAAGTCGGACGGGTATGTGGTGGGGATTTTTTTTTGGATTGGAACACTCGAGTAGCTAACATTGTTGTTGGGTAGTTTTACCTTGTAGCAAAACGAGGGGTGTAGGTAACATTTCGGCTGAACCGATTTAAAGAATGTTTACTACAAACTATCTGTGGCCCGCGGCTTCACCCGTAGTGCACCCATTCCCGCGGGAATTTCGGGATTTTTATTACTTATTATCCTATTCCTGCCAAGGTTAAGAAAATAAAAAGGTGATCATTAAAATCGGTCCAGCCGTTCTCGAGTTATAAATGGTGTAACTAACGCGACTTTCTTTTATTCATATTATAGAGGGATGTGACTGAATTAAATTATAACTCAAAAAAAAAACAAAAACTTGCATTTTGTTTATCAATATTTTTACGGCTAGACCGTAAGGTGTTTTAATAATTTAGGTATTTTTCCTATAGAACGACTGTAGAGCTACCTGAAACGTACCGAAACTCTATGAAGGTAGAGCCTTACTATAGTTCGTAACAGCGCCATCTATGCAATAGGTCGCTTACTAAATTATAAGTTTGTCTAGGGCATAATATGGGTGATACATACAAACATGACTCAAAGAATTCTGGTTTAAAAAACTGCGAGTTTCAATTACTTTGCTCTTGACATAGTTGGGTGTTTTGAGGTAAGTAAACAAAACAATAAAAACTTAAAATTAACTTACTTTGAAAATACTCATAATTTGGAGGTGTTCCAAAAAACGCTTGCCTTCTTGGATCCAGCTTGAAGTAGCTTAAACTTAAAACACTTAATAACTTTTTATAAACACGCCAAAACCAGATTAACTTTCACAAACACTAAAACACTGTTTTAAAACTTATTTTTTCGTTATTTTATCGTTCAGACACGTTAGTTTTCAACGGGCGCGAGATTTTTATCTGAGTTTAGTTTTCTGATCACGGATGTCTTATGTTTGAAGATGTGCGAGCGAGACAGCGATATGTTTCGATACGTTCACCTGATTTAATATTCATGATTAATTCATTTGTTTTTATTCAATTAATTTTATTGTTCGTGTGTGTTCGTAAGTACGTTAGCTGCCTTCTTGGTTTATCGTTCTCAAGTTGAAATTAAGTGACCTAAGTTTCTTACTTAACCAGGCCATGTGTTTCAAAGTTGTGCTTGACAAATATTTTTTGTTATGGGTGCTATGGGTCTCTCTGATAGATAAAAACGTTTACTGTGTAAATGTGTTTTTGAACTTGTTTCTGGGAACATTAGAGCAAAAAATGTATACCTACAGACCTAAATGCATAAATGCTTCAGCGTTTCTGGTAAAATGTCATCTAGTAACTACTTAATCCATCTATGGGCTTGAAATTATTTTATCCACCTATTTTAATGTCTTCGTACTATTTTAACTATTTATATTAAGTACGAAAATTTTTTTTAAGTACGATCTTAGATAAAGAAAGTCTTAGTCATCAAGTTCTACACAGTCTTTTATTCCAGTCTAACATTCATTCTGATGACAGTCTAAACATTTTCTGGACAAAGGCATGCAAAGGATCTCAAAGATACTACTTAAGGGCTGATTAAACATTAACATCTAGGTATGTAAGAATCCTAACTAATATTATAAATGCGAAAGTAACACTGTCTGTCTGCTACGCTTTCACGCCAAAACTACTGAACCGATTTGAATGAAATTTGGTACACAGTTACTCCAGAGCCTGAGAAAGGACATAGGCTACTTTTTACCACAAAATTCTTGCGGGAACGGGTACGACGCGGGTGATACCGCGGGGCGCTGCTCGTCTAGTTATAAGTATGATTAGGTATGAAGAACTTGTGTCACTTAACTAGTCGACATACTGCGCGAACTTCAAAGAAACAACACCATACGCATGGTGTCCACTTAATTAGCATATATTTTATTGTTATTGCATACTGACCGAAATACGAGGAATTGTGGTGTGGAGCCGTGACTTGCGTGATGCATACCGTCTGCAACTCTTCGGAAGAGTCTTGGTGTCCTATTTTCTGAAATATTTATGAATGGTGAATTATTATGTGGTTTGTAAAGGGTTAACAGGAATTGAACGGATAGCGTTAGATACATATAATATGACATAACTACCAGAGAAGAAGAAGTTTCGGTATTTGAAAAAAGTCAGTTAGTTAACCTTTAATAATACAAGCTTAGAGCTTTAATAAAAGTATAAGCCTGTAATGTCCTACTGCTGAGAAAAGGCCTAGTTTAGTTTGGGCTTAAAATTAATCGTGTGAGAATTTGTGCTGTAATTTTTTTTATTTAATCTTAAGTTTGGGATGTGGATTTGTTAAAAATCAAAGGGTATAAGATAATTTAGTGTCATAATTTAATAACATTTGCAGCTATTGCACTCGACTTTCTTACAATAATTATACCTCAACTACCTATTATACTATTACACAAGAATTATTATTAAAATAACCTAACAAAAGAAACTAAAAAAAAAGCACTATTACTAATAGCGCCATCTGTTATCATTCTACTGAACTAACTGAATGAGAGGAAACAAATAATTAGTTCAATAATATTGTAATAGATGGCGCTATGACTATATATCAGTAAGTAGAGCAGTTTCAATATAATAATTTACTAGCATGAGCTTTTATATTATACAGATAGAGTTCAGTAGCATAGTAATAAATTATTTAGTTACTAAAGTAAAAATTAAGTTTACATGGCTTAACAACGACGAATTACTTTACCGTCTGACTGTACTAATTAATTACTCACCAAAACAAGGTTTATTTGTTTGTAAATCAGCGCAATAATTACCACTTTTACGTTCAATACTAGGTAATGAATATTGTAGTAATTACATAGATACTCCAAATCATAATTTACGTAATAATAAGTTGTGTTTTAATTAATAGAATCAAACATTTCTCCCTAGTAAACAAACATGGATTACGAAGCTATAATAACAATGTTCACACTCACTAGTTCTGTACTGTCTTTGTTCCTTTGTTCTTGATTCAGGTTGATGTTTTTTGTTTGCATTTTCTTCGAGAGCTCGAGCGAAGACACTGTAACAGACAATTCATTGAATATTGTACTTGGAGATAATTAGAAACGTAGAGTGGTCCGTAAATAATGGTTTGTATTGGTAATTATTACGTTGGTAACATAACTGGGTATTAGAAGGTAGGAAAGTAAGTTCCCGTTATAATAAATAATAATGTCATTAACGTACGTTTCAATTAATAGTATATATCTAATATTATTAATAGTTTAGATTAATAATTTAGAAGATATGTAAGGTATATAATGAAATCTGAGAAAGTTATAATGTACACACACTACGTACCTAGGTACTTACTATACTTTCTCAGATTCCAAAGAACTATACTCTAACTAAGAATATATATATACTCTAACGATTTCTTCTGAAGAGAAAAAAAAGTTCATTGATTTTATTCCATTCTTGCCCTATCTCTAAACCTTTCTCTCTTGAGGAGTAGCCGTCTTCTACTAGAAAATTGACGACATTGGTCCACATTTTGGGACAGTCAAGAAAAAAATAAGTATAGATTCTCATAGCGAAATTTCACCTCGCTTCAACCTTGACTCATTTTTTAAAGGGATTCATTGATTACGGAAAGGGTGATCTCTAAAGTAGAGATGACTCTATTATAAACATGAGGTTGTAAAAAGAAGAATGACATAGTTTAAATACTGAACTATTTAAATATAAAGTTTTAAATAGGAATAATTATCCCTAAAAAAATATGTTGCCATTTACTCTTTCACTTCAATAAAAAATATATTAAGTATATGAAGCCCTAAGCCCTTGTAACTTGTTACCTAAAAGGGCAATAGTAGCGAAGTACATATCAGTGGTCATAATCGATATTCCGATGTCATTATAAGGGTTGTTGCATCGATTCCCGCCCCACACCGCACTACCCTGCCACATCCTGTATTAGTACCTACTTGATTTGAACTTATTTTAGGAAGATTTGGTTTGACTAAGTATAATAAAATTATTAATAGTAATTTGTGAAGATGGATGAATGGTTGATACTTTTTTATTCAAAATTACTTAATAATTTACGACAATGCGAAATAGAAATACGAAACGAAAATATCTATCATGTTACTCTGCCTGTCTCTCTCTGGCGTGCACAAGTTTTTCTGTCTGTCCCTCTCTGGCCTAAAAAATGTCGTTACCGTTTTTTCCGGCTAGCCCCCTTTCGCAACGCGCGATAAGGAACTTCGTTCCAAAAGTTAAGGTTTGAATGAAAAGTTTCCAATCAAACACTAATTCAACTCTCTAATAACAGCAATTAAAACATAATCGCCTGTACCGTTTTTTATCAAACTTTCCCTAGTCTGGACTGGAGTGAGTGCCAAAGGAAGTCGCCACCGGACGCGCTGATGATGGTATCTCGAAGGTACCTTCAGACGGAAACCAGACCTGATTGTTGACAAGTTATGGTGTCGTATGTTTGGGTGGGATGGGAAAAGTGAATCAATAATGTCTTTTGAAGTAAGTGAATGAAATTAAAAGGTAAAGGTGCGTGCCCATTGAAGTGCAGCGGAACGAAAAGATGTTAATAGTGTCAATGTGTTCTTTGACAATCCAAATGTCCTGTGATTGGTCAATCGGGCTCCGCACCGCTTCAATAGAAACGTACCCTTAGACCTATACCGCCTTATTAATAAACGTAGTGTAACTAAACTGTTACACTGTGTTTTGTCTCTTTTGCTCTTCGGAAAATTGCGTGTGTCAGAAAGTGACAAACCATTTGATAGCTATGACCCATAAGGTCTATAGTACGTTTATTTGATTCTTAATAGTCGCGGTAAAAAAGTATGTATGTTCATATAGCTTGGTGGCTAACCCTGGTGTCGAAGTTTCTAAAGACCTCTGACGGGGTCTATCGATTGAAACAATAGAGACTGATATTATCGTACCAGACTATAACTTATTATTTATTTAAACGGGAACTTATGTACGACGGAGGCTACTGTTGAGAGTTCCTCAACACGTTTCGATCTCTCCCCGCACGCTGCACGCGACGCTGTCGCGAGCGCTTCACCCACCTCCAGATAAAGGTCACCGAATGTGACCGAAACGTGTTGAGGAACTCTCAACAGTAGCCTCCGTCGTACGTAAGTTCCCGTTTAAATAAATAATAATGACATTAATGTACGTTGCAATTAATAGTAGGTAATATAACTTGTTCTATAATGTTACTACTTATTTACATAAAAGTCATCACACTTTTTACATTCTCTTTAAACATGTAAGTACAAAGATAATCAGCCTATTATCAAAAAGTTACCAAACATTAACCAAACAATTACTCGTGTAAGTTCAAAAACATGTCCAATTTAAGCTTAGGTTACATTAAACAAAACTGCCGTTCAATTTAAACCGCCCGATATGGGTATACTTTCACGATAATTTCATCTTCGTATTGAAGGGTTATCAGTGTAATAGCCGCAGGGCCAATTAGAGGCAGTTTCATTCACAAAACTACTCGGCCACGCACCCAGATTAGACTAATTCGGGTTTAAGATGAGTACGCATTAGAGGAAAAAACCCGCGGTTTTTTGGACGATTATCTTTTTTTAAGGTTTGTTAATCTTTTTTGAATTGTTGTATAAGTAAATTAATTTTTAGGGGCTAACCTATTGTCTTTAGGTGGGTTAGAGTTAGACTTTATAGCATACTCTAAAATGTTTTAACTAATTTTCTAACCTAAAGGGTCTGCACTGCGTTAAGCGTGCGCCCGTCGCGTGCGGTGTCTCTTTTGTATGACACCGCACGCGACGGGCGCACGCGACGGTTCACTTTTGTATGGAACCGCGGCGTGCGCACGCTTAACGCAGTGACGGCCCAAAGTGGTTTGCATTAAAGTAACCTTTATGGTTCCTAATTATGAAAATATTAAAAGTAAACCTATTTTGTTGTTACCATCTCTCTTTTTAATAAACTCTGGAAACTTTTCAGTGAGTCTTTCATTAATATTCATGCCTTATCAATATAATTAAGGAAATAAAATGTTAATGAACATTGTAATTAGAATGAAATGGGCACTTATCATCTAAATTAAGTTAAATTAGCTTTTATTATTTGGATATTGCTCCCGACTTGGGTTGCCATGGATGGGAAGACGTTTGATAAAATATATTAATTATGTACTTATACTGATGAAGCTTAATTCAAAACAGAAGCAATCAGTATCGTGAGAACAAAAGTGACAGCTGATTTTGGAATTAGAACTAGTTGCTGGCTTGAAATATTTATAATATAATCGTCTTTATTTTTCTGCACATACAAACAATATTGCAAATCTATTTATGTCTATAAATCTATAATTGAATCGTGGTTCTTTTGTCTTGCTAAAACTGGAGAACGGCTGGACCGATTAAGCTGATTTTGAAATAGTTGTAGTCCATGAAAAGTTTAAACGGTAAGCAGTGCTGGAATACATGCGCGCGAAACCAGAAAGCACAGTTAGTTAATATGTAAGTGTAATAGAAGTATAGTAGCCTGAAATGTCTTTCTGTGAGTACTAAAGGGAGAGTGAATAAGAGTAATCATTTGTTTAAAAAACTATTACTAAATAACCGTGCCGTTTTACGACTCTCATGTGTAAACGCCTTAAACCTATCCACCATGACCGATCTCCTTCAAAACCATTTAATTTAAAACTTAATAACCATTTTGAATCACATTGTTTTCAACAAATATAAATCTTCTCACTAATTCATCCAAAATTTTATCTTAACTTATAATTTCGTCGAAATATAAGAAATATGTTGAGTGTTTGATAGTTTGGTTGTATAATTAAATACAGGGTGGTAATATCTGTAAATATATTAAAAAAATATGCATTTATAATTTCTCTTGACTGTCTCCAGTCATCGACTTCCATCAATCATTAAGTTCCTGTTGAAATCTTGGTAATCTACTAGTAGAATAGAGAGATACAGATCTTGTTCTTCTCATCAATACCCTACTTGGGTGGCCGAAAGAGGCATTCATATCTAAGCGCTGCCATGCTTCGGAGGTTACGTTAAATTGTCGGTCCCGGTTGTTCCAATCGTTAGACCATGTCGGAGGCCTTGAGGCGGTCTAAAAACTCCGACACCAGGGTTGGCTACTAACCTCCTCGGACTTACTTACTTACCATTTATTAAGTTTTTGGTGAAATCTTGTTGAACTAGTAATATTAGAGAATATACTCGTAGGAAGATAGTACAAGATTTTTTATCATCAAAGTTCATATTTAAAACGTCAACACAAGTAAAACTGAGAATCACTTCTTGTATCAAAACCTTTGTAGGATTTATTCTAAAACCTTTCTTAGGAATGAGGGATAATCATGACCCCAGTGTTTACACCGTGAAGGTTCAATTTAAAAGGGAAATGACCTCTAAGTTTTTTGTTTTAATTGGGCAATCAAAATAAGAGTGGAAGGAAATGGTTTGTAAAAGTATGATTTCCGAATCCTGTTTTGCTTCGGTTGTTAGACAATTTAGTAGAGATCTAAAAGTGCCGTTTTTGATGGCATAATTACGTTTAATTATACTAAAAAATAGGATTAGACTGTTAAAGAACTTCTAAACTATCAACCGCGCTGATTTTTTGCTTGACTAGGCAGTTTAAGCTATTATAAATAAAATAAAAACAAATACCCTTGGAAAATTTCTCACATGGTTGATTGCCAAACTAAGCTCTAAGCATGTATTATGGAATCTAACCTTCATATACATACACCACGCATACACAAATACTTCGACGGAAAGTCGGGAAACTTCGCGTGCAATACCTAGTATGTGCCAACATAATAAACCTATTCATGCATAAAATATTATGTCAAAACCGCTATCATTGTCTGTGGACTCATTCATCATACATTACCATTCATTAATGTTCATTCATTCCGCCTTTTCGTACACGAATAATGATTCGAATTTTAATTTAAAAAGGAATTGTCTATGGACATTCTTTGATGTTGTCTTCTTGTTTTATTTTTCTTTTTATTGTGACGTCATTGTAATGATGTCCTTAGTTACTTTGAGCGCTTTTATTCCCAAGAAAATATTAAGATGGCATTTTACTTATCAAGAATCTATTTGTGGACAAGCGTTTTCCGATATTTTAAATCCAAACAATGAAAAATCTTAATGGACCCATACGATATAAATTACGTATGATGTATAGGCACCTGTCTTAAAAACTCTTTGAAGGGTATTACACATGCTAGTAATTTAGGTTGCCTACATTGTACGAGTCTCGTACACAGCAAAGAGTACCTAAACCGAAGGTAATAAGTATTACTTGCGTTCAGAAGATTAAGATAAGTATCTCTATAATTAAGACTTAGTACCTATTACTTTGTACACTTTGTAATCTAGTAACCTAACAATTAAAATCAAATCATAATCCTTTAAAATCTCACACAACTCTAGTACCCACAATTACTTCAGAAAAGTTACTTAAAATGACTCTGCTATTACTATGAAACTCAAAAAACTCGTCCGAACAAAAATTACTTGGAATTAAAGCAAAAGATAAAGTTTTTATAATTTAAGGCGAGTTTAATTCGAGTACTTACAAGTAGTGATTACCCAAACGATTTGTTGAGAGTCATTAGCGACTCAACGACACTCCATTTCCTTTAAAAATATTATATTTTTATGAGAATTCTTTACGTTTATACCTACCCAAGTAACAAAATCTGGTACTATAAAAGACCTGAGAACGCTTTAGAGCGTGCTAATTAATGTCATGATTAGCACTATAATAGTACTATACATGTTTATACACCCCGGTTTAGGCCCTAGTATTATGACTGATTTATTCTATAAACATTAAATAAAAGCTGTCACGGTGATAAATCAGCTCTGTAATTGAAATGTAAAAGTGATTAGAAACGCGTTTTAGTACTAAAATAGCGCTATCTGCAACGTTTTTGACATAAATTTGCTCTATAAAAGTGACCAAAACATGTTTATAGTGTTATTTTGCCCCGTAAAAGTTTCCAATGATCTTTTTTCGTGCGCTATATTGTGAGTGTCTTCAAGAAAACAAATATCGGTAAGTTTATGTTTTATATAGAATCGTTGATAACCGTAACATGTAATTAAAATGACATGCTCGACTACAATAAATTCATGGATGGACCGTAAATCTGCAGTAACTTGCACTTGCGAAAATAATTGTGTCGTTAAAGTCATTATACTGATTTCAAATTTGACAATGCGCCCTCATAACTTTCATGTTTTAATTAATTTTTAATTAATAAAATAAGAACTTCTCCCGACAATGGCTGCTATAGTACATATTGGCTCCAACTATGCTGCTAATGTGCTACCATGACAAAAAACAGCAGCCATTTTTTCACCTAACACGGATTAGGGTTCCGTTGTCCAAAAATCAAAATTATTTATTTGTTTCAGTGATGCCCTACCTGCAATTAATAAATATATATCTTTTGGACGTGGGTTGTTTCCTGAGGAGATTTCATTTTATACTTTTAAGTAATAATATACTTGAATGGCCGTGGCAAGAAACACATTTTAAACTTGCACGCAATTGTATTGTGTGTGGCTATCATACCGAGTCACACCTACCAAATCATTTTGTGATGAATAAGACTACCTAATATTAATATAATTATATTATGTGCAGAACCATGTGTCATTTTTTCTGCAACCACTTGGCCAGTATTTACATTTTGTAAATGAGCCTGTTGTATTGATGATAATGCTTGTGTGTATCGCTCCTTTATCTTATTTTTATAACTACCGCTCCCTTTATACCGACGCAGAGATATTAAATCCATTATTAAACCCTTACTACTGTAGTTTTTTAAGAGATTTCTGTAAACATTTGACACTCTGCCGCCATTTATAAAGTACTTATCATATAAATGATACTTAAAAGCTAGTATAGATCTAATTAGTCCATTAATTACAAATTTTAGAGCTTTTATATTAATGTAATAGTCTTGTAAAAGTAACCTAAACTCACTTATAAAGCTATTTAAAATATAAGTTATGTAGAAAATGTACCAAAAGTCATTTTGGTACTATTTAGTACTATAGAAGAATTTTCATGGCTTTAACAGAACTAGCGCCCTAGCCATGTTTAGGGAGCCTTTAAAACGCTAAAACGTTTCAAAATGGTTGTGCAAGGTACTTTTATAGTGCAAATTTGTCTTGTAATAGTGTTTTCGATACTGCTGCAGTACTAGTACTATAAAGGCAATTTTGACGTTTTATTAGTGCCAAATAGATATATAAAAGTGTCAATAAGGTTGTCTAAAGTATTAAATAGTACTATAATCGTATATTTTGTACCCATTATAGTGCAGCACTTTAAATATTCTTTTGTAAGGTCCTGTAAGCATTTAAAGAGCTAATTTATGGACTTAAACGCTCTATTATCTTATAGAACCAAACCACTCTGTTGAAAACCGTTATAGTACAAGCAGTCACAATGGTTACCATTATAGGCCTACTATATTACTGTTTGGTGATAAAAGCCTTAGTTATACAACTTTATGTTACTCGGGTAGGAAGGAAGCCATAAAAGTTATAAGAGAATTTCTTTTGAATCTTAGAAATTTTAAGGATATTAAACGAAAGTCAGCACGTCGGAGGCCTTTAGGCCGTCTAAAAACTCCGACAGCAAAGTTGGTCACTAACCTAATCGAAATGAGTGAATGAGTGTGGCCAAACTCACACATTCGTATTACTGTGTGAGTGTGATCCTATTGGTCAAAATTAACGGAATGACAATCAATGCAAACTATGCTTTGATACACGACGTACTTACACATAGATGCACTATTAGAAGAGTTTCTGAAGGGGTTAAACGAATGCCACTAGCGATTATGCTCCAAAATAATTGTGAGCAATTAAACATAATATGTAGGTAGGCCTTCTGAATCTATAGTAATCTTATTATTCTTATTATATTATATTATATTATAATATTATCTATACTAATATTATAAAGCTGAAGAGTTTGTTTTGTTTGTTTGTTTGTTTGTTTGTTTGTTTGTTTAAACGCGCTAATCTCAGAAACTACTGAACCGATTTGAATAATTCTTTTTGTAATGGATAGCCGCATTCAACGGGAAGGTTATAGGCTATTTTTCATCCCGAAATTCCTACGGGAACGGGTATAACGCGGGTAAAACCGCGGGGCGCTGCTAGTAATATTATAAAGCTGCAGAGTTTTTTTGTTTGAACGCGCTAATCTCAGGAACTACTGGTCCGAATTGAAAAATTCTTTTTGTGATTGATAGCCACATTCAACGGGAAGGTTATAGGCTACTTTTCATCCTGAAATTCCCACGGGAACGAGTACAACGCGGGTGAAACCGCGGGGCTCGGCTAGTGTGTTATAACTATCCAAGTATAGATGCATAGTATGCACTGTTAAATAATTTCTCTCATAATTAGTTTAGAATGACGAGAGGGTAGGAAAGTGGGTTGCGGCTCAGCCTCACTTCAAAGGGTGTAACGTAACTGATAGAGTTAACTAAATCAGGAAGTGTTTTGGTTTTCATGTCTAAGTAGATCGGTGTCACGGAGGTAGGATGCTTCTACTAAAAAATGTTACGATAAGTGATCAAAGAGGCCGAGTTTATTTATAAACTTTTTGGTGAAAAATAAGGTTGAGGAATCTTTCTTGAGAAAGCTATCGTAATTTAAAATTGGAATATTCTGTAAGTTTTAAAATTTATAAGTCAAGCTCCTTGGTTAAACTTTCGTAAAAAGTTCTTTTATTAAATGCATAACGTACTTACATTGAAAAGGCTAGACTAGTGGTTCCCCGCCAATCTTAGCATTTATAATTCTCTTTATTTTCTACACATCAGGCTCTTCAAAATGAAAAGAAGAGAAATCCCATGATCACTGGCACAATTATTACTTTAAACTTTTAAATATAAGATTTCCACGCTAACAATACAATTTCATACAAAAACCAATAAAAAAATCTCCTAGAAAAGTAGACGCGCACTTAGTATTCAAAGTATCACAGACTAACATTAACTACACGTATAGAATTTTGAGCCCATTAAACTCGCCCAGTGGTCGAGATACACGATTATTAAGGACAAAATAGAATGAAAAATATAATGCTATTTTTAATTTCACTGCACAGTGGGGCGTGGTTTCTGTTCAAACCAGATTTTGTTGGGATGGTTTTGATGTGATCTATTATTATTGAATATGGTTTAAAATAAAAAGAGGTTTAACTTAATGTTGATATGGATTAAATAAATGATAGAGTTATGTTGTTTTTAGTGGGAAAGTAGGTGAATAAATATTTGAGAAGCATCGTTCCAAATTGTATGAAAGAAAGTTGTTAATTAACTTAAGGGTGTTAATATCTCTCTTTGATAATTGCTATATATTTTATTTTGTTGATATATCGCATATTCTATTATTAAATAATTTAAATATAGATCTGTATTCGAACAATGTAGGTACGGTCAGCCAAAAATGTGGTCTACCACCCTACGGTTGAGATTCATTTGAACGTCATGAAACAACAAGGTCAATTTTCCCTGGCAATAAGATTGTCATAACATAATTGTGCATAGAAAAGTCAACCTTAGCGATCGTTACATCTCGCAGAAACTTTTGTCAAAAGTGGTAGACCACTTTCTTGGTCGACCGTACCAAGTTTGATGTCCGCAATTATCTCAAAATCGTGCTTTAAATCGGTATCTGTTTTAAAAAATGCCTGTTTTCATAAAATATACTTTCGAAGACCAAAGACCTAATAAAACAGCCTTGTAACGCCAAATATAGTAAAGTCAAAAGTTTAACAAATTATCATAACGTTAAGCTACTTATAAACAAAACGTTACAAAATAATATTATTAAGTAAACTAAAACTAATCGAAGCAAGTTGTTTGTTTATCGGGAACTGAAGATTCAAGAGAAATAATTTCTCTTTGTTATTGTTTGTGTAGGACCGACCCGGCCGAGTGGAAACCATTTTGTGTTATTATTTTATACAAGTTACGCCTCAGGCGTAAGATGTTCTGTTTAAAATATAAGGATAAAAGGATCTTGATAAGAAACTCACGGTGTTTCATCCGAATGGAGACATTTTCAATACAGATTTAGTGATAAATACATATTAATCACTAATCACGATTGATATCTTCAGTGACATGAAAGAGCCTTTGCCCACCAGTGGGACATTATAAGTCGATACTTAATTTATTACTTTTAAGTTTAAGTATATGTTATCCCGTGTCTTTCTCAAGTATAACTTTTTAAAGATTTAAAATGGCCTTACATATTGAAAAAAGAAAAACATATTTTGATGTTCATTCATAATTGTCCTGTCGTTTTAACTTGACAGAGCAATGTGACGTAACTTTTCGGCGTAGCAAACATTCTATCATTATTTGTACTAGAGTTCTCGTTAACATTTGTGATGACTTGAGGCTCCATATTGATGTTGAGTTATCTTGAAGGACGTGCCCTTAGGGCTCAAGGAAATAACTGGTCACTTTCTTGAGTAACAGTCAAACTACATAAACAAATAATATGCTGAATAAAAATAAGTATTGAAGACCGTACGTTTTGTTAACAGTAAACAGATCAGATAGATAACGCCCGATTTTCACTTGTAATGTATGAAAAATTACGCCAATTAGTTAAATGTCGATTTAATGGGCGTCTTTGAGTACGGTAGTTAGTATAGATAAATATGCAAATGGCAATACTTTTTTCTATGATATAGTACTTTGTATGCTTGTCAGAAGGGAATAAATAAATGGTTAAACTCAATTCCTATTTTTTGAATACTTATTTTCTAACATTACCTCAACACCCCACTGGTTAAAAAATCCAATTCCTCGGGACATAAAATCACACACACTATCAAAGCCACAAGTACGCACAACACATTAGTTTTCCAATCACGAGAGCTGCGTTTGTTCTACGAACACGTGCGCACACGCACGCCGCCGCACCGACACTGACCGCACAGTGGGCCGATATGTTCCTAGAACTAATCACTATTCGGTATTGAAATTATTGGAAATATTAAGGGTTTACTGACCTACCGGGGTACGGATTAGATGCTATGAGTATAGTTTATTGTCTTGCTATGTACACGGCAAATCAAATTGCTACTTTGTCCAATTATCATATTGGAAATTTTAATTGACATGTAAGGAGTTATTGTAGAATGAATAATTTGACAAGGTCCTAACTAACATGCGTCGTATTATGTAGTTATAATGCTGAGACAGCCCAATTCATTATATTATTATGATACTTATTTTAATAACACGTTGGAGGCCTTTAGGCGGTTTGAAAATTAAAAAAATGAAGTTAGCCACTACATAAAAAAATATTGTTTTAACATTACACACATATCAAAATCTACACTAATATTATAAAGCTGCAGAGTATGTTGGTTTGTTTGAACGCGATAATCTCTTTTTGAAATGGATAGCCACATTCAACGGGTAGGTTATAGGCTACTTGTCATCCTGAAATTCCCATGGGAACGAGCACAACGCGGGTAGAACCACGGGGCGCTGCTAGTCGTTCCTAAATCTCCCTACAGTGGTACCACTTATATAAGATGGCGCGTAATTTTAATCCAATATCAAGAATACTGGCTAATATAAACGCACTTAGCATGCTAACCTTGCTTTACCTTGAATTGCATATTAGAATCAGAGCAGTACACGTTCGTCCAATCCAGAAACGGTATTTATCTTGAAGCTATAACTATTGTTATAAAAATCTTTCTAACCGGAGCACACTTACTGCCGCTCGTCCATATCGACACTTAAGAAATTGACGTAATTTTTCATTAAATAACATTTATGTATTACATGTCAAAATCTCTAATTAATTCACTACTAAGGAAGCATTTAACAACTCTGAGTACGGGAGTTAGGTAGTAAAGACTGTCACCAGGAACAAAACTTTTCTAGTATGCTTCAACAAAGATTAAAAATTCACTATTCTGGTTGAATAAAAATAGCCGGCAGACATAATTGGCCAGTCATTATTACAGTACTAGCAGCGCCCCGCGGTTTTACCCGCGATGTGCCCGTTCCCGTAAGAATTTAGAAAAATTTTATACACATAAACCTTCCAATGGAATCACTCTATCTGTTAAGAAAATCATCAAAATCCGTTGCGTAGTTTTAAAGATCTACGCATGCATAGGGACAGACAGACAGCGGAATGCGACTTAGTTTTATACTATGTAGTGATTACACACCTATCACAGTATTCAGTAAGATCTCGAGAAAAACGACTATTATTAAATTAAAAAAACTCAGCTTTGTTGTTTTACTACAAAATAAATACCAAAGAAATTAACTTCTGATTTAACCAGTCAATATAATCCTTCCCATCAAAAATATAACTCAAAATTCAAATCACGCCGCGTTAATATAAACCCGATTTACCTCACTCAATTATATTCCACCTTTCGACGTCATGGCCGCATAGATTACCTTCCTGTGTTTTTGTTATAAACTTAACACTCAGGATGCGATGCACAGTGGACTGAAACGAGACGGTCGGGACAAAAAATAATAAGGAGATTGTAAAGAATCATTTATTTTTATTGCTTTTGGATCAGTGTGGGTTTAATATCGTGCTATGTATTTTTATTCACCGCAAAAGAAGTGGTGATAAGTTTGAAGTGAGTCTGTGATTAGTAGCTTCCAAACTTTAGATCCGATTTTGATTTTGGTTTTTGTGGGCTGAACTTAACTGTACCAATATAAAAAAGAAGATAAAAAAAAGAGAAGAATCTTCTCAGTAGCCTACCTATGTGTTATTCCAGACCCTCTGTCTCGATGCCAATTTTCATTCACATCTGTGCAATATTTTTAGAAAAAATAACTCGGGCACCTGATCTACTCGATGAATGAATGAATGAATGACTAGTTTTAGCTTGAAAGACCCATATATTAATCCTTTCAATCAGTATGGTTCTTGATACCAGAATGCGATTACTTCTACTAAACGTTACATTATGCTGACATTATGTCTGATTACAAAGAATACAATGGTGCATTTGTTAACAGTTATCAGAACTAGTTATAAAGAACCGTACACGTTAACTGCGATACTGTTTATTAATTTCTATTGATGCGTGTGAAGATTGAATGGAATTGGTCTCGTTTAAATTGAGGGAGGTGGCTTGGCGAGTGGCGAGTTAGCAAGTTTGTGAGCTAGCTAGGTAACTTGCTTCAATCGCTCGCTCTCTACCCGAAGAGTGCGTTTTCATTGAAGCTTTAGCTCAAATAACCGAAGCAAATAACCAATCACATGGCTTTATGAAAAGATTTTGACAATGTCAATGTGTTGTTTGATCATTTCAATGCGTTTTGATTGGTCGATTGAGTCACGCACAACTCCGTTCCGCTACAATGCAATGCGATGACGGTAGCTCCTACTATAAGAAGAAACGCTTATAGTAAGAGCTACCGCTTAATCTGAATAATACCGCTTAATCTGAATAATACCGCTTAATCTGAATAATGGCTATCACTACATTTATTATAAAACAAAGTCCCCGTCTGGGTCTGTCTTTCTGTTTGTTCGCGATAAACTCTAATACTACTGCACAGATTTTGACGCGGTTTTTTTTAAATTGATAGAGTGGTTCAAGAGGAAGGTGTATAAGTGTAAAAAAATCCACAGAAACGGGCACAACGTGGGTAAACCCGCGGGGTTTTGCTAGTACTGAATAAATGTATGCTATCATCGACTGAGTTTCTTGAATGGATCTATGAAAAGAAGAGACCCTTCTTCTGCCTAAACTTAAGAGCTGGGCTCTTGTCGATGGAGTTCTTTCCACTTTTCTCTTTGTTCTGCCATCACATAATACATTTAAACCATTTATTACCACACCAAAAATATACAATTTACAAAATAAAAGAAAGAACAATACAATACATCAAAACATTTGTACCCAAGCTTTTGTACCCACACAAGCGTAAAACTGAGAACATTTGCATTATTTTGATATCTTTATACAAGGAATAGTAAGTTGATGACGCAGACTCAAATAAAACTATTTATATGTGGAACTTGTCGTTCAGATTATTTTGACGTCATTTTTTGTATAGGAATGGAAGAAATGTAGGCATAGCGTAGATGGGTGTCACTAGGAAATTCGAAGTATGCACTTAACTTCAATAAGACATAAATTGAAAAAAAATTATATAAACTGGTTAAGTGCGAGTTGGACTCACGCACCGAGAGTTCCGTACAAAGTTGTGGGTAACCTAAGTTGGTTCTATATTATGTGTACGTCACAACAAACAAACCGTTCAATCCCAAGACAGGGTCACTGTATCAACTGCAAATAATAGTTTCTTCTTATGTTACTAAACATATTTCGCCTTCAAAGATTCAAAACATTGCTTCTAGCCGTCATTCAAGGTGAACAGCTTCGAGGTCTAGGATATGCTTTTCTAGAGAAATATGAAAGAAAATATATACCCAAGTATATGACATAGATTAAAATGCATTTCACATTTTAAATTTCTTGAATTCTTTCACTATCTACAAATTCACAGGGTTACACTCAGGCGTTTAGGCGTAGTAAATACGTCCAAACAAAGCGAAGGTCTAATTTACATCTCTCTAAATTCTTAGTAATGACATTAGAACATTATGAGTTGTGGCCGTGCTCGTGGCGTAGTTTGTTTTACTGGGCGACGTAGGGCTGCCGTGCTTCATAGAGCTGTGTAAGAGGTGGCTCTATGGGATAATTCCGCTGTCTATGGGTTCAAAGATAATGATGAGAATTTTTGCTGATGCTTGTCCTCAATCCTACCCTGTTAGTTCTGTTATCTGAAAAATAAGTATATATACTAGTTATAACAAACTATTGAGCATATTTCGTGAAACGCCAATCTAGTGTTTCAAAAAGGCTCTATAATGCAGGGTTTTCTATTAGCCCTCTTTTTCACAGTTCTATGGAATGGAAGCCACTGTATAGATCCTTTTTCTGACGAGTTCATTGACTACATCAACACCGTGCAGTCCACGTGGAAAGCCCGGAGAAACTTCCACAAGGACATTCCCTTCTCCTACCTGAAAGGGCTCATGGGTTTCAGAGAAGGCTCCTCCGATTTACCATCAAAGGTATATGATTCAGAGATCATTTCAAACCTTCCAGAAAATTTCGACCCGAGAGACAAATGGCCCTCCTGCAAAAGTTTGAGTGAGATCAGGGACCAAGGCAGCTGCGGTAGCTGCTGGGCGATCTCATCCACAGAAATGATGACCGACAGATACTGCATAGCTTCCAACGGAACCAAAAACTTCCATTTCTCCACTGAAAATGTAATGAGTTGTTGTACCGAGTGTGGAAATGGCTGTCATGGTGGTCGCCCTGAACAGGCGATGCTGTACTGGCAGTCTACTGGTGTGGTATCAGGAGGGAACTATGGGTCCGGTGAAGGCTGCGTCCCTTACAGCATTCCTCCTTGCAATCATGTCGATAGGAAAGCAACTGATTATTGTATCGGGTACGGACCCACTCCATCATGTAAGAGGTCTTGTCAAAAAAACTACACTGTCTCATACAATGAAGACTTGAATTATGGAAACGCCCCGTACAGGGTCAACGGAGAAGAAAATATAAAAGCAGAATTAGTTCATAAAGGACCAGTAGTAGCAAGTTTTGAGGTTTATCTAGATTTTTTGCATTATGAATCAGGAGTCTATAAAAAGTTAATCGATAAATATGTAGGTGGACATACAGTCAAATTAATTGGGTATGGAGTAGAAAATGGCACCAAATACTGGTTGGTGGCTAATTCTTGGAACGAAAGTTGGGGGGATAAGGGGTACTTCAAGATCATAAGGGGCGTAAATGAGTGTGGGTTTGAAAAGAGACTCGTAACTAACGAAGCAATTATATAATGAAAAAACTAATTTATGTATTTTGAATACAAGCATTTGCATTAAATACGAGTATACAATGTTTATGTTTAAAAAAAGTTGATCTTCCTCATTTCTATATAACTCAGTACAGGTACCCAAGACAATAGCGTAGCTGCTTTTTTATTTCATTGACTATTCAAATTTCGACATTGTTTATTTACCGATGATATATGATGCTCCTGGATAGTAAAAGTTTCATAAAAATAATATCTGATGTAATCTCACTGAATACATTCAAAGAAAATTGGTTTGGGCGGAGTAATGTCATCAGTTTTTAAGAAAAAGCATATTATAGCAAACATTTATATTACGAAGTTTTTGGTTTTTCAAGCCAAACGGCACATCTTTTAAATAATAATATCTTAATTCATATTGATTGGCTAGTAGGTAGGCACCAGACCAGGCATCCTACTCCACTTCATGATAGTAGAACTTCGGCTCCAACTTCTGCAAAACATCACGGAGAAAACAGAACGAGAGAGATGTCTTTAGAGAAGAGAAAAATTAAGACAACACCTTTCTCTTGGCTTGCATCTTAGCACTGCTGGTCACGTGCCCTGGCTGGTACCTTAATTAGGGCCGACTCTGCGTTAAGCGTGCGCCCGCTGCGTGCGGTGTCATACAAAAGTGAACCGCTGTGTGCGCACGCGACGGGCACACGCTTAACGGAGTGTTGGGCCTTAGACCCCCTTTTAGTGACTATATTTGTGTTTCCTGAACACCTTAAACCAAACAAAACAATTAATATTCCACTACATAAACATCATAATCTAAACTCATCTCCAAATTGAAATTCAATTCAGTGTAACTAAATCTAAAGGGAAGGCTGAAGCTGTTATTTACGTTAAATCTATTATTTTGTATCTAAATCCTCTTAACAATGGAACATGGATACTCAGATGGATAACGGTTCTCGGGGGTGGATTGTACCGATCAGATTATGAAAACGGTACGTTACCTGAAGGATTAACAGGATGTGTGAGCTGAAATGTTATTGTTTACTGTATTGCAAGATGTTTGGTAAATGCAAGAGGATTTATTTATTTAATTGTACCGTCAGCGGAGTTTACCCATATAAACTAATAATTTGGTGCTAGTACATTAAAAATTTGGTAGGTAGCTTGCATTCGAATTCAGTGTGCAACACCGAATAGATGTTATAAGCATTCATTTGCTTGAGGAATTCGAGAGTTCCGGTAAACACGCCCTCTGTCACATAATAGTGTTATATTCAGTAATTAACTGGTGAGTAATTTAAGGGTCAACACTGCGTTAAGCGTGCGCACGCGGCGGGCGCACGCGCCGGTTCACTTTTGTATGGAACAGGGGCGTGCGCACGCTTAACGCAGTATCGGCCCTAATACCTAGTGATTGCACTTGCGCACTTGCTTATTGTTATTTAAGCTCAAGCGAAGTAATTATAAGTGCGTGCGTATAGAAGCGCTCGCGGTGTAGTTTGATTAAGCGATGTTAGCTCATATCGATTGCAAAGCAACGTGCAGCTCGGCTTTTTCTTGGATGGGTGGCCGATAGTGGCAATTTTCTCTGAGAATTACTCTCGGAGGAGACGCAAAATTGTCGGTCCTGGTTGTTTCAATCAGAAGACCACGTCAGAGGCCTTTAGGTAGTCCAAAACTCCGACACTATTGGTGGTAGGTTAGAGGCCAACCTCTAACCTACACGGACTTACCTACTTAGTGCATATTTTTTGTTGCGAATGTTCTCTACATCCCTAAAGGTAAATGTTTCTATAACCCAATGACAATAACAGAAAAATTTACCTTTGTTTTGATAAAAATATTTTTGTCAATAATGTCAACTCTAAAACAATAAAAGTTATGTCTTTGGGAAGCAAAACACAGAGCGGATAAGTTAATCCGAAAACATAACATAACGCACTTCCTGAGTACTTATGATCGACACATATGCTACGAAGCACCATAACTTTTGCATGCTAAATACCTCTTATTGGTTAGAAAATAAGATCGAAAATGGCTCAGCAAAATGTTAGATTTTTTGCAGTATTCCCCGGAACACTTGTGAGCTTTTACAACAGTTCCGTTTTTTGTTAAAAATAGGAAGTTATAGCTTTTTGTTTTTAGTTTGTTTTCTGACCGTAACTGGGGTTGTTTTATGTATATTTTGTTTGTTTCTATGCATATTTTTCTCGCAACATTCAGATTTGTAATTGGACTGTTAAATGTTTTATATTTTTTGGACTGTTTTTCATTTTTCTGTGTAATTGGCCCGTATTTTAAATTTCTGCATAGCAGCAGCAATTGAATTTATTCGTAGCAGAAAAGTTTGAAGTCATTTCGTAGAAAATGTTCTACGATGAAAATTTCCTTTTTCTGACAAAGGACATTCCTACGAAGCAAATATCAGTCAGAGTCATACATTCACTGTCGCACACTGAGACGTCCATTAAATCGACACTTAACTAATTGCCGTAATTTTTCATACACTACACGTCAAAATCACCAAATCTCTACCAGATCTATACTGAAGAAGTATTTGACGTCACGCGTATTTTTTTCCAAAATAGCCCAACTTTATACCTTCTGCAGTATTGCATGTCTCGTCCACATAAATATCTACCATTTCTTAAGAGTTCGTATCGCTCAGAGACGCAACTAACAAGCCGGTCATCAATGGCGGTTAACTTGATTAATGGGAAGCTATAAAATTCGCCTCTTATCGCCCAAGTGGTGTAGAAACCCTCAATGGGTGAAGTCACGCAAGATTTGCCCTTGAATTAGTTATGTGCAATTGTCATATTACTATTGACTGTATTATGATAAATATTGTATAGCAAAAAATAATTTTCATTAAACGTAAGAGCTAAGATATGATAGAAAATATAACACTATCAAATAATTTAACTGATCTTTGTATAACTGATATCATCTCATCGTCATAAATTTAAGAGTAAGGCTCTTGTCGGTGAGTCTGATGCAGACTTCTCCATCTATTCCTATTCAGAGTAAGCTCCTTCATATCTTTATACGACATGACAGACACTTTTTCTTTAATCTGACTCATGTAACTGATTCTAGGCCTTCCTCTACCTCGCTTTCCTTCAACTTTACATAAGCTGTATTTATCCAGTCGGAATATGTTTGCAACGGTCAATCTTATTAAGTTTTTGAACAGCTTAAACTAGCCTTTCCTCTGAACTGATCGAATGCTACCGAGTATCTTTTGTTTTTTTTTAATTGATACAATGTTTACACACTTCGCTTTTATTTTACATTTTTATCGGACGTTTCGGCTTCTTCACGGAAACCGTTGTTCTTTATTTATATAACAAGTATGATCTCCAATATTAAAAAAAACAGACTCACGATCAGAATTTGAAAAGGTGTGCTTTATGATATGATCTAGTAGAAATTATTTCATTTTATTTTTACAAAGCTTTTATTTTTTTGCCATAGTTATTTAAACGAATGACTAAAGAAAATTTAAACACAATCGGGAGTCAAGATGTGGGTATTTAACTTCCATGAGGTGATGACAAGATACTGGGACAGGTGGAGTCCTGGTGTCTGTCTGTCATCAAAACTACCGAATCAAATCTATATATAAACTTTCGTAAAAAACCCTAGAACATGTGTTTATACAATAAGTATTTAATCAAATTTTGGATCGCTAGTAACGACATGATCTTCAAACTCACACTCGTTCACGCCCCTTACAATCTTGAAGTACCCCTTATCACCCCAACTTTCGTTCCAAGAATTAGCCACCAACCAGTATTTGGTGCCATTTTCAACTCCATACCCAATTAATTTGACTGCATGTCCACCTAAATATTTGCCATCCACCTGTTTATAGACTCCCGATTTATAATGCAAAAAATCAGGAAAGACCAGAAAGGCTGTTACTACTGGTCCTTTATGGACCAATTCTGCTTTTATATTTTCTTCTCCTTCGACTTTGTACGGAGATTTTCCATATTTCAAGTCATTATTGTATGAGAGAGTGTAGTTTTCTTGACAAGACTTCTTACATGAGGGAGTGGGTCCGTACCCATTACAGTAATCAGTTGCTTCCTTATCAACATGATTGCAAGGATGAATGCTGTAAGGGACGCAGCCTTCACCAGACCCATAGTTCCCTCCTGATACCACACCAGTGGACTGCCAGTATTGCATCACATTTAAAGGGCCACCACCATCACAGCCGCTTCCACACTCGGTACAACAACTCATTACATTTTCTGTGGAGAAATGGAAGTTTTTGGTACCGTTGGAAGCTATGCAGTATCTGTCGGTCATCATTTCTGTGGATGAGATGGCCCAGCAGCTACCGCACCTTCCTTGGTCTCTGATCTCACTCAAACTCTTGCAGGAAGTCCATTTATCCCTAGGGTCGAAGTTTTCTGGAAGGTTCGCAATGATTTCTGCATCATACACCCTTGATGGTAAATTGGCGGATCCTCTTCTATATCCCATAAGCCCTTTCAGGTAGGAGAAGGATATGTCCTTGTGGAAGTTTCTCTGGGCTTTCCATGTGGACTGCACGGTGTTGATGTAGTCAATGAACTCGTCAGAAAGAGGGTCCATGCCGTGGCTTTCATTCCACAGGACCGCAACAAAAAGAGCCGTTAGAAAGCCTTGCATACTGGTGATAACGTTTAAGGTTAAGTGCTTGATAAGTAGTAGGTATTTGTATTTATACTTATTTCGAAATAACAACACTTACAGGGTAGTATTAAGTACTTTAAAGTTACTAATTATATCTTTTTTCCTATACACTAGCGTTTAAACCAAATCTGGTTTCAAGAAATTTCAAACATTCATTCATTCACGGCGAGCACGTTTATGGCTAGCCCTGGTATGATTTTTGGACCGCCCAAAGACATGGTCTAACGATTGACACTACCGGCACCGACAGCTTAATTTGCCGTTCGAAGCGCGGTAGCGCTCAGATAGTAACACCTCTATTGACAATAAAAGACTATCCTATGTTGGAAATGACCAGGCTGGACAGTTTAACGTGGTTTCCGAATTGTGGTAGCTCCACGGAAGAGCGAAGCACTTAATCACTTCTTTATTTCGTGAGAAGGCCTCACTTATGAAGCTGCCATTAGAACGCCGCTCAGTAAAACCAACTTTGCCAAGAGCGCTGCAAGCATTTACGTCATGATATAGCGTCCAAGGAAATGTGAAACTTAGTACTACTCTGTTAACTTGTGAAAGAATTTGAGAGAATTTATTGTTGCAAATTTTTATGTGTTATTTTAATAACTCATTAAAGTTATTTTGAAGATAAGTAAATTCTTCGAATTTCATAGAGCCACTTGACTAAGTTGTGTCGTCCAACAAGACAATTTTTTCGTACATTTTTACGAAATGTTACGAAATGGCGTCACATATAAATAGCTGAATTGGTCCCTCTAGATGCGTCATCAACTTTCCGGGTAATAAACTCAAACACAAAAATCATAATGCAAATGTGCCTATGATCAGGGCCTCAAGTCTGCTATTACAATAGTGTCAGAATGGTCTATCATTGATTTCAAAATTGTTGATTTTGACAAGTTTCGTAATCTACTATTACAATGGCGTCATTGTGACTTTCCAATGGTCGACCACTGACACTCCATTGAAAGAAATGGCATATAATGGTAGTCTCGTACATAATGACAAATGAATGACTGACATAAGCGGTAATCTGCTAAACTTTTGACAGTTCCTTTGATCAGTGATCTACCATTGAGACATCATTGTGCAATCATTGCATTTGATTCATGACGCGGTAGAAAAGTGTTTGTTCGCGGTTTGTAAACAGTGTTTATTAAGCTATTGCATAGCTTCTATCGCGGGCCTTGAGCGCGGGGACCGAATCCAGAAATTCCGTAATGAAAAAACCTCACAATGAAAAAAACCTCACGATCCCCACTAACGCCATCTAGTGATAAAAAAAATAACTATGCAATAGCTTTACCGCGGCAGTCCCCGAGTGCCACACGTCTTTTTTATTTATCATTTGGAATTACGGTCATGTATTCACTACGACTTAATATTCTTGAGTTAGCTAACGCAGTGGATGCTAGAGAAAGAAGGACGGAGGAACGCAAAAGACGTCGTCGAGCCCGCAGCTTGTCAAGAATGAATACGGACCCCTTTATTGATATTCCCGAGGCGGAATTTGTGAATTCTTCGCCCTTCACTAGTACGGCTGCAGTAGCCAAGCGCCAGGTCCTCGTGGTTTTCGAGGAAATCAATTAGCGCGGAGATTTGCTCAATTAAGACCATTTTGATGAATAATGTGATGAATAATATTTTGAAAAATATACATCTATAACAAAATCAGTTAACCGGCGGCAGTTGTGTCAAAGTCAAATATGACATTACTATGTCACATTTGATTTAGACAGCTAATAAAAGATTATTGAGTTATTTTTCTTTTAAGTTTATTGTTATTTAGGGAGATTTATTAGTGTTATAAACAATCTAAAGTAGTAAGAGGGACTTCTTACTACTTTAGATTGAAAGTAGTAAGAGGGACTTCTTACTACTTTAGATTGTTTATAACACTAATAAATCCTATGTAAAAATATATCTTATTAAAATCTAGCATGAATAAATGTTCAAGTTTAGTAGTAGTTTTTCGAAAATAATTTCTACCAACGGGTTTTATAATAATGGCAGCACGACAATGTCATTCTATTACAATTCTATTACGAGACCACTGACCGACCACTGACCGACCATTATGAATTAGCAGATTACGAATTTTTGCCAAAATGACAATGGGGTCGTATTGGAATGACGAGTTTATAAAAAATAGCAGACTTGGGACCCAGGTAGGCAGTAAGGCAGTAGATGGATGCTATGACACACATAAACTCATATAACCTAACCTATATGAGACGTAGGTAGCGAATTTTATTTGCAGTATAACCATGAAACATAAAAAAACTACGTTTAAAAAAACCGACTTCAAAACTAAAAAGCAAAAAATAACTCTATAATCATAATATGAGAACTACTTAGGTAGTAATAATAATTAATTATATACTAGTATTGTTATTTTTGTAGTCGGTGACTAGACCCAAGCACCTGAAGTTTCTTGACCTCACAACTATTGCTAATCCTGTGAATTTTTTAACTGCAAAGCAAAAGTTAAGTTCACTCCTTCGGAATTGACGAGCAAACTTTCAAAGACAGGTACTGTAAGTACCATTGCAGATTTAAGTCCGACAGTCAGATAGTCTTGTTTGACGCATTCTGTATTTAATCAGGTTAATTACGGCAGTCGTTGTAATTCTACGTGACAAACTAAAAAGCGTGTATCTGAAGAAAACTTATATTATATCACAATATTTTAAACCAGTAAATCAAACTCCAAACCAATCCTTCTCATGAAAATAAGAATGGTTAAATGAAATATTTTTTCTAAACGAGCCTTTTATTATTTTGACATTATCATGCTTATTTAATTTTACGTTTTTTATAATTATTATTTAAACGAACGTCTAAAGAAAATACAAACACAATCGGGAACCGAGATATGGTTATTTAACTTACATGTTCTACGTTTATACAATAAGTATTTAATCCAATTTTGGATCGCTAGTAACGACATGGCCTTCAAACTCACACTCGTTTACGCCCCTTATAATCTTGAAGTACCCCTTATCCCCCCAACCTTTGTTCCAAGAATTAGCCACCAACCAGTATTTGGTGCCATTTTCAACTCCATACCCAATTAATTTGACTGCATGAAGAGATACAAAGTCGCTCTTCACATGTTTATAGACTCCTGATTTATAATGCAAGAAATCAGCATATACCTTAAAACCTGTTACTACTGGTCCTTTATGGACTAATTCTGCTTTTATATTTTCTTCTCCTTGGACCGTGTACGGGGCGTTTCCATATTTCAAGTCATCATTGTATGAGACTGTGTAGTTTTCTTGACAATACCTCTTACATGAGGGAGTGGGTCCGTATCCGTTACAGTAATCAGTTGCTTCCTTATCGACATGATTGCAAGGATGAATGCTATAAGGGACGCAGCCTTCACCGGACCCATAGTTTCCTCCTGAAACCACACCAGTGGACTGCCAGTATTGCATCACGTGTGCAGGGTCACCACCTTGACAGCCATTTCCACACTCGGTACAACAACTCATTACATTTTCAGTGGAGAAATGGAAGTTTTTGGTTCCGTTAGAAGCTATGCAGTATCTGTCGGTCATCATTTCTGTGGATGAGATGGCCCAGCAGCTACCGCACTTTGCTTGGTCCCTGATTTCACTCAAAGTCTTGCAGGAAGTCCATTTATCCCTAGAGTCGAAGTTTTCTGGAAGGTTCGCAATGATTTCTGCATCATAAACCTTTGATGGTAAATTGGCGGATCCTCTTCTATATCCCATAAGCCCTTTCAGGTAGGAGAAGGGTATGTCCTTGTGGAAGTTTCTCTGGGCTTTCCATGTGGACTGCACGGTGTTGATGTAGTCAATGAACTCGTCAGAAAGAGGGTCCATGCCGTGGCTTCCATTCCACAGGACCGCCACGAAAAGAGCTGTTAGAAAGCCTTGCATACTGGTGATGGCGTTTAAGGTTAAGTGCTCAATAGGTAGTAGTTACTAGTATTTATACTTATTTTACGATAACAACATTAACAGGGTAGTATTAAGTACACCTAAAACATTACTAATTATATTTTTGTTCCTATAGAGTATAAAAACTAGAGTTGTCCAATAAAGCCAAATCTGGTGTCAAGAAGTTTGAGACTATCATTCATTCATGTCGAGCGGGTAAGTGACCAATCCCGCCCAAAGGCCTCTGACATGCCACCATCTACGATAAAGGACCTACACAATATAACGATAGGAATGCCCAGGCTGGACAGTTCAACGTATTTTCCGAAGTATGGTAGCCCTCACATAATGAAGCTGCCGTGAGTTAACGTCGCTCAGTGAAACCGACTAAGCTGAAAGCGCCGTGAGATCTGACGTCATGACATAGAATCAAGGGAAATTTTAAACTGAGTACAACTCTGTCAACTAGTAGATAGTGAAAGAATTTGAGAAACTATTGCTGTAAAAGTGCTATTTTATTTTAATTACTCATTTAAGTATTATTGAAGATAAGTAAATGCTTCGAATTTCCTAGTGCCACGATGTCCAATAAGACGTCATTTTTCCATACCTTTATACTAAACGCGGCCAGGTGCTGAGCTGCCAGATGTCTGCTTAGATTGATGAGCGACACGCAATACAGATATTTGAGAACCTTCTTAAATTACAATGCGTTTAAATTACAAACAAATTCACAATAACCAGGTACTGAGGTTTCTGAGGCGGATCGGTTTAAGGTTCTGCATAAACAAACTAGGTACTGAGGTTTCAGAGGCAGGTCGGTGTAAGGTTCCGCATAAACAGAAAGCAACGCAAACCATAGCGGTGACTGACGATAAGTTATCGTATTTGTATTATTATTACTAGCAGCGCCCACCTCTTGAGTGACGTGCGTCTCGCACCGCACCGCTTCCCCGCTCCAGACCAGACAATGTCGCAAATTTCGACTATGGTAATAACATCTACAGACTGTATTAGATGTAATCACCTAATGAGATAAGTACCTTATATATAACTCAAATATATATTGCACCGTGTTAAATCGGTAATGCAGAGACCAAACCAATCTTTCTTATGAAAATAGAATAGGTACAACTTTTAATTTAATAATAAACTTTATTTATATTTCGAGTATGATCTGCTATGTGCCAAAAGAAACAGACTCAAGATCAGAATTTGAAAAAAAATCTATAAGTTTGTATGAATTAAATAAAACATTTTTTTCTTTAAAAGCTTTTATAATTTTGCTTTTATCATGCATTAGTTATTTAAACGAATGTCTAAAGAAAATTTTAATACAATCGGGAGCCGAGATGTGGTTATTTAATTTCCATGAGGTGATGACAAGACACTGGGGAAACTGCCGAATTAAATCTATGGTATAAACGTTCGTAAAAAACCCAGAACATGTGTTGTGTTATACAATAAGTATTTAATCAAATTTTGGATCGTTAGTCACGACATCATCTTCAAACCCGCACTCATCTGTGCCCCTTATAATCTTGAAGTACCCCTTATCCCCCCAACTTTCGTTCCAAGAATTAGCCACCAACCAGTATTTGGTGCCATTTTCAACTCCATACCCAATTAATTTGACTGCATGTCCACCTAAAGCTGCGCCATTCATCTTTTTATAGACTCCTGATTTATAGTGCAAAAAATCAGCATGGACCGTAAAACCTGTTACTACTGGTCCTTTATGGACCAATTCTGCTTTTATATTTTCTTCTCCTTGGATCATGTACGGGGCGTTTCCATATTTCAAGTCATCATTGTATGAGACGGTGTAGTTTTCTTGACAAGACCTCTTACATGAGGGAGTGGGTCCGTTCCCGTTACAGTGATCCGTTGCTTCCTTATCAACATGATTGCAAGAAGGAATGCTGTACGGGACGCAGCCTTCACCAGACTCATAGTTTCCTCCTGATACCACACCAGTAGACCGCCAGTATTGCATCACCTGTCCAGGGAACCCTCCATCACAGCCATTTCCACACTCGGTACAACAACTCATTACATTTTCAGTGGAGAAATGGAAGTTTTTGGTTCCGTTGGAAGCTATGCAGTATCTGTCGGTCATCATTTCTGTGGTTGAGATGGCCCAGCAGCTACCACAGCTGCCTTGGTCCCTGATCTCACTCAAACTCTTGCAGGAAGTCCATTTATCCCTAGGGTCGAAGTTTTCTGGAAGGTTCGCAATGATTTCTGCATCATATACCTTTAGTGGTAAATTGGCGGATCCTCTTCTATATCCCATAAGCCCTTTCAGGTAGGAGAAGGGTATGTCCTTGTGGAAGTTTCTCTGGGCTTTCCATGTGGACTGCACGGTGTTGATGTAGTCAATGAACTCGTCAGAAAGAGGGTCCATGCCGTGGCTTCCATTCCACAGGACCGCCACGAAAAGAGCCGTTAGAAAGCCTTGCATACTGGTGATGGCGTTTTAGTTTAAGTGCTTGATAAGTCTACTACATATCAATTTGTATTTCGTATTTGTATTTATACTTATGATTAAATAACAACACTTACAGGGTAGTACTAAGTACAACTATACAATTACTAATTATGTCTTTGTTCATAAAAAATTGTCTACTAAAGCCAAATCTAGTGTCAAGAAATTTGAGAAATTCATGTTTCTCTGTCTGTTTCTCTCTAACGCAAAAAGTGTCGTTACAACTATTCCGTCTAGCCCCCTTTCGCAACGCGCGATAAGGAACTTCGTTCCAAAAGACTATCTTACGTTGAAAATGACCAGGCTGGATAGTTTATCGTGTTTTTAGAAGTATGGTAGCCCTCACTTACAAAGCTGCCATGAGTTAACGTCGCTCAGTGAAATCAACTTAGCCGAAAGCGCTGTGAGCTCTGTCGTCATGACAGATGACATAGAATCCAAGGACATGTTCAACCAAGTACAACTCTGTCAGCTTGTAGATAGTGAAAGAATTTGAGAAATTATTGTAGCAAAATACTTTTTTTTATTTTAATACCTCTTTTAGTACGAGAAGATAAGGAAATGCTACGAATTTCCTAGAGCCACTTGATTTAGTTGTGATGTTTACTAAGACATTTTTTCCATACCTTTACACGAAATGGCGTCAAAAAGATAGGCAAACAAACGTAGGTAGCGAATTTTATCTGCAATGTAACCATTAAAAATTTTTAGTTTTTATGTTCTTTATCTTCTGTTTTTTTAGAGTTCCGTAGCCAATAGATTCATCATGTCTCTTTGTCTGTCCCTCTGTCTGTTTGTCTGTCTGTGTGTCTTATATGGGGTTTGTTCAGTAACCTGATGGAAGAAACAAAACAAATCAAACGAAAATTGATTTTTTATAACCCTTGACCGATATTTTTATTCAATCATAGTTGAGATCACTCCCTATGTAACCCCGTGTGTTCCCGTCCCCTAGTACCTTTCAAACAAGACAATCCATCTGTTTAGGTACTTTATTACAGATGGACACACAAATAGTGCTTAGCATTACAACGCCCAAGAGGAACTGCTAAGTTTGATTTCGATATTTGCAAAAGACTCTGTTAATTTTGATTTTTATTTTCGCAAGAAAATGCTTATTTTGATTTAATTTTTGCAAAAAAGGGGTATTGTGTCGGGCGCTATACATTAATAAACTTAATCCAATCAAAACCAGTCCACCTATATCCGCATGCACTAAGTTAGCTCCAGTCGCGCGTGCTTAATTGTCTACCCTCGAATTCTTGTCACGGCACAGTGTCACGTTTGAGTCCCGTGATTTAATAGCTTCGGGCGTGGGTCCACTGCGATATCGGACGGTCACCTGCTGTCACGTTGGATGAAAACATTGTTTGATTACGAATAACGAGGTGGTATGGAGCTAAACTTGTAAAAATGCAAAAATTATGGATAAGCACTGTCTGCCTCAAAACATTAACCTTTTATTACTAGGGTAAACAAAAGACATTCGATTATCATCCGTACTCTAAAACGTCAAATGCTTTTTTAATGAATGATTTTGCCATGAATGAAAAACGTCAATTACTTAGGACGTATGAGTGCGGCTGTTAGTGTTATAAAACTAATTTCATGGCACTAGTTTCGTAATGTAAATCCGGCTTGAGTAGTCCATAGAAAAGTTTTTAATAAGACTTTATTTTTTGTTGTCAAAAAAAGTTTTGGTTACTGCGTTCGAAATTCAGTTCCAAGATTTCTCTGAAACTCATGTTACGTCAAGTCAAATGAACATTTGTTAAATCAAAGTCTTAAGTTTTAGAAATTAATTTCACTGTCTAAAAGATTACGATGACACAGAGTAAAGACGGAGTAAAAAACAATAGTCTTAATTAAGTTCAAATAATCGAGAAGTACTTCAATCATACTAGTATTTTCTAACTTGTATACCTTAGTACCTCATATCATTACTATCTCTATCCATACATACAACTAAACAACTATAACTCAACAAATTGGGGTACCCCTCCGTCATCCAACCCTACAACCCTCATTACAAACTAGGTACATATCGCACCCAAATCAAATTTATCACACACTCCCAAAATCTGGGCTCAACATCTTTCAATGACGTCACGGATGCCAGGACCTTTGATTTATGATCCCGTGATGGATGGCATTCGCAGTATTCCTGACACTTCACGTGTATACAGGAATAAAAGGTTTACTAAAGAATGCTCCCTGACGTGCTAAGATAAAATGATTTTCAGGTTTTTGTTTGAGCATCAGTCAGGTTTCGGGACACTGAATTTCAGCTGAAATGTCAGCTCGTGATAACTATGGAATATATGGAAATCCGAGTTTATCTTCATCACTATACTGACATTTTCAGAGGGTAGAGAGAGACCTTTGGCTGCAGTGGGACATAACAGACAGGATAATAATTTTATTTGTTCTTACCTATTGTGGATTAGAGCCCATTTTGACCGATGATGGCCCATTTTGAGGTGGAAATTGATTAAACTTCGCATATAAAGTGATCGCCACTAAACTATTACCACTGTTCAAGCAAATTAAAAGATTTCTAGGCTCACACTTGCTCACAGAATGGCACCATCGCAGGTTATACTCGTAATTCAGTCTTTAGAGTAATACCGACGTGTTCGTTCTCATTCAAGTTTTTTTAAGGTAGCCTAACTACAGTCATCGGTACTATTTAAGTCTAGAAAAAATTCAGATGCTTTGTCTCAAGTGTGTTTACCTTTAAAGGTTTCCATACATCAGCAGAAAGTCTGAGACCTAAAGACTGAAAAGGACTGACTGACTAACTAAATAAAAGTCTGCATAGGCTGTTTTAAGACAGTCTGAAGTGCGGGTTCTTATGTTTCAACCAGCAAAAAACTTACGCGACTACTTTTACCATCAACATGTTATAAGTACAATCACCTACACAATGTATGCAATAACAATTCGTATTCACCATAAGTGTGGGGGGCATCGTTACGGCCACGTTCACACAATTACCGGTCATTAGTAAATAAAACACTTCTCTAACTCATTGTACCGTGTGCTTGTCTCGTGACAATCGACGTTTTATTTAAAAAGAATATTAAATAGATAGAAAGAACCAAGCGATGGCGGGACGAGATATAGAGACATTATAATTAACAGACCTATAACTGCCTTTATACATCTTAGGATATAAATCTACTGAAGGAGGGTAGATAGTTCTTTGGACCTGTTACAGAACATTTATATACCTTTTCATAATTAAAAAAATAGGGCCAGGTTGATACGGAGTGACAGTACTTGTATGTTTGTAAATCAAATATTGCTTCTAGAATTTTTGGGTTAGACTTTACCTTACTGCCGCACTGACAGACGTTCTAATTATTTGACGTACCTTTCATACAGTACATGTCAAAATTAGGAAGTATTTGACATCTTTGAGTACGGGCGTTAACGTTCTTAGCTCAATTAATACTACAGCATAATACTACTCAACCCACGGATAAAAAGGAGTGTACCAAAAAAAGCTTATTTTTCTTTTGAGTTGAAATATAACTGAAATTAGCGCTTGCATACATAACCAATAAGTATCTCAGACGAATATTTCTGAAGACTTTCCTTTTACCTTAAGGGAAATTACTTATTTCGCAAAAAGGATTTATTCATAAAGATAATGTTATATCTTTTAATATTTAATAACCTCTCTGTATTACGGATACTTCGATGTTCTTATCATTTCGAAATTATTAGCGAATACACTGTCTAGCGACTCTTCCCTCTAGGTATACATCACTAGCAGCGCTCTGTGGTTTTACCCACATTGGGCCCGTTCCCATGGGAATTTCGGAACGAAAAATAGCCTATAACCTTCCCGTTGAATATGGCTATCTATTACAAAAATAATTATTCAAATCGGACTGGTAATTCCTTGATTGACTCGAACGTACAAAAAAACTTAAAATTAGATCTTTATAATATTAGTATAGAAAAATATATTTTTTTTAAAACAAACCTTAATGTCCGCTTTCGGCGAGCGACATCACCTGTGTGTTTTCGGTCGGCGGACAGCCGAGAGTGAAGACTTCGGTGACTGAAGCAGGCAGAACTAATGAATAGAAAAAAAGGCTTCTTTACGAATGCGGCTAGTATACAGAAAAAGATTTGAGGAAATCCGATTGGTTCCAAAGATTAACGCGTTCAAACAAACAAAGAAAAAACATTGTTATTGCATTAGTATTGTATTTATATTCTATGAAGAAATCGTGCCTAATGACAACTCTAAAACCGACCAAAACCAGAGGCATTAACCAACTACGAACCACCGAACAATACATCACCAATGTTAATAAACTACAAATCACATTCTCACCACAAATAAAGCGATTTATTAAGACGTATAGTGCGAGACTCCCTTAGGGATAATAACTCACATCGTCCAGGACCTTACTATCGTAGTACTTTCGTTATCGTATCGTTAAAGTTAACACTCCAACTATTACTACCATTTTATTATGATAGAGATACATTAGAATATTTCATACAGGATGATATGATAACATCCTACTAATCCTACTAATACTATACTATACTACAAATTATTACTACTAAACTAATATTATAAATGCGAAAGTTTGTGAGGATGGATGTATGTATGGATGTATGTTTGTTGCTCTATCACGCAAAAACTACTGAACGGATTTGGATGAAACTTTACAGTAATGTAGGTTATACATCAGAATAACATATGGGATAGATTTATCCCGAAATTCCTTTGGGAACGGGTACAACGCGGGTAGCACCGCGGGGCGCGGCTAGTGTCTTATATGTTTAACAAAGTAGCATAATAATATTAATATGACTAATTGTATCCCACGGTTGTACTCGTTTCCATGGTTTCATAATGAAAAGTATCATATTATTATAATTGTAGCAATTAAGAGTCCAAAAACGCTTTATATCAGTGTTTTAGTTATAAGGCGGTTAACTGTTTGGAATAGTTTATATACATACTTAATTAAGAGTGTTTAAAAACATCACCGGAATTTTTTTCGCGCCAGTAATTGCTGTAAAGAGCAGATGAGCTATTCATTACTTTTTAAAAGAAAGATGCGCATCATTGTCTATTATTCATGCGAGATTAGCTATTCTCTTCAGTAAGTTGAATTAGCCGAAAGGCTGTAAAACATAAAATAAAATTGTTAAAAAAAGCTGTGCAGCTGATTTGACTTGAAAGATTTACTATAAAAAAACTGAAGAACGACAATTATATATTTTTTAAGATATAAGAATTATATTAGAATATATTTTCTACTTTCTCTTTTCTTTATTAAGAAGTAGTGCGGGAGAGATGTCTTTATAGAATAGAAAAACGAAGACAAAAGCATTATCTTGGTTTTTAGTTAGCCCTGCTACATTTTGCATATAGTTATCTCCGCAGTAATCGTAGCGTGTGTGGTCGATACAAAAAAATTCTTACGAGTAATAGCTTGTAGTAGGGGTAAGTTAGCTACCACCGATTACTATGTATGAGAAGGTATATGTTAGTAATTAATTCGTTCCTACTGTGGAAGAGTGTACGTACTCACTGTTTGGGGAAAAAGGTTTTGCAAAATGTAAATATATCTTGGGTTATCGTATACATTTTATGTGTAGAGCGTCCATTATGCGGGTTGCAGACCGAGAGCTAAGCTAAGTTAGTTTAGTAGCGTAGCTGACGCAGTTTTCCATACTTGACGCATAGTTTGCGGTCTGCACACAAGTATGGAAAAGCTGGTTAGCTTAGCTCTTGATCTGCAACCTGCAGAGGTGGATATGCATTAAGTTTCGTTGTAATTTCTAATAGGTAAGTAAGTTATTTCGAATAGGTTAGTAGCCAACACTAGTTGAGTTTCGAAGTTTTTAAACCACTTATAGGCATCCAAAATGTTTTTATGGACGCGAAAACATTTAGCGAGAATATCGTGACTGAAAAAGAATTTGACTCACAAGATAATAAAAATGTGTAAAATATTGTCTTACTACGTGGGCTGGGAATATTATAATATTATTACTAAAGCTTATACGAAAAAGAACCGTTCCTATATAATGTACTTACTTACATTTCGGTGGCTTTCATCGGATTACAATCTTAACCCGATTAAGAACGGTTTTGTCGTTCAATGTCTAGTTTAAAACGCCACATGTTCTTAAGGGTGCGTTTGCAGAGAAGCGTAGCTGGGCGGTGCGGAAGTGGATTGACCAATCTCAACGCGTTGAAATTTGAATTCGGAACAAACTAATTCGGAATGTATTCGGATGCGGCCAGGCTTATATCAAAAACTTATGTCGTCAGTCCATAGACTAACTTACTTCAAAAATCTATGACAGAACTACAGACAGACCCTATAGACAAGTGGTAATCGCATACCCTTCGCTATTATTAAAATGTACTTACTTACCTTTAGGAATGGTTCACGATCACGTGACTCACACATTCCTACAGGCAATTTTGATATTTAGGGAAGCTAAAGGAATGAGAAGCTATTGTCATCTGTATAGTCTACAGCGGTAAATAAGTAAAATAATAAGCCTGTAATATACCACTGCTGAGCAAAGGCGTTATCACCACGCTTGTCTAATGTGGTAGAAGAAGTACGGAAAAAGTCTAGTTACTAATACGAGCTAATATCTTATCGCCAAGTCGAGCAAAAAAGTGGCACGGCCATCAGTTTCTCGAAGCAATTCAGACCATAATATGATAATACAGCACTACTTAGATAGTTCCATCTAATCCTGCGAGGGTTATTTTTCAAACAAACTTTATCTTGATAAGTTTCTTCATTTTCTTACTATACTACTTTGTCTAGGACACTCATTCTATTAATCTTTAAGTAGAAAACTCGTGTACATATAAACAGTGGCTTATGTGATACATAATTTATTTTACATATTTTTTGCAGTTTAGAACTCTGTGCCGATATCTTTAGCGAGATGAGACGTCCTTGCCCATCAGTGGGACACTAAAGACTCATACATTTGATAATTTAAAGAAGAATAAAATGATATAGCAACGGATAGTATCTAACTTAGGGCCGAAACTGCGTTAAGCGGGTGCACGCGACGGGCGCACGCGACGGGCGCACGCGACGGGCGCACGCGACGGGCGCACGCGACGGGCTCACACGAGGGGCGCACGCGACGGGCGCACGCGACGGTTCACTTTTGTATGAAACCACGCGGGCGCAAGCGACGGTTCACTTTTGTAAGAAACCGCGCGGGCACCCGCTTAACGCAGTTTCGGCCCTCACTCGGATTGAAAATAAATCTCAATCAAATGAACTTACCATCACTCCTCTAAAAACTCCCGGATCAGGGCTGGACAACCTTCTCGAACATATTTTAATGAATCTAAACAAACACCAAAATAGAACAAGATCGTTGATATTTAAATGATTTTACGAGTTAAGAGTTCCTTGACCAGTTATTGTTAGGGGCAGTGCAGACAGAAAAACAAAACAACGATGGAATGGTAGTGTGACAACTCACAGACCGAGTAGGTAGAGAGAGAGACTGGTGGAACGGCAATAGAGATGTGAAAAAGTGTAGCGGTGAATGGAAAGTTATAGTAAGTTTCAGGATTATCAAGACATTTCTAAGACTTCTATATACTAGAGGTCCCAAATGATAGCTTCATTAGCACAAACGTATAAGAAATTTTATAAACTAATATAATATAATACCTAATTCATTTTATTATTTCATCAATTTGATGCTCTCCTGAAAATATTTAATATTTTCAGTGTGCCCTTAAAGTTTGATTTTAAAGGGGATTTTACAGGCAATTCCTATTTACTTTAGTCGTTATTTTTTGTCCACCATTGTGTACCAAGCTCAATCGTTCAACATTCGCATAGCATACGACGCACTAAATGTTTGATAGGCTCTGATTTAACGTCGGAACAAAACTTGAATAATAATCATTCGAACACTATGCTTTTCGCTATATCAACACGATCTAACATCACTTCTAAGGTTAGTATGGATAACATACAGTCAAAAAAGCTTTACATCCTCTATGAACTAAGGTTTATATAAACTAGCCACACCCGCGATTGTAATGTCATTATTTACTAAATTGTCCGACATTGTTGTATCTCTGCTGGGGCCACACATACGTTGAACGTCAATGCCCATTATCTAGATAATTTATGGCATAATTTTTAACGCATTAAAGTGGGTGGCTACACTTAAACTGTCTCTTTCTCTCTTTGATGTACCGCCACTCGAGCTATCGCCTACGCCATACGGCATTGTTAATGCCATTGTCAAATTATCACGTATAGTCGTGGCTATACCTACGGTTTACGTCCATTATCTAGATAATTTATGGCACGTGATAATTTGACAATGGCATTAACAATGCCGTATGGCGTAGGCGATAGCTCGAGTGGCGGTACATCAAAGAGAGAAAGAGACAGTTTAAGTGTAGCCACCCACTTTAATGCATTAAAAATTATTGCGTTAATTATTGAGATAATGGGCATTGACATTAAGCGTAAGTGTGGCCCCAGCGTAACAAATAATTAAGTATAGTTGTGGTACATTTCATTTTCTCTACTTAGTGGATAACAAACGCGTTTATCACCCTATCATACAAATCATTCACTGTCTGTTCCGCTGGTTCCACCCGCGATCCATCAGATGGCGCGCGCTAGTGTGGAAATTTTGTTGATCGCGCTTCCGTTATTTTCCCAGATTAAGTGCCCATACCCATTTCGTGGAACAGGAATAAATCTTCCTCTTTAAAAAAGCTTTAATATAATTGTTGTAGATTATCCTCATTTATATTACACATTTAAATTTGTGCTTAGCTATCCCGAAATCCTGAATATCTAACTTCTAAATTTTATTTTCCAAATAAATTGGTAGCTCATTTAAATAACGTCCGGGGTTATTATAACAAAGATGGCCGCCGTACCCACAGGATAATAATCATTAATCGGAGCCAGACTGCTATTTGTTCCCGGCCGAAGAAATCCCTTGAAATATGAATCCTATTTCTTTAACAGGATAACTTAGAACACGATATTTTGTAACTTAAGCGTTATTTTCAACAAAATGTTTCGTAACAAAGACTGTTATTATAATTGTACATGTTGGGTATAATTAATATTGTATTGTATAAGACAAGAGATGGCAACGTTGCAAATAAGAGTATTTTTTGTTTTATATTACTAAATAAGTTCAAGTGGGCAACTTCGGAGTTTTTAGACCGCCTAAGGGCCTCCAACATGGTCTAAAGATTGAAACAACCGAAAGCGACATTCGCCGACCAAATTCAACAGGAAGGTTATACCTAGGCTATTTTTCATCCCAAAATTCCTACGGGAACGGGCACAACGCGGGTAAAACCGCGGGGCGCTGCTAATATCTTCATAAAACAAGGCATATACCTACATTTGGGCATTTAACCCTCTATTATTACGTGGAGTGTTACTTTCCTTTCGTTATACTTTCCTTCCATCTACATATTTTAATAAGAACTAGCAACTCTGTCTAGTTCGTTTAACATTGAATAAATAAAAGATCTGAATTTATAGCAGGGTTGTAATAAGGACCAGGGGCGTCGTTTTGTTCTCTAGAAAAACAACAGAAGTAGACATCGCATCACAAACTGAAAGCTATGAACTGATGAACCAGGTAACTGTCATTTTCATAGACACTCACTCTTTATGTAGTCATTGTTTATCTTGTGTTACCAGCTGCAACAAACCTTATATAATTCATGCGATTGGATTTGGTTTGATTGGAAAGTATACTATATATTGTCATAGTTAATAGAACAGTACATTTCAAACACACAATGCCCCCAATCACTGGACATCTCTTCACGCCATTCATCTTCCATTATCTGTCTTCACCCCTCTAATCCTATCCTGAATACGTCCACAGGGGCAAAGGATTAAATTAAGTGCTATAGTTCCTCAAGTTCGTAACATAAAGTGCTCTTTGACTTTGCAAAATGATATCGTCTGAGAGAAATAACCCCGTTTATGAAGAGTAGGTACTTTAAAGGGCTTGAAGTGTAAGGTCTCGTGAGTTTACCTTTCGAAAACTTACTTTACCATGAAACTATTTATTGAAAATTTAATAGGTATCTTGGAGCAGGACGTAATTTGATTGAGCGATGATAACTTGTGATTGTTAAGCAACGTACAGCTCGACCACTACTTGGATGGTGACCGTTAGTAGCAGTTTTCTTTTTTTAACATAAATTAAATTATATTGAAAACTAAACCGAGTAAATAGGTAAATAATAAACATTCCATTAAGTAATATACGTAGCCTACTCAAATATCATTCACATAATAACCACCCTTAGTCATACCGAAATGCCACCATTCCGGTAAGTGCGGGTAAGGGTGGTTTCTGACTAGCGTTATTTTCAAGACACGCGTCTTCATTCTTTTGCCATACTCAAATTGCGTGCAGCGTGCTACATTTTGCGCTGCTACAAAAAATTAGACTCGCATGCACGGTTTATTCAGGCCTGTTTGCTCGTACCGAACGTAACGTAAAGTAACTATAACGTATAGTGACGTAACGTATTCAAACGGTTAGCACTTATACGGGCTAACAACTATGTTCGAGTAGGTTAGTGTCCAACCCTGGTGTCAGAGTTTTTAGACCGCCGAAAGCTCTCCGACAGGGGCTAACGAATGTAACAACCGACGCCGATAATTTACAAGCTTATAACGCTTTAACGCTAGAGTAACGCGTGTGGCAAGACTTCCGTTTCGAACCCGAGCTTCACGCGCGAATGAAACGCTGTTCTCAAACCGCCCTAAATCGCTTACACTTCAAGAGTACTTAATCCCATTGAAATGTTCAAAGTTAAATCTCAAACATTCGCTTAAGAACCTTATTATACTAGACATTATCGCATACAACAAAGCTTAAACGAAAGTTCAATAAAAGTTAACATAAAACGACCGACAGAGTTTCAACTCGATTTTTTATTTGTTTGGCTTTATAAAGGGGTCTTGGGGATATATAATGAGATTTGTGGTCAATACTTTTTAAGACCTGACGCAAAAAGAAGAGTGTTATAAGTTTGGTGTGCCTGAAAATGGCTGTTTGTGGCACCGTAGCTTTGTAATCAATCAAGTTAAACTTAGCATAGCAACGAAGCACACTCAATTTTTTCTTGCAAGGGTTCAAATTTTGACTACTTCGATTAATTTTGTAGCCGAAGACGATTCCTTCTGAAGAGGAAAAAGGTTTAGTGATTTCATTCCATCTTACCCCATCACTCAACCATTTTCCTTAATGTAAGAAATTGTCTTTTAATATCAATTAAGATGGTTTGAATTTCAAAAACAAAATATATTGATGCAATGAAATGATATCGCGAATTTTAGCTTCCTATAAGAAAACATAGAATATACTACGAGTGAAATGATCAATAATGCTATGAATAGCAAAATGTAATATCAAATTCCGATTTCCAAGAAACAAACACAAACAAATCCATAACATTACATTTGTTCCGATTCGTGTCCAAACCGATTTATTTCTTGTTCCTTATTATTTGGTGTTGAGATACTCATAATCTTTATCCTTATTTCTGTTCAATACCAATATAATAACGCTGAATAGACTTTTGTTTTTTTGAACGCGTTTATCTCAAAAACGATCCATCCGATTTGAATAATTCTTTATGCAATAGACAACCACATTCAACGGGAAGTTTAAAGGCTATTTTTCATCACGAAGTTTTTACAAAACCGGGTACAAAGTGGGTAAAACCGCGGGGCGATGCTAGTTCTCTAATAAAATTTGATATAAACCGTCAATAGTTGTTATTGGCCGTGTTTAGTGTTACAGATATCGAAGCTATAATGGTGCGACAAGCAATATCGATTTCAATACACAATTTCTATTACTTTCCGAACGCTTGAAGCTAAAACGTTCGTAGCTCGTTCGTAGTAAGTTACTGGATCCTTTTTGTGTTGTTCTATCGTAAACTTTGCTTTATTTTTTATCATTTGGGAAACAATTCGGAGGAGAGAATTGTATTGTTTATCTTGCATTGATATTCAGAAAACAAACTGAAATAAATCGTAGGTATACTTACTTTTTGAATTACACTTTTGCACTTATTAAATTAGAATATTTTAAAACCTCACAATATAACATTCTAACCCAATGTAAAGTAAACTAAATAAACATTAAATTTTCTTCAACAACAAAAGACGTTCATCGCCATTTAGATGCCTCGCCTACAAGTTTCTTACAAAGCGAGGGTACTTTGTAAAATATCATTCCACTTCGTAATTACAATCTATGGCATGACTACATAAAACTATTGTATAGATGTTGATAATGATATAAGATCTTCAATACCGAGATCATATTGTTCCATGAAAACGGTTCTTAGAAGTTCGAGAGGAAATATAATAGAGCGCCTCATAAAATAACCTTAGCAATTATTTATCAGAGCAAATTGCTCGTAGCAAACTTTAGGAGCTACCTTAGTACGTGCTTGAGGAGTTCTTAACGAAAATCGATTTAGAACGAACTTCCGGGGACGAAACAAAAGGAAACGAATAAATGTATTTAAAAGTACGCTGTTTGTTTAGGATTAGTGAGCAATTGGATTTGGTTCCATTACATTATGTAAGTAGTTACAAGGGTACGTAACAAGTACTGTCGGGGTATTTTCATTTAAAAATAAAATAAATAAAATAAAAATAAAAAATAAATTTATTGCCACACAAAAAAAAATACAAAAAGACCACAATTAAAAAAAAAACAGATATTACAAGGCAATAGGCTACATCTCAGCTGGTGCTGTACGAAACGGTAGCCCCGAGCAGCGCTGATTTTCAGATGCCGCCTGCTCCCTGAGGTGGAGGGCAGGAGCGAATACAGTAATAGGATAGGTGACATTATATAAAATAAAATTTCTTAAAGTATTATAACATGTAACTAATAATAAAAACATAACATTAAATGCAAAACAATACAAATAAACAAGGTATGAGCCGACGTGTGTGTATGTGTGTGTGTGTGTGTGTGTGTGTGTGTGTGTGTGTGTGTGTGTGTGTGTGTGTGTGTGTGTGCGTGTGTGTGTGCGTGTGCGTGTGCGTGTGTGTGCGTGTGCGTGTGTGTGTGTGTGTGTGAGCGCGTGCGCGTGCGCGTGTGTTTGACGTGATATTATTATGATATTTTAATTAAATTTATTTATTTTATTTTGCTTACGGGTTAAATATGAAGTAGTCTACCAAATTTAGCATTTTTCTATGAGCATGCTTCAAGCTCTCCGCTGCTATCTGTCTTGATAATAGTGCTGCTTTAAACAATCGTTTAAAGGTGTTCTCACTAAGTCTCTTCCTTAGAGGGGGTGGTAGATTGTTCCAGATTTTTGCAGCGGTAAACTTGAAGCATCCTCTATAGCGAGCCGTTTTATGGGGTTGGGTTATAAGTAGGTTCTGAGTTGCAGACCGACGACTTCTATCTGTCACATCAGATATCCAGCTTAACTTTTCAAACAAATACTCGGGTTTTTTATTCCAAATGACCTTGTGGACACTACAGGCGTAATGAAGCTCTCGTCTAGCGCTCATGTTCAGTATCCCTTTTTTATTAATGTAGGGGGTAATGAACTCTCTCTTCGGGATGTCAAAGCAGAAACGTATGCAGGCATTCTGCACTCGTTGAATAGCTCTTTCTACTTTTGAAATAATTCTTGGACCATACACAGAGCAACAGTAATTAAAAGCTGAGAGGATTAGTGTATCTGTTAGATTAACTCTAATTTTTTCACTTATATATGGCCGTATCCTATATAAGGTCTTTAATTTATAAAAAGCGTTTCTAATTTTTTCATTGATATGCTGCTCATACTTTTGTTCCCCGTCCATTATTAGTCCCAGATTACGCGCCGATGTAACACGTTCCAAGGCTGTATTATTAATGGAAATCACACTATTATAATTTATTACATTCTCTATTTGCTTTTTTGTTCCTAGGACCAAATATTGGGATTTGATAGGGTTCAACATTAATGAATTATTTTTGGACCAAACATCAATATTTCTAAGGTCATCGTTAATCTTTTGTACTGCCTCGTTTGTGTTTTTACTATCAAATGAGTAATATACTTGGGCATCATCTGCATAAAAGTGATATTTGCATGACAAAATACAGTCGGGGAGATCGGCGGTGAAGATTAAAAAGAGGATAGGACTGATAATGGAGCCTTGCGGGACACCACGTTCAACCGACATTACTTCCGAATACACCTTTTCGCCGTTTATATCTTCGGTGACTACAATTTGTTTTCTGTTTACTAGGAAGGAGGCAAACCAATCGCATGTTTCTTTTGAAAAACCATAATACTCTAGCTTGGCCACTATCAAATCATGGCTCAAAGAGTCGAATGCCCTGGAATAGTCAAGTAGTACCATAATGGAGCTAAGACCCCTCTCCGATGCTTCTGTGATGTCATCGCTCACATGTAAAAGAGCACTCTCCGTTCCATGTCCTCTTCGGAAGCCGGACTGGAATTTTGGAATAATGTTGTTTTTGTCTAAATATTCAAGCATTTGATCGAGAACTACTTTTTCTATTATTTTTGACATTAATGGGAGTATGGATATGGGACGTAAGTCTTTCAAACTAGTCACTGAATTTTTCTTAGGGATCGGACAAACTAGTGCTGTTTTCCAGATATTTGGAAATGTATTTAATTCAATAGATTTATTGATTATATGAGTGATAACTGGAACGGTAACGTCTCGAGTTAATTTGATCATGTCTATGCTTATATTGTCAAAACCAGTTGCTTTAGTCTTAATGTTATTTATAATCTTGGAAACTGTAGTTTCATTAGTCGTTTTTATTTTGAAAGTATCTTTGCTATTAAATTTCTTGTTAATATCAGGTGTAAATTTTAGATCGTTTTTATTGCAGGGAGGTAATTCTAAGAAATATTTGTTAATTTTGCACGGGTCGTTTAGCTGCTGTGGTATTTGTTTTGAAGCAGTGTTAGGTAAAACAGTATTTTTTAAATTTCTCCATAGTACTGCAGGTCGTTTTATGTTAGCGTTTATATGGCTATTGAAGTAAGCTTTTTTTTCCCGGTGTTTAGTCGCAGTTACTAGGTTCTTAAAACTACGGTAATACTCAATAGAGCTGTCGGATTTCTCTCTCTGAGCTACATGGAGTGCTTTATCCCTTAATCCCATCATAAACTTCATCGTTTCTGTGATCCACGGTTTCGGTTTGCCTTTAACCGCGTATTTAGTTATAGGTGCATGTGTATTAAATAAGAGAAGTAAGTTAGTATTAAGTATTTCAATCATATCGTCTACATTACTACAAGTTTTGATGAGGTGCCAGGGTAAAGCCTCTAGATCTTTTTGGAAATAGTCCCAGAGAAATAGTCCATTTATACCAAGTTAATACATAGTCATAGCAAAGAGTTAAAAGCCTCAAGTCTAGAGTGAAAAGTCATATTACCTGCTTAACGTGCACTCCAAATATCAGTAGCGTTGAATAGAAATGCCACTGTCGGCCACTCATTCAAGTAAGGGTCAAGCTGCAAGTTGTTTAGCAATCGCAATGAACTTAATTCAGTACACTGAATGAACACTCTTTGAAGTAGCAGATACAGTTTTTTTTCAATATTGATTTACTGACAGTTACTAACTTTCAACAAGTCTCATCTTTCGAAATCAATTAAGAATTGATGTTCCAAAAGGGTCTCCATTTTTCAGCAGAAACAAATTAAAGTCCTTGGAGTAGCCGGTCCGTTTTCAGGTCAATACAAAGGTTAAATGTCAAGAAACGCATTTACTTTTTATTTGAACTCTCTGAATAATTCTGCTTCCAATCGGCGAATAATAGTGATTGAGTTTACAGAATGAGATCAGAGTATCTAGTAAATACCTTAGTGTCTAGTATGTGACATAGTGAGTAGAGCTTTAAAACTATTTTTTGTAGAAAAACTTTCTGAATGTAAGTTTAAGTATTTTTAATCTCAATTTTATTATCTCTTTTGTAAAATTTTAAATGAGAAAGTAATTAACTCAGTCTGACCATCGAGATTTTGATAACATTTTGCTAAAAGATATTTTAGACCTTGTGAAAGGACATGGAATGTAACAGGACATAGCTACTTTATATCTCTAAATTCCCTGGGTGAAATCTCGGAGAATAGCTACAGGAATTATTACTTAGCAATATTCCATTCCAATTTCAAATCCACGCCCGTTACGCTGGGGGTGAAATCGCGGGGCGTGGCTAGTAACAGGAATAATTACACCTTTTCAAGTTTCATCCAAATCCACGTCCTTTTAATAGTCATAAATCAACACCCACTCCTTCACAATCACACTATTACTCAAATCGATTACGTAATTTATTTACCTTCAATTAAGTCCAACAATATCATTTCATTCGGTCTTCATAGAACATCTCAATTACCAACAATAATAGGGACCTAATATCCCAAAAATAGATTCCGATTGCGTCATTTGGCTCCTCGTCCCACGCATACACAGATGATGTTATAGTAAGTACAGTTGTTCAAGTGCTTTCAAGATTTACACCTAGCTAGTGAAAGATCGTTAAATTCGGGAAGGTTTGGGGGCTCAAAGTTTATGGAAGTACTGACGAGGACGAGGATAAGTAAAAGTTTTGTGAAATTTAGGTCTTGGCATATTGTAATGGTTAGGAAATGTGTTATGTCCCTATTGTTATTAATATGTTTGTTAGAATCCTTACTACTTTTTTAAGTACCTATTGATTTTCTTAAAATAAGTTTCATGTTTATTCAATCGAAATAGGCCAATTTTGGAAAGACTAAGAGAATTGTATTATTCTAGTCATCTCAAATAATATAGGTAATATACATACTCATACGTCATACTAGATTAATGAAACTTAATTTTTAATTCATTAGTATGATTATTTACAGTTCAGTTATAAATAAAATACTAAACATGCTTGTCCTAACATTTATTTCACCAACAGTACCTTTCTTACATACCTACTTACTTACTTACCGACTAAATTTCAATACCTGCCGACTTAAGACACCACAATCACGCTATTTCAACATTAAGCTCAAAGTGGATAAGTAAGGACCACTGCAGACCAAGACAGTCTTTAAACTGACTTGTTCAACTTAGACAAGTATGTCCATTTACACGGCAGAAGAAGAAGTGTCCTTTACGTAATCTAACAACAGCTGTTGGAACAATTTCTTAATCTTTCTAACAATACAATGAAGCCTACGACAGACAGCAAATTCTAACATAGATCTGAGACAGAATCTGGGACAGATATTCATTCATCATTCATCTCAAGTAGGTTAGGGGCCAACCCTGACGGTATGAAGATTGAAACAACCGGGACCGATTGCCTCCGAAGCACGGTAGCGCTCATACAGAAATGCCACTATCGGCCACCCATCCAAGTAAGGCCGAGCTGCACGTTGCTTAACAATCGCAATGAGTTAACATCGCTTAGCCAAAGGCCGTGTATGTGCGTGCGCTCCAGGTTTTCATAGACCGAAACACAGTTTAAAGACAGCCTGTCTGGACTATGGTCTGCGCAGCTGTAATTTAATTGACGCTCTGCCTGAGGCACAGCTATGAAAACAAATGAAGGAAATCGAACTTACTTTATAATTAACTGAAGTAATTTAATTTAATAAGTTTTACAATTAAAGTTTAAATTAGACACTTTCATTTAAGTAAATAAAACTAAATTAAACGTAAATTAATGATAGTCATATAGTATTTATTAAACCATTATCTTGGGAAATATAGAGACATACTCGTAGTGTTGGTCAAGTAATAATTTAGAGTCAACCAAAACTAGTTTCAATACTTGAAAAGTCCTTTAACTTTTTAGACTTTCATGGATATTTGGGGTCACGATTTACAGATGGGGCTATACTAATATTAAGAACATTTTAGCTATCAAATGGTTTGTCACTTTCTGACATACGCAATTTTCCGAGGAGCAAAAGAGACAAAACATTTTATAACAGTGTTTTAGTTACAACACGTTTAATGGCGAATAAAGTTTTAATAGCGTCCCAAGTAAATGCATAATTATCAAGAAATCGTCCGTACTTTTGTTTTATTTAAAATCTATATACGCGAATTAACAGACGATTTATTTCACCTCCTCACTGTACTGATATCTTCAGTGAGACGAGAGGCCTTTGCCCAACAAGTGGGACATTACAGGCTAATACTTACTTACTTACTTACTTATTTCAAACTTAATATTCTATCTAGGTACAGCTTGATAATCAATATACGGTTGGCACCTAATACCATATTTCCAGCATCACCGTTGAACCTTCGTTGAACTCATAACAACAAACCTCTCACCTTGCAAAGCTTAGTAACTACTCAGTATTCTGTATAGCAAAGTGGAATCATTCAAAATCCCTTCGTGACAGAAATATATTGTGGAGTGAAAAATTGAGGGTCATCCACCCGTATCGTAATGGTACCTAATGAAATTGTTGACATCACCCCGTGCAGGGGTAGTTCTTTTGAGAAATAAGCTCATTTGGTCCAAAAAAGATGTGAGCAACAATGATAATTAAAATTTTACAGACAACATGTCTTTATGGATTCTTAGTAAACATATTATCAGTGCTTCAGAGGATGAGCCAGGTATCACACGCTTGCATACTACGGGTCGATAATCTCAAAGCCTAGCCACAGATTACTAAATAGTTACTACGTGCCAAGCTACGTAACAACAAAGTGTATAAGTAAATGTTTGAGTAAACATTATTGTTTGTATTTGGCAAATTACAGTGTCAGGTTGACTGTGGCAATGTGAAGGTCATGTCTGACGCATGCCGAATCCTTTATAGACATCATAAAAACATAATGATGCTTGTAAAGGAGTTATGACGTGTGTGTCCTGTAAAGTAAATAAGCGAAATCACCTTCGATCAACAATACACAACTAGATGTCGGGTTGGCGCAAAAAGTACGTCTCGGTGCATAACGCCTCATTTGAAAAGTGAGGCGTTTTTCTCACATATTTTATTCATAAGATTTGCTACTTTATTGCTAGGTGTCATGGTTGTAATTAGGTTGAACTTATAACTGTTTTAAAACTTTTGTTTCAGTATAAGCTGTCACACGTCATCCACGCGGACAGTATTTAGCTTTGATTTTGTACGTGACCCGATATCTAGTTGTGTATTGGTGATCGAAGGAAATCACTTTTGACATGTAATGCATGAAAAATTACGTCAAACAATTAAGTGCCGCTTTAATGAATCTCTGAGTGCGGTGTCAGTGTCATGGTATTATTTGTAGCGGTCGTGGTGTAGTTTAACTAAGCGATGTTAGTTCATTACGATTACTAAGCACCGTGCAGATCGATCCCTACTTGGATTGATAGCACGTTAAATTGTCGGCCCGGTTGTTTCAATCATTGGACCATGTCGGAGGCCTTAAGGCGGTCTAATAACGATACCAGGGTTGCCACTAACCTCGATACGGCTCTATCTCATTTGGTACTAGTAAGTTTGAGTTTACTAGTACCAAATGAGATAGAGCCGTATCGAGACTACCTCATCTCACGTCCTCGTTATATCGGCAGTAACGGCAGGTACTTACAAGCAACTTGGAAGCCTGATGTTGAAGGGCTCCGGATTAAAGCTTATTGGATAAATAAACAATTGAACGTGTTTTTTGTTTTCGTATGTCGAATAAATTATTTCTGTTATTGATTCTATTGGCAGTCGACGCTGTTTTGTGTGAAGTTATATGGTGTTTTTTTATTGAACGGTTTGAATAAGCACGGTATACAGGGTGGATTTTTTAATCGGTCAGTATATAAGTCTCAAACCACAAGAGGTATGAATATCTTTTCTTACCAATCATGTCATTTTGTAATGATTTTGGTGTAAATATAAACCGCCTTCATATTTTTTTAAAACACGTTTGTATAGAGCTTCTGTTCGTTCTAGTCTAACCTACTTGCTTTAAATATTGTCTTAAAAGATACTCCCTTTCCTATATGTGTATGGAAACAAACCCAAGCCATTATTGAAAAGAAGGTATGTGAAACGGAATGAAATGTGCGTCTTCAAGGTCCAATTTATATCAATCTAGAAATTCATCATTTAGAGAGAGTGACATACATACAGACAGATAGAAAAAATGTAGTTCAGACGTACTTACAGTTATTTTAAATAAGGATTAACTCATTCAGTAATGTCGAGTAGTTGTCAACCGTTATGTAGGAGTTTTTAAACCGCCCAAATGCCTCCGACATGGTCTAACGATTGAAGCAACGGGGACCGACTTTAACGTGCCTTCCGAAACACGGTAGCGCTCAAATAAAAATGCCACTATGACCACCCATACAAGTAGAGAATTAGCTCCACGTTGCTTAACATTCGCAATGAGCTAGCATCGCATAGTCAAACGAGCGCTAAGGATTAGCTAATCTTTAGTCATAACTTGAAAGCACTGAAACACAACTCCAGGGGTTGCGTCATTAATCCTGAATTCCCTGAAATCCCACCCCACGGGTAAGCGAAATTGTAAGGTTTAGCCGCTGTGTTGAATAGAATGTACAGAAAATTATTTGAAGAAAGCTTTGAGAATATTTTGCAGACTGAAGATTATACTTCGTTCGTGTTATATTCTTTTAGGTAGTTCTAGAAAAATTGTAATGAAAAGTGAACTAAACTCTTTCTGCGAGAAAAATAATAACTAAAAATCGACTGCTTTTACTAAACTACATAGTATTTTAATATTCTATTTCTTGGACGCCATTCGCATTATACTTAGAACTAAAGAACTTTATAAGTATTTGAAATGTGTACGACGCGAATAATCTGGAAAGCTTGTTGAATCAAGCGTGGAGATTATACCTCTTCACTGACTATATTCCAGTGTGATTAGTGGTGTTTGCCTTTACTTGCTCTACAATGTACTGTTCTGCGGTGTGGTTTCAACCCCGGACCAACAGATGGCGCCAGAGTGAAATAAATGTAGCTCACGCTTATGTTATTTTCTCAGATATGGCGTGACCCCATCGCGCACATACATTGTGTTCGCCAGGAAAAAAAAATCCTCTTTATATAATTAACTAGCAGCGCCCCGCGGTTTTACGCTCGTTGTGGCCGTTCCCGTGGGAATTTCTTGATTTTTTTCACTTATAAACCTTACTATTGAATTACTATATAGTATATTAAAAAACTGCATCAAAATCCGTTGCGTAGTTTTTAAGACCGTAGCATACATAGGGACAGACAGACAGCGGAAAGCGACTTTGTTTTTACTATGTAGTGATATGGGTAGATAAGTACATAATACTTCATATATAGAGGTAAGGTAAAGAACCTCATATAATTAAATAAATTATTAAACTCACAGAACCCCACCTCACATTGTTTCTATATAATTGTAAAGCCCTTTTGTTTATTCAAAAAGTTTCAACAGCAATTAGGACTTCAACAATACATTTCAAATTCTATTTATTTAGAAGTAAACAAATAACAAAATACCTTTACAAAACCTTCTCGAGTGACAAATGAAATTACACCGAAATCTCTAGCAATTAAGTTTCAAAATCACCTGAGAACGAAATGCTTAAAATAACCCTGCTTCTAATTAACTTTTAATCCTTCCTTTAGAAGTTGGCATCAATAAAGTCGTTATGTTTTACCGTATACTTGGCTTTACGGGTCAAATTGAGGTAGAATTGGGTAAACAGGAGCAGGCGGGTAATCCTCAATGTGTAGGATTTGGACACGAACCATTATATGAATAGCTGTGTAAGTTTTGCCGGAAAAGTTGCGACAAAAAGCCAAATTAAAGTTGTGGTAACCAAGTGTATAAGTACGCTCATGCGTATAATATTTCATTAGGACTAATGTTAACCACTGAAACTGACCTTTGAATGATGAAAACCGCATCGAAAGTGGTGCATCCGTTTGAAAGCTCCAGACACATGTGTGTGGGTGTGTGTGACATACAGCATCGAAATTTAACTCATCTCTTTTGTGTGCGTTAAAACCATTAGTTTATTAATAAAGCAATGTTGGTGACTTGCAGTAGTTTGGTTTACTTGTCAAACATACGGAGTTACCCACCTATGCCTAGGTACAATTTATATATTCGATTAACTAATTCAAAACGATCACAATTCACACGTTCAGCACCACGATTCTAAAGCGATACCTAACAATAAAAAAGTGTATCCATAAAAAGCAATCAACAAATGAAATAAAGCAATTAATAATAGCAAATATGGTCATTATACAGTGCCGTAATGACGTCGATATTATTGACATTCCACCGGCAATATCGAAGTAACTGGGCGATAATAACGCGGCGTCAATATTGGCTCGGCCCGCTGTTTGCATTGAGGCTCGGTTACACCAAACTCTATTTTTATTCAAGAGAGCGAAACACTATAGTTTTATAGGGTTACTAGCAGTGCCCCACGGTTTTACCCGCGTTGTGCCCGTTGCCGTGGGAATTTCGGGATGAAAATTAGCCTATAACCTTCCCATTGAATGTGGCTATCTTTTACAAAAATAATTATTCAAATCTGACTGAATTATCAGTCTGACTGATAATTATCGAGATTAGCTGGAACATACAAACAAACAAACTTAAAAAAATTATCATTATAGTATTAGTATTGATTTCTTACTATAAAATTCCATGTGTATGTGCCTAGGTCAATGGTCTTAAGCTTGAAGTTAACCACAACTAAACTAACTGCCCTACTCAAGGCGGAAAGCATTCTTAATTTTATTTGTGCCGAAATATGTTCAACAAACAAATGACTTTCGTTTTTCTATTTCGTGAAATATAAAATCCAATTTGGCATTCTAGTTAGTATTGTCTTCATTACTATTTGTTCTGTTTACTATAAATGACAGGCCTAATAAAGGAATCTTTCCGCTTATTATATATACGAGTATAGTGACAAGTATTAGGAGCAATCGTAGTACTTCCTCCTGTATCATTTATCATTTTAGCACAAAACATGACGTAACGGATTTGATATTATCATAGATCTATCAGTTTTATCACTCAACTAGCAGCGCCCCGCGGTTTTACCCGCGTTGTGCCCGTTCCCGTGGGAATTTCGGGATAAAATGTAGCCTATAGCCTTCCTCGATAAATAGACTATCTAACAGTGAAAGAATTATTCAAATCGGTTCAGTAGTTTCTGAGATTAGCGCGCTTAAACAAACAAACAAACAAACAAACAAACAAACAAAACAAACTCTTCAGCTTTATAATATTAGTATAGATATCGTGGTAGCTAGTGTGTGAACCTAACCATCTGTTATCAGTACGTAAATCTTACGTCATATCGAAAGGTAAAGAACATGAAATAAATGACTGAATAGACCTTTTAACCTGCTAACAAACCTTACCTTTTTCATGCCTGGTTCGTTGGTTTTCGGCCAAATCGGACAGACTTTTTCCCTATCTACATTATGTACGAATTCGGCAAACTTCACACGAATGACCGCTTAAAACCTGACGTGAATTGAACGTGCCCAGGCCCCAGGGATAGTGGTTCAATCCAATTAGTAACTGCAATGAACTTTGTATTGATTTTCAATCCTTTAGTATGTTTAAAGATATTTTTATACGGCGGTGTTGTGAAGTTTTAAAGTATCATAATTAGTACGTACAAATGTGATAGGTAGTAGATACTCGTATGTGCTATGTAGATGAATGATTGATCGAGTTGAGGTAAATTGTTACATTATTTCGCTCACCGTATTTGCGTGCGGTGATCGCAGTAGTGCATAGAATACGGCTGCATTTGGTGAGCGGCAGAAGCTCTTATCTAATTAGGTGGCCGCAACAATCAATGTTAAAACTACTTTCGGTGACCGAAGTTGAAACGCGTAAGGCGACCGCGTAACGCGAACGAAATTATGAAATTGCCACAGTACGCTTATACGGTTTTTATATGAAAATTTTAAAAGACAAAGCTAATAACATTATTATTGGTAAATTGTATTAAAGTCTTTATTTGCTCAATATTATCTTCGAAACTAAATAAATATACATCAAAGTATTCAAACAAACTACTTAATATCGTGGATTACCTTCGTGCCATGTGTTTAATGGGTAAGCAATATCGATAATACTCAAGGGAGGGAAAACGCTGCAATTTACCGATCGATGTAATCGACTTACATTATTTATGTGCACGTAACGATTAGTGGAAAGTTCTGAAAAAAAGAATCAAATGATTTCTTTCAGAAGTAGGTAGGTTCGAGTAAGTAAGGGGCCAAGCCTGATGCGTTTGTTCACCGCTTAAAAGCCTTCGATTTGGTATAACGTTTGGCTCAACTTGGGTCGTCAATTTAACTTCCAAAGCAAGGTAACATCATTTCATCAAACTGCGCAGCCAGAGTGTTTTTATTTTTTTTATTGTAGTTCAATAAGGAATTGTTCAAGGCAGAATCAATTGAAACAGATTTCCGACACCGGCCAGTGTCAATAAATTATGCCAATTCTGTGTAAGTTAAAACTCAGTTAGAGCCTCGTCTATACTAATATTATAAAAAGGCAAAATTCGTAAGTTTTGTTTTTATTTACGAACTAATCTTGGAAATTACCAGTCTGATTTGAATAATTCTTTTTATAAGAGATAGCCACATTCAACGGGAAGGTTATAGGCTAAATTCCTACCGGAACAGACAAAACGCGGGTAAAACCGCGGGATACTGCTAGTATCCTATAAGAATAAAGTACGCGACATCCTAAGTTATTTAAAAAACCAAAGTACTTGACTTGGGTTTAACTTCGGCTAAGAAATCCGATATCCAAGATTTTTCACTAAGAATAAAACGGAAATTCAACGTACGAAATACTATCTTTATACTGCGATACGAGTATAAGTCGATTGTGTTTGAACACTCACCTGTCCGAGGGCCCTCAGACGGGCCCTCGAGGCCCCGCTGAAGGCTCGGGCCCTCTTCTCCCCGCAACCACTCCAAGGACTCATGTCTCTTGAAATTTTATACGAAATATTCGTGTTCCAACCGATTTCAAAGGAAAATTTATCTTTTATTGGAAAGGTATTATTGATCCGATCGGCTGAGGACTACTGGGAATATTTATGCGTTTCCCTTTTCTTTAGTCTTGTTACGTCATTGTCTGGTATATCCACGTTTTATCTGAGTACAACTTATCTAGATTACCTTCTCAAAACTTTTGTAAGAAGTCTGCTTACGTTCGTTATCATTAAGGGCGAATTGAACAATAGCTCTTAGAACCGATTGCACAAGGACTCTTAATTTTCCTTAGCGCCTAATTATGTTGAAAAACAAATGAGGATCGCTTTAAATAGAACTCATTTAAAACGAACAGCTTTTGTTTGTTCAAAATTGTTTTTTATTTAGCACTAAATAGAACACCATTTAAAACGAACGTCATTTGTTTTTTAAACTTATTAAAGCCCTTAATATAGTTAAGAATCCTTGTGCAATCTGTCCTTTGAGAGTTTATAAGCTTAATCTTTCTAGTTCAAAAGAACGTGATATGTTTTTAGAATTCACCGGGTTACAGCTAGTTAACTCACTCACGGTTAACTACGTTTTAGTTGAAATAAACTGCTCTAAAAATATATTCTTCGTCACACTTACCCTATAAAAAGCTACACACACACACCTACACCTACACCTTCCTACACTTACATCACATTTTGTAAAGTACACTGAGCTGTAGCTCGCCAAAAGCGAACACCAAAACAAAAACTTTACACCTAGCCTGGATTTCGTTGGATATTGGAAAAATCTGCAATTCGACAAAGGCTTTTGTCGTTATAGTACCATCTGGTTTTATGGACTCCACTGACGTGCGAAACTTTTTAATATTTGCATGTATTTATGTGCGAACATTTTTTAAAGATTGTGATTTGATAATACCACATTGATATGAAGTAAGATCAAAAAACAGGTACCTATTTATGGATTTATAATAGTTATCATATTGTATATATCACTAGGAACAGAAATAGTTCACTTAAGTTAATTGTTAGTGTAAAGTCACGTCATGTTGTAGTGTCTAGTAAAAGTAATATATGAATTATAACATTGTATAAATCAATACATTAATAAGTAAGTAAAGTAAAGTATTAGCCTGAAATGTCCTATTGCAGGGCAAAGGCCTCTCATTTCACTAAAGATATCAGTACAGTGAGCAGGATTAGGTATAAGTAAGTACTAGTAGAAAATAAAAATATGCATTGCTACGATACACCCTTCAACATGCCTACGGGCTACGCCGTAGCATCGTAGCTGTTTCCCAAAATAAACCGTACGATCGAACTTCCAATTAAAGTTTCAGGTGATGATGCATACATGGATAAAACATTATTAAGTTTTTATGATATCTATTTTACGACATGACTTATCACTACATAGTATAAAACAAAGTCGCTTTCCGCTGTCTGTCTGTCCCTATGTATGCTTAGATCTTTAAAGCTACGCAACGGATTTAAACGCGATTTTTTTCTATAGATAGAGTCATTCAATAGGAAGGTTTATAAGTATAAAAAATCCCGAAATTTCCACGGGAACAGGCACAACGCGGGTAAAACCGCGGGGCGCTGCTAGTTTGAAATATACAGGACCGCGGCCATATTTTCTCAATCAATACAAAAGCCAAATAGAAAAGCTATTCATACGAATAATTCGAATTTGAAAGGGTACCATTATTTTCGTGAACCTTTCAAGCGATAAAAGTAGGTATTAATATTAAAAACTGAGGAGATTTGAATACATTTCCCGTCTCAATGTTTCTCCACTAAATCATTGGGGATAATATAAAAAGGGTACGTGTATCTGTACTGTATCATAATATAAAGATAACGAAATGAAAAGAATGTTTTTATGACTGTTGATGTGGTTGGTTTAATGGGGAATATATTAAGGATGTACAATGCAAAACGGCCGGAGATTGTAATTTGGATAGTTGGTTTTATTGACCTTAAAGTTTGGATTAAGTTTCTTTGTAGTCTAGCCCTCTGATTACTCACAAGTCCATAAAAAAGTTACCTGATGTATCTGAGCACTGATTTTGATAAGAGTATATAGTTTGATTCACTTTATCAATGTAATTGAACCTCAAAATCGAGAAAAATCCGTTTAGGGGTAAAATACCGTGTACATTTTCCACTTAGGTTTGTACCAGGGGTATTATTCTAGCTATTCTACGACGCTACGCTGGTTCACCACCAATTAGATAAAAAATATGAAATAGGGCATAGCAACTTAGCATAGCAGTTTAGCATAGCAGCGTAGTATAACAGCGTAGTATAGAAGCGTAGCATAGCAGCGTAGCATAGCAGCGTAGCATAGCAGCGTAGCATAGCAGCGTAGCATAGCAGCGTAGCATAGCAGCGTAGCATAGCAGCGTAGCATAGCAGCGTAGCATAGCAGCGTAGCATAGCAGCGTAGCATAGCAGCGTAGTACAGCAGCATAGTACAGCAGCGTAGTACAGCAGCGTAGTACAGCAGCGTAGCATAGCAGCGTATCATAGTATAGCTTTAGTGAATAGGCTCCTTACCCTCCACAAAACGATTAACACAAAAAGTTAGGTGTTCGACGATTGATGTGTGTATACTTGTATGTGACGTCATTCTTCACACACCTATCCTTTTTTTACCTCTCAATCATTGGAAAATGTCATTAACAAATGACTGATATAGGTCACGAAGCATCATAAACAACCTTCTTTTTACGAGCGCATTTTTATAATGGAACCGTGACAAGGGTCCGAAAATAAAAGCACGTATATATATATCAAGGATTTATATAATAAATCTGTACTTAATACAGTTTGAGTTTGTTTACGAGATTAGAGCAACAACAGTGTTTTATCAACTGTGTGTGAATTTATCCAGGTGTATTTATTTATTTAAGCGTCCTAATTCGGAACTGAAGAAAATTTGAAGTAGGTACTTGTTTTGTATTATTATAATCATATTCAGGAGGAGGTCAAAGGGTAGTTTTCCATCTTGTATCTCCTTTCGTCTCCTACAATCTTGATACCAAACACCACAGGTCAGTGACAGGATGACTTTAGCGTTTATAAATAGTTCGTTTCTAGTATACTAGCCGAACCCCGCGGTATTGCCCGCGTTGTACCCGTTCCCGCGGGATTTCGGGATAAAATGTATCCCATGTGTTATTCTGATGTATGTCCTATATAACTGTAAAGTTTCATCCAAATCCGTCGAGTGGTTTTTTCGTGAAAGAGTAACAAACATACACACATCCATTATACATCCATCCTTACAAATTTTCGCATTTATAATATTAGTTTAAGTTTGTAGTTTACGTTAGGTATAGTCTCTTCAGGAGAAAGCATACGTCGCATATGTTAAATCACTCGCTCGTTTTGCCGAATAACAGCATGATAAACTCGCCCAATCAAAACAACGCCTAATATTGATAAAAGTGAATACGCAGTAATGTTGAAAACATTTGATTCAGAGGACCAGCCTTCCGGAATAAACGTGAATTATTTATTCGACGAACCAACAATATGTTTATATTTAGAATGAAGTCGAGTGAGCGAGTGCGATCTTTTGACACAGATTGGGAATGTCGATGTGTTTGGAAATGTTCATGAAAGCGGATTCCATTTGATAACATCCTGCATCTATTCGATTTATTTACGTTTTTTCGTTATCTCGAATCAACGCTCTCTTGACACATTCACACTGAATATTAAACAGAGTTTAAGACGAATAGCATTCTTATTCTTTCTTTTACGTTATCCACATTAATATATCAAGCTGAAGACTTTGTTTGTTTGAACTTGCTCATCTCAGAAACTACCAATCTGATTTGAATAATTATTTTTGTACTGGATAGCTACATTCAACGGGAAGGTTTTCTGATACTCCCACCGGCTCAATACGCGTAAAGCTGCAGGAATATCAATTTAATAAAGCTGAAAAGGTATGTTTGAAACTGTTAATCGACTTCGGCTGGAAAATCGACCACATTAGTCCACATTTTTTATCTCGCAAGAAAAATAGATCGTAATACATACGAAACTTCACGTAAGCGTGTGACAGAGATAGCAATCTACTACACTAAAACCACTATCTCCCTCTAGAGGCAGACGAGCAAAACATGTAAAAGTAAAGTAAAGTAAAACATATACATTCAACATTTACCATAATTATTCCGACTTCAACACAACTTGTAACCCTAAAACGCCTGTACCAAAATAATAATGATTGGGGTCAACATTTTACCAACAAAAAGACACGTGACATGTCCGTAAGTACATAAATATACATAAAACCCGGTGCTTCCATCACGTTAACCTTACGAGGGCACTTCTGTCTGGACGGTACATGGGTTACACTCCAAAGGTCATTTGCTGTGATACAAATGTTACACGAAACAAAGGATTTGTGGAAACACTGTGCGACTGAGTTACAGTTCAGCTTTAACCAGCATAGGGGTTAATTTTTTAGTTCCTTACACTTCCAACTAATATTATAAATGGATGTATGTTTTTTGTTCTTTCACGAAAAGGAATTTCGGGATAAAATGCATAAATGTATATGTAACATTTATGCATTTTATCCCGAAATTCCCGCGGGAACCGTTACACCGCGGGGCGCGGCTAGTAGTATTATAAATGTGAAAGTAAGTGAGGATGTATGTTTGTTACTCTTGCACGGAATAACTACTGAACGGATTTGGATGAAACTTTACAGTAATATAGGTTATACATCAGAATAACACATGGGATTCATTTTATCCCAAAATTCCCGCGAAAGGGGTACAACGCGGATATAATAACGCTGAAGAGTTTGATTTTTGTTTGATTGAATCGGCTACTATGCTACGAGTACTACCAGAACTACACTTTAAACAAGGGTTATTGGCGAAATTCAGATGCCAAGGGAACGGGTTCAATGTGAGTAAAACTGCGGGGCGTGCCTAGTTTTCCTATTTAATTGGTGAGGTTGGTTCCAACCAACCTCACCAATTAAATAGGAAAACTATCTTTAGCTTATATCTTTAGCTTTTAAAACATAAAAAAATTGAAATTTGGTCACAGTAAATTTTATCTAAACTCCTTTGAAATAAGATCGAAAATCTGTTCCAGATGAATTACGTCTAACTTAACGCTACAAAAATGTTGCCCCGGAGAGGAAACCCGATGAGCAAAGCAACAGTACAATAAACTTTTTACTCAAAAACTTTTCCATTGCTTTCAGTACAAATGCTCTTATCTATTGGCTATTATCTATTGTAATACATCGGATAAGAAGCTCGAAACGACATGAAATCCAATAAAAATGCAATATACGTTGATAAACGTATTTATCTATATCTGGCTAATCTATTTGTGGTTAATATGTACATATAAATAAAATTGGAGTGTCTGTTTGTAAGATTAAAGTAACTAATATATATTATATACGGTACATATACCTAAATATCATATTTTACAATTTTTGTCTGTCTGTCTGTTTGTCCCGGCTAATCGTTGAAATGGCTGGACCGATTTTGTCAGGACTTTTACTGCCAGGCAGCTGATGTAATAAGGAGTAACTTAGGCTACTTTTTTGTTAAATTCCACGCGGACAAAGTCGCAGGCACAGCTAGTAAGTAATATACACAATTTATTTTATTAGTTTTATGATGATAGTGACGATAAATCCTGTGTTTGCTGTTGCCTTGGCTAGTCCATAGCTAAAAGGTTTAAGGGACTATCGACCACCATTAATCATCGATGTACATATATGGGGTCTTTAAGGCCCATCGCAGACGACAGACTTTTTGTGCGATCGAGTCTGCGGCGCACAAAAATTCGGTCGAGAATTTTTGCGCGTCGTGTGCGTTACTGCATATAATTACATAGGTTCTATTTTCACAGACTAAAAAGTGCGTCACGGATAGTCTGTCGTCTGCGATGGGCCTATATGTTCGTACTTGTAAACCTAATGGAAATACGACGGACTTAATACTCCATTCAACTTATTAATAAGCGCCCTATAACTAAAACACTGTTGTAAAGTGTTTTGTCTCTGTTGCTCTTCGGAAAATTGCGTATGTCAGAAAGTGACAAACCATTTGATAGCTAAAATCTTCTTAGTACGCGTTTATTAAAATAGCCAATCATGTTTTATTATCCAGATAAATTTAATGATGACGTAAATTAATGTAAAGTACTAGCCTGTTATGTCCCACTGCTGGGCAAAGGCCTCTTATCTCACCGAAGATTGATATCTTCGTTGATAATGATATCGTTCGTCGTTATTGATATCCTCCTCACTGTACTGATCAGTGAGGAGGATTTGTAATCACAATACTTGCCTAATTAGATAGGTGACCCTTAACCCGAGCTATGTTTGAAAAGTAAGACATTTTTACGCTCGACCCGGGAATTGAACCCGAGACCTCAGTCTTCGCAGGCGTGATATACAACTAGACCACCGAGGCGAAAAGCATCGTAAAACACAAAATGTTACCTATGCCAACATACGTAAGCTAGGTACGTTCCACCCTTAAATAATGTCGCCTCCACAAGTTAAAATAATGAACATCCGCCCTAAAGCGTAAACATTATAATTCGTAATATTCTTGTAGTAGAAGCATTTGTAGCTACACGCTCCTCATTACCGTTTATAGCCGACATTATTATATGACGTCACATGTGTTCTCATAATTTAACTTTATATTAAATTGTATTATGCTTTCGCTGGAGTTTTGCGAGAGTCTAACGATGATGTTGCGCTTGGCTTTGTGTATCTACTTTTTAGTTTTAATTGGTTAATGTGATCATGAGTGAGTAAGTAACAGCTGCGAATTTAATCCTCGCAGCTTATGAACTCGCTAAATCTAATCAACGCCTTGGCAACACAACGACTTTTTGTAGCAGATGCAGTTGTATTGCATTTCACATTTTTATCTAAAGTTTCGGCCCATGATCACAGAAGACTTAAACTTAAGAAAACAGTAAACATTAACATTATTAAAAAATAAAATATCCCTTTATTATTAGTCAATTGAAAAACAATCTAAATGAAAACACATTATGACTTATATTCCAAAAGAACTGTTTTATTAAATAGTATCTAATTAATCTGTATACCATATTAATTTCACGAGTTCACATCCATTGATTTATATCGTTCGAACAATAGAATGGAATCAGATAAACCAGATAAAACACTAATTAGAGCGTTTGTCCACCGCCGCCGGCACCGGACTGGCACCGGGAACGAAATGCCGGCGCCGAAGTAGCGGTAGATACGTTTAGAGCGTTTTGCTTTAGCCGCGTGTCCACCGCACATCCGTCACCGGGCGCCGTCATCCCGGACGCCGAATTTGCGAGTAAATCGGCGTGACCGCTAAAACGGGCCCGAGATTTTGATGGGCCGATGTGCCGGCAATACAAAACATATGAACTTGTCCACACACTGCCGTCGCCGTCGCACCGTACACGAGCTCAGTTATTATTTTATCTGTCATCAATTATCATTATATAGCATTGTATAGTAGACTAGCAGCGCCCCGCGGTTTTACCCGCGTTGTGCCCGTTCCTGTGGGAATTTCCTGCGCCTTCGAAGGTACAAAATTAGTAGAAGAATTTGTCGCCGGTTTAACCTAGCCATCACTTTATTTCTTCGAAAACGCGACTACCACGCATGCCAGCTGGAACAAACTGAGCCGGCGAAATCGGTCGCGGTGGACACGGTGCCGGTCCGGTGCCGGCGGCGGTGGACAAACGATCGCCGTCACGTCATAATAAAATCGGCCCGAAATAATCTCGTTCCCGGTGCCGGTCCGGTGCCGGCGGCGGTGGACAAACGCTCTTAGTGGGAGCTTTAATAACGATTTAATTATTATTGTCGTAATTATTTGAACCAATTTCCATTTTGGTCAAAGAGCAATAACATTGAAAACTGGAGTTGATGGCTGTACGGGATTAAAGGAGCACGAAATAGGGAAGTAAATTAAATTTAGGAATTAGGTTTTGTTTGTGAAAGTATTAGCCTGTATTTGCCCCAGAGCTGGGCAAAGGCCTCACATCTAACTTATTCAGCAACGTGCCTCCCATCCAAACAGGGCTGTTTGGATTCTTCTTTTCGAGTCGAGATGATTATAACAATTAAATTAAATTAGTTTAGACCAAAATTTGGCCAGGTCTATTGCACTGTCATTTGCCAAACATCCTCCACAGTGCAGGACACGGGGCTGCTCGGGCACTGTAGCAAATGAGGCATTGTTTGGATGGGAGGCCGACAGTGGCATTCTATCTGAGCGCTACTATCGAATCTGAAGGCACGTTAAATTATACGTCCCGTTCGTTTCAATCGTTAGACCATGACTTGCCTTGAGGCGATCTAAAAGCTCCGACACCAGGGTTGGCTACCTACACGAACTTACTTATTTACCTTGTGTCAGATCGATGCATTGGACAATGAACTTGCCGAACGCAATCTAAATGATGCTTCGTAATAATAGTAAGTTACTAAAATTCGTGAGAACATACCTAGGATTTTATTCCGCCAGCTGTTTGTATTATAGTCGTAGATCACTAAAAGGCAAGGAACTGAATTATTTATCCATTCCCCTCACGAGTAACAAAGGTCCAAACTTAATCCGCAACTAGGAAGAAGATAATAAGTATTTGCTTTATTTATTTTGCCCCAACGTAAATGTTTGAATGCTATGTTTATTTAGGTTTTACCCTCAGCGCGTCTGGTGAAGTCTAGCCTATAGAAATGGGACTTGTTAAGGGGTTCGTATGTCTTATCTATTTATCTACAGACGTCTGTCATACAATACACTACGGGCCAATTAATGAAAGCGCATTAAGAACATGTTAGCTATCAAATGGTTTGTCACTTTCTGTTATACGCAATTTTCCGAAGTGCAAAAGAGACAAAACATTTTATAAAAGTGTTTTTGTTACATAGCGTTTATTGATAAGGCGGTACGAATATATTTGGTGAAGGAGAAATGATGGCATTTCGGTACAAATACTTGTTCACTGAGATTAAAATGGTATTGAAATCTGACTTACCACAATTATCAGCAAATGCCGAAGCCCACTGCAGTCTAAAAGGAAAACGAACGTTCATTGTTCAGTTTTATAGAGGATGCCACACTCACTGGCCCGGCAGCGCTCGGCCGTACGTCATTTTTATTTGTGGGACTATGTCAAATTGCCATGGATATAATATAGTTATATTTATTATTGGTATCAGATATAAGTTTACCCGAAATATTGGTTTGAATGTTAATCCATAAAAAAGCGAAAGCTATTAATAACCATGGCAAAAACCGTATCGTGTCGGTGCGAAAAACGAAACTAACGGAAGCGCTTCACACCGTTCTTAGCAGGATGCCGGCTAATACGGCATCATCCGCTGTTACAAAAAACAATCTCTTACACGAAGTTTATGAAGCAAGCTATGGATGCCGTGATGGTTCGGTCAGTGTGGCTACACTTACGAACGAATCACTGGTATCGCCACTGGACAGACACGGATTATAAGCTTAGAGTAGACTGCGTATGGAAACCAACACGTATTGAAAACAATGTCATTTCATAAAGCTCTTATATAATGACCGTGCTTTTGCTCAGAAAACTTGTACAATGAAACGGATAATAGGAAAATTGTGTATTGTAATAGGGATTTGGGGTCCTATGTAGATGAAATTTATTGGGTTCAGTTGTTATACTTTTAACATGGGATTAGCCGACATTTTATGCGCACTTCTCAATGGGTAAGTACTATAGCCTCGTATTCATGGTAAATATCTCTTTAGCAACCGAGTTCAATCGACGCGTTGGGGAGTTGCTGTCAACATGTTGCTGGCAACACTGCGTGTTGCAGATTTGACGGCGGCATGTTGACAAGCTGTCGCCCGACGAGCGTAGCATCAGTTTAGCAACAAAATGTTGACGTGTGTGAACGTGTTTGCAACGAAAATCCGATTGGGTCATGTCTAGAGAAGGTTAGGTAGATTATGGTAAACCCATTGAACATCGTACAGACATTTTCTTTTTCCGTCAGTTTTTTTCTTCGAAAAGTTATCCTTCCGTTAATTACAAGTAAATATGTTTTCGTTATTTCAAAGAGTAAACCAACAAGTATCGAATCCTTCTAAAACGTGCTCCCTCGTGTAACCTCCGTACAATGTACACCAGCTTAATTAGAAATTGTATAAACTTCGAGTTTCATAACTGAACGATGTCTCGTTTAAAAGAAATTTCATTAAAACAAGTCTTGTTTCATACTTTGACTAAATAAACCTTAAGATTGAATTCTTAAGAATTTTATAATTAAGTTTATGGACATATTTATTTGAAAATGTCAAAAAGTATATTACTTGAAATATATAGACGTTAAAGTATTAGCCTGTAATTTCTCATGGCTGGGAAAAGGCCTATATTAAATGAAGATATCGGTACAGTGAGGAGGATCAGGCTATTTAAGCACCACGCTCAAACCTGTGAATTTCACAGGGTGTCATGATTCCTAAGTGTGAAGACTAGCAATGCCCGTGAAGGTTTAGACGCGTTGTGCCCGTTCCCTTGGGAACATTGGGATGAAAAATAACCTATAGCCTTCTCGTTGAATGTGGCTATCTATTACAAAAAGAATTATTCAAATCTGACCAGTAATTGCTAATATTAACCCAAACATCCAAACAAAATAAAAAATTACGTCTTTATAATATTAGTATAGACTAGCCGCACCCCGCTATTTTACTCGCATTGTATCTGTTCCCACCGGAATATCGGGATAAAATGTATCCCATGTGTTTTTCTGTTGTATAACCTATATAACTGTAAAGTTTCATCCAAATTCGTCCAGTAGTTTTTTTCGTAACAAACGTAACAAACATACATACATCCATCCAAAGTTTGTGAAACTTTCGCATTTATAATAGTGGGATGTTTGATTAACGAAGAAATAACCAGAAGAAACTCATCGTATACTATTTAAATGTAGGCTATAGTTCAAGGAGGGGTGGTAAACGGACATCGTTAATTCGAACTCACTGAAATACTGGGTCACCGCTCGCGTCCAAAACGTATTAATTTACATTAAGATAAGAACTTGCTTCAAACATTACAATTTTGTTTTATTGTTCGGCTATACTTAATGGTTTAATAATGAAGGACTAATAAAATGTTTAGTGGTTTCAACACGAATGTCATAAAAGTAAGTAATAAGTAAGTTTAAGGAGGTTAGTGGAGTACCCTGGTGTCGCGATTTTTAGACCGCTTTAAAACCTCTGACATGGTCAAACGATTGAAACAACCGGGACCGACAGTTTGACGTGCACTTTGTACTGAAAAAGGTTGAATTTCTAAGCTTAGTAAACTCAGTCATGTTTTGGTTAGATAAGTAATTATTATTTGGTAAAACGGGACTTACGTACGACGGAGGTTACTGTTGAGTCCCTCAACACGTTTCGGTCACGTCCGGTGACCTTCATCAGGAGGTGGGTGAAGCTCGCGACAGCGTCTCTTCCCGCACTGACTGGTGTTCACTAAAGAATATGATAGCCGATCCGTATTAAGCGAAAATTTAACAACGAATATGATAGAATGTCTTAAGGATCATATAGATCATATAGAATGTCTTAAGGATCATACAGTGGGTTAAGATACATACATCCATTATAATAGAGGTCGGTAGTGAGCTAATTCTCAGTCGGTTCAATTTGTTAGGCTTAACGTTTAGTTCCTATTCTCACCACTATTAGCAATGTCCTCAATTTCGCAAATAATATGTAACATCATTCATCAAAGGATATAATACGTTTTACTATTCAATTTCCTTTATTTTTATTGTTTTTCCTCATATTTCAGTATCTTGTTCCATTTTGTCTCATATTTTCTCATTTATCATTTAGGACATCACGGTTCGGATAATAAAATAACAGTCTGGTATTACTTACATCTTGCTAACACTGCCTACCGGTTTTACCTACCATACCATTAGAATTTCGGAATAAAATCTGGCACCTATTCATCGTATCTGTATCTTCCGTATTCGCAGTCGGCGAACTGAAAAATTCGATGATGTTCGAAATTTGGAGACTCCTTATGTATAGTGATTGGCGTATTAATAATACGACATACGTATATCATTTGGCACAGTTAGGGTGCTTTCAAATTATGCGTTTCGTGTCGGACCGCTGCGGTGCCGAAGCGGTGCGTTTGTCGTGTTGTGAACGTACGATCGTGTGTTTTCATACAAAACGAGCCGTGCGGCAACAGTGCGGCGTCGGTACCGCGAAATAATTTTAGTACGCACTGTTGCCGCACGGCTCGTTTTGTATGAAAACACACGATCGTACGTTCACAACACGACAAACGCACCGCTTCGGCACCGCAGCGGTCCGACACGAAACGCATAATTTGAAAGCACCCTTAAATTTCTATGTATATAAATAAATAAATATACCCAGACATTTTTACGCACGGTTTTAATTAGACCCCAACTAAGCTCTAAGCATAGGGATGTTCTCAGAAAATAAATGGCATTTTCCTTGCAGTAAGGTAGGTAAGTTCCAGTAAGTCGGTGGTCAACTTTGGTGTCGGAATTTTTAGACCGCCTAAAGACCTTTGACATGGTCTAACGATTGCAACAACAGGTATCGATAAGTGGGACATTACAGCCTAATTTAACTTTAAGTTTTCAAGCGGGGACTGACTTACTTACAGATAATTTAACGTTGATACTATTTTAGGAGATAGTTCCATAACATCTAGATTTTCACGACATCGCCTAGATCTAGATTTATTCGTAATAATAAAGTATGTCTCAATGCCAGAGTGCTACCACATAACACTTTTATTTCCATTTTATGGTCTTGTCCTATTTCTGGTAGGCTTTTGTAGATTATCAAATTTATTAGGGACTTGATTTTAATCTAAGTAGACAGAAAGAATAGTCCATACATATTGAAGTTAAAATACCTTTGTCCCGATTTTTGATTGGTCATAGACTGAAGTCTGGGATTCGATTCCCAGGTCGACCGAAAACATATTTCCTACTTTTCAAACATGGCTCATTCGCAGGCATTAGGCAAGCGTGGTTATTACGTTTAATCCTCCTTTGTTTACAAAAGCAAAAGTAACTGTTAATCATAGCTTCCACTGCACCATAGAAAGTATTGAAATAAAAATATATGTATTTTCAACTTTAAACAGAGACAAATGAGTTGAGTTCTAGTAACAAAAGTACCATACCATCGCTTTATTACGGCTATACTAATACTATCAGTGCCCCGCGGTTTTACAGGCGTTGTGCCCGTTCCCGTGGGAATTTCGGGACTTTTGATACATATAAACCTTCGTTTTATATGTAGTGATTATAAAGAGGTAAAAAAAGTCTTATGTATGAAATTACCAGTCCGATTCGAATGATTATTTTCATATAAGGTAGTTATATACCCTTCGTATAGGGTATGTTTATCCCGTAATTCCCACGGGAACAAGCACAATGTAGGTAAAATCGCGGAGTGTGGCTAATATATAAAATATATAAAATATTCATACGGTAGAACTCTTATTTGTACCGCCCGAGTAGAAATCTGTCGGTAAACACAAACTTTAAAATGCTTATGTTATGTTTTAAAAACTTATCTATGAATAGTTTTTAATCCTCTTCGCAGATGTTAAAGTAGTCTCAACTCAAAACTTTATTGAAAACAAACTGAGGTAAGCTTGTGCTTGTGTTTAACAAAGGATGTCTAGTCTAGTCTGGAGTTGGTAAACTCGTTTTTATGCAGAAAACATAAAATAAAAAGTAAATTTAAGTCTGCAATGGCCCACTGCTGGGCAATGACCTCTCACCTCACTGAAGGTATCAGTACAGAGAGGAGTGAAAATAAAAAAGTGCTGTGAGAAAACAAAATATGGAATAACTGACCGGAAAGCCTAAAAACTTTACCATGCAAAGCTTCAACGCGAAAGAAACCTTGACACCATTCAACATCGTACAATTTCTACCTTTTGCCTCCTCCATACGCATAAATAAAGCAAAATTGTATTAAAATTTGAATAAAGTACATTCACAAATTCAGGTAAGTCACAGTGACCGCAAACGAATTCAGATCCCTCAAACGGTTAACAAAATATCTCATTAAAATGAATCTTGTTAGGGCGCGGACACACTGGGCGGCCGCGTTCGTGACGCGCGGCTACCGCCCGGCTGCTGGTGATGATAAACATTGACCACATCTCACGACTCACTGGGCCGACGTCACACCTCGCCCCAGTGCCCTTAGCTACCCTGTACCGGCAGATCCACAGCGAGAGCGTAACATTAGACTTTAACTGGTTTTTATTTGGTAAATTGCTGGTTTTTTAGTAATGGCTTGCTGTGTCTTAGGTATAAAAAGTGGAAGAATCTCGCTAGATGAAGATATTAATGTAAAGTATATCATATTATAAGTGGATAAGGCATCTTTATGCGTAAAATGTCTAAACTAATAAAAATATACAAAACATGTAATTTGAATTAAAAAAATGTAAGAGCTATTAAAAATAATTGGGGAAACCTTTACTTAATTAGGTACTTTTTTTGTGTAACTCTATTTCCATGAAACCAAGGTTGATCAGTATTAATTAATTAATAAATCGATAACTTTATCTTAGTAAAAAAACGTCTAATTATGTATAAAACTTTAGTAAAGAACTTTAGGAAAGAAGAGTATTATGTAACTCTTTAAATTTCCTTCATCTTTATCCTTTTCCTTATGTTCTTTATAAAAGATAAATTATTTAATAAACCTAATAAAACGCAAATATGATGTATTGATGACCCCATTCTATAATATTTAAACTTAAAACAAAAATAATCATAATCACTTCATAATTTATAATAATAATTAAATCTACTATTTTTCTACTATTGTAAATATAATGGATCATGTGTCTGAAATGAACACATTGAGTATTCATTTATAACTAATTTTAAAAGCAAAATCACTACAAAATTCCATTCACAAAATGAAATAATCAACCTCGGAAAAATCACGCAAAGAAAAGCATTAAACCGCGCTCACTGTGTCCACAACATCAAGTTAACTGAAGCCTTCGTTTCAGTATGTTCGCGACGCCCCGTCGGGTCGCACGCGAGACTCCCGCGAGTGTAACCTGTGCTTTACATTATATCTAAGTATATGGTGATGTGAAATTGTGGATTTACTCTAACCAACGGTGAGTTATCAAGGACGTTGATAGTATGAAGATTTCGAATCTTTTTGTATCAATTTTAAGATAAAATCTTAGTTGTATGGAATAGTAGAGTTGTGGACATCGATTTCGTGTGATTTGTGTGGATTTTGTAAAGAATTTTAAGATGTTTTTGGAAACATTAAACAAATAAAAGTAGACGCACATTTTAATATACTTGGTATGAAAGAAGTTGGAGGTTTTCTACATATATTATTTCTTATTCTTTTAGAAAATTCAGTTTTCGACCAATTTCGTATTTAATACCAAGTAGTTCAATGAATTATACTAAACTAGCAGCACCCCGCGGTTTTACCCGCGTTGTGCCCGTTCCTGTTGGAAATTCGTGAATTTTTATACACATAAACTTTTCTTTTGAATAACTCTATCTATTGAAACAAATCGTCGCGTCAAAATCCGTTGCGTAGGTTTATAGATCTAAGCATACATAGGGACAGACAGACAGACAGCGGAAAGCGACTTTGTTTTATACTATGTAGTGATGAAACGGGTCTATATCGCGTTAGAATATAACATAAAGTATTTATTGAAATAAAAAGTATGTTATTTCTATAAAAGTAGAAAAGAATAATGATTTTTTGATGAGTTTCGGCATAATTATATTCGTTAACTGGTTTAGCGATGGATCTTCGGAATATTGTAAAGGATTTATGAAAAGCTGTATTGAGATTGATTTCCCTAATTACGTATTGAAAGTTAAGATTGATCACCTTACTTAGTTGTTTATTAAATATCTAGCTTTGCTCCGTGGCTTCACTCGCGGCACACCCGTTCCTGCGAAAATTCGGGGTTTTTATTATGATGAAATAAATATCATATTTAACCTTAATAAAATAGAAAAGTAATCATTAAAATCGATTCAGCCGTTCTCGAGTTATAAAATGGTGTAACCAACATGATTTTCTTTTTAACCGACTTCAAAAAGAAGATAAATTGAAAGCCTCAAGCATATTGAAATAGGTTTTATGTAGCTTTAATTATATAGCCAAGACGCCTTTAATCATATTTAAATCAAATGTATACGATTAATCGTATTATCTATCATTGTTGTGTTACAAAAACATGGGGTATTACAAATACAGAGTGTCCCACGGTAAGGCATTATGACATGGCAATAACAAGGTACCTATAATACAAATACCTTAAATGCTATATAGATTGGGTATTTTGCTTTATTAAAATAGTAGTTTACACTTTACACATACAATATATTTTATTAAGCCTGTCGATGTGTTTAAACGAAAGGCGTTAAATTAAATATTTTTCGAATTATTAAATAATATTTGGTTTTTAATAAAATAAAGTCAGATTTAAAAAAAATATTTATTTATAATATTGAATTTCATATCCTTTAAATAAAATCTTGAAGCACCCCATATACTTTTAACTTTCATAGAAAATCATCCAGAACTCTTATAAATCAAGATAACTGAAAAAAATGGTGCCCCATTTTTGACGTCCGTTAAAATATTGCTCCGTAAACGTTAACGACCATACTACGTCAACAAAATGAAGAAAAATGTTTCACAAGAGTTTTTAACACACATTCTCCCGTGTTTATTATTATTCCCTTAAAACTGTTCAAACGTTCCCGTAATGAAACCATTGAAAGATGGAAAGCACCGGGGATTATGCGATGAAAATCTATTTTCATAAACCGGGAATTTTCAGGAATTTCCCTGCAAAATGTTTTAGGTTGCTCTGGTTAATATTTAATACAAATATTTGGGGAACCACGCCTTAAGAAAACAAACTACTTGCGTGTATTGAATTAAGAGTATGGTATTACTATCGTGTTCGTAATTTAAAGCAGATTTGAGTGTGATCTCAGCGTGTTTTGGGAAGCGTTTCATTTGAAACAGAGCGGAGATGTTCGACGCTCCATCGACCAATCAGAAAGCGTTACGAAAAGATTTTGACAGTCATTTGTTTGAAAATGCGTTGTGATTGGACGATTGAGCTCTGCACAGCTCCAATCCGCTTCAATGGACACGTGCCTTTAGTCTGCTCTAATTTATTAAAGACAAGTATTTTTACAATGTTTTGTTTGTTGAAGAGAAGACCATCGCAGATTACTTGTAGAGTTGGGACTACATTAGACGGTGGCGGTTTGACGGAGTCAAGATTGTCTTTTTAGGGGGCCGAACTCCTTTAGTAAAAAAAACATTTTAATGTCTTTCTTACATCACAATTTAACCTTAACCCTCTACAGAAGTAAGTACTTGTAGTTGTCATTGGTTGGAAAATCGATCATATTACTTAAAAAGAAAAAGACAGCAACATTTCTATCGTGCCATTGGCATTATAACACATGGATTAAATTCCACAACACAATTTCTAATGAACTTATCAAAGAAGATATTACATTAATATTAAATATTGTTTTATAAAGGTAATAAATTACGTTAGTTTATGATGAAGGAGCCACTTGAACTCGTGGGAACATTCAAACAATGCCACGCTCGGAACCGCAGTAATTAATTGAAGTTATTACGAATGCTTTAATATTACGCCTATGAATACAACATAATTATACGGGAACATTGTGGAGGAAAAGTGATTTTTTATTCAAGGCTTAGTGCAGCTTATCTAGTAGAGTGCGCTTCAAACAGAGCTATGATTCACTTGATATGGTTGGTGTAAACCAACTATGTTACGTCTGATATAAGTAGTGGGCTCGTGGCGTAGTTCGACTGAGCGACAGGCAACGTGAAGCTCGGCGCCTACTTGGTCGGGTGGCCCCGACAGTGTCATTTCTACCTGAGCGCTACCGTGTTTCGTTAAATTGTCGGTCCCAGTTGCCTCAATCGTCAGACCATGTCGGAGGCCTTTAGGCGGTCTAAAAACTCCGACACCAGGTTTGGCCACTAACCTTTACGAACTTACTTGCTGAATAGCAGCTAAGTATAATAAACTAGCAGCGCCCCGCGGTTTTACCCGCGTTGTGCCCGTTCCCGTGGGAATTTCGGGATAAAATGTAGCCTATAGCCTTCCTCGATAAATAGACTATCTAACAGTGAAAGAATTATTCAAATCGGTTCAGTAGTTTCTGAGATTAGCGCGTTTAAACAAACAAACAAACAAACAAACAAAACAAACAAACTCTTCAGCTTTATAATATTAGTATAGATAGCTTGGATAGCAACATGAGCTATGTTACGATGCTATGTGACATGAACACCAACACCATAGCTGTATTACGTTGCAATAAGCTAAGCTCCTAACCCTTAAGATTCATGGCTTAAGGGTGCTTGTAACTGTCACATAGACATATCACTTGCACGTATTAAATACAGGCATGAGTATGCGCTGGTATGTTAGAAAAACGCACATGCTTTATAAAATACTAGCAGCGGCCCGCGGTTTTACCCGCGTTGTGTCCATTCCTGTGGGAATTTCGGGATGAAAAATAGCCTATGTTACTCATGGATAATGTAGCTGTCGAATGCTGAAAGATTTTTTTAAAACGGTCCAGTAGTTTTTGAGCCTATTCATTACAACCAAACAAACAAAGTTTTCCTCTTTATAATATTAGTGTAGATTCGAACCATTTTCTTAATAAGCTTAAATAAACAAGTGACTTCGATTAGTATTTGGTGGTAGCAATAAGCGGAGTTGTTTATCGTTAACACGGGGAAATTGATCAGCTTCCTTGGTGACATTGGCATGAAGCCAAAGCTAACGAGTTAATTAGGTTAACTGTTAATCAATTTCGATATTTAATACTTAGTTACTCAAAGTAATTAACATCTTAGAGCGAACGTCTTTAGAATTAAAATGTTTTAAAATGTGGTCGTTACATTAAGTGTATTTACAATGCAATGCAAAAATAATTACCTATTGAAATCAGACTGGACTTTCCTGATATTAGCGTGTTTATCACTACCTAATATAATACAAAGTTTCCGGCCGCGTCTGTCTGTCTGTCTATTCGCGATAAACTCAAATACTACTACACTGATTTAGACGCGGTTTTTTTGTAGATAGAGTGATTCAAGAGGAAGGTTTATATGTATAAAAATTCCCGAAATTCCCACGGGAACGGGCACAAGGCTGGTAAAACCGCGGGGCGCTGTTAGTACAAACAAAAAACCGAACTATTCAACACTATATTAATTCGTATAGTTAATGACCCAAATCTCCTTTTAAACCATACATAAATTATGCTCTTTTCTCTTACTGCCGTGTTCAGAGACGCCCAACAAATCGACAATTCAAACATACTTTTCATACTCGTACATTACATTTTAAAATCACTCATTAAATCTCTACTTAGGAAGTATTTGACTTCTCTGAGTACGGCGGTTGACCACTCTGTGTGAATAGACATAACAATGTGAAGACAATAAAAACCGCATAAAATTATTTTGAAAGTAATCCTTGACACAGACAGGTAAATAAACTGATGTTAAGTATAATATTTATAAACGTAAGTGATGTAAGTTTACTTCATCTATACTAATATTATAAAGAGGTAAAATTTGTTAGTTTGTTTGTATGTTCGGGGTAATCTCAGGAATTAACAGTCCGATTTGAATAATTCTTTTTGTAATAGATAGCCACATTCAACGGGACGGTTATAGGCTATTTTTCATCCCGAAATTCCCAAGGGAACGGGTACAACGCGGGTAAAACCGCGGGGCCCTGCTATATGTAATGTGACGAGACGTTCTAAACCATTGGTCACGAAGCGATAACCAAACCGATAGATATTCAATTAACACATTCCAAACACAGTATTGAAAGAGGTACTATTTTTAACAATTACGTTATGTTTGAAGTTTATTTATTTAATAAAATATTCTCTTTTTGAAATAAAAACCTTTTTAAACCCACACTAGTTGCTCCAGTAAGAATCTATACTTAATATGATAAAGCTGAAGAGTTTGTTTGTTTGAGCGCGCTAATCTCAGAAACTATCATTCCGATTCGAATAATTCTTTTTGTAATAGATAGCCTCATTCAACGGGAAGGTTATAAGCTATTTTTCATCTAAAAATTCTAACGGGTACGAGCACAACGCGGGTAAAACCGCGGGGCGGTGCTAGTTTTAGGATAAAACGTTTTGTGTTTGTTGAGGTTTTATACTGTAAACCCAACCCTATGTCCTGAGGGCATAAATGTTCGTACAATTAGTTGTTTATTTAGTTAACTATACTTACTTCAAATTTTTATAAACTTGAATAAGGCTAAAACACCATTCCATATTTCTAGTTAAGTTTGTCTAAATATTCGCGATTTAGTCACGTCTAGATTATTGTTTACAAAATTAGACCTAATGTGGGCAAAACTGGTTTCTTGGATAACAAAATAAATATAATAACACTAAGTAATGTGAAAAATGTATTGAAGCTCACTAAATCACTATTAAGTTAAATCTCATTACGGATGCAAATGGAATTGTCATGAAATCGTATACAGAGGATCAATTCATGTAAATTGGATTGTAATGTATGGTGATTTTACAGCCGGCGTGTTTGACTCGTGACGTCCCGCGAACTCACCCGAAATAAGTACGGTTTCAATGAAATTGTGGGACAAATTGGATACTTTATGTTGACAATATTTCTACTAACCTACTGGCATAGGTTAAGTTAGTAGAACCAAGTGCAACATACTGTATGACACCACACGGGACGGGCGCACGCGACGAGCGCACGCGAACGGTTCATTTTTGTATGAAGCCACACGCGGCGTGCGCACGCCGCGGGCGCCCGCGACGGTTCACTTTTGTATGGACCCGCGGCGTTCGCACGCTTAACGCAGTGTCCTTACGTTCGTACTCAGAGACGTCAAATGCTTCCTCAGATATTAGTTAAGTGTCATTTTAATGGAAGTGTCTGAGTGCGGTAATGAGCCAACTAGAGTCACAACAGTCTTTAGACTGGTTTGCAGCGAACATAAATTTGTATTGTATGATACGTGTCACTACTGAACTAATTGTAATAAATCTTGGGACAGATGTAATTTACTCATAAATCTCGGAAATTAATTGCATTTCATCCCCAAATTCTTCCGAAAACGGGTAGGTTGCGGTAAGTTTGCGGTACACAGCTATGTACCATATACATGCCGCATTTCCTTAATCAGTAATTAATAAATAAGTTCCTAATCCCGTTTGAGCAAAAATGAGCTACAAACATCGTCACAAAGTTTTACATTTCATATATTAGTAGATAATAAAGTAAATCGTTTTATCATTCTGTTTGACTTATTACTTCAATACAGATTACTAAGAATACATAATCATTTTCATCACGAAATATTCGATAATGTACATCTCCATATTTTTCATGATTCGTTTGACGATAAACGAAAGACTATTGCAGACTAGCTAGTCCAACCTTGGGCTATTACTATAGTCCAGCCTTTTCGCGAATAAAACTGACTTTAGTCAGTCTAACAGCAGTCAAGTCAGTAACAGACTAAAAAGTCTATAAAACATTAGGCCATATAAATAAACGCGTATTAAGAACAGTTTAGCTATCAAATGGTTTGTCACTTTCTGACATACGCAATTTTCCGCAGAGCAAAAGAGACAAAACACTTTACACAGTGTTTTAGTTACGGAGCGTTGATTATTAAGGCGGTAGTTTCTAGTGTGCACCTTAGTAACAGTCTTGTACTATGTGATCAGGCTTTTAACGTAATAAGGAGTCGCTGCGCTCGTGACGTAGTTTGACCAAGCCATGTTAGCTCATTGCATTGTTAAGCACCGTACAGCTCGGCCCATACTCGGCCGATATGGTGGCATTTCTATCTAAGCGCTACCGTGCTTCGGAGGGCACGTTAAATTGTCGGTTGCGGTTGTTTTAATCGTTAAACAATGTCGGTGGCCGTATGGCGGTCTAAAAACTCCGACACAAGTGTTGGCCACTAACCTGATCGAACTTACATTTACTTATTGTAATAAGATGACCATTTGACCATGTATACTATAATATTATATAATATATTAGAAGCGCCCCACGATTATGCGTGCGTTGTGCCCATTCCCGCGAGAAATTCAGGATGAAAAATAGTCGATAACTTTTTAGTTCAATGTGACTAATTATTCCTAACATACAAACAAACAAAATTACAAATTTTACCTCTTTATAATGTTAGTATACATATTGATCTTCGAGTGAGTGTCAATTCGTCAGCTCGTGGGAAAAGTAATGATATTTCGTCCAATGTTTGGACATCGTGACGTCCGATATAAATAGAAATGGATGGCGCGGTTCAGTATAAATATTTGATGTAGATATTCCCACCTGGATGGCTGGAGAGATACGGGTTGAACAGTTTTTCGATTATTTGAAATGGAAAGTTTGTGAGAGAGTTGCTACATTCTTTGCCCCGACTCGGCGGTAGAGAGACTGATAATGCCCAATATCGCAATATCACACAACTAGCGACCCCCCGCGACTTTTATCGCGTTGTGCCCGTTATCAGGGGAATTTCGGGATGAAATATAGCCTATAACTTTTCAGTTGAATGTGACTGTGTGTGTATCCATCATCATAAATTTAAAAGCAAGGCTCTTGTGGGTGAGTCCGATGCAGACTTCTCCATCTATTCCTATTCAGTGCAAGCTCCTTCACATCTCTATAAGACAAGATAGACACTTTTTCTTTAATCTGACTCATGTAACTGATTCTAGGCCTACCTCGCTTTCGTTCAACTTTACCTTCCATGATATTATTAATGTATCTGTCATGTCGTATGAGATGTCCTATCATCTTCCCTCTCCTATTTTCTATTATCTCAAGTAATGTTCTACTCTCTCTCACCAATTCTAATACTTCTTCATTTGTCACCCTTTCCGTCCAACTAATCCTTTCCATCCTACGCCAACACCACATCTCAAACGCTTCCAACCTCTCCCTATCCCGTTGAGTCATCGTCCACGTCTCACATCCATATAAAGCTATACTCCAAATATATGATTTAATAAACATTTTCTTTACCTTTCTAGACATTTTGGAAGAAAGTAAATATTGTTTATTGTGAAAAGCCTGCTTTGCTATTTCTATTGTGTGTGTATCTATTACAACAATAATTATTATATCGGTTTGGTAGTTTCTGAGATTAGCGTGTTCAAACAAAAAGAACAAAATCAAACTCTTCAGCTTTCTTATATTAGTATAGATTATATTACACAATATGGTGTGGTATTACATCCTGGTTGTGTGTACCTGGGTCAAGGAACTTTAAGAAAAACTTTATTTAAATAAACGTTATATTTCAGAAGCTAAAAAATATAAAGGTATTTGCCGTCTGTGGCGATCCGAAATAAAACAGTTGGGAGTAAAGTATTATTTGTGAATAACGTTGTCATTTATAGGAGCTTAGCATTTTTAGTATCCTGTAAACCTATGGCAAGATATATTTTTCTCTCTCATGTTAAGAGAAAGGGATACAGAGACAGAGAAAAGAGAACAAATAAAACATTGTTTTATTGACGTATCTCATCCCAGCTAAGGTACACGTGTACGGTCCTAAAAATGACAAAGCTCCTGTGTCGATTAACTAACGTAACAAGTTCTAAGCATTGCGCAAGCGCCCTAAAGTGAAATCTAACTTCAAACTGACTGTTCTATATAAACAGTGATAACGAAACATCCGTAACATAAACATCGCGAGTGTGTTTGTTAGTTTGTATAATATCATTGCCACCTATTTTGTATTCCAGAGCGCGTTGAAAACAACATCCCGGGTTTTGTGAATCATTGTTTCAGTTCGAAGAAGTAACGGGTTATTTTTATTCGATCCCACTTTTGCCCCGTAAGGTTTTCGATTTTAATATAATATTTTTTTTCTATATCTTAATCTTCTATAATATAAAAATGAATCGCAAAATGTGTTGGTAAGCGCATAACTTCAGAACGACGGCACCAAATTGGATGATTCTTTTTTTAATGTGTTCCTTATTGTCAGGAAAAGGTTTTTATATAAGAAAAATAAGGAATAAAAATCTCAAAATTCCCACGGGAACGGGGGCGCTGCGGGTGAAACCGCGGGGCACAGCTAGTATAATTATCTTAATATAATTTAGATCTTAATATAATTATTTTTTATTTAGATCTTAATATAATTATTTTTTATTTAGATCTTAATATAATTATTTTTTATTTAGATCTTAATATAATTATTTTTTATTTAGATCTTAATATAATTATACGCCTCGTACGTATCTATAAATCGGATTCTTCTTTATTAATACGGTTTAAAAGAAGTCCTTTGTGTTTGAAACTGCTAATGAAAACGTCAGATTCTGAAGTAGGTGTGGTATAGTTATAACTTGAAGGAAGACTTTACCAAATACATATTATGTAGGTGTTATAGAACGCCCGTACTCAAAGAACAAATGCTTTCTTAATAGAGATTTAATGACTGATTGTGACATGTAACTTATGAAAAATTATATCAATTAGTTAAGGGACAATACTGCGTTAAGCGTGCGCCCGTCACGTGCGCTCGCGGTGGGCGCACGCTGCGGTTCCCTTTTGTATGAAACCGCACGCGACGGGCGCACGCTACGGTTCACTTTTGTATGAAACCGCGGCGTGCGCACGCTTAACGCAATGTGTCGATTTATTGAGCACTTAGAGAGGTACAAAGGTACCAAAGCTATCGACCTTTTGAAAAACGAACACTTTTTATAAGTTCACTAGCAGCGCCCCGCGGTATTACCCGCGTTGTTCCCGTTCCCGTGGGAATTTCGGAATGAAAAGTAGCCTATAACCTTCCCGTTGAATGTGGCTATCCATTACAAAAAGAATTTTTCAAATCGGTTCAGTAGTTTCTGAGATTAGCGCGTTTAAACAAACAAACAAACAAACAAACAAACAAACAAACAAACAAACAAAACAAACTCTTCAGCTTTATAATATTAGTATAGATTCATATTCGCCTTAGCGATAGTATGAGCTAAATGCTATTCTGTAGTAACCCTAGGTTCAGAAACTGCATTATAATGTTAAGATACACCAAAATACTCGTGCGTTTCTCAGCATTGTGTGGCATACATTGTTAATAATAAATTCATATAAATCCGTGTCAATGGTTTGACACGCCGCCATCCGGTGTAAACTGGATATATATTAATAACTATGTTTTAGTTTACGTCTGTCTGTTATGATTGAGATTTCAGTTGAAATAGAACGTGTCCAGACGAGACGATTTACTTGTGAAATTATTTGAAGCGCTCGTGGCGTTTGACGTAACGATGTTAGCTCATTGCAATTGTTAAGCAACGTGCATCTTACTTGGATGAGTGGCCGAAAGTGACATTTCTATCTGAGCACTACCGTGCTTTGAAGCAGTTAGTCCTAGTTTTTTCGACCCTTAGACCATGTCCGAGGCCTTTAGGACGTCTAAAGACTCCGAAACCCTAACCTAACCTACCCGAAATGAATGAATGAATGAACTAATAACGAAATTGTTTGTAATGTCAAATAAAACTAATTATGAGGCAAACTACGGTAATGGCGCAGTCGAGTAGCGAACATTTTAAAAGAAGAACATTGAATTTCAGTTTTTACATGATTAGTAATTTGGCGTTCTCTTTTCAAAAGAAGCATACTATCGCCAATTGAAAAAAAGGCTTTGAACTATTTTTACACGTTTTTCGTTCTTTTTTCAAAATGGTTGCCAGTCACCGTAGCCTGTTTTTAACATCCGACGCAAAAGAAGGGAGTGTTACGTTAGAAATCTACATCTATATAATTATGTGTGTCTGTTTGTGGCATCGTAGCACTCAGACGGATAGACCGAATGCGATGCGATTTTTTTTATTTCAATGTAAATTTTCTTGCAGTGGTTATTAACTATGTTTGGCAAAAATCGGTTCAGCCGTTTTTCAGTAGGGAATTTTTCAATTTAGAATTTTCCTTAAATTCACCGTAGCACTCCCTAAAAATTACAACGTTAACTTCATACCTTGATGTTCAAAAACCTTTCCCTTCCTTTGAAACATTACCATAATTACGTGATTAAACAACTTATTTTTCATTCTAAAACCGTCTTTATTGCTTGATCATAAAACATGTTTTCGTTGTCCATGTTTCCAGTTTACCGAAAGTAAACAATTCTGGAAAGAACCTCCATCAAAATTGTAATTAATTACGCAAACTATTGTAAAGTACATTAATAATTTCAGTCAAATGGCTCTTTGTGTTATTGGGATATACCATATATAGTGATGTATACAGGTGCGGTAAATTAGTTTACGGGTTTGATTAACCTGTATGTGGTTGAAACCGTGTAAGCGTTATTAGGGATAATTAGGGATAAGCGATAAACAGGTATACATCCTATCCAACTAATATTATAAATGCGAAAGTTTGTGAGGATGGATGTATGTATGTATGGATGGATGTTTGTTGCTCTTTCACGTAAAAACCACTGGACGGATTTGGATGAGACTTTATAGTAATACATCAGAATAACACATGGGATACATTTTATCCTGAAATTCCCGCGGGAACTGATACAACGCGGGTAGCACCGCGGGGCGCGGCTAGTTATACTCGTATATAAACTCTGACACTAGCCCGGCAATCACGAATGTCACAGAAGACAAAATGACATCTATACTTAATAATATAAAGATGTAAAGTTTCTAACTTTGTTTGTTTGTAAAGGCTTATCTCAAAAACTACCAATCCGATTGGAATAATTCTTTTCGTAATGGATAGCCACATTCAACGAGTAGGTTATAGGCTATTTTTCATCCCCACGGGATTCGGTACAACGCGGGTAAAGCCGCGGGGCACTGCTAGTGATATATAAAATATTGTGAGTTTATTGGTGGAATGGTTCAATTTCGATTATTCCGTCAATGTGTCACCAATTAAAACATAGTATTTATCATATCTTGTAGTCGTATGTCACGTTCGTTGCTCTACCGGGGCTGCGATGACTAACCTTCTCGAGTTTACTTTTCTTTAACGATCAAAGAAGCTTTTTTGGACTCAAAAAGGACCAAGTCTTTTGGTAGACTACAGTGTATGTAACGGCCGTAGTGACTAGCGAACCTACGCATAATAATAAAATACACGAAGGTAAACAATTTTCATTTTGAAATTCAATTTCATTATTTTTTGCTCCCTACTCTCATTCCATGACAAGGTAAATTGTTAGAATTTCTAAATATTTTTCGTTGAAAACATAAAAGCCTTTAAAGCCTCCATTTTGTGTGACATCATCAATCATGGCGACGCGTGACGTCACCACCTCTAGTGAAACAAAGGAATATTGGAACATCACAGGCTCGTTACGCTAGAGGCATATCTATTAAAAGTCGCAGCGGATAAGACGCGGCTGATCGGACGCGGCTGAAAGACAGTGACTGATAAGTTTTAGATGAATATGTATGTATAGTTATATAGTTATTACCTGAAAAAGTTGAGTAAATCTAGGATCTTGTCATATTTAAAGTTGTATAATATTTACTACAGGTCAATAAAAATTATCAAATTGTACAATGGCAATTGACAATGCATTAGTGCCTTGTCACATTACACAATTTGATTTAACAATTTAAAAGAAAGTGCACATTATTGAATCTTACTTGAGATGACTTGTATAGTCTCAGTCATGTCTCTCAGTCATGCTGATAATCGGTTTAAAGAACTTTATTTCTCATTAAGACAATAAGTCACTTACATGAGAACAAAAAACATTAAATAAATACAATTTTTTTTTGCGGGTGGTTTAACATAATATACAGAGTATTTAAAAGTATTTGCAAGTTGTAGTTTTAGTTAAGACAAGTAAACAAGAAGCGAGTTCGTTTCGTTATCTAAGGGTGTGGTACAAGTTACACGATTTGTGTTTTTAGTATTTTAATTTCCAAATAGGTAATTAAATTATGATTAAAGTTCCATGTGGCATATTTATATATATTTTTTTAATTATTATTTTTTTTTTTTTTAATGAATTTTAATATTTTATCGTGTTGTTTGTGTAATAATGATCAGTACATAGTTTCGTCTTGATAGATGTGAGTAATTAATCTTTTTTTAAAAATACATAACGAACTCGACTCCTTTACATGTTTGGGAAGTTTATTGTACAATTGTGCTCCTCCAAAGGTGAGATTATTTTTGCCATAGTTAGTCCTTATGGTGGGTAGGACTACTAGATTACCTCGACGACTCGAATATTTATTTACTTGACTTTTCAAAGTAAGTTCGGTGTGTGTATGGATAAGTTTGTGAATAATTTTGTAGATAAGAATACATGTATTATATGTGAATAGCTGTTTTATATTTAGTATTTTTGTGTTTTTGTAAATTATCTTGGACGGGGTTAAGAAATCGTAATTATATAATATTTTGATTATTTTGTTTTGTAATATTTGAATTGGTTTTAAATTTGTTTTAGCAGCATTACCCCATAACTCAATGAGATAAAGTAAGTGGGGTTTTACCAAAGTGTTATATATAAGAGGACTAATATCTTTTGTTGTACATCTAACTATTTTATGTAATAAGCCAATAAGCGAAGAAAGTTTGCTTTTGATTTTTTCTAAGTGGGCGATCCATTTTAAATTTTTATCTAGTGTTAATCCTAAATATTTTTCATGATTTGCTTGTTTTAAAACCACATCATTAATTTTTAAGTCAAGATGTTGAGGGATATTTTTATTTTTAGCATTAAATATTACATATGAGGTTTTTGAGGTATTGATCGTTAAGAGGTTGTATTGGAACCATTTTTGAAGTACGTTTAAGTCTTTTTGGGCCTTGTCAATAATATCATGTATATCGTTTCCAAAGTAAAATAAACTGGTATCATCGGCATATAAGGCCAGGTGACCTTGTAATCCTGCTTGGTGAATGTTATTTAAATATATGAGGAATAGTAGAGGTCCCAGGATTGAGCCCTGCGGCACTCCGCACGTTAAAGGCTTTGGTGCACTTTGATATGATCCTATTTTGACTATCTGTTGACGGTTTTCTAGGTAGGATTTTAGAATTTTTAGTACATTTCCAGTTATACCCATTTTTTGTAATTTCTTTAATAGCAGTGAGTGGCTAATGGTGTCGAAGGCTTTTTTTAAGTCAATGAACAAGCCAAGTGCTATTTCCTTTTTATCTATTTTAGTTTTGATATTGGTAACTAGGTCTATGGTTGCACCAAGTGTGTTAGATTTGGGCCGGAACCCATATTGCTGGCGGCACAGAAAATTTATCTTATTTAAATATTGCTCTAGTCTTACGTAGATTATTTTTTCTAAAATTTTAGATAATATTGGCAAAACTGAAATTGGCCTATAGTTTTCAGGATTGGATTTAGCACCTGTCTTGTAAATAGGAGAAACTTTGGCAATTTTTAAACTATCGGGAAATATTCCTTCACTTAAGGCTTTATTCAGGCAGTCAGTTAGTTTTTGGATAATATTTGGACATTTTCTTAAACATTTAATTACTTTAGTACTGATGCCATCAGTACCAGTGCTAGTATTGGTGTCCAGGTTATCTATTATTTTGGATACTTCATCAGTTGTGCAAGGGGAGAATTCCGAAAGTACATTACTTTGCATTGATTGATGAGTTTTGGGTAGAGTGTATGCGTCAGTATTACTAGAAGTGGTTGGTATATTGTTAGCTAAGTGTGGGCCTATGTTAACGAAATACGTGTTGAAGGTATCACATATTTGTACTGGGTCTGTGATAACTACACCACTTTCTGTTACCAGACTTGGAGGAACACAATTTTCTACTATTTTGTTATTAGATAATGTATTAATAAGCTTCCACATTTTTTTAGGCTTTTTCTTACATTGAGTAAATTTATGGTAGAAGTAAGTATCTCTTGTATTCCTTATCCTCTGAATCAATGTGTCTCTTTTTATTTTGAATTCATTTTTAACCTTTTCATCATTAGGGTTTTCCTTAAGTTTTTTCCACAACATGTTTCGTTCATAAATTTCATTAGTTATATTTTTATTTATCCATTCATTTTGAGGTCGATTTATAACTTTATATTTTTCAGATCTACTTTCTGTTACCATGTTGTGGATGTTTTCTTTAAACAGTTCAAAATTATTGGAATCATTGCTGAAATCTGACGTTTCTGCGCTTTTGTATAGTTTTTTATAATCAATTGTCTCAAACATAACTTTATATATAACAATATGTTAACAATAACAATATGTTCCCAGCTTTACAAAGCTCTCTAGTACCTATGTCATGATTAAATTCTTTACCAGCAGCAGTCATTTATGGAATTTCGTAACAGAAAATATTAGGTAATAAAGTTGTTTGTGTTTTGTTTCTGACATGGGTGTGTACCGCATTTATTTGGGGTTACTGGTTTGTTCGTTTGATCTAAAGGGACTGTTAAATATAAGGTATCATTTATTACTTGTTACAATTTTGTGGGCCTTGGCAACACGTGTTTTGTTTGTATAATGGTAATTGGTCAGATTTTTTGTGTTATTGTTTTTGGAAAAGAGAGAGCGCTTGGATCATGTTCAATAAAGTAATCGCATTTAAAGAATAATGATACGCCTTTTGAAGCTCTTTCGTACTTTCAAAAACTTCTAAAAACCTCCGACTTGTTCTGACCAATGCAACAACAGCTAAAACCCATAGCCACTATCGGCCACCCATCCAAATAGGGACCGGGCTGCACGTTGCTTCACAATCGCAATGAGCTAACGTAGCTGTATCAAACTACATCACGAAATAACATTCAAATATACAATTAAATACTGAGGCGCAAGTTTATCAGAAAATTCAGTATCAATTAGATAGTATTAGTAATGTAATCGTTAGAGTAGTTAAGTAGTAGCTTAATGTTATAGAGGATTTGGGATTACCGCAAAGACGAAGATTAATTAATATCGAGCGAAGTTAATTACGGAGTAGATACAAGATAGTAGGAACAAAAAATCAATCTCTGTCGCCTAATTTGATCCAAGTTTTTGTCTCCAAGATTGACTTCTTTCAGAGGATGGTACTTACGTAACTTGAGGGATAAATGTATTGAATATATTTCCTTTGATACGTGAGAAATTAATACGTAAACGTACGTATTTTCTTGGAAATAAGTGCTTTAATATAGTGAGTATATAGGTAATAGATTACTTAATACGTATTGGGTTAGATTAGGTACACAAGTGTAATTTATACTACGAGTATACTCGTATTACAAAGAGGTAAAGTTCGTAATTTTGTTGGTTTTTTCAGGTTATAGGTATGATCCAACTATGTATATATATCAGTGAATATAATAATGATGTAGTTTTACTATTAATTGAAACGTACGTTAATGTCATTATTATTTATTTAAAACGGGAACTTACGTACGACGGAGACTACTGTCGAGAGTTCCTCGACACGTTTCGGCCACATACGGTAGCCTTCATCAGGAGGTGGGTGAAGCGCTCGCGACAGCGTCTCTCCCCGCACTGAGGAACTCTCGACAGTAGTCTCCGTCGTACGTAAGTTCCCGTTTTAAATAAATAATAATAATGATGTAGTACCTAATATTGACCACGAATTCAATAACGACTGTCGCTATCACCAAACTGATATATCACTGCTTTTAATGACGTGTTAACCTCGTTAGAAATGCATATAGACATCATAATTCTACGTATAAAACACACACATAAAAGAACATTGAGCTTTTTTTTAAAAAAAATAATCGCCGTTGAAAATAAGTTTGATTTTTTTAAACTTTTTTATGCTATAGTTTTCCGTTCTTTTTTCAAAATAGTCGCCAGTTACCTCAGCCTGTTTTTAACACCCGACGCAAAAGAAGTTGTATTAAGTTTGAAGTCTATATCTATGTGTCTGTCTGTGGTTTTTAAACATCATAATCCTACGTATAAAACACACACATAAAACGCGCGTAAAACAAACTCAGCGGCACTGGGCGCTAATTCGAGTAGTAAATGATTTACAGACATGTGATAATCGTAAACATACATTGTAAGCGTGGATTTCAGGTTAAACTGTTTCATACAGAAGCTAAAATTACCGCACATGCCTCATGCCTAAGGATATGCATGCCTCTATCAATATTTAAAATCAGCCAATGGAAGTAGGGGAGAATAGTTATATGAGCTACATTAAGGAAAAGATGTCTGGCATATCGTATAAAGATAATAGAAACTAATGAAAAAGCATGCCTCAGTTTCCCTAAAAAGAGCTTAGCTCTTTAATTTAATGATAAATAGAAGTTAGAACAGAAGCTAACATCATCGTACATGACTTATGAGTGCGTATGAGGTGAATGCTCACAATATGCACACACGTTCACACATCCTGAGGCATGCTTCACGAATGAACTATCGCATACATGCCTCGCCATGTATGAACGCAGCAACAACGAGTAGCAATTTGCATACTAATAAACGGAAAATGACACTTCATTTTTGCAACTATATACATGTACTTTAATTAACTTGAATGGTATTTCAGCATAAATTTAAAACCAATATTTTTCATGATGATGTTGCAATTATAATACTTTAAATTACTGCACTCATTTGCATTATTTTGTTGAACAGTAATAATTAACTGTTAAGCAAGTTAAGCAATAAAATATTAAGTACTAGCTGTGCCCTGCGGTTTCACCTGCATTTTTTTCCTCACTTTCCCTGGACTTTCATGAATATTTCAAGACCAAAATTAGCCAAATCGGTTCAGCCGTTCTCGAGTTTTAAGCAGACTAACGAACAGCAATTCATTTTTATTTATATAGATAGATTAAAAACACGATGCCAAAGTAATTTGTTATTTTTCTTTCTGAAACAACTATTAAATTAAGATTATTTTGAGTTTTCCCAGGAATCAATGTAGGATACGTTAGGCTTGATTACCTGAACATCCTTAGTGAAAATTGAATGCAAATACAATAAACAAAAATAGTTTTAGAGTTTACCGCCGACATAAAACGCTCGATTACTTCGTTCTAAACTATGTAAACATGGATATAGTATTAAAATTAGACTAGTTTATAACTATATATTCCTAATTAAGTTGGAGAATGTATGTCGTTATTCTAGAGAGCAATATGTGCGCAGTCAAACAAAACCACTGGCATCAACCAACCGCACTCCCACGCTATTCTATGTACACTGAACAGTGTTTGTTTCAAACTAATTCCTGTACAGTTTAATGCTATTTGAATTGATTAATGTAGCTTTGGGTACCTCGAGATAAGCGCAGGTGACAATAACGGCCGCACTCAGAGATGTTAATTAAATCGACACTTAACTAATTGACGTAATTTTTCATGCATGTCAAAATCACTCATTAAATCTCTACTTAGGAATATTACTGTGCTTAGTAGGGCAAATTAAGCAGTCGATCCCGGTTGTTTCAATCGTTAGATTATATCAGAGGCTATCTAAAAACTCTGACACTAGGGTTGGCCACTAACCTACTTGAAATGAAAGAATGAATGAAGGAAGGAATATACCGATTATAAAGTTTATACAAGAATCGAAAAGCTTCACCTTTTTCATGCCGGATAAAATACATACTAATATTATAAAGAGGTAATTTTTTTAAGTTTGTTTGTTTGTATGTTCGAGGTAATCTCGGGAAATATCAGTCCGATTTGAATAATTCTTTTTGTAATAGATAGCCACATTCAACGGGAAGGTTATAGGCTATTTTTCATCCCGAAATTCCCACGGGAACAGGCACAACGCGGGTAAAACCGTGGGGCGCTGCTAGTAATACATAAAATATAATTCAATACAACTGACATACGACAAGGAATACTCTAAACCTACCACTACGCTTCGCCAATCAAATAATACATCAACAAAAGCAAGCCATCACTTTATCCAAATAACGTTGATTTTAATTGATTTCCCGTTCGGACGGCACTCATTACCGTTTGAAATACGAATTGAATTGTCACTCAGAGTTAAACGGGGATTGATCCAAAAAATACTTTATTTTTTGAGTATTGGGGGTTTGGTATTAAAGCAAGGGCTGACATTAATACGACTAGACATTTTTACTTTATATTTTCATGAGTTGACTGTAAATAATCCTATCCTATCCTACTTCCTACTAATATTATAAATGCGAAAGTTTGTGAGGATGGATATGAGGATGTATGTTTGTTGCTCTTTCACGTAAAAACTGCTGAACGGATTTGGATGAAATTTTACAGGAATATACATCAGAATAACACATTGGATACAATTTATCCCGAAATTCCCGCGGAAACCGATACAACGCGAGTAGCACCGCGGGGCGTGGCTAGTAACATATAAAGAGTGACTTTTTAAATTGGTCAGAATGGGAAGTCTGAAACTACAAGATAGGTAGGTATACGAAGATAATTTCTTAGGAGCTATTTCACCTTTTTTACTGATAAGTAGAACTAAATTCATATTTTGAAAATGCGCTTGCTTCGCCCTGGTAACGAACCGGGTAAAATTGTTTCACACATGCCCTAATCGGTTTAAAAAAGCCACCCTGTATATCCTAAGCCTTTTAGAAATAAGTAAAACGGTCTCAAAGTATTCAGTCTAACGACATTTATCACTAAATCTTTTGCTCTAACGGACAAAAAGTCTGACGTAATTTTTTTTTTTATTTGGACTAGGAGAAGGCTTGTTTATTCAGAGGTCCTTCAAATGTTTTTATAGACCAAAAGATGTATTTACAGTCTTGACTACAGTGTGTTCAAGCTCTAACCTAACCCAATTTGGTCTACAGTCACCTTTGTCGATAGAACATAAAAATATTGCTATAAAATCGATTTTGTGAACCGTAGAGCACACATAACTCGCCGTACCTACAGCTTCACAAAACGCTGACAAAACCGAACCTTTCAAAGCCGTTCTCCCTTAAAAAGATAAGTAACAAGAAAACCTCTATCTTTTCCCCATATGAATCTCTTACTTATGTAAATGCAATAAAGGTTATTTTCCTTTACCTTCAGTTTAAAGTGCTGGTTTAGCATAAGTTTGTAGATTGCAACATTTATTTGTGTAGAAAGTTTTTAGTTTGGGTTTGAAATATGCGACGGAGTAGCGTCGTAAAAAGTAATGATGTGTTTTTCTTTTTCAAGACACTTATTTATAAATAAAGTATTTATAGAAACCAGGGATGTTAGGTAGCTCCGTAACTGTAACCGAAATTATCGGATATCCGAAATAAAAGTTTCGGATAATATCAGATAGGGGCGGAACCTAATTGAGACTCGCTATGACAAGTTGCTTTGATAGGCCGGGCGCAGCCGACACATAAGCCGCGAGTATTGTTTGTTTTCTTCTGTTCCTAAAAATCTAATCTGGTACAATAATCATTCCAATATCCATATCCAATCCATATCCGAAATATCATATCCATAACATCCCTAAAGAAACCATACGACAATTTCTCAAAATATCGCCAGTCGCTGTTTGCACCGTGGTATCATTAACTATATTTGAAATAGCAACACCTAATGACTGCTTAAGAGATGTTAATGAGTGATTTTTTCACATTAAATGTATGAAAAAATACGCCCAAGACATGAGTTAATTGTCGATTGAAGTGACAACTATACTACAGTAAAACACAATATTTGTTTGTAAAATATGCCTTAATTAGATAATTCAAGCCCAAAATATTTAAATATCCGCAAAAAACACGCAAGCCGACCTTCACTTCTTTAATAAAAAAGTAAGAACCATAAACATCATAAATGAAAGGCATAAATTACAAACGAAACATAAAATATTAAAACATTCTAATAAAGAAAGCGAGCGACATTTTCATGGTTTTTACTAAAGTTTAAACGTTAAATATTTTACGAGTTCGCTGATAAGTTTGTTGACAGTTTATGGCGATGTCTGTTTGTGAAAGTACAAGTTAGTTGGACACTCGTCGAAGGAGATTACATTAACATTTTATGAGATTTTTAGTAAATTTAAAATTTATAACACCTCGGTGGTTTAGTGGTGTGTGCACTTCACCAGCCACGACTGAAGGCCCGGGTTCAATTTCCTGGTCGAGCGAAAACATGTTTCCCATCAAACATGGCTCGGGTTTGAGATCACCAACCCGCATTAGGCAAGCGTGGTGATTACGCCTAATCCTCCTCACTGTACCGATATCTTTGGTGAGATGAGAGGCCTATGTCCAGCCGTGGGACAATATAGGGTAATATCTTACCTTAAAATTGTACAGAAGTTTCATATTACGTGTTCCCATACATCGGAAAATCTTGTTAGTTACATGGATGTATATAGAAATGCGTCTACCTCTCGTATTTCCTACTCAGCATTCACCAAAATCAACAAAATGAAAGTTACTCCATTCAATAAGGCTGATCATTGACACTATCTTGAAAATTGCTATCAAATCCTCCAATATAACGCTGAAATCAGTGCTCTCATAGATAACACCATATTGTAGTAAACAGATAAACACTGAATGTACAAAAATAACAAAGGGTAATAACTCATTTCAACAGACGCGACAGTTCAATAAAAACATGATTTATTACCTACGTTTCCGAGGAAAATTGCTACATTTCCACGGAAGTCATACATTGATTAACAATTACTCGGACATATTGTGATACTTAATATAATAAAATATGAGTCGTAGGGATGGCACAAGCATTTTTAATTTTGTTAAGCGCCTAACTATGTAATCCTACTTAATATTATAAATGCGAAAGTTTGTGAGCATGGGTGTATGTTTGTTACTCTTTTACGCAAAAACTGCGCAAAGGATTTGGATAAAACTTTACAGTAATATAGGTTATACATCAGAATAACATGGGATACATTTTATCCCGAAATTCTCGCATTGAACGTGTACAACGCGGGTAACACCGCGGGGCACAACTAGTATATAATAAAAATATACAGAATAAGAATGTTATTAACAAGTTTTATGTTAAAAAGTAACTGAGAGCTATAATTAGTTAATAAGAAAGACTTTAATGTTCAATTAGCGTCTGAACAAAACAATGAGTATAATATTATTGGCCATAAAATATATAATTACTTTCATTGTTTGAGATGGTCTCGTAAACGAGGTCGTATTAAGTATTATTTGATTAAAATCTCTAGATATTTTACCGACTTCCAGAAAGGAGGAGCTTCTCAGAAAGAGACAAACCATTTTGATAGCTCAAGTGCTGTTAATAGGAGTTTATCAATAAGGTCCTATATCGTTACTGCGATTTCAGTAATAAAAATAAACATTGTAAGCGATTCCATGTGTAACGATTCCATACACATAAATTATTCATTTAATGACACACAAATAGAAACCGTCACTAAGTTTACACTTTTAGGTATAGATATAGACACACACTTGAATTGGAAAGACCATACTAAAAAGATTCGCCTTAAACTGGCTCGTTTTGTATATGCCCTTCGCGAAATAAAAAAGACAACCGATTTCCAAACTGCCCTGACCACATATTACGCGTATGCGCACGCGTGGCTCAGCTACGGCGTCATTCTTTGGGGTGGGAGCGTAGATGCACCATCAGTGTTCACGGCCCAGAAAAAGCTTATAAGAATCCTTGTCAACATTAAGCAAACTGACACCTGTAGACCTCACTTCATTAAACACAAAATTCTTACCCTTCCATGCCTGTATATACTCGAAGCCTGTAAATTTGTAAGAAAATATCCCGAATTCTATACTAAACGCCAAGATATACCCACAAAATACCCCCTTAGATCTTGCAGAAAAAATCAAATTGTAGCGCCACCTTCCCGCCTTAAAATAGTATCATCTGGTCCTCTGGAGATGTCCATAAAACTATACAATCATCTACCTGACACACTGAAAAATGAACCCAAAGATACACACTTTTTTAAACATATAAAACAACTACTAGTCGCAAAATGTTATTACACAGTGAATGAATACCTGAATGATAAATTTTAAGCCTAATAATACATAATATAATTATAAATAAGTTACGCAATAAATAAATGATATAAGTAGATATATTAACTAATAATATATATGTTATGTTTTATATAATTTAATATATCTCATAATTGCAGTGCCCCTACGGGGTGTCACAAATTACATTGTAATTTATTATGTAATATGTAATATGTGTGCAATAAAGATTTGATTTGATTTGATTTGATTAATGTCAAATCGATGGCTCCAATGAACACTACGCTATGTCAAAAATCGTAGGTTTACAGGAGGAGCATTTAAAGGAAAAATGTTGATAAAATCTTTAATATCTAAGTTATTGTAATGTTTTTTTCTGAGTGAATAGTTAATTTAGTGATGTTTATGACCTGATTTGTAAAATTTTAAAAATCTTTACGGTTTTTTAGTTAGCCTTACTTAGCGGGATGTAAAGCGGAAAACTAAAATTCAAAATCCAGATACACTCCGCCAACTCACAATTAGCGGAGTGTATATGGGACTACAAAATTCCAAATTAAATTAATATTATTTAAAAAATCTGAATGATATCATCAAAAATCGATTTTATTGTTAATAACGAGTACTTTTAACTTCATGTTGCAATAAAAATATCCTTATTTTAGAATTTAGATAAGTTAGCGTTTTGTAATTTAAAGGGCTAAAAAATCTTCGGCCCACTTACAAACCGCTAACAGCGTTTTGTTCTATAATAAAAAAACTATTATAGTATTCAAATCGAGTAGTATTGTATCCAACTATTATAATTACTATTTGCCCCGCGTAGTTCCACTCGCATCCAAAGTTTTATGCTTTATTTCAGCCTCTTAGGGTTTATTTTTTTAAAAGTATCACAAGGTTAATCGTAAATCCTTAACTATCTTCATCAAAATCGGTTTATGGATTTAGCCGTGAAAGTGTTTCAGGCATTCAGACATAATTTCTTGTTTATAATAATACTAGAGCTGACCCGCGGTTCCACCCATGCCCTGTTCGATAAGGTCTTAGCATATTACTGAAAGGCATAAGGCATAAACTAATTATTTATCACTATTTAAATAACCTAAGAACTGTTACAGCGATATTGAGATTAATCAGCAGTCTTTGACTGTCTCAGTCTTTGACAACTTGTCTAAAATACGAATTATTATAAAGTATAAATAGACATGCAAAAATAAAACAAGGATTAATAAAAAGTATAAAAAAACAACTATAATATTTTCTAAGATATAAATTCTCTCCTTGGCTCTCATCAGATCCATGATCAAATCTGGCTAACAAATTCTAATAAAAACTATTATACATATCAGGTATAATGCTATTGTCACAAAAATAAATTAATTCGTTGTAAGAGTACATAGCTTTCTCAATTTCTGAGAGATTGTTATATACCTTTTCTGGCAATGACTCGACACGAGGGTGTCATGTTTTAAATCGTTTGAAGCATAGTATCTGGTCTCCTAAGCTGTATGTATAATACAAAATGCCTTCACTATCTGGAAAAGCTTCGATCTCCTTAATTTTATTCAAATAAACCTATTGATTACATAACTTTTTGGTGGATATTATATTTTGATAATAAAATTATGTTCCTACAGATAATTTTTCGGCATTTTTTTTTCATAGCAATATTCTTTTTAAAATCAAGAGTAATATCTTCTTTAACTTCTACGAGTATAACGCTTATCATTAATATCGAATAAACTTCTTTTCCTTTCGCTGATTTTTCGATCAGGGCATGAACTGAATCACCTTTAATTCTCAGATACCATGCAGCCAACTAGTAGATACGTGTAAAAAACTATGCGGTTTGGGCCCCTTTTTGCAAGTCAACAGCCAAGTCACACAAAATTAACTATAAATAATAAATAAATAAGGAACCTTAGACTTGGCACGACTTTGTCTAGATTTCATAACTTTTTAGATATAAACAAGCAGCTCCATCGAGACTTTGCTAGTTTTTTACAGAATGTTTTTAATGGGATCTTTCTTTAAGCACGTCAGTAACTAGGAATGGCATTGATCTTTTTTTGGAATATGAAAACCAATCTTTAAATTAGCATTGGCTGTATCTTTATACTGTATCTTAAAGTATGCACTGTACTTCTATGACCATGCTCAGCACACCATTCTGGATTAAATTTAAATATTTTTGAGAATGACAATGATGGATTAAAGTATTGAATACTTGAATTTTTCCCGACACAATGCGACTCTATAGGTACATAATACGAATTAACATGTTATATTACGCTCTGTTGCATTTTTTCAGTAACTTCTTACTTTAATTAGCGTAAATATAAACAAACAGAGCGGCTCTCGCGCCGCGCGCCGCCGCGCGACACCCCGCCAAATCTTAGTTAGCGACGCATCCCCAGCGCGCCGCCGCCCGCGCGCCCCGAGTACACTCCGCTATGTTGAGACGGCGTAGTGTCCGTCCCGTTATTGACAAAAGTACATTTACTTAGCGGTTTGTAATTGTCAAAACTTTTTTGTTTTTGGTCGTACATTTATAAAATTTTGTGAGCATAAAGATAAGGATATTCTAAGTAGATTTAGCTAAAAAACGATAAAACGCCCAAGTTGAGTTAGCGTAGTGTTCATTGGAGCCATCGAAATTATCATATTGAAAATAACTCGACGCCAACGGATTTATATTTAAAATCTGTTTAAAAGGTTGCCCTTGAATTTTAATGATTCCAGAAATATAGAAATCGTTGCGGACTCGCTCGGTATTCTATCAGTTTATTAAATAAATATGTTTTATTAAGAGTAATGTAATAGTTTAAAGATTAAAATGGCAGGGTGTACATCTCAGCGACTATCAATTTGAATTGAAACTACGTTTACGGATACACTTCGCTTTTATTTAACATTTGCTATAGAAACTATGGTCATAGAAAAGTTTGAGTTCTGTAAAGGGTTCGAAATGTCAGTCAAAAATGTAAAACAAAAGCAAAATGTATGCGTAAACGTAGTTTCATATCGCGAATAGACAGACAGATAGACGCGGCCGGGGACTTTGTTTTATAATATGTAGTGGTTTAATTGTTTGTCTAGTTAAGAAATTCTAATTATTACATTTTAAAAATATTTCTTTACACGTGTGAGAAATTAAGCTTTTTCACCCAGAAATTATATAACAAAATACTTTCACAAAAACTTTGATTCTCATAGTAATAAAAACTAACGCGCAACAATTACTGCAATTAATCTTTATCGTCGTGAAAATGACATTTCTATAACAATGTCTCTTCTACGTAATTCTTAATCATTGGTTTATAAATCTGAAAATATTCAGTCGCGCGCGTTTTACCGCGTCGGTAGTGGCTTAGTATAAAAGATTGAAATATTAGCAATATTATTGTACAATGTTTTTAGAAAAATGTGATGTGTATTGAAAATTGAGGTTAGTAGTTTGATTTTTTAAAAATAGATAAATAAATATGATCTTTTATTATTTGATAAAAATAGTTTATATCTTCTTTTATTTGATAAAAATAGTTTGTTTACTTTACTATGTTTAAAGATACAGGGTCTTATTCAGAAAAATTAACGGCCTTATTTATCAACGCCTTAGGGTCTAGACAGACGGACTGCAATTCAACTGCAATCCGACTGCCAAATTGCAGTTCAGATGCAGTTTGAATGCAGTTGGCTCGACTGCAATCAAACTGCACGTCGACGGGCAGTTGGCGTGCAGTTGGATTGCAGTCTGAGTGCAGTTACAACGACTAACTGCACTCAGACTGCAATCCAACTGCACGCCAACTGCCCGTCGACGTGCAGTTTGATTGCAGTCGAGCCAACTGCATTCAAACTGCATCTGAACTGCAATTTGGCAGTCGGATTGCAGTTGAATTGCAGTCCGTCTGTCTAGACCCTTAGCTAACAAGTGATTTGTCCCTTTCCAACATACGCTATTTTTCCAAAGAACAAAAGTGAGAGAAACTATTTAACAGTGTTTTAGTAATTCGCCGCCTTAAAACATTGTTTTACTGAGTTTTGTCTCTTTTGCTCTTCGGAAAATTGCGTATGTCAGAAAGTGACAAACTATTTGATATATATATATATATATACTGTTCTGTTCTGGTCACTGTAGCTAAATTTTATTCTGATGATTACCCGTGAAAACCTGTTATTAGCTTTTTGTGTTCTATTCTAATGTATTGTCTGTTGGTATAGCTGTTGGTTTTCCTAATTATAAATAAATAAATATAAACTGTTCTACTTGAAGTCAATTCAGTTTTAGCTATTTTAGCTTTTAAATAAGGTACTAATATTAAAGCCTTGCTACGCTTTTAAAATTTAGGATTGTTTTAGTTTTTGTTTAGACTTTGTTTTTTGATTTGTTTAGATTAGGCTTTCACCAAACACAGCAGTAACCAGTTATTAAACCGCGGACAAAGCTCAAATGCGACAATAAAATATATTCACACACTAAACCGACAATGAACGGGAGGTATTATTAAGATGGAATTTACATTCGGAATTCAATATTGCTTTCATTTTAACAGAAACAACGTCTTCAACACCATCAAAATTGTAGTCTAACTAAAAAAAATGCTAGAAAATGTCTATTAAACCGACACTTATCTAATTGACGTAAATTTTCATACATCCCATGTCAAAATCACTCATTAAGAACTCTCATAAGAACTCATTAAAACTCTGTACTAAGAACCGTTTGACGCCTCTGAGTACGAGAGTAAATGAGAAAATTGTAGCTAAAGTCTAATTGAACTTTCAAACAATGAAAAGTGTTGAATAACATTCCGTATGTTCCACTTCTAGTTTGAAACCATTTTTCCAATCAATAGTTGCCGAGGTTAGAGGTTAAATTAAATGGTCTTAGTTCATTGAAAAGAAACCACAAGCTTTCAAATTTTTACTAGAGAGTCTAGACTTAAACCAATTACAAACTTTTTAATTAGAACTTTTTAACTATGCTTTTTTAAAAGATTCTTGAAAAGTAACCTGACATAAAAGTACCTTTGTTGCGATATAAAAGTACTTTTGCTGCGTTCAAATTGATTTCATGTTACTAATAGTGGTTATTAGCTCAAAAAAAGCTGTTATAATTTTATTCGATTTAAACAAAATGTATTGATATGATAACTTTATCGTACTCATATTATAATTAACATGTTTTTTATAATGACTTCATTAAACATTTATGAACGATTTGTTGTATTCATTATTAAAATTTTCATTTTATAAAGAACTTTTACTTCGGTCACCACATGTAAATATTGCAGACGCAATCGGCGACCGACAGCTACTGTCACCTAATTAGGTAGACGTAGTCGGAATATTGTCTAATGTGAAGGAGACATTCGATGGCCGAAATAGATTGAAACAAGTTCGGTAATTGAGGCGAACCCATAAGTGTGATTGCCGCATTAATTTTATCTCGAAATTTGCTCAAAAACTTATTAAAATAAAATGCGTTTCATTTAAGACTATCGTAGATTATAGGAAAATAGACATTAGACTCATTCATTCATTTCGAGTGGCTGTCCCACTCAACTGGCCAACCCTGGTGTCGGAGTTTTTAGACCGCCTAAAGACCTCCGACATGGTCTGACGATTGAAACAACCGAGACCGCTTAGCATGCCCTCCAAAATACTCAATTATTTATTAAGCTTAAGCCAGTCTTACAACTTCTCTATCGTGCATTCCTTTACATTACCTAGACCACTAGACTAATAGTCTGCCTGGGGTCTTATAGTTCAAGAACAACAAACAAACACAACTTAATAATTGAACAAACACGCACGATATTCTAACTTACAACTTCGACCCAAACATAACTCTAACACTTAGTTCTCTACTTCTGTAATACGAACAGTTAAATCGTATTCGATAGTTCAAGCATTCCGAAGTTTCTCACATATTAGTTGGACGAACTCTAGTACGAACTCTAGTACATTTCATATTAATAGGTACGGGTGTTGTGACTATTGAGTGAGCTATGGCTTGAGTACTAGATGTAGTGGTGGGCAATTAATGTAGGTAAGTGTTGTTGACTATGGGCGAATTTACAAGCGAGCTGACGAATTCTGATAACAAAGTTTGAAGATGGCTCCTTTGAACATGTATACTATGTACTACTAATTTTTCTCTAACCAGGGAAAGTTATAATAAAGAGAAAATTTGCAAATGTAATCCTATAATATACCTACAGTTATAATTTTATTTAATCACTAGCAGCGCCCTGCGATTTTACCCGCGTTATGCCCGTTCCCGTAAGAATTTCCCGATAAAAAGTTGCCTATGTCCTTTCTCAGACTCTGGACTTACTGTGTACCAAGTTTCATTCAAATCGGTTTAGTTTTAGACAGACAGACAGAGTTACTTTCGCATTTATGATATCCGTTAGGATTTATTAAAATATCTATATACCCGTTTCATTTAGCATAATGAGTGCAAATCGTATGAGTTTAAAAATTTTACGTTTTTCAGTTAGCTTCTGATTAAAATTGACGATAAATAAGAGGTTTTCAGAATGTTTAATGCTGTTGTTTTTGAAGTGATCAAAAGTAGGTGATCCCGGTGTGAAGATTTCGACCATCCCAATCCTTTGAAGTCGTCAAACAATTGAAACAAATGCGTTTAGCTGATTACCGCGATCTAGTACCGCACGACTCCGTATGGCCATCGGGACTTAGCCTATTCTTATTTTAATATCCTATTATTTTATAAGTAAAAATCTATTTAAAGTAACATATTCAAAATATTCATGACACAGTTTCATATTTGTTACATTTACATACTTACGTAAATGTTTTTAATTGTAATATTAAGTGAAACGAATTTTCAAATCCTAAACAAGAGAAAAACCTTGGATCCGATTTAAAATATTATCAACAGTTTCATGGTTTTATAAAGGTTTTCAACAAATTTGAAAATGGTATCATAACAACCACTTTATATATTTTTCTACATTCTAAATGTTTTTGATTTGTGACATAAAATTAAATTACTGATAATAACGCCATGTAACCAGGCTCTGCTACATTTAATATGATTGGTAGTCACCTTAATTACGTGACAAGTGCTGTCACTTGCCGAATAATACCGACTATCGTCTTCTTTACACTGTGGTCACTGGGCGATCCATGCAGCAAAAGGCCTATAGTAATTACTAGCTTAATTACTTTTTGCCAAATGAAATAGTTTCTCACTAATCGTTTAATTCGTAATTTTCTAACCAAAACCACTTAATCTCAAACTTTTTTCAATCACAAGTCAAACTAACCGAATCAGTCCTGAAAGTTGAGCCGCAAAACGTTGGTAAATGTAAATAAGGCTTTATGTAAATCGTCCTGTCTGAGAGAGGACGAATTTATTAGCTTCGCGCTGTTTTCGTTGCCAACAGTACTTTGAAATGATAAACAATGTGAAAAATATACAGATTTTGTTATTTTTTCAGCATTTTCAGGTACAATTGTTTGGGTTATAATGTTTAAGAAAGGAATATTTTCAGTCGTGTCATGAAAATGATTATCGTAGTCATTTTACTTAATCACTACATAGTATAAAACAAAGTCGCGTCTGTTTGTCTGTTTGTCTTTATGCTTAAATCTTTAAAATTACGCAACGGATTTTGATGCGGTTTTTTGTAATAGGTAGAGTGATTCAAGAGGAAGGTTTTTATGTAAAAAATTCCCGAAATTCCCACGGGAACGGGCACAACGCGGGTAAAACCGCGGGGCGCTGCTAGTACTTTTATAATGACATTTCAATGTCAATATCAATTTTGAATATACCACGGAAGAGCGAAGCACTTACTGTGGAATAAACCGCCTTTAAAAAAACATATTTTGATGTAACCTTACTCATATCGGTACTAGCTGTTCCGCGCGGTGTTTCTACTCATGGTGTAATAGATGTCGCTAGTGTGAAATATTTGTAGATCGCGCTTACGTTATTTTACGCTTCTCAGATTAAGTTAAGTGGGATATGCATTATGCGCGCTTATACATTTTATTGAGCAGGAAAAATGCTAATATATTGAAACATCAAAACTAAAAACCTTCTTACTGAAGTCGTTTTAGAAATAAAACAAAGTTATTTTCCTTCAACTTCGATAACGTTCAACTAATACTAAACTGAACTAACACTTTACACCTTTACACGAAGTAAAAAAGACTTTCCACAAAGGAGATGTCAAACTGACAGCGGTCGAGACAAATAGCCTTCAAACTGTCAATAATGACAGGTGATATAGAAACGTTTTGAATAATACTTACTGCTCTATTGTGACGTTAGGTAGAGAAGTGTGAGAAACGTAGTCAGGTTTGAATACTGAGTACATTTTTAAATCAATGACCCAGAAATGATAACTCATGTAGAGTTTCAGTTATGCTAACTGTCAAAGATAGCATGACTGAAAGAAATGTCAATATGTGGGTTTTTCCAAATAAGTATAATATGTAAGCGGACTGATTTCGAAATAAACTATTTTTGAAAAAAATTCGCTTTTTGGTGGAAATTACCAGTTAATTAACATTCCAAATCGGTATTTCGAACCCATTAGTACATCGAAATGAAAATATCACACTAAATCGATTTCCTGCTCCATTCGTATACAAAAATTAAACTTTTCTATCATTCAAAAAGCAATTCACAAAATTGCTCAAACAAATTACTAGAAAATGGAAAACTGAAAACATTAAACATGTAAAAAGAATTCCGTTAACATTTTTATAACAGTTAACCAACCGTTAAACGAACTTCGGACATCCGGCTTCGTGATAAACACGGAAAATTGAAAAGAACGAATAATTTTAATTAATACCTCCATGTTGAAGCGTCCGTTTAAAACAGTTATATCGATAAAATATTCTCAATAATCGACAGACTGAAATTAAAACGAGAATTGTTTTTTAAACTAACCGAACAATTTGCTTTTGATTAAGTGAACATGAAGCTTTTTGAATTGAAAATACGTTTACGGATAAACTGTTCCGAATACTGTCTTCTATTACTACGGTTTCTATACAACGTCAGTCTTTAGACAGTTCATTGTCTTCTGGTCTATGAAAACCTCAGAAATGCACTAGATACAAGTAGATATACCACTTATTCCAGGCACTTTATGTATTTTTACTGCCTAAGTACCCGAATCACTTTCTGTAGAATTCCCCGAGGTCCCAGCTTATGACTATCCCACCTTATTTGTCGTTTTTTGATTACACTATCTGTAGCGAAGGATAGAATTGTTCGTCTGTCAAAAAAGTCAGACTCAAGACTGACTGGATTATTGTCGACTAGCCGCGCCCCGCGTTGTTACCCGCGTTGTATCGGTTCCCGCGGGAATTTCGGGATAAAATATATCCTATGTGTTATTACTGTAAAGTTTCATCCAAATCCGTTCAGTAGTTTTTTCATGAAAGAGCAACAAGCATCCATACATACATCCATCCTCACAAAGTTTTGCATTTGTAATATTAGTAGGATAGGATAGGATAGGATGGCTATGGTCTTATAGAAAAAAATCGACACAATGTCTCTGATACATTTTGCATCACCAAAAACGAAATACATGTTCGTCGAAAAACTATTTCGTATAATTTCTATATACGAGTACTATCAAATCAAATCAAATCAAACCTTTTTTTTTACTACAAAGAAACATGTTTGTACTCGTATAACTGCTTTCAGTATACCACTTTGTGGATTGCAACAGATTAAAAAAGTAGATTTCGTTGAATCACTACAAATTGTTTGTTTTGATTAATACTTTGTGACGTCAGTTTTACTGTATTCAACTAATCTTAAAGAATGTTATTTTTAAAACAACATCTGTTAAAAATTGAACTTTTAATCTAGAATTAGTTATTAAATATTAGAATTAGCGGAAAGAAACATTTATTGTTTCTATAAGTGCTTCTATGCTACTTACGTTTCATATGATCGGCACCATGATACTACTGTTTATTTTATTGGGCCAACAGATTACAAACTTACAAGTATAGTTTAGCATCAATTTCACCGCTACAACTAATCTCGATCAATAAACTTAATCCTAGACTTCAAATTTATTAGATAGAAACGGTTAATTTGGAGCTTATATATAACTATACGTTAGTTAATATGCAACCAACTAGATTATCCACTATTTACTTACCATTGTACTTTAGAGCTAAGTAATGTCATTAATGTCATTACATTACTTAGCTCTAAAGTAAGTAAGCACACAAAACTCATCAAATCAATTTAATAATATTGATATACCTGTGCGATCTGCCTGACGGAAGTAAAACCCATAGACATATATAAGAAGTGTACCCTGGCTCGACGGAAATTGGTGCCACGGATGAATATTGAATATCGACGGTTAACTCCGACCCGAAGGTTCGTATTCGCCTGCATATTTTACGATTAGGATACTTTATATGTCTTTCCTTGAATGAGCTTTTTATGGCATTCTGAGAAAATGATCTCATGTTTTAGAAAGATTTTCGGCTGACTAAGTCCAAATTTTATTCACAACTGAACTTGATCAGTTCAACTTAATCCTAGTTCATGTGCTAAACTGAGATCAAATCTTCAAAATTTATTCACTAAACTTGGTTTTAGTTGATTGGGGTTCGAGATAGAAACGATTAATTTGAACCTAAGGGAGGCCGGTCACTCAAGAGTTTTTTTAGAGAGAGCGCTTTTTGGAGGGCTATACATATGTGCCCATGGGTATCTAAGGTGCATCGCTACCTCAACTCTAGTATCTATGGGGGATTTATCTAACTTTCTTCGTATAATTAATTGTGAGACATATTAAATCTCCGTACTAAGAAAGAGTCGAGGTTTTGTCTACTGTACAAAATTCTTATTCACGTTTCCAGTTTACGTTATATTATGTCGTTGAATACGTAGCTTTATTTGAAAGGAAAGTATAAGCTGCATACTTTTGCATGGTAATAACGGTAGGCTTAAAACGTAGTGAGCGTGTCTCCCGCTGCCGCCGCCCGCACAGCAGCACCCCCGTTAAGCTCCAACAAGTGTTCATCGAGAGTTCTTTAATAAACATCATAGAACATTACTTCAATTACGTCATATAGAAATATAACCCCTTTATCGCTGGTTTCTTAAGTTTAAGCAAACACTACTACGCATAACACCTCAGTCTTCTGTGACCACGGTTCCTGTAAAGGAGCCGAAACGTCAGATAAAAATGCAAAATAAAAGTGAAGTGTTTCCGTAAACGTTGTTTCAATTCTTTATCGCTCTTGCCAGGCACGGGGGGATATACATAGGGGAGTTATATATTACACCGCTTTTTTAAATTTTCGTATATACCTCAAGTTGTATGCACAATAAACAGAGCCGTATTAATAATATCCCAAATTAAATGAATCATACTTCCCTTTCCTTTGATTAACTTATCCTCCAACCAATGTTTAACAAAGCATAACTTATAAAAAAAGTTAAAATAACGCTACAATGTTACTACAGAGGTTTGCAATTTGAATTATTCATAGCGAGTCCTACACAAATGTGTTTAATTAATATTAGGTGTATAACTACCTTTTCAAGAATATGACTATTAGCAGGGGAGGTCAACGTGCTTTCGTGTAGTCACTCGAGTGCGTCAGATTTAGGTGCGTTTCCATTGGAGCGTAACGAAGCGGTATGAAGCTTACTTGACCAATCGCAATGCATTATGAAGAGATATTGACAATGTCAATACGCTGTTTGACAACCTCAATACGCTGTGATTGGTGAATCATGATCCGCATCGTCTAAGCTCCGCTTCAATGGACCATATTAAATATATCTGCCAAATGTTCCTCTATATATACAGGGTGACACATAAGACGTAATACGAAACATGTTTTTCTAACTTACCTACCTAGTGCTAATAATCCGAACTATGTTTCGTGTTGTTTAAATAATCGCAATCGTTGTACCATTGTTTTAATTATTTCCGTTATTTTTGACCCCATCATGGTTACCCTAACTACTTTATGGAAAACAAAAAGGTTGAAACTACTTTGTTGTAAACACTCACCTTCTTTATCATCATGACTGATAATTTAAAAATAAATGACACATCGTTGAAGTTACTTGTCATAACAAGAAAATATTGATTAATCAGTTTCATTTGGAGATTGGAAACGTGACGATGACGTCACCAAACGTCCATAGGGTGACCAAACTTACAGGAATATATAAAATTATTTTGTTAGAAAATTACCAAAAGTTATTTAGATGAATTTTAATTAGTGATGTATGAATAACGATCTTTGTCACTAACCTAACCATAATTAATTATTTTGTACTACGTCTTCTGTGTCGCCCTGTAGTGACGCCTGCTGTGAAAATATTTAAAATAAACTGATATAGCTTCTTTACATTCAACGTACCACGGAATGTTTGCCCACTCATAAATTTATTTTGATGTAATCTTCACATTCCAGTAGGTCCCGATGACGCTCGAGTGACTACACGATTAGCACGTTAAGCTCCCCAACTATGTTTATGGCTTATCCTGTATTTAATGTGAAACTTTGATACAGCTATTTAATAATTTGGTCAAGGTATTGTATTCATATATAGTACTGCCAGTTTTACCCGATTCTACCCCTCGCTGTGGGAATTTTGGCATCAATAATAGAAAAAAAACCTTTCTCTTAAATCACTCTGTATCAATGATATATGGGGGAAAATCAATTATATACAGACAGAACATTTTAAGGGACTTTGTTTTACTATATTATGTAGATTTTGAAATCTGTAGCGTATATTAAGCTTTTCATTGTGAATATTCGTCATCAAAAATGTAACAAACCTTGCGTATAATAAAATACCAAAAATTTACGAATTTCAAAACCCGAGAAATTTGTCGACAATTATGTCACGGCCTCATTGATTAAGTCTACCGTAGTCTGTTTTAACCCCTTCCCCCTCTGAGCTCCCCTGGATGTTTAGGGGTAGTGTAACCCAAGATATGTGGTTACATTAACCCACACTTCCATCCAGTAAACACGTTGTATGCAAACTGATGAATTGGGCATTATGAATAATGGACGCAGCTTATAAATAATATTACCATATTTTTGATGAATGTGTGAGAGGCGGTACTGTGTTCATTATTTCTGCTATGAAAACGTTTCTTCGGTTGAATATCTTTGTAGGTGTATTTTATTCCACAGGGGATCATCTGTCTGCCAATGCGAATAACTCTCGACCATCGCTCACCCTTCCTTTTATTGTGTATGTTAAAATATACTTAACATTTACCTGCTTTTTGGACACATTTGCCTACAATGAAATACACTGAATATTTCATAAAATAAATTTGTGTTTCTTGTCAAAACTACTTCTATTTGAAACTAGTTAATACCCAAAACAAATTCTATTGAAATGTTAAAAGATTTTCCGGTTCCATAACGTATTACAATTTCAATGCGTAGATATTTTAGTGGAAATCAGAAACATCCTACCTATAAGTTATTCCGACAACGTTCTAAATATACAATATCGTTTGTCAAACGCTTCGCTAACATTTCGGTAAAATCTGGACATTTATAACAATGACTGATTTCGTCCATTGCCGCGACAGGCAATAACGTAGCATCGAGATTTATTGACGCCATTACTTCTTGATAAGATATCTTTGATACTGAAGATTGGGAAATGATGACGTTATTATAATTATTTGTTAAAACGGGAACTTACGTACGACGGAGGTTACTGTTGAGTGTCCCTCAACACGTTTCGGTCACGTACGGGGTGAAGCGCTCGCGACAGCGTCTCTCCCCGCACATTACGACGTTATTAATGTTTGAAATCGTGGAAGGAACTATGGTGAAAATCAACTTTGTGATACTACTCTCGTCTCTCACACTATCGATGATTAGAAGCAGACGGCACAAGGACTTTAATATTTTTAAGAAACAAAAACTTTAATGAAGGAAATTGTATTTTATAGTGCACCAAATAGAACACAATATATAATGAACGTCATTTGTTTTTAATTGTATTCAAGCGCTAATCAAATAAAAAAAAGACGAGTGGCACTCGGGGACTGCCGCGGTAAAGCTATTGCATAGTTATTTTTTCTATCACTAGATGGCGTTAGTGGGGAGCGTGAGGTTTTTTTCGTTACGGAATTTCTGGATTCAGTCCCCGCGCTCAAGGCCCGCGATAGAAGCTATGCAATAGCTTAAAATCCTTATACAATCCACAGACTTTTCTGTCTGTCTGTTAGACCACGAAATAGAGAAGTCTAAAGGCCTTATTCATAAACGCTTACTAGCAGCATTTTAGCTATCAAATGGTTTGTCCCTTTCTGACATACGCTATTTTCTAAAGAGCAAAAGAGACAAAACACTCACTAACAGTGTTTTAGTTAGAGAGCGTTTATGAATAAGGCAGTACAGTCCCACCATCTTATCTGTTCAGTTGACAGCGTCGCTAGTGGAGAATTTGGTACCTATACATAATATAAGAAATTCACCAAGAAACAAAGGTAATTAAAACATGTCTTGCAAGTCAGTCTATAGATATCATTAAAATTTAAGAAACTACAATATCAATCATATAAAGCCTAACTAACATAGTATAGATTCAATATGACGCGGCTGTAGTTCCCATTTTGCCCACCTGAACAGTTAAGTTGGTGGCACTGTACCTATATAATTTGTACTGACAGTTGTCCAAAGATTGACAGAAGTAGTTTTGACAGCGTCGAACTAGTGACTAATAGCGAGCGTCCTTACTTCCTCAAATACATTCTTCATACTTTCAGATTCATAACATTGTACATGCTACTGCACGATACAGCACTAAACAATGTATCCCACAATGCTCCCTTTAATGAAATCTATACAGCATCGCACAGATGGGACTACAGACTATTATCTCCGTAGATATCTGTTAATATTACAGCACTATTGTAATCCAAAGATATCGTACCGTTTATTGTGCCGAGATAGCTTTGTTCGACCGCGTATTATAGGAAATACAATAACATTTTTAGCAAGTTGGTAATAAAAATGTTTGGCAAATGTCCATTATTGGAAATGTGGTACTTGTAACGCTCCATAGAGCCCAAATGAGGTTGAAAACTATTTTCTTTTAAGAATCCATGAGATTCTCATAAAAAGTGCCAAAAGCTGCCATATTTTGAGTGTGATGTCCATTAAATCGACGATAAACTAATTGAAAAAAATTTTCGTACCTTACATGTCATAAATCATACATTACTAACTCTATCCTTACATGTCAAAAATCATTACATTACTAACATTATTATTACTAACTAACTCTATTAACGAACCGTTTGATATCACTGAGAATAGGATTAGCACGTTGACTGCGTTAATATTACATCGTTCACTGCTTCACTGAGTATTAAATGTACGCTAAAATAATTGTTCCTATCCACATATTTTCTTACAAATCAATATGATAATACTATAATGTCAATGTCAGAATAAATTGCTTTCCCGAAACTCATTACCTAGTGTAACCCTCTTAAGTATAATTGTATTACTCTTTAATAAAATGCAATAGATACAGGGTGAACCGTTGTTATAAATATAATAATAAATTCATGTTTAACTAGAAATTGATAGATGGATATATGTTGTTTACTCAGCAACAAAATGATAGAATAGTATTTGAGTTAGCTCGTACAGATTAAACATGAAGTAACTCTATTCTTGTTTATTTATTTTGATGAACTAGTAGCGCCCTACGGTTCTACCCACTTTGTGTCCGTTTTCTAAGAATTACTGGATTTCAATGGGTTATTTTACTATAGTCTCTCTCTTGAAGATGGTCTCTTTACTAAATCGCATCCAAATCATATCCTGAACACTCGAATAATAAAAAGTAAAAAAGTACTTTTTTTAAATGGCCTGTAATGTCCCACTGATGGGCAAAGGCCTCACAGAAGATATCAGTACAGTGAGGAGGATTACTCATCTCCACGCTTGCCAAATGCAGGTTGATATTTATATATATTTATTCACCCTGTATACACCAGAGCATCAATATCTGCGTATAATTACCTCAAGTGCGCCTCTCCTCTCGGGAGATTATCGCCTCTCTACATATTGGGGTAAATCCCGACTCTAATTAAGATTCCGCTACGGATATCTTATTTGGAGGGCATCTCAATTATATTGGAAATATTGGTTTATTGTTTTAGGTAGTCGGCTGTCGAACGCTTCGGGATGTTAATGAATAAGTTAACCGCATTCAGGGACGATTGATTGGGATTCAATTGCTTTTGAAGGCTTTTGCATACTTTAAAAAATAAAATTACAGTGCTAGTATCAATTAGTATGCACGACTTGTGCATGTAGATGTACTTAGTAAGTATGTAAATTGCGAGAAGAAAGTTTGAGTCTGTAATTTCCCGCGCTGGACAAAGTCCTTTTATCGCACTGAAGTACAGTGAGGAGGATTTTACGTCTAATCTTCCTCACTGTACTTCAGTGAGACCGCGTTTGCTTTCTACGGGTTGGTGATTTGTTTAAGCATGCGTCGCTAGATGGGATTAAACCTTTATAAAGTACAAGGCTCCCTAACAAGAACTCTAGCATAAAATATTACAAAAGACTGACTGAATAAAAAGTCCATTCAATATTCATTAATTCATTACGAGTCGGTGGCCAACCCTGGTGTCGGAGTTTTTAGACCGCGTAAAGGCCTCCGACATGATCTGACGATTGAAACTACCGGGACTGACTGCTTAACGTGTCCTCCGATGCACAGTATCGCTCAGATAGAAATGCCACTATCGGCCACCCATCCAAGTAGGGGCCGAGCTGCACGTTGCTTAACAATCGCAATGAGTTAACAGCGCTACTATTCAATATTAAAAACCTAAATATTCATCAGTTCTCCACACATTTCCAGTACCTCTGTTACGTACTAACTACTGCGCTCTTCACAAAGAAACAACTCAAAACAACGCAAACACCGTACACATAATACACTGACGTTATTGTTCTCTCTGAGGACACATAAAGCGTTGTATGCTAGCAATGTATAGATGCGTCGGTATACCATCGTTAGGTACAAAGCGAAGAGGTATATTCCTTTCTACCAAGTCTGACTGATGCAATAGAGCTGAAGATTTTGTTCGCTTGAATACACTTACATATCTCTGGAAGTAGGTATGTGTAAAAGAAAACCTAATTCAAGAGGAAGGCTTACTTATAGGCTATTTTTAATTCCGAAATTCGTAGGGAATTTATAAAATACGAATATGTCTGAGGGCATGGCTAGATTTAGATCTTTAGGGATCCTGCCATTTACAACCTCATCAGAAGCCACTACTCGTAGAAGACATCTCATTCGGCTACTTTAATCTATGTTTTTGGGGTCAAATAATGTGTATACACACACTTAGAGCGGGTTACTTCAAATGCTTTGTTCTCGTTACATACGTTCGTTAAAAAGTTCACGATTACCTACACTTTTAAATCGTTGTTTAATAACATCAATGAAAGTCGGTTAAAGTTATTCGGGAGGACAGTAGAAGCCCATGATGTTTCATTTTCTTAAGTCTGTTGAGACTGGCATTTTTAACGATTACTGGTGCGTTAACGTAAGCTGAAGCAACCTGCCTTTAAAATGCAAGTTAATATATTATAAGTATAATATTCCAAGAATAGATACTATAACTAAAACATATCTCACTAATGAACGTGTTAATGTGAGCTTGAAATTGTGAATTATAATCAAAGCGATGCTGAGACGGTTATCATTGCAATGACGAGACATGTGAATAATTTCAGATTGCATTGCAGAGAACTTTAAACTCTGTATCCTAGTAATATTAAAATGCGAAAGTTTGTGAAGATGTATGTATGTTTGTCACTCTTCCACGAAAAACTGCTAGACGGATTTAGATCAAACTTTACAGTCATATAGGTTATACATCAGAATAACACATGAGATATATTTTATCCCGAAATTCCCGCTGGAATGGTTACAACGCGGGTAACACCGCGGGGCGAGACTAGTTTATCACATTATTCTTTCCTCAGAAAAAAGTGTACCTTATTACTGTGATCTAAAACTCTATTAAAAGCCATAAAAATGCTGCCCTTATTTCTACAACCCAAACTCTTCAAAAACAATTATGCTCTCATCTAAACCGATCTGAACGGCCCTTAAAACATATTCTGACACCTTGTTTACTTATCTCAATAATGAAAACCGATTCTTCAAAGATGCATTACCCATTACCCCTGCCGCCAAGAATAACTGTGAATCAAAACTGTAGCAAACATTTTCACAACCTGTCTCAAACAATCGATGGAAGAGATCCAAACCAGCTGGGTGTGGAGTTATGTAAACATCGAGGCAACGTCGGCTAAACGGATGTTCTGAATTGAGAGAAGATTTGAGTGTGGAGAATTTTATTCAAGTTTATTAATAGACTAGCCACGCCCCGCACTGTACCCGTTCCCGCGGGAATTTCGGGATAAAATGTACCCCATGTATTATTCTGATGTATAGCCTAAATTACTATAAAGTTTCATCTAAATCCGTCGGGTAGTTGTTTCATGAAAGAGTAACAAATATACATGTCGGAGATGGACGTTTGACGGCGCCTAACCTCATCGGATGAAAACAACACGTGCAACGGTCATCCCCACCACTTCGATCCTATATAAGGCGATGCGAACAGAAACACGTCTCACTCGTTCGACGTCGGTTGCCCGGTGCACGCGTTATGATTGTTATGGAGTAGACCAGTGTATAAAAGATTAAGCTGACAGCAGGGTTTCTTGCCCATTCTTCTCTGCTGATGCTTTTCCGAATGGGTGGTAAATTCAAACCTGAATAAAGAAAGTTGACTTTGACTTAAGTGGTGTTTTCAATGTAATGGCGGACGCCATTCCGACATCAGAAGTGGGATCAAGATCGCTATTGCCCACCGAGCGTCCAGCAGAGAATGATAAAGATCGCTATTGCCCACCGAGCGTTCAGCAGAGAATGATAAGGATCGCTATTGCCCACTGAGCCTCCAACAGAGAATGATAAGGATGCTATATTCCCACGGGTGGACGAGCATAAACCATTTCAACCACGGAGCTAGGTTTATGATAAGATGAAAGAATATTGAGAGCTGCAAGCTGAGCTCGTTAGTGCATATTATCGACGACGACGGCGACGACGACGACGGGATTGAAATTCATGTACCTTCCCCTGGATTATGAAGCTCGTAGTATTCGGAGATATGTCTGAATCATCATCCCGCCAAAAGGGCCACTGTCATGCGCTTTACGTAATGTTTATTTTGCAATTGGTTATAAAACTTGGAATGTTTTGTGAGTATAGTTAGTTAGTTTTCTACTCTATTGTGGAGTTAAGAAGGTAAATATGAGCTTCCGAAAGATTCAAGTGTAATCTTGTTATGTAATGTGATATGTTCTAATATGTTTTCTTATTTTCATGTTGGATCAATGCTGGTAATTATTGTGAGTATTGATAAACCTCGTCCGGGGTAGAACGTGGTTCTCTTCTCAATCCTGTTACCTGAGGAATATGAGGGGTTGCGGCATTCCAAATTGTTCAAGAATCTATCACGACAAATTCACATTGGATGTTAAATTGGTGATGTATTGCGGTAATGATTGGTTTGTTGGGAAATATCCGGTGAGCTATTTTGTGATATTTGAGTCGGTTAACATTGAGAGTTTTGTAGTGAATCTTCGTACCACTTGATAAAGTAGAAAGCTTATTGAAAGTATTTTGGATGTTTATCCCGTTGTAAAATATGAGAGTATGAGTAAGGGTTTCATGTGACTATGTGACTTATTGAGTTCAATGTTCGAACTCGGCGATGGTCGTGGTCTGGATTGACCGTACTGTGGAGTGGTCTGCTGAGACCGCGTGTTGTTGAGCAATGTGATTGCTGGTCGGCTGGTTGCCGTGACTAGACAAGCTTAATGTTACTTACTCATGGCTCATATTGTAATGTGCATTTGAGATTAATAGTCTATTGAAGTTAAAGTTGAAAATGACGTGGTACCTAGTATTCATGTGTTACATAGCATTGAAGATTCCCGATTGATAATAATTGAAATTAACTTTTGATTGAAATCAAGAATTTAAGGAAGAATAGTCAGGTTGACCGAGCGAGTGCAAATTACTGTGGCCGCGAGGTTTAGAGGAGAACGAGTACACAATATAGTGTCATTGACTGGTATAGGAAAATGCCTGAAGGGCAAGTACCCATTGTTAGTAATTCTGAGCCTTGTGATGATGAACTGTAGTCACTTTTGACTGTGTGGTATAGTTGTGCGTGTCCTCTTGAGTCTGGGATGATCACGGGAGTGACTGATCACAGGGATGATCAGGGTTATGGGTGATCACTGGGATGATCACGGGAGTGACTGATCACAGGGATGATCAGGTTTATGGGTGATCACTGGGATGATCACAGCTAGTCACAGGGATGACTGCGTATTAGGGCTACGGGGATAGCCGGACAATGGAGACACACACACTTTACTTTTACTTTGATTTGAGATTAATTTGATTTTTAATGGGTACTTGTGCCTGACGATGTTCTAGTATTATGTTGAGATAAGCAATGTGATTATGAATATTGAGATAGTTAAAATTGTTGATTGGAAAAGAATAATAGTTTGAGCTTTACTAAGTCTTTTGTTGAAGTAGAGTTATTTAGGTCAGGAGTGAGCGAACGATGGTGATCGTTACACGTTGAAAAGCTTTGAACTCTAAACGTACTTACAAGTATGCACATGATCGCGTTAGGAAGATGCCTGTGGGGCGGGTAACAGCTGACTCAGACGAAGGTGGAGACAGTGAGGTTGATTAAGCTGTTGATTGTTACTGGGTTTTTATGTCGGTGGGTCAGTCTGAGACCGCACCAGGGTGCCGTAGCTGTAGCCCGTTAGAAATCGGTGTCTACTACTTGTAGTAGTCCGTGGGTAGGCAGTAGGCGGTAGCCCTGGGTAGTGTGGTCGGGTCTTGCCTGGTAGCGAAGACCGTAGAGTCATGGGACGACTCGGCATTCCGAAATGGAAGTGCATAAAGGGCAAATGCGTTTGCTAAATCTTGTGTTGTGACCACGAATAAGGGCTCAGTAGCAAATCAATTGTGATTAAATTGTTAATTGTTTGTGAATAATGAACCAGAGTCTGTCACTGTTACTGGCCTCAGGGTTTTGGTAGAAACGTTATCATAATTTACTTTGTGATTTCTTACGCAAGATGCCAGTAGGTCATGTACCAGTCGAAGTTGATGTTAATAGTGATTCTGATGAGGACGAGTAAACTTGTTTTGGTGGAAACTCGAGTAAGGACTCTATCGGCCGTATTGTGTTGGACCGTACCAGAGGTTGTCGTGTAGCAGTAGCTCAGTAGAAATCGGTGTCTACATTGTAGTCCGTGAGTACGCGGTAGCAGGCAACTCTGGCGGAGGTCGGGTTCTGGAGGAACCATAGAGTCCAGGAGTAGACTCGGCAGTCACAGGGTGATGCACATGGGCGATCCACTTGATGGATATGCATAGTGAGAGCAATTGCGATTGCTGGTCGGCCGGAGAGCCGTGGCGATAGAGGGCTTACTAGTGTGAAGTTTCGATTTGTGTGGTTAATTAAATTGTGTTAATTTGTTGTTACAAGCGACAGTGGTACATGGCTCTGGTTGATATTTTCTTATGGCTCTTTTATTCGAGTAATTTAAAAGAAAAACTATACAGTTACGAAGTTTCTTTATTTGAGTTGTTTGTAGAAATATGATTGGTCAGAAGTGGCCGAGGCGAACAAATACTCTCGTTGGTTATTTTTTTGCAGATTAACACACGAGGACGTGTGCTAGCAGGATGGCCGTGTCGGAGATGGACGTTTGACGGCGCCTAACCTCATCGGATGAAAACAACACGTGCAACGGTCATCCCCACCACTTCGATCCTATATAAGGCGATGCGAACAGAAACACGTCTCACTCGTTCGACGTCGGTTGCCCGGTGCACGCGTTATGATTGTTATGGAGTAGACCAGTGTATAAAAGATTAAGCTGACAGCAGGGTTTCTTGCCCATTCTTCTCTGCTGATGCTTTTCCGAATGGGTGGTAAATTCAAACCTGAATAAAGAAAGTTGACTTTGACTTAAGTGGTGTTTTCAATGTAATGGCGGACGCCATTCCGACATACATATATAAATCAATACATACAAATATCCTCACCTACTTTCGCGTTTATAATATTAGTACCCGCATTAGAAAGATGTGGTTATTAATGGGTGATTACGCGTAATCCTCCTCACTGTACTGATAAAGTGACTAATAAAAAACCTATAAAATATTTTTTGCAACTAAAATTCTGCAAAAAGAAAGTCGTATATACATGATAATTAAAAATTAAACATTAAAGCTGTCTATCCACTAAACATAGGGTGAAAAAAATTCTCGATTTAGGCTGTTCGTCCACCAAGTTCGTTCGTCCACAAGGTAGCGTGAAGCGTTAGGGGAGGTAAAAATCCACCTAAAAAATCTCTCAAAATCTCGATGCCTCTTCTTTTGTACCTCTCTATTAGTGGACGTTAACTCGCTCGCGGGAAAACTCGAATTCTGCAGCCGACAAGTGGAAACGGGCTCTTCAAATTAACTCTTCTTTTTGCATTTCATTCCGTATTCCTGATCGTACAGATTGCCGGTAACATAGTATCTTCTTTTATTTAACATTTTTGCAGTATTTTCCTTCACAACATTCAAACCGAGAGTTAACTGAAGAGCTTGTTAATTCGTTTGAATGCAGTAAGCTCTCGAACTACCGGTCCGGTAATTCGAACAAATATTTATGTATTAAATCGATGCATTCAAGATGAGACTACTTTTCTTTCCGATACTACGGAAATGGGTACATTGCGGGTAAATTCATGGGCTGGTACCTATAGTAGACCTAAAGAGTTGTTTACTTCGAAGATTCTAGTCTCGGAAACTTCGCAGAGCAATTTCACATTGTTGGTCCTGGTCGTTTTAATCGTTACATGATTCGTAGGCTTATGGAGGTTTAAGTACTTGGACAGTAGGCCGGTTGGTCACAAACCTAATACATAGAACTCACTGAATTATCTGAACTGGTAGTGAGATTTGTTTTTCTGTTTTTAAATAGCTCAATTGAAGTTAAGTGATGGAATAACAAACAACTACAAACAACTACACTCATTTTTTTCGAGAGATAAAATGTGGACTAATTTGGTCAAATTTCTAGCAGTAGTTGCTTCCTTCTGACGAGCAAAAAGGTTGTAATGTCCTCTTTTCTTATACCATCACTAAACCCTTTACCTCAATGGAAGAAGTTATCGTTGGTTAAAAAATTAGTCATAACAGTCTAAATTTTAACTTTCGTAAGAAATAAAAGAAAATATACAAAGCATCCTCGTTTACCTAATTGATAGTACAAATAAATACCCACTAATGTAATTAAGGAACTTGCCTCTAACTGATGAATTAGTTTAACAGCTTCGTCTCATTAGCATTAAGTGGTTTTATTCAGAGACTTTTGATTACTGCTCTTATGTAACTTTATAGGGATAACTACTACGCAAGAGAGGGTTGTTATACGTTTAATACTATGTATGTGTGGCGTTCGTTTGTGTGGCTATGTATTTTTGCAAATTAGGAACTGTATATGTGTGTATCTTTTTGACTAGGTCTGTGTAGTTGAACTGATTTTCACCCTCAAATGGAAAGGCGCGGTATCGCTCGTGGTGTAGTTCGACTAAGAGATTTAAGGGTCAACACTGTGTTAAGCGCACGCGACGGTTCACTTTTGTATGACACCGCACACGACGGTTCACTTTTGTATGAAGCAACTCGCGGCGGGCGACCGCGACGGTTCACTTTTGTATGGAACCGCGGCGTGCGCACGCTTTTAACGCAGTGTCGGCCTTTAGTTACTTGCGATTACAGCTCGGTCGCGGTGTAGCCGATAGTGGTTTCTATCTGAGTGCTACCGTGCTTCAAAGGACACTTTAAGCAGTTGATCCTGAATATTTATATTCTTAGGCCATTAGAAACCGTAAATACACCATCTGAAGGTTTCTTTACCAATAAAAAATATACTAAAGCAGATATCGTTAGTATACTCATGTTCACATTTCTTTCCATAGTGACTCTTATTTCTAACTAGCTGTGCCCCGCGTTTTCACCCACAGCACACCCGTTCCCGTAGGAAATACGGGATAAATAGTATCCTATATCCGTCTCCTGGTTCTAAGCTACCTCCCCACCAATTTTCAGCCAAATCGGTTTTGCAGATCTCGAGTTATAAATAGTGTAACTAACACGACTTTCTTTTATATATATAGATTGGGCTTTTGAAAAAAAAATTTTTTTGTGATAAATGGAAAGATTATATATTAGTTTTATAACAAAACTATTTTTATTTTATTTTTTTCGCAATAATTCAAAAGTTATTTCAAAATAAAAATTAATTTTTGAATCCAGTACCGAAGACACTCTGACAACTCCCGAACAAACCCGAGCGTGTGTGACGTCATAATGATAGCCTCATTCGGTTACACGGGTAATAGCCGTAAACGCTGTACGTACTTATGGTTAAATAGCTATAACATTATCACGTCACAACTATGGTGAACAATTATGGCGCGTTTATAGTCACGTGATTTTTATTCAATTTTTAATTGTTTGTAATTAATTGAAAAAATATTTTTTTTAGTTTTTTGCATTAAATATCAATATTATTAATAATAAAGTTTTAAAATACATTAAAAAATCAATTTTTTTCTTTCAAAAGCCCAATTAAATACAGGGTGCAAATACCAAGGATAAACATTGAATAAATATGAATGTTTTGACAATAAACCATCGTCTGTCACCTCTTTGACCTACTACACTAACCCGAGCCCATATGAGCTCTCAAGTCCAATATTAAACGTTTTTCTATAATCGAATGATGCACTTACCTCCACGCTGGGATAACACATTGTAGCTTGATCCAAACGAGAGCATTATCGATTCCTCCGGCCCACGGCCCACCCCTTACTAATGTACACGAACTAGATATTAACTCACTCGAATTGACGTATGGTAATTATCGAGTAGACTAATTGATTAATAGTATAATGTCTAGGTTTCGATAGTGGTAATTTAGGAGTGAGGTATAACTTTGAATAGTGAGTAGTTTTTACTTTTCTGTTCATTGGTCTGTATCAAACTAGATTGTTGTAACTTTGCCGGTTTCTAAAGGAAGTTTTGATTTTATCTTTTCATATATAATCACACATTTTTATACATACATACATCGACTATAAGGCTGCGTTTCCAGGTGTGCATTGAAGCAGAACTAGTTGTACGGAACTCATATAACCAATCACAATACATAACGAAACGATTTTGACACTGTCATTGCGTTGTTTTAACAATCCCAATACGCTGTGATTGGCAAATCAGGCACCGCATCGCTCCGCTCTGCTCTAATCCACTCCGCTTCAATGGAAACGCACCCTAATAATAAAATATTCATAAAAATTCGAAGTTCAAATTGGCGCAACAACATTTAATAATATAAGCAATTTCGGTCGATCTCTTTTCGAACCAAAATTTCAAATCGTATTTCCTATATCACTTATCGAGTTTTAATGGTAGGTTTCGTATCAAATGGGGTGCGAAATACGGGGATTGTCGATAGCAAGACCTATTATAAGTTTGCTATAACAAACTTAGGCTTCGCGTTATCAGACTGGGGTTGAGCTGACGTCGAAAACTTTGTTCCGAAATTCGTAATCTTGACGTATGTATTAATAACAACATTACTCATAAATCTCGTGGAGAACAACAAAGATAGTAGGTTAGAGTAGGATATAGTCAAAACTATAGTTAGACTGTTTTATGGTGTATGAAAACATTAGCTGTTCCGCGCAGTGCTTCCATCTGCGAAGCAATAGATGACGCTGTTGTGAAAATTTTATAGATCACATTATTTTTGCAGGGTTGGTGGGGTCGAGTCCTTCTTGTTAACCTAGTACAAGTCTTTCTCTCTATAAAATTAGTATAGGTGGATATAAAACGAGCAGACTAGAGATAAAACGTCCATAGACGGTTATCCACTAGAGGCAGCCTGAGGTCTCGGGTTGTCTCGCTCCAAGGCCGCGCAAGTAGAGCCTCTGCCTCGCCCTGAGGCCGTCGTGACACGATGTATATTTTGTACATACTGCCTTAAGTCGTGGCTGCCTCTAAAGTTTTCCCAGCTGTACAGATTTTCATTTCTCTCATAGACTATTTTAAGGCAATTTATCGATGGATTAAAAACCACTTGTTGCCAGACTGATAAATTACAGTTTTGTCCGCATCAAATAAGTCAGATAAATACTGTTGTGACTATAGTGGGCACAAACTTTAGTCTGGGTTTATTTCTATCCTCAATTATCCTTATCTTTTAATTCCCCTAAGGACTACTTGACAAAGTACAACAAGACACAACTAAGTTAATTAAACCCTTTAACCAAACGTCCAAATTCAACGTCAAACTAGGTAGGTAAACCAGTAGTTACGTGTAGTTATTCTAATGCAAATAGTTAAACTGTAAACTGGTACAAACTTGGAGCTACAACTAAGTATAACTGAATATATTAATGTGTAGATGTTAACTTGTCATGTGCCGTGTTGAGTGTTGACCACAAATTGTGGAACACATTCGATTTGCAAACTAGTTTAAAGGGAATGCTTGGAAGGAAATTAAATTATTTAGGGTCAGGATTAACACTTGGTATTCATGATTGATTAGTGCTACATATAGAAAGATGTATAATATTTGAAAAACATAATCTTGAATAATACGTTTCGTTTCTTATCTAGCGACTAGGATGATAAACCTTGTTATCAATTTACCTAATTTACCAGTACAACTTTAAGAACGGCTTGCATAAGAACTCGTCTAAATATGTTTAAGAAACAATAAAAGCAATTCTTTAAATATTTTATTTATATTGCACCCAATAGAATGCCATTTTAAACTATCGTCTTTAGTGAATTAAACATATATATTTAGGTACTAAATAAAATTAAGATTGCTTTAATTACTTGTGGAAAGTTTCCGAGCGAGCGATCATCTAATGAGCAAGCTTCTACACTACAAGAGAGCTTGTTGAAAAGCTTCATATAACTATGTGATATAATCGAAAAATTTATAAGAGTGTGAGTGTTATATCGCTGCTTATATACCTACTAGATTAAACTAATAAGAACGCCTATATAATAAAACTTCAAGTATCTAAGTCTTGGGAGCTTGGATTAAGGGTTTTCTGAGATCGAAAATCAATCCGAGGGTTATCAAAGACGACAGACCAAGGTTCCCCGAAATATTGATTGCTAAGACTTTTAATTTTGTATGGAAGGTTCTCGAAGTATCTCGAAGGTTCTTTAGAGAAAGGAAAGTGGTTAATTTTGTCCTTCCTCAATATGAGGTCTTAAAAATTAATGGAGCGGAAGGAAATTGCTGTACTTGTACTGTAGTACTGTTTTTAAGTGGTGTTATCAGAATACAGACTTCATGGTAGGATTAAAGGGATATACGCCATGACTACAAAGAATAATTTCTTGGCAATAAAACTAATTATTTTAAAAAAGTGAATTATAGATTGTGTACATTAGTACACAATTGGAATTGAATGAAGATTTAAAAAATTACCGAATGAAAAAGTATGTTAAATGTGAATAAATGACAAACAATCAAAACAAACATTGTCTTTAGCGACAAAGACAAAGTTTACTATAAATACCTATATAAGTGTAATTTAGTACTGTATGCACTACCCCTCGCATGCCTTTCAAAAAGAAATGGCTTGCTTGTGAGGAGAAAGACCAAAGTAATAGTCGTCTTTCATTATATTAAACATCTCCAAAGGGACTAGGAATTGGATCTGTATCCCCTCGCCTCTCAAAAAGGACCGGGCTTGTCCCTGGACTCCGAGGAGAAAAAGTATTAGAATGTCCCACTGTTGAGCAAATGCCTCTCACCTCACTGAAGATATCAGTACAGTTAGGAGGATTAGGCGTAATAATCACGCTTGCCTAATGCGGGTTGGTGATCTCAAACCCGAGCCATGTTTGATGGGAAACATGTTTTCGTTCGACCAGGAAATTGAACCCGGGATTTAAGTCTTGGCAGGCGAGTGCACATACCACTAGACCACCGAGACGTTAACGCGAGGAGAAACATTTTAATAGTAAGACTATACATATAATTTATATTAGTGTATTCGCCAACTCGCAGCTTATACTCGTATGCTCGCTCAATACTGCTGTCACTGCCTCACATTTTCATCAGAAAATGATTTTACCTCCGACACGGTCAACGTTTCATTATACCTCCCACCGTAAATATTCGAAGCGCACGAGACTTACATTTCACAAACTTGCCCCGTTAATAGTTAAGGGTAGGACGGGGGATGGACCGAAATAAAATTTAATTAGGACATTGCCTCACTACGGAATATGATAGTAATTTAAAGCGAAGCGAAGTGTATTTTTTATAAATAGCACGTGACAATGCACGTTATCACACTGTACTGATAATGAGTTCAGTGAAAGGTCTTTGCCCAGCGGTGGGCCATTAGAGGGACAGACTTTACCCTGTTTAAGGTACCGTAAATAATATCGTATGCTTCACTTACTTACTTTATGCTTCACATTTTTTTTCCAATAATTAAATCTTAACTATTTAATATTCATAAAAAAGTAAGTCACGTTCCTAAAGGTAGTGTTTCCACTAGAGTCCTACCATACTACGCTTGTACCGGGTATCCACCAATCATATTAAACATATCATAAGAACGTAGCCTAGCATAGCTCTGGTGGAAAGGCACCTCAATACCTTGAACGAACAAGAGTTTCTACCTTCATTAATAATTTTAGAATACTATTCAATAGTTGAAGCTTTAGCTTTGGATAGTTTCAGTGTACAAAAAAGGGGGGATAAAACTTGATTAGTATTATCTTTCCACTCTATCTATCTCTTTTACCCCTTCTGAATGTAACAGAGAGGCCTATAGAGGCATTTTCTATAGCCAAATAGAAATCGAATGCTTCCAATATTATAAAAGTGATGTCTATTAAAGATTTTTCAAGGCTTGACAGTTCATATAGACAAATCGCAATCGTTTTGCATTCGAACGTGGTAATGACAATATTTAAATGACATTTTGACAGGAGACAATTAAAACAAATGCGAGACGAGAAGATAGAGAAAAGTGGAAAGAACTCCATCGACAAGAGTCCAGCTCTTAAGTATAAGAGGGAGAGAAGGATATACATTTTGAGACATAAGTAAAATTATTTCCCTGTATTGTTCCACAGCTGGTATAATGAGGAGGATTTTGTGACATATTAAGCTACTAGCAGCGCCCCGCGGTTTTACCCGCGTTGTGCCCGTTCCCGTGGGAATATCGGGAATTTTTATACATAAAAACCTTCCTTTTGAATCACTCTACCTATTACAAAAAACCGCATCAAAATCCGTTGCGTAATTTTAAAGATTTAAGCATACAGACAAACAGACAAACAAACAGACAAAAATAGCGTCTTTGTTTTATACTATGTAGTGATTTTCTTTTGACCGCCAACAATTCAAAATTAAATGTCTGTTAACACAAACGAGATTAAACATAAATTCTTCACAAAACGAACATCTAGTTTAGTGGAGTGGAGTCCTTAGATCAACTTGCTCGTAATTCCAACACGAACAAGTTAAGCTTCCTTCAATTAAGTTAGATGTGAAACGACGTCCGAGGGAAATTATTACCTTTAGGGTGTGTTTTGTCCTTTACCGACTGTGGTTGGGGAAAAAGTGTTATGTGTTTTGTTAGTATGAGGAGGGTTTTGGAGTAGTGCGAGTAGGTTTTTAGTTTACCCTGGTGTCGGATTTTTTAAACCAGCTAAGGGCAACCGGGACATATTCTCGCAAGTAGTTACTACCACATTTTCGGCCCTATTAGGGTAATGTAATAAATTCGAAATTAATTTTGATATGTTTGTTAACAGCCTGGCCTTTGTTGGCCCTTGCTGTGCATTTGTACATCCAAAAATCTAAAAATACCTGAATGTATAAAATCGATAAAATTTGAGGGACTATTGACGGATTGCATCACAAAACGCAGTATGTGCTTCGCTCTTCCGTGGATTGCACATACATTCTTTATATCATGTAGCGCCTGAATATGTTTAATAAACAAATGACGTTCATTTTTAAATAGTGTTCTATTCGGTGCATTATAAAATACAATTTAGAAACAGCTTTTGTTTCTTAGATGTATTTAAGTACTAAATAGATTTAAGGGTTCTAGTGCAAGATGCCCTAAGTCTTTATTCTAGCTTACCTTAAGAAAACTATGAAAAGAAAATACTATATTTCTTTTTAAGAGATTTTCAATCCAATTCCTCAGATTGAAAACCTAATACAATTATCTTGTATCGGACGTAATAAATCCTACGACACAGCCACATGGCCTTGTTGTATTGGGATGTCTCCTTAATGGCTCAACCCGAAGAATTTACCCACATAAATACGACGGACAAAACTGGAGCAGAGTTATTACCCCACTAATAAAATACCTAAGCAAAAACAGTATGGAAATACAATAATACTCGTAAAACAGGCCCATTAGGCACGAATCTAATGGACCTTATTTCATAAACAAGATGACGAAATAAGCCTTAAAATATTTAGCATTCTTGTTTTGACCTAAATAGAGAATTATACAGATGTAACAATAAGAGAAACGGCAGCTTAGTTACGTACAAACAAACAGATTTTTAGATGAAATACAGTTTGTTTTGATTTAGTAATGTAGGGGTTGTTGCCAAAAGATTAATAAATGACTCCATTTGTAAGTCAAGTCCGGTCAAATATTTTTATTATTCAGGAGAAATGTATCTTATGAACGTGAGGCCCGAAAAGGTTCTTTTGATCACCGAAGACCTTCTAAGCGAACATTAGTCGCTGATGTTCTTCTAAATCTGTACTAATACTTAAGAAGAATATTTATGAATGTTCGACAGATTGAGTGCGACCCCACTAAATGTGGGAAAATAAAAATAAAGTAAGCGGGGTCTACTATTTTTCTCACTAACGCCATCTATTGGATTGCGGGTGGAACCACCACGCGGAACAGCTAGTAAATGATATATACACACCAGTTTAGATTTCTTACCAATTCTTCCGAAAGTGCAAGATACTCTTGCTTTTCTAAGAAATGGTATACAATTTCTTTGCGAATTTGTAAGGCGTGAATACGTCACGAAATACAGTAAAAACATAACGAATTGAACACAAACAAGACATCCTGTTTTGTGTGTAATGAGGTTTTTATACCAACATTGAGGGCCGAAACTGCCTTCAGCGTGCGCCACTCGCGGTTTCATATAAAAGTGAAACGTCGCGTGCGCCCGCCGCTTGCACCCGCGACGGTTCACTTTTGTAACCGCATGCGACAGGCGCTCGCAACGGTTCACTTTTGTATGAAACGGCACGCGACGGGCGCACGCTTAACGCAGTTTCGGCCCTAAGATCATTTTAAATGTTACCATTACACCAACGTTCATTGCCCTAACCGAAAAGCAATATAAGAATGAAGATCGAAAAGGATTCCAAATTGAAAAACTTTATCTAAAACGAAATCATTTTCTCACATATTTTCAATAACAAAGAAAATGCGTACAGAATACTTTCTCTTTGTTCCCATTAGAAGCAGACAGACAGGCAATTATGTACCTTTATCTTATTGTCGCAGGGTTCATTTCAATTTGGATGTTAAGTGCAAAATACTGTCGAAAGTGTTCGGTGAAAATTGTTTCTGTAACAGAATTATTCACTTATAAAGTTACCAATTTCCAGGAGGGACTTCGAAATGGAATTAATGAATGGAATCATTCGTTGAAGTCATTCCTGGGGGCTATTATTTATGTATCTGCTATGCAGAGGAATAATTTAATAAGGATATAGGTCAATAGGCAGTAATGGTCATAGGCAGTACTCGTGGTAGTTGTAATAGTACTATTACTGCCTATGACCTTTATTGAGAATTGCTTCTGGTCAAAGGCAGTAATGGTTTTGGAAATGAAAGGAATGATATAAGACAACTGAAGCTATGACATAGTGGGTGCTATAACTTGGTAAATAAAAGAAAAAGTACCTTTTACAGAAAAAATGTATTTTTCAATGCAATTGCTTTTTTTTCATTATTCATAATTTTTCTTTACATAATTCTTTTCAATTTTCTAAGAGTGATTTTTAATCAATATCTTCAGTAGCATTGAATCCTACTAATATTATAAATGCGAAAGTTTGTGAGGATGGATGTATGTATGGATGGATGTATGTATGTTTTACTCTTTCACGCAAAAACTACTGAACGGATTTGGATAAAACTTTACAGTAATATAGGTTGTACATCAGAATAACACATGGGATACATTTTATCCCGAAATTCCTGCGCACACATGGCGGATGAAACCGTGAGGCGCAGCTAGTATATTGATATTTTTAAGTACTTATGTATATTAGGTGCCCACTGCATGCAAATTCCCTATAAACTGTACTTAACTACCGATCTCATAATGTCTATACAAAAAATATCTCTATAATCTTGCACTCAATTAATGTACTGTTATTTCTTTCACAGACAACTCCGAGATAAGATTACATTCCCGAATACAAGGACACATCGCGAGCAAACATTAACTAACACACTGAATTCACACTTCAGCGAGCGATGACAAATCGCATACAGTTTATAACTAATTCGATATAAATTACCTTGATTAAAGTGATAACTAAGTGTTATTAAGTGAACGGGCTAAATTATACAACAAGTTAGTGACAAGTGTAAAACAATTACAGAAAACAAATACCAAACGAATAATTATTTGAAAAAGAATAAAAGTGACAACCAAGCAACGAGTGACAGAAACAAATGACAACCGCAGATGTCAAATAAACAATGCAAAGTGTCAGATAAAAAACAAATGGCTGAAAATGACTGTTGAAAAGAATTAAATTCGAAATAGTGGTGATAGAGTATGTCCTTGTGATACGCCCGGTTAAAATGGGTTGTCAGCTGGGGAAACTCGCGGCTTCGGAGAGGAGGGTGAACAACCCCGCGGGGTTGTCTGACGGTCCACCGCCGGCCACGGACCCTCGGCTGCCTCTCACAGCCAAGCAGAAGTACTCCATGCTAGCATCATGGAAGGGCATATCGAGAGCTATGGAGAAAACTGGCATTTGTATGTTTGTGAAGTAAGTATTTCATTTTAATGTTTTGTAAAGACCATATTTGTGTATACTGCAAAGGTACAGATAAGATAATCAGTTAGTTTGCAAAGAAGGGATAGTCTATCGCGTTAAAATGTCTAGACATATGAGTTTATAATAAGTAAGGAAGTAAATATAAGCCTGTAATGTCCCACTACTGGGCAAAAGCCTCTCATCTCACTGAAGATAGACAGTACAGTGAGGAGGATAGTTTATAATAACTAAGGTATATTTTATAACCTAGAAAAAATCTTCAGAAATTATTAACAACACAAGTGAAACATAAATTCGTTGATTCATATTTCATACTAATTATCCAAAGATCGATGAAAAGTACAAATCAATTTGTTATTTTACTGTTTTGTCTGGAAAAAATCAAATACCAAACAATAGTTTGACGTACATGACGATAACTGATAGGAATCTGAATGAGTTCTTCAGCTTCTAGATCGAAATAGAACGAATGAATAAACGGCGAGGTGTGAACGAATTTGAAACACGTCCGTACGATTTGAGATGGAAATTTATTCATATTTTACAAGAAAATATCGAAATAGATATGCTTGTAGTAGAGTTTTCTGTGTATTGGGCGCTTTGTATTTGTGTTTGGTTAAATAATTTTCCCTGAACAATTACTTATTTATAACCTCCATCCCTTCTTTTAGACTTAAAAGTGAGGCTCTTCTAGAATTGAAACTTCGTTCACAGATGCATTTCGCTTTTATGTTACATTTTTATCCGACTTTCTTCTTTGGCCACGGTTCCTGTAAAGGGGCCGAAACGTCAAATAGGAATCTATGCTATTCTAATATAGAGGAAAAAAATTCTTGTCTAACAAAATGTACCCTACTAAATCTGGAAAAATACGTAAGCGCAATCTGCAAAATTGACGCTTACACTTTCACTAAAAACTACACCTATGGTGTTTGGTACTTAAATAGATTATACCTTGGGACAAAAAGTAAAAAACTAAACACAGATTTTATCACGATCACGTACGTGATAACATTTGGGGCAATTATATTGTTCAAGTATTATACCATCTTTAAACTTTACTGTATTTTGTTATAAACTACTCAACACAATGATACTTTCTTAAGCTTAAACTACTCGAAGTTTTATTTTTAATTTATTTTATACACAATCCAAGTTTTCTTTTTATTAATTTGCAGTAGACTAGAAAATTAATAAAAGTTTGTCTGCATTCCCAATAACTGTATCGATAGAAACTCTTCGAACGTAAAGTTTTAATTGAAGCAACAAAACGACATATAACTTTAGTTCTCTCCGCTTTACTTGGAGTAGGAACTTTCCTATTTCACGTCAGAACAGAGGTTCAGCAAACATGACTGTTAAGTGAAAAAAACTAATCAAACTTCCGAATCCTGACCTTTGGAGAACCCGAAAGAAATAATTTAAAAGTATCACGAGGAATTTTTTGGGTTCCGTTTACGCAATAGCCAATCTTACCTATAGTTCTGAGACAACTGTACAGGATCTCAGAACTATAATAATTACTGGCCTCTACTTTGATAGAATTTTCGCCAATGTTCCCCATTGACCCTGATTCCAAAAAACAATCTTAATAGCTAAGCTTACGTACCTACAAAGTATTAGTATAAATCATGAAAATATGCTCAGTTATTATGAAAATGCAAGCCTTCGGTTAAACGAGGCACTTTGATGCCAGCTTCCTGAATCGAGTTAATAAGCGTCTTCCCTCAACCCTGCATTCTTTAAAAGGTTAGTTGTTCACTGGTCTAGGGAATTTCTACTTTGATGCTATCGCAATAAGGTTTAATGAAAAATTTAGAAATACTACGAATAGGTACTACGGGCCTGAAACATCTTTTTATATACCAGAAACTCACACTCACTGAAAATATCAGTTTAATTACTTTTTGAAAAAAATAACACAAACAGTGTAAGAGCAAAACTTTCAGTGTTAAAGTGTTTCAGTGTTCTTGGTAATAAAAACGCTTGGCACAACGTGTTGGTGATCTCTAAACAAAGCCATGTTTAAAAAAAGTAATTTACAAACACTAAACAATTTACATATAAATCTTCTGGATTATTAAACTGTCTTTCAAATAATAATTATATATTCTACAGAACCCATTATCTACTACCGCTTTCGCTTTCTTTTTTCAATATCGTATCGCGTACTTTTCCATTAAAAAGTTTGAGAGCTCAACGTATTTTTCTTCGGCCATTGGTTTGACAATTTGTTGTGGCAAGTTTTGCCGAATGGATCAAAATTGTATTCAAGTTTTATCTTCAATATTCAATAAAATATTTTTTCTTTGACAGTTTTATACTCCTTACGATTTATTGAACATTTTGGGTAAAGTTTTGTGGTAATGATATGTATTTTCGAATAGGTTTATTTATTTGAATGACAAGATAGCGATCTATAGGGAAATTAAACTAAGGCCGGTAAGGACAAATGACATATTATCAATAAAAATAGTAATCAAAGTAAAGTCAAACAAAGAAAATTTGTGCCATAATGGCGATTAATTTCGACTTTTTTCATTAAAGGTATTCGTAATATAGACTGATGTGAAAGCAAAAGTAATAAAATAGATCCTAAAGATGTGAGCTATGCTCGTTTTCTATTGAAATCGCCGATTTGCATCGATTAAACCCGTTCAATGTCGATGGTACAATTACGGACGGTTCCAATTAACTATCTCTACACGCTATCTCAGATAGCGGATCAACGTTTCTCACCACGCATTCTGTGTATGTAAATAAATGTCATATTTAAACTGTTCTTTCAACTTCCTAAATCTGACATTACTTTTTACATACAATAATTAATCTTACAAGGTGACCTGCTATCTGAGATTGCCGGTAGATATACTCGTAAGATTGGGCACGGCTGTCAAACACTCCCTTTTAGCGAGAAAAAGAAACCAATAACCGCAAATAAAATCCAAGGTAGCCACTTACAAACAACATCAACACACAACTTAGCATTACTTGGATCGCCTTCAATATAAGTGGTTTAAGTGGCATCATATTTTCTGTTAAGAACGGACCTATCTAGTTCATAACGAAATTAGGTCAAGATCGTTCCACCAACGAGAAAATTGTTACGAGCGGCTCTTTCATTTATAACGTTATGAAACTGAGAAAAAAGATAAAACATTTTCAGATATACCGTGAGTCTTTGAGACTGAATCTTTTGATATATATTATTTCATGTTGTTTGCAATGTTTGTTACTCTCTCCCGCAGAAACTACCTAACGGATTTGGATGAAACTTTACAGTAATATAGGTTATACATCAGAATAACCCATTTTATCCCGAAATTTCCTGCAGGAATGGTCAACAACGCTAGGTACTGCTAATCTATTCTATATCTATATCTATATCTATATTCTATATCTATATCTATATTCTATATCTATATTCTATTCTATATATATATATGTCGGGGAAACAGCGATAATTATCCCACTATTGGGGACATGTCACATCAGGATAAGCACGAGCATTATACCGCCAATACAACATCAGATATCTTATGATTCCTAGGTCTTGGTCTTGAAATAATAACTCACAGGACTTCATTACAATGACATTGCTTGTATTTTACACACGATCATCATGGATTACAGATTACAGTTAGGATACGTCTAGATTCAATTAATTGATGGAACCTAAACGACCTCCCTTCACCCCATTAGTCGTCCTGTCCACGCCATAGAATATCTTTTCCCTATTCTATACTCGATTCGCAATACGATCGTGATGTCGTCAACACCTCATCCTTCCAATCTACGTTTCCCATCTGATCACAATCCAACCGTCTCCATTTCCCTCCAAAACTCTAATGTCTCATCTTTTCATATCATAGACTCACTCACTCACTCACTGCCACAGACTACCAAACCAGCTCACATCCCTCTATCGAACAACTGTCATCTGTCATAGTGCGTAACACCACAGACTTAACATAGTCTATTCTCATACCACAGACTACACCACGAAGATAGAACTCACGTCACGGAATAACAACACTACCGATTCCATCAGTCAACTGAATTTACAAACTACTCTTAAACTTCTACAGACTAAAAATAATGTAGTGCCGTTATAAGCCGCTATCTGGTGTGGCGCCACTGATGCCACGCTCCGACACGGCCATCCTGCTAGCACACGTCCTCGTGTGTTGGCTAACCTGCACAGAAATAACCAACGAGAGTATTTGTTCGCCTCGGCCACTTCTGACCAATCATATTTCTACACACAACTCAAATAAAGAAACTTCGTAACTGTATAGTTTTTTTTCTTTTAAATTACTCGAATAAAACCATAAAAGAGCCATAAGAAAATATCAACCAGAGCCATGTACCACTGTCGCTTGTAACAACAAATTAACACACTTTAATTAACCACACAAATCGAAACTTCACACTAGTAAGCCCTCTATCGCCACGGCTCTCTAGCCGACCAGCAATCGCAATTGCTCTGTCACTATGCATATCCATCAAGTGGATAGCCCATGTGCATCACCCTGTGACTGCCGAGTCTACTCCTGGACTCTATGGTTCCTCCAGAACCCGACCTCCGCCAGAGTTGCCTGCTACCGCGTACTCACGGACTACAATGTAGACACCGATTTCTACTGAGCTACGGCTACACGACAACCTCTGGTACGGTCCAACACAATACGGCCGATAGAGTCCTTACTCGAGTTTCCACCAAAACAAGTTTACTCATCCTTATCAGAATCACTATTAACATCAACTTCGACTGGTACATGACCTACTGGCATCTCGCGTAAGAAATCACAAAGTAAATTATGATAACGTTTCTACCAAAACCCTGAGGCCAGTAACAGTGACAGACTCTGGTTCATTATTCACAAACAATTAACAATTTAATCACAATTGATTTGCTACTGAGCCCTTATTCGTGGTCACAACAAGATTTAGCAAACGCATTTGCCCTTTATGCACTTCCATTTCGGAATGCCGAGTCGTCCCATGACTCTACGGTCTTCGCTACCAGGCAAGACCCGACCACACTACCCAGGGCTACCGCCTACTGCCTACCCACGGACTACTACAAGTAGTAGACACCGATTTCTAACGGGCTACAGCTACGGCACCCTGGTGCGGTCTCAGACTGACCTACCGACATAAAACCCAGTAACAATCAACAACTTAATCAACCTCACTGTCTCCACCTTCGTCTTAGTCAGCTGTTACCCGCCCCACAGGCATCTTCCTAACACGATCATGTGCATACTTGTAAGTACGTTTAGAGTTCAAAGCTTTTCAACGTGTAACGATCACCATCGTTCGCTCACTCCTGACCTAAATAACTCTACTTTAACAAAAGACTTAGTAAAGCTCAAACTATTATTCTTTTCCAATCAACAATTTTAACTATCTCAATATTCATAATCACATTGCTTATCTCAACATAATACTAGAACATCGTCAGGCACAAGTACCCATTAAAAATCAAATTAATCTCAAATCAAAGTAAAAGTAAAGTGTGTGTGTCTCCATTGTCCGGCTATCCCCGTAGCCCTAATACGCAGTCATCCCTGTGACTAGCTGTGATCATCCCAGTGATCACCCATAAACCTGATCATCCCTGTGATCAGTCACTCCCGTGATCATCCCAGTGATCACCCATAACCCTGATCATCCCTGTGATCAGTCACTCCCGTGATCATCCCAGACTCAAGAGGACACGCACAACTATACCACACAGTCAAAAGTGACTACAGTTCATCATCACAAGGCTCAGAATTACTAACAATGGGTACTTGCCCTTCAGGCATTTTCCTATACCAGTCAATGACACTATATTGTGTACTCGTTCTCCTCTAAACCTCGCGGCCACAGTAATTTGCACTCGCTCGGTCAACCTGACTATTCTTCCTTAAATTCTTGATTTCAATCAAAAGTTAATTTCAATTATTATCAATCGGGAATCTTCAATGCTATGTAACACATGAATACTAGGTACCACGTCATTTTCAACTTTAACTTCAATAGACTATTAATCTCAAATGCACATTACAATATGAGCCATGAGTAAGTAACATTAAGCTTGTCTAGTCACGGCAACCAGCCGACCAGCAATCACATTGCTCAACAACACGCGGTCTCAGCAGACCACTCCACAGTACGGTCAATCCAGACCACGACCATCGCCGAGTTCGAACATTGAACTCAATAAGTCACATAGTCACATGAAACCTTTACTCATACTCTCATATTTTACAACGGGATAAACATCCAAAATACTTTCAATAAGCTTTCTACTTTATCAAGTGGTACGAAGATTCACTACAAAACTCAATGTTAACTGACTCAAATATCACAAAATAGCTCACCGGATATTTCCCAACAAACCAATCATTACCGCAATACATCACCAATTTAACATCCAATGTGAATTTGTCGTGATAGATTCTTGAATAATTTGGAATACCGCAATCCCTCATATTCCTCAGGTTACAGGATTGAGAAGAGAACCACGTTCTACCCCGGACGAGGTTTATCAATACTCACAATAATTACCAGCATTGATCCAACATGAAAATAAGAAAACATATTAGAACATATCACATTACATAACAAGATTACACTTGACTCATAATTACCTTCTTAACTCCACAATAGAATAGAGTACTAACTAACTATACTCACAGAACATTCCAAGTTTTATTACCAAATCATTGACCAATTCAAACATTCTCTACTGGTGGCTCAGTGGGCAAAATAGCGATCTTTATCATTCTCTGCTGGACGCTCGGTGGGCAATAGCGATCTTGATCATTCTCTGCTGGACGCTCGGTGGGCAATAGCGATCTTGATCCCACTTCTGATGTCGGGGAAACAGCGATAATTATCCCACTATTGGGGACATGTCACATCAGGATAAGCACGAGCATTATACCGCCAATACAACATCAGATATCTTATGATTCCTAGGTCTTGGTCTTGAAATAATAACTCACAGGACTTCATTACAATGACATTGCTTGTATTTTACACACGATCATCATGGATTACAGATTACAGTTAGGATACGTCTAGATTCAATTAATTGATGGAACCTAAACGACCTCCCTTCACCCCATTAGTCGTCCTGTCCACGCCATAGAATATCTTTTCCCTATTCTATACTCGATTCGCAATACGATCGTGATGTCGTCAACACCTCATCCTTCCAATCTACGTTTCCCATCTGATCACAATCCAACCGTCTCCATTTCCCTCCAAAACTCTAATGTCTCATCTTTTCATATCATAGACTCACTCACTCACTCACTGCCACAGACTACCAAACCAGCTCACATCCCTCTATCGAACAACTGTCATCTGTCATAGTGCGTAACACCACAGACTTAACATAGTCTATTCTCATACCACAGACTACACCACGAAGATAGAACTCACGTCACGGAATAACAACACTACCGATTCCATCAGTCAACTGAATTTACAAACTACTCTTAAACTTCTACAGACTAAAAATAATGTAGTGCCGTTATAAGCCGCTATCTGGTGTGGCGCCACTGATGCCACGCTCCGACATATATATAAAAGGAAGTCGTGTTAGTTACACTATTTATAACTCGAGAACGGCTGAACCGATTTGGCTGAAAATTGGTGGGGAGGTAGCTTAGAACCAGGAGACGGATATAGGATACTATTTATCCCGTATTTCCTACGGGAACGGGTGCGCTTTGAGTGAAACCGCGGGGCACAGCTAATTACAAATATTGAAGAGAAAACATTTAATAGAAGGAGATGACATTTTGAGACAAGTGAAAATCAATTCTAATACCATCCTTTCTCCGTAATAAAATTCAACAAATTCGGGTCAACAGATTGGCCTTGAAACGGAGAGCTCAATCAATATTACAACTTGAAGAAGTAGCAAAACATGTCGTATCCTACAAATATTATAAATGCCAAAGTTTGTGACGATGGATGTACATATGTATGTTTTTTACCCTTTCACGCAAATACTACTCAACGGATTTTTATAAAACTTTACAGTAATATAGGTCATACATCAGTATAAATCGTGGAATACATTTTATCCCGAAATTCCCCAGGGAACGGGTATAAAGTGGGTAACACCGCGGGCACAGCTACTAATAGATAAATCTACAGATACATGTAATCTGTGTAACTACATCATTCCAATATATTTATTTAGTGATTTCATTCTAATCTCATCTCGTTACTAAAGCTTTTTTCTACTAGAAAATTTCTATTTCGTGGAATCGGCAATATCATTTTCATATTGATTATTTTCAGAATAGATAGACGATACATAATCACATCTATCTGTATCATCTGTTCATCATCTACTTACATCTTCATATGTAGATACACTTATTTGATATACATCTACATCTATATGTAGATACACTGATGTTGTGGTACGCTGAGGGGTGTATATTCTTAGTTACATAGATCCGATTTACAAGAAAGTAAAGAGGCTTTTAACTAAAGCTGGGCAAAGGACATTAACGTCCGTACTCAGAATCGTCAAATGCTTGTTTAGTAGATATTTAATGTGTGGTTTTGACATGTTATGTTTATGTATGAAAAATTACGTCAATCACTTACTGTCGATTTATCAGTTACTTGGAGTCCGGCAGTGAAGGGTGTTATTATACGTAGTTTTATAGAATCGATTTACGAGACCTTAAAGAGGCTTTCAACTAAATTATTATACTTATAAAGTTACACGATTTACACTCATTATAGTAAATGAAACGGGTCTGTATCGCGGTGGATAATTTAACATATTTTACTAAAAATACGTACCCGACGTTTCAAGCGAATTACACCGCTCGTGGTCACGAGATGACTGGCTAAAGAGGCGGATGTTCACTGCGTACACAATATTGTTACCCGCACAAACTACCCGCATTTAATTTTTATCACAAAATTCCTGTTATGTCACACTGCTGGGTAAAGGGTTCTACGCTCATATAAGATCAGAACAGTAACGAGTAGAAAAGCCATTCACCAACTGTCAGTTTGAAAACTCACTCAATCTAAACGCACGCCTCATCTATACTAATACTAGCTGTGCCCCGCGGTTTTACCCGCAGCGCCCCCGTTCCCGTGGGCATTTCCTGAATTTTCTTTGCTATAAAACTCACGGAGCTCGAGACCTTTCCAACGAATGAAAAACCGTGGAAATCGGTTCGTGCGTTCTGGAGTTATAGCGTCAGGGAGGACAGCCCGACTTATTTTTATATAGTAGATAGATTATAAAGCTGTATAGTTTATTTGTTTATTTGAACGCGCTAATCTCAGAAACTACTGGTCCGATTTGAAAAAATCTTTTTGTAATATATAGCCACATTCAACGGGAAGGTGTATGATACTTTTCATCCTGAAATTCTTACGGGAACGGGTACAACGCGGGTCAAACCGCGGGGCGCTGCTAGTAACCATATAAACACATATTTGCGGTTTTGTTTACAAAGCGAGTTTCTATAAAAGTTTTAATTTCTCCACGTCGGTTTTTGTTTCATTGTTATTTTATTCAAACTATATAACGTTTGTTAGCGGCTGTCGGTTTGTATTTTTAGAAACAAAGCCAAATGTTTGCTGAAAACTGAAGAGATTTGTTTTGTTAACTGCAATGTGACAGCGGAGTATTTAATTGATTTGGACGTTTGACAAACAGAGATAAAATATAAAAGAGTTGTTTGTGAATGAAACTGTCGTTTAGTTTCTATGAAAACATTTAAGCTTTTTAAATCTTTACGTAGTAAACGATACGCATATAATTATTTTCAATAAAGTCTAAGGCCGGGTTAACGCTTACGCTTACGCTAACGCACCAGTAAACGTTAACACAAAATGTCAGTCAACAGACGTAGGAAAATTAAAAATCGTGGCTTTCTACCGGCAAAACGAATAACTTTAACATACTCATTTAAGTTATGAAACAACGCCTTGTAATTAACGTCATACGTATTTTTTTTAACGAACGTATCTTACGATTATCAACCGTTTAGATAACAACGATAAGACTGTGGCTATAATAGGCTCAAGCTTTTATTGGCAGCCTTGGTGTCGAAGTTTTAGACTGCTTATAATGTTAAACATGATCCAATAAGATTAAGTAATACTTAGTAGTTTTTTGTCAATTTCCCATATTTGTTGATTCATAGATACGATGCAGTTAATTTATTTAAAACGGTCTTATTTGGGTTATTGCCGAATGTGGCTGCAGGACCGCTACGGGCCATCCTTCCTTCCATAAAAATACAAGAATACAACGTCACGCGACCCGCACCCAGCCCGCAACCGCTGTATGTGTGTCAGATGTCTTGTGTTATGTATGTCAAATGTATCAAGCCTACACCTTTAAATAACCCAAACATGGTCGTATTAATTGAATTCATTACAAAGTGTTAACACCATAACTTTGTGCGAATACCTTTGGGATCAATACGTTACGTTCCACCCTCGAGTTCAAGAACTTTACGTTAAATGGAAGCGTGTTTAGTTTACAGTTTATGTGTAATTTGTAGGGACAGTTAACTATGTCATGTTGAGTTTGAGGAATTTACTCAGGACCATGGTTGGTTTAACTGTTTCTAAATAAGACTGAATGTAGTATGGGCTTAATTGGGCGAAGTGGAGAAGAATAATAAGGAAGGCTGACTCCACCACCATGTGGGACACAGGAAGGGTTAGGGAAGGGTGGCTCACAGCCAGGAAGAGAGAGAAGAGAGTAGTATAGGCTTAATTCTTATTCGAAGCACATTTAAGGTTAGGTATTTTGTAAATGTGATTTTGATAATCAATGAGAATCTGACCGGAAAGGAAAGGTAAAGGATAGAAGGGGTTAGAAAGGTTAGTCACGATTGACTGAAGAAGCGTTGGTTACTAACTTCCACCACCACCATCTATCATGATATCGTCATTTCAATAGCGATTCCTGAGAGGAAACGAGAAACAGAAACGCTTGGCGATGTTTGAGGCAGGCTTGTACCCAGAAGTGAACAGGCAAAAAAACACTGTTTCTTTTATAACAAACGTTCCTTGTAATTTTCTTAACTCCTTGCATCCGTTATCAAAAGCACTACATACATCTACTGTCGTAGCATACTTAAAATATCTTGATAAAAGTCACCTTTTTAAGCATCGTCTTACTCCAAGAACTATTCATCATCAAATTCATGATTATTTTTATACCTAACTCTTAGTTAGATACTATTGAACGAAATTGCTAATGTTTCCTCTAATCTACATCCTTGTTGGCATAACAACCACTATCGTAACTCTCCAGAAGGCTCGCGTTAATCTAAACAGGAGACCTCCCATAGGACCTCACTGCAGTTTACGAGACTGAACTGAATTTCATTAGTTTGCTAGCTGTTCCCTTTATTGAGATAAGTTATTTTACAGTACTTTGTAACGAGAAGAGATAATTGTTGAGAGGTTTTAACAATTAATACATTTATACGTATTCTAGTGTAGCCTCACTTGCTACAGTGTCCGAACAGCCCCGTGTCCTGCACTGTGGAGGATGTTTGGAGATCAAATGGCAGTGCAATAGACCTGGCCAAATTTTGGTCTAAACATATTTAATTATAAATACTCATCTCGACTCGACAAGAAGAATACGTTCTAATATGTACTAATTTAAAATGGTAGATATGTTATAGAGCCTGAGTAACTATAGTCACTACTCCAGGCAGCTGAAGACATTATCTCAACTTTCCGGGAGATTTTAAGTCTCTCTCCCGACCCACAAAATCCTCAAATCTCTCATTGCTTTTCAATGAAACTAAAGCCACTATTATATTATCATCACTATTGATAAAAGAGTTAACAATTCGTTAAGTATTAACGTACTTTGTTCAGACACTCAGAGACGTTTTTTTTTCTTTAACCTGTATCGTCTCACTGCTGGGCAAAACTCCCCCCAAAAGCTTCCAACCTTCTCTGTCCGTTGCGGTTTCCCATCACTCGCTATCGTAGGAGACAAGGTCATCCCGCCAGCGTTTCCTTGGCCGTCCTCGGCGCCGCGCTCCGCTCGGGGCCCACTGGGTGGTGATGTGGGCCCATCTCTCGGGGGCCATCCGCGACACGTGCCCCGCCCACTCCCACTTCAGCCGGGCGGTTTTGGTACCGCCATCGATGACAGAGACGTTAATGAAATTAATTTTTCATACACTACGTGACAAAATCACTCATTATATCTCTACTAAGGATGCATCAAGATCAAAATCCAACCGTAGCTTTGAAACACTATCAGCATTCAAGTATACATAAAAGTTAACCAACAGAGTGAACGCTGGACAACTAAACACACATACACAGAACAACGTCCGTAGAACAGACAGTGTCGTTTAAACACAATAGAACAGCAACAGTGTACATCTCTATTGTGCTTGTAATGTAAAGTTATTGAATGAACCGGACTCGTACGTTTGATGAAATACTAAAGGGAAGTCTAGAAATGAATTGAGTAGCATGAGAAACGGAAGTTCGTACAACATTTTGACAAATTTTTCTTGATCATTAATGATGGAGGTTAGAGATATATCTAGAGATACCTCGGTAGTAATTAGCATGTGCACCCGCATAGGGGTCCCCAGTTCAATTCCCTACAAAGCGGTATTTCATAACTTAAATGACAATATTTATTCCTAATGCCGCTAAAGAAGTTTCCACTTCAACAATTAAAACACAGTATACTCGTACTATTGTACACTGTACAGGAAAACGCATTTCCTTTAATAACTCTTCTTGTCTCGATACGTTGGTAGCTGATTGATGACATCCCATGAAGACATTTCATCGATTGAATTTTTATTTGTACTTTTATTGATCGCCGAAGGAGCGGAGGCCATTGCTATGTTACTATTTATTTTAAAATAGAACTCTTGTCACGGTTTGTTAAATTTTAATAAAGTTAATGGGTGTTTTTATTTGATGTGAAAATGAGGAAATCATTTTGGGTATTTGTAGAACATGAGTTTGGAAGTTTTATATTGAAGAATATTTTTTGTCTATTTATGTATATGGGAAGATATACAAACGTAAATAAGTACAAGTGTATCTTCCATACCTGTATTATATCTGCCCCTACTACCTGCACTTCTTTGAAAAATATAAAGGTGTTTTAGCATAATAAGGCGACGATTACACGTAAAGTATTTACTGTGATCCGTCAATACAGTATTTACTGATGGATTTCAGTATTTACTGATGGATTAATACACCAGCCTACACGTACAGTATTTATTTTTTATGTAATGCGTACTGACGTGATTCATTTTGACGCTACACGATCATAATCTGACGGATCATCATTACAGAATCAAGAAATCTAGAAATCCATCAATAAATACTGTCATCCATCAATACATTAGGTTACACGTTCAGTAAATACCACGATACGTGATATTTACTGTTGGATCACAGTAAATACTTTACGTGTAATCGTCGCCTAAGTGCGGTTTGTTGTATTTTTTGTCATATTTCAATAAATATACTTTCTTTAGTATGTATTTATGGTCTAGTAAATTAAACTTCTCAGTGTTCTAGTGGTATGTGCACTCGCCTGTCAAGACAGAGGTCCCGGGTTCAATTCCCAGATTGAGCGAAAACATGTTTTCTACTTTTAAAACATGGCTCGAGTTTAAGATCACCAACCCGCATTAGGCAAGCGTGGTGATTACGCCTAATCCTTCCACTGTCTGTACTGAAATCTTCAGTAAGATGAGAGGCCTTTGCAGCAGTGAAACATTCCAGGCTAATATTTTTTACTTAGTATTTGGGGACTAAAATCTTAACAAAACCCAAAGTACCTAATTTTGGATACGTGCACTGATATCTTAAGTGAGCTGAGAGGCCTTTGATTAGCAGTGGGACATTACAAGCTTACTTACTTGCCTACTTACACATCAACTTGCAACCGACTTAATGTATTCTGCCGTAATCCTTACATCCTCTTAGATATAGGTCATATATAATCGCACTAGACAATACACAGAGCTCTAGACCGCAGCTATTGTAGTTTCCTATTCATCTATTAAGACCTGGAAATGTTAATTTCCTTTGTGCTTCTGCAGTCTAGTTAAGTGTATTTCAAATTAACGAAAGATGATTTTGAACAGTTGTCACTATGAAAGTATTGAAGTTTATAATATGAATTCATACTCAAGTATTTATACTAGGGTAAAAGAAAACGCCTTTTCTGACTTTACTAAAACAAATCATATAAATAATACTCTGTAGATGGGTAATATTTTAAAAAAGTATAGATTAAAATCAGGCTATTGCTTTTAGTTCGAAAGCGCTGTTCTCCGGAACTACATATTTTACATATCATTCATGTTTGAAAAAATATTTTTTGTATTTAAAAAGGAAGTTTGAAAGCTTTTATCCCAATATTCCCACGGGAACGAGTACGCTGCAAGCGAAACCGCAAGGAACAGCTAATCATCTGTTTGTCTGTATGCTTAAATCTTTAAAATTACGCAACGGATTTTGATGCGGTTTTTGTAATAGGTAGAGTGATTCAAGAGGAAGGTTTTTATGTAAAAAAAATTCCCGAAATTCCCACGGGAACGGGCACAACGCGGGTAAAACCGCGGGGCGCTGCTAGTAGAAAATAAAACAAGAAATCTAAATTGAATTCGCACAATAAAAGTTATCCGGAACTATTTGAAGCTCATTCCTTCTAAATCACGGGAATCTATTCCCACCCTTTACGATTATTTGAACGCGTAAAAAATGTACCTTTTATTACGTCTTTACTGTACCGAATCAAATGATATTGTGATCATAAACATGTGAGAAGAAACATAACACGATATAGACTTACGGCCGTACTCAACAGAGACGTCAACTGCTACTTTAGCACTCTATACGATTACGCCTAATCCCCCTCACTGATATCTTCAGTGAGATGAGAGGCCTTTGTCCAGTAGTGGGATATTACAGGCTTATACTTAACTTTTTTACATAAAATAAAGCTAACGTCAAGCTGTTTTTTGTTTGTTTCAACGCGCTAATTTAGGTAAGATCAGTCGTGTTTGAAAATAATATTAAAGTGATTCTCAAGAGGAAAGATATAATGCAACATTTCATCCAAAAATTCTCACAACAACTGGTACTAAGCGCAGTAAAAACGCAGGTAAAACCACGTGCCGTTATTAGTATAATATTTAACAACAAATAAGGGTAAACTCTAACCCGTATTACTAAGAAACAATTCCAATTAGTACCGAACAATTTCGAAACTCCCTTTGAGTAGATAACCTTTGATAAACTCCGGAACATTATTTCCATGTATTTACTTACATATTTTACTTTTAGTATTCCGTTAAGTACCTAGGTTAACGTTGTATTTGAGATGTTGTTAACATTATTTAATTTAGTTTGATGTTTTCTTTAGATATCTCAGATACAGTATTTTGCTTTGAACTTTAACTTGGGTATCACAGTGCAGAACCGACGTCCAAAAGTTTTTCAGCCATTTTTGAATAAAATAACATTGAATAAGATCACTTCCGTACCTTTATACAACTATAATAGGTGCTTACCTTTATTTTTCATAATATTCGCTAGGCAGTCGCCGTCACTGCACCGCCCGCACGCTAATACTGTGTTTACTCGAGTCTTGAATATACTCTACGTCGTCAAGTATAACTACTAATACTATAGAAGTACAAAGCATTAGTTGAATATTAATACCAAAAATAATCGAAATTATCAACCAAAACAACCCATACAATATCTCTCCACATCTATTTGTTACTCCTACCTAAAGCAACCGCATGTCGCTTTGCTATGACTATTTATTCAGGTGTTTCAATTTGTTGACCGTACCTCTATCGAGCGGGCGCTTGACCCACATACTGTAGTAAATACCGAAAGAACACTTGTACATTTTAAAGTTTGTGGTTCTAATCTTAACTTTGAACAGAGGCCGGGATTTGAGGTTGAGTGGGAATTATGCTTTAATTAACGAACGCCTACCTTTTTGTTTGTACCTATGATTAACTACGAGTAAGATTACATTTTAGTGGATATTATCAGGTACCTACCTAACCTTTGACGTGGAATTTTAGGAGGAAAAGGGGCCTTATTCATAATCGCGTTTAAACAGCATTTTAGATATCAAATGGTTTGTCCCTTTCTAACATATGATATTTTATAAAGAGGAAAAGAGACAAAACACTTTATAACAGTGTTTAAGTTAAATACCGTTTATGAAAAAGGCGGTAGTTCTTTACTGTCTAATAGTAAGTTAGTTCGAGAAGGTTAGTGGTCACCATTTAATTAGAACAATAAGTATATTCTGAGGCGAAGAGAGATTTCAAGAGGTTTGAGTACCTAATAGTTTTCTTGTATTTCTAAGAAAGAAATACAATTTAGTGAGAACCTACTTTGTTATTTAATTGCCAACCGCTTCAGCCTAAAACGTTAGAGATTCCTTTTTTCATCAACCAGCGTTATAACCACTACAAGTTAACCCTAATAAAACAGTTTATGACCAACGTTAAAATAATACATTAAAACCCGCTACTACATACTCATCCCTATACCTATAGACATAAGGTGCATCGTAAAAGTTAAGTAGGCCTCCATTTTGAAAGGTTCTCTAGGGCCACTTAAAGGTTATAACGTGACTTTTATGTCTTCGATATATTCAAGAATGTAAATCAAGTGGAAAGCTCCGAGCGCCTTGAATAGTTTTACAGTAAACAACGGTGCATTTTGCTATGATTTTTCTTTAAGGCGTTATCTTAACTCTAATGTATTCTAGTGTAAATTTTATACAAATGACTTCACTATAAACACTCCCCGGGCCAGTTTGCTTAGGACATATTCCAGAGAAGGTCAACCAAGCTATAACAAAACAATTCAAAGAAATCTATTTATAGCAAGTAATTTCAGAAATAAATCGAGTGTGCCCAAGTCTGCCCACGTAGAGAAAGGCAATTTAACCCAAAGCTAACATCACAATATGAAATTATAACAAAACCAAAACCGTTTTTTTAACGTTATTATTAACGCGTTAATTTAATAAACGTTACGTCAGAAACGTTATCATCACTTTTAAAAATGAATTAACATGACATGATGACAAGACAAAAATATTGTCTATCATCTTAAAATTCGTTAATTAGAAAAAACATAATGTCGCAAGGAGAATGTCGGGAATAATTTTATTTCCCCGGTAATAAAGAAGTCGGGATGGGAGTGAAAGGTCCCGTGACGTCATATTACGTCACTCCCGCCTCCGTGAAACGCCTTGCGATTTCTGAAGACCTTAATACGAGGGAATTAAACCGTATTCAGACGACAGCTTTCTGTAATTTAACTTCGCTTTTTCTGGAGATGTGGGAGTAGGTATTTATACCTACTTATGTTTATTTACCAAAATATAATGTAGGTTTTATGGAGGTGTTAGAATTGTAGTACACATACATTTCTTATAGGATAGTGGTCAAAAAGTGTCAAGTATAGAGTCTAAGTTTTTCGACCGCCTAACGGCGTCCAACATGGTCTAACAATTGAAACACCCGAGACCGACTACTTAACGTGCCCTCCGAAGCACGGTAGCGCTCAAAATAGAAAAATCACAATCGGCCCATCCAAGTGGTGGGCTAGCTGCACGTTGCTTAACAATCGCAATGAACTAACATCGCTTATTCAAACAAGGCCACAAGCGCTATAAGCAAAAAATAGCAGAGTGTGTTGCCAGCGTTAGTCGGGCTTCTTCTTCTTCATCGATGGCCAACCTGAACAATCCTGGTGTCAGAGTTATTGAGCCGCCAAAGGCCTCTGACATATACTTTTAATCGAGTTAACCAAGTTAACCAAGTATATATATGTGATAGTCGCGCCCCACGGTTTTACCCGTTCCCGCGGGAACTTCGGGATAAAATGTATCCCATGTGTTAACCTATATTACTATAAAGTTTCATCCAAATCACTCCCGTAGTTTTTTCGTTAAGAGTAACAAACATACATAATTGTATAACACACGACATAAATTTTATCCTAAAATTCCCTCAGGAACGCGTACAATGCAGGTATGACTACGAGGCGCAACTAGTATTAAATAAAAAAATACCTACGATTTTTCCATCTGAAATCACAATCAGTTCTTATTTAAACGTACTTATATACGTTTGTGTGTGTGTGTTCGTTCTTTTACTTATTGCTCGAGTCTCGAGTGTACTTGACAAACGTCCTGTACGAATCCAATAATGTGCTTTATCAGTTCACAGAATGAATACGACCTATTATTGTTTTTCTCATATGAATAAACGAAAATAAATGAAAATTACTTTTTCACGACTAGGCCCCGTAAAAAGAGGAATGCCAATCCTACTAATATTATAAATGCGAAAGTTTGTGAGGATGAATGTATGAATGGATGTATGAATGTTTGTTTCTTTCACGAAATAACTAGGTACTGGACGGATTTGTACGACGCGGTGGAAACCTCTGGGGCGCGGCCACAGAATAATAAGTACTACAAGGCGCGGCTAAAGTTTGATATACATACACGGAAGAGCATGTTGATTTATCTGTCTTGTAAATTTTGGTTTTTACCTAGAGACGTCAAATGCTTCCTGCGTAGAGATTTTATGAGCGACTTTGAGATGTGATGTTCTTATTAAAAATAACGTCAATTAGTTAATTGGACTCTGTTTGGACAACCAAAGAAGTTCCGCGAAGAGAAGTCAGACTTATAAGTCTCCATTAAAATATTTAAGTTACTTATTGCTTTGTAGAGAAATGAAACTCTATTCTCTATTCTTTCGTGAAGCAGTCGTTTCATCTATTAACTCTGCCAAAGACATTTATCTGAAAGAAAACTGAAATCCAACTTAGTTTAAGAGGATTGTGTAAATCTTGCGACACGGAAAAATATTTTAAATCCGTTTCCAACGCGGGGTTATGTCGGAGTCTATTGAAGAATATGGCTTAGGTTGAGAAGTCACATTCAGTTGAGAAGTGACTATGTTTCTCTTTAATATAACACAACTTTATTTTACATACAAAATGAAAGATGTTGCCTGTATGCTTGCAGTGTATGCTGCCTTAGTCAGAGGCGTAAAAAATACTCATAGTGCGGATGCAAGAGGATCCCTATAGGCAAATTCGTATTTGGTAATCTCCCTACTTGGATGGATAGCATTGCTATCCCAGTGCTACCATGCTTTGGAAAACACATTAAACTGTCAGTTCTCGTTGTGCCAATCAAGCCTAAAGGAGATCTAAACACTCTGGCTTGGTTTACCACTACCTACTCAAACTTAATTAACCAATTATTTCTCATCCACAGATTATTCGAAGAAAACCAGGATCTATTAAACATGTTCGAGAAATTCCGTCAATGCAGAACCAAAGAGGAACAAATCAACTCCATGGAGCTAGCAGAACACGCCAACAACGTGATGAATACCCTGGACGAGGGCATCAAGGGGCTGGATGATTTGGACAACTTCTTCGAGTACATCCACCAGGTTGGAGCCAGCCATAGGAGGATACCTGGCTTCAAAGTGGAATACTTCTGGGTATGTTATTCTTTTATCTTCATTTAATTAAGTAGTATTAGTAATAACCCACTTCTGGGCAAAGGAATCTCATCCCACTGAAGATGAGGTACAGCACAGTGAGGAGGATTAGGCATAATCACTACGCTTGCCAAAATGCGGGTGATCTCAATATCTCTTCATTAAAAAACTGGAATCTGAAATCTTGAATCTTTCTGCACCTGCCTAAAATATAAAATTTATTTTATTTAAAAAAATAATGAATACATGCCATAGCATGATGAGCATGATAAACCAGCGTTTTTAAGAGAAAAAACCTCCGCATGTTTAATAAGGCAGTTTGAACACTCCTCTTCAAACTCACTAATATAAGGGTGAAACGAAGTGGACCTATGCGGAGCTCAATCGATCAATCATTACGCATCAAAATTGACAAACAATGGATCAATATTGACAAAAGTTTTTCGTAATCCATTGTTTTTGGTCAACTGAGCTCCGCACAGGTCCGCTCTGTTTCAGTGGAAACGCACCCTAAGTATCAATTTAATTTGACCTGGCACCTTACTTAGGTCCTGTTTTTTAATCGATTGTAGAAAAACTAGCAGCGCCTCGCAGTTTTACCCGCGTTGTGCCCGTTCCCGTGGGAATATCTGGAATTTTTATACATAAAAACCTTCCTCTTGAATCACTCTACCTATTACAAAAAACTGCATCAAAATCCGTTGCGTAATTTTAAAGATTTAAGCATACAGGCAAACAGACAAACAAACAGACAAAAATAGCGACTTTGTTTTATACTATGTAGTGATGATGGTGAATGAAAATAGTTCCAGTTAATAAAAAATAATTCAACCACCTTACCTTAACTTTGGGTCAAAAAACCGGGCCTTAACAATCCTTTTTACGCAGTAATAAATAACATACCTTACATCTACACACACAACACTTGACAAGAAACTTCTGGAAACTATCTACATTACCACAAACACACATCCCCACGATCCGTCGATAACTTGTCAAAGTCGATACATCATACGCCCAAATATTTGCTCATAACTTTTATAAACTTTCCCCCACCATAACTTAGTTTAATATAATTCTAAAGGAATAAAGTACAGTGAACGACACAAGTGTGAGTGAATTAATTATAAATGTGTTTGCTTTGTCAGTATTGACTTTCATAGAAAATGTGTCACATGTAAAATTCCACTTCATTCGTGGCTACGTAAAATATTGCTTTCTATTTAAAAGCGTTAGATACTGTTTGACAAAAAAAATATGTAGTCTAAAATTCCCAACACCTGAATTGACTTTTAACAAATACGAGATTTGATTTCTAATAATTTGACAGATTGTTTTATATAGTACGCTAATCAAAATGTTACGCACTTTTTAGTACTTAGTAGAAAATTCTCGTTGACATGTACAAGGACATAGTTATAGTAAAAGCTTGCATATGGCAAGGTTCCCTTTTCGGATATCGTATACTCAACACCTGGTGTTAAAACCTGGATTTTTGTTTTGCTGTATACAAACTACTTACTTATCAATGATATTCGAATTTTAAATTTGACAAAGTGCTAAACTGCGTAGCATTTTCTAGCTCATACAACAATTTAGATTTGTTGACTCGACAATTTTGACATCAAGTGTACAAAACAAACATAATATCGAAGTTAGCTGTGCGTCAATATTATTTGCAGGATTGTATCGAGTTGTGATGGATTTCTGTTCGAGAATTGTATCTGCATTAGTTATTATATTATTCGGTTTCTTTTAGACAAAGTTTGCAAAGCTTTCGAGCAAGCGTCTTCCATTTTAATAGTCCGTTGAAGAATTCTGTGAAAGATTTTGTTATTTCAAATGGATGTCTGACTTACCTTGGATATCAAAATAGATAAATACAAATACAAAATTGAACAAACAGATCGTATACAGACAGTCCAGCACAGGTGAAACCGCTTACCACACATCACAGCAGTCAACAGACAATAATAAGTAGAATTTTAGCAGAATACGTTAAATTATCTAACGCGATACAGACCCGTTTCATTTAGTATAATGAGTGCAAATCGTGTGAGTTTAAAAAGTATAATAATAAGCATTTATATTATAAAATAAAGTCTAGTTAGTTATACAATTTATAACTCGAGAACGGCTATACCGATTTACATAATTCCCTTTCTATTTTATGAATCTTGGCCAGGTTTAGGATAATAAGTAATAAAAATCTCGAAATTCCCACAGGAACGGGCGTGCTGCTGGTGAAACCACGCAGAGCTAGTAATACATAAACCCTACAAAAATAAGCTACATAATACTTTACCCACATACACATAGATACATCACCTATACACATAGATACATCACCTACACACATAGATACATCACCTACACACATAGATACATCACCTACACACATAGATACATCACCTATACACATATATATGCATCACCTACACACATATACACATCACCTAATCTCTACGTAAGCACTCCTCGTCCCTTGTAATGTAAACTATCAGTTTGACTCCATCCTTATTCGATAAGCACCTTGAATTGACAGTTCTACCCCAATTTGCTACATAGAGTGATATTCTGAATCTTTAATACGAAGGGTATCGTACCTGTATCATGGATATTGGATACGTATATCCGAAATTCCGTAAGTACTATCCGGTATATAGTAGCGAAGGTGTGTGTGAGGTTTGGTTAAGTTTAAGGACCGTTTTAAGTTGAATTGGTTTTGAATTGTAATAAGAGAACAGTGGTTTGGTTATCAAATGATGTTGTAGGTGATTTTATTAATATTATTTAGGACGAAATATAGATAACTAGCAGGCCCGCGGTTTTACCCGCGCTGTGCCCGTTCCAATAAGAATTTCGGTATAAAATGTATCTCATGTGTTATTTTGATGTATAACCTATATTACTGTAAAGTTTCATCCAAATCCGTCAAGTAGTTTTTTCGTGAAAGAGTCACAAAATCCTCAGAAACTTTCACATTAATAATATTAGTAGTATTTCAAAACTATTCAATACTAAGCTATGCGAGGTTTATTTTTCGAAATAAAATACAGCAATTTTCTAAAATATTCTTAAACAAACTCGATTACCTAATAAAAATCAAAATGGCTACCAATAACAAAACATTACTTCATTATTACCATATTATTACATGTAATTTGATAAACAAACGAAACTCGACACTAAATAAACAAAGCAAAATACGCTCCTAATTAAATTATCTTCATAAAAATGTCTTAATTAATATTTTGTTTACAAAACTTTTTCGGAGAAAAATAACAAAGAACCATTTTCAAAGTCAAGTTTAAGAACATCGCTTGCAATTGTGTTGATTTACAACTTCCGCCATTACTGTTTCAGATTTATGGTTTAATTTAGTTTGAAATTAATGTTTATTTGACGGTTGTAAATGTAATATTCTGCTTAATCTAGCATTAAACAGGTTAAAAGCTTTCATTTACTGTTAACTCGATGGTATTTCAGCTTAAAATGTGTTCGAGTGAGTTACGGTAGTCTCTCGAAACATGTTTTAATTAACTGTGCCTTCGAAATGAAAGTAGTTGTCACTTTTAAAAAGTAATTAAAATTCTGAACCTGATTCAGGACTGCAGTGTCTCAGATGGACATGCAGACACGCCATTGACACCATTATTAAGTTTTAACTTATAACTGTGAATTTATTTAAACTAGCAGCGCACTGCGGTTTTTTTTCGGGTTATGCCTATTCCCACGGGAATTTCAGAAAGAAAAATAGCCTATTGTTATGTCTTCTCGTTGAATGTAGCTATCCATCACAAAAAAGATGTTCAAAACGGATTGGTAGTTTCTGAGATTAGTGCGGTCAAACAAAAAAACAAACTCTTCAGCTTTATTATATGTACATATTAGTGTAGAAGTATATATTATTGCAATAAGTCCTGACGCAAAAAGTGTTTGTCCGTGTTTGATGTGGAATCGTAACTCCAAACCAAACGATTATTTTGTGTAAAAGCTGACAAGATTGATAATGGTCCTTGGCTACTACTTATCAAAAAATAATTTCACTCTCATTCACTAAGATTTTCAGTAAAGCAAAAAAATAATAACACTAGTATTCTGGATTATCCCACTTTGATTATACTAGAAGGTATTATAGGTACCACATTGAATTTGTGAGGTCATTACCGACCCTTTGATAGCCGGAAATAGCTGCCGTGACGTGTTTCCGGTCTTGAATAACCCTCAGAACTTCGTTAGGTGCCTATTCAAACAGTCCTATTGTTGTATTTAGCATATTTATTATGTTCACCGAAATATTATTTATATAAACTGTGAAACATACAAATATAAATATTTTGGGGGTAACAAATATAAGAAAAAGAAGAAATACCCGCAGTATTTTTTGCTGTTACGAAGATTAAGTCAAAAGAATATTTTTCATATTTTTTCCCCGTAAAATAAATGGGCTCTTCCTTGTTCTATGTAAAAAAGATGTACGTGCTTTATCTCGACCGAAGCGACTGATAAATCATCGACCATTTTTCAAAACTCCGCTTAAATATAACTTCATTAACTGGTATACTGGTGGTCTGGTTAGTATCGCTTCGAAATTCTGGCATAATATTTAAGCTTATAGAAAATCTATATTAAGAGGTAAATTTTTAAACTTTGTTTCTCTGTTGGGGCTAATCTCGGGAATTACTAGTCTGATTCTAATAATTATTTTTGAATTGAACAGTTATATTCAAGAGTTAGGTTATAGGTATATTTTATCCCTAATATTCTATGGGAAAGGACACAACCTAGGTCAACTCGGGACATGACTTATAAAGGATAAAAGACTTCTAGATTTTTATCTTACTTTGATTATAAATGGAAATCGTTAGTTTGAACATGAGCTCATTGTAGTCAAGAATATTGTGAAGTTAGTCTACAGTCTTATGGTCTATGAAAACAATATGAAGAGATGAAACGTCAAACAGGCTTTCTTGTCTGCCAAAGACTTTTTATCAGAGCACGTAAAACTTTTGGGACGTAAGGCAATTCGTTTTCTTTGTTCCCCTTGAACAAGGCAGTTAATATGTAGAGAAAACTCCCGCAGATAATAAAACCTCTCGCATTTAGTCTTCGCTTTGAGAGTAAAAACGAGAGTTGTTGACGTTGTTTGTAGATATAGAAAGTCTAAAAGTAGAGATGAAACGAAGAGAAATCCTTTGTCTTTACTTGTATGCTTGGGCTGTAGTGATTCACGGTCTAAGCGGGCTTATAGCTAAGAAACCAAAGTTATCCACCGAACCTACTCGAACTTACAATTAAAATTCCTTTGCAACTCACAAACGTTCTTCTTAACAAAAAGAACACAAAACCGTTAACATTTTACGATACAATAAAACCATCAAACAATATTGAAGTTTTCTATTTTTATAATATTATTCATAACAACATAAATCTCTTTGTACGAAACAATTTCAAACGTTCTGTTTTTATATGAACTGAAATATATGAAACAAGAAGCACTATGTTTTCATGTGTGAAAATAAGAGATTCACTGAATTCAAGTAACAATATCGAGTCTTATCTATTGAATGAACAAATAGGTCTTATTTATTAAACGCCTCACTGAGGCGTTTAATAAATAACTGCACATACCACTAGACCACTGGGTCTAGTGGTATGTGCAGTCGCCTGCCAAGACCGAGATCCCGGGTTCAATTCCCAGGTCAAGCGATAACATTCCTACTTTTCAAACATCGCTCTAGTTTGAGATCCCCAATACGTCCTCCAACCTAATCCTCCTCACTGTACTGATATCTTCGGTGAGACAAGAGGATTTTGCCCAGCAGTGGGACATTACAGGCTAATACTCTACTTTACTTTAAAAAAAATCTTTTCTATTTGTATGAACAAAAGACTAAAAAGAAAGATAATTACTGCTTCAATTAAAACAGGATTGTAGAGAATATCATAAATACTAATTACTGAAAATCATTATTTTCTTTCTTAAGAAATAAGTACTCGAACTCGAACAATAAAGAAAAACTTTTCTTTGTTTCAGAAAATCGAAGCACCGTTCTTGGCAGCCGTGGAATCGACTCTAGGCGACCGGTACACGCCCAACGTAGAAAACATCTACAAAATAACCATAAAATTCATCCTGGAAACTCTCATAGAAGGCTACGAGAAAGCTGGCAAACCAAACTCGACGTGAGCTTAAAAATAAAGCCCGCCCAAGCTTCAGACTCAAAAGTTTCCTAACTAAAGTCTCTTTACGAAAAAGTTGCGGCATTCAACGCAGCTGACTAAAATACGAATTAAATCGGAAAATCAATGGAACGTAGTAGTTCAAATTAATGTGACACATTCGAAATATGTTTCATGTTCGAAATTGGAACGGTATCGAATACGGACATTTCAATTTGAATTAATTTCAAAAAGCGAAAGATAAAAGTGATTGAAAAAATGTGACACAAAATAAGTGTAATAAAAAATGACAGAGACATTTTCCAAAGTGGATTGATGGACTGTGAATAATAGGTGAAAAATATAATGTCTAATCACAATTTTGTGTTCCTTTTTAAATAAATGTGGATATTAGCTACTTCTCGTGGAAACAGGTTAAGCTGAAATCATTTTAATGTGCTATCAAATATAGTTTATAATTAATTAGCTCCTTAGATAATAGAAATAACGTGATTGTGTAAAAACCAAATAATTTAACGTTACTTGTCGAATTGCGCTTTTTATTACTATTTAATTGAAATATAATTTTTGATTGTACTTAAATTTTGGCTGGTCCAAACAAATTATTGTTAATTTATTTAATTATTCGTTAGTTAAGTATTCAACTTTTAAGTAACACTTTCGTCTTCCTATTAAATTTATTGGCACAAATTATTTTAAGTAAATAACTAATTTGCGTATTTCGTTTTAGTAGTAATTTATTAAATGTAATAAATGTGACTTTAAATGTACCCAAATCATTAAAAATATTATAAGCTATTATTTAGCACTTTCCTAACTATTCCATGAAACTTTGAAAATAGGCAAAAATGTCTAGACCACTTTTAGACCTACACTATAACAAAATTGTCTGCATTATTATAATGTTGTATATTTTAATAGTAACTAATGTTATTTACTGTTTTAGATAACTTTACAAAATACACTATTTTTCGAGTTAAATGAATCATAATCGTGAAAACATTTCAACCGTACAACCCTTCGAATGTCACTACTTTTTGTTTGTAATTGACAAAACTATTATTTAAATAAAATGTATACTAAGTAGATACCATACACACACTTTTGAAAATACTTACTGGTTTATTAAGTTTAAGCGAACATTTCTAATTTTGAATTGAAACTACGAGTCTTCTGTGACCACGATTCCTGTAAAGGAGCCGAAACGTCAGATAAAAATGTAAAATAAAAGAGAAGTGTTCTGTCTGATGTAAAATAAAAGTGAAGTGTCTGATCTTTAAAAAACACGAATGCTTTTTTTGTTTCTAAAAGTAATGCAATTATATTTTTTCTTATACTACCTACGTTAGTTTTTTTTTTATCAATCGTATGTTTTATTTCATGTATTATTTTTTTGTTTCATTTGTAAAACAAAAACGTAATGTAGAATTGAATTATTTATGAATATAAAATCTTACCGTATTGAAATCTAAGTATTGTGCCAACATTGTATTACAAACAAATTAAATTGTAAGGCCTCATTTATATGCCACTGACGTCAGCTGTCCCAGTCCAAAATTCAGTAAAACCGATGAATCGGTACAGTGTACATTGAACAGTATACCGTAGAAAGCTTTACTACTGAACCTTTGGTGAATAGTTGGTTGGGTTCGGATTTGCAGAACGTTGGAGTGTTACTAAATGATATGAAGTTTCTGACACTGACACAACACGTCAGTTAGTATTTTGATGGAGCTAACCGCGCTCTACAAAACATACTTTTGCCGAACATTCCCAAAGGACAAATCGTAATGCTTTTTGCCAAATATTATAGTACTGTAGCACCACCAAGCAGTACTGAAGTTGTAGTATAAGGACGTCAGCGTAGTAAAAAATAACGCCAAAGGAAATAGAAATTGTACTCTTCACAACTTTCAGTTCTAAGTGTCACAACTTTTATTGGATTTGTAATCAAACTGAGCTTTTTGTCCTTTCAAGTTTCTACATAACTATTGCAATTAATACCTTGTCAATTCTATGTACAAATCAATTATAGATCTTTAATAACTTGGTACATAACATTTTGGATTTTTTTCCAGTGTTTATTTCGGAGGAAGATACTGTACTGATATTTTCGGTGGGGTGAGAGGCCTTTGCCCAGAAATGGGACATTACAGGCTAATAGTTTTTGTTTTCAATATTTAATCAAATTGAAACATTGAGGCGTTTTGCCTACTGAGGGTACTTCGTACACTATAATGTCGTTCTATGTGACGCGTCTGTCATTATCAAAAACCTAAGGCTTAAGCTCGTTTAATTAACTCGGGTGTGGCTTGCAAAACTTTCAAAGAAATAGAGCCAAGGTTCATAGTTATCACTGTGAGAATTCATGATTAAAAATAAAAGGAAACCTTACCATTCCGCATAGAAACAAAATAACAATAACCATTTACATGAAAGAATATAAAAAATAAACAAACTTTTTGAGAAAATAATTCTTCGAAACAGAAAAAAAATCGACAACTAAAATGTTTGGTAAACAATTTCGTTTCATGTAAACACTCTGTAACGGTATTCTGTTTACTTTATTTATCTATGGTACAATTATTTATTCCTTCCTCTTTGGAATAAAAAAGTATTTGAAAAATAAACACCTTCATTGCCAAGCGAATACATAATTTATTGGTTTGGCAGTGAATGTGTTAAATGGAAGGACAAAATGCTTCGTAATAATTAAGTTAGCATAAACATTGTTACTAATTTCTAATCATAATTAAAAGTAAATGATTATTAAATTAATAATTTATAATAATAATTTCAAGCGATGAATGTGTTGTACGTATTATAATTTAATTAAGGTCGGTGTATTAAAGTGTTAATTTGGTTTAAAATAAATATATTACATATAAATTACTTGTTCATTTTTTATTTAATTTCTCATTAAGTCTTTTTATACTGAGTTAGTTTACAAGCCATGAGCCAGCGAGTTTAAGAGCAAAAACAGGAGTGTGTATAGTGTAGTGTTAGAGCTCACTGACCAATCACAACGCTTTGAAATTTTCAAACTGCTTCTTCTCGAGTGGATGGCCAACCTGACCAATCCTGGTGTCAGAGTTATTGAGCCGCCAAAGGCCTCTGACATGGCTCAAGTAACGACTACTATCCGTAGAAAGTAACCGGGACCGACGGCTTAACGTGCCCTCCGAAGCACGGAATCATTTTACTTTTCGGGCAATCAGGTGATACAGCCTGCAATGCCCTAACCAAACTGAGGACAGTGTTACAAAGTGATTTTTTGTGAGATATCTCCACCGGGAATCGAACCCGGAACCTCCGGATCGTGAGCCGAGCGCTCAAACCACTAGACCACGGAGGCTGTTAATCTTTTCGTAACGCTTGTGATTGGCCAATAATTGGGCTCCACACTGCTCCACTCCGCTTCAATAGAACGCACACTAATAAAACTTGTCAACGAGCAACTCATGGACTATCTTAACAACGCCTCAGATATAATAACAATAAGTGCAACCATCCAAACATTAATGATATGCCTTCCGTTCTCGAAACCAAATCAAATAATGGCTAATGGCTTCGATTCCACCTCGATATAGTCAGTTCCTTCATAAAATATTTCGTGACACATACCTTTATTATCAAACTCTTATTGCTAAGGACATAGAGTTCAAAATAGGGTGAAAATAGATTGAATGAACTATGACGTATGGTCACCATAAAGTCTTTAAAGGAAACTGTATTATCATACAATGGAAGTATTTCGTTAGGTTTTAGTGATGGGACTTGTAATATCGATGTTAAAAAAATCGATAAATTTTAATCAATATTTTATTTTAATTTGCTGGAAATTATTAACGTTCATTTGGTTTTGAGGTAATTTTGTACGTCTCTACTTTATCTCATTTGTGGGGATACAAAATTAATTATAATAATTATTATACTTTAGTATCGTTCAAGTCATCAACAACGCGAGTAAGACGAACTGAAAAGATAATCTAATATAATTATAATTCTCGTGTCACGGGGTGCGTGGTTGAACTCCTCAGAAACGGCTCGACCGATTCTCATGAAATTTTGTGTGCATATCGAGTAGGTCTGAGAATCGGACAACATCTATTTTTCAACCCGAAATTCCCGCGGGAACGGGTACAACGCGAGTGAAACCGCGGGGCGCAGCTAGTATTCTATAAATGTTTCATTCAACCCATTCGTTAAAAGTAACTAAATATAACTAAATATGAATAAGGAGTAGTGAGAGAGAAGGGTGAAAACTATTATTACTGCGCCACAAATAAAAAAAATTGCACCAGGAATTACTTTAATATATGTATATTTTGAAAAGGGGTTTATACTCACTTTAAATTATCTTTATTTGTATATCAACCTTATTATCAATTAACTTAGAAGCGTCTAACGAGTTAAGAAAAAGTAATAGGTACTTAAACAGTATCATGTCCGCTGTTATGTCATGAAGTAAAACTTGTACAAATTGGATTCCGTCAGTTACCAACAAGTTCTAGCGATGAAAGAATAACAAAGAGTTCACGCTCCACGCCTACTTATTATCTTCTATACACAACATTTTTACGAGACAAACTTTATCAAAGTTACGAAAACATAACTCTTATAACTTTGCCAAAGTTACAAACTGAGTTAAATTCTAATTCCAATGTTGTTGGAATATTGTTTTTTACTGAGATATTTTTATAGCAGTACTAGCTGCGCACCGCGGTGTTACCCACGTTGTACCCGTTCCCGCGGGAATTTTGGTATAAAATGTATCCCAAGTGTTATTCTGATGTATAACCGATATTACTGTAAAGTTTCATCCAAATCCGTTCAGCAGTTTTTGCGTTAAAGAGTAACAAACATACATACTGTATACATATACTGTTAGTATGAAATATGGTATGAAGTGTGATGAGAATTGTATATAAGATGGTCTGGTTAGATTCCTTCTTGATGGGGGTGTCACGTTTTACTATTTATTGTATTTGACCTTTATTTAGGCTAATTTGATTCACACATAGAGTCAAAAACTTTAAGTAGTAACATAAAAGTGTCAAAAAATCCAACAACGTATTGTTGTCACAACTTTTACGTGTTGTCGTCTTAGCACTACATTTATTTTATCGATAAAACATTTCGCGAAACTGTCCCATCACTCGAAATAATTTCTCAAAGTTCCTTCGCTTTAGTAACTAAATAATCTCGAAACGGAACGCAATAATTAAAGAACTAATTCAATAACGGAAAATAACTAGAAGTCGTTAATTATAACGAGTTTAAATATTAGTGTTAATGCGATATTAACTGTTGTTTTCGCTATTTATTCACCATTTTATAAAAACAAAGAATTCGTGATTGAGTAATACATTGAATACGCCCAGAACAAAAATAGTGTATTAATAGAACGCACATGAAATTTATTGCATTTGATTTTACATCTCGGTGCTTTTAGTAACGCTCGGTACTCGAGTAAGTACCGCCAGTAATCGCAATACCAGTCTAAAATTAAATTTTCACTGAATCCGGTAAAAACTAGAGAAAAAATATATAAAAAAACCGAAATTTAAAAATCGAAACGCTGTTTTAATCTGTGACATAAATGAAACAAAAATAAATGATATCAATCATGTGAAAAAAAAGTTAAATAATGAGTTCCAATTTTAAAAACAATTACAAATTAACTCGAACGAGAAACTTTTATTTGTGAGCAAAGAGGTTTAACTCAACAATAAAGAGTTTCAAACAAAGAGGTAAAAGTTGAAAGGAATTTTAAATTCTTTTTTTTTTAAACTTTTCTTTGTATCCGAGGAGTTTTAGCAACCCAAGAACTAAAAAGTCTTGCGTGGAAGTAGGTTTTATGTAAAGTCGAATAAAATGGGGTGTGAACTGTCAAAATTGGCAGCATCGGAGTTCCAAGATCATATTGAAAGACCACCGCCTGAATCAGACCCTCGATCTCCGTTGACTGCTAAGCAGCAGTATTGCATGCTGGCATCATGGAAGGGGATTTTCAGAGAAATAGAGAAGACTGGAATTATGCTGTTCATAAAGTAAGTAGGAATTGTTGAATAAAAATCTTTTACTGTATTGTGTCAACTGGTAAAGTCTTTTTATATACCTAAGGTCCACTGCAAGGCAGGCCTCTTAAGGTACAGGACTAGTATTGTACTGTGTACAGGACCAGTATGGTACAGGACCAGTATTTCACAAAAGGATTATTTACTGGGCTCAAAAGCCAGCCACACATACATGCGATTGTTATGAAAAACGCGAATTGTAGCTCTCAAAGTCGCTATCTTCTTAAAGAAAGAAAAACAATGTCTTTGTTACTGCAACCCCCTTTAGTGTAAGTAAAATTGATTCAGCAATTTAGCCGTGGGATCAGAAAAGAGTGTTGTCCTATTTTTGCAACAATTTAAGTATGCTCATTGAATAAAGGTGAAGAGTTTATTTGAAGATGAAGACACTCCTGGATTATCAGTTCGTTTTATCCGAAAATATTTTAATTTATAAAATTGCCATATTGAAAAATAAGGTTTTAGAATAAATTACTTCTTTCTTTCATTCCAAGGGTCTCAAAAGTTTGGAATTTAGTTAAATTTACGGTTCCCTTCCAGTTAATAAATATATACTAATAAAATAAACCTAGAGGTAATTTTAGTTTGTTTGACCGAGCTAATCTCGCAAACTACCAATCCGATTTGAATATTTTTTCACCGAATAAAACCGCTGAGCGGTGCTAGTATAAGATAAATATTATTCCTGGACGCAGTTCGCAAAGACTGTCATTTTCGTATGCTTTGATAAGATTTTCCATTCCATCCCGTCGGTACTTACGAGTTTCAGATGTGGATCATACGCCAAGTGCCAACGAAAACAAAGTCATATTATGATAAAAGTCAGAGACTTTGAATCTCTCATAAATTTACTCTTTTCGGAGCTCAGAAATGATTAGAAAACAATATTTGTTTTCTTCAATAAACCTTTCTAATAAATAATCACTTAATTAAAACACTTAACAAACAATACACTTAAATCCAAAGACACTAAGTCTTAAATCCAACAGCACTTTAAGCCTTATTTCCTACAACACTTAAAGTTAACTTCGCATCAATAAGACTATAAAATACAAATAATTACTCCGCTCGTTCATCATTTTAAAGCACTTGTGTAATCATAAAATTGGTTTTACGATGGCAGCTATCAAAGTACGTCAATCTATCCATTACATTGAGTACGGGATGATATTTTTATATACTGCGACTTATGACCTACATGTGGGTAATATCATAACAGATTGCCTAATAGTAGGTATAATTAAAATAAGTAGAGATTGTACCCTTTAATCATAGATTTATAAATAACTATCTGTTCGTTTTACGTAGGCAATTCCTGTTTGAAAATGGCGATAGAGTAATATACCGAATGTCTGCCACATCCCTACCCATTGCATGTATATTCTAATTATTTATGTCGATCAACGATAATCACCGATGGTCACCGATTATCACCGACGTCAGTCACCGATGATGTCCAATGATCACTAATAATGATGGAGGATTACCCTTACGTCCAGTTTGAGAGTTTAGTGTTCTATTCCCGATATGTCGAGTCTGGATAAAGTACAATAATAAACAAAAGTGATAACACCCTTCAGTTAGTTTTATTAAAATTAATACCTACTAAATTTTACCCCCAAAAAACTGTGTTAAAAATTTAATTTTAAGTCTTTGTGTGAGCGAGAGTATATTTGCCAAACTACCATCGAATGAACAATGAAAACACGTGTTATATATTTGAGCGAACATCGGCAGAACAGCAACAAACATTTGTTTCAAAGAAAATGTTTGTTCAGAACACAAGAGAATGTTTCCACTTATCGGCTGTTGGATCCGAATTTAAATTTGGACTTACTGACATGTAAATCAACGCACAGCCGAAACTGCTGTACCTAGAAATTTGTAACTTAGTACAGGGGTTCCTTTCGTGATGTAAATGAGAACTAGGAAAGGATATTGCGAAATTCAACCCCTTACTAGGAAGGGGTGGTTCTTTTCCCCCCGAAAGCGGCCGCTAGTAATTAGATATTTTGTTAACGTGAACAGCCGATCATAACCCAGACCAATTTGAAACGGCTGAAGGTAAACGCCTCTTAAGTATGCATATTATATAGCAGAGGTACAAGTAAAATTAGGATCAGACACACAACAGCCTTATGGAAGACACCTGAAGGCTTTTGTTCCTGACATCTTACCCTCCTTTGTTTCTCATTGTTTTTGAAGCGGGTTCAGATAATACATCAGATCAGGAGCCCCTTAATTGATCGTGAATAGAACGACAGTTTAACTAATTAAGGTTCTGGTTACGACGCCATTTGCAGAAGTCGCCTGTGGTTTTGTTTGTGACGTAACTAAACATGCTATAATAAAATACTAGCAGCGCTCTGCGGTTTTACTCGCATTGTGCCCGTTTCTGTGGGAATTTCGGGATAAAAAATAACCTTCCCGTTGAATATCGCTATCTATAACATAAAGAATTATGAGATCGCATTAGTAGTTTTCAAGATTACCGTGTTTAAACAAACAAAACAAGCTTTTCAACTTAAACTTGATGCAAAAGGATTGGACTAAGTTTAATAAAATTTTCAGCACAGCTAGTCTTATATAACGGATAGCAGCGTCCCGCGATTTTACCCGCGCTGTACCCGTTCCCGTGGGAATCTCGGGATGAAAAATAGCCTATGTTACTCGTGGATAATGTAGCTTTCGAATGGTGAAAGAATTTTTAAAAACGGTCCAGTAGTTTTTGAGCCTATTCATTACAAACAAACAAAGTTTTCCTCCTTATAATATTAGTGTAGATGTAGACAAACACGTTGACACCTAAAATGCTGTTACTAAGCGATTATGAATAAAGATCGTGGTCTATAAAACTTGCTTCACATAATTATTGACAACTATCTCAAGTTATTGTTACGTTTTATATCATCAATATTTAACGTCACGTGCCGCTGTCCTTAAACATTGTCTTATTGGTCTGACAATGATATCAAATGGCGGTAGACAATTGTTCAACGTTTTTGGGTAGATAGTAACCAAAATGGGTCCACCGAAGGTTTCCTTTGGCCTGGCACTTGGCTGGCGGTGTTGGCGGTGTATCAACAATCACTCAAGCCCGTTGGCACAGAGGCAGTGAGAGCGCTTACTGTGTCGGGGGTTGCGGGTTAGATTCCCGCTTGAAGTCAATAATATGTGGAGACATAGTTGTTGGCGACGACGTCTGAGTGTCAATTATGTATTCTTATAAAGTATTACTGTATGTATATGTAGAGTATCGGTGAGTTAGATTCCATAATACACGCTCAAAGCTTACTTTGGATCTAATAAAAACCGTGTGTGAATATGTCTGGGTATTTTGTTATTATTCTTACTCATCTTTATCAAACTCAAACCATTTTGCGCTCATAGTTTGAATGTGAACCCCTGTTCATTCATTATCATCTACTTTTAATTTAATAGAACGCGAGCGAACGTGTCGTTATCAAACTTATGAGGTGACACCATTGGGTGACACTATCCGAGTATTACAATGGGTGACTCGTTGCTTGTTAAATGAAAACTACGCCAGATGCGTTTCCATTGAAGCGGATATAAGCTGTGCTGAGCTCAATTGACTAATGACAACTCATCACGAAAATATTTTGACAATGTCAGTTCCTTGGTTGACAATTTAAATGCGTTGTGATTGGTCGATTGAACTCTGCACAGCTTCGTTCCGTTTCAATGGCAACACATTCTAAGAAGCTTAAAGCAACCAGTAACAACATGTCTATCTACACTCTACCGTGCTTTCCCAAGCTACATCGACAAGTCTCAAACCCAATCGATTGGAAGGCTTTAGAAATACGTCGTACTTTTATCGAGGGTCGAGCGTCCAACTTGATAAATCGATTGAAACTACAAGCACTGACAAATAAGGATGATGGAAACAAATGACGATGTAGACTGTGGTGTAGACCACTTTTTAAGCGCAATATACACATAGTACAGCTGTGGGTTGGGTAGGGTCGCGTGACGTTGTATTCCTTGTATTTGTATGGAAGGTGACACACCTGGCCCGCTGCGGGACAGACCCAGCCACCCGCACTATGTGTGTCTTACGCTTTAGAGTGAAAAACCGACTTTATGAGATTTTTTTAACGAATTAGGTTTGGTTATTAATTGGTATATTAAAGTTCTTGAAATGGACTAAAACTTGAATCATTCTGTAAGCTTAGCCTTTCAAACTTCCGAAATAATATTTAAATTGGTTTTTGAATCGGAGGTAACAGAAACATTCTGGGTTTTTAAATTCCACTTAAGTAGTTATACTATATAATCTTTGAATACAATTGATTGTGTATATAACACCTAGAGCGAAAAGCACGTTTCTACAAGGTACTCTTTTAATAGCTGACTTACTTAATACAACCCCATTTACCACCCTCCATTTAACCTAAAACCGCAATTGTCTAAACAAAATAACATTAATATGGAAGCCTCTACAAAGATACTACCAGAGATCTCATTAGTTCCGTTCACGATTTTCATAATCATCTCATCAACAATAAAGTGGAAGGCATAAACATTTACTCATACAATCGTAATAAGCATTCAACATCGGCTGAGGGTAGCGTGAGCATTTGTGGGGATTACTACCTTGAAAGGGGAGGGGGCTACCTGTCTGTGGGGGGTGGAGGTACACCCGGTACTGTCGGGGTTAAAAAGTAAGTAAACCCGATGTTAGTGGCCAACCCTGTAGTCGGAGTTTTTAGACCGCCTAAAGGCCTCCGATATGGTCTAACGATTGAAATAATCGGGACCGACAATTTAACGTGACCTCCTGCACGGTAGCACTCAGATAAAATGCCACTATCGGTTACCCATCCAAGTAGGGGTCGAGCTGCACATTGCGTATCTATACTAATATTATAAAGCTGAAGAGTTTGTTTTGTTTGTTTGTTTGTTTGTTTGTTTGTTTGTTTAAACGCGCTAATCTCAGAAACTACTGAACCGATTTGAAAAATTCTTTTTGTAACGAATAGCCACATTCAACAGGAAGGTTATAGGCTATTTTTTATCCCGGAATTCCTACAGGAACGGGTACAACGCGGGTAAAACCGCGGGGCGCGGCTAGTATGATATATACTCGTAATATGCTTATTATATTATTACATTCGCAACGAACTAACATCGCTTAATCACGCCACGAGCGCTACTGCTACTTCTTTCGGGGTACATGTAGCTTTAGCAGTTTCGCGCGGTGGTTCCACCCGCGTACTAACAGTGAATAGATAGCAGAGGCTCTCATAAACGTAGTACATATCAATCTACTACGTAACTTCAACTTAACAGTTAGTTTAAGGATAAAAATACCCATTACTCGATATTTTGTATTGGTCAGGAAAAGCGGAATTAAGATGCTCATAATCTCTTCTATATCTTGTCTCTTTCCTTCATATAGACAAAGAGTGAGAGAGTGCATTGACTTGGCTTGTACTTAGCCCTGTTACTGTTAGTGTCCGTTGAACTCTATCATAAAAGCAACTTTATTCCCTAACAGTACAAAATTTACATAGGTAGAGGTACGAGTACATGCTGTATAGTTTCGTTCTGTCGATAGCTCACCGACTGTGGCTTGTCTAAACACTCTGTATCATACTAAACTAACTTTTGCTGTAGTAAGTGAATCCATTTCTTACTCTTATTTGCTTTCTAAGCTGAGTTATGGCTGCATATTTTGCGGAGATAATTTTATATTATTTTTAACCCCCGACGGTAAAGGGGTGTTATGAGTTTACGTCTGTGTCTGTGGCATCGTAGCTCTCAAACGGATGGACCGATTTCGATGCGGTTATCTTTATTTGAAAGCCAGTTTCCTTGCGATAGTTTTTAGTGTTTGGTAAAAATGGATTCAGCCGTTTTTTGTAGGGGCCTCGAAAATTTTAAAGGTTATCTGTTTATGTTGTAGCCAGATGTCTTCGTCCTGGTAACTAAAACCTAGGTTTGAACCTAGGTACTAAGTAGTAGTTTGATAGTCACTCACTGCACCAACTAGAGCACAATTTAAAACGGAACCGGATTTGTATAGGCGGTGAATAAAATTAAGAATGATTGCGCAATCCACCCTTAAAACTAAGTTCAGGGTAAATTTTGATTAATCATAACGACTAACACTAACAATTAACCTTAAATAAAAACAATCAAGTATAATAAATATAAGTAGCTACGAATACAAAAGTAGAACAAAAGAAAAATAATCATAAACCTCTTTTTAATCACAACCTTGAGCAAGCTATATTAAGAATCATAATCATAAATACGAAACTAATTGACTGAAACTCTACTTCTGGTTTATTTCAAGGGGTAATTAAACGGTCCAAAAATAGGTTCTTAATTAACGAGTAAACTGGTTTTGTTGACTATCACCCTGTGCCTACAAACATCACGGTTAAGGGACGGAAACAATGAACGAAGTTAAGCTCAAATCGTTCAGAATAATTAACGGATAAATTTCTATACATTTCTACGGAATCGGCTAGAAATTCAGGCACAAGTAGTACCTACGTGAAAAAGTGTACAAACCTCTCTCAAAATATATTCGTGACGTAAAACATTCGATCAAGACTTTCCAAACAAAACCAAATCTATCTTGCTTGAAAGCTACGACACGGAATCCGTTTCAGAATATGAAATTTTAATCTGTTGTGGATTCCATTTTATATCTTCTACGATTTTGACTTTTAGACCTTCGTTATCACATGCCGTTACCTTGGCTGTTGGAGTCGATTCTGTACTTAATTATTTACTCCATTTTCCAGATTATTCGAAGAAAACGAAGATCTCCTTAGCCTTTTCGAGAAATTCGAAAAGTTGAAGACTACGGAGGAACTACTTCTTTCTGAGGAGCTGGGGCAACATGCTGTACAGGTGATGCATACCTTGGACGAGGGTATAAAGACGTTGGGAGATGTTGACAACTTCTTCATGTATATCAGACATGTGGGAGCCACGCATCATCAGGTGCCAGGGTTTAAAGCAGAGAACTTTTGGGTGAGGAAACTATAGTTATTTTATAAAATGTTTCTGTATTGTATTTCTCAATACTATTATAGCGAAATATATATAAACTATAATGTGCTTAACGAACATTTCAATGTACTTAATTACTAATTAGGCTATAAGTTATGGCCCATAACATAACATAGTGGGGGCGCGGGTGAGTGACGTTGTATTCCTTTTATTTGTACGAGTATTACACATAACAAACCTATAAAACTGAGTATACCTTGTTCCTATTCACCACTTAGATACTTTTATATTTTGTCACAAACATAAATTGCAAACAACAAACAAAATGCACGAGACAGCCTTTCTGCAGCAAGTTTCATATTTCTGAAACACATTTTCCTTTTCTCTATACAAATGTTTGAAAGCAATGCATCCACGTTCCAATTGACACCAAGTTCAGATGTACGATTCAATGGGCGTTAGATATTTTATTCCATTTCCTTCCCTTTGTAAATTACTTCCAATGAATTGAATTTGCGAATATTGGTGATGTAAATGGTTTGGCGGTAAATATGGTGTGATTAGAGGTTTGTGTGTTTGCGTATATTTGAAAAAGTATATGTATTCGAAAAAAAATCTGTACGCCGTTTATCTATACAGGGAGATGCTTTATAACTAAAGTTAGAAGATTGATCTTCAATTAATTACTTAACTCTTAAGTAGGTTAATGAGAAATAATAAAATTTCAACTAGGTACTTCGCGGATGACTTATAATTATGCTACTTAGGTACCTACTACTTAAATATAGCGTCTGTGGGATACGCTATATTTAGTGGAAAAACATATCCCGTATAACCTGGAAAGATTACAATGAACTTAACGTCACATAAATTATCCACAATCCCGTTTTTCCAGCACATTACAAACTCTATCTTCTTCCCGTATATTAAAGCTCACTTTACATTTACAGAAAGTAGAACAACCATTTCTTAAAGCTGCGAAAACGACGCTAGGCGACCGGTACACTCCAAACATAGAGAACATTTACAAACTTACAATCAGGTTTATTTTAGAGAATCTAGTCAAAGGGTACGAAGACGCGAAAGAAAATGGCGTCCAGACTTGACAAAATGGCGTCGATACTTGGCAGAATGGCGGTGAAGGATTCTAAATTCAAATTGTTTATAAATTATGTTACTTATCTTTTAAGAGTGAATAGGGAGTGTTTGTTATGTAAAGAGCAAAGTACCAAATGTATTTACTAGTTATACATTACTAGATATTTGTAAAATAATATGTAAACATAATTTGTATGAATTTAAAGGTGCCTTTCCAACGAAATTAAAGGACAAAATCACACACATCAAACTGAGCTTGTCAAACAACGTCAAGTTAAAATAACGTTTATAAGTAAATTATTTACTTACTATTTGGAAATACACAAATTATATCAAACGGTGTAAGTCTATTGGAAAGGTACTCCTATACAAAACTATTTATAAGACAATATGTAACGTATAAATGCATGCCATACTTAGATAAATTTACCTTATAATATCTACCCTCTTAAGTGCAAGATGCACGTAGTGTGGTTGCGGGCCTGGTGCGGGCTGGGTGCGGGCCGGTTGCGTGTCACGTGACTTTTATTCCTTGTATTCGTATGAAAGGTGTCACCCTGACCCCTTCGGGCCCGCTGCCCGCACTGTGTGTTTCTTGTGCTTTGAACATATTTCTAAGTTTTATTCTATCGATTCCACCAATATTGAGGGATTTTAAAATTATAACTATGTATTCACCATGGACCCTGTACTATTAGTTATTTAAATAATTTCATTAAAAATACTTGTTTAATATATAAGAAAGTAGATTAAAGCATGTAAATAACAATACTCTGTGTTTCATTTTAATTATAACTAACTTTAGGGGGCATGAAGGGGGGCATGAAAGGAGGCTAGTACACAAAACTACGATGTGAATTCGCAAGCTTACGTAAGCTTAATATTATTGCTTATATTTGTCCAGGGAGCATCGCTGTGTACGAGCCCTAACGTAGAGTCGAGCCGAGTCGTTCCGAATTCACCTAGCGCGAACTTCCGTGCTTCGGAGGGCGCGTTAAGCCGTCGGTCCCGATTACTTTCTACGGATAGTAGTCGTTACATGAGCCATGTCAGAGGCCTTTAGCGGCTCAATAACTCTGACACCAGGATTGGTCAGGGTGACCATCCACTCGATGAAGAAGATGATGCTCAGCTAAGCAACGAGTGCTACTATTAAAATTAAGTCTATCCACTTTATTTACTTACCTTACTTGTCATGTCATATCAATTACCAAGTTATATACGCACGAGATCGGAACACAAAGCGCGCTAATTACATGAGACGTGGAGGAACTCATTAACTTGCAAAACACCCAAAAAGAACCCTCCACAGCTAATAGGAAAAGTTTCCACGTCTTCCTTATATATTTATTTTATAATTTATTCCCAGTTCGCTCACTCAATCTTCGAATATTAACAAAAGAAGTTTATGGTCTACTTTACTGAGGAAAGATTTTTAAAGATTTTTTATTATATTAATTAGTTATACAGGGTGCTTTTTTAAGCAGTCAGTCTGTTTTTTTAAATCAATGATATATTATGGTTCCTAATAAAGACCTCCTAATCAATTGTAATTTGGACTTGTGTTTGTTTGTTTGAACTTGCTAATCTCAGGAAGTACGGGTCCGATTTGAAAAAAATCTTTTTGTAATCAATAGCCACATTACTTTTCATCCTGAAATTCCCACGGGAACGGGTACAACGCGGGTAAAACCGCGGGGCGCTGCTAGTTAAATATATAAAAGAAAGTCGTGATGGTTACACCAATTATTAATCGAGAACAGCTGGATCGATTTTAAGGATTCATTTTTCATTTTATTTATCTTGATCAGTAATAGGATAATGGGTAATAAAAATCCCGAAATTCCCACGGAAAGTAGCGCCTACTGATTGGATACTACTGCTAATAAATGATTGAGTACCTACTTGAATAACTCATAGGATTCAAAAGGAAAGTGGTAGTACAAAGTTCCTTTATAAAACTAAGAACTTTCATATTTCAATACGTGTTACGTAAAGAATAATTCCACACAGTCACGTATTAAAAAGGTATTAAAGAGACCGCTAAAGTGCTACCGTATCACATATTACTCTGAAACCCAAAGTGAATTCATACAGCTTTAACCTGAATCATAAATTCATCACAATCGTACACATCTTTGCATATAAATATCTGCTAGAAATAACATCAACCCTTCTACGAATGGTTTCGCCGACACGATATTGTACTTACATGCCTACATTACCCCGCATACATTATTCAAATCGAAGGTGCTAAGGAAGTAGTCCTGACTTACAGGTTTAATGGAAAGATATCTTGTGAATTAAAATACCTAGGTTTCTTCTTCAGTTAATTAGCTTTATTTTAGTGAGAGAGAGAGAGAGAGAGAGAGAGAGAGAGAGAAATCTGTTTGTAGCATATCTCTATATAATTCCACACAGTCAAAACATATTGTCATGTGTGTATGTGGTGTGAACAGTGTAAGTTTATCAATGTTATATTTCTCTATGTTGTAAGTTCAACCTTCCATAAGTGTTACTTTTTGCATAACGCCAGAGAAATAGCATGTTCACTAGAAAGATCATCCAAGGAGTTTGTATTCAATTTCCATGACCTGACCTGATCAGCGGTCTGCTCGACGAACAGTAGATCTGCAAATTGTAAAAAATATGGTTTAAAAAAACTACGACACCAAGATTGGCCAGTACTCTACTTGAAATGAATGAATAAATGAATGCAAATTGTACAAAAAAATACTGGCAACTATATTACCTACCTCTACCGACTCTATACTGATTGAAAGTCAAAGAGAATTTAGAATATTGTTAAACAGTGTCCCGCGGGACACCGATGGAACCTTTCGGTAACTCCAGTCGGCTTCTGGTGCCGAATTAATTCGCCGATTAGCTCCGAATAACTGGAAACCATTTGAAAGGAATAACTAATCCAGAATTTAGCAATTTACATTTCAATTACCGCAAAGTTTTAAATGGGTTTGAATAATTGTTGCTTGATAGATAAATTGAGGTTGAATAAAAAAGTAAGTTTTTATACACTTGGTTACTAATAAATAGTATGAACGCAAAGGTTTGTTTGTGCCAATAAAATATGTGAGGTACCTAGTCATGTTCTTCTTCTTGTATTATATGTATACTAATGTAACGTCTATACGGATATATGTACCTACATATACATAGGTATGTCGGAGCGTGGCATCAGTGGCGCCACACCAGATAGCGGCTTATAACGTCACTACATTATTTTTAGTCTGTAGAAGTTTAAGAGTAGTTTGTAAATTCAGTTGACTGATGGAATCGGTAGTGTTGTTATTCCGTGACGTGAGTTCTATCTTCGTGGTGTAGTCTGTGGTATGAGAATAGACTATGTTAAGTCTGTGGTGTTACGCACTATGACAGATGACAGTTGTTCGATAGAGGGATGTGAGCTTGTTTGGTGGTCTGTGGCAGTGAGTGAGTGAGTCTATGATATGAAAAGATGAGACATTAGAGTTTTGGAGGGAAATGGGGACGGTTGTATTGGGATCAGATGGGAAACGTAGATTGGAAGGATGAGGTGTTGACGACATCACGATCGTATTGCGAATCGAGTATAGAATAGGGAAAAGATATTCTATGGCGTGGACAGGACGACTAATGGGGTGAAGGGAGGTCGTTTAGGTTCCATCAATTAATTGAATCTAGACGTATCCTAACTGTAATCTGTAATCCATGCTGATCGTGTGTAAAATACAAGCAATGTCATTGTAATGAAGTCCTGTGAGTTATTATTTCAAGACCAAGACCTAGGAATCATAAGATATCTGATGTTGTATTGGCGGTATAATGCTCGTGCTTATCCTGATGTGACATGACCCCAATAGGGGGATAATTATCGCTGTTTCCCCGACATCAGAAGTGGGATAAAGATTGCTATTGCCCACCGAGCGTCCAACAGAGAAGGATCAAGATCGCTATTGCCCACTGAGCCTCCAGCAGAGGGATAAGGATCGCTATTGCCCACCGAGCGTTCAGCAGAGAATGATAAAGATCGCTATTGCCCACCGAGCGTCCAGCAGTGGGATAAGGATCGCTGTTGCCCACTGGGCTTCCAGCAGAGAATGATAAATTTCACCATAGCACCAATCTCTCAGGTGCTGAATATCATATCGCCATGGTGTGGTATTTGAAATTTGGATGCTATATTCCCACGGGTGGACGAGCATAAACCATTTCAACCACGGAGCTAGGTTTATGATAAGATGAAAGAATATTGAGAGCTGCAAGCTGAGCTCGTTAGTGCATATTATCGACGGCGACGACGACGACGGGATTGAAATTCATGTACCTTCCACTGGATTATGAAGCTCGTGGTATTCAGAGATATGTCTGAATCATCATCCCAACGACTATGGTGCTTTACGTAATGTTTATTTTGCAATTGGTTATAAAACTTGGAATGTTCTGTGAGTATAGTTAGTTAGTTTTCTACTATATTGTGGAGTTAACAAGGTAATTATGAGCTTCCGAAAGAGTAAAGTGTAATCTTGTGATGTAATGTGATATGTTCTAATATGTTTTCTTATTTTCATGTTGGTTCAATGCTGGTAATTATTGTGAGCATTGATGAACCTCGTCCAGGGAAGAACGTGGTTCTCTTCTCGATCCTGTTACCTGAGGAATACGAGGGATTGCGGTATTCCAAATTATTCAAGAATCTATCACGACAAATTCACATTGGATTGGTGATGTATTGCGGTAATGATTGGTTTGTTGGGAAATATCCGGTGAGCTATTTTGTGATATTTGAGTTAGTTAACATTGAGAGTTTTGTAGTGAATCTTCGTACCACTTGATTAAGTAGAAAGCTTATTGAAAGTATTTTGGATGTTTATTCCGTTGTAAAATATGAGAGTATGAGTAAGGGTTTCATGTGACTATCTGACTTATTGAGTTCAATGTTCAAACTCGGCGATGGTCGTGGTCTGGATTGACCGTACTGTGGAGTGGTCTGCTGAGACCGTGTGTTGAGCAATGTGATTGCTCGTCGGCTGGTTGCCGTGACTAGACGTGACTAGACAAGCTTACTGTTACTTACTCATGGCTCATATTGTAATGTGCATTTGAGATTAATAGTCTATTGAAGTTAAAGTTGAAAATGACGTGGTACCTAGTATTCATGTGTTACATAGCATTGAAGATTCCCGATTGATAATAATTGTAATTAACTTTTGATTGAAATCAAGAATTTAAGGAAGAACAAGCTTCTTAATAGTCGGGTTCAATAGTCAGGCACTCGCTCGTGCAAATTACTGTGGCCGCGAGGTTTAGAGGAGAACGAGTACACAATATAGTGTCATTGACTGGTATAGGAAAATGCCTGAAGGGCAAGTACCCATTGGTAGTAATTCTGAGCCTTGTGATGATGAACTGTAGTCACTTTTGACTGTGTGGTAACTAGTTGTGCGTGTCCTCTTGAGTCTGGGTGGTCACGGGGATGATCACGGGTGGTCACTGGGATGATCACGAGAGTGGCTGATCACAGGGATGATCAGGGTTATGGGTGATCACTGGGATGATCACAGCCAGTCACAGGGATGACTGCGTATTAGGGCTACGGGGATAGCCGGACAATAGAGACACACACACTTGACCTTTACTTTGATTTGAGATTAATTTGATTTTTAATGGGTACTTGTGCCTGACGATGTTCTAGTATTATGTTGAGATAAGCAATGTGATTATGAATATTGAGGTAGTTAATTTGTTCATTGGAAAAGAATAATAGTTTGAGCTTTACTAAGTCTTTCGTTGAAGTAGTTATTTAGGTCAGGAGTGACCGAACGATGGTGATCGTTACACGTTGAAAAGCTTTGAACTCTAAACGTACTTACAAGTATGCACATGATCGCGTTAGGAAGATGCCTGTGGGGCGGGTAACAGCTGACTCAGACGAAGGTGGAGACAGTGAGGTTGATTAAGCTGTTGATTGTTACTGGGTTTTTATGTCGGTGGGTCAGTCTGAGACCGCACCAGGGTGCCGTAGCTGTAGCCCGTTAGAAATCGGTGTCTACTACTTGTAGTAGTCCGTGGGTAGGCAGTAGGCGGTAGCCCTGGGTAGTGTGGTCGGGTCTTGCCTGGTAGCGAAGACCGTAGAGTCATGGGACGACTCGGCATTCCGAAATGGAAGTGCATAAAGGGCAAATGCGTTTGCTAAATCTTGTGTTGTGACCACGAATAAGGGCTCAGTGGTAAATCAATTGTGATTAAATTGTTAATTGTGTGTGAATAATGAACCAGAGTCTGTCACTGTTGCTGGCCTCAGGGTTTTGGTAGATGAAACGTTATCATAATTTACTTTGTGATTTCTTACGCAAGATGCCAGTAGGTCATGTACCAGTCGAAGTTGATGTTAATAGTGATTCTGATGAGGATGAGTAAACTTGTTTTGGTGGAAACTCGAGTAAGGACTCTATCGGCCGTATTGTGTTGGACCGTACCAGAGGTTGTCGTGTAGCCGTAGCTCAGTAGAAATCGGTGTCTACATTGTAGTCCGTGAGTACGCGGTAGCAGGCAACTCTGGCGGAGGTCGGGTTCTGGAGGAACCATAGAGTCCAGGAGTAGACTCGGCAGTCACAGGGTGATGCACATGGGCGATCCACTTGATGGATATGCATAGTGAGAGCAATTGCGATTGCTGGTCGGCCGGAGAGCCGTGGCGATAGAGGGCTTACTAGTGTGAAGTTTCGATTTGTGTGGTTAATTAAATTGTGTTAATTTGTTGTTACAAGCGACAGTGGTACATGGCTCTGGTTGATGTTTTTTTTAATGGCTTTGGTTGATATTCGAGTAATTTAAAAGAAAAACTATACAGTTACGAAGTTTCTTTATTTGAGTTGTGTGTAGAAATATGATTGGTCAGAAGTGGCCGAGGCGAACAAATACTCTCGTTGGTTATTTCTGTGCAGGTTAGCCAACACACGAGGACGTGTGCTAGCAGGATGGCCGTGTCGGAGCGTGGCATCAGTGGCGCCACACCAGATAGCGGCTTATAACGTCACTACATTATTTTTAGTCTGTAGAAGTTTAAGAGTAGTTTGTAAATTCAGTTGACTGATGGAATCGGTAGTGTTGTTATTCCGTGACGTGAGTTCTATCTTCGTGGTGTAGTCTGTGGTATGAGAATAGACTATGTTAAGTCTGTGGTGTTACGCACTATGACAGATGACAGTTGTTCGATAGAGGGATGTGAGCTTGTTTGGTGGTCTGTGGCAGTGAGTGAGTGAGTCTATGATATGAAAAGATGAGACATTAGAGTTTTGGAGGGAAATGGGGACGGTTGTATTGGGATCAGATGGGAAACGTAGATTGGAAGGATGAGGTGTTGACGACATCACGATCGTATTGCGAATCGAGTATAGAATAGGGAAAAGATATTCTATGGCGTGGACAGGACGACTAATGGGGTGAAGGGAGGTCGTTTAGGTTCCATCAATTAATTGAATCTAGACGTATCCTAACTGTAATCTGTAATCCATGCTGATCGTGTGTAAAATACAAGCAATGTCATTGTAATGAAGTCCTGTGAGTTATTATTTCAAGACCAAGACCTAGGAATCATAAGATATCTGATGTTGTATTGGCGGTATAATGCTCGTGCTTATCCTGATGTGACATGACCCCAATAGGGGGATAATTATCGCTGTTTCCCCGACAGGTACGTTACATTAATATGACTTCTTTCCATATCGCATCTAGTAACCATCGTTGAGCTATTGGGCAGGTAAGAAAGGTCCTAACTAACCAGTTAGGACCTAACCTAACCTAACCTAACTAACCAGTTAGGAATATGTCAAATAAATGTGTGTCACACATTTATTCATCCACTCCTCTACCTCAGGATAACCTCATACGTGAGTACGTTACCTACCTCAGCCCGGCCACCTCTTAGAAAAGCCTTTAACTCATAGCTTACAACAAATGGCCAAACCGTTGAAAACTACTCTCTCAATTTATCTCACAAACTGTATGATAGAACTTTCCAAAGGGACTTTGTTGTTGCGATATTGAACAGAGATCGTACAGTTTTGAGTATGTAACTTTTGATTAAACTAGAGTTGTCAATAGGTTGAGTTTTGGGTAGCGGTGAATGTTGTGAAAGTTTTGTAAGTATAGTATAATGTCGACTGTAGTATGTAGTCTATAGTTCTGAGTATCAAAGAGGGGTCAACTTCTAGGACGAGTTTTAATAAGCCCTAAAGCGCATGACACACGTAGTGCGGCTGCCGCCGGCCCGCTATGACACCTTTCATACAAAAACCAGGAATACAACGTCACATGACCCGCACCTGCACTAACATGTGTATCTTTCGCTTTACTACCTATTAGAAAAATAAAGTTTACTTAGCCTGCCATGCTATTATAGTTCCAATAAACGTAGTGCAGAGGAACTCTATTATTTCGAAAATATCCAAGTTGTTTAGCTGAAGAAACAAGTGTTTTTGACTCTAGAAATTGAGTAAGATATAGTTTCAAGTATGCTCAGCATTTGGATGGATCGACTGAACATTATTTTTGTTGTAAAGTCATTTTTAAGAACTGAGCTTTTATCTAAAAGAGTATAAACTCTAAAAAGCAGCCGACGCCGCTATAATTTCATTCCCAGAACATATTTGTCCCAGAAATTGCGTAAAATATTGAAACGTGAAGTAAATCAAAATATATTTATATTATGTCAACAAATCGGGCGTCAAAGAGTCCCTATGAATATTAAATTCAACTTTATGGTTGGGTACGTGCTTGTTGTACCGCACTCTGAATTTATATGTACAGACGAACACACAATCAGTATGGACGTGTATGTATGTCATGTGAACATTATGACGTCAAGTTGTTCGGAAGTTGGCGGAAATATACCTGCTGCGCCCCGTGGTTTTACCGGCATTGTACCGGAAATTTTAGGATAAAATGTATCTCATGTGTTATTCTGATGCATAAACCAAATCCGTTCAGTAGTTTTTTGCGTGAAAGAGTAACAAACATACATATACATCCTCACAAACTTTCGCATCTATAATATTAGAGGATACACTGTTAGGACCTCATTCATAAACGCTTTATTATCAGCATTTTAGCCATCAAATGGTTTGTCCCTTGCGGACATACGTTATTTGCCAAAGAGCAAAGGCGACTAATACTTTATGACGGTTACGGTGAACTTTTCGGGCGGGACTACAATTTGGATGTGTGTTCCTTAGGGTGCCACCTTAAAAGCGCTATGACATCCTATGGTACGCATTAATCATATCAAACGTAGTCTAGCATCATACTATCGCCTAGCTGTGGCAGAAATGCTCGTTAAAGCACCACGGTGTATTCGACTGACGGTAGCTACAGATATTCTGAAAAAAGAACTAGAACTCTACTGAAATTGTTTGAATGTTCGCTCGGCACCGTTGCCAATCATTGCACTGTTCCATCACTGGTTGCCCCATCAAAAAGTCCTTTAACTATTAATGTTAACTATTTACTCAAAAATATACTCTATTACAGATAGCCATCTAGATTTCGCGCCACACGCCATTTTGTTTTTATTTATATACAATGTACTAACAACATTTTTCCAAACAATTTGTTTAAAACTTAACTCGTAAAATGCCGCACTCCGCGAACGTTGATACCTTTATAGGCATGGCGGCTTTGAAGCATCCTGTATTATTAGGGAAACAAGTGTTTGCTGAATTTCTGGGAACCTTTTTGTATATGTCTATATTTCTATACTCAACTGTTGGGTCGGATCAGCCGAATTCGTCTCCTTTGGAGTTGGCTCTTGGCCATGGTTTGGCCATCGCCTCCATTGTCCAGATTTTTGGCCATGTGTCGGGTGGACATATTAATCCCGCGATAACTCTGGGCATCCTGTGTGCCGGTCAAATAGGACTAATACGAGCCCTGTTTTATGTTGCAGCGCAAGTATTAGGAGCAATCTGTGGTACGTAATGTTTTTTAGTTTTGAAGTCGGCCGTAAACATAATGAACGCTAGCCTAAAGCCTAGTTCGCACTCTTTAATTTAGTAGCTAAACGTGTCTGAACACCAAGATTTTATTCGAAAAAGTTATTGAGTTCTATCTGGTGAGCTACTATAATACTCGCTACTCGGCTGAAATACTAGAGTAGTTCAAACTAGGCTAAGCTTAAGTGCATAAGCACTGGATAATAGATATAAACCTATTATCCGGTCAGCGTAGGTGAAATACTGATAACCAGCTTTCTTTCTGTATGCGACCAATACAACCTGGAGTGTAATTTTAACTGACCCATTTTTGACATGAAAATGTAGCAGAGAGTAGACGAATGTAGTAAATCAGAAAATGTACGTATTGTTTAAGTATTTAAAAACGCGGCGTTATTCTACTTTTTAGTTAACAACAAACAGCTGTTTTTTCTTCCTTGTCTATCCTCCAACGAAAGGTTGCCTGAGAGATCTTCTTTAGTGACAAGACTGACAATTGTACTTGTTATTCTTAATTCTAATTTATTTAGTGTTATATGCTATGTGGTGTACAAGAAAGTATCTCAAATGTGGATTAACTGAATCCGTACTTTAATAACATCATGATAGGCTAATCTATGCACTCTATCTTACAGGATCGGCAACATGCTACTTAATAACCCATTACATGAACTACTACAGTGTGGTCATGCCAAACGAGCATCTAGAATCTTGGAGAGTGCTCCTCATGGAGGTCCTCATCACATTTTTCCACGCCGGGGTAGCCATCAGCGTGTTCGATGCTAATAGAGGCATAAAAATCGTTGGCTCCGGGCCTCTGATTGTAGGACTAAGCGTAGCAGCTATCCAATGCCTAGCTCACTCCACAACCTGGTCGGTGAACCCAGCAAGGACTCTAGGACCAGCCATCATTTCCAACGTCTGGACTTACCACTGGGTGTACTGGCTCGGACCTTTCATTGGAGGTTGCTTAGCTGGCCTGGTTTATAGGACTACGTTGATAATAGTGGGTCCAGTATCGGAAGAATACAAATCGGATGATGTTGAAAATTATTGAACGTTTTATTATGTAGACTAGAAGACCTGTCGTTATCCCGGTAGGGCTTGACGTGATGTCAACTCATTGCGATTGTTAAGCAACGTGCATTTCGGTCACTACCTGAATGAGTGGCCAATAATGGAATTTCTATCAGAACGCTACCGTACTTCGGAGGGCACGTAAAATCAACTATTTTGGTTCTTCTTCATCGAGTGGATGGTGAACCTGACCAATCCTGGTGTCAGAGTTATTGAGCCGCCAAAGGCCTCTGACATGGCTCATGTGACGACTACTATCCGTAGAAAGTAACCGGGACCGACGGCTTAACGTGCCCTCCGAAGCACGGAATCATCTTACTTTTCGGGCAATCAGGTGATTCAGCCTGCAAGCACTAACCAAACTGAAGACAGTCTCGCAAAGTGATTTTTGTGAGATATCCCCACCGGAAATCGAACTCGGAACCTCCGGATCGTGAGCCGGGCGCTCAAGCCACAACACCACGGAGGCTGTTGTTTCAATGCGACGACGTCGGAGGCCTTTAGACGGTCTAAAAACTCTGGTAGGCCTTCACGCTTACTTTTTTTACCCGCGATATACCTGTTCCCGTGGGAATTCCTGGATAAAAAGCCTTCTTACCTATAAAATGTGGCTATTCAATAAAAATAACAAACGCAGTTTCGTTCATGCGGTCTTTACTTCGGCCCCTTGGAGGTCTCGCGAGACCATGTGAACATCCACGTCATCCACACAGTGGCACAGTGGCAGTGAGAGCGATTACTGTGTCGTGGGTTGCGGGTTTGATTCAACGGAGTCAACAATATGTGAAGACATAGTTGTTGGCGATGACGTTTGAGTGTCAATTATACATTCTTATAAAGTACTAGCTGCGCCCCGCGGTTTCACCCGCGTTGTACCCGTTCCCGTGGGAATTTCGGGATGAAAAATAGACGTTGGCCGATTCTCAGACCTACTCAATATGCTCACAAAATTTCATGAGAATCGGTCTAGCCGTTTCGAAGGAGTACGCGAACGAACACTGTGACACGAGAATTTTATATATAAGATTTGTGTATGCCTATGTAGTAGTATCAGTGAGTTAGATTCCATGATACTTAACCGTGGGTGTATTTGTCCGGGCATATTATTATTCCTGAAAACTGATTTGGGCAAGGTATTCGACCGGCCGCTATTCGCATACGATGACGTCTACTCAATAAATCTCGGCTATTTCCCCATTACGATTAATTTTGTTTATTTTTCAATGTGCTTCAGCGAATATTTATTGAGGCAAACGTAAATTGTTCTCCAAACTCAAGATCGTGTTTTCATTAAGATGATGAATTCATTTTTAATAGCTCTGTTTATTTTTTCTTCAAATACTTTTGTATAGTACATGCTGAGATTTTTTTAGAATCTATTAACAGATTCAAACATAGTTATCAGGAACTAGCTGCGCCCCGCGGTTTTACCCGCGTTGTTCGAACGTTCGGGTGGGAATTTAAGGATGAAAAGTAGCCTATAACCTTTTCGTTGAATGTGGCTATTCATTACAAAACTATTTTTTCAAATCGGACCAGTAGTCCTGAGATTAACGCGTTCAAACAAACAAACAAACTCTGCAGCTTTATAATATTAGTATAAATAACTGTAGTTAAACATTTTTGAACAAAAATAACAAGAGTTGTTTTTCGATCTACAAATACCTACTCTATTTACGTAGTTCCTAGTTGGTACAGTCATGTTAAAAAAAGATTTGCTACCGGATAAGAAGACAGTAAGACTCTAAAGAGGTTCGTTACCCCGTTAAACTTAAAACTTGAAAGCTTGAGATGCATTTTCACCTATTTGATAATCGAGTGTAGGCTATGTCCGTGTCGGAATTTTTTGACCGCCTATAGGTCTCCGACATGGTCGAAAGATTCAAATAGCCGGAACCGACTTTACGTGCCTCCGAAGCACGGTAGCGCTCAGATAGAAACGCCACTATCGGCCACCCATTCAAGTATGGACTGAGCTGCACTATGAGCTAACATTGCTTACTCATATTACGCCACGAACGCTAAGTATAGTATCAATAGGTATTAATTACGATATCTTATATATAAAATTCTCGTGTCACAGTGTTCGTTCGCGTACTCCTCCGAAACGGCTTGACCGATTCTCATGAAATTTTGTGAGCATATTGAGTAGGTCTGAGAATCGGCCAACATCTATTTTTCATCCCGAAATTCCCGCGGGAACGGGTACAACGCGGGTGAAACCGCGGGGCGCAGCTAGTAATGTTATAATACTAATAGACTAGGCAAGGTAGATAACTGACTATGATTTATCTTGTTATCGTACTAAGTACAGTCAACTACAAAAGTTGATAAACACATTCAATATAACAAAACACTTGAACACACCAATTTATATAATCTTTTAGTGTGTACTGTTTTGTAATATTGAAAAATTATGTTCATGAACTTTTGTAGTTGACTGTAAAAGTTAAACGATTATTATAAACAGCATAGAGCTACCAAATATTTTGTCCCTTTCGCCATACGCTATTTTCCGAAGAGCAAAAGAGACAAAACACTTTTTAACAGTGTTTTTGTTGTAGACCGTTTATTACTAAAGCCTGTAATATCCCACAGGTGAGCAAAGGCGTCTTGTACTGACTGTACACATACTAATTACCGCCCGGTACTTTAACTTGTTAAATGCCTATTAAGTACTTAATTAAATGCCAATCTTCAATCAATATCACGCTCTGATCTGCTGACGAGCTGCTTTGATCAATTAGATACGTAATTGACAGTTAAATAAACGTTTAACTTGTAAGTTACTTGCACATGGTTGGGTGCCTGTTACCTCTTCACTGTTACCTAAATATGCCATGTTGATTTGTGAATTTGAATACACATCTATACCAATCTATATATATAAAATTCAAAGTCCTGACTGACTGATAATCAACGCACAGCCTCAACCGCTACACCTAGAAGCATGAAATTTGGCAGGAAGGTTCTTCAAGTGACGTAAGTGCACACTAAGAAAGAATTTTCGAAAATTCCTACGGGAACGGGCTCAACGCGGGCAAAGCCGCGGGGCGCTGCTAGTCTATATATATAAAATTCAAAGTCCTGACTGACTGACTGACAGATAATCAACGCACAGCCTCAACCGCTACACCTAGAGCCATGAAATTTGGCAGGAAGGTTCTTCAAGTGACGTAAGTGCACACTAAGAAAGGATTTTCGAAAATTCCTACGGGAACGGGCTCAACGCGGGCAAAGCCGCGGGGCGCCGCTAGTATAATATAATAATCCATATAATATAGTTGAAGAGTTTGTTTTTTGTTTGTTTGAACGCGCTAGTCTCAGAATCTACCTCTAATCCGATACAGGCTATTTGCCATCCTGAAATTCTCGCGGGAACATGCACATTGCGGGTAAAACCTCGGGGCGCTACTAGTATACTATAATTTTGAATCCATCAATCATATGAAACGTGGTAGGTATAGCAACGTAGCATGTAGCATAGTTTAGCATAAATTGGGAATAGCACTGGTTAAATTGGGAAGATTAATATCATATCATAATACCTACCGAATATGATGATTCCCTACTTAGCAAGCGATCCATCCAAATGCTTATAATTTGGCAAACTAAGGTTGGTACTAAACTAACCTAACCTACCTACTGGAATGATAAACATTTTGATTTCCCTACCTACAATATTATTAAACCTAAACCTAAACCTAAACGTAAACTAAATTAAGCTAAACCGTTTGTTAAATAAATAGGTGTCGGTATTAAAATACTTTCCCAGTATATCTAAATTCAGAGTAGATGTAAGTCGGTTTAATTAAACTCTGGTTTTACCAAAGTTGAACTTTGATGAATCTACTTAGTTACTTAGTTACCTCCTCATACCTCCATTGATTAAGTCGGTCAAGGCCGGATTTAGGCCAGGGTTTCGGTGGGCAAAGTGATTACATCTGTAGCACTCTCTAGAATTCAACCCACGCTATAAGTAAACCCCTGTCTACACAAATAGACCTTACGGAGTGCCCAAACCGTGTCTGACTCATTTTGGTACGTACTCGTAGGTAGATGTTTTAAAAGATGTAGGTAGCATTTTTCTTGTAAAGAATATTGATAGCAGTGAGTTATATTATTTATTTACCTACGTAAGTATCTACCTGTTCTGTTTTTACTCGTAGTAGCCTTGATTAAATTGAAGAAAGCCGCGCAAGCGCTCTGTGCATAAAGGTCACGCTGATCAAATACTGAACATCAACCTATCCTATGTTCACTTTATTTTAGCTAAATTACAAATATAAACTTATTTTATTTGATTTTTCAATCTGTATTTGATAAATTTGTTGGGCAATAATATTAATCTTACTATCGTGTAAACCGGACATAAACGCCCACACATTTACGTTCATTCACTCAATACTCACTCCTTTGACGTCACTGGTTGTTTGTTGACGTCATAGTGGAAATTTAACCAAATGTCAACTTTCATTCAATCAGCTGTCATTCGTAAAATGGCAAGTATGGCAATGGGCAATTTCAGTAGTGAAGTAAAGTATTTTTACTGAATAATCGATAAAACTATGTGATTATACCTTTAAAACTTTAATAATGGAAGCTGTAAATAGTGACTGTGACGAAAATGAGATTCCTATATGGCAGGAGCCGCGTTGCGAGCCGTTGGGTGCTCCTAAAGAAGTGTGCGATGAAAACACAACTGAACAAGTTTCAGGGGACAGGCTTCACGCTCTTGAAGAAGAGCAGGAGATGCTTTCATCATCAGTATTCTCCTTGACGTCCCATCTGGCGCAGGTTGAGTTCAGGTTGAGGCAGATACTGAAAGCTCCAGCCAACGAGAAAGATGACATGTTAAAGGCATTGGAGGAGTTTACTTCTCGCGGTGTCCCTGACTCTCGCGCGGCGCCTCAGGGCAGCTCCGGCGAGCCGACATGCAGTGAGTGTGTAGAACTTGAACGGAAGATACGTCGCCAACGCACACGACAGTCGCACTTCATAGAACGGCTCAAAACACAACTGAAAGAACTCGAGAGGTTTGCCGCGAGTCCCACTGGTAACGGCGACAGCACTCACAGATCACTCATCGAACACTTACGCACTGAAATTGACCAAAGCCTAGAAGAAGGTTGCCACCAACCACTGAGCGCTGAAGAGTTAAGGCATCAAATAAACTGTGCAGTCAAACAGTATGCCGACAGACAACTTTCCAAAGATGAAATCATCAGCAAGCTACAAGCACACATAGAAGATATGCAGAAATTCATCAAATTGATGAAATCTGAAGAATTGGCAAAGAACAAAGAGGCACCTAATGTTCCTACATCTGAAAATTTTGAGAAAAACTTCAACCGCAGTAAAGGAAATGATGACTTGAGAGCAGAGACTATCAATTTGATGAGAAAAGCTTCTACATTAATACAGATATTCACTGTATCTCAGTTTGGATGCTCTCCTAATACTAGTAAAAAATATGAAAAAAAGTCATCTACTATTGTCACACACTGGGGTAACTTACGGGCTAAGCTTGAGATGTCTATTGATGCCGTACTACACCTGGTAATGAGAGAACGAGCTTCTCAGAACATAATTGATAGTTATGACAGTGAATCTGAAGAAGGTGGAATAATAATAAGTGACGCCCCACTAACAACAGCGGTCCGAAGACATTTAGCAGTCAACATCAGAGATTTACTCCAACATGGCCTAACAGGACCAGAGTCGAGCTCCCTAGTACCTATCATTGGCTGCTTCCCTGTCCGCCGAGCCTCTACATCAAAGACAATGCACTTCTGGGAATTAATACTACACTTCTATGAAATACATGACGGTGATAGATTCAATTCCACACCAGCTCGTAAACTAAGCCAAAGTTTTAACTTAGAAATAGTAGGAGGGACTGCCATAACTAATAGACAAAGTTTGTTGAGTGCTATCGGCAGCATTTTAGCTTCACACACTCCTTACAAGAGGAGTTATGATGCACATTTTAAGGCTTTTATTTGTGCAGCACTGAATGCACACAAACTTGTTATATGGCTCAATATTATATTGAAGTGCAGGGCATTGATCGATTCGCATTATTCTTCTACAAGTTATGTTGTCAATACTGGCTTTCAAGATGCTTTGCAGAGTTTAGATCGATTAACACCTCACAATTTTGACCTGCCAGTGGATCTAGCTGTGAAACAGTTCCAAAATATCAAAGATGTCTTTATGTAATTGTAAGAGGAATACTTTTATACATAATCAGAATAGTTTGATGCCTTCCACATTATCAAAGCTATAATGTATTTCTCTGTACTTAGTTTAGTTAGTAAGTTAGGGTACAAAGTCACTAATGTTATTTTTTGTTATCTCAAAAGCTCTCTAACAAAACATTCCAATAATGATCTCCAAAGCTGTAAAAAAGTGATGCATTTGTAATCAAACCAAAGATGTTATGTATTTAATTTAACTCATAGTATTATTATTGAATTAATGCACTTAATTGCTAAATATATTATACTGTAGTATTGAAGCATTTATTTGTGTTTTATTTGATACCATGTAAATGTTCCGCTGTTTTTGCGTTTTTTGTGAATCTCTACTTTCTTTAGACCCTATATATCTCAAGCAACATTAATAAAATTAATTTAGCCAAGATGTTCATTATCATAAACTTAGGAGCAAGGCTCTTGTGTCGGTGAGTCCGACGCAGACTTCTCCATCTATTCCTATTCACCTTTACTATACAACATGACAGACACTTTCTAGACAAGAAGTTTGCATTAGTTTATTTTGTCTTCTACAAATCGTGTCTCCCGTCAGAGTAGAACAACTATCTGGTCTTCACCTTAAAAAGGAGACAACGAAGCTTGCAGAACTGCTGAGTCTTGGAACCTAACATAATCGTATGCTAGTAATTAGTGTTTGGTAAATGAAGTTTATTGCGAAAATGTCTTTTCTAACTTGGCACGAGTACTAATAGATTCCACTCGATAACTCCAGAATCTTCTTCTTCATCGAGTGGTTGGTCAACCTGACCAATCCTGGTGTCAAATTAAATAGGTGGTGTTTAGAAATCACTATTTGGTTAACATCTCCCTAGTGATAACTAAGCGTAAACGTTTCTAATTAAAAAATATTACGTACTTTACAAACCAAATTCCAATTCATTCAATCTTCACTATCTTATAGGTTAGGTTAGATTATTTTAAAACACAAAAAAAGACATCATTATTCGAACGAAATAAGAGCTGTTCTGGTGGTATCAACTGGCATGAAATTACTAATTATAAACCCCTTTTTTACAAAGGATTAAAATGAAAATCAACTTAAAATTAAACATTTATTAAACTTTAAATTAACAAACTCATGGTTTCATTTCATAAATACTAACATGGAAGTAAAAAAGCACAGTTTACATTCACACAGTGCAGTGTAGTAACTATACACTTTATATTCAATACTGAACGCCTACAAAATCCATAAAGAGCGGAATACACATGTCAGTAACTCATACTGGCATACCAGCTGCTAACAAATGCTTATTCACTAGCACATCTATATGCTAATTGGCATGCCTATATCTGATACGTTGATTTGCAGTTAACTAGCATTATCACCGCACCGTTTGACAGACATGTGTATTCCCGCCTAAAAAGGGTACATTGAATACAAAATCGTATTCAAAATGCACTACAAATAATTTGAACGCTTAATTGGCGCTACTGTAAAAAAAGTAAGTACTTTTACGGATTTGTAGTTGCATGTAATATTAAATAGTTCGATTAGTTAAGACTCTGTAGGTATATTCGATATTCGATTGGATCCCCCATTGGTGGATATTTTATTACTTAGGTCCGAGCATGTTTTCTGGTTTGACCCATTGGTCGAATTGTTCAGCAGTGAGGATGCCGAGCTTGACGGCTGTGTCCTTGAGTGTGCCTCCTTCTTTGTGTGCTGTCTTGGCAATGAGAGCCGCCTGGAAATGAGATGTTTATGTTAGTGTAGAACAGGATACTTATATACAAAAAAGTTTATACACAACGAGCTACGCCCTTGCGGTATTACCCGCGTTGTACCCGTCTCCCCAGGAATTTCGGGATAAAATCTATATGTGTTATTCTGATGTATAACCTATATTACTGTAAATTTTCATCCAAATCTGTAGTTTTTTCGTGAAAGAGTAACAAACATACATACATTTACATTTACCAACTTACAAACTTTCGCATTTATAATATACTAGCTGTGCCCCGCGGTTTCACCCGCAGCGCCCCCGTTCCCGTGGGAATTTTGAGATTTTTATTCCTTATTTTTCTTATAATAAAAAACTTGTCCCGACAATAAGGAACACATTAAATAAAGAATCATCAAATATGGTGCAGTCGTTCTGAAGTTATGCGCTTACCAACACATTTTGCGATTCATTTTTATATTATAGATCAGTACTGTGAGTAGCAAAGACCTCTCATCTCACTGAAGATATCAGTACAGTAGGATCCTATTTCACTTAAAAGTTGAAACGTTTACCTTATCATAACCAATGTGCGGGTTGAGAGCTGTGACCAACATGAGAGACTCCCTCATAATCTTTGCTATCTTCTCTTCGTTCGCCTTGATGCCCACCGCACAGTTCTTGTTGAACGCTTGGCATCCATCACCTATGAGCAATAATATATTAGTAAATTTCAAAATTTGTAATCTGTCTTGAATAAAACTGATGTAACCCTGGTTTGAGAAAAATTGTCTTGAGTTAACGAAAACGTATAGAAAAATATAATGTATTAGACTAAAAGCGCCCGGGATTTTACCCGCGTTCTGTCCGTTCCTATGGGAATTTCGGGATGGAAATAGTCTATATTCTTCCCCTTGAATGCTATCCAATAAAAAAAGAATTATTCTTATCCGATTGGTAGTTTCTAAAATTAGTTCAGTAGCAGTAGCAGTTTTATTATATTACTATTGATAGATACATGTTTTATTATTCTAAAGCAAATTATTTTTTATATCTTTCTGTTCAGTAATCTATACTAATATTAGGTATAAAGAGGCAAAATTTGTAAGTTTGTTTGTTCGAGTAATCTCAGTAATTATCAGTCCGATTTGAATAATTCTTTTTGTAATAGATAGCCACATTCAACAGGAAGATTGTAGGCTATTTTTCATGCCAAAATTCCCACGGAAACAGGCACAACGCGGGTAGCTCCTAGTATTATATAAGCTAAAATAAGTAACATCATAAACCAAAGACTTACCAATAAGCCTAATAGATCTGAGTACGTTGGCGACCATCATAGGTTTGAACACGTTGAGCTCGAAGTGGCCATTACTTCCCCCCACCGTGCAGGCGACGTGGTTGCCCATCACTTGCGCCGCAATCATAGTCAGAGCCTCGCACTGGGTCGGGTTCACTTTGCCTATGGACAAAATTGGGTTGGTTAGTAAAATCGATGTAAAAATAGGGAAAACTAAATGGTGAACATTTTGGCTGCAGTTTGCTGTAAAAAAGAGGATGAGTACTTTTCCTGTTCCTATTGTAGATGCGAAATTATGATATGTATTTGTTAGATGAAATTTGGCGCACAGTCGGTCTTGAATGTTTTTGAATTAATGCCTTTTAGGTAACCAAATGTTGAGGAACGTTCAACAAAACCTTCGTCGTACGTAAGTTGCCGCTTATTTAATATCGTCGTACGTATGTTGCCGCTTATTTTATAATAATACCCAAAAAGGTAAGGTTATATACATCAATATCTAAAGCGCAGGTATTGAGTAGAAAAGTCCACGAATACCGGCCATTCGACATACTTTTGGACGAATAAAATACTCAAAAAACTGTAAATGATGTACCTGGCATGATGGAGGAGCCGGGCTCGTTCTCGGGCAACATGAGCTCGCCGAGCCCGCAGCGCGGGCCGGACGCCAGCAGGCGGATGTCGTTGCCGATCTTCATGAGCGAGACGGCGAGCACGTTGAGCGCGCCCGACACCTCCACCATGGCGTCGTGGCACGCCAGCCCCTCGAACTTGTTGGGGGCCGACTCGAACGGGATGCCTGGAACAAACAAGTGTGTAACATTAAGTGTAACTGGGTAAAATAAAGTGTCTTACATTAAGTGTGTAACAATAAGTTTGTATCATTAAGTGTAACATTAGGCGTATGACATTAGTGTATAACAATAAGTGTGTAACATTAAGTAAGTGTAAAAAAGATTGAATTAGGCGTTTCGAGCAACTTGAATGATATTGTTTTAGTTCAAAGTGTCAGTATTATTGTATTATTCATTCATCAGTATTATTGTTCAGTGATAGTACAATATCATTAAACGTAAATAAATAAAAATACTACTACTGCACCGCTCAAGTAATATGAATACTACGTAGTAAAGATTTATTTGACATAAAGTGTCAAATGAAAAATTCCTCCATACCAGTAAGCGACGAAATCTCGGCCGCGCATTTCTCGGCGAACCCAATCCTTGTGTTAAGACCGGTGCCCACTGCCGTCCCTCCTAAAGCCAACAAGTGTAGACGCGGCAGGGTGGCGCAAATACGTTCGATGCCGAAGGTAAGTTGAGCTTCGTACGCGCTAAACTCTTGACCGAGGGTCAGAGGAACGGCGTCCATTAAGTGGGTTCTGAAAAAATATACATAGTAAAACTAATACCACCAAGAAGGAAGAAACCAGCATATTTTAGTGGGCTAGTGACCGGTACCAGGTTTCACCCGCGTTGTACGCTTCCCCGTGGCAATTTTGGGCTGAAGTGTCCAATAAACTGTATCTTGCACGTGGTTACTATTATGTAGAAATCATTTTTAATCCAACTGTTGGTTAAATATATTAACGCGGACAAACAAAAATCTTTAATTACTGACTATAATAGTCATTTTACTATATTTCTAAAGCCTCATATAAAATAATAAAGTCAAAAACGTTTTGAAAACAAGTGAAGCCAGTTTCGCCAAGTGTACCACCAGCCTCAATGACATCTCAAGTCAATTTATTTATGGTTCAATTTATTAAAATATATTCCAAATATTTAAACACCAACCTGCCGATCTTGATAATCTTTTCAAAGTCCTTGCTCTTCGCTTTCAACGTATCTCTAAGAGCCACAATTCCCGGCAGCAGTCTATCTCTCAGCTCCATCGCTACGGAAATGTGCATAGCCGTGGGGTACGTGTCGTTTGAACTTTGGGATTTGTTCACGTGGTCGTTGGGATGGACTGGCGTTTTGCTGCCGAGAGTACCACCCAGGATTTGGATAGCACGATTTGATATTACCTGAAAATTTTGAGAGAATATAATGAGTCTTCTGTGACCGCGGTTCCTGTAAAGGAGCCGAAACGTCAGAAAAAATGTGAAATAAAAGTCAAACGTAGTTTCAATTCAAAAAGAGTAGTACTCGTATATAAGAATTTCAAACTGAATCTCTATACAGGGTGAATTTTTTAAGTGTTCAAAGGCCTTCAAAGGTCTCTGTATCGATTTTGATGAAAACTTTTGGTTTTGTCTGTCTGCAATCTGAAAGTGTGCCTAGCTTTTTCGGCACGTTCAATTGTATCAAGAAAATATCATCGGGCCTTTAATCTATAAACAGTGATGTCCATCTCGTTACTTTTGGTCTAAAATTTAGTGTACTATTTGGCCGTATCCAGAAAGAAAGAAAGTAGCCTGCGCCGATCACCAGTACATTAATTTTTACCGATTAAATCAGCTTACACCGATCGCATTGCTGTTGAGGACATTAATACTTGAGCGGGACCGGGACCCAGTCGGTGGTGGATCGCTCTAACTCTTGAAGAAGGTCACCGTATTATGGTGCCCATATACCCTACGAGAAATCGCTACCATCAGACTGTACAGTTCGAACGGTACAATTTATCGTACATGGCATACAAGCACAAATCGGACGAAACTGTACAGTTTTATAACATACATGTAGCGATTTATCGGTACCGCTCGAACCGTACAGTCTGATCGTAGCGATTTCTCGTAGCGTAATAGCCACCTATAGGTCGAAACGTCAGTACATCGACATACAGGACGAAGTACGTCATTGCATACACCAAACGTTACAATATGTACTCTTAGTCCATGTTGTTCCCTAGTGATAATAATAATATTTTACACCAACAGTAATTACTTCTTACATAGTTACCTCATTGGTGTTCATGTTGGACTGAGTGCCGGATCCGGTCTGCCAGATGACGAGAGGGAAATGTCCCTCGCGGTACAACTTGCCGCTGATGACGTCATCACACGCTTGCATTATGGCTTCCGCTGGAAAAATATAATAACAGTTAGACTTCTCTAAAGAGGTTAACTATCTATACTAATACTAGCTGCGCCCCGCGGTTTCACCCGCGTTGTACCCGTTCCCGCGGGAATTTCAGGATAAAAAATAGATGTTGTCCGATTCCCAGACCATACCCGATATGCACACAAAATTTTATGAGAATAAGTCGAGCCGTTTCAGAGGAGTTCAACCACGGTACCCGTTCCCGCGGGAATTTCGGGATGAAAAATAGATGTTGGCCGATTCTCATAGATACCGGATAAGCACAAAAAATTTCATCAAAATCGGTCAAGCCGTTTCGGAGGAGTATGGCAACGAAAACTGTGACACGAGAATTTTAAATATGTATTAGTAAATTTCTCAAGTTTAAGCGAACACTACTCATTTTGAATTGAAACTACGCTTACGGATACACTTCGCTTTTATTTTACACTTTATCTGACGTTTCGGCCCCTTTACATGAATCGTGGTCACGGGAAAATCTATCAAGATGAAGAATTCGATTTTTTATTTTTTGAACGCGCCAATCTCAGAAATTACCAGTCCGATTTGAATAATATTTTTCGTAATAGATAGCCACATTCAAAGGTTAGGTTAGGCTTTTTTTCATCACGGAATTCCCTTAACTTAATTCGCTTAACTTTCTGATCCAACTCTGTTTAGTACACTGATAGAAATATGTATAGGAAATGAAAAACATAAGACTAACTGTAGTACAGTCACGAGCTTTAATTTGGGACCCACCTAAGGTTGAATATCGTGTGGCAAACTTACGCAATGTCATATTGTTTACCATCGATAACTTAACGTTTCTACAAAACTAAAGTTTCGACCTTATTGCATTATGAATGTTCTAACAACATTTAATGCAAATGGGTCCCAAATTAAAGCTCGAGACTGTACATAATATTTAGGTGATACTGACCAACTTTCTTGTCAAGTCCGAATTCAATGTTGACTTTAGCTGCAGCCTTCTTCAATATACCGAAAGCTACGATCACGGGGAACTGAAATTAAAAAGAGCAGTCTTTGAATTTCAAACTAATAAAATAATGCAGAACAATTCCTAGTATTTTTGCGTACAGCGTACAACAATCTATTTCTTCTTACCGTACAAAAAAGTTGTAGCCGGTATTGTCATACTGTTAGGCAAAGACCTCTCAATGGAGATATGAGTCCAAATATGGTAATACTATAAAAAGGTAACGTTTCTAACTTTGTTTATTTGTTTGTACTTAACTGAACTAACAATCCGATTTAAATATTTTGTAATGGATAGCCACATTCAACGGGAAGGTTATAGGCTATTTTTCATCCCGAAATTCCCACGGGAACAGGCACAACGCGGGTATTTGGCTATCCATTTGAATTAAGCTAGCTATTGCAAAAATGATTATTCAAATCAGGCTGCTATTACCGAGATTAGCTCGAACATACAAAGAAACTTAAATATGCTCCCTTTTTATAATATTAGTATAGATATTGTTCAGTATAAAAGCAACAATATCTAAAACCACTCAGATTATTTTACCAAAATTAATTAAGAAATTCATAAGCTACTTTCATTCCCGCCAGAATCGATGAAAAAAGGTAAAAACTTTCAGCAAGTATACCCAAGTATACCGATATCTTAACTAGGTCGATACAATATTAAATTCTCAATCAAATTGCAAGCTATAAAGGTGGAGTATCAACTATGGTCATGGCCGGTAGCGTAGCGACAATGGCATCAATAGCTTGTCTGAAATAATGACTGTTTGTTTGAATGTGATTGGTTTGTTGATGGTATTTTAACAAACAGACTGTAGGACGATTTTAGACTGATATAACAAAAATACAAGAGGAATAATTAGGAACGTTTCTGCGAAATTTGCAAAAAGTGGTGTCAAATAAATCTTATATATAAAATTCTCGTTTCACAATGTTAGTGACCAAGTACCAAGTTAATCCTCCGAAACGGATTGACCGATTTTGATAAAATATTAATTTCATATTCAGTAGGTCTGAAAATCGGCTAGTATTTTTCATGCCCCTAAATGTTAAGGGAAAAACAACGTTTGCCGGGTCAGCTAGTATTAATATAAAAAAGATGAAGAGTTTTCTTTTTGTTTTTGTGGGTGTTCTCCGAAGCTATTTAATCACAATTTCATAATGCTTTTAGAGCCTTCAAAAAGAGACTTCTACATAGAAAAGAAAAGAAAACGTAAAGTATTAGCCTGTAATGTCCCACTCCTGTGCAAAGGCCTCTCATCTCACTAAAGATATTATAGTACAGTGTACAGATAAAATATATTTAATATACTTCTACATAGATAAAATATATTTTCAAACCGACTGGTAACTTCAAAAACTAGCGTCATTAGCCAAGCAAAAATCTGCTTGTATGTTTAACCTTTATATTCAAACGATTCAATTAGCAATGATTAATACAAAAATTAAGTTTTAAACGTGAAACATACATTCCACACAAAATACATTAAACCTTCATGTGATAACATTCCATTGTTCGTAACATATACTTTGAAAATGTTATAAACTAAACATGTTTGATAAGGCAGGCCATATACTGAATGCACACAATGAATATCTAAGTAATTTAATAAAATTCAACTTCAAAAAAAAGTTTTGTATTTGTTTAAGTACCAAATATACATCGTTTTGCGGCGGTCCTTAAGTTAGTTGAGGCAGTGTAGTAACTATTTAATAATCTGTGGCAGTGTATCCTCCACTTGCGCGACATTGGGGCGAGGCAGCCCGGTCAACCCAAGCCTGCCTCTATTGAATTGCGGCTTCCCAGTCATAAGATGTGTCTGTGTGTATTTGCTAATATCAATAAAAAATGGCGGACCCTAATAACCTATCCCTCCCAACAATCAGAGGTTTTCTTAGCAGCCAAAATTAAAAAAATTATTAAATAAGAATAATGTCCAAATTTTATCTGTTATCTGAAATAAATAGCTGTTAAAGGTTTTAGGCAGAATAGAAAAGGTTGATCTCTTTATGCTCAAACTGGCCACTAACACAAACTCTTTATTACTAAACTAAACTAAACTAAACAATTAATAATTGACGTAACTACAAACGTGTATAACAGTGTGTGGACTGCCTTAGCCATGAAATGGCACATTCGAGGCAAGATTTAAGACTTCTCGCAGAAACAGTATATTACATGATCTATTGTACATTGTTCACACCTCCTCAATAGGTAGTACGAAAAGAGGGAAAGCGAGATTTCCATTCATTGTCAGGTTAAGTAACACTAAACTTACTGTGAAGTAATAAGTTAAGCATACGTTTAAGATCAGTTTGTAGCGGTTTGTAAACTTTCCGAGTGCAATCAACTCATTACTTTTTTTATCAATATGGCAACGACCTCGACTTGCGCAAATAGCAAAAACTCGTATGAAAAGAAAGCTTACGTGCTACAGTACACAACGAAACTGTTATCCAACTATCTTCGAACATAACAATGTACAAAATCTCAATGTACCTACAACAATATCATCTTCCTTCAGTTGTCGATGGGTTGATTGGAATGCGTACTAAAGATAGCTCTAAGAAAAACCTGTCAAATAAGAACAGTAACTCTCATGTTAGCTAAACTCAATTCAACGTACAATGCAAACTAGTTAGGTATAGGCATGCTTGTAAGCACATACACAGACCCAAAATGCCTCCTACGGTTGTTTTTCGGCCTTTTTGCGAGATTAATATTTAAAGATCCAAAAACACAGACATTTTCCAAATCAGGAACAAGAACAGTTCTTTCCATGGACCAAATCCCAAAATTCCTTCAGGAACAGTTACTTCCCTGCATGTATTTCGTAAGTGCTTACCGGCATTCGCTCTTCAATGCCTCCGATGGGGAAGTTCATGACGGACCTCACAGTTTGCGCCCCGTACAGCCTGTCATCAGGGACGTCCACCTCGCCCATGGTGTCTTTTTCTTTTCTCTGAAACATATAAATAAAATGATGAAAAGATTGAAAAAATCTTTTGGTTTTCGACTTGTTTTTTTGTATGAAGCTAATAAATGCGTTTACGCATCCCCACTTTTCCAGGGAAAAGAGTATGAGGAGCTCGTATAACGTGGAGATGCAAATATCCATTCGTAACATAAAATCACACCATAATACGCCAGAGCGCTTGGCGTTGGGGACACGGCGAGTGCCTCCGCATATCGGATTTTCCCGACAAGCTCTTACCCTCAGGAGGTCAGTCTGAAAGACGCCTATGATCCTTAAGGTTTTAATGACCAACCCTGGCTTCGATCAACAATGTTGTGTATTGTTGATCGAAGAACCCTGGTGTCACAGTTTTTAGACCGCGGAGTGTGTAGTTTTTTATTAATAGTAAAATGACTGTACTCCGCTGGACTAGGTATAACTCGATTTTGTCTCGCGTTTTAGTTGTGAACATGTATTGATTTAAGCTGATCTCTAGACTAGATCCTAAGCCTACAATACTACATGTCCTGTAAATTTCTAGGACTTTACTTAATCCGAGAGACAGCATACATAAGTTCGAATATAAAAAAATAAAAATATTTTAAACTAAAATAAGTTATGTAGCATTTGAGTATGAGCAAGAGTGCTTATGTATTGAAAATAAATAATATTTTAGTTAAGTAATATTAGTTGCTGACTTTACCTAATAAGGTTTTACTGAATAACAATAACATATATTTATATGCTGTAAATATTTAGTAAAACAATCCAGATATTACTTAACCTTCATGTTAAATCGCAAACAATATTTTAATGATATCATAATTCAGTTCTCATGACAATAAATTGTTTAACGTTTACTTGGTATCAAGAGTAGGTAAACAAGTTGTTACATAATATGATTTAGTAAGCTGAATGTACTTGTCAAAGTTCAAGGTTCGTATTGATTAGAAACTTGACAAATATAGTTGGAAATTCTGATGAAAATTTAATCATTTTGTGGATATCTAGCAGGGTGGGGAAGTGCCTTTCGCTGGCTTATATGTATAGCTTCTTTTATTCTATTAGTTGAATATCTTTGGCAAATAACTTAGGTGTCTAAAATTTGATCAAATTGTTTCATTTTGATAAAATGTTTCCCTGTAGTTTTGTGAAACAGAGCGTTTGTAATAAACCACTACGGAATTGAACCATGAAGCTTAGATTTGATAACGTCAGTGGCATAATAAGTTGATATTTCACACTCACCATTTTAACCGGTTTCCCTTCGGGATTCATACAAATAGAACACGACATTTTGTATTTTATTCAACACACAACAAAACTAACACAAAAAGCAATACTAAGAAGACAAAACGAAAAATTTACTTCAATTTTCAACTCGACCCAAATAATATTTAAACGTCGAATTGACAGGACTCGCGCCAAAAGTTTCTATTATTTTGCTACACTCCGACCTTCTTGTAAATACGGCCAGTAACTTTTAATGATGGCGTATTTGAATAGGAGCGGCAAGTATAATAAAAAGAAGTTTTGTAGCAAGGAGTTGCTATTTTAGTGACTGTGGAAGCGGAATGAACGAGCCACGTCGCGAAATGAAAGGCGGTGACTGAACCGGTTGGATTCCCCTCCACTAATGTATAAAATAGAACTGAGTATAGTCGAATTTATACTAAGGTTTTATCAACACACCGCCCGCATCCGCGGTCGTCGGTACACTGATACGCAATGTTTACGAACGTAAAGGTGACTTCTTATCAATTCACATACATTTGTTTTAACCAGCCTAAGTAACCAACCAGCATAATTTGCATAAATAATCAGCATGCCGCCGAAATATTCCGTTAATAAAATGCGTTACTGTTGCTAAGTTGACATTAAATGAGAAAGTAAAACAGCAGGAAAATGCTACTTTCCATGGGAAATTCGGGAAAAATGTTTTCGTCTTTTATTATTTGTTTCGAATCATATTAACGTCTAATCTATTCATCTATATCTCTGCCAGCGTCTCTATGTAAATATATATTTCAAGCGTAATAGATAGACAGGTAGACGGAGTAACCTTCGCACAGAATGTTTCGACGCCTAAGCTATTTAAAGTATTTTGACTAATATTGGCATAAATATAAGACTGTAATGAAAATAGTAAATAGCAATGAATGGGTGGTACATTCAAAAGAGCCTCTTTCAGGCCAAAACTGAGTAAAAATATTTGAGTTTGACTTTGATATATGTAAAGAATAAGTATTTCTGCCTTATTCATAAACACTCTCTAACTAAAACACTGTTAGTGAGTGTTGTGTCTCTTTTGCTCTTTGGAAAATAGCGTATGTCAGAGAGGGACAAACCATTTGATAGCTAAAATGCTGCTAGTAAGCGTTTATGAATGAGGCCTTTTGTGTATGTGTAGGTATTAACGAAGTAACTATTTAGTAATCTGTGGTATTAGTATCAGTTAGATTGCATAATACAAGTTTAGAGCTTAGTTTGGGAGTTGGGACACATCAACCATGTGTGCATTTGTCCGGGCGTTTTATTAAGGTACTAGCAGCGCCCCGCGGTTTTACCCGCGTTGTACCCGTTCCCGTAGGAATTTCGGGATGAAAAATAGCCTATAACCTTCCCGTTGAATGTGGCTATCTATTACAAAAAGAATTATTCAAATCGGTTCAGTAGTTTCTGAGATTAGCGCGTTTCAACAAACAAACAAACAAACAAACAAACAAACAAACAAACAAACAAACAAAACAAACTCTTCAGCTTTATAATATTAGTATAGATTTATTTATTACCAATTCACTTCAAAAGTATGTGTTTAAATTGGCCCTGATACCCACATCATTGCAATTAATTACACTTTACAGATATGTTAAAACCTACTAATCAGTAAATACGAACTTTCGAGTCATTATTTTGTAAGCAATAAATACGCCTTTCATTTGGAAACCACAATCATTGCATTGTAGCATGCCTGGGGTGAATGTGATCTCAATACAATGTTTACTTGAAAGGATAAATATAATACCGAGATGCTTTCACCCCCACATTCTGAAGTGTACAAAGGTTTTCTACTATCCTGGACAAATAAGTCTAAAATCAATAACATTTATTTTAGTCGATACTAGTATTATAATATATCATTTTGTTTCTATTTGTTTAGGCAAATCTCGGGAATCACCAAGTTTGATTAGAGGTAATCTTTTTGTATTGAGTAACTATATTCCAGAGAAAGATTAACTATTTGGACATTTCCAACATCCTCAACATCCTTATAAAAATCATAGTCCTCACGGCATTGCTTGGCTATGTGTGATTAACTCTTTAACAAATAAACAATTCAATTAATTTGCTTTCAGGTTTTTCAAATAGAAAGTGATTCATGTAACATTTTGTCCACTTTTCAACCCAAAAGTCTACTGGGAATACTGAAACTATACATTGCAATTAAATATATATTCAGATCTTGATTTAATGTTATTTATTAAAAGTATAAGGCCTTTGCCTGACAGCGGGACACACTGTTCGGCAAAGGTTCATCTCACTGAAAATATCAGTACATTGGAGAGGATTAAGTGTTAGTTACTGTTAATAAACAGTTTATTTATCAATACACTTAGTAGCATTATCTAAACAATACTATACATCAATCTATACAATGCTATACAACTATAATAAACCTTATTTTTATTTTTTGAAAGCACTTATCTCAGGAAACAGACCATCTATACTAATATTATAAAGCTGAAGAGTTTGTTTTGTTTTGTTTGTTTAAACGTGCTAATCTCAGAAACTACTGAACCGATTTGAATAATTCTTTCACTGTTAGATAGTCTATTTATCGAGGAAGGCTATAGGCTACATTTTATCCCGGATTTCCTACGGGAACGGGCACAACGCGGGTAAAACCGCGGGGCACTGTTAGTTACAAATAATTGTATTAAGAGCTATAATCAAGAAGATGGCTAAAGGCTATTTTTATCCTGAAACCCTGGAATCTACTGGGACAGGCACAATGCAGGTAAACCCTCGGAGGAACAAAATGTATAATATCTCACAAAAAAGTGTTTCGTTAGTGAAGTAATTATCTTTCCCAAAAAGCTTTCTTTGGGCAAAGAAAAATCTGAATACTGATAAATCTTTTCGTAAATCATTTATCAGTGTGAATTATCTTATCACGGGCTAACCTTCACTTGTAATGATAAATTTTCTAATGTATTAGATTTAACCGGCCATTTCATTCAATTTAAGCAAAGAATTAGGAGTAATTTTAAAGTTACATTTGATGAAGTTTAATTAAGTATTTGAATGATAAATCAGACAATATTAAAACGAAATCCATAAAGATATTTGGGAAAAAAGGGTTATTTTTGTGTACGAATTTTTAACACTACATATTTTGAGATCCACCTGCATCTATCTGCACATTGAAGATAAGCACAATAATTATTATAGGTACTCGGCTTTTGGCGTTGTTAGATTACGATTCATTAACTTAAGTAATACAAAGATAATGTTTGTTTTGTTCCATTCATAAATATGGTTAGAACATTATATTCTAATTTTATAATAGGAACAGGTAAGACCGGTACTTTTAATAACCTAAGGAAAGACCCGATTTCATAAATAGAAATAAAAGGTACCTAAAGAAAAACAATCACAACACATGTTATAGCCCAAAAGTTATATTATCTAAGTTTATGTATTATCTTTAAAACGTAGACCGTCACTTCTTAGTTCATAGACCTCCCGCGGGAACCGTAAATGCCTAAATACTGAGAGAAAAGCGATCGATTATGCAACTTACCGCTACGACATTTGATGTAGAGAAATCACACTTATCCACAAGCCGGACACAGCTGCGTAAGTTTTTGGGAGAATTTAAAAGGTAAGAAGATAATTTGAATATAGACGAAGCCATGATTTTGTATTTACTTCTCTCAAAATTAATGTAAAATATTACAAGACTTGTAAAACAAAATAAAATCTGTCTCTTTGCTATGCAAAGATGTGACAGTTGTGTGCTGTGTTAGTGTTGCAGGTTGACAGTTTGACAGCTGACGGATGGGATAAGATGTCAGATGACTGCGTAGTTTTGCCATAATAACAGCTATAATCTACAACAAAAAAACCGGAGGAAAATATGGTAGTTAGAGCGTTTGTCCACCGCCCCGCCCCGGCACCGAACCGTCCCGGGAACGAAATTATTTCGGCCCGAGTTTCAATGTTTTATTGTGAAATAACTCCTTATGAAATATTGGAGTCTTATTAAGCTATTGCATAGCTTTGAGCGCGGGGACCGAATCCAGAAATTCCGTAACGAAAAAACCTCACGCTCTCCACTAACGCCATCTAGTAATACAAAAAATAACTATGCAATAGCTTTACCGAGTGCCACACGTCTTTTAAGCTATTGCATAGCTTCTATCGCGGGCCTTGAGCGCGGGGACCGAATCCAGAAATTCCGTAACGAAAAAACCTCACGCTCCCCACTAACGCCATCTGGTGATAGAAAAAATATTAAATAACTATGCAATAGCTTTACCGCGGCAGTCCCCGAGTGCCACACGTCTTTTTTTTAAATTTTATATATTATATTAATCGGCGGAGACCACTTACGACCACGCACAAAGGGGCCACCAACGACCACGGCCACTGGGGCCGATTGTATGATATTTAACAATACATTTTACAAAATGATTAGAATTATTAGTCAGTGGATTTTCCAAATATTAAAAAAGCAGTAGTTTCACTACCGTGTACTGGCCACATTGGACTTGATTTGATTCAAATTAACACTGACAGTGACATTTGCAAAAGCTGTCATTACTTGTCAGTTAAGCTTAAGGCCAATAATGAGGTACCCTGAAGGTAATAGGTAAAATGTTTAGAATATTATAAAAGTTTTATATGAGTAAAGAAGTTTTACTTTTGTCAAAATAAATTAAAAACAAAAAACTTATACAGTATATTTTAATAAAGGATCCATACCCTTCGAACTTTGTTTTATAAGGTACCATAATTATAACAAAGGCTAAAAAGTTGCAAAATTATTGATTATTGCTTGTACTTTTATGCAGCCAAGCTTCTGAGCTTCATTTCATTACCTTATGAAAGATAGAAATTGAGAAAATCAATTATAATTGTAGCACATCGTGAGTGGATCATCATATTATTAATTTGTGTCCATTTTAATGTCTGTATCTTAAGCCGACAGATGACAGATGATAGAGAAAAGTGGAAAGAACTCCATCGACAAGAGCCCAGCTCTTAAGTCTAAAGAGAGATCTTATGCCGACGACCCATGTGTTTTATTATTTTAAATGCCGACATCAGTTTGTACTAATTTGTTGTTTAATTTAGTGCTAAGTTTGATTTATAGTTTTAATGTATCTTTCACTGGTTGTCCTTAAATAAATAAATAAATACCGCCACATCATTCATCATACTTATCACAACCAACACAATAATGAATAGTATTTCAACTCACATGAAGGTGAGGGAGGTGTACCTACTTTTGGCACACTTTTGGGAACATTTCCAATCCAACCTACCAAAAAAAATATTAATTTGAACGCATCGGAATACAGTGCTGCCTCTACCGGCAGATTTGTGCATGGTCTTGGCGTTCGGGCTCATTCGGCTTTTCTCGGGCCAGTCACGCCTAGACCCGTTCGAAAAGCGAAACCAAATTCATTCCACGGCGATGTACGAAGACTGATGCATGTCGTGGACTCTGTGAAAACGTGCTATTTTATTCTTTGCTACGGGCTTTGATATTCGATTAGATATTTTTTATACATTCAATGTTGTGATATAAACCGTCGCTTGTGGTGTTTAGTGTTATCATTACGAAATAAGTGAAATTATACAAGTGTGTGGTGCAAATAGTGTATCCGTTCACTAACTCACTGGATTCTGAGGATTGTTGTCTTCCTGAGAGATTAACATCATCAGGTGAGTTTCTTTTATTATTTGGGAGTCCGTTTGGAATAACTATCTCGACTCGTGGCGTTAGGAGGCAGGAATGGCTTCCGTGTATTGAGTGGCGTGCGGCCGTGCGCCATCGTAATGGCTGACTTTCTTTTCTCGTGTTGAGGATTTGGTTGTTTCCTTTTGTGTAATTGTATTCATGAATGAGATAAGTTATTTAGTGTATTTGCCGCATGTGGGTGGATGATTCGTGTGGGCGTATGTAATCGTAATAGTTGGACTTGTGACCGGTCGGCTTCGTAGCGTGATAGGCGAAGCGAGTTTGCCTTGCCACCGATACGAAGTATGGGTTTGGTCCGGGAAGCATAAATTATAATATCCTGTCCAGATAATACTAGATATGAACTGAGTAGTCTCATTGCGCATTATTTCCTGTGGGTTTTTCTACCGACTGTATGTAATGTCAATGTTACATTACAATTTTTCTATGATTGTATATTTTTTCGAAATTTTGGCTCTTAGCTAAAATGCTTAAAATCTTTTCATGTTTTTAGATGATTATTTTCTTCATGGTAGAACCTACTTACCAAAATTGAGATTTTAAATTTGATTATTAGCTACTCACAAAAATCTTCCCCTGTATACCTATTTGTTTATAAGAATTTGCTAATAAACTGAAATTACGAAATAGGTCTCGGGAATGTATTTGGTATTTTTTTAGTACAATTAGATACCTACTTACAAAAATGCCTAATCTGAATAGCAAACATTTTGTAGAAGAACCTTGGAACTAGGTGGTAGGTATATATTTTATTTGACATCATTGTTTATTTTCCTGCTTCTTACTTCATCAATCAATAAACTAATTTAAAATTGATTATTACATAAAATAAATAGGAAATTTTGCTTTGTGATGAAGGTTAAAGTTGTGAATAATCCTCAAAGTTAGTAAGTACAAAATAATATTTGAATGATCTACTAAGATTCTGTATTTTTGTCAAAATGATCTATTTTATGTGGTACATATTCTTTGACACTTTTCTAACATCTTCAGTGTAATAGTAATTAAGGTGCCTACACACAAATCAAATTCTTAAAAACAGTCTTAAACTGCTTGTAAAATAAGGTATGAGCCTGTCCTGTCTCACTGCTGAGAAAAGGCCTCTCATCTCATTGAAGATATCATTACAGTGAGGTGGATAAGGAATAGTCACCAAGTTTGTCTAATACCAGTGAAAAGACAAAGATAAAATAAATAAATATGTAGGTATCTACATGAGTAAAGGATTCATTCGCATTTTATACATTGTTGGTTGATTAAGACTAAAGTCTAGATAAACTTAAAGAATCCAAGTTATGTCAATTAAGGTAGGTAGGTATTTTTAGGTCCAAAGTCACCAATAAAAAAATCCTTACCTAATCTTACTAATTTTCTCAATTGCTAGCTTATTTATTCATTAGGTACATAATAATGATTACTAAATATTATTGTTATAGTTAAAAATATAATTATGATATTTAAACAAACATAGTTAGATAATATTTGTTCATTTTTAATACCTACATTGTTTTAAGTTATTTGTCAGTATGGTAATAATAAATTATATACCTAGGTAATTTAGATAATTTAATGAGGCAATAAAATCTAGGGACTGTAATGTTTATGTTCAGTAGTTTTACTTTGAAATACCTAGTCCATAACTGATGTTGCTGTCTGGTAGGTATAACATGGTTAAATATTTGTAATTTTATTAAGAGACTTTAATATCAGCTACTGCATTGGTTCACTAGTGATGAGCCACTTATTCTAAATTTACTACCAATAATCTTAAATTTTACCATTTAGACTTATGGGAAATGGCTGAACCATTTTGTGTGTTACTTCTTATTGCGTTAACTATAACCTAATAGACGGTATCCTTTTCTATCATGAAAACCATTTCTAAATCCCCTGGTTATTGATAATTATGTGCCTGGGTAAGTATAGCTAAAAACTTGATGACGTGATTATGTCTAATAATAAGCAGATACAATTATTTCTACTTATAATACCTACTCACAAATAAAATAAGGTATTTGTACCTATTTAAATACAAAATATGTTAAAAACAGAGCCTGCATTCATTCGATTTTTAATTCACTCTTGTAATTTGGTTTCATATTCTGAGCTTCTTTTACAGCATTAAATACCTATCATAGCCATCCGCTTTGTCATAATAGAGTGAATAGCATAAATATTCAGTAAAATATTTGATGTTATAGGTACTTAGTTGATAACTTAAAACTGTATGTCAAGTCTCCTAATGTACCTATTCAATTAAAGGCCCTACATACTTGATCTTCCAATAAAACACCGCTTGCACCCACCTAATGCAACCAATACAGAAATACAGTAGTGCAGATAACTAATTCATTGGTGGAAATAAAACTCTAGTCAAGCATGGTCATTACTAATTATGCCTATCCTCCTCACTGTACCAATATACCTATTCAGTGAAATGTGAAAGATGCTCCACAGTGGAACATTACAGGCACATACTTTAACATCTGAATATTCCTTTAATCAGGGTCTTCAAAGTTTTTAAAAGTATTTAGTGTCAGATAAAATGATTTTCCACTCAGTGGAGTAAATTAGAGTACTGTAAAGGATTACCTAATAAGGGTCTCTTTAAGGGTTATAACCTTGAATGATTTCAAGTTTATTCATGTGTTACAAAGGTCAATAGTTTTGGTAACCCTTTAACATTGAAAACTTTCTTTCATTACATTGTATTTACCGAAGTGACTAATGAAATTTCTTGGTAGTTCATTTGTAATTGATACTTGGAATGTGTTTTACTTTAGACATTTTTTTTTATTCATGACTCACAATTTGGTTGTAAAATATTGGAACTAAGTATGAACTTAATGATTTTACAATAGCTGTAACAATTTCTAGATCAGTGTAATGTTTTTAAAATAATGAATAATATCACAAACTACCTACTATAACCTACTGACTTGAATAACCTCAAATCTTGAAGGAATTCTAAAAGAATTCCCAAAAAAATAAACACTTTGCATTACTTACTATGTTAGGTACCTAACCTAAAATAAAAATAAGATCACTAACCCGCATAAAGCTAGCATGGTGATTACACCTAAACCTCCGCACTGTACTGATATCTTTGGTGAGATGAGCGGCCTTTGCCCAGCTGTGGGATAATACAGGTTTAAAGGTACTATAACTTTTATGTCTGCAATTTTTTATAGATAGTTTTTAATTTAATATCTTGTATTTTTTTACAATTGCTTGCTGTTTATTATGGTTAGATTTTCACTTAATAAATAATTTCCAGACATGCACCAGTCTTGGCCAATAACCTAATGTTTCTAATTTCTTCTCCTTTCTCATTAAGTAAATTGTATTATTTAAATATCCATGTAATTATTCAACAAAAACAAATGGCTAATTAGCTTTATAAAAACTAATAAGATGAATAAGTAATTTCAATTTTCTTGTACATAGTTTTCTTAATTCCTTATAGATTTTTGTGTGCCATCCGCACTGTGCTGAAGAAGAATTCATTCATTCATGTTAACTGAATTCACCAATGTTAGATAAACCTTTACATTATTTAAAACGGCCAGTTAATAAAGTAAAGTAAAGAAAATTATTACCATGTAATGTCCCGGCATAGGCCTCTCATCTCACTGAAGATATCAGTACAGTGAGGAGGATTTTTATTATTATAAAACTAGAATAATAATCAATATTAAACCAGGTCTAAGTAGTTCTGTGGCATTGGTGCATAAGGAAAATCAATTGTAAATTACTTATTGATTTAATAATAGTACCTACTTCATAGTTACTATGGTGTCTTCCTATCTTTGTTTGTTATGCTATATGAAGGCCACAGTCAAATCATTTTATTCAATGTTGTCCCCAGAGGTTGGTTTTAAATCTTGATTATACATCATCTGAAAGAACAACAGCAGAGAAGAAAGAGAAAGAAACTGTTGGTTATATACTTTAAATGAGCTTAGTAATTCAATAACCAATAATTTCCCATTGCTTTATGAAGGTCTTCTCCACTAACTTCTATGTTCTCTTGTTTTTGAGTTACAAACCTCAACCTAAGTTCATAGACTGCCAGTTTCTTTTATTAATAACTAACTATTTAGCTCTTTCTCAATTATTTATGGGTTTTTTAGTTTTAAAGTTGAGTGAGTATTCTTTTATTTGTGGCTTAAGGAATGATGTTAGTTAAAGATGAGGATTAAAAATTTATCTAAATAAAATATTTACTTAGTACCTAACCCATGTGGAAAGTTTTAAAATAGGTTCCTAGTTCTTATGAATAACGACACAGTATAGTATAATTATACTAAAATCTTTCCATTGACTCTCCAAAGCTTTCCAATTTCAAAGAGGTAAATTTACCAAAATTGATAAATGATCTGCTGTTTGATGATACAAGTAATGTTCATAATTATAAATAACCTACACAAGTAACATTAAAAATCAGTGTTGCTAGGTACATTGTAATATTTGTAATGTACTGTGTAACAGTAGATCTGCTATAACTTATTAACAAACCCAACCTGGCAACAATGAGCAACATTTTCTGTTTTTCAGTTCAACTCTCATCGGACTTTGTATTGTTTTGATAGTCAACTAGTTATGCAGATGTTATGTTTCATGTTTCTATGGAATCTTAAACCGACATCAAAATGTGACTTCATATTTAGCCTATGACTCATTCCATTGAAATTAAGTGTATTATATTGCACCTGAGGCTTTTGAATAGGTTGTAATTCGAGTCTAGGAATTCCGTTCATGTGGTTTTTATTAAGTTTCTGATATGAGGCAAAAAAAACTTAGCTAATGATTATTCTGATGATTTTGTTTGTACATGGTTTTCTCTTGAACTAATAAAAAGCTTATTCAAGTGCTACATATTTATTTGTCATTCTAAAACCTCTACAGGATCGAGTACAGCGCAAAACCGCAGGGCGCTGCTAGTATTGAATATTGAGTAATAGTAATGAATGATAGTGTTAGATAGAATTTGTAAATAAGCCTTAGTTACGTAAGCAATGTGACATGTACCTTATTCAATATAAAAATAATTCATTGACTCGTTGTTTACAATTACCTAATAAAAATTACGTAGACTATAAATTATTTTACAAAAACACTATAAATTCTTACGTATTATATTATTGTTTCAGTTATCGACTCCTTGCTCAAGTCGAGCAGTCACTGCACTATGATAGTGCGCTCTACAAGATTATAGCATAGTGCATTTATATCATCAGAAGCCCGTACAACTCAGAATAAAATGGCCCTTCTGTGAGTACCCTCAATCTATATCACTATCGATGTTTTGATTTAGTCAGTTGTTTATTTTCATTTTATTTGACGTTACGCTACCACGTTCACTCCCTCGTTGCGAACAGCATGCCAAGTTATTGTTTTATTTATTCCCCTTTATGATGATGCTGAGGCTTTCGTCGGCGTGTGACTATATTAATGCACTGACCGCGTCGGATCGCCGTGACCGCGCTATCTTGGTACTAACCTGTTTTTGAATGCCATAACTACATATCATTCATAACTTCACATACTATTTTCATTTATTTCAATCAATAAAAATTTCCATGACAATTGAAACGTGTTAAAATGGGTTGGTACCGATATCGTTATCTATGAAGAGGGTCACCGCGTGTCCTCGCTTCAGCTCGCGAAAACGCTCCGATCGCACTGGACCTCTCCGAGCCAAAGCGTGTACTCGTGCGGATTCAAATTATTTGATTCGTAACACACTCGCTAGGTCTCCGTATACAAACCGTCGTTAGGGCACAGGTACTTAGTAGAGTAAAACAGCAAGCGGCGGAGCGGTGCGGTGCGATGGGAACATTGCGGCAAGAGCGACCGGGGCGGTCGGGCGCGGGCAGTGCGCCTGACTGGGTGTATCGCGTTGCAGATGTAAGGGGCGGAGGGGCGGCGCGAAGAGCGGGCAGCGGGGCGCGCGGTAGACTGCCGGCCACATGCCCCGGCGCTATGTGGCGCGTACTGCTGGCCCTCGGGGCCGCGTGCGCCGCCGCGCTCGCCAACCAGGATGTGGTGCAAAGCTTCACCGACCCGGAAACTTCCTCCCTCTCCAACTTCGATCATCTCGTCGTGGACCGCAACACGGGCCGCGTCTACATCGGTGCAGTCAACAGGATCTATCAATTATCCCCCGACCTGGAGATTGCTCAATCGATTGTCACTGGCCCCGTCAATGATTCCGCTTTTTGTACGTTCGATTGCCCTCCCAATTACGTCAAGAAGCCCACAGACAATGTAAACAAGGCGCTTGTTATAGATTACGCGACAAGCCGACTCATCACATGTGGGTCGGTTATGCAAGGATTATGCTCAGTACGTAATTTAAACAATATATCACATGATGTGCGGGAGGTGCGGGAGCCTGTGGTGGCGAACAATGCGACGTCGTCGACGGTGGCTTTCATCGCTCCGGGTCCGCCAAATCCACCAATGACCCAAGTGATGTACATCGGCGTAACCTTCACTGGGAATTCACCTTATCGCTCCGAAGTTCCTACAGTGAGTAGTCGGTCCCTTGAAGATGACCGACTTTTTATGATTGCAAGAACTGCAGTCACGACTGGTACAAGAATGTTTGTCAATTCTTTGTCGCGAGAGCGCTATCCAATCAATTATGTGTATGGATTTAGCTCTGAAGGATTCAGTTACTTTTTGACGACCCAGTTGAGAGGAGTTGGATCTGACACATTCTATAGCAAGCTGGTACGAGTCTGTCATGATGATGAGAACTATTATTCGTACACTGAGATACCAATGTCGTGCAATGGTGAAGGTGGCGGAAACTACGGATATAACCTCGTTCAAGCAGCATTCGTGGGGAAGGCCGGCTCAGTGTTAGCTAAAGAACTTGGCATTACAGCACAACATGACGTACTATTCGCTGCATTTAGCCAAAGTGAATCTATCAACACGAATAAACCGTCTAATCTATCTGCTTTATGTGTCTACTCATTAAAAGCTATCCGTCGTAAATTCATGCAGAATATAAAGACATGCTTCAGTGGCAATGGATCTAGAGGTTTAGATTTCATATCTCCTTCCCACTCTTGCGTGGCGACAAAATTACAATCGATAAGCGAAGATTTCTGTGGGCTGGATGTGAATACTCCTCTTGGTGGAGAGCAACCAGTGGAAGCGGTGCCAGTCGCCGTGTTTTCAAAGAGGCTGACTGCTGTGGCTGCGACAGCTACTGGGGATTACACTGTCGTGTTTGCGGGGACTGCGGACGGACATTTGAAGAAGATAGTGGTCGAAAGCCCGACGTCGGCTTTCGAATACGGAGACATTGCCGTTGATGAAAGCTCACCAGTGAATAAAGACTTATTCTTTGATACTCAATTAATGCATTTATATGTGATGACTGTACGTAAAGTGTCTAAGGTTAAAGTTCAAGAGTGTAGCGTATATAAGTCGTGCTTAACATGTCTCGGAGCCAAAGACCCTTATTGTGGATGGTGTTCTCTGGAAAACAAGTGCAGCTTGCGTTCAGACTGTCAAGATGCAGCTAAGGATCCTCTGTATTGGATCCCGTATCGTAGTGGACGTTGCACATCAATTACTCAAGTGACACCATATCAGTTGCAACGAACAACAGCGAGGACTTTAGATTTACTTATAGAAAATTTGCCTACTCTTAATGGACAATTCTTATGTGCATTTACAGCTTTAGATCGTACTCTTATTACTAATGCCACCAGAAAACCTTACGGGGTAAATTGTACAACACCACGCACCGACACCCTTCCATCAATCCCCACCGGTCAACATCATTTTACTGCCAAATTGTCGGTGCGTACTACTCAGGGACCTGATTTTGTAGCAACTAATTTTACATTTTTTGACTGCAATACATACAGCTCGTGCACACAATGCGTCAGTTCGTCTTTCCCTTGCGATTGGTGTGTCGACGGTCACCGTTGCACCCACGATACAGCCGAAAACTGCAGGAATGACATCCTAGTAACCGGAGTTAGTAGAATAGGTCCCAGTTATCGTTCAGGCCCCGGCTTTTGTCCTACGATCAACTCGACGTCTGACGGTACAAATGAAATTTTGGTTCCATCCGGTGTAAAGAAAGCAATAAAAGTCAAAGTCCACATAATAGGACAATTTATCGTTCAAACGCGGTTTGTTTGTCAATTCAATATAGAGGGACGCGTGACTCATGTAAATGCTCAACTTCTCGCCGATACTATTTATTGTGAGGCGGTTGAATTTACTTACACATCTCGGGCACCTAATATTACTGCTTCGTTTGCAGTTATTTGGGGTGGTTCTAAACCTTTAGATAATCCGGATAATACGCACATTCTCATATACCGTTGTAATGACATGGCTGATAATTGTGGCATGTGCTTAGCGCTTCCCGATAAATTTGGATGCGGCTGGTGCCAAGGTTCAGATAAATGCGAAGTACAAGAACAATGCGGGGCTCCTAGCGTTTGGTTGAATCGTACGCAAACTTGTCCAAATCCTGAAATACATTCCTTCAGACCTCAACTTGGTCCTTGGGATGGTGGTACTAATATCACTATAGAAGGTATCAATTTGGGTCGAAACATATCTGATATTTATAACGGTGTTACAATTGCGGGTATTAAATGTCAACCTATTATAGATCTGTACGTTAAAACTAAGCAAATCGTTTGTACCGTCGATGGCCCAGGTGAAGAAGTGCCAAGAGATGGCCCGGTCGTTGTACGCGTCGCTGACTATCGTGGTGAATCTTCTCATCACTACGCGTTTGTGAATCCAAAAATAAGTTCTATCCACCCTAAATACGGCCCGCAGTCCGGAGGTACTAAATTGCATATCACGGGAGAATACCTAAACGCAGGAAGTAATATCCAGGCTTTTATCGACGATTTGCCTTGTGCTATATTATCCGTCTCGCACGACGAAGCCGTTTGTCGAACTAGTCACTCGTATCAACTTAAAATGGGGACTTTGCGAATGCGTTTCGATAATGGTATGAGGACCTTGGAACGTGAAAAGTTTGAATACATAGAGGATCCGGTAGTTCTATCTGTTGAATCCGGTCCACAGAGTCAAAGAAAACAACCCAAAGGTATACCCTCCGGCGGTATCAACATCAAAGTAATGGGCAGGAATTTCCACTCCATTCAATTTCCTCAGATATACGTATATCATGATAACCGACCTTATATCGCGCCCTGCCGAAGAGTTGATTTTCAAACGCTTCTCATTTGCGAATCTCCGGGTATTGAAAGTGCCGGGCTCAATATAGATCCAGATAGGCCCATGGAGTTGGAATACGGTTTTAATATGGACGACGTACAAAGTGTACAAAATCTAACATCTAAAACAGGGGACGCTTTCTTACTTTACCCCGATCCGATCTATGAAAAGTTTGACGAAGATATTAAGTACTATAAATCTGAGTATTTGACTATCATCGGGCAAAATTTAGATAGAGCTTGTAAAGAAGGTGATGTCGAAGTGCATATTGGGGATAGTTTGTGTAATGTAACTTCCCTTGGCCGTCACCAAGTTACGTGTAGACCTCCTTCCCGCGATGAGCTACCGGATGGCGATGAAACGCCGGAAGTTGTTGTTAGGGTAGGTCGTGCTCTCACTTATAAAATCGGTAAATTATCATATGCGTCTCAAGCTGGCCTTCAGGCAGCTATCGGAAAACCAGCTTTGGCTGGTATAGGTGTAAGTATATTCTTGTTAGTCTTAGTCTTCTCAGGATTTTTAATCATGTATAGGAGGAAATCAACCGAAAATATAAGAGTATTAAAAAATATGCAAGAACAAATGGATATTTTAGAGTTAAGAGTAGCTGCTGAGTGTAAAGAAGCTTTTGCCGAACTTCAAACAGAAATGACAGATTTAACGGGTGAAGTAACGGGCGGTATTCCATTCCTAGACTATCGCACGTATGCTATGAAGATTTTGTTCCCTAACATTGAAGACCATGTTGTCTTACAATGGGAACGTCCTGAGCTTAATAGAAGAGAAAAGGGTCTGACTATGTTCGGAAAGCTTATTATGAATAAAACATTCCTTCTATTATTTATTCGTACTTTAGAGAGTAATAGATATTTTTCAATGCGAGATCGTGTTAATGTAGCTTCACTTATTATGGTAACTTTGCAAAGTAAGATGGAATATTGCACTGATGTGTTAAAAACTTTATTAGCTGAGTTAATAGAAAAGTGCATGGAAGGCAAGAATCACCCAAAACTGTTGCTTCGTCGTACCGAAAGTGTTGCTGAAAAAATGTTGAGTGCATGGTTTACTTTCCTATTGTACAAATTCCTTCGCGAATGTGCCGGTGAACCATTATATCTCTTATTCAGGTCGATGAAAGGTCAAGTAGATAAAGGACCTGTTGATGCGGTCACTTCCGAAGCGCGATATTCTCTAAGCGAAGAGAAATTGATTAGGCAGTCCATTGATTACAAATCGTTATCCGTGAACGTATCCATATCCCAACAGACATTCTTCGTGAGCGGCTTAGAGGCTACAACAGAGAACGTGCAAGTGAAAGTTCTCGACTGTGATACTATAAGTCAAGTAAAAGAAAAATGCCTCGATGCTATTTACCGCGCAACCCCATACTCCCAAAGGCCGCATCGTGATGAACTCGACTTAGAATGGCGCACGGGCGCTTGCGGTCGTATGATTCTTTATGACGAAGACAGCACCAGTAAATGTGAAGGTGAATGGCGTAAACTAAACACGTTAAATCATTACCGCGTACCAGACGGAGCTTGTCTTAATCTTGTTGCAAAACAAAGCTCGGTGTATAATCTCTCCAACATGGAGAAAAATGACAAATCGCACACTTATGAAACGCTCAATCGTTGCAAATACGGATCTGCTAGTCCACCAGCCAGTCCTCTCAAATACGATCACGGTGGTACTCCTAATTATTGGCATTTGGTGCGGCATCACGATGATGACGCACGCAAAGAGGGAGAGCGTGGCAATAAAATGGTGTCTGAAATTTATTTGACTCGACTTCTTGCTACTAAAGGCACTTTGCAAAAGTTTGTCGATGATTTATTCGAAACTATTTTCAGTACAGCCCACCGTGGTTCAGCGCTTCCTCTGGCTATAAAGTACATGTTTGATTTCCTCGATGATCAGGCCCTTCAACATGCTATCTCTGATCCCGAAGTCGTACACACTTGGAAAAGCAACTCTCTCCCTCTTCGCTTCTGGGTGAATCTCATTAAGAACCCTAACTTTGTGTTTGATGTTCATAAGTCCAATACAGTAGATTCTTGCTTGTCAGTTATTGCACAAACTTTCATGGACTCATGTTCTACTTCCGATCACGTCCTAGGTAAAGATTCACCGTCCTCTAAACTTCTTTACGCGAAAGACATACCGGTATACAAAGAGTGGGTGGAACGTTATTACGCCGATATTAAATTGATGCCCGCTATATCTGATCAGGATATGAACGCTATGTTAGCTGAGGAGTCGCGTCTCCACACTAAAGAGTTTAATACGAACTGTGCGCTTAACGAGCTGTATTCGTATGCAGAAAGGTATAATGAGCAGTTAACGGTGACACTCGAGGAGGATGAGTTCTCGCAGAAGCAGCGGCTCGCATACCGCCTCGAGCAGGTGCACAGCCTCATGGCTCACGACTATAACGTGTAATCAGCCAGACCGTGCAGCGTGCGAGGCTCGTGACACCAAACCCACCGTGCCCTGTAAATAAAGCCCCCGCACATATCTCTGCTGGCAACTTTTGTACATATTAGATAGTGTACAGACTATTGTAATTGTAATTTTTGTATAATTTCTGCGGTCCGATGTCGTTTTTTTAATTTTATATTATGAAATATGAACTTTGTATTATTGATTTTTACACGACGAGCTCGGCCTACCGCGGTCGGGCAACAGTAAGCATTAATATTGAAAAATAAATTGTGTATGTCTATGTGTGCTCGCGTCGTACGAGTTAATTGTTACGTCGATTGGTGTAAAATGTGTGTCTCAAGTCGCATATGTGAGCTCGGCGGCGAGCGACCATTTCGCTCGCCGGCGGGCGATTTTTAAATTTATACTCGCATCTTAACGAAATAACCGACAGTGAATCCATGATCATAAATAAATATCGTCGAATGTATATAACTGTGTTTGATTGAGATACTGCGGCACGGCGCAGCGGCATTGTCCGCGCACGACGAAAGCCCCCGCGTCTCGGCAGCTGTCGGCAGGGAGAACGCGGTACGGATCCATGCCTGCTCGCTCGCTAGCTCACGGAACCCTTGTCGGTCGCGTCACTCGACTGTGGTGTCCAGCACGTCACATTTCATATCACCAATCATGTGTATGTCGTTGCGTTGAGTCCGGCCCTCAAGGGTTGCGATGCGCGCGTGTCGTGCGGCGAGACAGTCATGGATGAAACCACGCGGCCCTGCTTTCAGCCGGTACGTGAGGATCTTCGTGCGAACCGCATTTGCCGTCACCAACAACTTATACTGCATCCCCGCTTACGTCGTGTGGATGATGGCGCTGCGCCCCATCAGACCCTTGTTTGCATCCCTCTATTGGAAGATTGAAGGACTCATGTACCATTGGCTGCTGGCGATGGTTTCCTTGTGGTCCTGGACGGCTGGATATCGGAGTAAGTACGTTTTCATATACGGATGTGGCGCGAGTCTCCAACTCTCGTTTACTTTACTGATAACAATCTGTTGAAATTTTATTGCTCCACTGTTTAGTTTTGTATAGGGTAATTAGCATACGTATGGTAATACTGATTGCGTTTCAGATAACCAAAAGCGTGAATAGTTAATTTCTAAACACACTTTTACCATTGTTCTGTTCGCATCATGTAGTTTGCATTGCATTAAAGTGATGAGGCATACCTGATTCTATCATCAAGTATTTAGCGCGCCACGCCGAAAATTACATCCAAGAACGTATTTTCTAGAAGTAATCTACCTATTACTTTAAGACTTAAGTCATTAATTAGACACTAAGTTAGTTGCATTCAATTTATTTACAACTGCTGGTTTAGTTCTATCTAACTGATTAAATATAGTGTAAGTATGACTACAACTACTAAGAAACTACGAGGCTATAGTTATCGATGGAATGGAGACACGAAACCAACTACATAGTACGTAAGTACCTTAAATTTATTTATATTATTACAATCTAAAAACCTGTCAATAATTACGAATTTTCATTTACTTAACTTAATTTATCTAAAGAGGAAGGAAGTTTCTAAAATATTCAAAATTAGCATTTATAAATCACCAGGGCCTTAGCAGACTGTAAGCCAAGGGATTTACGTTTCTTCTAATTACCTTCTTATTACTCCAGTCTTAAGCTCTTGAGACTATTAGTTTCATATAAAGTACGCGTAGGAGGCAATTATGTGCCATCGTTATAAATAAGAAAGTCTTAACAAGATTAAGCCTCCGACTACTAATGATTCACGAGACCCGCATATTATATCCGTCAATACAGAAAACACGTGGCTATTTAACGTTTTTTTTCTCAAAGCTGTTCACATGTTTATCCAACCGTGTTAATCGCATAGTAAAAGTAGGCTCGCTTACCAACACCGCTGGCGACAACAAAACGTATTACTTTCAATCTTTTTAGATAATATCCTACATTGCGCAACTTAAATTAGATTTCGTGCGTGTGTGGGTTCGTAATTGATTTCGAATACGAACAATTGGTTTCGAAACTGTTCTGTTGATAGTGGTTGTCCAGTTGAGACCGGTCCGTTGGTGGCTCGAGCCGTATTGACCTTATGCGGCTGCGTAGTTAATGTACGGCCGCCTGAGGACGGTCGATGACCGCCAGCCCCACTTCCCCTCTTGCCCCCGCCGCGCGCTAGGAATGCCGCCACAACCCCCACTCGTCATGTCATGTTGCATTTCGATTGGCAAATTTGCATGTCGTCGCCAGTTTTCGATCGAATTTGAACTATCTGTAATACCTACGTTACTGAATAACTACAGCGGTGAAAGCACGTGAAAGTCCCATTGTTGGATTATTTTACATTTAGTCGTCGCGGTGGGTTGATTTAGATCATGGCTGTTCTACTTTTTATGTGGTGATTGATGGCTTGGTAACGGATATAACATTGAACACTTAACTGACACATTCGAATGATATTCGTGCAGATTGGAATGATGAAGTGTGTTCGACAACACGAAGATACCTAATCAATCATAATCTAAATGGGTCGAGAGTGATCTCGAAAATTTAATAGATAAGAGTTTAAGATAATGATGTCGACAGATACCGTTTTGTGGATTTACTTCAAGATTTAAAACTGCATCATGTGGCAAAAAGCCCAATTTTATTGTAATAATGGTATAAAATAAAGTCGTCTCTTTTTCGTGTCTGTCTGTTTGTCTGTCTGTATGCTTAAATCTTTAAAATTACGCAACGGATTTTGATGCGGTTTTTTGTAATAGGTAGTGATTCAAGAGGAAGGTTTTTATGTAAAAAAAATCCCGAAATTCCCACGGGAACGGGCACAACGCGGGTAAAACCGCGGGGCGCTGCTAGTCTTACATAAAATCTACTCATTATGATAGCAATGTTCCATAAAATAACACTTACAGGCCGACCATTACTTATGTATAGTGTGATATATCTGTCTGTTTAGCGAATTTCAACAACATAATTGAATTTGCATACAGAATAATAATGAAATAAGGCACCCACATCGGCCTTAACCAAACTACCACCATGAAGAATTACCTTCAAAAATGTTATCCAGTCCCTATATGTATTGAATATTCAAATAGCAACAGACGTGGCATCGAAAATGTTAAAAACCATAATTTAAATTCGGATCACACTCAAGTTAAAGATAAAATTAACATTGAAAGAGGTAACTAAAACAAATGGTATTCATGATGCGTCCACCCACGGTCATTACTTGTTATCGCCACACCATGTGACCCATGGCAGTTATAAAATTCCTTTCGGTGATTTTACATCCTCCAATTGTTATACCAATTCTTCCTGCTGAGCGTATGAATCAGATTTGACGAGCATCATGCCTATTAATATGTTATCTTTGATTACGTAATCGTCTCTTGATTAGTAATTTCGTTATCCTCATTGTCGATTTTTTTGAGGAAGTTACATTAGGGTTTTGAATCGATATGGCATAGATTAGGACGCCCCTTATCTTGTATAGGTATTATTTGTATGTATTAGCCAGTCATGTCCCACTGCAGGGCAAAGGCTTCTCGTCTCACTGAAGATGACGAAAATATTACTAATTCTGAAACAATGCCACACATTATTTCGAATTTTTAAACTTTAAAATTAGTCCATCGAAATGTTACATTTTTTAGGCCTAACCTTGCGTTTTTTAGAGGACGCAATTTTATTTTTTTGATGTGTAGGGGGGGTCAGTGTAAAGCTAAAAACAAGTTTGTGGGGTCGCCACCCTTGTCCCACGGCCGCTATCATGAAAATAAGGGTTGAAATGGTTTTTACGATATATCTCTTAAACTATTAATTTGATAAAAACATTTTTTTTACATTTTTGTTGCAAATTAAATTTTCTACAACTTTGGTCCAGTAACTTTTTGTCGTAGAACTATAAATAAAAAAGTTATAAGCGAAAATGTTCAGAAATTTTAAAAGTAAAAATAAAAGACATAAGGGACATTACAGCTGCTGCTGATGCTAATACCGATCTATCGAAGGTCGTAGTTCGATTAGGTGGGTTCCATTTGCTCATGTCGTTCATAGGTGCGATTGGATATATCATGTCTGGTAGTGGACTCGAGGATATCTTCAAATTAATTTATGCTGAGAACTGTGTACAGCACATAATGTCTGGACATGCTTATGGTAGGGCTGTACGTGTTCATTTATAGTACTATTATCATCCAGAAAATCTCGTTCTTCTTCTGTAAATTCTATTGAATCCATAAATATTTTTGTTTCTGATAAATGCACTAGCAAATGAGCACGTACAGCCCTACCATAAGCATGTCCAGACATTATGTGCTGTACACAGTTCTCAGCATAAATTAATTTGAAGATATCCTCGCGTCCACTACCAGACATGATATATCCAATCGCACCTATGAACGACATGAGCAAATGGAACCCACCTAATCGAACTACGACCTTCGATAGATCGGTATTAGGATCAGCAGCAGCTGTAATGTTCCTTATGTCTTTTATTTTTACTTTTAAAATTTCTGAACATTTTCGCTTATAACTTTTTTATTTATAGTTCTACGACAAAAAGTTACAGGACCAAAGTTGTAGAGAAATTAATTTGCAACAAAAATGTTAAAAAAATGTTTTTATCAAATTAATAGTTTAAGAGATATATCGTAAAAACCATTTCAACCCTTATTTTCATGATGGCGGCCGTGGGACAAGGGTGGCGACCCCACAAACTTGTTTTTAGCTTTATACTGACCCCCCCTACACATCAAAAAAATAAAATTGCGTCCTCTAAAAAACGCAACCCCAAATGTAACTTTTCGATGGACTAAATAGTATGCTTTTAGTACATCCTTATTATTCTCGTCTATTGGTTCAGATGAAACATAATATCGTTTATGAATACAAATAATCTGAGCTGATTATTGAGTTGAACGGAAATTGTGGAAATCGAACTCGTTACTCCAGATGTTAAGCTTGGTTTTAATTAACATGTTACAAGTACTGAGAGCTGGGCATTGTCCCGTTTCACTTTACGGTTTGTTTTACAAGAAAATAAATTAATGTGACGTTTTATTTCATTAACTGCTAGTTGTACATATTTGAAATGAGTATTGCAAACCGTGCAAAATTGCATATTTTTCTAATGTCGTAAAAATGATTCATGCATCCGATTGTATGAATCGTGTTCATTGATTAGCATTTGACAATTCATGTGTATTTACAATGTAGTACGTGTACAAATACAAATTATTTATTATCGTTTTATGAGTCAACTTTCCGGGCGCCAGTTTTGTTCTTTTAGTTTACGGATATTGAACGGGTTTGGTTTCCTTCAGGACTAACGTAGTAGTTATACCGTTAACCAATAATTTTTAACTGCTTAAGCAACATCCTGATTACAAAATGATAGGTAAGTGGGTGATGAATATACATTTATATGTTCCTTGAAAACCATTTTGGTTTCTCGCCCGTTCTCTTTTATGCATTAAGGCAACATGCCAATAGAGCATTAACGTATTGTGCCTTATGAATTATTGAGCAACTCATCGATTTTCCAAGGCTTCGCACCGAACAGTGAAGCGGCTAGCTTCATTTATCTCCAACTATCACATTTGCAATTGTAATAGTTTCTTTATACAGTTTCCGTTTCTGAAGTGGAGACCGCGATACGAATACGTGTCCTCGTTCTAAAACAGTAATCTCAACAAGGACGTATCCCTGTACTGTGTACGAAACTTGTTTTCAAGTTGAAATTTTCTAATGCGTCCAATATATTGCTGGTTGACTTGAAAGGACGTTTTTTACTTCGCCTGTCGACATAGCAATGTACGGCAAATAGTGAACATTTCACGGTGCGTGCGGAGTCGTGAGTTGCCAGCGCACGTCGGTATCCACCACATAAATACAGTATAGTATAACAAAGAACTGGTTTGTGGCTGTTCTATAAGCTATCCTTCAACAAGACTCGCTGGCGTTATATTAGATTTTAATCGGCTTTTACATAGTTACTAGGTTTAATTCTAAACAGATTAGCATTGCTATAAATTAATTAAGCACCGATCCGTGTTCTATAAACGTAAACGAAGTGTATTAGTAAAGTATTACTGAACAACTTGTCACAACCAGCTTTCGCCTTAGGATGGAGTGCTCAATACATCATTGAGCAACTTGATTCGTATATTGCTTCAGACATCACAAACATAGGACCATTAACATCAGGCATGTGCGTACATTAGTTCACCACAAAAGCACTAGAGCAGAGCGAGATCTTGCAATAAAACCACATAGCCTACGTATACGGTCGTGGTCTGTTCGACTTTCCATCCAATCGGACGACTCGGTTCCATGTGTGCGTCGAACTTGTTCGTTTTATGTCCATTGTTTGCGACCAACGTTGTTCAACATCAATGTACTGTGGTATGCCGGATCATATTTTTTGAAATGCAGGCAGCGCGTCGGTCTAAAAATACATTTGATTCCACGCTCAATCTTACACTTCGAAACACGTGTCGCCAGATGGATTTTTACCTCTTTATTTTTATGCTACAGAATTAACTTACTGAGTAGTGTAGTATGCGAATGTTCAAAAAAGAACATATTTAATTACAAAACCTTTATAACCCAAGCAAAAACATTGAAAATGTTAATAACATTTCGTATTGTAACAATAACATTTGCGTCTCAAGTTACTGTTATTGCAATCCGGTGGCTAACCAACCGGATCAAATGGTTAATAGTTTCTCAAAGGGCAGAGATAAAACTAATTGCAAAAGAATTAATCGTATTGCAATGTAATAAATGATTACGAAACTTATCAAATGCTATTGTTACTGGCTGTGTAGGATTACAATTTGATGCAGTGTTATGTCTGTGTGCAGATTCTGACGTCAATGTCTGTGTGTGGCTTATTTGTGTCAACTTGAATTTACCATTAATTGATTATTCCATGAACTGTATTTCAGGGAACGTGACATAATTATTAATTACCTGATTTGTTTGACGATTGTTGGCCGAAGTACAAAAACTGCAGAACTAATCTGATTCGTTCATCTAAGACCTTTCAATGCCATAATTTGATTAGCTATTTTTATCCCTGATCTCAAACATGAATAAACAGAAAATCTGTTTACTATAAAACAGATTTTTGTTTATTCCGGATGAATCATTATCGTGGTTGCGCCTTCGTGTTTACTCATCAATGGCGACGTCATTACGAAACATCGTCACAAACGAGAAAGTCTCCACTATTGTTTTAATACTTTTTGTTTGGGTCGTTGGACTGGAAGAGTTTAAATTTTGTAATATAATTTCCTAACAGAATGCTTGTGGTATGATTCTGTTAAAGTATTTAAGATTACGTTGCGCCTTATCGAATTAAACCCATGACCGTTGTGTGGAAGGTAATGTAAACCTTGATAGCATTAACGGTCATTACGTAGACGCATCTAAAATTACGTCATTCTGTATTAGCAATGAAAAATATATTTAACTTAATCTTGTCTAGCATGAAGGATATCGTCTAGATATCTTCTGGTAGTAAAACAGCGCTTTTCAGATTTGCATGACGCAAATACTTCAAGTTGTATCTGTCATAAATAGAACAGAAGCTCTGGAATTCGGATTCAAAATCCGAAAATCGGTATCTAAACACTAAAGCTATTACTAGTTCGTCCGGTGCCGAAAGTTTATTTGTAAAGTTATATATAAAATTAGAGTCTGTACGTTTGCCGTAAAAGATTCCAAAGCATCTCTGGTGTTTGCTCTTGAACTCGTGATCTTTGATAACCGTTTTAAAAATAAAACTTAATCTTGGCATGTTTCGTGACGCTCAACACATGGGCTCAGTTAACTTCATAAAAAGAAAACTTGGGTCTTGTAACATGTCGTTCGCAGTTTATAATTACAACGGACACGTATCATTAAACATGTAATGAAGTTCAAACAACCATTAAGACGGCGGAGGTCCAAGTACTTGCGCATGTTATTAGTTAGCACATTGTTTCGCTTAATTATGAATGCGAAAGAATTTCGAATGATGGAATGTCATTACATGAATCTACGACTAACATACCTATAGGTATCGATATTTTCTCATAATTGAATCGCCGTCCAAACTGGAACTGTAGGCACGCAGCATTCCAGCACACCTGAAAAAGTGGTTTTAAAACCTGCCTTCGAGTCAGAAATAACTTCGGTAAGAAAGTAGCGCTATCGAATATTTTCACCGTGAACTTGCCCCGCCTGTTTCAGTGGGTTTAACGACAAAAATTCATTCACGATCGAATGGTAGAGCCGTGAGCCAAGTGTGAGAGACATAACCGGTTTGTCGAGCGTTCGGGAATTCGATCCTTGAACCTTTTTTTTTACGATGTGTGATGTGACGACTAACCGGGGGCGCAGACGGCCGATGATGGATCGCCTCCACAGAGACAGGGCAGACCTTGTTCGCTTTCTGGAACTTTTAATTATCCTATATAAACAATCCGTTGTTTAATTTTTTGTGCTGAAACTTGATGTCAATTGAAGACAGGAATATTGTTAAAAATAGATGTTTGCTCATACTGTACTCACACACGATGGATTTTTTATGCAGTACCCACAGACTGGTGATGCTAATTACGGTGTGGTTACTTTGTTCTCCCCTTCTTATCATGTTTTCCATAACACCACAATTATTCTAGATACGCACTACAATTATAAAATGTTGGATACTAAACACCCGTTATTGGCCAGTTGTGACTCAGTGAAGCACATAATTGTACATATAATATGAAGATAACTAAGTGTATCAGTAACTATTTATACTCCATCCTCTTTGCATTATCATAAAATGCATTAATAAGCTATGTTGGAATGAGATGGAATGATGTAAATGTTTGAACAATTCTGCTCTCTTCGAGATTGGCCTGAGAAATAATTCACATGGTGACTAGCTGTTGGCTAACAAATAGCTTCAAGCAACTAACGAGACATTATTACGAGTATAAAACATACACGTAACCTAGGCTTAGTGTAGGCAACCTAGTCATTTTCAAATCATCACAGTCGTTTCTCGCTGTACAATTTGGTTTATAATCATAAGGATTTGTATGGAAAATTATGTAGCCGTGTTAACATACAAGTGTAGTTAGTCATAGTGTGGCCTTAGTATTTATTGCAGGCGTTGTCGAGTTACCACCTTGTCAAATTAAAGAGTACAAACAGACTGTTGCCTTTTCAAGCGCTCTGTAATTAGACATCAGATCAGCTGTAAAGCGATACGGTTCCAATGAGTAAACACTAAGCGGTGGTATTTCTCAGTTTGTAAAATGAGTAATATCTAATTATTGTGACGTGTAAAGTATAGTTCTAATGTAAATTGTGGTTGGATGGTATCCAGACGGAAAACATGAGTTCATGACCTTAGCACCTGGGGCTTGGTTTGGAATATTGTTTATAACCAAGGTCCATTGGCTATTCTATCGAAGTATCGGTTTCTGTGTAGGTGTAGCTAAATTTAATCTTATTTTATTCATTGGAAATTTATCGAAGTCAATGACTTCACAATAGAATATAAATTAGATATTCATTTGTATTTATTGTTTGCATCGGTTCGCGTAAATAGGTTGGTCTGTACTTGTGTAGCGTTTTATGAGGACCTAATAAAAATAGATTATTTACGCTTAAGGCCACAAATTCAATTCGTATTCATAGTCTGACAAGTAAAGTAGTTTTTTGTAAATTAATATTGGACAAATCGTATAATAGTACACTACTACTTTTTGTCTTACTTACCGTAAAAATGACAGTTTACAAAACTCATATAAGTACAGCTATGGGGATATTGCTAAGTTATCTAAGTACTAAACTTAACTTACATAACCTTTTCCCTGAAGTCTGTCGATAAAATGGTAATCTCAAGTATTAACGCTACTTGAGAAAATATGACAAAAATAGCGATTCAAACGCAGAAATAAGAATGCAAGTCACAAGCAGTAGCTAAACGCAATATTTCTAAAGAAATAACAAAGTTATACGTGCATCCTGGCAGGATGTCTATCCGTCTGCATATTTGTCTAATATGAACAATCATTTACGTAAGGTGTAGTATAAACACAGGATACCATAAAAAGGGGCTGCGGTACTTTTGATATGGATAGAACCAACTCTAAGTGCTATTCATTGTTTTAATCACTGAATTAAAATTATGCGAACACTACTCATTTTGAATTAAAACTACAGGAACCTTGGTCACAGAAGATTGAGGTATTATGCCCATGCAGTCTTCTGTGACGAATCACGGTTTTTGTAAAGGGGCCGAAACGTCAGATAAAAATGTAAAATAAAAGCGAAGTGTATTCGTAAACGTAGTTTCAATTCACTGAATTTATGTTTATTTGCGTCTTTTTGTAACGATTTCTAAAACTTGAAGACTCTTCATTTTGTTTGTGTTTTTAAACGATTGTGAACCATATTATCTATCGTTGATGAAATTTTGAAAACTTTTTTCGTTTGTAACTGGTTCCATTCTTAAAAGATTTCAAGTTCAAGAAGTTACATGGAATGGAGCACATTTTATTATTTCGACGCCTTCAATAAATGCTTTCTCCTTACAATATCTGTATTTGTTTTTATGGGAAAACACGATGTGCTGCAAATGGAGTAGATATTGCTAAACCATTTAGTATTTATGTGAACCTTTTCTCAGTTATGACTTGAATTTAGAAAGTACAAATTTTCTAGATGTTTTACCAAACACGTCTATAGCAGGTCTGCTATTATGAAAGTTTTTATTTTACAATAATCAGGCTTGAGCATTCTTTGTACGACAATACTCGAGGGAATTATTTGGATCAATCCACGAGTAATTTAACTGTGGTATACTAGCAGGTAAAAATACCCTTCAAAAGGGACCCTTTCGAATTAATTATCTTAAAGTAATAACCTCTTATCTATCTACTTACACTAATTACTAACACTACTATAATAAAGATGAAGAGATAAATGTTTTGTTTGATTGAACCCGCTGATGTCAAAAACTACCAATCCGATTTAAATAATTCTTTTTGTAATGGATACCCAAATTCAACGGGAAGATTACAGACTATTTTTCATCCCCACGGGAAGGGGCACAATGCGAGTAAACCCGCGAGGCGCTGCTTATAATATTGTTTTGTTTTGATAAAGGTAAGCGCCATTGCGTTCCCACGTACGAACGTCGTACCGAACTAATCTTATCAGCTTTCCCAGTTTCCTTCTATCCCCAAATTAAACCCGACCTACCACTACCGATAAAACACTTTGACCTTTATTAGTCTGTGTTAATCATCCTTATCAACTCCATGGTTATCTATTCAAGTTAATTACCAGCTATAAAACACGATACGATTACTTAGAGCCTCTGTTACTGTTCGTTGCGTAAGCTTCTGTAGAAAAAGTCGTAAAATTTTTTACTATGCAATTTGTAGTTCTATGAAATGTTTTGTTTGGATGGTAACATTCGGATGCTAACGCAGTGGAGGTATAGAATGTCTGTCTGTGGTAGAGCATATTTGGACTTTTGTTCTAATAAGCTTTTAGGATCTTTTTCACAGTGAGAGCAACACATAAAGATTGTCTTCAGAAACTAAAATTTACTTTGTGTATGTCATTTTATCACCTAATATTCTTAAACAAAACGCCACATGTATCTGATTTGTATTACTTTTTTCTAGAACATGATTTCCGTCCAAAATCGGTCGACTTCCAATCTGTCATGGTAACCGGTACCACAGCAATGTAAAAATAAAAGTACCTATTACATTACACAATTTCTGGTCTTGTTGACTTTGACAGTGTTGTTTAATAAAACAGGGAGTCATTCACCATAATCAGGGGGTTTGGACGCAATAGGCAGAGCCGAGAAACCGAGAAATCAGAATGTGTAGTGAGCCTCTAAACCAGTGGTGGGGAAACTTTTTTAATGGGGGGCCACAATGTTAAAAAAAATCTAGAGGAGGGCCAGAATTATAGAAAAAATGCATTTTGTGTGAAAGCTTTTAATCATAATAATAATAAAAACATTAGTATTTAAACATAAATAGTAATTAAATTTAACTTTTATTCGAAGGCCCTGTCATGGTAACTCTATTAATCTACTAAGTAAAATCTACTTTATACTTCTTGACCGTCAAAACGTAACTATAGCGGGCCATATACTCCATATCGTGTGTTGTCCATGTCGATGGACCTTTGGCGGGCCGGATTAAAATACCTTCGCGGGCCGGAGTTGGCCCGCGGGCCGTACTTTGCCCATCACTGCTCTAAACTAAAACCTTTAGGTACCTAACCTAACCTAACCTACCCATAAAGTAAACGCAAGCCAAACGTGACTTACATCGATGTATTAAATGAACCTATATTTAGGTACCTAACCTAACCTAACCTACCCATAAAGTAAACGCAAGCCAAACGTGACTTACATCGATGTATTAAATGAACCTATAATAAAAAAATAAACACCGAATCCACTCAAACTACGAAGAACCAAATCAAACTAACGAACAGTATCTCGACAGCCTGAAACAAAAACTAAACGCAGCATCTAGTCGTAGACGACGATACCATAATTGCACACTTAGGAAAACACAAAACATTACATTTCAAAACAACCAAAAACAATTCTATAGACAGCTTATATCTAACTCTGCAAACACACATGATACAATTGATAATAGTCATCATAGTCACCAAAATTCCCCCGCTCCTAGGGATCTCCACGAATTCTGGTCAAATATATGGTCTAGACCGGTCCACCATAATGAACACGCAGAGTGGATTAAAGAAGACCTGGAAACACTGACCGATACACCCGAAATGATATTCGACCACGTTCCTTTAAACATTTTCATTAATACAATAAATAGAACCCATAATTGGAAATCTCCTGGCAGTGATAATATCCATAATTACTATTATAAAAAATTTACCACCCTCCACCCTGCAATATATAACCATATAAATGATTTTATAAAAAACCCCGAATTAATGCCCACATTTATAACCCAAGGAGTAACATACATGATACCAAAAGACCTTACAAACCTAACAGACCCTGCAAAATATAGACCCATAACTTGCCTCCAAACTATCTACAAAATTATAACATCCTGTATATCTCAAATCATCAGTAAACACCTACTCGAACATAACATACTAGCAGAAGAGCAAAAAGGATGCCGTAAAAATAGCCAAGGTTGTAAAGAACAGCTCATTATTGATACAATCGCCATGAAGCATAACACCAGGCTACAAAAGGATATTTGCACAATGTATGTAGACTATCAAAAAGCTTATGACTCTATCCCTCATAGTTGGCTCATATGTATTCTTAAACACTACAAAGTTCATCCAACCATAATTAGCTTCCTATCACAAACCATGCATCATTGGAAAACCAAATTAAAAATAGGCAGACATGTAGAAACTGAGACAATCCCAATCAAGAGAGGCATATTTCAAGGAGACGCTTTCAGTCCCCTCTGGTTTTGCATGGCGTTAAATCCTTTATCTAAGCTACTGAACCGATCTAATGATGGAATATTGCTCTCAACAAATAACATAGAATTGAGACTTAGCCACTTGTTTTTCGTTGATGATATTAAACTTTTTAGCAACAGCATACAGGCCCTACATCACCTTGCAGATATTATTCAATCCTTTTCCAATGATATCCAAATGACATTTGGAATAGATAAATGTAAAACATTTACTTTAAGAAAGGGCAAATCTGTGGAATCTGTCCCATACATGCTTCCCTCTGGCCAACAAATAGAGTCAATAGACCACTTTAACACATACAAATACCTAGGTTTTCAACAATCATCTCACATTAACCACAAGCTGGCCAAAACGCAACTCATCAAAACATACAAACACAGGCTCAATATTCTCATGACATCACAACTCACTTCCGGTAACCTCACTAAAGCCATTAATAGTTTTGCCATCCCCGTCCTTACATATTCGTTCGGTATTATAAACTGGTCTAAAACAGACTTTCAGAAATTACAGCGTCTTATCAACACCACAATGACCTCCCATCGAAAGCATCACCCGCGGTCATGTGTCCAACGCATGACGCTACCACGTGAAGATGGTGGACGCGGCTTCATTGATTTACAAAATTTACACAATAAGTTAATCACATCCCTCCGAAACTTCTTTCATACTCAAGCTGATCACTCTTCATTACATTTCATAGTTTCTCAGTTAGACAATAAATTTACTCCCTTAAACCTACATGACGAAAACCTTCAACCTAATCAAACCATAACTGAAAATAAAGATAAACTCCTGGCTTGGGAACAAAAGTCACTCCACGGAAGACACCGCACCGACCTGCAGCAACCTCATGTCGACATCAGAGCGTCGAACGCCTGGCTGCAGCGAGGTGAGCTCTTCCCTGAAACGGAGGGCTTTATGATCGCCATACAGGATCAAACCATAGATACTGGAAATTATCAGAAGTACATCATCCGGAGGCCCAATTTTGATGATATGTGTAGACGATGTCATAGTGCCTCTGAGACCATCCAGCACATCACAGGTGCATGCAAATCCATAGCCCAGACCGATTATAAACATAGACATGATCAAGTAGCTGCCATAATCCACCAAAATCTAGCAATCCAAACTAAACTAATCAAAGATAAAGTTCCTTACTATAAATATAAACCGGAATCTGTTTTAGAAAATAACTTATTTAAAATATACTGGGATCGAACTATCATAACAGATAAAACCATTTATAACAATAGACCTGATATATTAATTTTAGACAAGCAAAACAAATCTGTTAATTTAATTGATATCGCTATTTGCAATACCCATAATCTCACAAACACGCACACCGAGAAAATAGCTAAATACACTGATCTATCAATTGAAATAAAGACACAGTGGCAAGTCCAGCACATCCGCACCATACCCATCATTCTCTCCAGTACCGGCGTCATTCCCAAGACACTCCACACCAGTCTCGCTACTCTGAACATGCCTCCGTTTACTTACTTATTATTGCAAAAAGCAGTCATTCTTAATACTTGCCGTCTCACACGAAAATTTTTAAATAACTAGACCGAATACTAGTATAATTATGTATGTATATTTGTATCCCATATCTATGTATGTATATCAGCCATTAATGAAACACACTTGGCTTCGGCCCGTGCAATAAACACCCCTTGAAAAAGGGAGGAACAGCTTCTGTTAAACAAAATAATAATAATCTTTATTCACATTCAAAAGTACAGGTTTTTGGACACATGTAGAGTATACTTAAGTATTGTACGGTAACTTAAAAAGATTGACGCACTGATCTCTAAACTGAGTCTAGCTCGTATTTTAGATGATCAGTAGTTCCTCAATAGTAGCGTTAACTTACAAATTATAGAGGTCTAAGAGGCTGTACATACAATGTGTTTTTTATTTTTAATTTTTTAACTTATATTTTATTTTAATGTTAGATGGGTATGAATTTATACAATTAAATTTTTATATTGAATATTTATCTGTTTATACTTCAGTTTGTTAGATATTTATATTTCCAACAAGATGTTCTGTTTCATCATATGAGAGCAGTTGTAACCAGTTGCGAACTTTGAATTTCACATTAAATGAACTAAGTCGATAAATAGGGACGATTTTGTTTATTTTGTTGTAGAGCCTAGCACTAGTTGATTTGTACTGACGCTGTGCAAATGATGTTTTGCATTTCACTATAGGACATACGGACTTACCTTGACGTTTGGTCAGGGTACTAGTTTCTATAGGTAGAGATAAGTGACGTCGTGAAATCGCACCCTTAGAATTATAGTGACCTATTCCAAAAATGTTAATTTTTGGGAAACATTAAATAAAGTTAGACACATGTAAGATATTTTTTAAAAATGAAGGTTATTACTTTGAAATTTCATACAACAAATACAAATAATTGTTTAATTTGTTTGTTAATTTAGTTGACTACATGTATTATGAGAAAGTAAATTAATAGGTTTTGAAAAAGCATGTTTTTTTTACATTTTTAAAACAGGTGTCATTTTTAGGTCTTTACAATATTGAAGCCCCAGTTTTTAAAAAGACTCTTTGTTAAATAGGTCTCTCTATTTCTTAATATTCTGCCAAAGTCTTGGAAGTATTCATAAATGTGGCCCTGTATTACTCAATTTTAGATAATTTTTATGGGTTGCGTTAAACAAAAACAAATTCAAAATAATAAAAAAGGTTTATTAGAAACTGAACTTACTTATCAAATAATCACTACAGGTTTGAAGTTAACCATAATCATAGTAGTTTATAATCAAATGTGCAAGACAAATTGTAAAGGAAAGCAAAATAAACATTCATCTTCCTAAACATAACATTTCTTAGAATAAATTCTAATTATTATATTTTTTTTATATTAAATCACATTACTTGTTCTGTTTTTAACAATCTTAACCATAACAGTCTTGGAATAATTAGAATCATACACTTTTGTATTAGGTACTTATATTCTAATTACAATCTTTAGCATAACAGTCTCATTAAAGTTATAATAATTACCTTTGAACAATATTTCAATTGACAAGAACTTAGTTCAACGTATAAAATACAATAAAATACAATAATATAAAATGTAGTATGAAACATACAAAACATAATAGGTTATAAATCTGTACTAAAAATCAACTAAAACATAATAAGAAAACATAATAAACAGTAAGTAAATAATTAAAAAATTGAATTATAAAAATCTGCGTAATAATTAGGAATTAAGTTTTTATTTATGAGATCACGTAAATCAGTTTTCTTACGGTCACTTAATTCTAATCTCTGTGAGTATGCTTTGGTTACCATTATGGCATCCATACCTTCCATTTTCTTACGTTTGTTTCTCATATGAACCGTAATAAATTCTTCTTGAGTGTATGAAGTTTTATACGAAAACACGAATGGTTCTGTTTTACAAAATTTAAGAACTCTTACATTGTTCCATGAGATGTTTTGTTTGTCTACGTTTTCATTAAAATTGTAGGCCCATTTCTCTTGCAAAATCTTTAAATCTATGAAAAAATCATAAGTCAACTCTTTGACGGTGAAAGGTTTACCATTCTTGCGAGAGTTTTTAATTAACGTAATGTATTGGTAGGGAGTGTATAATGGTCCGGATTTCTTATTTCTAGTAATCTCTTTTTCAATTAGGCTGTGAACATTATCCCCTTCGTTTTGGGTATGGCCCTTTACTAAGTATTTGTGAGTAATTGTGTGAATATTTTCGAATTTAGAAACAGCATAAGAATATAATGTTGTAATATATTTATTTTTATTTTGGCCACAGCAATTATCGGAAAAAAAAGTTATGTGAAGAGTTTTGTTAGGATTTTGCTCATTTAAAAGGTGCAAATAATCTAGAACACATGAACCAATTTCATTAGCACCTCTTTTGCCTTGAACCTCATCCCAGAAATAGCAGTAAACATTATCATATGCCCGTATCTCATCCACATTTTCTTTATCGCTTCTCTTACCCTTTTTAACTACTTCTGATTTCTTCATCATTTCCACTATGGTAAAATTAAGGCAATTAAGTTTCGATTTGTAAAAAAAAGATGACGTTTCTCCAGTGGGGCACTGCATAACAGCCTGCAAATCATAGACCGCGCAAATATGGGTCTCGTCTATATTCTGACGATCTAAACGTTTTTCTTGACGACACAACTCCTTTTCCTTTAGATGGTCATCATATTTTGCTTGAATATCAATTTTTCGAGCAGGGTTTGCTAATTCGTAATCTAAACACAGATCACATCTATCTTTTTTAGGCTGAAAGAAACCTATATTAAATTCTTTGTTGAAGATATTGTAATACAACCAGTAATCGCATGACGGCTGTCCTTCTTCTTTCTGTACCCTGTCAAAATCTTTCCAGAGATCCATAATTGTCTTCTCGCCACTTATATACTCTCTACTTGTAGACGCTCTTAAATAATGAGATTCAATCCTCGGTATCGAATTTATATGTCCCTTAATACTCTCGATGAGATTCACATCTATTGGCTTCCTAGACACGTGCTTACCCCTATTGTCTTCACTGACGAAATTTTGGGGATCAGTTTTCTTTTTAATAGTTCTAATTTGGCGGTCACATATGCCTAATGTGTTTATGAAAAATGTCTTACAAACACGAATTTTATTGCTTTGAACGGTAAAATAAAATGCATTATTTGGTAACCTAGGTTTGGCTGCATTAGTGTACTTATATTTAGGACGAATTTCCATCATACATGATCTAATATAAGATCTTTGCAAATTAATGTTACCAATAGCCCAATATCTTTCGAATAGTGTATGTCTGTCTGTGTCGTTTATATTTTCAAAACATTGAAGTCTGCATTTACATGGTTCTTTCATACAGCGGGCAGGTACATTTTTTTTTGTAGTACAAGACATGTAAGCTTTACCTGAATTTCTTAGAACTTTTGCTACATTTTGCTTCCACTTTGTTGGATCTCGGGTACGTTTTCTTGATCTTCTAGCAGATTCCGGAAGAGTATTATTATTGACAACAGTATTTGTATCGTTATCCGAAGATAGTGAAGAACTAGAGGCTGATAAAGTAGATGCCTGAAGATGTGGCAGAGATCTGTCGACTGCATAAGTTGGGTCGTTGTCACTTATATCTACGTCACTTTCGTCCGAGTTTATTGGTGACTGATAGTAATTTCTTTTCACATTTGAAGTGTTTACCCTTCTTAGGTGAGAAGTGCTGCTAGAGGAAGATGATGACGATGAAGTTGACGATGATCGGCTCGACGAAGAACTGCTAGTACTGGACTCATTTCTTGATGAAATAGCTTGCTCAGAAATTCCTGGTTCTTGGATTGAATTGTCAGTGTTAGTTATAGTTTGTACCTGAAATATAAAATAGTATAATTGATTAGGCAATAAAATAGGGAATGTTTAAATAAATTAATCAAATAAGTTAACCAACTACACTGAAAAAAATAAAACTTAAAAATACCTCGGTCATTTTTGTACTGAATAGAGGCAACGTCTTTGGGTCATAGTCTGGAATGGATACATTAGGCGAGTTCTCTATAACTGAAGAACTTGTTGAGAAGTTACATTGTTTTTCAGGCGTATTCTCAATTATTATATTATTATGCATTGGTATCCCAAGAATGTCTTCGGAAGTGTTTGCAAGTGATGAATTACATGGCACATTCATATCATTTTCTTTATCGGTTTCATTACATTTTTTAGATCTATCGATCTTTAATTTTTGTAAAATGTAATCGGCGCGTCTTTTCATTTTACTAGTTACTTCTATAAATATTAATACTGGAACGGAGAATCTGAAATGTAATCAAAAATACGTTAAACTTGTTCAGACATATTTATAAATACATCAAAATAGTTTAGTACTTAGACAGACCTATGTCCAAAATGGGCAGTAAATAATAATGAAAATTATTATAAGAGGGACTCAATATGTAATGAATTATTAGCTTTGCCATTTTATTCAGAACTTAAGAGACCGAATTAATAATAGGTCTATAATGATTACCGTTCTTCAATCAAATAGGGGCTCAATGACAAATAAGTCACAAGTTACTTAAGAAGTTATAATATTATAAAGACTCAATTATGAATAAAGTCTTTATAATGTTGAAAAGTATTACTTGTACTTACCTTTACATTTAATCCTAAAGCGGCTTATTTGGGATTAGGTCACCTTAAAACTAAACACGTAACGACCTGCTCAGAACAATCGCGGCGCGTTACTGCTTGCGTCCGTCTAAAACCGAATAATGGCGGCGAGTGGAGGGGAGTGAGAGAGACACAAGTATACGTTATGTAGCTTTCTTCGCCAAAATCGGTCCATGTTTTAATGAAAATAGATTGTTGTATTCCTTTTAGGTCGTTTATTGAAATAAAGTCAAAAATCATGATTTTTAAATTAGGTCCCTATAATTCTAAAGGTGCGAAATGGTGCGAAGTATGTATAATTGCCTAACTGTTAATGTCTGGCTTTCTTTGTGTAGTTCGGATGTAGAGAAATCTCGTCTCTTAAAAAGCATAACTTTTAGAAGAGTGCGTTGTGCTCTCTCTAGCTGGATGAGTAACGTCTTGTAAGTTCCACCCCAAATAGGGATGCAGTACTCCAAAATTGACTGACAAAGTGCGGTATATACGGATTTCATTATAGTATAGTCAGCTGAGTGACGGAGATTTTTAAAAATGTATATAAGGCGTCTAACACGCGTGGTTAGGGCCTCAACTTGAGGTCGCCAGGTAAGACGTTCATCCAGGATGACTCCCAGATATCGGACGTTATTTTCCTGAGTTAGTTTGGAGCAATTGCACACTTGAAGGCCTGGTGTACAGGTATGAGCGGTTATGGACAAGGACTCATCCGGGGGTTGTCGTGCATTTGGTAGGTAGAACCTCACATAGCTTGTCTTTTTAACATTTAGTGATAATAGGTTAGTAGAGAGCCAATCCATGACAATACGTAGAGCATTTTCAGCATTTGCTTTTGCATCACCTATTATGTTTTCCCCGTATAACATAACTGTATGAGTGCACATGATTGCACTAAATTACGCAAGTTTACTTGCAAGGGCGTCCGCGTATTACTTGCCCAAGTAACTACAGTTAGATCAGTAAGGTAACCTTCTTTACAAGATTTATAGGCGAAATAAGTCTTATTTAATGCTTTATTTATGTATTTACTAATTATTTTGAATGGTTTGTTACATACACATAAATCTTTAAAGACATATCTTTCTTTGATGTTCTGTGGCGGTACAAGTAAAAGGTTTAGTTATGATGGGTTTAGTCAAAATTTTAGTGAACTTCGGAGTTCATAGCTTACTCAAGTAATAACTTGGGTGAACAACCTTTATAAACAAGCGCCGATCGCTTCCAATACAGGTCCTTCTATCAAAATGACCACAAGACAATAACGTGAGATTCCCAAACATTTGATACCAGCTAAACAAAGTTAACTCTATGCGATTGTCACTTGTTTGTAGGAGCTGTTTAATCCTCGTTCGCCATTAAAGGATACGTCAAAGAAAATGATAGATGTATACTTAATGGATTGGTTAGGAAACGGTAGAAGTACTTAATCAATTGGCTAATTACTGATGGATTGTATTGATGGTGCCGACATGACAGGACAGACAGTACATTAGAGATGTAAGTCCATTGTTAGAACTACCTAAATGTACCAGTTCAGTTAGGTAGTAACTAAACTCAGGTAGTTCTGCTATCGATTGGATATCTACATACCTAAAATAGACAGTTCAGCTTTCAAGTGGCGACTGGTTGTCGAAAATTAAAATATATATCCCGGAATGTAAATAAATATATTCCCGAACAAATTCACTCACGGTTAATTAGCCCCAAACTATGCTCTAAGCTTGTAATATGGAATCTAACTAACTGACACTACTACATATTTAAATATACATACACAAATCGACGTCGTCGCCAACAACTATATACTTCACATATTGTTGACTCCGGGCGGGACTCGAACCTGCTACCCCCGACACAGTAAGTGCTCTCACTGTCATTTTGCCAACGGGCTTGTCGAAGAAAATAGGAGACATAGGTAAGTATGATAGTATAGGTCAGATAAGTAAGTATTTATAGATAATTTAAATGGCTAGGTCAGAAGACTGTGTGGGCGACCATTCATTAAAATTCCAATGAAATCGGTTTAAGTATATCAAGCGCTCAATTACACCGAGTTGTAGACAAAACTTAATCTTAACAAATTAATGTTATTAATACGAATGGTGCAGTAGGAGGACATTTAGTTAGCAGTCGCTTCTTTGGTTGATAGGATTAGGCGTTTCTGATTTGTAGTATTTGTAGCGTTGCTTTTACATACTAAAAAGTTATTTGGGAGTTGAGTCTACCCGACCACGAGTGTAATCCGCTCGAATCGGGTACGTATTTTCGTATCGTTTGAACGGGATACAGTTCCGGTGCGTTTATTTATTACTTGCAGCGTCGTGGGGTTTTACTCGCTTTGTGCCCGTAGGAATGTAGTGAAAAAATGTGGCTGGGCTGTCAAATACGAAAAGAGAAATCGGACTGGTACTTAGTACCTGAGATTAGCACTTTCAAAGTATCAATTAAATTACCTAAAACTGTACATTTCAAAGATCATTATTTCTTATTATAACAAGAAGATAACATGTAATAACCACATCACCCACATTTAATTAAACAAGTTAAACGCACACACAATCGGTTAATAAGCTGCCTCTTATCATCATATTTTATTTTAACAAGAATTGTTTTTAACCCACTGTTATCAAAGCGTGTCATTATCTGTAACAGACAAGTAAATAGGTACTTATTTATGAAGTCTACTCTTTTATCTTAGTCCATTTTTAAATTAAACTAAAATTATTAAGTGCTTTGTCTTGACTATCCCTCTCTGTCTAACCACCCATTTAGTCCATTCATTACACTAATATACATATAAAGAGGTAAAACTTGTAAGTTTGTATGTTCGAGGTAATCTCAGGAATTATCAGTCCGATTTGAATAATTCTTTTTGTTATAGATAGCCACATTCAACGGGAAGGTTATAGGCTATTTTTCATTCCGAAATTCCTACGGGAACAGGCACAACGCGGGTAAAACCGCGGGGCGCTGTTATCTATTATAATCTTCGAAACTTGAAAGTTGAAGGTTCGAATCGAAAGCTCTGTGTAGGCAGGCCTTTTGTCTAAACACCATAAACAAAGCTATAACCTTCCTCAAACCTGCCCTGGTCTCCCACGCACATACCTGCAAGTTTTCATCGATAGTGTTTTTTCTAAACGGTCAATAATTTTGAACTTCGAATAGGTGTGTGGACTATAGAGTAGAGATATCTATGGTTGTATACTGCTAATGTATTTGTGCCATGTTTGGTAGGATTTATGAATAGAATGTCTTGTTTGAATTCGTGATTTGTTTTTGAGTAATGGCTGATGACTATTTTTTGTTTATTGGGGATCATTAGTAAAGTGGATGCTAGAATAGATAATGTTATATTATTTTATGTATTATCGTAGATTCCTTTGTTGAATCATTTTCTTATCTACAGTCCTATAGTTACATGAATATTTTAAGTCCATAACTCAACTTAAATATATTTTCAAAACATGACTTCTAGTTTATGCCAACACTACTACCCAGGTAGGTATTTTCAATCTGCTACGAAGGTATTTATTTCTTACGTGAAGCTACTCAAATCTTAACAATCATTCGATTTTATATTCCTGGCTAACTAGAAACGCCAATACGTTACAAAATATACAAAAAAGTACTCACCTAAATTGACTACAGTTAGTTCAATTCATATTACTCAGTCAAACGAAACCAAGCTCAATCTTGTCTACTTCTCAAGTCATGGTCCGATTTGCCTTGTTAATGCTCTAGTATTGCGTTACCGACCTCGCAGTGTTGCTGAAATGTAGCATGCATGTGTTATCGTGGTAAAATATTGCACTGGACTAGACAGTTACGTGTTACTTGTTTACTTGAATCGAGAGCATTTATAGAAGGTATCTAAATTATAATCTGTCAGTTATGTGAGCAGTAAATATAATATTTTTTAACTGACTTCCAACTACAGCATCGATCAAAAAAAGAATCACGTAAATCGGATGAACTAATCGAGTTGAGAAACTACACCTTCGGTGTTTGAAGTCGTTTCAAAATGATGAGGTTTTCAATAAGGATATTTTTATGATATAATGAACGGGCATAATTCCATTAAAAATGTATTGTTCGAAAAATACATACTTACCTATAAAAGATATGTTCCCAACAAAAATCTGTGAGATGCACATAAATTGCAAACCACCTTTCCATTGTCTATAGAAAAGTATCGGTTAAAACCTACATATTTTGGTAAATGGATATGGATAATGAAAGTAAATAAGTAGGTAACTATATAATTATTTCGATATAAGATACTCTTACTGAGTAAATTAATACTAAGATGCACTTATTTACATTGAAAGGAAACATAAGCTATTTCTAATTTTGCAGTTGCTGCCAACCTGCCACCAAATTCATACAAAAAATAAGGTTTTGTCAAAATAAATATTAGTGTTCATGTAACTGTTTTTATCTTTAGCTCCATTATCGCTACCAGTGTGAAGTATCTATATAGTGTGACAGATAAGATAGCAGTAGGTACGCGAATCTACATGTTTTGACATGCCTTAGTGAAATGACCTAATTTGATTGTTCAGTTTATATGGATTTAACTAGGTACATATTACGAGTTAATTTATAATTTCATTAAGTAATTAATTAGATCAAGATTGGATGATAGATCATAGTAATAGGTCAGCAATTTATGTAATTTTTAATCAAAGTTAAAAATCAAAAACAAGACTGACGTTTTCAATTTGTTGGATTTTTTATTAAAAGAGGATCCGTTTTTTGGCATTTTTTCACAAAGCCCGTTCATCTTGATCTTTTAATAAAACAACTTATATAATGTTTATATCACTGGAAAATTTTAAACGCCGTTGATTTATAAAGATTATCTAATGTCGCCAGACTGTGTACTGTAAAAATTTACAATTTAAGTAACGAATATTTTTTCATTTGTTCATATTCTGTTTATAGCGAACCGTCTTAAAATATTACGGTGACATTTATAAATGAATATATTTCTAGTACAGAAATATTTCAAACTCAAAATCTATTATCAAAGTACAGAAATATACTTATCTAAATGAGGTATAAAGTAAACGTTACTCACGATTTGATATCAAATCATACTCATATATTCCAAGTAATCTACAAAAATGATGTTTATTTAGGAGACGTATACATTTATGTCGTTTAGCAAACATTCGTAATGTGTGTTTCAGAACACAAGATTATAATGATAAAATATTTTAAGTACCTACCTATATTAATAACTAGCAGCGCCCCGCGGTTTTACCCGCGTTGTGCCCGTTCCCGTGGGAATTTCGGGATAAAATGTAGCCTATAGCCTTCCTCGATAAATAGACTATCTAACATAACAGTGAAAGAATTATTCAAATCGGTTCAGTAGTTTCTGAGATTAGCGCGTTTAAACAAACAAACAAACAAACAAAACAAACTCTTCAGCTTTATAATATTAGTATAGATTCGGATTAATTTTCATTAAGTACATATACTTTGTCCCTTTGGTTGTTGAGATAATTATAAATTAGGTGAAATGTTTCGGCTCTTTGCGCGTTGATTAAAATCTTTGTCCTTTAATTAGGTACTCCATCTTGCTAAGTTAGTAGCTTAATTTAAGCACTTTAATTAATTATGTTATTTAACTAATTTACTTACTTGTACTTACTTAGGACACCTAGCGTAACACCTCTTAATTTTATTTATTGAATCTAGTGCTTAAACATCATTTTAAAAGAGCAAGTCTATTTTCGAATGCAGACTTCTCTCCCCACTTTTATCGACGCATGGTCCTATACGTCTCGAAAGGAAATTACTATTTCCTTCCTTTATCTGGCTCATATAACTCTAGGTCTTTCTCTTTCAGAAAAGTTCTTCTCAATATTTTTCATGTTAACATGGAAACATCGCAATGAAATCTCTATTCCAAAAAAAATTGTGAGCCAAGACAAAGTGCCATGAGCCACGATCAGGTGTCATGTACAGGTGTCAAAGTTCTTCAAAGTACCCTCTTTTTGCATGGATGGTTAAGTATTGAATTGTAGTATTTACGAATGCCTACTCACTTGCGGTTTACACTTAATTCAAAATTTGATTACGTATATCTCATACGTTTTCTTTGGGGAGGACTAGTAGACACAGCTATATTCAGAAGTCAATAGAATAAATTTAGTGATTGACGTAATTTGTCATCTATACTAATATTAAGAGGTAAAATTTGTAAGTTTGTTTGTTTGTATGTTCGTATGTTCGAGGTAATCTCAGGAATTATCAGTCCGATTTGTATAATTCTTTTTGTAATAGATAGCCACATTCAACGGGAAGGTTATTTTTCATCCAGAAATTCCCACGGGAACGGGTACAACGCGGGTAAAACTGCGAGGCGCTGCTAGTATATTATATGTCAAAAATCTCTCATTAACTTCTGTTACAAAATCATTTGACGTTTCAGAGTACAACGGTAACTCTCAAACCTAACCTAATGTAATCGTTATCTTTAACGGAATTGCAGAAACGCATCATTATTTTAACGTCTCCTTTCAAGAGTACTTTTTTATCAATGTCAATTATTTTTTGTAAAGGTCCCCTTCCTCCCGGATATGAGTGTGAGAGGATTCCTTTGCTTTCCAAGCCGCTCACATTCTTTTAATTGTTGGTGTTTTTGTTTAAGGGTTGTCAACTTGGTTACTAAAGTCTAAAATCAATGATGATTATGTAATCAAGTCTGACGAAGTAAACCATGTCGGCGGCCTTTAGGCGGTCTAAAGACTTCGACACCAGGGTTGGCCACTAACCTACTCGAACACGTCTGATCAAGAAATCAAGTCTGACAAAGTAATCAAGTTTGACGAATGATGATTTTATAATCAGGTCTGACCAAGTCAGATTATCTAAGTATATCAGTTATCAGTGCAGTGTGGAGGCTGCGTAATCACCATGCTAATATACAAAAACAAACCATTATAGTGAACAGCACTTAATAATATGCAGTTTGAATAGTGTTAAAAAATGTGAGAATTGATTAACGTTTCCGACGCCGAAGATTGTATGTAAGCCGGAAACATACCCGATTAATTTTGAGCATCTCAACTTTTTACACATTACCCGGAAATTATAGATATATTGACAATATTTTACATTTTGACCAGTTACTGTGCATACAAATTACTCATATAATACCTATGTAGGTATTTCAATGTTTTATAACTTAACATCTCCATAAAGTTTTGCATAACACTTGGCTACACATATGTAGCAGTTAAATTCACCATGCAGCAGAAACGTTTAAACATTCATTGTTTCACGTCACATAACAATAATTTGTTACGTTTTACAATAATACCTGAGGCTTTTTAAGTCACGTGTCAGCCCTAAACCAGACATATTACTCTTCGGAGTCTTCGAGACGAGGGATGTGGTATGAATGTGTAAACAAGTTAAGAAAAAAACGCCATCATTAAGAGAGACCGTGAAAGGGGCTTACTGTTTGTTGATTCAATATGGCTGCGGGAATTTCAATGGCGTTTGGAACCTGTTTCAGAAGAAATTGGTGTTGAATTTCTGGATTCTGGAGTCTGAGTAGTGAACCTGTTTCTAGGATTTCGTTTTGTGTATTGCGTTGTGATGGAGTTGAACTGAGAAGAAATTTAAGTTATCTGTGATTATCCAATCCCTTGATTTATACGATGAATGAATGAAGGAATGAATAATTTAGTAAGTCTGCCTGTAATGTCACAGTGAGGGCATAAGCGTCTGATTTCACTGAAGATATCGGTACAGTGAGGAGGATAAACGCAATATTAAAGTAATTTAGATAAATCCGTTGGCACAGTGGCATGTCACAGTGCTTACTGTGTCGGGGGCTGCGGGTTCAATTCCCACCCGAAGACAATTATATGGTTGTTGACGACGAACGTCCGGAAGTCAATTATATATTCATATTATGTATTTGTGCATCTTTAAGTATTAGTATCAGTTAGTTTGATTCCATAATACACGCTTAGAGCTTAGTTTGGGTCTGATAAACCGTAGGTATGTGAAATTATCCGGCTGTATTTATTTAAATAATGATAACTGATAACTAATTCAAAGAAATGTATCAAGTATCTAATTAGCCAACATCGTCATCTTACTATATCGACTATCTAATAGATAATCATACTAATGGAAAGTTCTACCAAACCTAAATCAATTTAGTTCTTCAATTGTTCTGCAACGGACACCCACTTTAGGTTACCTCAAAGATGACTAATTCCATCCGAACTGACCCCAATTACTTGCGATTATTGAACTTATAGAGAAACTGGGATATATTAAATGTTTACGACTTGTTTTTGACATAGCTCTGAGTCACAATCTGACCTCAATCAGAACACGGTATGACTTGGAAATTAATTAGACATTATAAATTAAGTTTGTTATTTCCTTGAATTAAATGAATAATTTGCGTAGAAATAATACAAAGTAATTACTTATTCAGTATTTCAATTGTTTTTGTTGTAGTAAAGGAAAATATTTTGATTTACTGACAGACTTCAGGATTTTTATTTTGCGAATATATGTAATACAATGTTAGCAATAAATATTCACAATTTATGAATTTTAGTGGTTATTGTATTTATTTATTTATTTTCTTATATACCTCCTCACTGTACTGATATCTTCAGTGAGACGAGAGGTCTTTGCCAAACAATGGGACATTACAAGTTAATACTTTTTTTTTATATCTTCGTCGCCACATTTTGTCTTCTATTTACGCTAGACAATCATCGAATATGAAGTTATCTATACTACCGTAATAAAGCTGAAGAATTCGATTTTTGCTTATTTGAACGCGCTTATCTTAGAAACTACCATTCCGATTTGAATAATTCTTTCTGCAATGGATAGCCATATTCAACCGGAAGATAACGGTCTATTTTTTATCCTGTAATTCCCACGGGAACGGGCACTAAAACCGCGGGGCGCAGCTAGTATAAAATTAAAGTTATAACTCACGTTTTCTCCAAGTTCACCCTCGACCCTTTATCACGGAAGACATTTTGTTGCCACTAACGTTAGCTCTAGTGTTGGCAGTTAAAGTTGTAATTAATAGTCGCCCACGGTTTGAGGCTAGTTTCTTGCGGTGGGTGTTAATGTAGAGATTGGTAGGAATTTGTTTTGATATCGTTCTGATGCGACTTGTATTATAGAAACTCTTTGAGCCATATAACTAATCGCGTATTAAAAACATTTTAACTGAGTAATGGTTTGTCACTTTCTGACATACGCAATTTTCCGAAGAGCAACAACGACAAAAGATATTATAAGTGTTTTAGGTACACTGTGTTTATTAATAAGGCGGTGTATGTATAGCTTATGTAATTTTAAATAAATTAACCTCGGCTAAAAAATGTATTAAAAAAATATATATATTAAAAACAAACATGTAGGTATATATACACGATTCGAAAACCTACATAAGATTTTTGAAGTCGGCCTAAAAAAGACTTGGCACTATAATCCATATACTCTGATGAACTTATTTGAATAACTCTCTCATCGTTTGGAAAGAATATTCCCGAAACAACATAGGTTATTTTTTGTCTCTTTTCCCAGTGAATATTCTTGATTGCCCAAAGCGAAGCGAGGGCGGGCTTTAGCCTTCCTTTTCTATCTTATGTGTTTCCTTATATTCTAACGATAGGAATAATAGTCTATGGTGCGATTTGTTATCAATAATTTGGCACCCTTTGAGATAAAGGTTTTACTGTAAAAGCGATTATTTGGAAGAAAATTGTTCCAATTTTGAACTTTAGCTCAAATTGTTTGGGATAAAAATATCTTCAGTTGTTTGATAGTTTAGTAAGAATGACTTCGTGAGTATTACATACTAGCACCGACCCGCTGTTTTAGACGCGTTGTGCTTTCCATGGGAATTTCGGAATGATAAATAGCGTATAATCTTCCTGTTGAATGTGGCTATCAATTACAAAAATAATTATTCGCGTAAAAACAAATAAAAAATACAAGTTTTCGGCTTCGTTATATTAGTATAGATAGACTATGTATATTATTAATTTTTGTCGTAAAAATTCGTATTTTTAGTACGTACAAAGTAATTTAGTATAGATATTTATAATGAAATCCTTACGTCCTAGTGTTAGCAACATCCATCTAGAAATGACTTCAACCAGACCTAAACCGCACAAGCTGAAGTTTATCTTCAACCTAAAACATCTGGTCTCCAAAGACCGAAGATTTACAACTAAGAATACGTCTAGTTAGTTAATCCTTTCCTTAGCAAATACGCCTCCAGTACTTAGACTTTCTCTGATTTATTACACGGCAATTATTCATCAAACGAACTGGCATAGTGCTCATGATAAACGACGACTGTTCACAGTTGACGGCCATTAAACAGAGAAGGCCTCAATTAAGATCTCACAGAAATTAAGTTACAATCTAAGAAAATGTTTTACTTAGAATATTGTTATGTAGAAACCATTAAGTACATTATAGACTTTTGGATAAAGACTGATTTTTGACTCGGCTGAGTTTCCATCGAACGAGATTGAACTTAAACTAAATCAAAATCGGATTTAACGTCGAAACTGGTATAATTAGTACGACACCAGAGCACGATTGAGCAGGCGGTTCTTTGAAGTAAATAATTTTATGTGACAAAAGACTTCTCGTTTTAGGTAGGATCTACGATTGAATGAGGATTGTATTTTATTTATAAACCCTCTAGCAGCGCCCGCGGTTGTACTCGCGTTGTGCCCGTCCCCGTGGGAATATAGGGATAAAAAGTAGCCTATTTAAGAAACGAAAGAAGTAGAACAATACAGTGTGGTCTTCTTCGTCGGGATTCTTGTTCATCAAAGTGGTCTGTAATAGTGTTATAGTTTCTAACTTTTTGGTCAGCCGTGACCATGCGACTAACTATACAAGTGTACCTACATCGCTTATATTACGGATATAGCGCACAATACAAAAGACGACTATTCCATAAGCAATTAGTAATGACTCTGGGAACAGAAACAAACATTTAATTCGAATGAACTCATTTGGAACATTAATTTGAAATGCCGACAACGCATGCATCACACAAGTACGGTCGCTCAACTATCTCTACCTTTCATTAACCTGAGCCCTGTTTAATGCCCTCATAACGTGTGCTATCTACAAAGTAGCAGTGAATTATTAGATGATAACGTGCGGCTAGTTTATTATGAGTTTTATTTTGTTGCTTTATTTATGGAGTGGGAATCGGTTTTGCTTCTGTTTGGGAAATATGCTATTTGAAGTAGACAGTGGAAAAAGTATAAATAGAGATAGAGTGCTTTTTCAACGCCACTTTTGGTACACCTATATTAAGCACTAGCAGCGCCCCGTGGTTTGACCCGCGTTGTGTCCGTTTCCGGGGGAATTTCGGAATGAATAATAGCCTATTACCTTCCCTTTGAATGTGGCTTTGAATCGGATAGATTATTCCCGAGATTATCTCAAACATTAAAAAAAATCAACTAAAGAACCCGCCTGTATAAAGACATTAAAAAGATTGAAAATATGCCGCCATATTGCTTTTTCAAACGTCACTTAGTCAAGAACACCCTTCTTCCAGTCGGGTCAAAAGTTAATACATATAGGTAAATAAGACACTTACAACAATTAAATGAATCAAATACGATAATATGCAGTATATTTTTTCATATACCAGCCGACTGATAGCCTGCGGTAGATACTCCATATTGTGTGGGTACTGGGTTATCGGACCCGATACTTTACGTCCGGTGGCTAGAGCGATGACCTCGACGTGTTATTGTGTATGTTTTAGTTGGTAGATAATGAATACTAGTTGTGGTTACGGAATGAATAAAACATATAAAAAATTGTTCTTGAATGTTACAATTCTCTCTCTCTCTCCTAAACTTAAGAGCTGGGCTCTTGTCGATGGAGTTCTTTCCACTTAATTACAATTAAGCTTGGAAAATTCCGTAGGTTAATAAAAAAGGGAAATTATGAAAAAATCTGTGTTGTAATCTTCAACGAACACAAAGATTCCTCGGTATACCTACTCGTAGTTAATATAAAATTGGAAATCTATTTTTGACTAGGTACTATAACTTTTGGTATGTCAAAATTATACTGAATAAAATGTATAATTTATTTTATACTATTGTTGCTTAATGTACCTATAACTATATGTTAAGTATGCTTCGATTGTAACAAGGTGTAACTATGTGTAACTATTCGTGTCCATGTAAATTGTTCTGAAGTAGAAAGAACTCAAACATAATGGCATAGTCCAAAATACCTTATTACGATTGACATTCGTGCAATCATGATCTCATCTCGTCAGATTGCGAAATTGCAACTGCCAATCTCTCTTTTTTGCATCCACAGCAGGCTCTGCCTTGTTTTGATGACCTGCTTTACTTGTACCTTGTACTGTGACAAAATAGATTCTATCTTTGACATATGACACTTACTGAAGCAAGGTCGTGTATTTAAATGGTCAATTCATAGACACTACAGGACCTAGTATAGATTTTTAATATTAACATCTCGACTCAAAAATAAAAAGAGTATACTCTACAGTTACAGGGTTACTTACTTACTGCAAATTAGCTCTACAGTGTAGAGCTTACACAAACAAACGATGTTCGCCAAAGACAATGTCTCTTCTATTCATCTCTTTTCTTCATATAGAAATAGAGCGAGAGAGATGTCTTTAGAGAAGAGAAAACGAAGACAAATCTTTTGGCTTGGCGTTAATCGCAGCCCGGCTGTTTTTTTTGTATTTAGACTGCTTAAAGGCCTCAGGACTAACGATTGAGATAAATGGGAACGACAATTTAACACTCGAAATTCAATACTCTTTCACTAAAAAACTACTGGACGGATTTAGATGAAACTTTACAGTAATATAGGTTAAACATCAGAATAACACATGGAATACATGTTATCCCCAAATTCCCGCAGGAACGGGTACAACACGGGTCACACCGCGGGATGCGGTTAGTATTATTATAAGTACCTACCTAGTCAGTTACATGACACTAATACGGACAATAAATACCTATGTAGTGTTCGTGCGCTATGAATTAAATTACTCATATCCTATGGAAATAATAAAATATCATTTGCTGCGGTTTGCGATAGGGTTTAAATGTGTTACTGCCGCAATATGCTGTGTTGGAATATACCTAGGTACTTAATATAGATACTTTTGTGCAAAGTAAATAACTAAAGTTATATTAACACATACGGCCGCATTCAGAGACGTGAAATGATTCATTATTCTCGGCTGATAACGGTTAATGAGATTAAAGTTTATAAGTGATTTTTGACACGAAATATAAAAAATTACGTCAATTTAATAAATGTCGATTTTATAGAAGTTCTTGACTATGGCAGATAGACTGAAGTGCCAAAAAATGACAATCGCAACCCCCGGCATAGTAATCTCTCTTACAAACCAATGGGGCAATATTTACTATAAGATTCATTAAAAAATAGTTGACTTTCTTCCACTGCAGCATAAGATTTTATTCTATTTAAATAACCTCTTCAACCATTCAATGAGACTATGGCGTAAACCTAAACATTATCACACCACAATTGGCACAACCATCATCACACTAGGCAATATAGGTATTGCCAAATTACCTAGTTTACCTAACCGACCCGACCACTACGGCACGAGATTAGCAATGTCACACATTCGATGGTTATCTGTGACACATGGCAATAAACTAAAAATAAATGTCACTTAAGTGTCATGCAATGTCAAAAGATTGTTGAGTTAAGTTGACATTAACATTGCCTAGGTTGTTAAAGGTGAGAATGAAAAAATAGGTTAAATATTGCTTAGTGTCCATTACCTTAGGTTAAGGCTCAGAGTTTGATTTTCTCCTGTATAAGATCAAAAGTATAAGACCAAAGGATAAGCTCATCTATGATATGAGCTGGTGATTATAGACACCATATATACCAGATATTAGCATCACAATCAATACAGTATAGATGAAGGAGTTTATTAACCCGTATTACTTAGATATGTATAACAAAATACAACTAAAAATTGGCTAATAATAAAAAATTCTTTATCAACACAAGTGTTAAAGAACTTAAGCACCTAAGATATTTATTTATCATTAAATTTTTAGCAAATACCACAAAAACTTTATCGAAATACCGACAGCATTCCACGTGTATTCACGCCCAGAAATATTATCTGTCTTATTGTGATGCAATAGAGATTATTTTCGCAGAACTGTTGAGTGTTTCTGATGTAACGAACACAATTCGGCACGATGAGTCAGCCACGCATGACCGGTTGAAATGACGATTAAAATAAAGATAAAAATACTAACATCTACCATGTAAATTGCACATTAAAACGTGCCAGTGACCCTTATATCTAACGGGGTAAGGTCGTAAATAAATCTGAATTTAATGGCTTAGAGCAGACCAAATAAAGATTCAGAACTGAGCTTTGTAACTGTGCGCTGCAATGCAGTGAAGCTTGGGAAAATTACACCTGTTAAATTACACCTAATGGGACACACGTGTGCATGCCTAGGCACATATTAACAAACTAAACTACTCTCCACTGATAAATTCCAAGTAAACGCCAATGGAGTCAAGTTTGCATATTTGTTTACAAAAGCAGCTTCACTTAACTGATGACTCTGTTTCTTAAGTTTTATAAAATGGTCTAATGTTAAAGGTACTTAGATTTATTTTATTACAAGCGTGTGGTATACGGTTCAAGTTTATGGTAGTATTCTTGCTATCGTTCGGGCAGTGGGGAGTGCGCACGATCTAAAAACGTCAAGTAATGGTATTAGTTTATGTGCATAGGTATGTCGTATAGGTACCAATGGCCGTTGGCTTGACTCGCATAGAATCTGTTTGAGCAAGAAAATTCGATAAGTTCCTTCACTGATTACTTTTCTTACAGTTCCATCCGAAAGCAACCTTCACCAAAATATTAGAATGGAAACTCCCATAGAGTATTTATAGAAACACTTACCAGGTTAACTACAAGTACTTCAAAGGAGTTATAGTTCAAAAAGTAAGTTTAGGTTAGTGGCCAACCTTAGTGTCGAAGTTAATAGACCGCCTAAAGACCTCTAACATGGTCTATCGATTGAACATCGACATCGACAATTTTACGTACCCTTCGAAGCACGCGGGCAGCGGTGGTATGGTTCTATAAACCAGCTTCACTTCTTATACTATCTTTAATATTCTTAGCGCATACTTCAGTTTACTTGATTACTAATTTCAATATGTTCTTTCTTATAGTTAATACTTACTACATTCTATGCATGTTTGAAACAACAAGGGTTGCATCCACGATAGAGCTACTCGTACAAAGCCTATTGTCACGACCGCTCTAGCTTCTCCGTAGTAATGTCTATAATGTCCACGTGAACACGACCATCTTGATGGGTTGATGTAAACTATGATATTATTATAAGTACAGGTTTCTAGTTGATGTTTTGTTCTGATGAGTTTTGAAATCGTTTCAATGAGAAAACGTTTTAATCTATGACTTTGCCGAATTAAAAAAAACAGGAGGTTTTAAATTGATGTGTCTAAAAACAGATTTAATTATGAAACACGGTTTGTTAGACCCAAACTAAATTCTAAGCTTGTATTATGGAATCTTAACTAACGAATGTATGTTATTTTTTCAACATTTTATTTACTTATATTACACCTGTACCGATGTACATACATATATCTGGTATCTGTCTGTAATTAAATCTAAATAGTTAAAACCCTCTGGTTTCCGATTAAGCATATTTTTTTCATACACTTTTGATGTGGATGTACTCGTATAATATTGACAAAAATAAAAGTTAGTAAAATAGGATTGTTTTCTATGAGACGTGTTATAATGTAGATTAACTTCGAAGTGATGCAATTAAATTACAAGCTATCAATCTATCCCCAGAAAACAATAGAATATCGTTACTCCACCATAATATGAATAGAATATCATCCTTTGAATTTTCGGAAATGTGTAAAACATGCAAATTGTTCTAGTACTCGGAATCTTGGCTTGTTATGTAAATTTTATTATTATTTTATTTATGTTGTGTCACTGAGAGAATTGAAGGAAATTATGGAGATGGCATTATGATATCTGTTCAACTTTTTATTCTAATCGTGCTAATGCAAGCTCTTTAGTTATTGAGAGTAATAAGTTATGGACACATAGAATATAATACGTAGCCATATATACATAAGTAGATACGTTGAGTTAACTATCTACTTTATCTTACGAGTTCAATCGAGGCTTGCACAAAACTCTTAAGGGTGAGTTGCACTAACATTCTTAAGTTTATTTAACGGCTAAATATGTTTAAAAAACAAATGACGTTCGTATTAAAATAGTGTCCTATTTGGTGCATCATAAGGGACTATGCTCACTAGACCGTTCCGTCACCAACCAACAACGTCGACTATTCTCACCTAATATTTTGCCGGTGCTGAAACGTTCATAGCACGGTCATGGTATGATACGGTGTAATGGGTAGAAACCTTAAAGTACAAATTTTAATAAACCACTTTTGTTTTTAAAACTTAGGTATTTCGCTGAATAAACTTAAGAATGTTTGTGCGATTCACCCTTAATCTATTTAGTACCTACCAAAATATGTATAAGAAACGAAAGCTGTTCTCTACATTATTTATTTATTGATATGAATGAAACTCAATTTCCCAAACCTTTGATACTTACCTTAATACATTTAAATATTTACTAGCCATAACATACCACGTAACTGGTTTTAATTAATTCATCAATTTAATCCGCGCGTTAAACTCCACATTCAATACAAAATATTTAGGTAAATTGTCGACACGAATTACTAAAATATGTCAAAGCAATGTAACCATTAATTCACTCCATGTTTGTATGATTGTCTATGCGTTTGTATGAAGTTGTATGGAGCTGTATGGCAAATGTATGACAAATCATCGTGGGAAGTGGGTTATGGACATCTGCAAGCATTTTACATTTAATCGTCGGTTTAATGTTTATTATTGATAGTGTATTGCATTTGTAACTGGTTTTTGTATTTGATGTATGTTTTATGTGTGTGTGTGTGTGTGTGTGTGTGTGTGTGTGTGTGTGTGTGTGTGTGTGTGTGTGTGTGTGTGTGTGTGTGTGTGTGTGTGTGTGTGTGTGTGTGTGTGTGTGTGTGTGTGTGTGTGTGTGTGTGTGCGCGCGCGTGTCTGTGCGTGCGTGTGTCGGTGCGTGTGTGTGTGTGTGTGTGTGTGTGCGTGCGCGTGTGTGTGCGTGCGTGTGTGTCCGTGTGTGTGTGTGTGTGTGTGTGTGTGTGTGTGTGTGTGTGTGTGCGCGCGTGTGTGTGTGTGTGTGTGTGCGCGTGTGCGGGTGTGTGTGTTAGTTTGTTGAATGGTTCCTAGGTGACAAATATTTACTCTGAAATGTTTTTTTTTGTCTTTGCTGTCCCACTGCTGGGCTACAACGGCAACCGTACTACCTTTCGCTTTCTCTCAAAATATACGTACAATTTTATACCTACCTCGCAAAAAAATACCAAAATCCATAACAAAATAGTGACAGCCACTCAGCCCACTCTGTTACTGCAAAATAAAGTATTGAAAATTGACCGTAGTGTGTTATTTGTCGGGATAATTAATGTAACGTGCTCGCTGGTAATGGTACAGGTGTGTCGGAAAAACCGACTATAAAACGATTATTAAGTGTCATTTTCGTTGTGCTATCTGGACTTATCGTATCATCGTATGGAACGTTGGGAAGCTCTATTCCTATCCTATTTGGATAGTGTAGTCTGATAGTAAAATGTCGGGTTTTGTTTTGTTTGTGATTGTGTGCTGTAGATTACGAATATGTAGCATTATGTACTTAATAGTGGTTGTTGTATGTAATGTATATCATCTATAATTTACTAGCTGTGCCCTGCGGTTTCATCCGCATTTATTCAGTGACTGCTTACCGTTTAAACCTTCCCTGGACTACGACAAACATTTGTATACTTAATAGTGGTTGTATGTAATGTATATCATCTATAATTAACTAGCTGTGCCCTGCGGTTTCATCCGCATTTATTCAGTGACTGCTTACCGTTTAATGGTCGTAGCACACATATCAACTCGGAAAGGGATCGTCACCGTATCGCCTCGCCGTCAACCAGGCGTCAACCAGGCGTCAACCTATCGTAAGCGCGTCACCGTGCGATCAGCAGCTCCGAATCGACTCGGCTACGGCTAGGCGACGCCGCGCTTACGGCTCGCCGGTCGCTGGTTGACGACGGCCGGGGGCGGGAACGAAGAAACGCAAGCTAGGGTACGGAGAGTCGTAAGACAGCGTACGGAGAGACGTAAGCGCGGGTAGGGCAAGTCGACCACGCACCGTACTGCGGTTTGTGAGCTTGTCCCGAGGCGAGGCGATTACGTTACGATTCCGATAAGTGTGCGTTGCAGTAGGGAGTTTCATACAAAGAATACTGAACGGCTCGAGTTGATACGTTTACGTTCCGTTTACGAGTTGATATGTGTGCTACGACCATTAACCTTCCCTTGACAACGACAAACATTTCAAATTTAAAATCAGCTGAATCGGCCCAGCCGTTCTCGAGTTTTAAGCAGACTAACGAACAGCTATTCATTTATATAGATATAGATTTAACTGCACTGATACTCGTATAATAAAGCTGAAAATCTTCACTGATTTCTGACTGGTAAAACTCATATAGTACTAATTTTATAAAGAGGAAATGCTTTACATGCTTTTGCTTCGTAGAGCACGTTAAATTGTCGGTTCCGGTTGTTTCATCGTTAGATCATGGCGGAGGCCTTAAGGCGGTCTTAAAATTCCGAAAAATTAAAGCAAGGGCGATGTTCAAAATATTCACACTAGCGCCACCTATTGGATCCCGTAGTGAACAATTGCACGGAACAGCCAGTTATTATAACTGTAGCAGTTTAAATAAATGATGATGATGAGCACAGGATACCATCCATTAAAACTAGATCCTTATTCCAGAGACGGAGAACCTTTTACATTCTATTAATATATCTCGTGAAACTGTTACGAGGTCGTCTATTAATAGTTTGAATAGGATTTTGAGTTGAAATGTTGAAACAGGCATATTTGATAGAGGCAGAGCCGAGCCTAAAATAACCTTTATGGATTTCATAACCTTTTATAGATTTCATTCAGTTTTACTTTGAATTTGTTTATATTTTAACTTTTGTTACAGACGAGTATTTTTTCTCAGTAAAAGTTATTTTTGTTCAAACGGCTCAGTTATAATTTTCTTAATCATTTTTATTATTCCTTTGTTAATCCATTAATCCCCAAAGGCAAGGCCTTTATTACGCAAAAATAAATTATTAGCCTTTTTTTCAACTCCTAAAAACATTGGTTCACAAATTAGGTGATTACAACAGTAGGTTAGAATAGTCACAAATCATAAAAAGTAAGTTATTACTTGCTTTATTAACTTTCTATCGCGATAAAACCCGTGTGAGTACGTGTACTATAGGTAGGTACAGTCAAACGCAATTCAAGAAATTTCTCCCACTCTGTGATTTGATCTTGAGTAACCTCTCGACTAAGTGATAAGTGCCATCGGTTGTCCACCCCTGCTGTATACGATATTTAATAAATTAAAGAACATTTGTGCCCTTAAATAGACTGCAGCAGGTGCCCATCCAGTTTTGCAACATTTTTGCTTGAAGGCTGTTCGTATAATGATTGAAGTACGAGGTACAGTTACGACTAATGATGATGGACGCTTAAAGACTTCGCCTTATTCATAAAGCACTGTTTTAAATTGTTTTATCTCTTTTGCAGTTTCGAAAATAGCGTATGTCGGAAAGGGATAAACTATTCGATAGCTAAAATGCTGTTAATAAGTGTATTCATATACACTTATTGCAACTGTATAAATCGGAATCCAGGATTGCGATTTACTTTCAATGATTTTAACTCAAACTTTACTCTAGTTGTAACCTTCCGAAGTGTATCCGTAAAAGTAATTTCAATTCAAAATGAGTAGTGTTTACTTAAATCTAAAACACCAGTAGTTACTATCGATTTAAAGACATCTCTTAGTCCGGTAGTAACACGGCGAATTGCACTATACTATACCATCCAAATATCTTCTAAATATGCCTCTAACAATGCCATAACTAGGAATTTGGTCATACAGGTTTTGACCCATAGCTGTCTCCAAGCATACACTTATCTCATGCGTTATGCATGCGTGGGTGTTCTGATATGTGAGTAATGTCTAAGCATGCCGCTAGGGTGTGGCTTCATGTCTGAGATCAGATACGTATATACGACCGTACGAATCTTAGATGACCTGACATGATTTTGAAATTCGTATGCATGATTGAACTAACCTTGTATCTTGAAGAAAGTTAAGATATGGAAGACAAAGAGATACCTAAAAAGAATAAGTAAGTAGTGTAGGTTAGAGTCCAACCCTGGTGTCTGAGTTTTTAGACCGCTTAAGGCCTCCGACATGATCTACCGACAGAAGCAATCGGGACCAGTGAATTAATGTACCCTCCGATAGTACGGTAGCGCTTAGATGGAAATTCCACTATCGACCACCTTTACAAGTAGGAGTCGAGCTGCACGTTGCTTAACAATTGCAATGAGCTAACATCGCTTAGATAAACTTCGCCACGAGCGCTACCTAAGTTGTGTCTATAAGTACCTGTTTGTCTATCAGTGTTTAGTACTGTTAGCGAAAAGCAAATGTTCATATAATATATTCTTTACTAGCTGTGCCCCGCGGTTTCACCCGCAGCGCCCCCGTTCCCGTGGGAATTTTGAGATTTTTATTCCTTATTTTCTGATATAAAAACCTTGTTCTGGCAATAAGGAACACATTAAAAAAGAAACATCCAATTTGGTGCAGTCGTTCTGAAGTTATGCGCTTACCAACACATTTTGCGATTCGTTTTTATATTATAGATTATATTTTTTGCTCTCGGCGATAAGTAAAAGGGAAGTTCAGATAAGAACCTTTTTCGTTGATAGTATGTAACCAGATAAGATACCAAGATAATATAACGGAATGTTTTCAAATTTCAGAAAAATGCATTGATTACATAAATGATCAGTAAGATATCGTTTGGTTAGAAGATCATTTTATTGACCGAAAATGTACACGATTAAAAGCAGAAACCGTAACGCTTCCACACGTTTATAGAACAAAATGAGATAAAGGTTCATTAAAATAGTAAAATAAATACTTTATTTTTATTATATCTAAATAATTTTGATTGCCGGATATGGTGTTAAGTAAAATTTCATCACGCATAGACGGGAAATGAGCCAATTAAGTTTCATATTTCAAGGTTGTTAATGATGGAACTTGCTGGATAGAGGCGTTGCTTATTTGTAATTGGACAGGGTTCATTACGAAGTAATGATTACTTTTTGCACCTATAGCCTCTGCCAATTTTCGTTAACCTATGTTAACTTAAACTTTGAGTAAGAAGTGCTTGAATGCTATTTTATAAATGACTAGCGAACCGCTCTCGCTTCGGTTAGTCAACATCGCCGACGAGTTCTGTAAGAATTCTGGAATCTTATTTTCCAGACTTTGTTTTATACCGACTATTGTAAAGTTTAGGAAGCTTTTTTCAGCTCTATTTATGGGATTTCTTTATTTCCTAAAAGGAATCTCAATATTCTGTGATACTTAATTACAATTGCTAAATCGAAATACGAATAAAATGGCTACAGAAACATACCGAATTTATTTTACATTAAAGCCAATTAAAAGGGAGGATACATTCCTTTAAAACTCATAAATAATTTTGTTACATTAAACTTTCTTTCACCCGTATGACCTTTTGAAACGGTCCGCAGAAACCGGCAAAAAATTCACTACATAATAATTATTTTACATCACAGGCGGTATTTTGGAAAGTGTCGGCCCGCGGCCCATAATGCTTTTGTAACATTTGCGTCCTCTACGGTCCGATTCACGCGACCTTTGTGCGATGACCGTAAGTACATCGTAAATACGAGTGGCCGGAAATTCAGGGGGCATATGGACTCATGCGCAGAACATGGCAGGACGCGACTTGTTTAAAAAACAAGTATTATTCGGACTTTTAATGCGTGGACTTGTTTTAATCCAAGTTTTATATATTCGGACTATTAATGCGTTTTGTCTAAAGTTTTGTTCAGGGAGTGCACATGACTTATTCAGCCATGGTTAGTTGGACCCAAACAAAGCTTTGAACAAAAATATTAATAATAAGCATAATTTTGGTAGAAAGGAATCCTAAGCCCATATCCGTAAGAAACGAGTATAATTAAAAAACACGCCCCTAATTCTAGAAAAGAAGAGATTCAAAAGCTTGAAGTAAATATCCGCGACTTATCGTACCTATGTATGATCAACATGTATTTTTTCCAAGTAATGTTATCAATTGTAATTGTAAGACCTAAATGATGATACAGTAGGAGATGGACATCGACGCTGTAATAGCTAAAAATAGAGAAACATAGAAGAGACAGACAAGGAGAACCGACCCCAGATAATGGGACAAGGCTATGGAGAAAAGAGAGAGAATATTATCAATAGTACACATTCGAAAAAACCGTTCATGAAAACAAACTCTGCTGAATTTGGAAATGTTTTTCAGTATCACTAAATGGAAGTTATTTTTGGTATAATTATAAAGTTTGACGTGCGTTACGTGTACGGTTAAAATGTGTTTGTTATTTTTTTTTTTTTGTTTAACCCTTTTTAAGCTATTTTTAATGGACACTGCGGCGTTCAATAGTCGTGGGTTGAAAGCTTCATTCATTATGTACGTTAATTATTGTGTCCCATTTCCATATGATCCATTATTTACGTAAAACAATAAAAACGATTTCTATAAAAAGTTAGAAAGAAAAATATATATAAGAGAAAGTTATTTTAGTTTTACCATTTATAACTCGGGAACGGCTGGATTGATTTTGATAGGAAAGGATAATTGTCTTTTATATAATACTAGCTGCGCCCCGCGGTTTCACCCGCGTTGTACCCGTTCCCGCGGGAATTTCGGGATGGAAAATAGATGTTGGCCGATTCTCAGACCTACTCAATATGCTCACAAAATTTCATGAGAATCGGTCAAGCCGTTTCGGAGGAGTACGCGAACGAACACTGTGACACGAGAATTTTATATATAAGATAAAAATGAATCGTTGCTAACCGCATAAGTTTAGAATTGCACCAAATTGGATGATTCTTTTTAATGTGTTCCTTATTGTGAGGATAAGGTTTTTATATAAGAAAATAAGTAATAAAAACCTCGAAATTTCAAGGGCAATGGGTGCGCTGCGGGTGAAACCGCGGGGCACAGCTAGTTTTTTATAAAAATGTTAAGAATGTATAAAAACAATTACAATTGGAAATAAAACGTAACGTAATTGAATTAACTATATTAAGCATAAATTCCTCAATTTTTATTGCATTGAAAGAATTTATAACTGTTAAATATCTATGGCTAACTCTCAATAGATTGACCCGAGGTTGCTGTGGTACAGTCAACAACATAAGTGGAGAAGTACTTACGAACATGGGCTTCATCTTTTCAATATGGCGTCATTTTTACACACATCTATCTGTAACTACTGATTAGATATCAATAAGAATATAAGTTATAATTTATATTATATTAGATATCTAAATATATACCTATATTAGCGACCTAACTTAAGGTAAGTTACCACTAACTATTAGTACAGAGAGTCATTAAATTAAATTTATCCAATCAAAAGCGTTTAAGGGCCACATTTCTTAGGAATTGAATGTTAAAACTACATTATTTTGAGTTGTTTCTAACCAATATCATAAAGATTGCTCGACAAAACCTGTTATTGGCTATTTGTGTACTATTCTATTGTTATTTAATATCGATGGTTTCCGCAACAAAGGGCGTATCTCCATTTTGCATACTTTTGGCAATGAGCAAAAAACGAAAATAAAAAACTTTTTTTTTCGATATTTCTTTTGTCTTTAAACTTATAAAAAAATGTAGAAGGGAATAAGTTCTTAGATTTTTGCGGTCTTTTGCCTCATTTAATTGCAGGCCTGTAGGAGCCTTATATAAGAAGTTAGCTTGGAGTTACGCCCCTGAAAATCTAATAAACATGTAGTTGCACCTCACAAATTTACAGTCTAGAAAAAAATGTCTATACTAAAAGCCATATACACATACAACTACTTGTTGTAAAGGACATTTTTTTTTTTAACAAATGTAAATGCGCCTTGTTATTGATACTATTGCAATGGCTCTACGAGTAAAATAATGAGCTACTAAGGGTATAGTCAAGATAATATACCTAAATATAGTTAAAAATAATAAACCATTATAAGTTGCCTAATTATTTATTAAAGACAACAAGCAAAAATATTGAAAAAGTCGACTTAGATCACGTAAGCATACCTAATCCATGTCGTCTTCTTGGATCATGGAGTAGGTATGCTATTACAGCACTAGTTAACAGTTAACATTAATATAACAGTACCTACTTATTAAAGTTAACGCTAGATTTTTCTTCAAATTTCATGTAGAAAGTAGTTTAACTTATTAATCTAGATTTCGGGGTATTAATAAATCAAAATAATTAGGCTACCCAACCAAATTCTTGTTATTGATAGGCAAAAGCAAATTATGCTGCCAACTAAACATCGGAAAAATCTTATCTTTAAAAACTTTCAAACCTAATTAATTATTTAGCTATCTGTCTGCTACTAAGGGTAACAATAACATTGTACTGAAACAATTTCTATAAAAAGTATCAAAATAATCTTAGTTGAAACATTTCTTTGTTAGAGACATAGATAGGCTACTTATTAACTTAATACTTAAATCAAATAATCAAATTAAGCTATGTGACATAACCAACTAAAACAGTAATTAACTTAATTGGAATTGAAACTTGAAAAGTAGTTCTGTACGTTTTTTTTTATTTTGTTTAATTTTGACTTTAAACCTTAAAGTTAGCTCATGAATTAGACCCAATGGTGGGACAATTGCGGCGGCTAACTTTAAGGTTTAAAGTTAAGATATAAAAAATAAAAAACGTGCAAAACTATGTTTCATGTTTCAAATCAAATGTTCAAATTTCAAATTAAATCTAATCAGATGTGTCATCGTCAGTTTTCATTTCATCTTCTTCGTCTGTCTGAGGTAGAGTCTCAATCACCTCAGATTCAATAAGTTAAACTACTTTCTACGTGAAATTTGAAGAAAAATCTAGCGTTAACTTTAATAAGTAGGTACTGTTATATTAATGTTAACTGTTAACTAGTGCTGTAATAGCATACCTACTCCATGATCCAAGAAGACGACATGGATTAGGTATGCTTACGTGATCTAAGTCGACTTTTTCAATATTTTTGCTTGTTGTCTTTAATAAATAATTACGCAACTTATAATGGTTTATTATTTTTAACTATATTTAGGTATATTATCTTGACTATACCCTTAGTAGCTCATTATTTTACTCGTAGAGCCATTGCAATAGTATCAATAACAAGGCGCATTTACATTTGTTAAAAAAAAAAATGTCCTTTACAACAAGTAGTTGTATGTGTATATGGCTTTTAGTATAGACATTTTTTTCTAGACTGTAAATTTGGGAGGTGTAACTACATGTTTATTAAAATTTTCAGGGGCGTAACTCCAAGCTAACTTCTTATATTGATTTTACAAAGTGGATTTACGCCCCTTGACGTTTAAAAATTTAAAAACGTAATGTAGATACATCAAATAGATTTTCATAATATTAATAATTGTGTTTAATGCCCTGATTTTGTAATAAAATAAACTTTATCTCTTGAAAAATGTAGGTCGTAACAACATTTTTTTTTACCGTAGCGAAAAGTTAAAAATAGGGATCGATAGAGCTTCGAAAACTGAACAAAACTGCATTAAAAAGTCAATTTAGCCAAAATGGCATTTACGCCCTTTGTTGCGGAAACCATCGATATTATTTGTTTTAGGTGGTTTTCTAAATTACATAAATAAATAAAACCTATGATTTTTTATCATTAATATACTTCATCAATAAAAAAATCTAATTCCATACGCTTAGCGTATTACTTACGAGTAGTTGCCCTTTTCTATCGAATGACTTGTGTCGTCAACAGTACTCGTACTTTGACCCTCTAATAGTCTGATTCTCTCCGTTCCAATACCATTTCTAATGTACCAGACAATGTTAAAACGCCAATTAAAGTTTAACCGCTGGTTAACGATCGGTTTAATTGGTCCCTTTCATGTTGGTATCCGAGAGATCTTTGGACGTACATTGACTTTACATAGGTTTTTGTGTTTCTTTTGGTTTTGTTGTTGAATTGTGATTGTAGCTTTGATTTTCATTTGAATTTAATTAATATGGGAGTTTTATGGTTTATTTTAAACTAGCAGCGCCCCGCGGTTTTACCCGCGTTGTGCCCGTTCCCGTGGGAATTTCGGGAATTTTTTTACATAAAAATCTTCCTCTTGAATCACTCTACCTATTACAAAAAACCGCATCAAAATCCGTTGCGTAATTTTAAAGATTTAAGCATACAGATGACTATCGCTGACCCGGCTAACTTCATACCGCCATTGTGTTTCATTTTATTTATTTTTTGGTCCTTAACCTAACTTCTGCCAATAACGAACATATTAAGGAAATATTTATCCAATTTTGTGCAGTCGTTTGGAAGTTATGCGCGTACAAACATTTCGGTCCAGTTTAATTTTATTTTACTGCCAAACCAATCTTTGAGTTTGAATTAAATTAGATTCAAAAATATTGTAAAATTATATAGATATTGTTTTGAAAAAACGAAACGCGTAACATGTAACCTCAGCTGGTTAAATAAATGATCCTACAATATCTATATAACCTTCTACTAAATACAGCCCATATATTATTTTATTAAGGAAACCAATATATATATTCCAGTTAATGTAACCGTAAAATGTGTGTAAATCAATGTGGCAACGGTTAAGGTTTTACTACATTCCCGTTATGACGCCGTGTGTTCTGAGAGGCGAAAAATGCGTGACCGATTTCGGTCGTTACCTATATAATTTATCTTTTATTGCAGTTTGTCAAAATTAAGGTTGTCTTACATTGGAATGGAGTTTAATCTGTACTTTGTAGTATGGATAATGCCCCACTAGAGATGATAGACTCTGTGGCTACGGATCGCCGATACGTCAGATTAAAATGTAAAAAAGCGAATGGTTTCCGTAAACATAGTTTTAAAAAAATCCCACTGTTGGGAATCTGGGCTGCTTGTCTGTACTAATATAATAAAGCTGAAGAGTTGTTTGTTTGAACTTTCTTTGTAACTACGCGTCGATTTGATAAAAAAAAGTCCTTTACAGTGAATAACAACTACTATACGTAAGGAACATATTTTATGAGCAGTTCCATCAGTTTAGTTTCTAAAACGCTGACTAGTAATAAATCGTAAACTTAGTATCTAACATTGTGAGTGAGCGTTAGTCTACACTCAAACCTACATATTTAGACTGTGTAAATCACCTTTGTTATAGATTGTATGCTAATACCATAGGTGATTTACTTCTTTGAGCAGTTTAAAGGTGAAAGATCATTCGTCTATCCGTCCTTACAAATTAGCATTATAGCATGGGTTTGTAGTTGAATTCTTACTTGTATTGAGTCTGAATATTATCATCAATCATTCATTGACTAGCGGTCGCAAGACTTCATCGAATTGTTAAAATATTTTCAAGCTTATTAAAAACATGTCTGGTGAGAGCCCGCTAAAGACAGGGAGAGTTGGTGATGTTGTAGGGAGACCCTTGCCCAGCAGTGGGACAAATAAAAAACAAAGAATCTTGTAAACGCCTCGGTGGTCTAGTGGTATGTGCACTCGCCTGCCAAGACTGAGGTCCCGGGTTCAATTCCCAGGTCGAGCGAAAACATGTTTCCTACTTTTCAAACATGGCTCGGGTTTGAGATCACCAACCCGCATTAGGCAAGCGTGGTGATTACGCCTGAAACCTCCTCACTGTACTGATATCTTCAGTGAGACGAGAGGCCTTTGTCCAACAAGTGGGACATTACAGGCTAATACTTTATACTTTACTTGTAAAATTAATTGTAGCATTTTTTTTTTTTTTTACCAATAAACTTAGAACCCTATAAAACAATATGGTAGGTATTATAAAACGGCGTCTATAACAGTTCTAACAGAAAACATAAGGTAATTCGTTCGTCGGCGGTTTTTGTTGTCAGTCCACTAATGGTATGTCAGGGCTGCCATTAATTTTGATAAACCGTTTTTATATTAGACAATAAATTATTTTGGCAGAAGTTGCGTAAGCAATTCATATATTTAATGTTAGACTTACTCATACAAAAAGAGATGGAAAGAAAATTATACAATATGCCTCTTCTTCTTGAGTTCAGTGTAGACAAGTGGCAATCGCTTCGCATTCTATTTGGTTGTCTACTATCAATATGTATTGGAATGTCAGGTGGTCATGGCAATCCTTTTTTTATACTTTTACAATAGACAACCTAATGGAATGCGAAGCGATTGCCATTTGTTTACGGAGGCTGGTCTAATCAGTACCTACTTATCCTCTTCATGTATCGATCCTAAGCTTACTAGACGCCTGTAAGTGAGAACTTACAGACGTAAACATACTAAGTATAAAAAGTAAAACTTAGTATAACACTATGTTATACTCCTAATAACTTTGTTCTTATTAGAAACTATTTTGATCAGTAATAATTAAAATAAATACATAAAAATGTGTTGATTGATTTATTATCGTGGCATTGAATTATTTTTTCCGTACGTTACAATGAGGTATTATTGATTATTTATATTTGAATAATCAATGAACAAGTAAATATCGATCAAAGAATATAGTAAATATCAATAAATAAATTAAATTGATTTATTACATTAACACCTACTTAACTTGCAGTTTTGCAGGAATATCAGTATTATTAGTAGCTCATAACCTTTTTGAATTTGCCTGTCTAATACAAAAATAATTATTTAAATCGGACCGGTAATTCCCGAGATCAGCTCGAATAGGTTATTTATATAGGCTATTTTACATCCCGAAATTCACACAAAAATGGGCACAACGTGGGTAAAACCGCGGGGCACTGCTAGTATTATACTCGTATATATATACTCGTATCTATACTAATATTATAAAGCTGAAGAGTTTGTTTTGTTTGTTTGTTTAAACGCGCTAATCTCAGAAACTACTGAACCGATTTGAATAATTCTTTTTGTAATAGATAGCCACATTCAACGGGAAGGTTATAGGCTATTTTTCATCCCGAAATTCCTACGGGAACGGGTACAACGCGGGTAAAACCGCGGGGCGCTGCTAGTATATATATATAAATAGTGTAAGCCAATATTTTCTCCCAGGGTTTATAGGATCATAGCTTCATATAAAAAATCAGTAATGGTCTTAATCTAAAGAGCTTCAATCAGATTTATAAACGCTTAGTTTCGCGGGCGTCCCTCTCTCATGATTATTATTATAAAGCACAAACCTCTGAAGTATGCATTTCATACTAAACATGTTCGAATATCCAAAATAGGTGATTATGTATTCGTCACGTTTCTATTTTTGCTCATCTTGACCTTTTAACTCGATTTCCGAATTCTTGCTATTTATTCTAAGTATAGGTACAACAAAGCTTAATATAAAAAAGAGAGAAAATTTGTTTGTTTGTATGTTCGAGCTAATCTCGGGAATTACCTGTCCGATTTGATTAATTCTTTTTGTAATAGATAGCCACATCCAACGGGAAGGTTATAGGCTACTCTGATATGATAGCCTATATTGCTGTAAAGTTTTATCCAAATCCGTCCAGTAGTTTTTTCGTGAAAGTGACAAACATCCATACATCCATCCTATATCCATTCATCAATAAATACATCCATCCTCACAAACTTTCGCATGTATAATATTTGTAGGATATTTGATTAGTTTATCCCAACTACTCGAACCTCGATGAAAGGCTTTTGCCCAGCATTGGGACATTATTCGAACCACGTAACCTTACGTAACCCCACATAAAAACTAACACACACAATAAAAAGCAACTATTCGACAAATATTCGCCGGTTCGTGTTGCTCGGTGTAATTTCAATGAACAAATCAATTCTGTCGCGTTGGAGCTGGTTTTTCCGCGGCCATTAAACTCGACCAACCGCCAAGTACATATCGATAACTAACCTTATTTGTTAATAGACAAAGTCTATTGTACCATATCACACTATGGCCAGTTTGGTCAGTAGCTAGCCTTACGTCATATGATCAAATATAATTCAGGAGACCCTTATGTTTAAATTGATAGAGCTTAATTTGTGATGAATTTCGAGTGTTTGAGGTATATGAAATTGAATATCAGCCTGTCTGTGGTTGAGTGGTGAAGGCTTGAAATACCAATTTGGAATTAAATATTTGATAGCCATCTAACTAAATATATTTAAATAGCAACATCCCGCGGTTTTACCCCCGTTGTGCCCGTTCCCGTGGGAATTTCGGGAATTTTTATACATTTTAACCTTCCTCTTGAATCACTCTATCTATTTACTAAAATCCGTGCAGTAGTATTTGCGTTCATCGCGAACAGACAGACGCGGCCGGGGACTTTGTTTTGTAGTGATTATATGATAGTATAGTTATAGTTAGAAGCAAAGTATCTTATTATCAGCTTATTATTATAAATATGTAGAGTATCTACAGGTCCACTAAACAAGTCAAGATGCTGTGCATTCAATTTAGTTGTTTCACGGGGATCACAGGGATCACGTGGTTATAATACGTTTCCACACATTTTGTTAGGAGACTGCCGATTTAAAGTCAGTAGAGCAATTGACATGTGTCAGAAAGAGTATTAGCGTTACTAAGTTAAGGTTTTCCAAAGCCGTGTTTAATAAAAAATCCCAATGGCTTTATTAGTCTTCTCAATATCTAAATCTCACTTTTTTATGCTCCATATCCACGATTCTTTTTAAAAAGACATTAATATTTACTTAATAAAAGACAATTTCAAAGTATTCAACCCAATTTACCCAGATTAGTTGTACCAGAATATCACGTAGGTATCCACTTAAAACCTAAACTGAACATTTAAAAAGCATTATCTAGGCCACGAAACAATACAGCGCAATATTTCAAAGTATGTACCATCATAATTAATACGTCAATTATCTTAAAAGGGCGTTAAAACAATGACATTTGTGACCTTGTGTCTTATTTGAAATGTGTGACGTGACAAAACGGAAAGACATGCCCCATAGAGGCCGTTCAATGTGTTGGTGACGCAATGTATTGAAGACTATCAGCACTCCGCGGTTTTACCCGCGTAGTGCCCGTTCCTGTAGGAAGTTTGGGATGAAAAATAGCCTATAACATTTCCGTTGAATGTGGCTATTCGTTACAAAAATTATTATTCAAATCGGATTCGTAGTTTCTGAGACTAGCCCTTAAAAACAAACAAACAAATTAAGAAACTTTTACCTCTTTATAATAATAGGAACACTTTAAATATGACACCGTTTTAACGTTTAAACAGATGACGTTTTAATTTGTTAATCGATTTGTAGAGTATCTTAATATGAAAATTGGTTCAAGTTTCCATTATTGGGTATTTCCTTAAGCGGTATCTCCATATGAACGCTACCGTGCTTCTGTGGGCACTTTAAGCAGTCGGTCCTGATTGTTTCAATATGAGAGGCCTTTGCGCGGTTTAAAGACTTATTAGAAATTAATGAATGAAGTTAGACACTTCTTTTAGTATCGGTGACAAATTGAACCCTTATATGAATAACTCGCGGTCTTATTCAACCACAAAGTGTCAACACTATTCTTATTCGCAAAAAAATAACTCGTCCATTATTTATGCATTACCCATTATCACAAATTCTAAATACATAATGACATAATTACATCATACAACGCAACAGTGACATCAGACTGTTTTAAAAACCTAATTCGTGCCAATTTTTTGTCCAATGTTTTTGTAAATACTGTTGTTTTTAGACAAGGACGCTGAGACATCGGGAAAATGTCAACAGAAAGACGGATGGAACAGAATTGTAGCTGAAACATGACTAAACAAAAGTCATTCATGTTAAACAGAGGCGTGGGAGGTGAAATATTGTAGCAATGGAAATACTCGTACTATGTCTTATACAAAACATATCTTTATTTTTAGAAGAAATTAGTAGTGTCCCAACGTTTTACCCGCGTTGTGCCCTTTCCCGTGGGAATTTCGGGATAGATATCTCGGAAAATTCAGCAGCTGCCTCAATTCCGTAAAAATGTGAATCACGTATGAAATTAGTACGTCTTTAGTCAGTGGAACTTGTTTTAGCCTTTCCTAACTATTTTGGTACACTATTTTCTGAATGATTTCTATTGACATTCTTCTTCTACGACACCATACCCTATAGATGTCATACACCGTACACCTAACATATCATAATATCCACAATCAACAAACTGTACCCTAACATTATATTCAATGACTAGCCTAATTAGATCCCCCACTCCGATAGAAGCTCATAACATTTAACCGCCAGATAAGGACCACTATCCACTGTTTTTGGGTGAACTTGTTGAAAACTTACTGGATGCTCTTCCCGAAGCCAGGGTATTGTAGTCCGTCGTAATATCCTCCTTTATTCCCGTAGGAAACTCATTGTCCCCATATTAATTAAACCTCTCAGTCTTGTCTGTACATCTAAAGTAGATAACCCGTTTCCTGGACGTACTAAGGGTAGGAGGAGGGCGAGGAATCGAAGTGCGTTTATGGCTTTAAGGTAAAAGGGGGCAAGTCATGCTGTTTTTTGTGAAAGGGGCAAATGTTCTTTTTTGGGGGCAAGGATTACATTTACTGTATATTTTTGACCGACTTCAAACACCGACGGAAGATTTTAAGGTTCTCAACTCGGTACAATTAATTTAAAGTGTATATCAGTATGTTAGTCTTTAACTAACTTTATTATTTGTTTACCAGCTATTGACATAGCATTACACAAAACTGAGTATCTGATGAGTTAAAAAAGATTAAAAAAAGGGAATTCCATAAAGTAACTTCCTTTACACTGCTGTTGAGTTAATGATGATTAATGATGAAAAAAAAAAAAAAAAAAAAATACGTTTGTGTATTTTCCTAGTAGTCAATAATGAATAGAGACTTGGAATAGTCCTGTCATCGATTTCCAAATTCAAATTATTTATCCGTCCACATTACATCTATATCCTCTGCCCCTGTCCTTAATACATCTCTGTGTAAAGTAATTCGACCCCACTGTCGTATCAAAACAAGGGACAGCAGTGAGGAGCGGTGGTTTAACTAGTTTTATGATCGCCCGCTGGCTTCAGTTCGGTTTCTTTTGTCTTGTGAAACTTGATTTAAAGTATAACTCTTGGTGACATAGCGTCATTGTTACTTATAAGGCGGTCCGTTTCTTAAAGCGCTTTCAAATTAAGTGTTTTCGGTCGTCCTACTACGGGCTGCATTGGTGCAGGCTGCACAGTCGTCTCCGCCCACGGATGTTCTTTTGTTTTTAATATAAAAGCTACGTTGCAGGACGTCTAAGAACGCTTAAATTGAAAGAGTTAGGTTGGAAAGGAATAACGAGGTACTTTAATTGGTAATGTTTGATGCTTTGATGGGAAGCATAGAAAGAAGATATGCTTAAAACTGTGAGTTATGTATGTATTTTCGATACGAATAAAGACTATTTGTTGAAGTAAGACTATTTAATGGCCTAGTACTATTTAATGTTACTGTTTCACAATTTTAGTAGGTTAGTGTGTCGGAAAATATTTTGAATACATTATTAGCAGAGTTTTTGCTAAATAAATTTGAATACTGATACTCTTAAATTTAAATATTTAAAATACATTTATGGTTTATCAATAACTAACATATATAATTGGGTCGAGAGATGACTTGCTTCACATGAGACCTTGAATAGAGACTTGGAAGTCTATGAGACTTTTGCAGTGGAACACGATCTGTATATAAAAAACGGAATTAAGTTCTTACCGCTTAAATAAATTGGTCAGTATTCGTTCGTACGTAAGTTCCCGTTTTAACAAATAATTATGACATCAACGTACGTTTCAATTAATAATAAAACAGTATTCGTTCGTTACTAGTTTTTAAGTTTCATCAAATAGGTAAATAATATATGTACATCTATACTAATATTATAAAGCTGAAGAGTTTGTTTTGTTTGTTTGTTTGTTTAAACGCGCTAATCTCAGAAACTACTGAACCGATTTGAATAATTATTTCACTGTTAGATAGTCTATTTATCGAGGAAGGCTATAGGCTACATTTTATCCCGAAATTCCCACGGGAACGGGCACAACGCGGGTAAAACCGCGGGGCGCTGCTAGTAGAAAATATAATTTAATCACCAAATCAGTTTCAAGCAATAAGAAGCGCAAGTATTAGTAATATATTGTCCATTAAAATTAAAATGAACGTTCAACCTTGAAGACCCCACACTTAGAAATAGATGAGGGAATAAAATTAATTACTATTTCTTCTCTTTATTTTAGTTTACTAATTAATATTCGGACATCGACTCGAGACTTGCCATTACAAGACCGGTTGTAGACACTTTGCTTGCAAATATTTTCAAACTATATTCCGTTTTTTACTGCCCCAAACTAGCGTTCTGTGTACGTACCTGGTAAAGGCGTTTGATGTCGTTAGTTGATAAATAAATAAGTAATATTATGATAATCAGTGTATTATCCTACTAATATTGCAAATGCGAAAGTTTGTGAGGATGTATGTATGTTGTATGTTAGTTACTCTTTCACGCAAAAACTACTGAACGGATTTCGTTGAAACTGTACAGTAATATAGGTTATACACCAGAATAACACATAGGACACATTTAATCCCGAAATTCCGGCAGAAACGGGTACAACGCGGGTGAAACCGCGGGACGCGGCTACTATGTTATATTGTAAAATATGTCCATCACGTACAGATTATAATTTATTTATCTTAGATTTTTCAATTCATTTGAATACTGACAGGCTATAAAATAGCTAATGGTTTACAATTGATGATTGTTTATGTTAATACATGCGGTGTTGTTAAATGTATTATTTCCTTAAGAATGGAATTTAATATATGTTTATTTATATATTTATTAGTACTTTGCTATTCGCCTTCATTTGTTTGTAGTTTCGTGAGAAAATTAGGGATAAAAGTAGTCTTTTTGTACAACTTTCTTCTGGAATGTAGCATATAGGTACCTTATCATCTATTTGTATAATGCGAGAAATGATTATTGAGTACAATGCAAAGGCAAATCTGAGTTTACTAACAGATGGCGAATTAAACTGGTTTCTTTCTCATGTTAACGAATAACTACTCATTTTAAACACGGATAAACAGACATATAATCTATTTTTTTTCGATTGGCACAAAATGTGGTTAAATGTCGTCAATTTTCTAGCCGAAGACGAGTGCTTCTGAAGAGGAAAAAGGTTTAAAGATAGGGTAAGAATGAAATAAAATCACTAAACCTTTTTCCTCTTCAGGAGCAATCGTCTTCGGCTGGAAAATTGACGACATTGGTCCACATTTTGTGCCAATCCAAAAAAAATAGAGTATACATACTTTGTCTTCTATACAGGTCAAGTATAGGATCCAAACGTCAGATAAAAATGTGACACAAAAGCGAAGCGAATCCGTAAATGTAGTTTCAAATCAAAACGTCGAATTTGTCTATTTATAGATAGTAAACAGCTTAATATCCTAATCATGTCCAAACTCCCAGCAAGTTGTAATATGTAAATACAAAATAAATGTCTAATCTACATCTAACCTTGATTGCTTCTAAACTAAACACTAGTATTTATTTCACTTACTGTGCGTATACGCAATGTTATACAAGAGTGAGGCGCCAGTGCCCGCCATGTTTATATGAAACACACACACGTAGGTATCTCTGTTCTAATTGGTTGATGAAATAGAACACAAAAACAAATGAATGTTGGGTAACCGCGACCTTGAAGCTTCGATACATCTCAAATATGTATTCGGAAGAAAAGTTTTTTGTTCCGATTTTGGTACCAAGTATGTAATAGATTTTAAGATTTAGCATTCTGTTAGTTATTATGTACTTAGATATACTGAAATAAGAACTTATGAATATAGTTAGGTATGTAAACTAATTTAAAATTATAAGCTTTAGGCTTTATATTAATTTTGTCCTAAGTATAGTACGAGTAATATACTACATACTAAAGTATGCTTTAATTCAAGGGATTGAGATTTAACGTCGCTATAGACAAATGGTCGCTACAACCAAGGTCGTAATAAATAAAATCAACTGTATAACGTCCTATATACTATACATTAAAGAGAAAGACAACGAATACTCAACTGTTTCTTTATTTGAATTACGTTTTGGTGCCTATTTTTGAGAACATAAAAAAACCGTTTGTCCTTTTTAAAGAACATAACATAAACAAACCACAAACCATAAAATAAATAAGAAGTGATCACCAAACGAATACTAAGACATAAATCGTTAATTCCGATACAATAATTCACTTTTAATTTTGAAGGCACTCCGCATCAGAAATGGGTGTATAAATTTTACTTGGAAGCTCCCTCCGCGGTTATCTACGTAATTTATAGCCGAGATAATGTTATGGCTAGTCCAATCTATAAGTATTTCAACAGTTACCTTGTGTTATTAAATGGATTTTGTTTGATACTTACGGTCGCGGTTGACTTGCTTGAGTTGTGAAATACTCGTAGACACTTTTTGCGGTACATATTTTCGTGCAGATTTATGCCGTTTATTCGAATTGTTCGTTTAAAAGGACATTAACTTTTTGTAATATTTTTTTAACTTATTGACTTTATATCGTACGCTTTTAGAATAATGTTATTATTTTTAGATTTATTTTGTGACTGTGTGTGTAATAAGTAATATTTCAATGTTACATTGAAATAAAACTTATTATATTATTAAAGGCGAATGTTTATTCAATGGTGGCCTTTGCCCTGCAGTACATTACAAGCTAAAACTTACTTTTATTTCTTATCTTATATATAAAATTCTCGTGTCACAGTGTTCGTTCGCGTACTCCTCCGAAACGGCTCGACCGATTCTCATGAAATTTTGTGAACAATATGAGTAGGTCTGAGAATCGGCCAACGTCTATTTTTCATCCCGAAATTCCCGCGGGAACGGGTACAACGCGGGTGAAACCGCGGGGCGCAGCTAGTTTTATATGAATTTCTTGCATGAATGTCACTAAAGTTTTTCCCAAACATAAATATTAAAGTTTGAACTATAAAATTATCGATACCCATCTTACAAGATGTTAATTACAACAAATTAAAATTATCTCTCTATTTTAATGGATTTTTACAACGATGCCGGTATTTAGTACTTGAATACAAAATTGTTTTACGATCTTGCAAATAAGATCAGCTTGATTATCTATACTAATACTAGCTGTGCCCGGCGGTTTCACCCGCAGCGCCACCGTTCCCGTGGGAATTTTGAGATTTTAATCCTTATTTTTTTTATATAAAAACCTTGTCCTGACAATAAGGAACACATTAAAAAAAGAATCATCCAATTTGGTGCAGTCGTTCTGAAGTTATGCGCTTAGCAACAGATTCAGCGATTCATTTTTATATTATCTATAATAAAGTTGAAGAGTTTGATTTGGTCTGTTTGTTTCGCTCATCTCCGGCAGATTCCAATAATTCTTATTGTATAGAATTGGGAGGATGTATGTATGATGTTTATTACTCTTTCACGAAAAAACTATTGGAAGGATTAAGATGAAACTGTACAGTAATACAGATTATATTTTATATCAGAATAACATATAGGATAATTTTATCCCGAAATTCCCGCGGGAACGAGAACACCGCGGGGCGCGGCTGTGTATCATTTAGCAGCACCAAACGGTTTAACCACTATTGTACCTGTTTCCCTGGGAATTTCGGGAAGAAAAATAGGCTTCCTATAATATATAATAACCTTCCCGTTGAATTTAGCATTCCGTTACACAAATAATTATTCAAATCGGTTCGTCAGTTACTGAGATTACCGCGTTCAAACAAAAACAATTTCTTCAGCTTTATAAGAGTAAAGTTTTCATAAGTAGATAAATCAGTTTATTTATGGATTTAACTTCAGACCTGCCTATACTATAATATCTAGCTCGAAGTAACTATAAAATATGATAAGTAATATAAAATAACGGCGAGCTCAGCCCCATATAACGATCAGGGCGTGTTCGCATTACAACCTCCATCGTGTAATGGTGATTTACGCAGAACACACCTCGCGCCTTCGGTAAACGATATTATTACAAGTGGCAACCTTAGACCCAATAACGGACTTAACAACAACATAACATTATCTAAAACACACAACAGTGCTAACAGTGAATTCAACCCGGTTTTGTTTTCAAATATCTTTATCTATATATGATTCTATCGTGGTTGGTCTCCGTATGTCTCGATGAAACTCGAGAATGGCTGGATTGATTTTGATTTTGTAATGTTTTTTGTAACCCAGGGAAGATTTAAACGGTATATAGTGACGGAATATATACGGGTGAAACTGCAAGGCAAACCTATTTTAATATTAAGGAGAACCCAAAAACTATGTTCTTTGGGTAAAACTCAAAATTACCCAGGGCCCAACTGGTTGACATACTGTTTGCTGAACACTATAATTCAATAATATCAAGTATTTTGAATAAAAAGGTGTGTGTAACACCCTTGATATAGCCTTAACACGAACTAATTTACGATGTGGCAAACGAGTGGTTGTGGTGTAATTTAGAATGCTTCGTATTGTTTGCAGGGATTGGCTTTGCCTTTTTATTCGGTCTGATGTTCCAAGACGGATAGTTGTTTTACTTAGATTAACTGTTAGTGCCATAGTTTATAGGGGAACGGGAGTGGGTTTTTTGATAATTGTAATTCGGGCAAATACCTAACATTCATTCATTTGGAGCAGGTTAGACCCTGGTAATGGAGTTTTTAGACCGCCTAAAGACCTCCAACATGGTCAGACGATTAAAACAACCGGGACCGACTGCATAACGTGCCCACCGAAGCACGGTAGCGCTCAGATAGAAATGCCACTATCGGTCACCCATCTGTCAATGAAGAACCATCCACTCGATGAAGAAGAAGATCTGTCAATCAATAGTTGCTGAATATTCTTGACATTTCTACTCATCATTATCAGTCTAAGTAGTGTATGTCTTTTTTACATGAAAAAAAAATTAAAATCTTATAAGGCGTAACTAAACAAAAAATGTGTAATAAGTTTGGAAAGGAATTCAAGCTAAAAATTAAAAATAATATTTGATTAAAAACACTAATCAGATTAAATTTTATTCTTCTTACATAACGTGGATAAAAAACTGCAATACTTGTGGACACTACTCGGAAGATCGGTCGCTCCGGAGTGTCCGTCAAGTGTGAATCTAGCCTTAATCTTTGTCTTCTTTTATGAAATAACTAGCAGCGCCCAGCGGTTTTACCCGCGTTATGTCCATTCCTGTGGGAATTTTGGCATGAAAAATAGCATAGGTATGTTACTCGTGGATAATGTAGCTTTCGAATGGTGAAATAATTTTTAAAAACGGTCCAGTAGTTTTTGAGCCTATTCATTACAACCAAACAAACAAAGTTTTTCTCTTTATAATATTAGTGTAGAAATCTACATATTTCAATTATAGTATTCTTCTGTATGTTAATACATACATAAATGTCATCATTATATATTACGAGTCTGATGTAAAACAAACATTTTCCATATAAACTTTTATAAGCTTACCATGAATGGTTATTGCTTTAATTAACTCATCCATTTGTAATTGAATTAAGAAATACAGCAGTTATAAAATTATACATAAATGGTCGATCTTTTCGCCATTTCAATAGCTAATATTAAAGAATTAAAAAATTAACATTTAGTTTCATATCCCCTTTTTAGAATGTGACGACTTGAGTAGTACCTATTTCTATACTTAATTTAGGTGAAGAGTTTTGTTTGTTTGTTTGAACGTCTTGCTCTCTGGAATTACTAGTCTGATACGAATATTTCTTTGTGTATTGGATAGCTACTTTTAAAGCGTAGATTTAAGGTTATTTTAATCCCGTAATCCCTACTGGAACGGGCACAATGTGGGTGAAACCGAGAGGCGCTGCTAGTCTTATCTGGGGCATTCTAAAAAACTACTTTAAATTTAATGACATTCGAAATTTAAAATGTAGTATTAAAAAAAACTACTTTATCGCAACATTAACAATTTAAATTCTATAGATTTGCTTATAAATGTGTCGGGTGTCGCGTTTTGTAGTTTTAGAACACGCCACATTGGTCAACTGGCGTGTTGATTTATGTGGGAACTTTATTGAATATTCAGCACGTTTCGTGTCTAGAACGGGGAGGCACTATGTCTGAGATCGTGTAGGCATTCATGACTTGTTTATGTCGGAATATCTCTTTGTTGTTTATGTACAGTTTTGGTATGTTTTACGGGTTTATGTAAGTTGTTTTTGGTATGTCTTGGAAAAAATGTTAGTGTAATTTTTTTGGAAATTTTAAGAATATTTTTAGTGTTGCTTTAGTACCTTTAAACTGAGGAATGGATATCATAGATTTTTGTATTGTTATGTAAAAGCTATTAGTGTGACTTAATAAATGAATAAACAAAAACATAGACTTTAGTTTGCTCATAAATAGTAAGCGTTGTTTGCATAACCTGCACTAATCACAATTACTTACCTAACTGAATTTACACTAAATTAACCACAACAAATGATTCGATAGATATGAATAAAACACGTTTCTGTATTACCTAATATTTACCAAGCTTCATTAACCACGCATTCAAACAAACAAATAATCCCGACATAATAAATCGACAAACATTACAATAAACCAACTCTAATATTATTTTATGTCCAATAACTAAGAATCACCCACGTAGATGACGATCAATTTATTGAAATTCGGGACGAAATTTTCGCCAAATCAGGACTTGGAATAAATAGATAGGTAGGTAGATTAATTGCGATCGTTCCGTGTTGATAGCCGAACTATTTCGTACTATTAATAATATTCTGAGGGCTCTAAATGTTAGTAAGCCCTGAGAACTTAGCCTCCTTGACCGATCCGTAATTACAATTTATTACTTGGATAGTATTGTTATATTTGTTCGGTTATTAATAGCCAGTGACACAGATAACCTAGCAATTACTATTGCCACCGTGGTTGTCACAGTATAAAGGAAACGGTAGGATGTGTTTTATAGTATCGTCTTTCATTCATCGTTTAGTTACAAGAGCATTGTAAACATAGTCAACTTAAAACGTATGTATGATTTACTGTTTATGAACTTTAATTCAATAATTCAATCAAATATTTTAAGGTCAAAATAATAGATTTTTCATATTTTTTATTTTATTTAATCAAATTCAACTAAAATCAATATGAAAACTATACTTATTAATGCTAAATGATTTGAACAGAGCAAAAAAGAAACATCTCAATCATTACGAGTTCTCAAACCAATTTTTCAACATTAATGTGAATTCTAATGTATTGTGCAGACCGTAGAACGGATGCTTATGTCACATTCTTTTCTTTCATTTCACTATACCACAACAAGACATAATGACTCGCCCTTCTGTATACAAAATATTTCCACTGTGACCAGATAACATTTTCTGCTGTGACTATGCAGCGTGGTTCCAATTACTAGTACTAAAGTAATCGATGTGAGAAGGCAAAAACTGAGGAATGTTGTGTTTGAATGTTACAAATGAGCGGCGTCGTGTCGAAACGTTTTGTTTGATCGGGATTTTAGAACGATCGGGTTTGTATATTTACTGTTAGATCGTTTTTGATTGTGTTGTAGTGTTGGGAATGAGTTGATACTTTTTTGGCGGTTTGAACTTGATTTTGTAGTGATGGAACTGGAGAAAATTGTAGGCAATGCAGATAAAATGGTGATGTGATAGATCGATGGGTATTTTGTATGTTTTGATTAATAAAAGGCGCATTTTAGAAATCGAACTTTTCTTTAAGATGTTTCTGCTTTATGTTGTAATTGAACAATTAAGAAATTGACCAACAACGATATTGACAAAACAATAGTTCACTTACTATAACGGATGATAGAAGCTAACCGAATGACGAATATATAAGTTGACAAACATTACTATATCCATTTGACACTTACTAAGTATTCTGAATTGAAACTAAGTTTACTGATACACTTCGCTTTTATTTAACATTTTTATATGACACTAGCCGTGCCCCGCAGCTTCACCCGCAGCGCCCCCGTTCCCGTGGGAATGTTGAGATTTTTATTCCTTATTTTTCTTATATAAAAACCTTGTCCTGACAATAAGGAACACATTAAAAAAAGAATCATCCAATTTGGTGCAGTCGTTCTGAAGTTATGCGTTTAGCAACAGATTCAGCGATTCATTTTTATATTATAAATTTCGGCCCCTTTACAGGAACCGTATCCCGTAACATCGATCTTCTGTGACCACGGTACCTGTAAAGGGGCCGAAACGTTAAATAAAAATTAAAGGGCGTAATAAGTTCAAAATTAGTAGTGTTCGGTTAAACTTAAGAAAACAGTACTTAATAAGTACTTGTGAGATAATCAAGATAAGAATACCTTAAACAAAGGTCGTCAAACTAGACCCTCATAATTCACACACAATAGAAAGTCACAAATCATTATTTCTGTTCAAAAGAATCGTCGTTAGCAACTTCACTTTCTTTCTCTATCTTATTTTGGTAACTTTTCAAGTGCTGAGCGTAACAATGAGTTAGTTCTAATTGTTTTACGGACGGTCCCGATCACCTAACTTTGATTGCTTATAGCTATCGAAGAATAAGATTAAGTTTGGTCATTGTTTCTATGTTTATAAATGTGACTGCGAATATTTGTGAAAACAAAATCAATGTCAAGGCAAGGAATGTTAGGCGGTTTGAAACTATACAACACTATTCAGAATTATTTTGTTGTTTTTATATTTCACTGAAAAGACTAGTAACTTAACTATGTACCAAGTAAACTATAGCATTATTTTACCTTGACGGTAGTCTTTCGGCGGTCTATAAACACAGCGTTGGCTACTGAACAAGGTTTGTTTGTTGTTTGTTAAGGAACTTTGAAGTAAACTATAGCATTGTTTCACCTTGTCGGTGGTCTTTCGGCGGTCCAACTTCACCGGCGTTGGCTTTTCGAAGTTATTTTGTAACATAATAACTTTATCTATACTAATATTATAAAGCTGAAGAGTTTGTTTTGTTTGTTTGTTTGTTTGTTTGTTTGTTTGTTTGTTTGTTTGTTTGTTTGTTTAAACGCGCTAATCTCAGAAACTACTGAACCGATTTGAATAATTCTTTTTGTAATAGATAGCCACATTCAACGGGAAGGTTATAGGCTACTTTTCATCCCGAAATTCCTACGGGAACGGGTACAACGCGGGTAAAACCGCGGGGCGCTGCTAGTAAATTGATATGAGGGCTTGCCTGCTCACCAGGTTATCGACTTTAATGTCACCAGATTAAAGATAGGCCGTGATTCCAAGTTTGTATTGCTCTTATAATGAACTTAGGTGAGTCCCAACAAGTTGCACAAGCTTCGTATTAAGTTTTATTGGTGTTTGATTGGATCTCGCTTCAAGTAATGTTCTGTGTTATTTATTGCTCACAGTTGCTTTTAAGGATTCCAGAGCTTATGCTTTAGGCGTGACTCGTGAGAACATGAGAATTTCAAAATAGTGCCTTTGTTGGTTTGAATTAAGTACCTTCACTGGTTCAAAATTAGGAGAATGGGAAACGAAATATAGGTTTAAAATTGAAAATTAAATTTAAAAAGTTCAGCTTACGCCAACTTATCGCTAATTTTAATTTCATTGCTAACTACTTTGTAAATATGTAGTCAACTAATAATAATGCTTCACAGTTAAGTTCTTTGCCAGTATGTAGATAGGTTGACTTGCTAAGCTTTATCATATTTAAACTTCTACTTACATGTCAAAAGAATTTTCCACTATTTAAGACGATGTTAGCATCTGTAATGTCATATCGAACTATGACTATCCCTGTCCCAAAATCCAAAATCCATTAAAATAGATTAAGTAGTTCAGGCGTGATTTCGTTACACACAAACATAGTTACTTTTGCATTAGTAAGGATTATGTTATGCCTTCATCAGAAACTTTTGAATTAGATAATGACCCTTCCAATTTACTCGCCCGTGCGTGGCTATCGCTCCAACAATCCTGTTGTTAAAAACTTATACAACACGCCCCTAACGAAAAAAACCGTATCAAATTCTTCCAACCACTGAACTTAACAATATTTAACAGTGCCACAGAATACTCAGTAGTTACTTTAAAAATATAAACCCCCATACGATCGTTCCTACACCCCACACAGCATTTAATAGTTTCTACGTATGTATCGCAGAATAATTGCCTGTAACTACGTACTGTGTCACAGAATACATAACATGTACTACATAATACCATAGTATACCTTGTAGTTACTACGTACCACACCACAGATTACACAACATCTACTATAGTAAAGTGTCACAGAATACTTAGTAAGTACTACAACTACCGTCCCCCAAATAATACCCAACAAGAGCTTGTATTACTCACGTGTGACGTCATTTGAGGGTTACTTCAATGGTAGCTATGGGGTAAGGGGTGCTATTGTCTTGTACTGAACTGAGTGTGTTTGTAAATATCAGTGTTAAACGGTCTGAAGAAATGTTAATGAGGGCTTTGACCTGTCCTGGGTGTGGTAAAGCGCTAATGTCTTCTAAGATACTCGTATGTTGTGTCTTTTATGTTAATGTTGTGTTTCTATTTCTATTGTTCTATGGAACTTATTCTTAACTGGTAAAGTCTTACTGGTTTCTTAGGCTTAAGCGAACACTACGCATTTTGGATCGAAACTACGTTAGTCAGTCTTCTGTGAAACGTCAGATAAAAATGTAAAATAGAAGTGAAGTGTATCCGTTAACTTAGTCAGACACGGGATGAAAAATAACCTGTAACCTTCCCAATGAATGTGGCTATCCATTACAAAAGTAAATAATCAAAATGAATTAGTGTTTTCTGAGATTAGCGCGTTCAAAGAAACTAAATTACATAAAAACTCAGCTTTATTAATAACTAGCAGCGCCCCGCGGTTTTACCTGCGTTGTGCCCGTTCCCGTGGGAATTTCGGGATAAAATAGCCTATAGCCTTCCTCGATAAATAGACTATCTAACAGTGAAAGAATTATTGAAATCGGTTCAGTAGTTTCTGAGATTAGCGCGTTTAAACAAACAAACAAACAAACAAACAAAACAAACTCTTCAGCTTTATAATATTAGTATAGATATAGATTTTCATTGTCATAATATAACGAACCCACAAAACTTTTATATGAAGGTACGAGTAACTTGACTTGGCTTTATTGATTTTAAGATTTTTCAGTAATCTCCTTTAGTGCTTGGTCTAAGATTGGCAGAGTCAAATTGTATTCTTGATCCTTTTCTACATGACTTGATTATAATCACAAATCGCTTATCAGTTGTGTGCCAAAGTAAAGGTTACAATATTTCGAAAGTAGGTTATTTGTTCAGACAAAACTTAATCTTTGCAATACGGATTAGACATTTGAATTCTCCAATCTTCATATCACGATCATAAATTGAGATTTGTAAATAGGAATAATAAAATATATCGCCTTTACGACTGGCGTCGGTCCATTTTATTGTACAAACGTGAACATTAATTTTGATCTATCTCGTTTGAGGTATTTCGATGGAGAGTTTTGATGGTTCGAAAGTATATAATATTTTAAGTGTATTTAGATGTTGAAAGTTATGACGCAATATTGGTATGGTGTAGGAGTAGGAGTAGGAGTAGAAGTCAATAAGTGTCCAATATCTGGCGAGTGAATGAGGCTATCCGGCTGTAATCATATTTCCTTGATTTAACCTTTCTGTTTACACACAGAAAACACCTTAATTTGAGTTCTTCAATTCATCCTTAAACGAAACACGAAATCACAAAATTAGCGTCCTTTAACCATTAGGGAAATTTCACACGTGTCTGAAGTGTTGGGACAAAACATGACACAGACAATGCATCGTTGCTTCCTGGGAACTGGGGAATTAGTCGATGTAAAGATTTGTTCAGGAGTCGAGTTGGGTACAGGTGGTGGCACTTTTGACATAGTCATAACAAAGTATAATCTCTCATATATCTACCCATCAATAATCTTAACATTTGTCAACAGCTGTAGTAATGGCTTTGTAGATAAAGCCCTATAACTTGGCAAAAAACTATTCAAAAAAGATTTATATAATAATCTACTTTATTTCAAATTGAACCCTAATTTTTCCAATATCACATGGGCTTACAGTGAACCTCGTAAATCACTTTAACCAACGACTGAACACGGATAAAGATGAATTCGAAAAAACACGCGTCGCAGCATTCTCTTCTCTCACACAGAAAACACCCCATTAAGTAATTTTTTCTACCTAAATCTAATTTTGAGGGTTGGCAGCCCATATGGTCCTCTGGGACACCAAACATGCTGAGCAAAAGTGACCCCTACATCGTTGCTAGTAAAGACTCTAATAGTTTAGACGCACGTGACGTTATCAACCCTAAGATGGACACAGAAGCAGCTGCTGGCAAATGCACTGTGCGATTCCAACCCCCAAATGCAATATTGTATAATAATAATAAATTTCCAGAGACAAGGTAATATTGCGCTCGTTTGGGGTAGTGTCGTAAGGGTTGGCGCAATTATCAACAGATTCAGTCGTATACCTTTTTTAAAAGTTAAGCCCAGTGCGAATGAATCCCGTTCCCATGAGAATGCTCGACAAATGCATTGAGATGCACAATTGCAGAATTTTATGATACCGAATTGAAAATGCAACAGTTGTTTTCAATTGGTTCTGTAATTTAATCTCGAGATGATTAAAGTTTTTGAAGTGCTATTGATCTGTCACATTATCAATTTTTATTTGTCGTTCGTACAAAGTGTGTGTAAAGTGTTTTGCAAGCCCCTCTTGGCGTTATCCCTGTCTTTGTATTATCAAGTGGTGCTTTTGTTCAACTTAATAGAACACGTCTGGTTTTCTTCCATTTCATCATTGCAAAATAAATGTCCTTGGCATTGGAAACTAACATTTTTAACTGTTATTATAAAAGTTTTAATACAACCCACACGTACAGAGTAACATTTTTAGAATAAGGTGCGAAACAAAACAATGGCTACGTAATTTAAAGAGGATACCATAAAAAGCGTAACAGCAAGGCTTATGCCATTGTTGGCTTGTTCCTAAGTGACAACGAGTACAGTCGCGACAGTTCTAACGTAATCTATTTGCACAAAGCGATCCCACAATACCATGAGCCCGTCGCACAAAAGAGTGTTTACTTAAACCCCTTTCACACCTCCATTGTTCAAGAGCCAGTTTAGAAAGAACTCTATACGCTGACGAAAATGCTCCCAAGATTGCCCTGGAAGTACAGAATGGGGAGGACGTTGGGTGTCCAGAGATATTGGATGGTACGTCAACTGAATAGCGGTAATGCTGAATCGAGTGGTCTTTGCGGAGTGTGCAGGAATTTTAAACATGAAGTGTTGATATATTTTTGAACCGTTTGCCGTCGAGATTTTTGTTTATAACACGTGTTAAGGTTCCATCGGGTTATGAATGAGTTTGTTTGTCGTTAATGTGGATGGTCAATGCGATAATATTATGGTTATGATGATTACGAATTTGTCTTCCATGTGAATAAAATATTTACTGTTTAAAATGTATGGAGTCTACAGTGGATAATATTATTAAAGTTTATTACGGCTTTGGATTTGTTAAGTGTATCTATGTATAGACTTTCTTTAGTCTCTCATGGTGAGATATGACTAAGTCGATTAAATGGATAAGAAGAAGTTCTATCAACAGCGACGGGCGGATTTTTTACACTATAATTATACCATAGCATCACCTATTTCTCATTATAATAACATCTTTGAACTTCAAACTATAACATGTTTGATGCTGTTGATATCTTTAGTGATTGAACTGTGAAATTTCAACCCAATGAACCAAGGTCCCTAAGTACTTTACCATCTGCGCTGTGAAATGATGATTAGTTCTGTATATCACGTAATTAAGGCCCGGATACACAATATCCTCAATCCAAACTTATACGAAAGTAAAAAGAAAAAGTGCTTCCTTTACTAGTTTCTAAACGGTTACTCAATGTAATACACGACATTAAACTATTAATAGACAAAAGTTGGTGTAACTCCGAACACAACAGATGTCGTTCCGTTTCGTCCATTTTTGTTAGAACCCTTATTTTATCCATTATTTTTACTACAAACTTTGAACCCCTGTTCAGTGTGTACTAAGCTTTAGTTTAATGGGCAGATTTTTATCTTTAAAACAAATGTCTCAATAGTTTTATTCGATTAAATTTGATAGTAAAAAAGTACCTATGCAAAGTTTTCGTAATGGCTAACTTTTGAAATTTCCTATACCTATCTTTATTGCGAATCTTGAGAAAGTGAGTGAATAAAAAGGCTTTCTTCACACTTCATTTCATGATTAGGTATATTTATGGTATTCTAGTGTAAAGTAGGAATCAACATCATTTGTTGATTCATAGGAATATACAAACATGGGTTTTTACTGCGGATTTTTCTTACTGACACTGTTATCAAACATAACATACGCCACATCATCCCTATAAATAAACTACTGACAGGAACAAATAATGATAAATAATCAAATGTACAAATAGATACCTATATCTGTATGACTCAAACTAAACCTTACCAGACTGTAGACAGGTCAGCCATGTCAGAGGCCTTTGGCGGCTCAATAACTCTGACACCAGGATTGGTCAGGTTGACCATCCACTCGATGAAGAAGAAGAAGTCCGCCTTTTGCTCTTCAAAAACCTGTGAAAATATCTAATTTACGCACACTACAGTCACCTTCATACATTGTTATAAAGCAAGTATGCACTCCGACTGTTGTCTATGTCTCTGTGTCTATGGTTCAGTGTGCACTATGGTTTATTTTAAAAAAACGAATTTCTTTATTAAAACAAACGCTTTATCATACCTTATTCATAATTCGTGAAGGGTTCTCCGTGTTGTCGACTCATGGGTCAAGATATATTGGTTGTTTTTATGAAGGGTAGGGGTGACTCCCATGGTTGGACCCCACGCATCGAGGCCGCATGATTTACTAACTGTTTTTAGAAATATTTCTAAGTTTTGTTCGACTTGTGAGTTTGACTTGTTGTTTGTAATTGAATTTGCTATGATTTATAGGTTAAAATGTCTGCGTTGTATAATTGTTTGATAATGGTATGACGTTAACAGTTCGATAGTTAGTTATCCTCAATGACCTAACTCAGATATTTCTATACAGCGCCCCACGATTTTACCCGCTGTTCCCGTTCCCGTGGGAATTTCTAGAATTTTTATACATATATCCCTTTCTCTTGAATCACTCTTTCTATTTAAAAAACCGCATCAAAATCCGTTGTATAGTTTTAAATATCTAAGCATACATTAGGATAGACAGCGGAAAGCGACTTTGCTTTATACGTATGTAGTGATAGTGATTGGGTCAGTCAGTTGGTTTTCATCAGCATTCTGTAATTTTGGGCTTGGGTGATTTCGAATGTGAAAAGATAAGTAGAGCAAGTTTAAGTAGATTTGTGGCCAACCCTTGCGATGCAGTTTTGTGCCCGGTGGGAATTTTGGAATGAAAAGTACTTCATGTGTCGATTCAGGTTAAAAGCTAACAAACAGTACCCATGAAAGAGTAACTAACATCAATGCGCGGCCCCTACTTGGACGTACCGGGTGGTCGAAAGTTGCTTTTCTATCTGAGCGCTACCGTGTTTCGCACGAGACGTTAAGCAGGCGGTCCTGGTTGTTTCAATCGTTATCCCATGTCGGAGGCCTTTAGGCGGTCTAAAATGTCGACACCAGGGATGGCAACTAACCTACACGACATGAATGAATGAAGTAACTAAAATTCATTCATTCAATGTTTACACTCTTACTTTTGTTAAATTAGTACAATAAAACCTAAACACTAAGTCATACACATAAAACCCAGATTGCAAATGACTAAAACAACAAACTTCACACAATTTTACTTTCAAGATAAATAAGGTTGATTCACATAACTAACACAAGCCTTATCGATGACCTAAGCGAGGCGGTATCGCACCAACACAGTCATGTACACTACATGCATGTATATATGTATAGTTTGTATGTATGTGTGGTGTGTGACTCAGTCCAATGTTCAGGCCAGACGTTCTTAGAACTTAGTCAATCGTTGAGACTTGTTTACTAATACCAATTCTAACTTCATCGGGATATCCTATTTACATTTTAAGCGGACTTAAGCGTTGATAGAGAATGTGGTGTGCCCAGACTTTTGGTCGCTTAAAAAGTTGCCTTTGGTATCATATTAATAAGTAAAAAGTAAACGTACCTATTATTTTAAACGGGAACTTACGTACGTACGACGGAGGTTACTGTTGAGTGTCCCTCAACACGTTTCGGTCACGTCCGGTGACCTTCATCAGGAGGTGGGTGAAGCGCTCGCGACAGCGTCTCTCCCCGCATGTGCGAGGAAACAAAATAATAATCGAACGTTTCAATGAATAGTAAACGTTTTAGCCTGTAATGGCCCACTGCTGGGCAAAGGCCTCTTATCTAGTTTAGGTGTGAAAGCGTAACAAACGCACATGCGAAGTTACTTTTGCATCTTAAAGATATTAGCAATGTAGGGGTAGGCAAAACAGAGGAACTGGGCTAAGTAGGGCTAAGACAGGGCTAAGTAGGGGTTCTTAAATACTTCAACTGTTTAATAATGAGTAAAATAACGTTAATAAAGTGTTATATAACGGGCCGTGCGAAAAAATATAAAAATATGACCCGTCGTATGAATTTTACTACTTTAATGACAAAGATAAATTATTTCACATTATAATTAACAATTTTTAATTAAAAATAACGCTACCTACGTTCCAACTAAGTATTTGAACAATTCATAAATTATTACATTAAGTAGGTACTAAGGTTCACAAGGTAAACTAATTAATTAGATAAATTATCGTAGCAATTAGTTTGTTTCATTATTTTATAGCATCACGTTATTTATGACTGGACTCGTGTTAGTCGAATTAGTTTTGCCAATTTAAATATCAAGGACTAATAGTTTATGCCTTTTTTATGTTATTTTTAACTGTGTCAATTTGTGTTTTATTGCTGATTACATAATTTTACTAAATAAAGCTTAATTAACTCGCTTCTTTTGACAAACATATCCCATCAAAAATATTCTGTAAAAAAACTAGCCAAGTCTCGATGGAGCTGCTTGTTAATCTCTAAAAGTTTTGTTAAAACATACATATAGTGATTAAATACAAAAAGCACACATTACAATTAGTACTTAAAATACTTTTATTTAGATCAAGCTTCTTTCACTATTCACGATTTTTGTCACCCTCACAGCACCTACCTCTCTTTGTTTTACTAACTTAATACGGTAATGTAAAGCACTAAGTACAGTGTAACACGACCAAGTAAATCCTCTTGTGAAGACAACTAAACCCGTAAGAGCTGTGTGACGTTGCTCTCATGTAAATCCGACAATATTCAATAATTTAATTACCCTTTCAGTATGGCAAGGATTATATCATGGAAGGCTGGTGAATATCGCTCGCAGTTTCATAGTATAAGTTTAGGCTGAGAGTGTTTATGTGAGTAACTAAATAAGATAGAAATTTGAAACTGTTTGCGGGTAGTAAGTTCGTGTGAGTTAGTGGCCAACCCTGGTGTCGGAGTTTTTAGACCGCCTAAAGGCCTCCGACATGGTCTGACGATTGAAACAACCGGGACAGTTTACCGTGCCCTTCGAAGCACTTGCAGGTAGTGAAAATATTAGTTTTCTAGGCAAATGGCAATTGTTTCGTATTATTTTTGGCTGTTGTGTCTATAGGCATGTAAGGGAAACCTGTGACAAGTTGTTATAGAGTTCTAGTTAGTGGGTTGTAGTAATACCACTTAAAACGTTCTAATTCTTCGTTTTAGATCATTGATCCAGACGAAATTTTAAATTAGTGTGAAAGTTACTTTATTAATAAAATAATTTTTTGATATACTTGTTCGAACGCGCTTATTTCAGGTTGATTCGAATTTACAAAGTTATTTATTTATATGATAGTCACACTAAAAAAAATCTTACATCCTACTTATCATTTTTGTAATTCCCACGGAAACGGGTACAGCATGAGTAAAACCGAGACCGAAAATTCTGTAGTACAAAACATAGGTGACGTGTTTTGTTGATAAGACACAAACAACTAAATGTAATGATAAAGCATATTGTAGACGCATTTCCTAGCAGTAGGGTGCAGTTCAAATAATAGCGATTAGACCCCGCGCGCGGCGCCTTTGATTCCACTAACTAAAGTATAGTAATCGATGTTCGTTCTCACGGTCGCACGCGATTTTGAGGTGGGGCCGTAGGTTGAGCGGTTGTAGAACCATGTTTTGATTTGAACTTAGCGTAGCTGTAAGTATGTGTAGCCTAGTAAAAATGATATAGGGAATACAATCCACAGGTGTATCTATAGCTTTGTCATTCGGAATTTAATTTACATCAGTTATGTCTCCCCGTACGTTTAACTAGCACAGCCCCGCGGTTTTACCCCCGTTATGTTCCGTTCCCGAGGGAATCTCGGGATGAATCATAGCTTTTGCGGCTATCCATTACAAATAAATATACTTTTAAAAGTCACACATATTTACACAAATGGTTACAGTCACTGCATGTGGTGTTATCCGCCCGAAACGTCGGGTTTAAATAATTAAAAAAAGGTTTTTTACATTCGAACACGATACATTTATAATATTATTTAGTGTAATTTCGTAGAATACATAGTTATTTTAAAGGTTATCAATAAATAGTATTTAATCTTAAAACATCTGACGTCGCTTTATATCGGGCCGCACCCCGAATCGGCTTTTTCGACCTTAATAGAAGGGAGGTTTTTTAATATTAGATTTTAGAAAAAGCGTTTTAACGGAGAATCGTTTAGGTTCTTATTGAATTAGGGAAGGTGTTGGGGTCTTGTTTGATTGGACTCTGTTCGGTTTATATTATGTACTGGGCTAGTGGGTTTGTTTATTTCTCTATGTAAAGCATAGTGATAAATACCACTAAAAAATTTAGTGGGGTGCGATTTCAAGGTAAGGTTAATGAGGAAGAAGGGAGCATGAGAGACAACCTTTAAGACTAATCTTTATATACGTACATAATTCTACTGTACGTGTGTATGTATGATTTTTGTTTATATTCACACTAGCGTTATCTAGTGGGTCGCGGGTGGAGCCACCGCTAGTCAAATATAATCTTTGATATTGCTCTTTGGCTCTGTTACAAATTTACAAAAACTATGTCACACTTGACGCATTTCTGTATATGGTCTGAAAGAAACCCGGTTTATATCTTTTAAATCCATTTTATACTTAGTATACTCCAGCTAATCGTTTCAAAAATACAGTCCAATCCTTAAAAGCAGAATAAATTACAAACTACATGATTACTTATCGTTAAAAACTACATTCATAGTATTTATTATTTATCGCTTCTGTACAGTCAGGGTAAAAAATATATAACCATAAATTGCAGCAGAGACATGCGCTACGATGACCAATGAATAATTTCTTTGTTCGTTCTCTATTGCACCCTCGGTAATGCCTTCATTGTGTGGTAATGGGAGTGAATTATCGGTGCATTGTGTCAAACGCGTTACCTACGATTATGTTTCATTAATTTCTTCCTGTTCTGTTCTCAGATTATAGATTGGGCGGTGCCTTTTGTGTTTGTAAGATTAAGACATGTTCACACGTTGTTACGTTGTGTGATCATTAGTTTAAAAGACAATTTGGGTTCGCGGCGCAAGTCACAGTCTATGTTAAGATATTTTTCGACCTATTATTTTAGTTTGACAAGCTTTTTACAGAGTTTAGCATGTTATACAATACGATCGATCACGTCATTTAGTCGACTGCGATACAATGTTAGTTTCTTTTCGTAATTAAGATTGAAATCATTTAAAAAAATAATTACGATCATCTCTCTTTTGTGATTGATAACAAAAAGAGATGGTTTAATTTGAGTTAATATTGTACCCTGACTGTACTCTCACGATGCTATTAATCAAAGATATGAAATCAAAATATCGCTGTTATCATTTAAGGCGCGATTTGATCGAATTCCGTTATTTATTTATTGTTTCACATTTATTTGGATTACCGCTGCTCTTTTAGGTCTAAATATAATTTATTACAAACCTTGTATACATTTAAGCCGTCGCTTTTTACTTCTTCTTAATACATCCAATAAAAATAAACTATTACAGAATCTACTTAAAACCATTTGTTTCATTGATCCATTCTCTCTTTGCCACGTGAGATACTATATTCTAAATTATCGTTGTACTAGCCGCGCCCCGCGGTTTCACCCGCGTTGTACCCGTTCCCGCGAAAATTTCGCGATAAAAAGTACCCTATGTCCTTTCTCAGGCTCTGGACTAACTGTGTGCCAAATTTCATTCAAATCGGTTCAGTAGTTTTGACGTGAAAGCGTGACAGACAGACAGACAGACAGAGTTACTTTCGCATTTATAATATTAGTTAGGATTCTAATCAGATCTTTTTAGATTTCGTATCAAAGAAACGTGAGCAAAAGGAAATATCAAACGTAATCACGGTACAGTACAAGGCTGTCATTGAATCGGGACCATCTCTTGTCCTACACAAACATTGTTTTTCAACTTGACCGTCTTTTCACTAACGGTCTTCCTCAAAAAATATACCATATTTTTGTCACGATAATCGTGTTTACGCAATGCCCATTCATCTGATATCCCTCGCAACTAGATATCTTCAACACCAGCCATTTTATCATTCCCATCCTTGTCTTGCACGAACAAAATAAATCTATCCATCCTTTTCCACTATCAGGCATTTGTATTTCGTACGCTCATGCGCACATAACCCTTTAACAATTTAACATTCATCCTATTACGAAGGCATAAAGTTGAATTTCCAAAGTAGTGATTATGAAGAGATTCTAGCTTTATTTACGTCCATCGTGACTATTGTGCAGCTTGATATTTCTCTCTGTTTGGGAATTGTGTGGCGATGAAAGGCGTTATGGCTTTGCGGTGCAAAGGATTGTAGGTCTTATGTTATATTAATTTAGGTGTTATTTAGGTTGTGCTGTGCAGGGTTAAGTCGTGGGTATCCCCTGGAGTGATGGCCGGACGAATGGTATTGTGGAACACCGCAGGGCATTCGATTCCTTGTCAGAACTCCGTTAGAAGTAGGCCTTCCATTAGTTCAAAGTTTATGCGGACTTGTGATTATACCCATTGGAGTTGTTCAATATTATTAGTTAAGTTATTCATTGGCGCACTAATGGCTGTTAGTCATGATCAAACTGTTGAGAACTGAATGTTAAACTTTACTTGAACTTTTTGGTGACCTCTGTTTTGACTCTTAGGGTGCCTTTCCACTAAGGTGAAGCTGAGCGAAGACTAGCCAATTGTAAATGCTTTGTAAAAAGATTATGAGCATAGCAATGAAATTCTATTCTTCGATTCGGCGCAGCTTCTCTTAGCTCTGCCACAGTAAAATGACAGCCTTAAACTTAGGTACTTCGGAGACCAATTAGTCCCTACCCTACCTAAATCTAAAATGATCCAAACCGGTTTATTTGAAGTCCAAAAGATATCATAGTCATACATTTCTACGTATTCAAGTTACCATCTATACTAATAAAATAAAACTGAAGAGTTTGTTTTTATGTTTGTTTGAACACTCAAAAACTACCAATCCGATTTAAACAATCATTTTTGTAATAGATAGCCAATTAGCCACATTCAACGGAAGGCTAAAAACTTTCTTTCCATCTCAAAAGTCCCAAGGGAACGAGTACAATGCAGGTAATACCGCGAGATGCTGCTAGGCATAAATACGTTTATTTTCTTGGCTATTCAGAACAGAGACAACAATACATAAAGCAGGATCGAGCATTCTTTCGAGATGGTTTATTTATACAATACTATCGCAGGTGGTCGACTCTGTAAGGTGGGAGTATGGGGTTTCAAGTGAAACGAACGAAGTACAGAGCAAGACTAACTTTATTACGCTAAATACCTGAATTATATACTGTCACAGAATACATACTCACTTATACTACTACACCATCCATCCAAGAGAAAAAAAAAATATTACATAGGTACATTTTTTTTTTACATACCATAACAATACAAGATTACATTACAGATTACAGAAGATTACAGTTTTTTTTTTTTTTTTTCATTCATATATTTTTTTTTTTTTTTTACAAAGCAATACAACATGATAATGACAATACAAGATTACAAAAAATACATTTTTTTTTTTTTTACATTCACCATATACGTTGGTTAAATTATTCAATAAAACATAGTAAAAGATAATAATAACTTCATAATTCATTGTATATATAACTTTGTACGATTTTTATGTACTATTTCTATTTTTCCATTTTTTAATATTTCTACATTGGGTGTTTTATCGTTAACTACTTTATAAGGACCTGAGAATAATGAACATAACTTGTTACCAGTTTCATTTTTAACCAACACCATATCATTAGGCTGGTAAATAATTGGATTAGTATATTTATCATAATTTAATTTTCTATTTTGTTTACATTTTAACAAATTGTTCCTAGCTTCCTTTTGTGACATCTGTAAACGATATTTTAGTTCACAGGGGTAGTCATCAAGGTTATACAATGGTTCTAAATGTGCGGTTAAATTACTGGGTAGTGAACATTTCTTTCCAAATACTAATTCATAGGGAGTAAATTTTGTTTCTGAGTGGACCGTTGTGTTGAAAGCAAATGACCAGAATGGAAGCCAACTACTCCATGTTTCAGAGTGATTGTCGGTTTGAATTCTAAGAAAAGAATTTAAATTTTTATGAGATACTTCCAATGCGCCTAACGATTGATGATGATAAGCTGTAGAGTTTAACTGTCTTATTTGTAATAAACTACATACCTCTTTAAACGTAGCTGCGATAAACTCCTTTCCTCTATCTGTAGTTATTTCTTTCGGCACTCCATACCTAAGGATAAAATTGTTAACAAAACTTTTTGCTACTTCTTCTGCTTTTTTAGATATCAAGGGATATGCCTCAACATACTTGGTTAGTTCACATTGAAGGGTTAAAATATATGAGTAATTATTATTATCAACTTCAAATGGACCTACTAAATCGAGATATACCTTTTCAAACGCCGTATTGGCAGTTGTTGTTATATTCATTGGTTCCTTTATCGGTAAGGAATGTTTCTGACGTTGACATTTGTCACATCGTTTAACATATTGTCTGACATCATTATCTAACCCAGGCCAATAATAATATCTTTTAATATTATTGATCATCCTTCTCATGCCAGCATGGCCACTGCTAGGCAGGAGATGGAAATCGTTTAAAATTACTCTCCTATCATCTCTGTTATAAATCGCTTTTACATTATTTATTATACAAAGGCGTGGGCCTTTCCTATTCTCCATACTCTTTATTTCTTTAATCAATTTCTTAATAAAATCTTTATTACCATCTTTCTTTATTATGCATATTTCGTTTACTTTAATATCATCACAAAATTTATCTAGTTCATTCACGAATTCGCGTCGCGTCATTTGTGAGTCTGAACTAAGATATTTTATATATATTACCTTTTTCTTTGAATCATAACAAAACGTTTCATTTTCTTGACATATATGTCCTAACTTTCTCAACTTTATTAAATCATTGGCATTCACCATACACATCTCTACTGATTCTACCGGTTTAACATGAGTACTCACGACTTTTGGTTGATCAGGCCTCGAGTCAGTGTGTACCATATCCAACGAGGAAGAATCTGGAATGTTATTCTTCTTTGATTGAGCTCGTGTCAATACATTAATATCGTAACACATATCCTTCAATTCTTTCGATGTTAAACAGATTCTAGATAAAGCATCTGCAGCTGCGTTATCCGAACCTTTAACATACTCTACTTCAAAATTATACTCTTCTAATAATAATCGAAACTTCATAAGCCTACTTGAAGGGTCTTTCATTCCGAATAAGTAAATCAATGGCTTATGATCTGTTCTTATTTTGAAATATTGACCATATAAATAAGGGCGAAAATGTTTAACGGCCCAAACTATAGCTAATAGCTCTTTTTCTATGACCGGGTAATTAGACTCTGCTTTATTCAATGTTCTACTAGTAAAAGCTACGGGACGTTCATTTTTATTTGATAAAATTGCTCCTATTGCCTTATTAGAAGCGTCAGTTTGTAATATAAAATGATTGTCTTGTGAAAAATCTGGGTAATCTAAAATAGGAGGTGAAATAATACGTTGTTTAAGTGTATTGAATGCATTCTGACATTGTTCATTCCAAATAAAATTTACATTTTTCTTACAAAGATGATTCAGGGGATATGCAATTTCGGAAAACTTTGGAATAAACTTTCTATAATAGTTTGTGAATGCAACGAATCTTTTAACTTCGTCTACATTCTGGGGACAAGGGTATTTTTCGACTATTGCAACTTTTTCTGGGTCGGGTAGAATACCTTCATTTGATATCAAGTGTCCTAAATACAAAATTTGTTTCTTTAGAAACGTACATTTAGAAGGATTTAACTTTAGATTTACTTTTTGTAATCTTTCGAATACATTCTGCAAATTTCTATTATGACATTCTAAATTACGACCAAAAACTATTAAATCATCCATGTAAATTAAACAGATTTCATTGTTTAGACCTGACATTGCCAAATTCATCAGCCTGGAAAATGAACTAGGGCTGGTTTTTAAACCCATAGGCATCCGACACATTTGGTATTGACCCGAACAAAAAGCTGTGTATTTTCTACTCTCTTTATCTAATTCGACATTATAATAACCTTGGTTTAGATCTAAATGTGAAAAATATACACTTCCAGACAACGACTCTAATATTTCTGTAATGTCGGGGAGCGGATGTTTATCGTCTTCTATGCAATTATTCAACTTTCGATAGTCTACCACTAAACGCCATTTTTTCTGTCCAGTAGAATCACATTTTTTAGGTACTAATAATACAGGACTCGACCAGTTGCTTCTACTAGGTTCGATAATGCCTTGTTTTAGCATTTCACTAAGTTGTTTCTTAATTTCCTCTTTATGAACCCTAGGCAATCTGTAAGGTTTTGCAAAAACTGGAGCAACATCCGGTTTTAAAGAAATATCGTGTTTATAAATATCCGTAACAGACAATTTATCTCCTGGCAAGTAAAAAATGTTTGCATACTTGGCACAAATCTTTTTTATACTCTCTGACTCTTCGCTATTAAGATCGTTTAAATTTAATAAAGAAAATAAAGATTTTACTCTATCTGAGGTATTCTCTGACTTATCAAAAGAGCAAATACTATAATCACTAAGACTATGGACTACTTTTGGACTAATACTAGCTAGTGAAATATTTTTATCAGTGGTATTCAAAATTCTAACTGGAACCATGCCATTTATCGGACTTGCAATCGAACTAGCAAGATAAAGACCATCCTGTAATTCCTCTGAACAAATAATACAGTCCGTTTTAAATTCAGTTTGAATAAAATGCACCGACTCACTGCGAGATGGCATATAAAATTTATCTACTTTACAACTACTGTTAATAGGTATCATAACGTTTTGTGCCAAACCAAAATCTAAAGATAAAATGTTTTCATTGAAGTCTACGGACGCCCTAAATCGTTCTAAAAAGTCACGTCCAATAATTCCATTAGATAATATGGGCAATGAATTAAATACAAAGAACTTATGCTTAATAACTTCTCCTTTTATAGATATTGGAATGTAAACATATCCGATAGTTTGTACTTTGCCCCCGAGTCCATTTATTGTAATACTATCTTCATGAAATGGGATATTCAATTGATTTACATGTTTATATGATATAGCTGATAATGATGCACCCGTATCGATTAAGAATGAATAAGTTTTATTAAGTGAAGCTATAGACAAATTAACAAAACAATCGCTACTACTGCTTAAAATGGAATGATATTGATTATTCACGAAAAAATTTGTCCAACTGTGGTTCTACATCCGAAGTGGGCTTCTCATGCTCATTAATAATATTTACGTAATTCCTATTCATCCCTTTACGCGTATTTCCACGATAAGATCTGTTGTACATACCTCGACTGTAAGCTCCGCGCTGTCCTTGGCCTCGCGACGACGGCGAGTTCCAACCGCGCTGCGATCTCCCTCGGGACGCGTGTCCTCTATGTGAAGAAATTGGACGATTGGGTCTTCCACGGGTATACCTAAGGTTGTTATTAAAATTTCTAGATCTATAATTTTGATTATACATACCCATTACCTCACCTGAAGAGGAGGGGGACGAAGTTTCCTCATCTTTGGCTGCCTGTATCGCATCTTTCAGCGAGCTGAAATTCCTAGCCGCTATCAAAGTACTGAGCCTACGATTTCGCAAGCCATCGGAAAACTGCTTAATCGCTTGTTTTTCATTGATAGGTTTCAAAACATTGTAGTTTTCAGTATTTCCGTCGGCTTGTGCAATCGTAAGGTTCACAAACAACTCCGTGATTTCCTCTCCGAAATCTGAAATAGACATGTCATTTTGTTTTGTAATATGTAACTTTTTTTGAATAGCCGTAGCCCCTTTACTTGGTAACAATTGTTTTTTCATATCAGTAACTAAAGCTTCAATGCAAGAATAATTATCTCGGAGACGTAATTTGGCAGATTGTGATAGTCTGCTTTTTAATACAAATTTAATTAAGTTATTTTTGCAATCAGATGATTTGAGCAAGGAATCGTAATACTGAATATTATCTATTAACTGCTTTATGCTCGCTTCATCGTTTGACATAACGGGCATTAAGGTCAAAGCCGTTTTTAAATCAAAAGTATCCATTTCGTTACAACCTTTGTTTTCAACACAATCGGCACACAAGTGTAAAATATCCTTATATAACAAATCGAACTTTCTACATGAATTCTCATAAAGCGATATCTCCTCACATTTAAATTTTCCCTCACTTATCTCTTTTTTGAAATTTAATAACCAACTGGTATACTCATTAAAAATAACATTCGCTTCCTTTAGCTTAATTTGTAATATATTCCCCTGTCGTCTACTTGGTCCAATTTTAATTAAATATGATTTTACTTTCTTTAATTCTTCATATAACTGATTTAAAACAAAAGCCATAACTTACCACCAATATAATATGTAGTACGCACGTAAATACATCAAGAGTAAACATTTTAAGTGATTAATAATTTTTAAAAACAAAACAAAAATGAGCGCATAATTATACGATAAAGTTCATTACTTAAAATACGGTCCATGGATATGTTTTCCCAAGACGTATAATAATATATTTGACACTATAATACACGGCACTACGCACGTACGTGCTACGATTTAATTATTTTCGCACTGCACTCACACTTTCGCCTTGGAGTATACGGCCTGGCCTGGCTGGTAAGTCTCGTCTGCTGCGGCCATGGGAAGAACGGGCTGCTGGAACTGACGGAATAGGGACCTCCGCAACGTATTCCGGGTTATTTCCGACGATATCCACTTCATGTGGCACCTCTTATACGTTCGATAAACGCAATATATTACTCCAACACATATGATCAGTACAATTATTCCCAATAATATGTTAATAGTGGAAAGGTGTACTCTGACTTCCTCCAAGTGTGAATTATTGTCGCCTGCTGCTGCATTTTGCACTATTATTGTCTCTTCTTTTGATTGTTGTTTCCCCATGTCTTTTTTTTGCACGTATATTTGCGGGCACGAATAAAGTATATCTAACTCCATGATTATTTATTAGTCCATCAAAATAGTTCCACAAAAATTCCACTCCTAAAAAGGGACGCGCATCGCGTTACCGAGCGGACTCCTTCTTCGGCAGGGTCGCCATGTAAGGTGGGAGTATGGGGTTTCAAGTGAAACGAACGAAGTACAGAGCAAGACTAACTTTATTACGCTAAATACCTGAATTATATACTGTCACAGAATACATACTCACTTATACTACTACAACTCTCCCAATTGTCGAAACATAAGGGGCATATCATATACCTATTTGGAAGATTAAATTATGGCGGACCTACATACCTTGTCTTGCTATGCGATTTCTTTCCCCGTTCACTGAAACCCGACCAATTTATAAAGACCTTTGATCCTTTATCTTGTTTGAGGTGGTGCTGTTTATGCACGTATCGTATTATACTGGTTAAGATGGACGTTTATGGAATTCCGTGTGCGATTTCGCAAGTCTATAGGTTAATGGTGTAAATAGTGCATTCGCCTGACCTTTGTTACGGTATATCTGAATGTTTGACCGTTTTGACATTGTTCTATTGTTTATTGCTGTAGAGTAAAGGTCTGTTTCACTGATACATGTTGATGGTAGTTTCAGAATTGTAGCTTTTCTAAAACGTAACGTTGACATGTTTAAGTTATAACTGTTCTTGTACCGCCTTATTAACACTGTTATACCACATTATACTTTGTTTTGTCTCTTTTGCTCTTCGGAAAATTGCGTACGTCAGAAAGTGACAAACCATTTGATAGCTAAACTTTTCTTCATATGTGTTTATTAATATGGCTAATAGAGTTCTAATACAGTATTAACTTCAACGTTTTAATGCTAATAATTGTATGAATGCGCTGAGTGCTCATTTAAAAATACAAAAAGGTAGATTTTTGAGTTTGTTCAACTGCCGGCCGGTCGGATTAAAAAAAAACTTTTTATACTTTATGGCCACATACAAGTGATTTCTTTCCATCTCGAAAATCCCACGGGATCAGGAACAAAGTGGATAAAACGGCAGAGCGCTGATCACTACAAAGTATAAAACAAATTAGTTTTCCGCTGTTAGTCTGTCCATATGCATGCCTAGATCTTTAAAACTACGCAACGGATTTTGATGCGGTTTTTTAAATAGACATAGTGATTCAAGATTAAGGTTTGCGTGTATAAAAATTCTCGAAATTCCCACGGGAACGGGAATAACGCGGGTAAAACCGCAGAGCGCTGTTAATTTATTTATTTTAAGTGGTACTATACTTATTACTTTCTAAGTTTAAAATATGAGATACTTAAGAATTATGACTTAATTAGGAACTAAAACATCGTTGTTGTGTTTAACGATCCCCATAAGTTACCTGTGATTTATTCTGATCATCAATTTGGATTTTGAGCTTAAGTTGTCATTACTTCGACTAGTAGATGTTATATGAGTATTAGAAAAAAATTAAAGAGTCGTATTTCAAATTCATTACTACAGACGCGAACGATTGTGAGGATATGTACCTATGGATGGAAGAAATTGACCTTTTTTTTTATTAGTGCCATTTATATTTGAGCGCTACCGTGCGGATGGTACGTGAAATTGTCGGTCCCGGTTGTTTCGAACGATAGACCATGTAAAAGGCCTTTAGGCGGTCTAAAAACTCCGACACTATAGTTGGTCTAACCTAACCTACACGAACTTAACTATTGTATTTTCTTAGACAATAATTCTAATTAAAAAGGTGACATTATTATTATATCACGTTGTACCCGTTCCCGCGGGATTTTCGGGATAAACTGTAACCCATGTGTTATTTTGATGTATATCCCATATTACTGTAAAGTTTCATCCAAATACGTTCATTGGTTTTTGCGTGAAAGAGTAACAAACATACATACATACTCACAAACATTCGCATTTATAATATTAGTAGGTTTATTTCACTTCTACAAGACTGCGTACAAGCAATAAGACATTTCGAATTATCATTCTCATAGTTCTTCTCACTCGCATAAAACAAGTGCGAAAATATTGCCTCGTATGATTTAATAGCAGCATTCATACGCCTTAATCGAAACTAGCACGACCCCGCGGTTTTACCCGCGTTGTCCCCGTTACCGTGGGAATTTCGGAATGAATAATATCCTGTAACCTTTCCGTTGAATGTGGTTATCAGTTACAAAAAGAATTATTCAAATCTGATTGGTACTTTCTGAGATATGCGCTTTCAAAGAAACAAAAAACAAACTCTTCAGCTTTATTTTATTAGATAAGATAATTTTCTCGTTTCGTTGTGCGTCCTCCAGACAAATAAGTGCTCATAGGTCGTCTGGTCATTTCTAGTATAAGGCATGGTAATTTATTGGTATATACTAACGTAGAATATTAACTATAGTACTTGGAGGTAATGGGCTTGGAAAAATTGAACTACACTCGTTTTGTAACCATTTATCTTACTACTAGCAGCGCCCGCGGTTTTACCCGAGTTGTGCCCGTTCCCGTGGGAATTTTGCGATGAAAAGTAGACTATAACCTTCCCGTTGAATGTGGCTATGCACTACAAAAGAATTAATCAAATCGGATTTGTAGTTTCTGAGATTAGTCCATAGAAACAAACAAACATAGTTAAGAAACTTTACCTCTTTATAATATTATTATAGATTATAGTAATATCCATGAAATACAATTTGTAATACAATTTTGAGTCAATTTTATATAGCAATTGTCTGGATTATTGACGAATTATTTTTATTACAATGGATACGAAGTAAAATATAAGTAGTTATGAAAGTTTATGATTATTTTTGTGGACTGTTATTTTCTTTCAGAAGGTTTATGTGCCTCTATTGGGTAGTTCGAGACATATTGAAACAATATTGTTCTTTGTTTTAACTTTCTATATCGACTAGCAGTGCCCCGTGGTTTTACACGCGTTGTGCCTTTTCCTGTGGGAATATCGGGAATTTTATACATGTGAACCTTCCTCTTGATGCACTCTATCTATTTTTTAAAAAACCGCGTCAAAATCCGTGCAGTAGTATTTGAGTTTATCGCGAACAGACAGACGCGGCCGGGGACTTTGTTTTGTAATATGTAGTGATAGTGATATGTTTGTTTAAAGCTATGCAGCTATGCTTTTTTCAATGCTAAGGTAATTTTGTATTCACCAATCGTTTTAAACATAGCATACCATCGTAAGGGTGCATTTCCATTGAACCATTGACATTGTCAAATCTTTTCTTAATGCGTAGTGATTGGTCAGTGGAGCTCCACATAGCTTCGCCTCGCTTCAATGGTAACGCACCTTAACACAGCGATGGTGGTCCACCATTAATATGAAATGCAGCATAGCAACGTAGCTTAGCTCTAGCAGAAAATCTTATATATAAAATTCTCGTGTCACAGTGTTCGTTCGCGTACTCCTCCGAAACGGCTTGACCGATTCTCATGAAATTTTGTGAGCATATTGAGTAGGTCTGAGAATTGGCCAACATCTATTTTTCATCCCGAAATTCCCGCGGGAACGGGTAAAACGCGGGTGAAACCGCGGGGCGCTGCTAGTTTCAGATAAATATTTCTCTACCAATTTTTCGCCGGCAAAATTGTACCGCCTACTACCATTATAAGAGGAAGTGAATGAGGTAAAAGCCAACAGTTTTTTTTACATCGTAATCCACTTTCCACGTAAATAAATTAATAACGGAAAGAATAACGAAGAACTGGAGTAAACAAAGATTTTCCTTTTGAAAAGTTTTACCGAAATAAAGCGAATCGTTACATTAGTTGGCAAACAACAGTGTTTTCCTCTCAGCGAAATTGCAGCCCTCCTCGCGAAACATACATTATTTGTCAAGTTCCTAAGAAGCGAAAGAAATCCATAGGTCATGACTGATATCATTAGTCACTCCACAACTACTGGTTAAATATGTATTTGTTTTAGATTTTGCTGGAAATACTACGGGAAATAGAGTGTGTATTTCACAGTAGTGTTTTAAGACTTACATAGTGTGTTGGACCCGAACTAAGCTTTGAGCTTTTGTTATGGTTATGGTATCTAAGTAACTTTTACAATGCTGTTTAAGATTTTTGACCTATTATTTTCTGCTTAATTTCATAATGGTTATTTTTAACCTCTGACGCAAAAGAGAGGTATTGGCATTGTGGTAGGTAATTATGGAAGGAAGGTAGGTTAAAGGCTGTTAAAATGTGCTGAAATAGTTATTCGTGCGAATCGACATATAATTTTTGACCGTGGCTATTATTTACTTAAACTATTCGTTTTCATAGTTAAGTATTATTCATTTGTGAAATACAAGTTATCAGTGACTAGAAAATACTTACTGTTACTGTTACTGTTACTGTTAGCCCTTAATGTCCCACTGCTGGGCAAAGGCCTCCCCCCACTCCTGCCACTCTTCTCGATTTTGGGCCACCAGTTGCCAGTCCCTTTTGTATGCTCCAGAAAATACTTAATTTCTTTAAATGTAATTATTATACGGCCATATTAATAAGAACATTTTAGCTATCAAATGGTTTGTCGCATTCTGACATACGCAATTTTCCGAAGAGCAAAAGAGACAAAACACTCAATAACAGTGTTTTAGTTACGTTTATTAATAAGGCGGTTAATGTTTAACTCCAATAAGGGATTTATTAATACATAATTCAATAGTATACTAAAACAACGTAGTACTTCACAGTTCAAAGTCTTATGTGACCGTCTCCCAACGGTTTCATTGCCAAGGCATTCAGGTCAACCACCAAAATATTTCAGATTCTTATCATTTCTCAAACACTAGCCATTGTTTTCTTATAGTAAACAGAACAGTTACTTTGTTATCAAATAGATTTGGTTTGTTTTTACTATTAATTGAAACGTACGTTGATGTCATAATTATTTGTTGAAACGGGAATTTACGTACGACGGAGGTTACTGTTGAGTGTCCCTCAACACGTTTCGGTCACGTACGGTGACCTTCATCAGGAGGTGGGTAAGTTCCCGTTTTAACAAATAATAAGGTTTAGTTTGTATCAATTTCGAATCGGATTTGATAACTCTATATTGTAAGTTTTGTGGGGGTTGATCTGTACTAAAATTTGGAAGGTTTTGGAATGCGTGTGAATGGAATGGAAGAAGAAAACATCGGATACGAAGTTTATTTTTGAAATTCACGGAATATGCTTTGCACTGTGGCTTTGAGAACTCCTATTCTTCATAGTATAGCCATAGTAGTAGCCATGAATTGTCGAATCAGTTAGTTAGATAAAACCGTCTGAGCTAACACTTTTAGGCATAAATAAAATATACTAAGCTTGGATCATTTTTGGGAAATCTTTTCACCATATACATAAAAGTAGTAATATAAGCACCCCACTACATTTTAGTTTCTACTTAACGATAAAAAATATTTAAGGTAAGGAACATTAATACTTGAGAGCCCTGGGGGGTCCCGATTTTCCATTTTAAGGTAAACAACCCTAAAAATAACTTTCTCAAAAAGTGTTTAAACCGACCAGATTACAGTTAATGCTTGTCGCTACTACACAGTATAAAAAAATCCCTTTCCGCTGTCTGTCCCTATTTCTTTAAAACTACGCAACGGATTTTGACGCGGTTTTTTTCAATACACAGAGTGATTCAAGAGGAATGTATATGTGTATAAAAATTCCCGAAATTCCCACGGGAACGGGCACAACGCGGGTAAACCGCGGGGTGCTGCTAGTTAATAATAAATGGTTGATTCGTAGAAGAAATATTAAAAGAGTTTGCATGTGCGTTGTGACGTTATTAATATGAATGAAATAAACAGTTTTCGTAGACCGCCGAGATTGTGTACACGCCAACAAATTGTTTAATATAAATTAACGCGTTTCATGAAACTTTTTCCATTTAACATTCAGTTGTGGTTGGGTTTTTTATGTAAGTTATAGTAATTAGTGTTAGACTAAAGCTTTTTTGGTCATTATGGTTTGGTGACCGTATAAGCTGGAGACTACGTTACTCCCTAATTAAGCTTTCACGTTTATGTTGTTAGGATATTTTGAAGGGTTGTCTGGGACCTTTTTGGGTTGTAATTCTTTTCTTGACGCGCTTTACTAGCTTTATGCGCGTTCCCGTGGGAATTTCGAAATAGAAAATTACCTATAACCTTCCCCTTTTAATAAAGCTATCTATTTCAAATAGAACATTCAAATCGGAGTGTTAGTTTCTGGGATGGTAGAGACTGGTACTGCGTTCAAACAAACATAAAATTAAACTTTATAATCGTACTTGTATGAATATAAGATGGTTTAGTATGACAAGCCCGTTGGCACAGTGGCAGTGAGAGCGCTTACTGTGTCGGGGGTTGCGGGTTCGATTCCCGCCCGGAGTCAACAATATGTGCAGACATAGTTGTTGGCGACGACGTCTGGGTGTCAATTATATATTCTTATAAAAATGTGTAGTATTTCCAGTTAATTAGATTCCATAACACAAGCTTAGAGCTTACTTTGGGTCTAATTAACCGTGTGTGAATTTGTCCAGGTATATTTATTTATTTATTTATTTACATATACCTAACTAGGGTACGGACATTGAGCGTTAGTAACCACACTGAGGAAACTTAGGTAGGTAGAGTCTGGTAGAGTTTATATACTTAGGGCCTCAATCATAACCGCTTACTAGCAGTATTTTAGCTATCAAATGGTTTGTCCCTTTCTGACATACGCTATTTTCCAAAGAGCAAAAGAGACACAACACTCACTAACAGTGTTTTAGTTAGAGAGCGTTTATGAATAAGGCAGTTAATGTCTTATTGTTGGCATTGAAAATACCACAAAATATCAGTATAAGTCATATTATTATACTTGGACAATTCAAATTCAATTGAAATTCAAATTCATTTATTCATTACAAAATGTAATTACATTATATTTCGCTCAGTTATCGAGACATCACCTCCCATACTAGTGTAAACTGTGTCACGGAAAGGTGCCTCTCAAACCGAGCAACAATAAAATATAGCTTACATTCTACTTTACATACATACCTTACAAACTAACATATATACATTTATACTTATAATTATGCCTAATATATTAGTCAGGGATTTTTCGTAAATGCTTCCCTGAAGCGACGATATACCACTCCTGCGGTCCAAAAGTCGGGAGAGAAGAACATTGCCTTGTGCTTCACAGGCACTTGAAGCACATACGACTTGAATGTCGTATCCCTCGTTGACTCCAGGCGCCGCAGGTTGAACCGTATAGATTCCTTTGTCCAAAAATAGACTCTCTGCTGCACATATTTCAAGACTTCTTCGCCTGCGGTGATACAATGATACAATGTAGATAGGTACTTCTTACAAAAAACCTAAGACAACCGATCTCTATCTTAAAGTTGTTCCATACATCGATTACAATCTCAAAAATAAGCAAACAAAAGAAATAAGACATTGTAATATAACCCGATAATATAAAGGTAAACCGTAGAACACACGTGACAAAGGTCCTAGTGACAAGTTGTAACCAGTATGTGCATGTTCGGACTGTGCGAGTGTTTCGCGCACCTGTGCACGCCCTTATTGGATGTCAGATTTGGATTTGGAACGGTTTTGAAGACAATGTTGTGATAACGGTTTTAGTTTGGTTATGGTTATGTCAGGTTGGTTGGTAGTTATTGGAAATGGTAGGTTTATTGGGTGTCTAGTTACTTTGTAACATGTTGGTAATCGTAATAGTCTCTGGACTATTAGTAACTTTGTAACATGTAGGTAATAGTAATGTAAAGTATCGTAAATGATAAAGATTGACTGAAGAAGACTTTGCTAGATTATTATTGAGATATATGTACTGCATTTTAAGATGTTTTGAAAATAAACTGTTTTTGACCGGAATTTTTTATTATGTGTGAACGCCTCGGTGGTCGAGTAGTATGTGCACTCACCTACCAAGACTGAGGTCCCTGGTTCAATTCCCGGGTCGAGCGAAAACATGATTCCTAATACTAATCCTCCTCACTGTACTGATATCTTCAGTGAGATGACTTTTACTTCTTTACTTTTTTCTTTATATTATCCATTTAAGTTATTTCTTTCATTTAATTAATCATGGTTTAAAGTCATCGCGATTCCCATTCAAATTTAATTTACGAATTTGTTAACGTTCTATACCTACCATAAAACATACTATCTTAGTACAGTAAAAACACTCAAATAAATGACCAATACACAAGTCGGTGTCACCGCGTGTGTCGGACACCGGGACGCCGAGTGTCGGGACACGTCAGGCGCCGAGTGCGCCCGACACCCGACACCCGCCTCCGATTTATATCTCCAACACAACTATTAAATATTTCAACTGGTCTGGGAAACTTTTGTTCAAGACATTGATTTATCGTGTTATTACTTTTTAACTTATAAATTGTTGACATTTTGTTTAGATGTTGTTTTTGTTTGTTTTGTATTACTGAAGTGAGTAATGGTTATCAAATTTCTTTTTCTTTTAGTGTGGGAACGTACTATAATGATCTATAGGTACAAGTATTTGGTAGGTAATTAGAAAATATATAAATATGTTATACATACATGTGAGAAACTTAACAAATTAATTATCTCAAAGTTTAATTATTAAACATAAATAATTATAATTATGAAAGGTATCTAATCATGAACTACTAGAATACCGTATACATATTAAGCTTTCTTTTAAATTTTTTGTCAATTTTATTATTATACGCAGTTTTTCAAATATTATAACGTGACATCCAGACACTAGATTATATGCTCTAATACACTAGAAGCCTTATTCATAAACGCTTATTCACAGCATTTTAGCTATCAAGTGTTTTGTCCCTTTCCGTCATACGCTATTTTCCGAAGAGCAAAAGAGACAAAACACATTATAACAGTTATGATATGAAAAAGGCGGTATCTATATAAATAAAAATGAATTGGTGTTCGTTACTCTGCTTAAAACTCGAGAACGGCTGAACCGATTTGGCTAATTTTGGTCTTGAAATATTCAGGAAAGGTTTAAACGGTAAGCATTGATTAAATAAATGCGGGTTAAACCGCAGGGCACAGCTAGTATATGTATTTCTACCACATCCATTTGTTAATAGTAATTCAAAGTATTATCTGAGAATTTGACCCAATTGAAAGTAGGTGAACGGCCAATAAATGTTATTATCACAGTACAGACTTTGATAGTTGTGCAGTTTGTTGTTCGTGTCTGACGATAACGGTCTAAGCACTAAGGCAGTCAGGCGCCCTAGAGTCTAGAAGTCTAGGTCTTGTAGTTAGGGCTGTTAGTCCTTAGTACTAGTTAATCTTGATGTATGGGTGGTATTTTAACCCACTTCAAAAAAAGGAGGAGGTTTTTCCATACAAATTAGTAAACATAATTAATATAGGTAAATTGAAGTGTGACTTAACGTTTGAACCAGAATTTAGAGAGCTCTGAGGAAAGTACGTTACATTGTCGGTCCCGGTTGTTTCCGGCTATTCATTATCCCGAAATTATCACGGGAATGGGCACAACGGAGGTAAAACAGCGGGGCGCTGCTAGTTAAATATAAGTTGTCAAGTCACGATTATCATGAAAGGATTTCCTGCTAAAACGAATGACGTAATGAGGAGTAAACAATCTGTCTAGTTCTATGAAAATGTTACAGCAGAAATAACTTCTTTTTATCATGACTCAAATATTACTTAAGTACTAGGAAATAAAAATACATAGGCATATTTTTCAATAATTGTTTAATTGTGTTGGAGATTTCAAAGAATATTTGCATAATGGAAAGTTCTAAGAAGTAGTTGCGTAAACAAATATAGAGTTTTACTGATTCTTTTAAAGATTTGTTATGAAATTGTTTTAATAATACATCAGTCTTTGCGCTTATGTTATCTCAGGATATTTAGAATCACCTCCCTTTGATGATGTCCAGAGAGGCCACGGTTGGGTAGCCGCGAAAATGGGCGATATGGCAGTTATCGGAACTTATTTCTCTCCAAACCGCGTTCTTACCGAATTTGAAGCTTACCTCGACGAGATAAAAGCAGCCCTCGTACAATACCGCAATATGCCCATCGCTGTACTGGGTGACCTGAACGCTAAATCTGCAGCGTGGGGTTCATCCAGAACCGATGCAAGAGGAGATGTACTTACCGAGTGGTTGGTGGAGACAGGACTTAACATCTTGAATAGAGGAACAGTCCATACATGTGTTCGACATAACGGGGGCTCTGTCGTAGATGTGTCCTTCGCTTCACCTACCCTGGCGCGGCGGGTGCACGACTGGATGGTACTTCAAAATGTGGAGACACTCTCCGACCATCGTTACATACGATTCAGCGTCTCCCCGCCCCTAATGACTCATGATTCGAATGCACGAGGCCCACAGACCAACCCACCGAGGTGGATTTTAAAACGGCTCGATAAGGAAATGGCCGAAATAGCCGCTATGGTACTAGCCTGGAACCCAGACGTACCACCGTCTGAGGATGTGAACGGCGATGCGGATCAGCTGTGCGAGGCAGTGACACAGATCTGTGATGCCGCCATGCCACGAGTGAGAGCCCTCCCTTCCCGCCGACAGGTATACTGGTGGTCCGAAGAAATTGCTGAACTGCGGAGGAACAGCATACGCAAACGCCGTGCATACCAACGCTGGCGGCGAAGGCGGCGCAGTGACTCCGAAATCGGCGACCAGTTATACGAAGCATATCGCACAGCAGTCAAAACGCTAAGAGTGGCAATCTCAGAAGCCAAATCCGCGGCTTGGAAGGAGCTCTTAGAGTCACTCCAAAGAGATCCATGGGGACGCCCCTACCTACTGGTCCGACAAAAGCTGCGTCCTTGGGCTCCCCCTGTTACCACTACAATGCAACCTGAGGTGCTCACACATGTGTTAGAGGGTTTATTTCCTAGCGTCTCGAGGCCCCAGCCCGACGCTCCCGTAAGGCCCGAACCCTTAGACACATCAGCGCCCGAAATTACAGCAGAGGAGCTAATGGCTGCTGTGAAAAGAATGTCGGCAAAGAACACCGCTCCTGGCCCTGATGGAATTCCAGGAAAAATTTGGGCTCTGGCCATAAAACAGATACAGCACCGTGTTCTTAAAGTATTCAACCGGTGCCTCAATGATGGACGCTTCCCGCGTAGGTGGAAGGAGGGACGACTAGTTCTCATACGTAAAGAGGGTCGACCGGCGGATCAACCATCGGGATACCGCCCTATAGTCCTCCTTGATGACGTGGGCAAGCTTCTGGAAAGAATCATCGCTGCCCGGTTAATCCACCACCTGGAAAACGTCGGCCCAGACTTGGCCGACAACCAATATGGGTTTCGGAGAGGACGATCCACAGTGGACGCCATTGCCTTCATCCGGGAACGGTCAAGGGAGGTGTGCGCCAGTGGCGGAGTGTTAATAGCGGTATCAATCGATATAGCAAACGCTTTTAATAGTCTGCCCTGGTTCATTATCCTCGAGGGGCTAATCTTCCACAACGTCCCCCAGTATCAAAAAGACCTGATAGCGGACTACTTTGAGGGCCGAACAGTAGTCTATCCAGGGCGTCGTGGTTGGGGACGATACCAGATGACGTGCGGAGTCTCACAAGGGTCTGTCTTAGGCCCCGTGCTTTGGGACATCGGTATCGACGAGGTCCTTCGTGAGCCAATTTTTGAAGACGTAGATCTTGTTGGCTACGTAGATGACATTTTTGTCACAGCACGTGGCCGCGATTATCAGACAGCAGCGGCCCTGGCGACAGCTGCAGTGGCGGAGGTAGTGGCTCGCATCCGACGTTTGGGCCTGGAAGTAGCACTAAGTAAATCAGAAGCAATCTGTTTCCACGGACCTCGGAAAACACCACCCGCGGACGCCCAAATTACCATCAGCGGAACCTCCATCGCTGTCGGACGGACCATCAAATATTTAGGGGTCGTCCTAGATAGCAAATGGAAATTTGGGCCACACTTCCAACAATTGGCCCCAAAGTTGCTAGGGACGGCGGCGGCACTTAGCCGAATACTTCCGAACATTGGGGGAGGAGATGGTTCTTGTCGTCGTCTCTACCTCGGAGTAGTGCGCTCAATGGCCCTTTATGGAGCGCCTATATGGTCAGGGCTGCCATCCGACCGTCACCTCGCACCACTTCGAAAAGCGCAGCGAGTCCTAGCAGCGCGAGTATGCCGCGGATACCGCACTATCTCATACGAAGTCGCATGCATCCTCGCCGGTTCCATTCCATGGGACCTAGAGGCTCAGATATCTTCCGCGGTCTACTGGCGAAGAGCGCAAGAAAGAGCAGCCGGAAATCGCCCAGCTCCGGCGGAAATAGAACACTGGCGAACCGAAGCCCGAGAAGACGCTCTCACTAGCTGGAGCGATCGGCTCAAAGTGACGGCGGAAACTGGCGAAACAGGATCCCGCCACAGATTTGTGGAGGCCGTATGGCCTATTCTGAGGGAATGGGTCAGCCGAAATTACGGGCCGCTTACCTACAGACTCACGCAGGTCCTCTCGGGGCACGGATGCTTCGGGAGGTACCTGCATCGAGTGGCCAGGAGAGAACCCACACCCCGGTGCCACCACTGTGCTTGCACCGAAGACACGGCACAGCACCTGCTCGAGATGTGCCCGGGGGCTACGGAGGCGCGACAAAACCTTGTCACGATCGTTGGAGGAGACCTCTCCTTACTGACCCTCTTGTCCAAGATGGTCACTGATGAGAGGTCCTGGGAGGCGGTGCTTGCATTTTGTGACACCGCTCTTCTCGCAAGAGAACAGGCAGAGCGGGCTCGAGAGATGGATCACACCCGCTCCGGCGACGGCGGAGAAGGCGGAGGCGATTCTTCTGAGCCGCCTTGTCCTAACCGCAGGACCTCGTAGATCGGAACTGGGAAATCCGATTCTTTCCTCCAACAAGGGGAGGTTTACTGACCTCCCCTTCTAGGAGCGAGGCTCCCAAAGGTGACGGTGGCGCGCTCTCGTGCTCCTGAGCGCGCCGCCTCAGGAGGGATAGGGGATGCTACGCCTTCCCTCTCCCTCCCTGAAGACGTGCTTGCCTCCGAGGGCAAGCGGCAAGCGGCATAGGTGAGCTGTGGTACGTGAGTGCGAAAGCCGGACCCACGGCATCACCTGCTTTACCGCCGACGCAGGAACACAGTGACGGTTTTAGTGGGTATTACCCGCCGCCGATGACCTCTTGGGGAAATGGCGGTCGGGTCGAGCCCCACATACCCCGGTGTTTACCCGAACACCGGGGATGCGCAAATGCATTTCCTCACTTAAAAAAAAAAAAAAAAAAAAAAAGGATATTTTTTGGCTGTTCTTAAATCTTTATTAGCATTTTAAGATATTCGTATAATAAAATAACTGTGGGAGGTATTAGGAAGGCATGGTATGATAAATACTGTGTCTTGATTGGTGGAATGTTTGGAATTCGATTACCAATCTATGTATGTACGGGGTGCTCTAAATGACAGTAGTATTACGGTACTTATACATTATGTTTCCATAAAAGTATAAAAGTTTTTAGGGTTAAGCGCCTGTCTTCTGTGACCACGGTTCCTGTAAAGGAGTCGAAACGTCAGATAAAAATGTAAAATCAAAGCAATGTCTATCCGTAAAATTTTAGTTGCTTCGAATATGCAATCAACTTAAAAACATGGGCGATTAAAAAACGGACGGAAAAATAAAACCATAGTAACCTACTTTTTCCAATAAATATGATGTACCAATACCATCGATTTGGATGCATAAAATAAAATAAAAGTACACAATCTAATTATTCAGAACATAAACACCGGGGCATGCGATCGCCGCACTAAATATTTTATGAGCCTCGTAAAATAGGATATACCCATAAAGTGACATAGATGATGAGATATGGCGAGCGATAAAACTAACATTTGCCGTAGATAAAGCTTCTTATAGTGAAATTACATGTATGTATGCTACTAAGCCTTTTATTTGCTGATGGATTCGTTGTTAATCATATCAAATGACAGAAGTACATTAGTGCTTTTGGCGGAGTTTGACCAAGTGATGTTAGTTCATTGCAATTGTTAAGCAACGTGCAGCTCGTCTCTTTCTTGGATGGGTGGATAATATTGGCATTTCTATTTTAGCGCTACTGTTTTTCAGGATCCGTAAGACGTCGGTCTCAGCTGTTGTTGTAATGTTTGTACAGTCGGCCAAGAAAGTGGTCTACCACTTTTGACAAAAGTTTCTGCGAGATGTAACGATCGCTTAGGTTGACTTTTCTATGCACAATTATGTTATGACGTTTTGTCTGTTATCTGAGATGCCTGACATTTGACATCATTGGGTGACTTAGGTGGACCTCTATTATTAAAGAAAATTGACCTTGTTGTTTCATGACGTTCAAATGAATCTCAACCGTAGGGTGGTAGACCACATTTTTGGCTGACTGTACACCATGTCGGGGTACTTCAGGGGGTGTAGAATCTCCGACACCATGGTAATGGTAGCCCTCGAACTCGAACTTATTCACCTTTTTTTAGAAGTACACTAATTATAATGTAAATAATAATATGATTTATATATAATACACCAAAACTGCTAAATTAATACAGTTTAAGGATGTATTAGAGATTGGTCCAGTAGTAAATTGAATGCAACTCTTAATAAAATTAATGTATTATTTGTAGAAAATACGTTCTTCTCACTGCCTATTATTATATGTATTAATATGTTTCTAATTAGTCCGTTTTTTTCAGGTAAGTACATTTTGATTAGACATCTACAATTTTCAGGACCTAATGTAATGTAAGTACTATTTAAACTTTTTGCAAAAGGATCAAAAGGTAAGCAAGTATGTTTATCTTGTAATGGTATTATCAAGCATAATGTACAGGCCATCCAGATTTTAGTTTAGAACGGTCAATTTTTGACCGACTTCATAAAAGGAGGAGGTTCTCCATTCGGATGTTATGTATTTTTTTTGGTTTATTTAATCTGCTTAATTGAATGAATCTGATACCTACATTAGGGTCTTACACTTTAACTCAAAATGTTATAAAACAATAACAAAATGCGAGAAATTTTGAATCATAAAGCTTTGCCCAACAAAACACGAAAGAAAAAGACACACAAAATTGTGTCTAGTTATGCGACAACAGACATAAATTTAAATAAAAACAATAACCAAGTCGACAAAGCAACAAATCCTCGTAAGGTATTCCATTTCGTCCGGCAAATATTGCAGTTTGCGCAACATCAGACCGTTCCGTTGGTGGATGCAACCGTGTCACGACTTGCATTCCAACTGATTTACAACTGGGAGCTAAATGAATTATGCACGTGATTATACACAGATTGGTAATTGAATTTGGTTTGGTTTGTAATATGTAGGTCAGGAGAAGGAACATTTTGGGAACACTGGTGGGTTGAGACTTGCTTGGTACAACCGAAAGTATTTTTAATATGCTTGAAGATTTGAAGTGTAACGGGTATTTTTGCAGTAATACAACAACGTTCTGCTAGAAGATTCTTCGAAATATGTATCGTAATGTACAATTAAGACATCTTTTGTATTGAAATACCTTTATGACCCAATGGTGCGACCTTTTAAAACTATGCCTATATAGTGATGGTAAAAATGGAGAAAGTATAAAAACAAAAGAAAATCCGATAGCAACTAATCAGTTAAAGTTATTGTATTAAAGAGAACGGCATCAATAATTAGATTAAACTACAACAACGATCCATTGTTTTCTGTATCGACGGTAAAAGGCGTGATGGATAAACACCAGCTCAATTTATCACGATCGTTCATTAAGTACAGTTATTTGGCAAAACAACGAAACGAGAGGAGCATCTTTAATAAAGTGTTATCAACATCTATTCCGGATAATAGGCCTCTAGTGAAGGGGCTTAATTAAACCGGATTTGACATTGAGATATCGGATAGGTATATTTATTTATCCGGCTTAGAAATTGTCTTGAACCCAAAAACAAAGTGGGTATTTGAGGATATTGCAAAAGCATCTAGTATATTTTATCTGATACTAGCAGCGCCCTGTGGTTTTACCCGCGTTGTATCCGTTCCCGTGGGAATTTCGATTTTTTTACAAACATATAACCCTTCCTCTTGAATTATTCTATCTATTAAAAACCGCCGTTGAAATCCGTGCAATAGTATTTGAATTTATCGCGAAGAAACAGACAGACAGACGTGGCTAGGGACTTTGTTTTATAATATGTGTAGTGATGATGGAATCATTTCATAATTCTGACTGTCCACCGACTACATATAATGATACAAATTGAATTAATTAAATATATTATAACCGTCGAAACTACCGTATTTTTTCATATTATTTAGTCACACACAGAAAGATAAACATTGCCGGATATTACTATTTGAAATTGAAACAGCATCTTCCTCAAAGAAAGAAACCGGTTATTATTTTAAACGAGATTTCACGCAGTTTTCCCGGAAAACACTGCATTTCATTAGTTAAAATGTTTTGTCCATTATTTATCATTGCTTTATGAATAGATGAATCATATGATATTTGAACACCGCTATATTTATCGTGCTTTTGGGTATATTAAAATGCGGAATATATTTTATGTTTAAACAGTAAAGACAATAGCATATTTGAATTGAGTTATGTCTGTGTATAGCGTAGTGGAATTTTATAAATGTTTATTTAGTATGTGATAAAATTAATATATTTGCTTTTTATAGCTGTACCATTTATGTACGTTTCACTTGTCTATCTGAGCGCTACCGTGCCGCTTAACGTACTCTACGTTAGTCGGTCGCGGTTGTTTCAATCGTTAGACCATGTCGGAGGCCTTTAGGCGGTCTACAAACACCTGGCACCAGGATTAGTCACGAACCTTCTCCAAATGAATGAATGATTTTTTAAGATTTACAATATTGAATATAACTTCTGGTTCGTATTCCGGATATAGTATCATCCGGGTTTTCGTCCGGCTGTGTCAATCTCTAAGTCGAAATTGGCCGAGAATCGGTCGCCCCGTGGGAAATAACGGACGTTTCTTTTTGTTAGCGACCATATTGGAGATTGTATCGACTGGCTGTTTTGCGTGGTACAAGTTAAGAGCGATTGAAATTGTTCTGTTTTTTATGACATATTGGGGAAATCGTTTAATTCCCTTTATGTTACAATGAGAGAATTCGGAATTATTTAATTTATCTCTATGTCAATGAGCCATTTATTGAAAATTACAAACCATTGCTTATAAATAAACCTTCTTTTTTAGCAGCGAGCTCTTTAAAGTTATTTTACGTTTGGAGATTTTGACTCAATTTTATTCTAGCTAACTTCTTTTGTCCGTATGTAATATTAATATATGTTATTGTATTTTGTCCATCATGGCAATTATTTTATTTTGTTTGCTGAAATATGTTTACTCTTTAATGCAGAATTTCTTTTCGAGATTGCTTCCCATCGTCAGTTCACATCTTGTACCACACTCGGATGATAGTGCGTCGTACATGACGACCGTTCGTTCAAAATTATGAAATTTGCGGTCTCGTACATTCTCATTCTCACAATACTGAATGGAAACCGATGCTTTAAACATCACGTTTTAATAAATACTGTAATTATCTTTATTGGTTCTCTCTTTGATGTAAAAGTTTAATGTTTTGAGTCGCTGAATGTGGTGCTGTTTATTATTAAAAACATTTGCTTGTGAGAATGCTTTTGTTTGGTTTGTTCTTTACCAAACACAAGACATTGAACTAAAAAAAACGTCCAGCCGTTTGGGCTGTAGGACATACATCCATATACTCCAAAAACAAAACCCTCCTTTCCTTGGGTAAAAAGGGTAAGTTCCTATCAGAACTAGACTATGTTATTGCTATGCTAAGTTTGGAATCCACCAATCGCATCAAACGGAGCATTGTTACTAGTATACGTTACTATTATACAAAAGCGCTCTCTTAGAAATCTTCATTTTAATAACGACCAAAAATGTTTTTTTTTTGTTGTCGGAATGACGGCTCCTAAGGCTATGTCTGTCTTTTTACGTATATATTCTCAAAATGTTCTCAGTCATTCCATAACACACAGGTACCTAAGGAAATCCGAATCTTATTAGGGCTTTTGAAGTTTCCTTGAGTGCCTACAGAGCTTTCTTTGAACTCCCTTTACTATTCATGTTTAAACGAATTGGACCTCTTATCCAAAAAAAAAACTTTTAGTCGAACATTTTATTTTTTCATCAAAATGTAGGGTCCAATTTGTTTGCATTTGGCCTGGACATATTCGCGAAAGCGTTTTTTTCGCGAGTTAAAAATTATTGCAATAGAACAAGCACTTTATCAATTATATGTTCAAACAAGCATTTTTAAAACGCATCAGTTTTTCGAGCATTTTTGAATGCTGAGCCCTAGTAATAAAGCATAAACGCCGATGCAGAGCGTTCTTCAAAGCATGCGTTAAAAAACGCTCGTGCAAAGGAGTTCTTAGCCGATGAAACATCAATGGTCCAAAATGCACCTTACGTATCTTTGTAAACAATTTTATAGTACACAATATAACTACATTCAAATGATTCGGAAGCGAGGCCATAAAATGTTGCATACATTGTGCCTCTCGTAAAACATTTCACGGCTCGAAAGACCTTTATTGTGAGTTTAATTGCACATTTTAACGCAATGCCATTTTATTGGGCGCCATCTTTAAGTTAGATGGATTATGGGAAGCTTTTGTTAGAACGTTTTATTTGTTACGAGAGTTTAAAGGCAGTTATTAAAGCTATGCAAATAGCTTTAGTAAATAGCGACAAAGGATTTAAGTTAAGATACATACAATACATATTTACATTTTAGTTGTTTTGAGTCGAGTAGTATAGCTATATGAGCCTGTAATGTCTTCCCAGGGCAAAGGCTTCTCATTTCACTAGAATATCAGTACAGTGAGGAATGAGGAATTAGGCGTAATCACCACGCTTGCCTACTGCGTGGTGATCTCAAACCCGAGTCATGATTGAAAAGTAAATTGGATTTTTATTTAATAACAAATTATAGGTTTATACCTGTACATGATATTGCTTAATCTACTTATAGGCAATATGTTGCTTGTAAAAAATCAACAGTATTGCTCGGAAACTGTGTTATGACCAAAACAAAATTCCCACTTATTTATGTTTAAAGATTATTTATTTCTCAAAAAAGACAATACAGTCACTTACATGAGAAATTTTAACTAATGAATTTCTCATTCATTTATTCATGTCGAATATGTTATTGGCCAACCGGTGTCGGAATTTTAGATCTCCTAAAGGGCGACATCTAGCGATTTATAAACCAACTAACTTCTCATACCATTGGCCTTTAACACAAAAACTGGTACACCACTACCCTACTCGAATTTACTTATTTATAACTCGAGTTTACTTACTTTCATCGTGACGACAATAACTATCCAAGCCTTATCGAACTGTCGTCAATTAAATCGAAAACAAATTGCCTCTCGACGATCATATCAATGTCACGCCGTTTACCGCTAATTTCTTCGGAAACCATTACCAAGACTTGGATCCTTTTTTTCCATCTCTTCTTATAACAAAGGCGTGATTTTTTCTGACGGTCCATCCCAATGGTATTCTCAACGGTTTTCGTATTGTTGCGTCGGTTTATGGCCTTTTTTGTCGCCATCTTGTTCGAACTTGTTCGGTGGTTGTCTGGACTTGAAGGTTTTGATTTTTTTACTGGACTTGGAGACAGGTACTCAATAGTATCTTATTTATGTCTTCTAGGCTCTGTAAGTAAAGGTAAACTTATATCAGTTAATAACTGAAACAAGAATAAGCCTGTAATATCCTACTGTTGGGCAAAGGCATTTGATCTTACTGAAGATATCAATATAGGGATGAGGATGACCTAAATATTATAATTATAAAACGCAATGTTAAAGTATCGATTGAAAAACCTCTACCGATTTATTTTTATTTATAGCCAAGAACACCCCTTTAGAAGCACGATACAAACAAACAACAACCAAATGAATATCGATCCATATGCATTCGTTTCAGATCTACTATACCACAGACAAACAGTCACACACATTTACAATAACGTATATTGCAATAACACAAAACAAGTATATCGTTACCATAACTTCCCAATACCTATAAATTTTTCTAACAAAACCATCAAATCGTCCCCAAACTCTTAGGATAAAGCTCTTATTTTCTACCACATATTTGCATTTACGTTTCGCATCGCAGTATCGAGCACGCACGTCGGTCATTGCACCTTTATCAACACATAAATAAACAGTAGTTGTGATTAGCATTCTGTTGTTGAAGCTCGAGCCGGGATTCTTGGAAACGAGTGGTATTGAGGCGTGGCCTTCACGAGTCGTGTGCAACCCTGTGTGCAATGCTGGACTGAATTTTATACAAAAAGTATGCAGGTTTATTGCTTTTATTATGCTGTTTTGATATCGTAAAAGTATAAACTTGTAATGTTGAATTTATATTCCGTGATGGAATTGTATGACTTGCTGTACGTTGTATTTTGTGTGGTTTAATTGAGATTTGAGTTTTAACTTTGTTCAACTAGTAATTAAGTCGAGCTGAGTTCTTTAATTAGGCATTAAAGGCACGTTAATCAAACATTTTAGCCACCTACTCGAACTTACTTCTTAAATTATGCGTTGGTTTTATTCGAATACTACAGTATAAGTACTTGAAGACAATTTTAAACTAAGAACATCTTATTTCCAAACAAAGACAACAATTCTTATAAAAGCTCCCTCGACAAACAATACTCTTAAAATCCACAAAAATATTTCACACACGATTTAACACTACAAGCGTCGAGTAAAACTAGTGGAGCGTTCACACAGTACTGTAGACACAGCTCACACTCCCCTGAGGACACTTTAAGACATTGTAAACTAGGTTTATAGGCGGTCGGAGATCGCCGGACAAGACACTAAAGGCGACACTGCAACCTATTGCAGCGAGTGAGAATGCTCCTTACAATTCCATAGTTGTAATCTTATTGGAATTGTGTGTGTTCTCTTGAATTTTAATTAGGTTTCTGTGTTCTTTGACTGTTCTGGCGCAGCTGGGCGACGATTTGAGGTGTTAAAACTTGTTTGAGATTCGGTTACTGCTTAATCTTTGAAATTGTGATAGTCGCGTTGTTAGTTAAAGGGCGGGTTGTACAGTGCCACCAACTTAACTGTTCAGGTGGGCAAAATGGGAACTACAGCCGCGTTATATTGAATCTATACTATGTTAGTTAGGCTTTATATGATTGATATTGTAGTTTCTTAAATTTTAATGATATCTATAGACTGACTTGCAAGATATGTTTTAATTACCTTTGTTTCTTGGTGAATTTCTTATATTATGTATACCAAATTCTCCACTAGCGACGCTGTCAACTGAACAGATAAGATGGTGGGACTGTACAAGAACTCATAGTATGATTTAGTGCCTAAATATGGTTAAAAAACAAATGACGTTCGTTTTAAATTGTGTTCTATTTGATAAACATAATAAGGTTTCAAATGGCTTATGAGTATCTACTAATGTTTATGGGTATCTACTAATAACGGGTCAACTCAGATAAATAGACGCCCTAATATAAAACTGGAAAAAAAATCGGAGGACCTCTTTTTTATTTTATATAGTCGGTTGCAAATTATCGCTCTATTAACGAATATCGTATTTAGACAACGTTTGAACTTCTACTCCTATTCCAAACTGGAACAACTTGAAAATTCGTTTTCCATAACAATAATTTTCCAGCAAGTGTGTACCATTTAATACAATTCAATTTTGCAACATCTGTTGCTAACGGCACCTCCCTTATAGAGTTCTAGGGTTCTATTTAGTATTAAATAATTCACAAACTAAGTACTTACCCAACCCACCCACATACTCGCAACACGAACAAAGTAGACTTTACCAACAAAATACCTGATAAATACGCGGTTACAAAGTATAATCTTTATCGAATTTCTAACAAGTTGGGCTTGTAGCTAAACTCTCTATATTGTCGGAGGCGTTACATACTTATACTTTGTTGGGATATTGTTCTAACTCTGTGTTAGGTTGTGAATATTTAGAGGTCATAACGTATGCAACACTTGTGGTGGCTTGGAACTTGATTATATCGAACACACGGGTTATTAGATGGGGCTATAAATAGGTTTTGTGGTGCACAATTTAGAGCATTGTTGGTTCCAGAACTTTGACCACAAACCAATATATTTAAGACAAGTATACACTACCTTAATCGTATTATAGTTCTTACTAGTTGTGCCCGCGACCTCATCCGCATTGAATTTAAAAAAATCATAAAAAGTCCCGTCAAAATCGGTTCAGCCACTTCAGAGATAAGCCGGAACAAACAAACGCAACACACATTGTAAAATATTGTAGTATACGTATATATTTTCATATGCATGTTGTAAAAAGCGGTTATTGTTATATTACAAATAGTTACTCCATTTTCATTTATATGTATAGCGAGTCTATTCTGATTGCGCCTACTAAACAGTACAATCATTTCACGATCGAACCTGTGCCTTGCAGCCATTAACAAATGCCATGCTATCATAAATACTGTGCATTGATTGGTAGAAAATTTGAAATTCGATTCAATTTTTTACGCCAATCAACACACACTTCATGTCTCGGCGTTCTTAAGAACCGTTACGTACCTTCCTTCCTATACATTATTCTATAATAAAGACTCTATAAAAAACTTGTCTATCACGTTCGTACCTAATCGCTGCATCTTCCTAGATGAGTCCCTGATGACTTGTCTATGCGCATATTCACCGTTATCGTAAACCAATAGGTAGTTTTTACAAATTATCTCTGATGGTTATTATGTAACGGGTGTTATGGCTTGAAGGAAACTACGTTTCTTAAGTTATGTTTGTCTTGTGTGGTAAGGATGTTGATAAGATAGAACTTTGTCTAAGTTGGCTATGTTCTTGGTTTTATCAGAGAAGTAAGAGGAAGACTGTACTGATATCTTCAGTGAAATGAAAGGCCTTTGCCCAGCAGTGGGATAATACAAGCTAAGAGCCTTATTCATAAACGCTGACTAGCAGTATTTTAGCTATCAAATGGTATGTCCCTTTCCGACATACTTTATTTTACTACTAGCAGCGCCCCGCGGTTTTACCCGCGTTGTACCCGTTCCCGTGGGAATTTCGGGATGAAAAATAGCCTATAACCTTCCCGTTGAATGTGGCTATCCATTACAAAAAGAATTATTCAAATCGGTTCTGTAGTTTCTGAGATTAGCGCGTTTAAACAAACAAACAAACAAACAAACAAAACAAACTCTTCAGCTTTATAATATTAGTATAGAAGAGCAAAAGAGACAAAACACTTAATAACAGTGTTTTAGTTGAATAACGTTTATGAATAAGGCGGTTATACTTTACTTATAAAGAGAGGTAGACTGAAAATATGTTTTATTTAAACCATAGAAAAAACGATGGAGTTAATTTTGTTTGGGCGTTTGACCTATGCTTTATAAAAGTAAGGTTACTTCAAAGTAATACGAATAAATGTTGAGAGTAAATGACCTGATAGAAATTGAACTACAGAAAGAAAAAGGCCGTAAGCAACTCTGTATTATTTAGACAGGCAATAAATCCTACGAGCTTGGAATGAAACCATCTGAGAACAGAATGAATTGAGAATCTGTGGATTACGAAAAGAGACCGTCTACAACAAGACATACTAATATATAGAAAAAACCAACAGTCTAGAATCCTAGATGGATCCTCTGCGGAGCCTAAACTAAATAAAAACTTTTCACTTCGAAGGCTGTGGGTAGCCGTAATGCCATTTTGATCTGAGCGCTACCGTGCTTCGGAGGGCAAGTTAAATTGTCCATCCCGTTGTTTTAATCGTTAGACTATGTCAAAGGCCTTGAGGTAGTCTAAAAACTCCGGCACCAGGGTTGGACACTTCTTTCTTTCTTTCTTATCGAGTGGACGGTCATCCTGACCAATCCTAGTGTCAGAGTTATTGAGCCGCCGAAGGCCTCTGACATGGCTCATGTAACGACTACCATCCGTAGAAAGTAACCTACTCAAACTGAGGGCTGATATATAACGCAATTTCTACATAACTAACACAGAAAACGTGTAACAGTACGTTTAATATAAAATACGGCGCTCTTCTATTAATTCCACGCAAGTATATGAGCGAGATTACGTATGAAAGTAGACAAGATTAACCCTTTCATGATATGTAGGAGCGTAATTTAAGTACAATAACGTCGTGCTTCGTAAACTCGCAATATGGTGGTAATAGGGACGGTAAAGGGGTGCTCTCGTTTCGTAACTGTACTATACTTTGTTGTGACAAAGATATTTTCTATGCGTTGAGTTGAACTGATTTTTAATTCTAGTTAGAATGTGATAGCTATAGCATTGATAGCTAGTAACATCAAAATGGTCAATCTACTTAAACAAAAACAGCTCATATTTGCTTATTAACTTTTACATATTTCTAAACATAACACACAATCACACACAACACACAATCACACACAACACCTTCAAAACAAATCTAACGCCATAAGAAAGTAAAAGTACTAGCCCCTTGTACATGGTACCCCCGGATAACGAAAGGTACATTGTCATTCAACTCTCGATCTGTCTCAGAGTCACGTACACACGGCATCTTTCAGGAGAGAATATTGACGACGCACCTCCAAATACTCTGCGAGGCTATTACCGTCACATTACTTGTAAGTAGGCAGATATTGTGTACTGCAAGAGTCTTATTAGTTTGTTGCTTATAAATATTGAAAGGACAAATTCACACATGGTTAATTAAAGACGAGTAAAGAATTTACGACTCTTTATGTATAAAAACGAATAAGGTTAATATCAGTTAGCTTATGAAAGTATTGAGCGAATTTGTACGTTGTCTTATGCAAATTGAAAACGATCATGTTAATTTACATCTACAAGTTTAAAGGTACTATAGAACTTTGAAGTTATTATTGTGATCATTTTCTTTATACTTAACTTTGTCCATATAGACTAGCCTAGAGGGTGAGAGGTATAGACTACTAGCAGCGCCCCGCGGCTTTGCCCGCGTTGAGCCCGTTCCCGTGGGAATTTTCGAAAATCCTTTCTTAGTGTGCACTCACGTCACTTGAAGAACCTTCCTGCCAAATTTCATGTTTCTAGGTGTAGCGGTTGAGGCTGTGCGTTGATTATCAGTCAGTCAGGACTTCGAATTTTACATATATAGATAACATTCACACAATAGACCCGAACACCTAAAGCTATTAAGTTTTCCAAAAGCTGTAAGTTTTGAATGTTCTACTACATACACGTAACTCTATTCCATACAACGTAACCATAAATTGTCCCATATAATTTGTCATGACGTTATGAAATATTCCATTTGTGTCCCAAGTTACTTATAAACGCAAGTATATTAATCATAGCTATTATTGCCGCATCTCCCTTTTCCCTCCTCTTTGGACCCCTTCACCCCCCTTCAACCCCTCCTAGTACTTGCTCGATATTTCTCACACGCGAACCTCCTTATTTAAGGGATCAAGCACCTTCAGTTGATTTATTCAGGGGACTACTCTCGCTAGATTGTGGCCCTTGTACGGTTCGAGACAAAAGCGTTGACCGAGTTTGTTTTTAAGCTACATTTTAAATTGTTCTGTTTTCATCTTAAAACCACTTGACAGCAGATCAAGAAGATATGTATATTTATCTTTCTGTCACTACAGTTGGTAGTGCAACTAATGTCTTAGCGATGGATGGTAACCCGATTATCAAGCAACGCGCATCTCGGCCTGTACAGTGTACATACTATGCCGAAAATTGGCACTACTATCTGAGCGCTACTTTATTTTTAATTATCGTTCTCGGTTATTGAAATCATTAGACCATATAGGAGGCCTTAAGGCGGTCTTCAAACACGTTTACCCGCTACTAGATTAAATACTATCGTAGTGCGAACTAGGTTTTTAGATTCAATATCATTTTGCACATGACTGTACGTACACGCGCTTTTTTCAATAAACTTTTATCATATTATGATCAAACTATTTACTCAACTTATGATTAATCTAATTATAAGCGATGAATACCAATTGTATCAACTAATTGTGTCGAAAATAAAACTGGAAATATTTTAAAATTATTATAGTTACTCCGAAAATATTTCAGCAGGTGATATTATGATAGAATAATTGTTTGAGCTCTGAAGACGGACTACACAAAGCATTCTTAATTTTATTTTGCGCTCAAATCTATACTAATATTATAAAGCTGAAGAGTTTGTTTTGTTTGTTTGTTTGTTTGTTTAAACGCGCTAATCTCAGGAACTACTGGTCCGATTTGAAAAATTCTTTTTGTAATGTATAGCCACATTCAACGGGAAGGTTATAGGCTATTTTTCATCCTGGAATTCCTACGGGAACGGGCACAACGCGGGTAAAACCGCGGGGCGCCGCTAGTATTTTAATATAACTGGTTTCTTACGTTTATGCGCACACTACTCATTTTACACAAGAAGTCTTCTGTGACTGCGGTTCCTGTAAAGGGGCCGAAACGTCAGATAAAAATGTAAAATAAAAGCGAAGTGTAACCGGAAACGTAGTTTCAATTCAATATTTAAATATTAGTTTATTGAACAAATGATTTCCTTTTTAAATAGTGTTTTATTTCGTGTAATATTAAATACAATTTAGGATTGTGTTGAAGATGAGATTAGTGAGGGAACAGGTAGTTTGGAACGTCACAGTGTATTTTTATTTCTAAGCTACAGAATTTGTTACTATGTCGATGAGTTCTACTACTGATTTCAATTTTAATATTGTACTGAAATTTCACTCGATCGAAAGCTTTATTGAAATAAATCTTACAATTTCATATTTGTACCTGAATAGGCAAGGATTTAAAACAAAAACAACTACCAGCGTTTAAATATTTAAAACCTTCAATTGTACATAAAGCTTGCATTATAAAACGTACAGTTAGAAGCAGTAAAACAGCGATTTCAGTTTTATATACCACCCAAATAGCATTCACATATTTTTAATACTCTTTTTACACACTGGTTATATTTACTTTGACAAGGGCGCGTAGCGTAACACGCGCGTGTAGATAACACTCGATTTACAACCTTTTCGTTTTGTGTGCCGAATGGATTCTACTTTGTATGCAACGGGATTTGCTGGAAAAAAACGGGTTGATTGGAAACGGCCTCGGAGCGGCACCTTCATAAATGATCCGTTGAATTGACACAAGATTGGAGTGCGATTCGTGGGGACTGGAAAGGTGGCGTTCCTATTTCAGTTTCGAAAGTGCTTCTAGAAATAAGTTATTTTAACATTATATATAAGCCTCGGTGGTCTAGTGGTATGTGCACTCGCCTGCCGAGACTGAGGTCCCGGGTTCAATTCCCAGGTCGAGCGAAAACATGTTTCCTACTTTTCAAACATGGCTCGGGTTTGAGATCACCAACCCGCATTAGGCAAGCGTGGTGATTACGCCTGAAACCTCCTCACTGTACTGATATCTTCAGTGAGACGAGAGGCCTTTGCCCAACAGTGGGACTTTACAGGCTAATACTTTACTTTTTTTTTAACATTATATTACGGATGCCGGAGGGAGTGAGGGGTAGAGGCAGACCGCGGAAGAGATGGCGTGACGATCTTGACCTCTTTGACAGGGATTGGTCTCATCTAGCCCAGAATAGAGATGCTTGGAAGCTATTGACAGAGACCTCTGCCCAGGAGTGGGACATAATTATTTAAAAAAACATTATATTGCGTTACGTTACTATTTACTATTGGTGTTATGAGTTATTCGTTTTTCAGTTGTTATAGGAAAAAATAAACTACAGATTGCATTTTTCAGTCTGATACATAACGGTTTCTGACACTTACTTGGATCATTTCAATTATTAAAACCGTACATTATTCTGTTGTCTTTTGATTCTCTTGAAACGCGATCTTTTTCAATACAAAAGCTTTAAAATACAAAAGATATTCTTTCACACACAATTATCTCGCTTACACAACATTTAAAAGAAATACACAACATTTATTACTTAAGATATACCATTGCTTACATCACAAACGCGCGGCTTAATCGTTGAGTGCGCGCACGTCGCGTCAATACAACGCTAGTGCGAAGCTTATTCTCTAGTATGCCTAATGGTTGGTACTCGGTTGATAAGCCCAGTAATGTCTTCCTTTACGATTCAAATTCCGTGTATTGTCGGTATTGTGTATTGTTCGCGTGTTGTATTCAAATGGAAATGTGAGAGGATCATTTGATCTGATTATGTTATTTTATTTTCAGTGGTGATAATCTGTTGTATTACTTGAATATAAGTATTTAAATTATAGAAAACTAGCAGCGCCCCGCGGTTTCACCCACGTTGTGCCCGTTCCCGTGGGAATTTCGGGATTTTTTTTACATAAAAACCTTCCTCTTGAATCACTCTACCTATTACAAAAAACCGCATCAAAATCCGTTTAAGCATACAGACAAACAGACAAACAAACAAACATACAAATAGCGACTTTGTTTTATACTATGTAGTGATAATATGTAAAGCTGAAGAGTTTATTTTTAGTTTGTTTGAACCAGCTCAGAAACTATCAATCCGATTTGAATAATTCTTTATGTAATGGATAGCCTCATTCAACAGAAAGGAATATGCTATTTTTTATCTCGAATTTCCCACGGAAACGGGCTCAACACTGGTAAAACCCCGGGACGCTGCTTGTATTAAATATAGAAATGTAACTTATTTCGATTGTTAAGCAACGTCTAGGTTGGCCATTATTTTGTGACCGTTACAGGCATTTTGATCTCAGAGCTACTGGTAGGCACCTGAAATTGTTAGTTCCGGTTGTGCCAATCTTTAGACTTTACACAATTTCAGTGAGATTTAGGCGGTCTAAACTATCGGCTTTAATTAAAGGTGGTTTTTTAACCATTGTATAAAATAAACCCAAGATATCATACTACAAAAAACATTGAAATACAACACACGGACACTAACCAATGACAATATCTGTCACTGTCATTACAAAGATAAATCATTATTTCACCGAAAGGTCACTACTGATTAAGTGCTTACATTACGTGTAGCTTTGATTTTGTTATTAGTTAGTAAATGGGCGATACGGAATCGACCTTGACTTTTATACTGTAATAGATGTGTGTAATTGAAACATGTCGGTAATTAGTAGCAGCTACTGTCAATGATTACTGTTAGGAAATATGATTGATTCTCTTCGGTTAACATTCTAATTTTGAATCGTGTTGTGTTTAGTCATGATGTTAGATGTGGTTATCTTGATCTTATACTTTTTAAACTTACACGATTTGCACTCATTATACTAAATTGGCGGCCCGCCCTCGCTTTGCTTCGGGTGAAAGGACCATCCCCGTTAGGGGTTCAATTTCTCAAAATATTTTCTTAGTGCTCTCACAACATAAAAGGAATCCTTGTACCAAATTTCAAGTTTCTAGACACAATAGTTTCGGTGCGTTGTGTTCTGTGCGTTGATGTATAATTCACGTCAGTCAGGTTTGCTTATATTATATGCTTATATATGAAACGGGACTGTATCCCGTTAGAATATATAATTAATGATAGTAAATATATACTCGTAAAAATACGTTTTAAATTAAACATCTGAGAACTTCCATCAGGTTATTAAATGCCAATTAAAATGCCACTACAAGTGTTTAATAAGTAGATACGAGACACCTATCTAAGCGTTCGTGCTGAAAATTCACCATGAATTATTACCACAGTAAGTACTGGCTTCGTCATGAGTACAACTTATAATCAAGTATCCACTTATTGGTTTTACAGGCGCATTAAATAAATAATTGAAAATTCATCGGTTAATTAAGCCACAGAACGAAGCCGAGCTTAAACAAAGCTTTATGATCAACGAATTATACACAATTTAATCCCTCATTTATACCTGAATGATTGATTTCTCTCTTGTAATTGTTTTAATTTACAATTTTGGTTGAATTTCTGATTGGAAAACCGCAATTTTTTTCTTTAAATAATTAGGGTCCTTTAACATGTAAATTTGTGCGTAATTTACTTTACTTGGAACACTTCCATAGTTCAGCTGAGAAATCAAACTTCGATTCGATAGTAAAAATATGGTAAGTACTCGTATACTATAGTAAGAAAGTAAGTTCGAGTAGGCTAGTGGCCAACCTTGCTATCAAAGTTTTTAGACCGCCTCAAGGCCTTCGACATGATCTGCCGATTGAAACAATCTAGGCCGACAATTTAACGTGTCCTTAAGCACGGTAACGCTCAGATAGAAATACCACTATCGGCCAGCCATCCAAGTAGGGGCCAGGCTTCACTATCGCAATGAGCTAACATCCCATAGTCAAACTACGTCACGAGCGTAAATCTATACTAATCTATACTAATATTATAAAGCTGAAGAGTTTGTTTTGTTTGTTTGTTTGTTTGTTTAAACGCGCTAATCTCAGAAACTACTGAACCGATTTGAATAATTCTTTCACTGTTAGATAGTCTATTTATCGAGGAAGGCTATAGGCTACATTTTATCCCGAAATTCCCACGGGAACGGGCACAACGCGGGTAAAACCGCGGGGCGCTGCTAGTAATAATATAGTTAAGACGTCATTCTAATAAGGAAGTCAAAGAAATATTGGTATTGTGAAACAGATAGTTGTGAGTTACGATTATTTTTGAAGAAAGAACACACACACATACACACACATCATCCCACAAAAACCTTATGGAGTCAATGCCCAATATTGTGTATACCTACTTATTATGAATGGATATTACCTATTACGTTTCTGCTAAACTTACGTGATAAATTTAAAAACCCACTCCACAGTCAAGTGGCGCAATATCCATTTTTTGTAACATGATCGTGTTTCACTCGTATTTTATTTGAATAATTGCATGAAAGTCGTATTTAATGCAGTTGTTATGCGGTGTTTCCTAGTAAACGAGTTTATTCATAGTTATATACAGCTATTTACATGACCGTTTTTTATTGTTTGCACTTGTGTATTAGCTGTTTATGTTATAGTTGAGTACTTAGTTGATTAGCTTACATAAAATGTTGAAAAAACGTTTCTCGGCGGTTTAGTGGGCTGTGAAGTTGACTGCAAAACCGAGGTGTTGGACTCACTTCCCTGGTCGTGCGAAGCATACTTTTCAAACATGACCCGGTGGGATCACCTTTAGTTTCAGTCAGAATCATTAATCACTGATGAAGGAAATTGTGGTGATTTCTCCCAATGCTCTTTACTGTTCTGGCATCTTCAGTCTAGACTTTTTAGTTGGATTTTTTTCTACTGGACTTTGTTATATACTGCACTCTATCGTAGTCTCAGTTTGCCAAACCAGTACGACATTGTTTGCCAGCGACGAGATAATTTAAACAAAGTCAATGAACTGTTCCATTTCTATTACTTTTCTAGAAGCGATTAGCTTCGATTAATTCGTCTTAATTAAGCGTGCTATGGCAGCAGACTAATCTTGGCCAAGACATAATTAAGAAAATATTCTTCCGTTTTCTTTTTCAATTGATGTTTCAAGATATCACTGCCTTTATTACTCTTTTAATTTGGTTTTAATACATATATTGACTGCATTTTTAATCCTAATAATTTTGAACAAACACAACTGCAAAAATCGTATGGGCCCTTAAGATTTTTTGGTATATTGTAACAGTGACCTCACTGTACTAATATCTTCAGTGACATGAGAAGTATTTGTCTAACAGTAACACATTGTAGCATAATTCTTTCTTATGGGACCAAATTCAGTACCATCGAAGAATGAGCATTTTATTCTCATAAGTCATATAAAACCAAATCTTTAGTACTGTGTAAATTTGTGTACTGTGTACATTAGTACACAACTGCAGACGATCTCTGTATCTTTTAGCTGACTGAAATATATCAAACTGACGGCAATACATGTGGTATGATAGTGTATGACTTTGATCTAATTGCATAGCGTGCACACTATTGTAGAATTTTCAAGCTTCTACGATTGAAGCGTTTTTGTTACTCTAGTTGTGATATTGATCTTTTATGCGTAAATACGTACGAAAATGTAATTTGTAAGCCACAGTGAATGTATATTTTGTTTGCAATAAACTATTTATTACGTATTCTAGAAAAATGATTTAGCATCTCTATATAAGAACTAAAACAATAAAGTAATGAAAAGAGGTAGATTTTTTGATTGTTTGAACACGCTAAAACTACTACGAGTAATCCGAAATACTAATGATATACCGCGTTGTACCCCCTGGAATGGGCACAACGAGGGTAAATCCGCGGGTCGCTGTGAGTATTTTATAATGCTGAAGAGAAACAATATAAACAAACAAACCATTACTTCTAACATAAAACTATAAACCTTGGCCCGACCAAATAATACCAGACCTTATAAAACGTCCCCTTTAGTCTACCTAATGCTATTTTCCATTTCAAGGAGATATAATGTTACATTATTCATAATTTGTTAGTTCATAGTCGAGGAGTTTCCTTTTTGGCCCAATTCCAAAGTCGGAGATAGTCTTGCGTCACGACCGCTGGTAGTGTGGGGACGTGAAATATGACCGAGTTTCCTTTGGTTGTGTCACGTGTGATAACGATTTGGGAACCGAATCGGACGTGTGATAAGATAAGGCTAACTTACATGTTTGGACGAAAGACTGAATAGACGCAAGTGGAAGTGAATAGTGAATAAGATACGTAGAAAATTTAAGAAGATAGAGTGACCATTTTTGTCTCCATTTTCAAAATATTGTAAAGGTCGGTCGGGCCTGCATAACCGAAATTTTATGAAAGTTTCTTTATCATAATAAAGTAAATTGATCCTCGACGGTATTGTAGTATGTGCTCGAAAATAAAGTCCGAGTTCCCGGGTTCAATTCTCAGTTCGTGAATATCTCTCTAATTGAGATGTTCTACGCTCACGCGTAGAGGCCTTTGATCAGCAGTGGGAGAGCTTTTACAGGGTTTACACGCTATCTTTACTTACAGTTGGACAAAGATTTCTGTCATAAAGCTTCCATTAAAGTTATAACTTTATTGAAGAAAATAACGTTTGCCTGATACGGGTTAGATTAGATCTCAAACTTGCTAATACAACTTAATTAAACCTAGAAAATATGTCAGATCAATTAATTATTTACCTTCAATTACTTCACTGATAACTACCAAATATCTTTTAACCCATGGGTGTGGTTAGCGTCAGTTTCAATTCTCTTTCAAACAGTAGGGGTAAGCACCAGGATTAATTACTTATTAAAATCGTTAGTAAATTAGAATCTTGTTTTTCCCACCCCTAGGGGAGACGGTTTCGATTCCAGGTCACTGTTGTTAAATTATTCATAACATTTCGGTCGCAATTAGCATTCGAGGGACCTCTCTCGTTCGGCCAATAGTAGAGTTTTATGTTGATATATCGTTTTATAGTTTACCTGAGCTGTGGGACTTATTACGCATGAAACTCGTAGGAAGTGTAGACAGGGTAGTGTTCCCTTCCTTTTTATATAATAATTTAAAACCAATAACTGTGTTGAAACATGGCATCAACTTGGACTATCAATTTAGTGAAGTTTTGGGGTATGTGACAAGGGATGCCAATATCTGAATTTGCATGCCTCATACTCCTATATATGCGGCAGGATAAAGAAAATCTGCCGCTATAGATATGTCTTTGGAAATCATTTCGCATTTTCTTAGCTTCACTACCAACAAAATGTATGGAATTATCAATTGGTCACGTCTGTGAAGTTAGCATCTCAAATGTTAGCATCTCACAAAAAAAATCAATAGCAAGTGGCATCCAGCATAGTTCTACAGTTCTTGATAAGTTTTATCAATAGTTCCGTCGATTAAACCATTCATATCGTGTTTTAAAAAAATGAGATGCTAACTTCGCACACACATGATAGCATCTCATCACATTCCGAACGCCTGACTACACAAGAGTCTACATTTGATGAGTTCTATGTTCTCAACAAGTTTTGACAATAGTTCTGGCGATAAAACTGATAAAATTGTGTTTTGGAAAAATGAGATGCTAAGTTCGCAAACAGATTGCAGCATCTCATCACATTCCGAAATCCTAACGCCACAAGAGTCTAAATCCGGTGAGTTCTATGTTCAAAATCATTTTCAACAATAGTTCTGGCGGATAATCAAATAAAATTGCGTTTTAAAAAAACTAAATGCTATCTACGCAAGGACAAAATGAAATCTAATCAAATTCCGAGAGTCAGACCAGAGCAATGGTTCTAGATGGAGACCAGCATCTCTTGCTATGAAATGAGAAAGAGATATGGCTTCTGGGACTGTCACATATTTCTCCATCAAATTTAGCCTGCATCTCTTGCCATACAGTGCCATAGACTTTTTCCTATTCCTATATCGATATTTTTCCCTTAAAAATCTCGTAATTAGTGAGATGTTTCTGAACTAGAACTCCCAACAGTAGGCTAGCATCTCACTAATTACGAGATTTTTAAGGGAAAAAAATCGATATAGGAATAGGAAAAAGTCTTACAGGCCGGAACTCTTTTCCATTTCGTAGAAACAGATGCTGGTTATCATCTGGAACCGTTTTCTGAACCAGAACTCCCAACAGTAGGCTAGCATCTCACTAATTACGAGATTTTTAAGGGAAAAAAATCGATATAGGAATAGGAAAAAGTCTTACAGGCCGGAACTCTTTAGCATTTCGTAGAAACAGATGCTGGTTATCATCTGGAACCGTTTTCTGAACCAGAACTCCCAACAGTAGGCTAGCATCTCACTAATTACGAGATTTTTAAGGGAAAAAAATCGATATAGGAATAGGAAAAAGTCTTACAGGCCGGAACTCTTTTCCATTTCGTAGAAACAGATGCTGGTTATCATCTGGAACCGTTTTCTGAACCAGAACTCCCAACAGTAGGCTAGCATCTCACTAATTACGAGATTTTTAAGGGAAAAAAATCGATATAGGAATAGGAAAAAGTCTTACAGGCCGGAACTCTTTAGCATTTCGTAGAAACAGATGCTGGTTATCATCTGGAACCGTTTTCTGAACCAGAACTCCCAACAGTAGGCTAGCATCTCACTAATTACGAGATTTTTAAGGGAAAAATATCGATATAGGAATAGGAAAAAGTCTATGGCACTGTATGGCAAGAGATGCAGGCTAAATTTGATGGAGAAATATGTGACAGTCCCAGAAGCCATATCTCTTTCTCATTTCATAGCAAGAGATGCTGGTCTCCATCTAGAACCATTGCTCTGGTCTGACTCTCGGAATTTGATTAGATTTCATTTTGTCCTTGCGTAGATAGCATTTAGTTTTTTCAAAACGCAATTTTATTTGATTATCCGCCAGAACTATTGTTGAAAATGATTTTGAACATAGAACTCACCGGATTTAGACTCTTGTGGCGTTAGGATTTCGGAATGTGATGAGATGCTGCAATCTGTTTGCGAACTTAGCATCTCATTTTTCCAAAACACAATTTTATCAGTTTTATCGCCAGAACTATTGTCAAAACTTGTTGAGAACATAGAACTCATCAAATGTAGACTCTTGTGTAGTCAGGCGTTCGGAGTGTGATGAGATGCTATCATGTGTGTGCGAAGTTAGCATCTCATTTTTTTAAAACACGATATGAATGGTTTAATCGACGGAACTATTGATAAAACTTATCAAGAACTGTAGAACTATGCTGGATGCCACTTGATATTGATTTTATTTGTGAGATGCTAACATTTGAGATGCTAACTTCACACACACCAATTGGTCTATATTGTATAATAGGTAATGTACAATGAACCTTCATCGAGATTGAAACTAGAATATCAAACTTTTTCCTAATGTAAATAGAGCACAATTTTGAATGCCCCATTTCTATCTGTCTCTACCTTCTAACATAGTAAGATTCACACGTCGATAATCCCCAATCTACCTATCCATCGATAGTTACCTAAACAGCAAACAACGCAGGGCATCTGATTAGACAGCAATGCACATCGTTCATGCAGTAATGTCAGTTATTTCTCTCGCCGGGATGCAGGGAGGCATTTGCCGAATTCACGCCGCAGAATTCTGTGGATTATTAATTGAATAACTGCGAGATAATGCCGCTAATACACGAGCGGTATCGCTGGAATTGAGTGATTTTCGGAAATTGATTCGTTAAAGGAATACGTTTTATAGACTGTGTGTCCTACGTTTTATACTCATATTACACCTAGCTACTATGTGTCTGATGTTTTATATTACTTTACTAGGTTTACTTTGCAGCGTTTGTAGAGCGTAACATTGTTGATCTTGGTAGTTTCAATCGTAAGGCAATATCTAAGGGTTAAACGGGTTAAATCAGACACTTAGATGGACCACTTCTTCTCTTCTTCTTCATCGAATGAATGATCAACCTGACCAATCCTGGTGTCAGAGTTATTGAGCCGCCAAAGGCCTCTGACCTGGCTCATGTAACGACTACTATCCGTAGAAAGTAACCGGGACCCGAGGGCTTAACGTGCCCTCCGAAGAACGGAATCGAAGAAGAAGAAGAAGAAATAGAGAAGAAGAAGACTAGCGGCACTCGCTTCCTATCAGTTAATCTAAACTGCGTTAAAGTCTAGCATAAAAGTCCCTCGTTACAAAAATGAAAAGTATCGTTAAAAAAGATAACTGATTTTCGTTCAGCTGTAACCTACACGTTCAAACTACTAACTACCGAATGTTTCGCCGGACAGTTCGGGGAAAATTTTGTTAGGAATTTTAAATTGTTCCCGTTAACTGTTGTGAAATAATACAGTGGTTCGTTGCCGGAAGTATAGGACAGTCGCTTTGAACAGCATGGGAGATGTGCTGAGTACTGACAGTAGCGCTCGTAGCGTAGTTTGACTAAGCAATGTTAATTCATTGCGATTGTTAAGCAACGTCCAGTTCGACCCCTGTGGGTGGCCGATACTGGCATTTCTATCTGAGCGCTACCGTGCTTCAGACGGCACTTTAAATTGTCGATCCCAGTTGTTTCAATCGGTAGACCACGTCGGAAGCTTATAGGTGGTCTAAAAACTCCGGCATCTGGGTTGGCCTACTCGACTTACTGAGTACTGACATAGTATTCGAAATGTACTGTTTCAATTCATTTTAGCTAGCTCGTGAAAAGGAAAGAGCGAACGTTCGTGACGAACAGCCAAAGAGAATGGCAGAAGATAGAGAAAAATGGAAGGAACTCCATCGATGAGAGCTAAGCTCTTAAGTTTAAGCAAGCAGCATTCTGCTGTTTTACTTGTGTTTACCTTTTTCTCATGGGGGTTTTAGAAAGCGTATTTTTGTCTTCTAGATGTACTCTATATCTAGGATTAAAATTGGTGCAGTGGTTTAGGACACTGATATCTTCAGTGAGATGAGATGCCTTTGCCCAGTAGTGGGACATTACAGGCTTACTTATAGGTACTTTGTGGTTTAGGCGTGAAAGTGTAATTGACTGACAAAGTAACTTTCGTATTTGTATTAGTTTTTATCAAAATTATTTTTTGTACTATTTTTCAATTATGAGTATCAATGTTACTAACCACATTGTAAAAGCATTTAAAATAAAGTTAAATATAGAGTTGATTCGATTCAATAGCAATTTTGATATAAAGACATTGATCGATAAAACGGACCGTAATTTAATAAATCTTAATAATTACTCTGAAAATTCTATCCGTCATAGTTATATAACAAGAACAAAGGGTAATAAACTGGAAAATAAATCTCAATTTCATCTTTACAGTCGTCTATTAAATTTTGAAGTAACTCAGCAATTCAGGACAATTACGTTTCGGTAAAGTAAAACTTCCAACGTCCTCAATGTAAGGCACAGGCTACACTGTTCTGTGACCTTTGACGCGGCCCAAGGGTCAAATGTTAGCAAGAGGTCAACGTGAATAAGGTCACGAAAACTGAAATCTTTCACAAAGCTGCTAGACTCAGGTCTTATCGCAAATGTACTTTAGCTGTCTGATTTCTTTTGTCTGCCTTTAAATGTGTTTATATTGCATTAGCGGTAAACAAAATATATTATTTATTTTCTGTCTGTCTCCTTTGAGGCTTATTAGAGATCTTTTACGTATAAAGTGATTTTAGGCATTCGAATTCTTTCTTTGTTGGTATAAATAATTTATATTTTGAAAGCTTTTTAGGTATTATATTGCTTACGTTGAGAAAATTCATGACAATATTTCGTGAAACTGTCATCAATTTACGGTTCACTAATTTGTTCAGAATGTATATTTCAAAAGAATATAAAAATGAATGAGACCATTACTGTAAATGAAATACATCGAATTGCTTTTCAACAATTGAATTCATAAATATCAGATATCGTTACGTATGAAATAAAAACGTTGAACAGCGTAAATAAAATCACATTCACTTGGGCAACAAAAGCAAATAAAAAGTTCGCCGTCGAAAGTAAACTACAACAAAAGTGCATTTCGGCGTCGAACCGAAGCGGGCCGAACCTGAATCAAGCCAATACAACGGGTAGACAATCGAATTTTCACCTCAGCCGAAAACTATTCGGTAACAGGGAAACATTCGGGTTACCGCACGTGTGGTGCTAGCTTTAGAATACAGAGATGGAATGACGAAAGTTTTGCGATTCAATGTTATGTATCGCTTTTATGGTGCACATTAAAATAGTGTTGTGCGTATACGTTGGTTCTTGTACAAGTTTTTAATATCTTTGTCTGCTTAAGAAATATTCATTCATTAATTTCGAGTGTAGCCAACTATGGTGTAGGAGTTTACGGACCGCCTAAACACCTCCGAGTTTCGACAAGTCTAATGATTGAAACAATCGGGATCAGCTGCTTAACGTGTACTCCAAGGCAAAGTAGTGCTTAGATAGAAATGCCACTAAAGGCTACCCATCCAAGGGGCCGAGATGCACGTTTCTTAACAATCGCAACGAACGTTTAGTTAAACTACAAATATATTTAAATTAAAAAAGAAAGACATTCCCAATATCAAAATTTCACTGACAAACAAAATAAAACATATCCTGTGGTATTCCAAATATTTATTTCTAAAACGAAATAATACTCGTAGGCAATCAAAACTATTGAACACAATGAAAAATTGAATTCTTTATTCAGTACAAATATATTTCTCCGCTATGAAATTCGGTGCGCTAAAATACAAATGTGAATGCGAGATGCGATTTTCATTTGTGAAAATTTTATGCGAGGATTGGTGCTTGGTGCGGCATTGCATTTGTGTCGCAAAATATAATATATTAGCTCATTTATATTTTGTAAAGTGAATTCTGTCCGCGTTGAGATATAAAATGGTTTTTTGAAAAAACTACACTTTCAAATGTTCCGTATGGTATTTGCTTGAGTTTCGTTCGGATTTGTTTGTGAGTGTAAATCCGAGCATTTATGATGTTATGGAAACATCAGATGAATTGTAGATTTGTCTCGGTTTAAATATTTCGATCTATTTTTTGTTGAATTGATTGTTATTATATAAATTTAGATAAGTGCTACTTATAACTAATAGTACCTATCACTAATACTGCTTTTTACTTGATAATTGTTTTAGTTTTTTACTGAGACCAAAATCAAAGTATTAGCCTGTAATGTCCCACTGCAAGGCAAAGGCCTCTCTTCTCCCTGAAGATATCAGCACAGTGAGCAGAATTAGGCATAATCACAATTTACTGAGACTTACGAATAATAATCTCGAATATAAATTACTATTAAAATTAAAATTAATTAGAGTATAAGCCTTTGGCGGCTCTATAACTCTGACACCAGGACTGGTCAAGTTGACCATCCACTCGATAAGAAGAAGAAGAAGAAGAGTATAAGAGAAAAAAACGTACTGTGTGGGTTGTCTGTTCGTAAGGTCTCCGACCTGGTCTCTCGGTTGAAACAACCAGAATCGATAATTTTACGTACCCTCTGAAGCACGGTAGCTCTTAGCTAGAAATGCCACTATCAAACACCCATCTAAGTGCGGACCGAGCTCCACGTTGCTTAACAATCGCAATGACCTAATATCGCTTAGTCAAACTACGCTAAGAGCGTTACAACTTTAATAACTTAGTACAACTTTAACACCAACTATGTAACTTAGCATATCATTGGTTGTTCCATCTGTGAACCATAGTGTAATATTGCGAATGTTGGCAGTATTTGACGAATGACCGTCGGGCTGCGGTCAATAGGTCAACACCACCCGAACATGACAGTCCTTGTTTGGCTTCATTCTGTTTCATAGTGTGAGTGTTTGTTTATAAAGTTATGTCAAAGACGAGATACACTTGTTGTATACGTGTTTGTGAATGTGACGCGATTTAAATTAGGAATCAATCGTCACGAAGCTATAACGCATCTTGTACGAGTAGTTCTTGGAATACCTTAGTTGCATATAGAGGTAATAGATAGCCTTGCCTATAATAAGCGTCAGAAAAGAGGACAAAAGATAGCTTCCTGCGTGAAAAGCTTTGCAAAAAAAGACAAATGCTTACTATGTTTGCCCGTGCCAAAAGGCCTTACATTAAAAGGAGTTCATGCCAAATACCTACAATGTTGGTGTACATTATTTAAACTTTTCCGTCCAGATCCGAACACAGGTAAATAAAAAGATAGTTTATTTTGCTACGTTTCGAAAGAACCGCAGTACGCTAATCATACTCCCCCGCAACTTACACAAAGCAGAAAAACTTTGCGTAACTTTGTATACCGAGCCTTTTCTAAGTAGAATGGTGCTGTTTCAGACAGTACAGTAGTTGGGAACTAGATAACTATATTCAAAGAACAAATTATAAAGTTGTGGCGAGTCGTCAGCGGGAGCATCCGACCGAGCCGCTAATAACTCCCCAAAGCGCCACATCTTCTGGCGAAGCGCACCGCAGGGTACATGTACACGACAAATGGCTTCCACACCACTCCATTCCAGTTTACTTGCTGATATATCGTCCAATGTGCCTCTGATGGCTTTATTTCCTCACTATATTTCAACTGTGATTTTGTTTACGTGGATCCGGTTAATGTGTATGCTTTGCTACATACGTGCGAAATTGTCGTTTGGAATTTTGAATGAATTGGTAGTGACGTAGGCTTATTGAAGATCTGTTGTGTGCTCGACGTCGTAACGCTAAACGGATAACAACGTTAGGAGCCGCGGAGTAACTCCTAGTTGATACCTTCCATCCATCAAAAAAGATTTGCTATTTGTCAAAGTATAAGAAGCCGGAAATACGGCCGCCAAGACTTGCCCCACAAACTCTAAGAGACACATTAATAAAATAGAATAGCTATTTTTCAAAGACCCAACTTCGACTTTATTTAAAGCTTCACATAAACGCCATCACCTATAAATTTGTCAAAGAGACAACCCAAAAACGGTACAGCAAGGTTATAACTTACATGAACCTCTTGTAAATAATAGCCCTATGGAGATTCAACGTACCGTGAAACTCGGCCTTATCCTATTGCCATTGTAATAAGGGTCATTTCAGTGAGTACAGCGACAAATTGTATTTGGAAATAGTTGTAACACGATAGGAATTCATTATGCGTAGGAAAGGTCCCCAGTTTAATGGTGTCGCTGAAATGTCAGTTTGGGAACGTATGATGGAGTTGGTAATCAGAATTATGGTAAATTATGTTTAGAATGATGTATTGTTTTAGCTCTTTCAAGCGTGAGTTTTTGGTTTGTTTAAGGAGGGTAAAGAATTGAGTTGGTGTATTTCTTACATTGTTAGCTCAGGGCGCTACAGTTAAAACTCTTAAAGGGCTTAGCATCTGAGCAGTACGAAATCCTGCACAAATTTAACTTTCCTTTGTCGGCAAGAATAATTGAACCAGAAATTCAATTCCTTAACCGGGTTAGCAGCGTTCGGTTCAGGGAGCAACTTTGAGTGAGGAATCCTGGAGTCAGGGTGGCGCATGGCGTCAAGTCCCTTCCACCTTCCGCATATTATCTAATCAAGCCCTGCAAACAAGTCACGTCGGAACACGAGTCGTATTGTCAGAGGTCGTGACCGGGCCCGTATGCTCTAATCTGATTAACCGAGGGCTCCCTCCCCCTCTCCTTTGTACACAATGACTAACAGACAATGTATCGACTGAATGATTTGATTAAACGACTCCGCCATTGTTGCTTCCTGGACTCAATACTGATAATGGCTTCTTCAAGATTTTATCTCAAAAACTTGTTGCTAAATCGTAAGTCTTTTGTCAGCGAAGTTTGGAAGTATCCAACAATGTAATATCGAATGTTGCCGAAGATTTTCTGTGATTTATTGTCTTGTATGGAGTCACTTACTGGCGCCCTCGTCTAGTGATTTTACTTATCTTTCTATGATGTTTTTCTGATATCGGAACAAATTGAAAGAAGGAAAAATAATAACTGAGAATAATTACTTTAGTCGCAAGTTATTCCATCTTACATAACATCATCGATATCTCATCAAAGTCAGTGAAATATTCTGGTGCGCCAAGTAAATCATGTTTTTTTTAATTCTCTCTAGCTATCTAGTTCGAACCAAAGCCAAAGAGAAACAAAAGGTATTAGCACAATCCAGCAGTTTTTTTCAATTTTTATTCAATATATTATGACAAAAGGGTATTGCTTCGTGGTACAACGTACAGTAGTCGAAGTATAGTCGTTTTGAATTTGTTAATCAAATAACAAGAACAGATCGAGTATCGGGTAATTATTTAATATTTATATGTTCAAATTCAAATTCAAATTCAAAATGTCTTTATTATATAAGATCATTACAATCATTTATAATCGTCAGCTTAAAATTAAGTTTACGTTAGTTCGCATCGCGCCACCTACTGAGAAGAACTAACAAGAAACTCAGTGGGGTTGTCATTTTTTTAATGATTGTATTAACAATTTTAAGCCTTAAATAATAGAGCAATTCATTTCCAAACGTCTGAGTCTAGAACATACTCTGAAATAGAGTAATATGCCTTTTGGCAGAGTCTATGCTTAATAAACTTTTTGAATTTAATAAATGAAAGACTTACCACGTCGTTTGGTAAATTGTTATAAAATCGTATACATTGACCTACGAAGGAGTGAGACACTTTATGGAGCCTAATAGTGGGCACAGCGAGCTTATTTTTATTCCTAAGATTAATTTGGTGGAGATCACTGTTTTTCTTAAATTTACTAGGATTTTTGTGCACATAAATGAGGATTCAGGGTTCCCATCTGGTAGCCTCCTAATTTTTTATCACCCCAAACAACTTACGATAAAACTGCCATACATCACAGTTAAACTGTCTAACACAATTCAGGAACATTACATCAAATCACTAAATAGGTCAGCGTCGAAGTTTACCACAATTAGCCAATTGTTTAAACAGGATGCGTTCATTTGTTGACCACCTACACCGTAGGTTATAAGGATGTGAAGTGCTTGCGTGGTTGACTGCGCACTACGGGCTACATTAGGTTTTATGAGCGCGTGACTGTTCTATAATGAGCACTAGATAATGCTCGCAGAATAGCCCAGTTACAATATAATGATGGTAGAACGATTTTGTTTGATTATCGAATTGGTACGGGATTGGTGGAATTGTTTTAGATTTGTTCTATGTCTTTTGATTACTCTGTAGGTAGTGTAGTGTGTACATAGGTTTACATCATGTTCACAGAGGACAGAAATGTGGAGTGTATGTTTATTTTACTTTGTTTTTTAAGGCAAAACAAAGAGTTTTTTGTATGTTTTGTTGAGAACCCAGTGATTTTTTATCGTAAAGAACAATGTACAGATATTGGTTTACATAAACTCATACAAAACCGAAAATAAGGAAACTGCAATGTCCCAGAAATATAATTCCGAACTATGTTCCAAAAACTTTGGCGAATCCAAACTTATTAATCATTCACATGAGTAGTAAATATAGTCGACACATACAAGTTTGAAACTTTGATAGAGTATCTTATAGATCGATTATTACATAACGAATAGTTCCACTTCCTACTTTCTCCTTTAAAAGGCCTGTACGAACTGAATAGTCGCTAATCCATTAACAGTCTGTTAGACCGTAACCCAACTCCACCTGCAATACAATTTCAATTTAAAAGCCAGGAAGTTACCGGCCTTTGAAATGTAGCATTGAAAATTGACAAATAAAACCGACCCCACACGGGACCCAATCGATAATGTCTCGGACTGAACAAACTAAATCAGGACCCCTCCCTCCCCTCGTCCCCCCTCAGGCTCCCGCTTTGAGCTCTTAACCACAGAATATACGTTATCCAACAGAACGGAATTGGAAACATTCTGCAATTATACATGACCGTATATCGGGAACATTTTGCTGATGTCATTTTGCTCCTGTTTGTAGTGTTTTGTGTTTAGATTGCGAGTAAATTGGTTAAGCTGATTCGAAATAGATGAACGGTATGCGGCATGCGTTTGATTAGATATGCAATTGACGATTCAGGTTTGCGCTGGTTAGGTAGGAAATTAATGCCTTTGCTTGCTAATTAGAATTAGATTGGTGTAAAATTGGACATATATTCCAATTTTATGAATTTTTTAGGATTATATTAGTTTTATAGGGGGAATTTACAATCACTCGTTTAAATACTACCCGTTTTATAGTATAATCATTTTCAAGGGTAGTCTTGGGCAGGGCAGAAAATACCTTTGCTTATCAGTGAGACACGGCAGGTGCTCAAAATTTTAAAGTGTCAAAAATGGATATATATATTTGCTAAAGGTTAATAAAACATTACAATAAACAAACAAAATGTATTTTTGACGAAAACTACATAAAAATGGAATTATTTTCGAACCAGTCCTACTGTTCGTTTACCTACACTGTGTACGCTTTTAGGGTATTTTTGAGTACACACTGGGGCAATATTTATTTAATACTTTTACTTGAAGTAGGCGGCATTTGAGGGGACGCCGAATTATATATTAGAGGAGGTGAACTAAGTTCGTAATTTTATTTGCTGGGTAATGGATGCTTAGGGCGGAAAAAGTTTTTTTTAGTTTTGTGGAAAATTATAGCACATTATAGTATTTAGTTCTATTTATATATTGAGTTGAATAAACGATTATAAATTTTACAAAGTTTGTTTCCAATGTGTATAAAAAAAAGTAAGTGAGTTCGAGTAGGCCAACCCTGGTATCGGAGTTTTTTGACCGCCGAAAGGCCTCCGACATGGACCGTCAATTTAACTTGTCCTCCGAAGCACGGTAGAACTCAGTTAGCAATGCCACTATCGGCCACCCATCCAAGTAGGGACGAGCTGCACGTTGCTTACCAATCAATCGATAACTTTAAGGTGAGAACATTCCAATTAAACCAACTCTGTTCTGATACACATCCTACGAATCCATAAACACAGTTGAAAACATTTCATATAAAATAATTTCTCTTCTATCGGCAAAAAATATTATATTTTCACCACATTCTATTCAAATATTATCGTGTTTGATTGACATATCAATCGGGAGTCTTATTTCTGTATTGAAACGTGTGTGTTCGTGAAAACAGTTTCCTTTTCACCATTGTCATGTTTACGTTGATTAAGCTTACATTATAAATTCGTAAGTTCTTGAATAAACAGTCTGGTTGCGTTATATTTTAGTTTAGCTGCCACAACTCGTAATGTACTATTCATATCTATACTAATATAATAAAGAGCTGAAGAGTCTGATTATAAAAATTTTTGAACGCGCTAATCTCAGAATAGTTTCTGAGATTAGCGCGTTCAAAAATTTTTATAATCACCTTTCCGATTCGAATAATTATTTTGTAATGGAAAGCCTTATTCAACGGGAAGGTATTTTTCATCTTGAAATTCTCTAGTTGTACCTATTCTGGGTATAACGCGGGTAAAACCGCGGGGCGCTGCTAGTATACCAATATAATAAAGTAATGTAATGTTAATCTGATCTGAATAATCTGTTTGTAATAGTCACATTCAACGGAGAGATTTTAGGCTATTTTTCATCCCGAAATTCCCACGGAAACGGGGTCAACGGGTAAAACCACGGGACGCTGCTAGTAAACTTATAAAATTCTAATATATTACTTCAATTCATTATGTTATTAATAACTTCACAAATAATGAATCTATTGCATGTTCCAAATAAACAAAAAACACTATTTTATATGCCTGACCATCTACAGAAGTTCAATAAAAAATACATGTAGGGAATATTAATGATCAATTCTACTTACCGACCTATAGATTAGAATCGGTTCTTTGCTTAGAATACTTCGGTCCCTCATTTCCGTCGAGGAAATATGTTATTATATGTCGATTGTGTGTGCGTTTAGCCACCGGTCATTGTTCCAAACAACCCTCTAACAGAAGGGTGAAAAACAAAAGAGGCTTCATAATTATCATGTATTTAAATTCAATCGTCCCTTTCCGTGTTTGCTTAATGGATTTTTTTGATAATTGATCGAATTTGATTCAATGTTTGGACGTAGTTTAAGCTTGTTTGTTCGGGATATTTCCCTTCGGTCAATATAATTTTCAGGTAACTGTTATCACCTGTGTATATTCCCAGGATCAATTTCGGTTACAAGCTTTTCATAGAGGAGCAACTCCAACATAATCTGAGTAAATAGCTTCGGTCGCTAAGTCACCTTAATAAATATAATCCCCGAATGGAATCCTTAGGATTCGACCTTGCAAGGTCGCGGCATGGTGAAATCCCCAAAAGTGTATTTTCCGTCTATCCTTATATAAACCGAGCTAAGTTTTTTCATACATTTACCTATCTACGCGGAGACCAACATTAAATGGTCCCTCGAGATAGCTTCAACTTTTACGACCAACAACTAAATTGGATGCTGTGCCCTTATTCGCAGAGGTCTACGTAAGCTGGTTTTTGGTTCTTTTTGTTTGTTGTTAGGGTTCGACAATGGCCGGGATCTCCACAAATTATAAGATGGCATGTCATGTTTTGTTAGTTCGATAAAGTAAATAGAATTTCGTGAGTTCATGTCTTATCTCGTAGTTGAGGAATAGTTTTCTTTCTTTCTTTTTGTTGGTTCATCACTTTGACTAATATATATTTTATTGCTACCTGTCCATTTGGTTTATTGGTTTTGAGTAAATTAACTATTAATATTTTATTGTTATAAAAGTATTGGTTGGTACCGTAAACAATTATTGTCTGAAGACTATTAAAAAGTAGTTAATTTTTTTTGGTCATCAGCGACCGACAACCAACATAATTAAATGCATTGAGTTATATGTACTAACGTATGATTAAATGAGATGATATAAGTTAATGAGTTTTCATTAATTTCATTTCTACGGAAGAAAATATAAATGAAAAATATTTTTAATCTTTTTAAACTAAAGAGCTCTTATCAATGGAGTTCTTTCTGCCATCCTCTGTTGTCATCTAGCTGTTGTTTGTTATTCAAAAAATAAAAAATGGTTAACTCGATGTTACATAGAGTTCGCTTCACCATTATACAATTTAAAACTAAAACGGAACTGAAACTGAAAACCGCTATTAACACATAGGAAACTGTTATTCAATGAAAGTAATTGCATACTGGAAAACGGATGAACAATTACGTCATCTCCGTGAAAGCGTGTACCGCGTCCATACGCAACGGTGAGCACATCAATATAATATCTATCTATCTATACTAACATAATAAAGCAGAAGAGTTTGATGTTTGTTTGTTTGAACGCGCTAATCTCAGAAACTACCAATCCGATATTAATAATTATTTCTGTAATGGATAACCACACTTTTGACTGTTGTGGCTATTTTTCATGCCGTGGGAACGAGCACAACGCAGTCAAAACTGCAGGGCACCGCTAGGCTGTACTAATTTATAGTATAAAACAAAGTCGCATTCCGCTGTCTGTCCCTATGTATGCTTAGATCTTTAAAACTACGCAACGGATTTTGATGCGGTTTTTTTATAGATAGAGTGATTCAAGAGAAAGGTTTATATGTATAAAAATTCCCGATATTCATTCTCGGTTATTATGAAAAATGTTATTATTATTTTATACTTTTTATTCTTTTTAATATAAGGAATATGTTTCATGTCCTAAAAATTCCACGAGAGCGGACGTAGCAAACCGTAGTGCAATACTAATAAGAATGTGAATTTTACGTCTGAATTCGCGGTGCCCGCCATCATTCACTCGTTACGTGTATCAGTTTGATTGTGGTTAAAGTTATAAACTTATTAGCTGTATTGAATGAAGACTTAAGTCCAAATTCTCCGTGTACTTCGTGATGGAAACGGAGAATTTGGACACGGTCAACTGAACTCGGTTTTAGTGAATCAATTTTGAAGTCTTCATCTCAGTTTCGTTCGTGAACTAGGAAGTTAAACTAATCATGTTTAGTTTGTAGGCCATGTTAAATAGAAAATGTCAATCCTAAAGTATAATAGAAAGTAATTTTTCTCTTCATTTCTAAAAATCTCAAAGCTTTTGACTTCCTCTGCAACAGAGTTATATTTTATATTACTCTTTAAATTTAAATAGTTTGTAGGAACATACCCTAATGGCAATCGGGTTGCGTCCAATTTGGGACTCTGCTATCATATTGTGACAATCATATAAAATACCAAACGATTGCCATTTGTCCAGAAGGGCTGATAAATAAATAATAGATACTCTTGTTTCTTTTTATGTTATACTAGCAGCGCCCCGCGATTTTACCCGCGTTGTGTCCATTCATATGGGAATTTCGGGATGAAAAATAGCCTATGTTACTCGTGGATAATGTAGCTTTCGAATGGTAAAAGAATTTTTAAAAACGGTCCAGTAGTTTTTGAGCCTATTCATTACAACCAAACAAACAAAGTTTTCCTCTTTATAATATTAGTGTCGATCTATGATATTTCATTTAACCCGCTCGTTCTATCTCCTTGGACCAAACGCATATTCTTTCTTTTTTTGCAATCGCTGTTACAGTTCTTATATTTGGCAGCGCATGCCGCTTGAATAAAACATTAAACAACAATTAAATCAATTTTAAATTCAAATCAAATCTAATTGTTGTCTAGATTTATTGTTATTGGGTGACCGGGTTGTTATAATCTTTGTGTATATTAATACTAACTGTACCCGCGGTTTCACTTGTAGTATACTTGGATAAAAAAATATTGATTTGTTCTAGCAGACACAAAGAGGAATTAAGTACAGGCTGAATCACCTGATTGCCCGAAAAGTAAGATGATTCTGTGCTTCGAAGGGCACGTTAAGCCGTGCGTCGGTCCCGGTTACTTTCTGCGGATAGTAGTCTTTACATGAGCCATGTCAGAGGCTTTTGTCGGCTCAATAACTCTGACACCAGGTTATGAAGTAGAGAAAAGTCTTTATGCTATACTAATACGAGTATAATAAAGCTGAAAAGTTTTTATGTTGGTTCGCACGCGCTAATCTCAAACACTGCCAATCCGATTTGAATAATTCTTTTTGTAATAGATAGCCACATTCAACGGGAAGGTTATAGGCATATTTTCGTCCCGAAATTCTTACGGGAACGAACACAACGCGGGCAAAATCGCCGGACTACTAGTACTTAGTTCAGTTAATTCACCGAATTAATATATCATACAGACTAACGTACAAAATCACTACATAGTATAAAACAAAGTCGCTATTTTTGTCTGTTTGTTTGTCTGTTTGTCTGTATGCTTTAATCTTTAAAATTACGCAACGGATTTTGATGCGGTTTTTTGTAATAGGTAGAGTGATTCAAGAGGAAGGTTTTTATGTAAAAAAAATCCCGAAATTCCCACGGGAACGGGCACAACGCGGGTAAAACCGCGGGGCGCTGCTAGTATGAAATATTAGAATGAATATTTATTTAAACCGAGTCCCATTGTGGCTTTACCGTTAATTATTATGCTGTTCTGATATTAAATTGTAACTCTAATATGTAACCGATATTAATATGAACAATGGTTATTTGTGTCGTGTTTAATTAATAATCTAATTTGTGTTTGGCCATTGTTCAGGTTAATTATAGAATGTTTTAATACATAATAACTTAAAGGTCATTGATTGTCTGATTGCGTCGTCTCAGAAAGTTTTTATAGCCTACATTTTTGCCTCTACATAGGTGCTCGCTAAGTAGGGTTCTTGGGAAATACAACCATGGGATATAACATGGCAGCATGGGAACATGGGAACATGGGATATACAAGGGGTGGTCCTTTCACCCGAAGCAAAGAGTGCGCGGTTCGCTAGTAAATCATAAACAACCAATGGAATCAATCGAATAATTCTTACATACTATTCATAAATCGAATGCTTTATTTCAATAATCACTCGAATGAATCATTCATATTTGCCCTTCACTTTTATCTCTGTTACACTTAAATGCCTCTTACATAATACATAACATACTACATCTAAGTAAACTGACCTATAGCGCCCCGCTGAGGGCATTACCTTCACAACAGGAGATCAACCTTGGCTCAGAAATAAGAATACACTTATTGTCTTCTTTCATTTTTATTATGACGTGTCTATGGGATGTGGAGAAACTATGGGTGGAGTATAGTGGAGTGTGGTACTGAAAGTATGATTATGCTAAGCAATTTTGGATTGAATGGTTACCTTTATGATATGATCTATATACGATTCGGTCAGTCCTGATTTGAGAAATTCAAGACATTCCTTAGTCAGTGAAAGGGTTTAATGATCCAGAAATGATATCCTTTATATCTATACTTATATTATAGAGGTAAAATTTTTAAGTTTGTTTGTCTGTATGTTCGAGCTAATCTCGGGAATTCCCATTCCGATTAAGGTAATTATTTTTTTAATAAATAGCCAACATTGTCATAATCTGTTCATTATGTTTAACGATACTTTTTCTGTCATAGAATATTAAAAAATTGAGATGCTCCTTTTAAATTTAACGTCGGTTAGAAATATTAACAATCCTTCGCACAACAGCAGCACCATCCCTACTTAAACCAGAAATTAATTCCCCCTCGAAAACTAAATAATGTCTAAAGCAAATTGAATTTTCCTCCTTTAAATTATAAATATAGCAGCATTGAGATATACATACGTAATGAGAGGCAAAAAATGGCCTCTCATTTCTTCATTAAATTCTCTCGGGTAAGTTACAGTATAAAGTTTCAGGCTGATTCTTGAACCCCTTTCCTTAAATCCGGGGGAATATTGCAACCTTCAATTACTTTAGCAAACTCCTTTGAGTTGCTTTAATTACCGGTATCCTTTCTCATTTAAATTTTACTCTGATATTAGCTGCCGTCACAGAGTAAGTAATGTGCAGAATGGATTTGGCTTAATTTTCTGTTTTGAGGAAGATTTTCAATGGGGTTTTTGAAGGTAATTTTCGATTTTATTTCTAAAACGTTTTAGGAATTTAAAAAGGGTTTTAATGATGAACGAAATTGAAGTTCAAAAATTCAAATCTAAAGGCTTTTTCTTACTCTATTTGCGACTTGATTGCCAAATTTTAATACCTATAAATCCCTTTTGTCGCATTTTAGAAGCATTTTCTTATGGATGAAAACACTATAATATCAAAACATGACTGGAAATTAATAATAAGTTTACTTACAAATTCTACCAAATAACGAATGTTTCATACAATTTAAAGTGCCCTCCGATGCAAGGAAATGAGTGAATGAATGAATTGCAGCTGGAATAGTTGCAATTCATTCATTCATTCACTTATTGCTATTGCCGCTATTTCGATCTAGAAAAAGAACAAACGTTTCCTTCCTGAAACCAATCTCCTGAAAATATCCTCACAATTTCTCGCTTTTCAAACACGTGCATTGTTTATAGATTGCTCCAGAGATATATCAATAACCCGACCAAATAAATTGTCCTGTCTCATTCTAGCAAGGTCTCAGGTTTCGATTCAGTTTACTCGCGGTCGGATGTAAAGGAATTGAATTCCCCTCGGCTGTCGTACGAAGGATTGCATACGATATCCTCCAGGATATAGTTGTATTAGTTGGACACAAACAAATATGTAACTGGAGAGTTTTACATTTACCGACTAAGGATGCGTTTTTATTGAAGCGGTTCGGTATTGAAGCCCGATTCACCAATCACAGCGTCTCGGGATTGTCAAACAATGTATTGACATTGGCGAAATCTTTTTGTACTGCATTGTGATTGGTCAGTTGAGCTCCGCGCAGCTCCGCTCCGCTATAACGAAAACGCACCGTAAGAAAAGATAGTTCTTCAAGGCGTTTCATCAAGGATAATTTGAGTACGTCTAGGTTAGGATTTTATTAGAGAAACTAGCAGCGTTCCGCGGTTTTACCCGCGTTGTGCCCGTTCCCGTGGGAATTTCGGGAATTTTTTTACATAAACCTTCCTCTTGAATCACTCTACCTATTACAAAAAAACCGCATCAAAATCCGTTGCGTAATTTTAAAGATTTATACATACAGACAAACAGACAATAGCGACTTTGTTTTATACTATGTAGTGATATTGTGGACTGTTTAAGCTTTACGTTTGCAAATATATTTTTTGAAATTCGAATGTTAGTTCGAGAGATATAGCGAGTTCAAATGAACAAAAACAAGATCTCTACTTTTAGTATTATTTGGGTAAGTCACAACTGAAAATAGCTTTGAAACTAAATTAAAACGTTGCTCTAATACGTTTTTGCAAATTAGGGAGTTCTTAATACTTCTTAATAAAGAAACGAGGGTACTACTGAGTAAACACGGTCTCGTTCATAATTTAAAATAAGAACATGTTGCAGATAAACCGAGTAACGAAACGTAAATTAAACTCCACATCAGCGGCATCTCGTTAAAATATAAAAAATAAATAAAACCTCTGCCTCTTTGCGCTCTTCTACTGTATAGTACTGTCGAGGAAGTTGTTGCAAAAACTTTATATAATTATGAATGGGGGGAGAGTTGGCGATGTTGGGGAGAAGCCTTTATAAGTAAGACACTTTGGTTTTGAAAAAATATATTTTATTCAAAAATGTATTTTTTTCACATCTGTTAATGTTCAATCGTACATGCTGATGTATAAAACGAATTCGTAACACATCATGAACATCTCTCATACACACATCAAAAGTGTCTAGGGATCAAGTACATTTTTGGCAATAAAAAATTATCTAGTCCATATTTACCAAATCTAGTCTTCTAGACTGGCTTTTTATTTTTATTCTTATGTTTAAGTTAGCAACATACCCCTATTGTCCTGGAAAAATAATGAAAAATTGCAGCTTTTGCAAATTGTGGAAAATTTACCTGAGTTAACGGCGTCGATTAAATGGCAAAAAAAAGTCGAAATGAAGACAGGCCTGCATTTTTATTGTACAGATAAAACAATTAATAATCTGTGTTACCACCACGAACTCGAATCACACTATCGCAGCGATTTGACATGCTTAAAATGAGTTCATCAAAATCGCTTTGAGGAATTTCCGCCCACTTCCTTTCTAACAAGTCAAAAAGTTGTTGTTGAGTGTTCACAGCATCCGTACTCGGCAGAGCCCTTCTTTGGAGCATATCCCATGCGTGTTCAATTGGATTAAGGTCTGGCGACTGAGCAGGCCACGGCAAAATGTTGATATGAGCTTCGTCAAGTGTGCGAGTTACGACTCTAGCTGTGTGTGGACGTGCATTGTCGTGCATTAATTGAAACGAATCACCCAACTGGTCTCGTAAAGGGATGATTACGTCTGTAACAATTCTCTCCGCGTAAATCTGAGCATTGAGGTTGCCCCTGATCCAAATGAGATCGGTTCTCCCACCAATCCAAATACCGGCCCATATCATTATTGTTCCCCCACCATATGGATGAACTTCCTGACAAAATCTCAAACGTTCTTGACGTCCAGAGGTCCTCCAAACTCGAGTACGTCTTGTATCTGGTCTCATACCGAAACGAGATTCATCGGAAAAGCACACACAATGCCAGTCTTCTTCCTCCCAATATCTGTGTTCGCGAGCCCATTGTAAACGGGCCCGACGATTGCGGGGTGCTATAGGTGGAACTCTCAGCGGCCTTCGGGAACGCAGATTCACTTCACGTAAACGATTTCGGATGGTTTGGTCGCTTAGCAACAAGCCTGAAGTGGCGTGGAGCCTTGTAACCAACATCATGGCGGTCATGGTACGATTCCTTCGAGCCGTATTTTGGATGTACCGGTCCTGTCTGCGAGTGGTGATGCGAGATCGTCCTGCATGCCGCTCGGCCACGCTGCCCGTGATACGATAGCGTGTCCAGAGGCGGCTTATAACGCTCTGTTTAGTGTCAAGAGCGATAGCCACAGTACGTTGCCTGGAACCAGCTTCTAACATTCCGATGGCTCTTATCATCTCTTCTCGAGTCAAGTGACGTCGTCGCTCCATATCAATGCAGTTTTTTTCAGTTACGATGCAGAAATTGTAATGATTTGGTCTAAACGAGATTTCACACTTTTATAGAAATCCTTACTGACGGCTGATTTTCTTTTTATATTCGAAATTTAAACTTTTTTTTTAATCAAAATAATGAAATTCACTCAATAGAACCGATAGCGACCCAAAAAGTTATTATAACAAACCTCATTTGCAGCAATGCTCTAAAACATACCTGATCCCTAGACACTTTTGATGTGTGTATAAAAGGAAATCTTCAGTATAAAAGAAAACCTGACTGTAGTACTGTTAACCACATCGATTACATTTCGTTTTCCTTATAAGATAGTTAATATCAATCTATCTCTCACAATGCGTAGTAATAAACTTTTATAAATAAAATAACTAACATCTATCTCTTACTGCTGCACTTAAAGACGTCCATTAAATCGACACTTAACTAATTGACGTCACGTTCCACGTCAAAATCACTAACTAAATCTCCACTAAGGAAGTATTTGACGTCTCTGAGTACGGGCGTTACTACCCTTAAGACCTATCTCGAAGTGTAAGTTCCTTTACCCCACATTTTGCACGTGTGAAGCCATACAAGTTCGACGGAGACCGTCTAACCGCAAACCGCGCCGACAGTACATCCGCGCAACGTCAGCAATAAAGACTGTGTATCCGTTTCCGCAGTTCTTCTTTGGTAATTACTCGCCGTCCCTCGCCTTAGGCCAGTCTTAGACGTGGACCAAGGAAATGTGGAGGTGGTAATTATAAGTTATCGATAAATAATGTAGTATGACTGATTTTGGTCTTATTTTTTAAATATTGGTTTGGTTTTTTTTCTGAATACAGTGGCGTTACTGTAAAGCTTATATCATTCTACTGGTCGGCAAAAGTCTTTTCCCATCCCCGAAAGTACTGCACGCACAGACACACCCGTCAAACATCGACTTACATTATATTGTTTCTTCAGATAAAATCTATTGTAGCGACGAATAGACATCTTAAGCAGTGACTTTCTATAATACTTGTTTGGATATCGAAATACCGCATCCGCAGTTTCACAATGAATGTAAGACGCACGTTTGCGGAGGGCAGAGAATATCACAAGTTAATAAACCCGACTAATGAAGAGTTTTCTTTTAGCCGCCGCTTTATTCAGTACCTTCGGGGTGCTTGCTTTATGCCTTTTATAGTTTCGCCTCCGCAAACAAGGTAATTTCCTTATAATAACTGGAGTTTTTTAATTAGTTTCGTAAGATTTTTGTGCAGTTTTCTTTAGAGCGGTTGAATTTTAATTGATTATTTACTTTAAAGAGTTTGTTTCGTGACGCATTGATCTAGTGGTTATTATATATATCGTGATTAAGTAAAAAGTATTGGGTATACTGCCCAATGTAGGGCTAAGACCACTCGGCCTGCTGAAGATATCAGTACATTAACGAGGATTAGCAAAATCAAAAAGCTCTGAATCAAAAATGTTTTATACGGTACTTGTTGTTCCGCGTCGTGCCCCTTGCGATCCAATAGATGGTGTCAAACATGTGTAGATGGCGCTTACGTTATTTTCCCAAATTTTTTAGTAGAGTCGCGCCCAAACTTCTTCCTCTTTATAAATCTAGTTTAGAAAAATAAATTGCTTAAATTAAATACATACTATAAGTACTAAATATACCATCTTATTGTTCAGTACTTTTAGCATTACACGTATCAAATAAAAACAGTTTTTACGACCATACGTTCACTACACCTGGATCACACAATATGCTCAACAAACTCCTGAAAGAGATACACGTACGTTGAATTTTCTATTTGTAACTACAGCTACAATATTTAAAGCTGAAACGCTTCACGAACGAAAACGCTCCGACTAGATCACCGAGAGCAAACAGTATTACGAATTCATGAAAATGTTAATAATTTTTACTGAGCTAGCTTTTTTTCTTCTCAAAGTGATAGAGGGTGGTGTATTTATTTAGGGGCGGAAGCAGGGTGGCCGCTTAAGTAGATATACTGTAATTTGAATCTTAATACAATCCCATTATTTATTTTAAGTGATGAAAAAAATGCATAGGATTTCATTGTGATGAAAATTTAAGAGTATTATTTCTTCTGCGATTGAAATTTTAATTTTGTCCCTGAGGTGCTTCGGATTTATGAGCCAATTTACTTGAGCGAGTATTAGTGGTGATTAAATCTTGGAATTTATTCCTTTTCTTTGGTTTTTAAAGTTTGCTTTTTGTGCCTTTCTTTATTAGTCTAGCTTTCTTTATTAAAAGAGGTGTGTTGAAGGAAATTTAATAACATAAATAATATGAATGAAAAGGTAATAACATCCAACGTAGGTAAAAAAGGATTATGATTTCAACATTGGTTTTTTATAATATTAGAAAAGAAGAAATGGTTTGTTTCTCTTATGCTTTTAACCGACTTCAAAAAGTAGGAGTATTTTATTGATTAATTTTCATGTACTTGTAATACTTTTTAAACTAACACGATTTGCACTCATTATACAAAATAAAACCGGTCTGTATCGCGTAAGATTATATGACTTATTTTGACCCAAGGGGAGGGAGTCATCCCGGGGGGGCCGATAGTGGCATTCTATCAGAGCGCTACCGTGCTTCGGAGGGCACATTAAACTGCCGATCCCGGTTGTTGCAGTCGTCAGACCATGTCGAAGGCGGTCTAAAACTTCCAACCCCAGTGTTGGCCACTAATCTACCCTCCCTTACTTACTTATATAACCTACTTATACATTTTTTATAAAGGAAATTTTCTCTCACATAAAACCGCGCCCAAAGATGTGTTGAACTACCTTACCATTCATCTCCTAGAAGTAACAAATAGATACGTTGAAACCATCATTCGGTTACACGTCCATATCAAAAATATGTCCATGTAAACGAAGGAACAAACACCGATAGATCATCTCATGTAAAAAATATCAGTCCCTAATAAAACGTAGTAGACATTGTCTTGTTTGTCAAATCTCCTCGCCTCTCCATCTTTTTCGGGCACGTTCCGTAAACAACACACTGAAAAAAGGATATAATGGTAAGGAACGATGAATGTCGAATGATATTGAATAGTTTATGTGGTGGGTGTAGTTTTATATTATCTATAATATAAAAATGAATCGCTGAATATGTTGCTAAGCGGATAACTTCAGAACGACTGCACCAAATTGGATGATTCTTTTTTTAATGTGTTCCTTATTGTCAGGACAAGGTTTTTATATAAGAAAAATAAGGAATAAAAATCTCAAAATTCCCACGGGAATGGGGGCGCTGCGGGTGAAACCGCGGGGCACAGCTAGTTTTCTATACAAATCTATACACTATGCTGATATGTTAAAGCTGAAGAGTTTTTTTAGCATAAACTTCTGATTAGATATTTTTTTGTAAATTACAGCCACATGTCACCGAAAGGTTAAAAAAAATATTTTTTTCATCGCAAAGTTTTGACGGGAAAGGCATAACGCGAGTATAACCGCGGGCGCTGCTAGTTTTATAATAAGTCTATTGTAATCAATTATTTGTGTATGCATATGTCTTAGTATATATAAGTACTGGTATTTAACATAATAACTGTATCAATTTAAATTCCAACCTATGTTAAAATTTCCAGTAGTTCTTACCTAACCCGTTTCGCTTAACAAAATACTGCTGGGACATGTATACCCTGAACATATTCAACTGTCACCAAAGGTCCTATCCTTACTTGAAAACCATTTATAGATTTAAAATTCTATTTCCCAAGAAAACTGTTAAAGTTTCCAAGTTTATCAATATTCCGTCGTTGGAATGTATTCCACTTGGTACGTATACTCCTCAGACGTAATAAGAACGATATAGTGCCGGTTACTACCGAGTGAAGTTAGATTAGTATTTTGTCTGAATGTATTAAGCCTTCACTATACTCTACCTTCCTAACCAATGCTTCCAATGCTACCTTTTGTGACCAGGTACGTCCAAGGTGTAATTTACAAGTTCCACTATTAATACCTCACAATAAAGGAAATAAAATCACCTTGTGAAGCGAAACGAACAAATTACACCCTGTTACTACTACGATAGGTCGTAGGTCTTACACTACGAAAGGCCGTATAGTTCGGTATTGAATTTTTATTTGGTCCAAGGCATACCGATAAATATTCCCTATGTCGTGTCCAAGAAGCAAACAAACAGTCTCCAGAGGGCCTGTGTAATAGTTTTAGAGACGGACGTGGATCGGGAATGTTTGCTTACTATATTTATGATGAATACATAAGGGGTTCTTGTTAGGTTCTCCCTATATTTCTATAGCTGTTGAGCTGTTGTAGTGGTCTTATCTGCTTTGTCCTCGTTCTCGTGGGAGATTTTGGATAAACACTAGCTTATGTCTATCGCAATCGAATTTGGACCGAATCAAACTACAATCAACTTATTGTCAAAACTAGCACTTAAACTTAGCCTAAGTTGTTTTGGTAAGGAGTAGTTTTTAGTAGACCGGAAATATCTTGTTGGCAACGTTTCTCTGATTCCCGTAAAGGAAGAAGTTGGAATCTTTTTTAAGTATCTTGAGATTTTTTATCCTGCATTAGTAGTAAAATTGTTTGTACCTTTTTTTGTATTTTATTTTTATTAGTATTAGATACACTACATAATTCTACTCTTACATACTAACTTTTCCTGTATACTGACCCATATCTTCTTCCACAGTACTAGAATCTGGAGACGATCCGGTCGCTACCTCCGGAAGACGGACCCTGGTGCTGGCCAACCACCAGAGCACGGCCGACGTCCCGATGCTGATGACGGCCTGGAACCCGCGCCCCGAAGTCCTGCCCAACCTCATGTGGATCATGGACCGAGTCTTCAAGTTTACCAACTTTGGCATCGTCAGCGTGTTGCATGAAGACTTCTTTATACAGGCGGTGAGTTGTTGAATGATAATTATCTAGGTGAAACTCTAGGCTATCTATACCTTACCTAACCTCTGCTGGAAAAGGTCGAAAGGCAAGGATGGTTGGCGATGTTTAGGAAGATCTGGTAGGCAAATGGCTTGCCTGGATTAGGTCAGTTGATATAAAAGTTGGATAATCACAACCTGTAAAAAGTAACTTAAACTTTTTAACATGGCTTGGCTTAGAGATAACCAACCCGCATTAGGCAAGCGTGGTGATTATGCTTAATCATCCTCACTGTACTGATCTTCAGTGAGATGTCAGACCTTTGCCCCGCAGGGTGACAGGCTATTACTTTTTTTCTCTGTATGCTTATTAGTTATTCTGTCTATCCGATAAACACATTTATGTCTGCATTTCATTATGATAAACTATAATTTTACTCTCTTGAGAAATTAAGGGTAATGGTACTAAAAAAATATGCTACCTCACCTACTACAACATTCAGCCCATCAATTAGTAATGACAAAGCAAAAATACGGCGAAAACAACAGGAATTAGCAGCTGTTCCTTCACAAGCGAATGAAAGCACCTCAAAGACAATGGTCAAACAATGCTTACAAACGACTCAAAACAACCCTATTATTTATTGCGGTAATCTTATAATCCAATCTGACCTAATTGCGCCGGGCCGAACTGTCGAAGCTGTAAACCTTTAATTACATCGTCAATAAATTACTTTACCGACCGATGATAGTTATAAAAAGAGTAAGATTTGGTACGCTCTTAGCTCGTTGTTTCTAAAAAAATGAGTCCATGGACGCACTTGTGTGTTTCGCTTATGACTAAATCCCGATGAGGTTGGCTCTAGCCGAAGTGACGTCAACTTTAAATCAGCTTGAAGTATTTGTAACATGCTTCTGGTAGGTTTCAGGTAACATGCTTCAGTTTAGAAAAAAATACAATTAATGGAGTTGTTTTCACAACGTTAAGTCCTATCTTAATCCATTTTGACTGATTAACTTATGACTGTGGATCCGAGACTCTCAACTTTAAAAAGAGGTTTGAACTTGCAAAGTTTGATATTTTAAGGTACCGTATCTTCATCTATTTATAACATTCATTGACTAAGACCGTAAATCTGACTTGTCAAACGATGTTTTTATACTTTCATTCACGCCATGGGCGAAAAGTTACGATTCTATAATTAGAATAAGTGGTTCTACCAACAAAAGGCGTTATAGGGCTCGTGTTTTGAAGTGTTAGCCGAGACCCTTTAGGCATAGGTCAAATCATGGAACAGGGTTAAATGTTTTTTATCAATGTTTGTAAACAGTTACGTTGCTTTTAGCAAAATTACTTCTTGTATTGAGGTCTTATTTTGAAAAATATTTATAGAATATTTTCAACAAATGAAAGCGATACTTTTGTCGTTTATAAGCGTAACCTTAATCCTATTAATACCAAAAATTAGTTTGTGAGCAAGTCTTCCAAAGATCTTGATAGCTTGTTTCAAAATTTAATTTCGGAAGTACTAATAATACCTTATCAATAAATTAAATACACAGTTAGTAAGCGATAGTGGCATTTTTACCCAAACGCTATTGTGCTTCAGAGCTCGCGTTAAATTGTCGGTGCCGATTATTTCAACAGTTAGATCATGTTAGGCGATATATCTATCAAAAACTCTTAACACTAAGGTCTCTCACTACATTACCAAGACTTACTTTTACTTCTGGAATCTTCTCAAAACCTTAACCATCTCCTTTTATAAATCTATTAATACCACAAACATTGCTGAGTGATCCTTTAATGCCAGTGTGCGTGTCAACCAGTCAGCCAGATGCGAGTATTTATGTGATCTCACAATTTACCAACAATTACTCGTAATAGTGTCGTGATTCACTAACTAACGTTCTTCGAGATCTTTAAACTGTACGATGCGACTAACGATCGGGTTTAAGTCAGTGGTTACGTGAGAAGCTCGTAAAGACGAGTGGCAATTCTTCAATTCTCTCAACTAAAACCCTGTTACACTGTGTTTTGTCACCTTTGCTCTTCGGAAAATTGCGTATGTCAGAAAGTGACAACCATTTGATGCCTAAAATGTTCTAATACGCTTTTATTAATGAGGCCCTAGTAGGTAATTTATCTGTCCTACTAGTATTATAAATGCGAAAGTTTGTGAGCATGGATGTATGTTTGTTACTCTTTCATGAAAAAACTACTAGACGGATTTGGATGAAACTTTACAGTAATATAGGTTATACATTAGAATAACACATGAGATACATTTTATCCCGAAATTCCCGCGGGAACGGGTACAACGCGGGTAACACCGTGGGGCGTGACTAGTTTACTGTAAAACTATAGACCTACACACGTAAGAATTAGAATCACCTGCTCACTTTTAAGCCATTATGTCTATGTTTCATAATATGAAATCTATAATATGTTTGTGGGATATTTATACGTAAAATAAACAAGAAAATTGATTGAATCTTTTATACACCAATCACCGTTATTGGATATATCCCATGCTCATCAAATGAAGCTGGAGCCTTTTAATTCGTCACTGTTTTTTTTTCCATCAATCCGCTATGATACGAGCATCAACTATGCATCGTCCATTTGGTATTACACGTGAAACGTCATCCCCTAAGCGCAGCGCGTTGCATGAAACAGAATATCCAAGTTGCGTTTAAAGTTTTATCAGCACAGGAGTTTATAACAAGACAAAGAACGCCACGTTCTGACGCGAGTTATAAGTAATAACTTCGGGTTTTACAAGGTGCCTGGATGAAGTTAACGCACGCGAGACCGAAGTTAGGTGGAAATTCTATGCTATTTCGTGGAGCTCTGCTTCTGTAACGAGAGATGCTTATAACGTTGTTTGATATGATCTCACTGGTGGCGCTGTTTGGTTAACTTTACTGTAGATTTTGAAAGAAATTGTTTTACGTTATCCTATTTTATCATCGATTTCATCAAATACTTAGACCATATAGGCTTCCGATAAAGTCTAACTGCCTTATTCATAAACGATATTTATCATAAACAATGTTTTAAAGTGTTTTGTCTCTTTCGCTCTTTGGCAAATAGCGTATGTCGGAAAGGGATAAACCATTTGATAGCTAAAGTGCTGTTAATGAGCGTTTATGAATAAGGCCTTAAGGATTAGGCGCATACCAGGTTTGGGGGCTCACTTTACGTAAAATAAATGAATCCAAGTACGTGAAGTAAATTTTATTTTCATATCTATATATTCAATGATTGCTGGTAGCATAGCCTTAATCGCTGATCGCAGAGACCTGAAACTTGGAGGGTGTGTACTTTGTAGGGTGTAGGCATTCGGTAAATCGATTTTTCGAAATTCGACCCTTAAAGGGGTGAAAAAGGGGGGTTTCTACGAAAACAATTACCCTGTTAAAGTTTTTTACTATGTTTTCGTTTGAATCTTCATTTATATCACAAGACGTTTAGTATAAAGCAATTTGTTTACTGATATTGCCATTATGGGGTACTGAAACCTCTTATGCAGGTACTTGAAGAGATTATTATGTCTAGACAGACAGCGAGATGTGCTCAAGAGCAGGCTCAGACATGGGCTTTCGATATTCTTATTAAATTCTCCAAGCATGTTGTTTTATTAAATTCTGTGCGTTGTTTTGATACTCGATTTGTTTTATATTTTAAAATGGTGGACGAGAGAAAATGTTTTTGGATGATGATGTTTGGAGAAATCTTTGTTGTAATTATATTGTAAAATGTTTTATAAAAAAGTAGTTTCTATGTATGGCAAGGAAGACAATGTTTGCCCTTTATAATATTAGTGTAGATAGGTAAAGTATTAGTGTATGTTAATTAAGTATTAAAAAAGATAATTTTTTGAGTCTTACTCACTTAATGGTAATTGGTATTGTACCTCTTATATGTATGCCTTAGTGGTCTTACTCGCCTGCCAATCCGGAGGTTTCGAGTTCAATTCCCGTATTGAGCGAAAACTTATTTCCTTCTTTTCAAACATAGCTCTGATTTGCGATCACCAACCCGCATTTGGCAAGCGTGGTGATTACGCCAGTGAGATGATCTTCAGTGTGATGAGGCCATGGTCCATCAGTGGGACATTACAGGCTAATACTATTTATATGTCAGAAACTTAAACAGTCGTCAGTTGTAAAGTGCATCTAATAATTCACGGTCTCCAAACGTCTTTGTTGTCTCGTTTGTGTATTTGTCCGTTTGTTTGTCTCATTGCACATATTTTCTTTCTTGTTTTGTGCATGTGGAGTGTCTTTGCTCTTGTTCGCAATAAAAATGATTCATGGCGCGTAGTTTAGTGTCACGGTTAAAATTAGTGCAACATCAACAGATGGTCGCGAAATGTATGCTAGGGTTACTAATACTGTTATATCTATCGAGGTGACTTGAAGGGCTCAATAGCGTTTTGTGGCTAATAGCATGTTGCCATGTGACATATGTGGCTAGCATATGAAGAATTAAAAGGGCATTAAAAACCAAACCAATGCTAGCTACATTTTCATGGAAATGGTTTTAGACATCACTGGATTAAAAAGTTTTTTGTTTTTTTTGAAAAGTTTTCCTTTGTAAGTAATTCAATAATGTGAATATATCAGCTAGATCTCAAAAAAGGTCATTATTCTCATTAAAGCATAACAAACTTATTTAAACTCTTTTGAAAATATAATCAGGATCAAAACGAATTCGTTGCCTCAAATATAAACAGATATATGTACCAGATAAAAAGATCTACTGATAGATAAACCTGAAAATTATAATAGGTACCCCTCTTTTGCGCTGAGGTTTTAATAAAAACAAAAGATTACTGAAGATGCCAATGTCCTCTGTAAATCTCTTGCAAATTAGCACAGAGCCAGGAAAAGCGTGTCTTTAAAGGACATTGTGCCAAAATAATCGTGACCCTATTAAATATTAATGTGATTTTTTCGTATTCCAAGTCCAAATCGTAAGTGTGTCGGATTAGGCAAATCCTTTGCTGTGTTTCAGGAATACTCCTATTTACACCTTAAATTATGTTAATATTTGAAGGTTTAAGGCCCGAGTTTCTTATTTGAATACATGTAAATTGACCGTTTCTCTTTGCCGGATTTTCTTGATGGAATTTGTTTTGAGCAAACATTTTTCGTGATATATTTTCGTAATATCTTCTTTTTGATGTTACGTAAATATTTACGAAAATAGCCGTCGAAATATCTTTTTTTTTTCTACACATATTTTTTGACAAGCCGATCCTTGCGATCTTAACCGCTTTGTCCTCGTTCGCGCGGGAATTTCGGGCTAAAATGTATCCCACATGTTATTCTGATGTCTCACCTACATTACTATACATTATCATCCAAATCTATTCAGTAGTTTTTTCGTGAAAGAGTAAAAAAGATATCACAAGAAGAAAAAGATTCATCTTCACAAACTTTCGCTTTTATAATATTACTAGGATTTATCCTTCAAGTTTTGATTTGAAATCCCCTTTCTTTAACGTAGTATAGTTTCCTAACCCTCAAATACTTGAAGAGTGTTCTCCAAACACTTCCCCACGACCCCAAGCTCTCCAGCTAATTCCAACTTCAAGATTTGCATTTCCATCATTATTTATTCATAACGCGTTACTCCATTGTGCGTTAATCTTTATAACACTATTTAGTATGGACCCATGTCAGTGAGGGTTCGTCGGTATTTCCTTACTTTGAGTATTTCAGTTGCGAAAGCTTTTAAGTAGGAGCTTAGGGTCATTTCATGGTATGTATAGTGTAGTATGTCAGAATTGGAACGAAGTGAAAACGTATTTGGTTACTTGTGATGAATACTTGTTTTTAACTTCTGACGGATAAAGGGGTGTTATACGTTTCATGGTGTGTGTGTGTATCTGTCTATGGCACCGTAGCTCTTAAACGGACGGACCAATTTCGATGCGGTTTTTTTTTCATTTTAAAGTCAATATCCTTGAGGTGGTTCTTTGTTATGTTTGGCAAGGGACAGTGCTGGTCTTTAAAACCTACATCCAATTTCAGAGTTCACTTACCCCCGTACTCAAGGACGTCAAATGTTTCCTTAGTAGAAACTTAGAAACTAGCTGTGCCCCGTGGTTTCACCCACAGCGCACCCGTTCCCGTAGGAAATACGGGATAAAAAGTATCCTATATCCGTCTCCTGGTTTTAAGCTACCTCCCCACCAATTTTCAGCCAAATCGGTTCAGCCGTTCTCGAGTTATAAATAGTGTAACAAACACGACTTTCTTTTATATATATATAAGATATAAGATAAGATATAAGATAAGATAAGATATAAGATGATTGTTGTTGACAAGTAATTTTTGAAAAATAACGGCAATTAGTTAATTGTCGATTTAAGCTACGTCCATAATTGATTCCAAATAGAAGTTATTTTAGCAAAATCGGAAACTAAATCGTTTTACTAGTCCAACATGATTCCGAACCTACTAAGTTACTTTAACTTAAGGCTAACTTCACTATGGTCAGGGGCATCAAAGTAACTAATATGAAACTAATGAGTTATTAAATGAACGTAAATTCAGCTTGCAATAGGAGCAGATACGCCGCCAACAAAGTTACTTTATATCGTCAATATAGCTTTTATTACAAAGCAACAAAGTCTAATCTTAATTGGATGAATAGTTTGAAATGTTGTTAGAGTTGAATGGATCGGTTGTGGTTTAAGTTAAGTAAATAAGCGAGTAGATGATTTATTGGACGTCCGAAGTTTTGTATCGATTTCGATTTAAAACGATATTAGTCTTTGTGGAGGGAGATCCTGTTTAGAAGTTGGTGATGCTTCAATTAGTACGGATTTAGTTTGAAATATAACTTTGTATAGATTTGTTTTGCATTAAATTTTGGCCGTGGCATTACAGCAGTAGCCAAGTTTAAGACACGTTTACTAGTAGAATAGTCGAATAGGCGTCTCATCTCACTGAATATATCAGTATATTATTCAGTGAGTACAGTGAGGTATCTTCTTACTAAAGGTTATTTATAAATATTAAGAATATCTCAAACAATGTATACAAATATAATTAAGCTGAGAAGTTTGAACATGTTTAATTGTTTAATTGATCTTTAACATAACCAATTCGATCTGTATGTGATAGCCACATTCATGACAAAGGTTAGAAACCGAGTGCAACATAGGTAGAGCCAAAAAAGCTGTAAGTATAATTATACTCATATTCTATAGTCAGTATCAGTCAGGTATTCAATATTATTATATTAGCCTTGGGTGTCCCATTGTTGGGCAAAGGCCCCCCCCCATCGTTTCCACTTCTCTCCATTTAAAGCTTGAATAGAGAAACAATATTTTAAATCCAGTTATTTCACCGATAGACCATGTCAAAGGCCTTCAAGCGGTCTAAAAACATCGACACTATCCCCTACACGAACTAACTCACCGACTCAATACCTAAAATTGAAAAATCAGGTCTAAGAATCTATATTTCTATAACATAAACCATCAGTAAAGGTATTAAAAACAATGTTGTGTTCTCCGGGGCATAGGTTTACGACCCCTGCCCCTTTTATAGACACAACTAATAAACTCCGCGGGTAAGTGCAAGCGGATTCGTAAGGTTAAGAGCTCTGTTCAAATGAAGTTCATTGGGCTTCCTAACGTTAGCTTTTCGGTATTGGTTATATAATGAAATAACAATGGGTAAAATCAACCTATCTTAACGTTGTAAGTTTACTTTGTAAGCATTGTCAAATTCCAATTTCGAAAAACTATGTTTATATCAATCAGAATATTCGATATTAGTAATTGGACAAAGTACTGAAGTGCACTGCATTTTAATTTTCTGACTATACTGAAGGCAAATAATTATTTGTCCTGTTTTCAGCCTATGAATGAAGATAGCTACTTTTGATTGTGTACATAAGCATCCTACAAAGTAAACGAACGTTTTACAACACTGTTTCTAAAATTCTAAATCGTTAAAAGACTGACTCGCAATAGTTTGTGGAGGATACTTTTCTAGAGTAATTTTTGTCCTCATATAACTTAAAGAATACAATACCTCCTTTTTTAACAAATAAATTCGGAACTAAATAGTTCTTTATTCATAATCTTCATGTAAAGCGTTAAAATATTATAATTAAATGGAGCACAATTTATCTGTTGTCTCTCTGATGTTGTAAAGTAATATAGTTCGGGCGGTAAATGGTAATGAGGTACATTTACGACACTTTTTATGAGTTTATACTTTACGGTGGCTTCCGGTTGTTGGTAGACGGTTCATTTAGTTCTATACTAGTACTATTAACTAATATAGTTATAGTATAGTTAACGTTATGTAATAAAAAGTAGCGCCCCAACTGCGTGTGTTGCGGCGAAATTTTTATGCCAAATATTTTCAATAATTTTACGAGATTAATCATTTAATAGGGTTTTTAAGTTTAGGCTAAGATATGCTTACTAACATGGCTTTATTATTTTTTGAATTAAAAAAACAGGCTCCATTGTCTCGACGCTATGGTAAGCCGATTTCGATTTTAATTCGATTTCGGCAGTTCAGTTGTCATTCAACATAATAATAGTATTTCCCAAAGAAATAATAATTACGTAACTCTTATGAATACTTTAACGAACCTTACTATACTTTACTATAGCATAATTTTAACAATCGAAATATTATATTGGTACGGAATTTTGTTATGGAATAAATAATATAATTGTATTTGTGGCAACTGTTACATCCGGAGTGAATAGGCAGAATATAAAGTTTTGATTTACGTTTCAAATTGTTTTAGACATGTTTTGGTTTGGTTTCATACGTTTGATTGTAATTGTTTTAGCGTAAATGCAGATCAAATATGGGACCATGTGTGAAAAAGTCGCAACTTTTTTATTTACTATTATTAACGAACAGTTTTATACAAGTAAATAAAAAAGTTGGCTGTCTGTTGAATGTCTATAAATTACTATAATAAATATACCAAAACAATAAAGATACAGTAGACGTAAATATCTCTAATTCAATATACTCCAATTTGAAATTCATTAAAATTCAATATTGCTTTAAATGAAATTTCAGAAGGGTTAATCATAAACAATCGTCTATTGAAGTGGTCCTCACTCTTGTAAACTATTAACCCTCAAATTGGCTCGGACACCTCGTTGTTCGAGGGAGATTGAGATGTCCATATTGTAGCCTCAGAGACGTTATTGTTATGGAGATGGAAGGGTTAAGGATTTAACGGTAACATTTTTGCTCAACAAAACCAATTTGAGGTTTTTCGTTTTAACGAGTTAAAGGTTTTGTTGGGAGTGATATCGAGATGTGGGGTTAGGTGGCGTCTAGACAGAAAAAAATCTCGATTGTTAGTAGTGATTTACTAATATTTTAAGCTATTGCATAGCTTCTATCGCGGGCCTTGAGCGCGGGGACCGAATCCAGAAATTCCGTAACGAGAAAACCTCACGCTCCTCAAACATTGCCTACGTATAAGCCCAGAACACAACGTTAGCGCGATGCAGACATTCAGCACACTAACGCCATCTAGTGATACAAAAAATAACTATGCAATAGCTTTACCGCGGCAGTCCCCGAGTGCCACACGTCTTTTTTTTAATAGCAGCGCCCCGCGGTTTCACCCACGTTGTACCCGTTCCCGCAGGAATTTCGCGATAAAAAGTAGTACTTATGTCCTATTTCAGGCTCTGGACTAACCGTGTACCAAATTTCATTTAAATCGGTTCAGTAGTAACAGACAGACAGACAGAGTTACTTTCGCATTTACAATATTAGTCAAAATTCTAATCTACGATGCAAAAGAGTATTAGTTTCACCTGTATACTTGTATTCCTATATCAATAAAGTAGTGAACTGTTGTAGATTTGAATTGAAACTACGTTTACAGATACACTTCGCTTTTGTATTACATTTTATCTGACGTGTAAAATAGTTTTCGCTTAAACTTAAGAAACCAGAATGTTGCAGATTTGTTCGTGTTTTAGTAAATGATTACTTCTTGATCCATTATAAACAGATCCATCCCTAACCAACACACACTGCCGTGTACATATCACACACATCGTCCTATAACATCCCTTATCTACCGTCAGGGTTAAAAATATCAAACAAAATACCGTCACAGTCCCGAAAACATTTCAACATTTCAATTACAGAGACACAATATCAGCGAAATTGCAATATCTCTCCTAATATAAATTCTGAGTAACTGTTTACCTTCGCCAAGGCATTACAATAATTGGGTTTCCGCTGCCTGTGAAGGCTGCCCAGGGGTGCCAGGCGACTCGGAATTAACAATTCTTACCAATTCAAATTACGTTATTGGAACACCGATTTAGATGATCTGGAATGTGCTGGTGGGATCGATTTTGTTTTTTTGTTTTTTCGTCGTAGTTAATTTCGAAAAATATAAGTAGGTACTTTATAGAAAAGCTTGTGATATATTCTTTTTTGATTTATTAAAAAAACAACTTGAATAATTAGTAAATCATCAATACCCAAAAAAATTAAAGCATATTTTACATTTGACCCACAAATACCACCACCAAAAACCGTATCTTATCTCAATCACTATTCCTAGGAATAAACACATCTCTGGAGAGGCGTTTAGGTGTTTAGTTGAATCCCTAACCAAAAATTCTCACATATTAGGTATCCCAATAACCTAACCTGAACAGAGCCACTAAATTTCATCCATCCGACACAATCTATAAAGCATAAAGTATTTGGTGTTATCAGCGCGGCCCAGGTGGGTGTACAACACCCTTAATTTCCTTGCCACCTGATTTCCGTGTAATTAAAGATAGGATTTTGAGAGCAAGGGGTGGGTAGGATAAATTTGGTGGAATTAATTTGCCTTCTTGCAAGATTTTAGATGAAATTGAATCGGGACGCTTAATAAACGCTTGGACATTAATGGAGATGGCTTAGAGCTGGTATTGTTGTAATGTATTGTTTACAGTCTTGTTTGCAGTTGGTAGGTGTCGGGATCGGATTTTAATCGGGTGTCACGTCTTTGTTATTTGTTATGGACGCCGACACGAAATCGGAGTACGACAAGTATGAATAGCTTCGCTTGAAATGTGTGTGGGTTGGACGAATTTACTTTATACATAGCCTATTGGCCTAACATGGCTCGAGTTTGAGATCACCAACCCGCATTAGGCAAGCGTGGTGATTATGCCGTATCCTCCTCACTGTACTGATATCTTCAGTGAGATGAGAGGCCTTTGCCCAACAAGTGGGACATTACAGGCTAATATCTTACTTTACTATAGTCTATTTACGACTGGAGGTGATAAACGTTTTCACACATTTTCTATGATTTGTTCATTCATTTCGAGTAGATTAGTGTCCAATCCTGGAGTCAGAGTTTATAGACCACCCAAAGGCCTCCGACTGTCGATTGAAACAAACGAGATCCACTGCTTAACGTGCCCTCTGAAGAACGCCGCCGAAGGGCCGAGCAGCACATTTCTAAACAATAGCAATGAACTAACATTAGTTAGTCAAATTACGAAAAAAGAACAAAAGTTACGGTAAAGGGTCCATCCAGACCCACCGTGATTTTTCATCCCAACACTTCAGATCTTACAAAACTCTTAGTTACTGAACTAATACGATATTAATAATATAGACTAGCTGTGCCCTGCGGTTTCATCCGCATTTATCCCTCACTGAATACCGTTTCAACCTTCCCTGGATCACGACAAACTTTTCAAACCAGAATCAACTAATTCGGTCCACTCGTTCTCGAGTTTGAGCGAGACGAGACTATATAGATAAATAAAAAAATAAAAAATCATTTATTGCTTTTGAAGAACTCAAAATTATAGGTATAGCTAATTATATAGCTAGCTATATATAGTATATAAAACAAATCTTATTAAAGACACTTCCAGTACAGTACACGCACAGTAAGTTGCAAACTCTCATTAATTAGTCAGACAGATCGGACTTCCATATTAATATAACATTGAATAACATCACCTGAATCCGGCTATTAACAAGATATTAATTAACAACAATATTAGGTATGCGTGACCCGGGTCGATCTCGCCCGTAATTAATTTTGTATACACCAATTAAATTATGTACGATCTTAACATTGATTAAATTGACGGATTGTATTTGGATTAATTTGGTCTATTTATAACTTGAGTTATTCATGACACATACATCTTAGTTGAGGCTAACTGTGTTTGTAGTAACCTGAGGGTGTTATTCCATATATACAATTTCTTAGTCCATTATGGAGTTCCAATATTTGATTAAATACATTTCGTATTTGATGGGATGAGATGAAGTCAATAAGTTTTTGATCCAATGCATTCGAGACAAACATAATTAAGTTCGTGAACGGACATATATTGACGGAGAATTTATTGAACTTCGTTAAGGACTCTAATGTACTTGTAGAAGATATAGAAGCTTCATATTTATTTTAGTTTCAGTTTAGTTTAGAGTATAAAATAAGAAAACACTAAACTATTTTGTAAAGCGATTGCCAAATCAATGTAATTATTGAAAAACACAAAAGATTTTTAATATTAAACTATACGTAATAACTAACGACAGAAGGCCCCTTAAGTAGAGACTGCATAAATTAAGCGACTTGGTATTACATGCATCTTACAACTATTTACGGTAGAAGGACTAAGTAGCGAGAAGTTATGTTTTTGTTGGGATTTTATTGTCAACACTTAGCTCTACAATTAATCTATGAAGTAACCAAGATATTCATTACGTTATAAACTTTTCTCATTTCTACTCTCAGCAAGGTCACACAATTTTCGCAGAGTTTAAAAGTTAATCTTTATTGATGAGTGTGGACTCTTGGACAGGTCAGTGACACGGATCTTAATCCAGAGACGAAGTTTACCTGACCAGCTCGCGACCCGCTGGCGGTCGGCCAACGCGGTCACTAGGTGCCAATGGGCAATGTTCAGTCGTGGTGAAATTAACTGCATTTACAGTGATTTTTTATATTAATGTAGTGACGTTTTCAGTCCGTATTCAACCCGTTGAGTATTAACTTACACTGATTTTTTGCGGTAAAAATAGTACAGTCTGCCCGCGGCAACGATAGGTGCAATCCATTAGAAAAGTAAAGAAGTAAATTTTGTTTCCTTACTGAAGTGGTTATCTTGTTTTTTAAAACGTTTATACTACAAAAAAACATCGCCCGAGTACGAATAAGTGCATAAAGATATGTTTAAACTACGAATGTTCCTAACATAACTCAGTGTAACAAGAGTTACTCGTAATTAAGTAAAGAGCACTCGCTCTTCAAATAGTGCTTTCATATCAGAACGGTGCCTTTGTATTCTTTTTGTTATTAAATAATACGTCTTTTGAACATATATTTACTTATTTAAACGAGCAATTACGGACGTGTATATATGTCGATGTACTCGACAGTTTCTTTTCTTTATCTGGTGTGCAACAATCATATCAAACGCCGCGTATACCTCCGGAGGAAAAGCACTTAACCACTCCTCTGTTTACGTTAAACATTGCAAAATAAAAATGTCACATGACATTCCTGAAAATCGGTGAAAACAAACACGTTTAAAAGACGAATCCATTTGCTTACCACTCAAGCATTTGGGCGATATGGTTCTTTGCAATGCACACTCTTGCTGTTGCCTCGACGCAGCTACCCCTAGTTTCGTTTGGCTCTCTGCCAATGCACAGTAGCATAAAAACAACTCCGCATGTTTCGCGAATTCAACAAAAGATTATAAGAAAATGTTCTTTGAATTTTTTGCGCATTTGATGTAATAAACGTTGTGCAGGTGCTTTTTTAGTGTTTGAGGAGTTTAGTGTGTGGGTTTGTTTGCTTTTATGGTTATTTGAGGAACCTTCGCGTGGTTTAAAGATATCTTCATGTTGTCATAGCACAATGTAATAAAGGTAATTTATTTGCTATAATTTTGAGTGCAACTTTGCCTTGCAAGGACATTCATACTATTGTATAAAAATTCAATTCACTAAAAATCACATTTAAATTACAATTCGTTAAGAAAACGTATTTAAAACACTAATGACGAAGACTCATTGACTTGACGAAGAAGATGTTAAAAACACAGAACCAGATTTTGAAAATAAATAAATATGTCCAAGACTAAGTAATTCCCACTCAGATTGCCAGTCCTAAGTATTTAATTCACGTTAATTTAGCAGCTTTATTTGCTTCATCTCATTTCTAGCAAACTACAAAAAAAAAACCTTAATTTAATAAAAAGCACCGAAATTAAATACTGTACATACTACGCTACTACGCTCTGACTGGGTCGCAATAAAAGTTTGGTGCCGGCGGGGGCATCTGAAAATTTCACGAGTTTTGTCCGTATTCCGTTGGCGGCGAGCCAAGTCGAATGCAAGTGTCAATGCGAAAGGAACTCGATCCGACCGGCCCGGCTTTCAAGGTTTTCTGCCTTATAAAACACTTATTGTCCTTTTTATATGTATTTACTCTGTCTTATTAAAATTTTATTTTGTTTTTGGTATTGGGATCGTAGGGGTTAGAATTTTTAGACTTCGTTCATCTTTTTTATTATATAAAGTGTCTCGGTTAGTAAATAAGTTGGTCCCGGTTACTGTCTACGGATAGTATTCGTTACATGAGCCATGTCAGAGGCCTTTGGCGGCTCAATAACTCTGACACCAGGATTGGTCAGGGTGACCATCCACTCGATGAAGAAGAAGTAAATAACTCTGGAGTTAGAGTTGTAAGAGCGCCTAACGTGTTCTAATTTTTACGAAATCAAATGATCAATTTATTGCACTTTTTTATTGAAAAGTAAGGCTAAATGAATGTCTAGAATGGTTTGGGGCGATTTTATAAGGTTAATTTCCTACATACTTTATTTATGGCCTGTCTACTGTGATAAAACACTTAATATGCCTCAACATGAAAAAAATTCAGTGAAAAATAAATTTCCGCATTTTAGGCGGTCTAAAAACTATGATACCATAGCTGGCCATTAACTAACTCGAACTTATTTTATTAATAACTCTTAACCAATACCTACATGATTTATTTCCTTCACTACTAAAAATCCTTTATTTCACTTCATCCCTCTAACTATTTCCTCATTTACCGTTTTAAAGACCAATGTGTCTCAACTAAAGTTGAGTCGAGTATCGTTTGTCACTAGTTTTAGTGTTCAGAGTAATCACATTGAACGTTTTACAGCAAGGTTTTACGAACGATTGGAATCAGCCAACTTTAGTGTGTGAATTAATTTTATGTCTCTTTTAAACTTTTCAATAGGTTAAGTTTTATAGAACTACTCAGTAGGAAGTGTGAGATAGCTTTGGGATTAAGTTTAAATGTTTTAGGACTTCGAATGGATTCAATTCGATCTTTTTGGTTATTCGAATACTTATTCTGTAGCGCTACCGAATAACGACCGGTTGTCTTTACTCGGTAGAGCTACAGAATAGGTATATATCTACCAATAACCGATCTCTAACGTCTATCTAAGATAGCAAGTGAAGTTTGGACTGTGTTTCTATGTAAATAAAAGCCATATTGTCAAGGTCCTATGCCACATCCCATATAATACCATCGAGTTGAAACAAAATCCATAATGCAGTATCGATTTGGTTTGACTCTATTTCTTAACTGGCATATAAAAAAAATATTAGGATTTGATTTAAATATTATAATTTATTTTAAGATCATTTTAAGTTCGTGCCGAAGAAAAAGAATCTTGTATAGATGGTAACCATAAAACTCATACTACATTTGATATGTCAAATGATATGAGTTACTAGCTGCGCCCCGTGGTGTTGCCCGCGTTGTACCCGTTCCCGCAGGAATTTCGGGATAAAATGTAACTCGTAAGTTATTCTGATGTATAACCTATATTACTGTAAAGTTTCATACAAATCCGTTCAGTAGTTTTTGCGTGAAAAAGCAACAAAATCCATCCATACATAGATCCATCCTCACAAACTTTCGCATTTATAATATTAGTAGGATTTCTATGCGAGAGGAACCTAAAGGTACGACTAGTTGTTATAAGTTTTCTCATATAAATAACAAACAGTATTTACTCCATTTCTAATACATTAAAGCACCCAGGACATGTCTTATTGTACGCCCATTGAATTATAGTTCTCGTAGAAAACGGTTCTCGGTACATTTATTAGTAATGATCCTATTTTAATGTCAATCGGTTTTACCGTATACTACTTAACTGCTAACGTTGACGTAGCTTGCTTGTGATTCTTTCTATTTAATTGGTTGTAAAAGAAATAGGTGATTGTTATGTTTTTATGGGCACTGTACTGATATCTTCAGTGAGATGAGAGGTCTATACCCAACCCAGCAGTGAAATGTAACACTTTCACACTTTCATTGGACTCGCACTCTTAGAGATGGTCGAAATGTTTGACTTCGACTAACCAGTCTATTACAGTTTATTAATGTCGTTAGTTTTCACACATAATTATTTAGTGATTGCACTAACCTATTGTTTGAGTGAGTGAGTTCGATACTAGCTTTCAAAGAAAACCCATCACAAACTAAATTCCATCTACTTTATTTTATAGTTTTTTTCTTTTAACCAAACATACCAACCAACTATACGTTTTTTATATCATTGTAACTATAAAATTCAGTTTAGTACAGATGTAGTGAATAATCCTTTCCTATCGGCAAAACTCGGAACAACGATAACACCCGAATGGTGCCGATGTGTCTATGAATTACTGTATTATTAAATTACGTGTAGTGCGTGTAGGTATCAAATAAATCGCATACTTTATTTATCAATGTCAAATGTCAAACTGCCCGTTTGACGTTGTCTCGATGGGTACTGAGTGCGAGTGAAGTAGCAAGACAAAAACGAACATTTCCGAGAAAATACGAAAGGAAAGGATTATTCACTACATCTGTATGATTGTGTTTTCTAGTGTATAAACCGGCCTTTACTTTTAAAGTCAACATTAAGTGGTATTTTCATCACGTTTGTAACCGTTTCGTGTGCAATATCATTTGGCCCGTATTATATCATTAAGTACAATAGTGCATGTACCCACTAGTTGCATGTCGGGGGACCATAATTCAAAAGTTGGTGGGATATTATCTAAAATTAATCTTAATTTTAGTTTTTAATTGAGTTGTTAGTAGAGAAAATAGAGTAAAGAGAGGTACATGGTTTTTTATTTTAAATAAAATTTATATAATTTTACTTTTGCTTTTCAAAGATGGCCCGGGTCTGAGACCGCCATCTCACAGTGAGTGATCACGTCTCATCTTTTTTACTGTACTGTATAATTGAAAGGCCTTTAACCATAAGGCATTACAGGCTAATAAATACTTTATAAATACCAAATAAATAAAAATTAGTAATAAAACTTTCTAATTTACTATAGCTGCATAAGTTAAGTAATTTAAATGAAGAATTTACCGGCTCTTTGATGTAATCTTTAATGCCATTCAAATACCTCTTATACGACAATAAAGTTAACGCGCAAAGCCTTATAAACGTGTTTGACATTTCTTTGTAGATATACTCGTTATAATTGTGTACGTAAGTATGTTAGAAGTCATTTATTGAACTTAATCCTCAAAGAAGCACTTATAACGTTAATGAGCTTACAGAGTCGGGCTCAAATTATTTTGGTACAACATATAAGTTACATGGTAAATAAATTAATGAGTATGTTGTAATTTAGGTTCAAGTTGCCTTGTTTCTTTAGAAAATATCGTTAAAGTCTTAATTAGGTTAGTACTAAGGTTTCAAACATTATTCTAGAAATAGGTTAGGCACATATTTTCGTTCTCGCGTTCTTAAAGGGTCTAATTACCTGTCACGGTCTTTAAATGATAACCGAAATTATTATTTCAGCGTTTTAGTTTCATTTTAAAATAGTTAGGTATAAATAATAGTTATTTTTTAAATATATATGAATTTTCTTATATGTAATTTTATAGGCATACTAAAAGCGCCCCGCAGTTTTACCCGCGTTGTGCCCGTTCCTGTGGGAATTTCACAATTAAAAGTAGCCTATAAACTATAATGTGTCTATCCATTACTAAAAGAATTATTCGAATCGGATTGGTAGTTTCTGAGATTAGCGCGTTCAAACAAACAAACAAACTCTGCAGCTTTATAATATTAGTGTAGATAATATTTCGTTTTGTCTTAATAAGATACAGTTATTACAATGTACAAAATATATTAACTTTGTAGTTTGTAACTTTTAGTTAAAACAAAATTGTAAAAGGTCAACTTACGTAGCTAAAAACGTGAGGGGTGAGATTTCACCGTCAATATCAACCTCCAATAAACCAAACCCAACTCCCCGTTACTAAGCCAGCCAACCTCCTCTTAAAACACAACAACAAAATGCAAACTCCTCATAAACATCTCATACCATAAGAATAGTTATTCCACCGCTGTTTTTGTTGAATTTAATCCTTTAAAAGCTTGTCCATTTGGCTTAGCTCGTTTTTATGTAAGCGGCTATGCATGCATAATTAATTGTATGTTTTATTTGAGTGATTGTCTGCGGTGCTCTCTCTGCTGTTTAAGAGTTTATTTTTGAAACTGTTGGGTAATCTACACTGGATTTGTTTAAAACGTTTAGAGCACTGTCGTTCTCATTAAATTTTTGTCTCAATTAGTATATTTTCAATGTATCATAGTAGATGTATGTTAGTGAAAACAACAACAGATTAAGATTGAGTCATGCTCTTAGAGATGTAAATATTGAACGCAAATCCATATTTCATATTTAGGAAATATAAAATCAACTGTAAGTAATCTAAATAAAATAGCTATGCTTCATTATTATACCAAGTCCAAGCATTTCAAAAAGTAACGTAAATTAATATATAATCGATCAAGACATAAATAGAAAAGAACCTGTTTTTTTAAATCCCTAACTATTATTTTTATTGACAGGTTAGATAAAAAAAAAATCTTAGTCGATCATATTTCAGTCCAAAAAACATAATATATCGATACATTCGTTTAGGTTCCATACCACAGTCAGAAATACAGTAACGTAAAAAAACCACCTTATTAAAATCCAGCAAAATGACACTTCCAAAAAGTCCCAAACTATCAGCACATCGTGGTGTCAACACACTCCTAGTAGGAAAGAGGTTATATGTCAGGTCGCGAACAAGCCAGGGCTCAGATTAATCTTGTACAGTTTAATGGACCATGCCCTCATCACCTCGTGGCTCCTAATGGCCCGGTAACTTTAAAACATTACTTCAATGCGATGGTGTGGTGATAGTTGATTCATTCACAAATTGCATAGGAAGATGTTAAAGACTGATTGTTTTAATATTTTTTGTTTATTTATTTATTAGACACTACAACAATATAATCACTTTGCACTTACAATTAACTTACAAATAATTTATGTTCTGAGTGACATATCTTTACAGTAGCGTACAACATTCTATGCTTTATAAATCAAACTAACAAAAGAAATAAACTGAATAATCATTAAAAAAGCAAAGATAAAATGTATGAAAGGGTAATCAATTTGATAACCAATAGAGTATGTTTTAGTAGTTTCAATAGTTTCGCAACTGGTTACGAAAAATTGGTATCAGTAGAACTTAAATAAAAACCGAATTGGTACACAAATAAAACACAAATAGAAGACAGACACATTATAAAAGTTTTAAGCGAATATTACAATTTTGTAACTGAATAAATAAAAGTAGGTATGTTTCGTAACTGGGTCAAGAAATGGAACTAAACGCTTTTATCGCCAGTAAAATGATGTAACCTAATTATATGGTTATGAAAATAAAATAATACAGAAGCTCACACTGACTATCGCCACTATTGTACTCCTTATCGCAATAACAGTTACATTGCTATTCCACTTTTATTCCCATAATAAAATGTTTATTACATATTCAGTATCCCGCACATATTTACTAATACAAAGGACATAATATTTCATATCATACACACATTCGGTACTAAAACAAAACAACGTTATACAACTGTAATAAAAGGTGCTGATACTAAATTATATTTTATGACAATTAAACAAACCGTTTCGTAATTGTAGCGAAAATACCAGTTTTAAAATGTACTATAATTTTTCGAAAGCATCTCACTCTGAAGTCGATTTTAAACCGCCATATAATCACTTCGCAACCGTGTAGCGGTACTCACCTAATTTTCACTCGGGAATAATTCATTCTCTGTCGCAATCCTTAATGGAATATTCGCGGTAGGGTTGACATCTGTAAAATTAAAGAACACGATATATTTATGTGAGGTATTACGGTGTCACATTCTAAAATTGAGTTTGGTGAAAAAATTTGCTGTATTACGCTTGAAATGTTACACCTGGTGAAATGGCTTGCCTTGTCATATATTGTTGTGTTTAGTAAAGTTGTATTTTTCAGACTATATTTCCATTAAAATCTTATAATTAAAAAAAAATTAATATGCTTAATTTCTTTGGGAGGCTTTATTCTAATGTTAGATTTTACTCACTTAAAGTCACTTGTGTCAACCATGAACATCATTCGATTCGACTTTTTCCACCGTTGTCTGACGGACGTCTTACTTTCCATAATACTTTAATAAGAAAGTTTGAGGGCGCCTTCATTATTGTTCAAGGGATGGAAATAAAAAAAGTTTAAATAGCATTCTCGTGTTCGGTCGAGATCGATGCGAGTTTCCTGAGTAGCAATCAGGTGCGAATGAAATTCAGATACATTTGTGTTACGTGAAATTTTCTCGACTTTTGTTAGATGGTTTTTGGTGGAGAAAATATTTTTTGTACAAAAAAAGTCGAATCATATTTCAAATAAATCAATCTTTAAACTATTTTATCAGTCCAAACTTAGCTCGTGTAGAGCAAAATCGATTTGATATACTGATTGTACTTATTTCATGTATTATTACTGAAGATAAACAAGACAACCACTATAAACAGACGTAAACGTCTTCAATTACACAGTATAATGGACAATCACAACATAATTTGGCACATGCCACCTCAGTAAACAAGGTGCGTGTCAAACGCCCCCTCCCCCTTCTTGTGGTAGATTTATAAACCACAACTGGGAGCGAAATTGAATGCCTAATACTAACCACTAAGCCTTCCTCCCAACCTGATTGAAATGCCATTATTATTCAGCCCTCTGGTGTTAAATCTCCGAAACTTGATGGTTTTTTTCCCTTCTCAATACTTTTTAGACCTTGGACCCTTTGTAGTAAAGGATTTATTTGAGATTTCGTCGTGAATTGATAGGCTATTTGCTTAGGCGTAAGTTATAAAGTATCTGTTCGAAGTTGCTAATGTAAATGGTGAGAAATATATCATTAGGATGGGATTTTGTGGGTGCGCTTTTTTGAGATTGGAGTGACGAAAAGATTTGAGGGCGTAGTGGGGATTGTACTAGGGGTTGGACCGTGATAAAACATACGAACAAGTTGGTATACCTATAAGGTATATAAATTATAGTAAAATCGTTTTTTAGAAAGAAAAATATTGAGAGAGTGCCCAAAAGAGGGACAATATACTCTTAGATCAAAATATAGTTTCAAATAAAAACAAAAATAAATGTTATATTATCCAACCATAATCGTTATAATAATGATCGAATACTCCTTTAAGTAGCTATATAAAGGTTTCATTAAAACCAAGCTCAAAACAAATAGCTCTCGTTGGAATAAAAATTAAACCTACGTTTTCATGCTAAAAATATAATAAAATGTCTTCCAGGGAAAATGTCTATTTTGATATTTATTTAACAAAACGTCGCTCTGTCCGTAGCTTGAAAATGTAAAGAGAAAGATAATTTTAAAATGTTAAAAGATATTTTTGAATACAAATTACTTTGTCGCAAGTAGGGATGGGCAACATTTTTGTTTTATTCCTTTTACGTATAAAATCTTGGCTTTAGGAAGCTTAAAAAAAGGACGCTGACGAACACGTTTTAAGAAATAGAAAAGAGAAGCATACCTCGTGGTGAAGTTTAGCTAAGCGATGTTAACTTATTGCTGTTGTTAAGCAACGTGCTGTTCGGCCCCTACTTGGAGCCTTCTTCTTCATCGAGTGGACGGTCAACCTGACCAATCCTGGTGTCAGAGTTATTTAGCCGCCAAAGGCCTCTGACATGGCTCACGTAACGACTACTATCCGAAAAAAGTTACCGGGACCGACGGCTTAACGTGCCCTCCGAAGCACGGAATCATCTTACTTTTCGGGCAATCAGGTGATTCAGCCTGCAATGCCCTAACCAAACTGAGGGCAGTCTCACAAAGAGATTTTTGGGAGACATTGTCCCCACCGGGAATCGAACCCGGAACCTCCGGATCGTGAGCCGAGCGCTCAAACCACAAGACCACGGAGGCTTCCTACTTGAATGGCAGGCAGATAGTGGCATTTCTATCTGAGTGCTACCTTGCTTCGGTGCGCACGTAAAAGTGATGGTCTCGGTTGTATCAATCTTAAGACCAGATTAACCTATTCAAACGTACTTTATTTACGGAATGGCTTCGATTTTTTGCTATCTAATCTAACTTAATGCCTTTCCAGTAGACCATAAATAAGACCATAATCATGTGAAACTGAGGATATCAATTTTTTTTTCTTTGGTTGTATCCTCAACGTTCGTATAAAATGACTCCGGTAGAGGACATCCTAAGACTCGCGAATCAAATCAGCTCGCTGAATAAAAAATAAATCCATAGTCTTGATTGATAACCAAGTCACTGACTAAAAGACACTTCTCTATCCAAGTAAATGAGAATTTGCCGTCGATAGAACCTTTTTGAGATTGATCTTTTTACTTGAAATTTACTGCCGATCCCTTACTTCTGGTTTCGGATAAAAATATCCCTCTCTTTTATTTCCTTAGAACAGTTTGCATGTCTCATTTTCTTACTACGCTTACTTTGATTGTGGCTTTCAGCTACGAGTTTTTTCGTAGTCCTCGTAGCGTTGCGTAGCAGTCGTAGCAATTTGACTCGTAATTTTTTACGGTGTTCGTAGTAAAATATGAATTCATTCATCAATATGAATTGCTCTACAAATATATAATATTAGTATTGTTTATTCAAAACATTTTATTGTTATAAAATTATTCCTTAAACAATGTAATGATTTATTAACTGTCCCTTAAAAGTACCTCATCGCTGCCTCGGTAAATTATTTTCTAAATAAAACAGACAAATATAAACAAGATAATGTTTAGTAGGGATCGCAAAACAAAAGTGAAATTGAAAATGCTACCTTTTTTCCAATAACATCACCCCTCTAAGCATCAATCAATTAATTCAGGTACTTGCCCCGGCTTTTATCTCATTCCCTTCGAGTAGAAGTAGAAAAATAAAAACCGTATATATACATTTATATACGACGTAAAATAGAACAGCGATACGAATTGTTCTCTGTACGGGGGAATGGAAATCCATTACTTTTGTAAGTATTATTTTTGAACTTTTTCTTTTGATTAATTTGCTTTTTGTTTAAATGAATTTGTTTATTTCACACTAGCAGCGCCCCGTGGTTTTACCCGCGTTGTGCCCGTTCCCGTGGGAATTTCGGGAATTTTTTTACGTAAAAACCTTCCTCTTGATGGTCGTAGCACACATATCAACTCGTAAACGGAACGTAAACGTATCAACTCGAGCCGTTCAGTATTCTTTGTATGAAACTCCCTACTGCAACGCACACTTATCGGAATCGTAACGTAATCGCCTCGCCTCGGGACAAGCTCACAAACCGCAGTACGGTGCGTGGTCGACTTGCCGTACCCGCGCTTACGTCTCTCCGTACCCGCGCTTACGTCTCTCCGTACGCTGTCTTACGACTCTCCGTACCCTAGCTTGCGTTTCTTCGTTCCCGCGAGGCACCCCGCCCAGCCGTCGTCAACCAGCGACCGGCGAGCCGTAAGCGCGGCGTCGCCTAGCCGTAGCCGAGTCGATTCGGAGTTGCTGATCGCACGGTGACGCGCTTACGATAGGTTGACGCCTGGTTGACGCCTGGTTGACGGCGAGGCGATACGGTGACGATCCCTTTCCGAGTTGATATGTGTGCTACGACCATATATCACTCTACCTATTCCAAAATCCGCATCAAAATCCGTTGCGTAATTTTAAAGATTTAAGCATACAGACAAACAGACAAACAAACAAACAGACAAAAATAGCGACTTTGTTTTAAACTATGTAGTGATGGTACAGTCGGCCAAGAAAGTGGTCTACCACTTTTGACAAAAGTTTCTGCGATATGTAACGATCGCTAAGGTTGACTTTTCTATGCACAATTATGTTATGACGTTTTGTCTGTTATCTGAGATGCCTGACATTTGACAACATTGGGTGACTTAGTTTGACCTCTATTATTAAATGAAAATTGACCTTGTTGTTTCATGACGTTCAAATGAATCTCAACCGTAGGGTGGTAGACCACATTTTTGGCTGACTGTACAATAGTTCTGTTAACAAATTATTGGACAGTAGAGTTGTAGCGCTCGTGGGGTATTTTGATTAAGTGATTTTAGATCATTACGATTGTTAAACAACGTGCAGCTCGGTCATTGCTTGGATGGGTGGCCGGAAGTGGCATTTCTATCTGAACGCTACCGTACTTCGGAAGACATGTAAAGCTGTCGGTCCTGGTTTTTCGGTTTCCCAGTTTGATTCGGTTTTTTAATCGTTAGATCATGCCGGAAACCTTTGGGCGGTCTAAATACTCTGATACCCGGGTTGGCCACTAACCTACTTGAAATGAATGAATGAATGAATGAATGAATGAATGAATGAATGAATGAATGAATGAATGAAGTGGAGTTATATCTTATTATTTATCTAGAAGAAAATATCATGTTGCTAATATGTTCAGCATCGTAATAAATCCTACTAATGTTATAAATGCGAAAGTTTGTGAGTATGGATGTATGTAAGTATGTTTGTAACCCTTTACGAAATAATGGACGGGTTTGGATGAAACTTTACAGTAATATACATCATTCATTATTAATCAGAATAACACATAGGATACATTTTATCCTGAAATTCCCGCGGGCACGCGAACAATCCGGGTAACACTGCGGGGCGTGACTAGTGATACAATACTATGACGTTCATTCTTGGTACATTGTAAATACATTGGATTAGCAACTTTGTCCGTCAACTTCCCGCTATCAAAGTAGCCAAACATTGTATTACCACTCAAATATTGCATATTGTACCATTACAGTTATATATTACATTCTCGTTGTACGTTCTATATCATATTTTACTAGCTGAACCCCGTAGTCTTATCTGCGTTGTGCCCATCCCCGAGGGAATTTTCTCGTTGAATGTGGCTTTACATTACAAAAATAATTATTCAATTCAGGATTGGTAGTTTCTGAGATTAGCGCGTTCAAACAGACGAAAAATAAAACTCTTCAGCTTTATTATTATTAGTATAGATAGATAGATAGACTTTCCATCCCTTAAATTATCACCAATTTGTTTCAATCGCAGACAAGTCCGGATATTAATACGAACGAGTCACCGCAAAAACTAGATCATCCCAATAACAGAACTTAAGTCTCCTCGGTTTTTATCGAAAAAAATCATTTTACGAATATAAATTTAAGATTTTCAACCTCATTACTTCTTATCGGTGATTCGGAAGGTCCGTGGGGTATTCGGCTACACCATTCGCTATTATTCCTCTCGGACCCGAAACGGTACGAATGTAATTCACCATCATCGCAAATTGGTATTTTTAAAGCTCGTTCCGCATGAGCGGATCTCAAAGAATTTATATTTCGAATGATTTTTATTTTTAATCTGTCAAACCGGAAAGCTACTGCGTCGGATTAATTTGTTGAAAATAGTATTTGAATTTAGAATTTCGTTCGCACGAACGGTTTTGTATTCGTTTTGATGATGTCCTGTTTGTATTATTTATTCAATTAATGTGTTCTTGCTTCGATAAGCTCGGCTTTGATTCAATTAGGCGTTCAAATGTTTACCCCTTTATAATTGGTATCAATGAATTTGTTATTTTATTTCGCCTTTGAACGATTTCGTGTCAGCAAAATTCGAATTATTTAAGCAATATTAATACCGTTCCTATAACAAGACTCCTATTGGTTTCTTAAGTTTAAGCAAACACTACTCATTTCATCATCATCATCACCGTGGTCACAGAAGAGTCCTCTGTGTTCCAGTAAAGGGGCCGAAACGTCAGATAAAAAATGTAAAATAAGAGCGAAGTGTATCCGTAAACGTAGTTTCAATTAAAAAAAGACTCATATTTCTCTCTTCTCTACTCTCCCTCTGTTTTCAACTCAATCTCTTTCTATTCAAATTAAAAAAAACAGCACCAAATCTTTCGTTCTAATCAGAAAAAACAATTCAATCTTCGCTCTTCACAAACAAAATGTAAAGGCAACAAAAGGTAAGTATCTAATTCTGGATCGATCTCCAATCTTTCGCTTCCCCTAATACATCAAAGGACAATGTTACCCGGCGTGTCATTTCCCTGCTATTCTCGTTCTTATATCACCCATTCACGTTCTTACGTCAAAGTAACATCACTTCTTTGGCTACAAAACGTAAGTTTGGCAAACGTACCTTTGACGGCAGGTGTAGAAAAATGTTTGATTATTACGGCCTATTCGGATCTCAATGGGTTTTCTTTTTACTTTGTTTTTGGCGTTTTTATGTTACTTTATGGTTGACAGTGATTTGTTTGTTATGATTGTAGGTTAATCATTAGTGTTTGTTAGTTCATAGCGATTGTTAAGCAACGTGCAGCTCGGCCCCTACTTGGATGGGTGGTCGATAGTGGCATTTCTATCTGAGCAATACCGTGCTTCGGAGGGCACGTTTAATTGTCGGTCCCGGTTGTATCAATGCTCAGACCATATCGGGGCCCTTTAGGCGATAGAAGAACTCCGACACCAGGGTTGGCATACACCTACACGAACTTACCTTTTACCTACTAGCTCTTAGTAAATGAAATTCGTATATTACCTACCACTTCAGATCAATTCTTTATTCACCCACCATTTACCAAACAAAGCCCATCCTATCTCCACATCAAACACATAATTTGTTCACCATTATTCACATTTCGAACACAACAACCAATAATGTTACCTTTATCGAGTTTTTTTTCGTATTTAATACAGAAATTGATCGAATTTTCGAATCGGTGAGTGAAGTAATATCCCCTTGATGTTGGCTGTGGCATCAATGTTGCCATTGGCCTATAAAGATCGATAATACGGGTCTCCGATCAAAGGGGGTCGTGTGCTTAGAGCTTCTATTACGTTTCGGTAAAGACATTGGTAGCGCAATCTCTTTTAATTGTCTTTTTCTTAGTATACTATGATAGAAGTTGGTAAGTTTCTTATACTCTGGAACTAAGAGTTGGTTAGATAGATTTGAAAATATATTTATAACATATATGACAGCTACGATCAAAAAGATGGTTAAATACTACTTTCACCCCTGGTTGTGGCCAGTAGCCAATAAAAAGAGCCTGTTATTTAAATCATTTTCTATTATATGAATTTTATGTCATTTTTGTCGAAAATTTTAAAAATCTGAACCTGAAACTTATCTGTAGCTTAGTGTGTGGTTATCATAAGAATCGTCTTTTTAAGTTATACGGATTCCTTTCTCAAGTCTTTCCTATAGTAAACAACCAGGTTAGTGGCTTATAGACCGCCTAAAGGCCTCCGCCGTGGTCTAACATTAACGTGGTAGTTAAATGTACTCTTTCCTATGGGTACACGTAATACCTACGTATGTCTAGCAACAAACCCAGTGGGAAGCATAGTACCCACAACGCATCCGAATTAATCTCCTCGTTTCCCCTTTTGAACATTAACCATTCATACTTCGGCAATTTCGTTCCCACTCGAAACGATTCGGCTATTTCTATTATTCTTTATTCTTCTTTTATTGTTACTATGTGCGACTTCGTTTGAGCGTAGCAATGGCTGTTTTTCGCTTCTGTTCTCTGTTTTGTCTGTTGGTAATCTCTTGTTTTGTTCAAGCAATGTTTTTATAAAACTAGTTTGTGAAAGTTAGGATTTTGTTTGGTTAAAATATGTGTTTGTTTATAAAATTGATCTTTTTCATGCAAATAACTAGTAGCAGATACTAGTTTTAATTTACATGCACGTTAAAAAAACACCCAGAATGTATCTGTTCTTTTAAGAATGTATCTACATAAAGTCCCTACGTACTCTATTGTCCAGGCTCTTTCCTCCAACTCCAATTTCCAAATTCTAATCTATAATATTCTAATATCTGAGCCGAAATTCATCATAATCAGTCAAGTGTACACGTTTGACAGTTTCTTTAGCGTGCCTAATATAGAAGTAAGTAAAATAGGTAAAATAATTTGTTTTAACTTATCCCTTAAAATAAAATATTGTTCCCTATCTTCTTTCATAAAATGCGCACAACAAAACATTTATTTATACAAGTATTTATTTGCACATATGCACCCCGTTTTCATATTGTTTTGTTATCAGAATATTTCATATTTGCTCCCCACCGTTCGGGGATTATAGCGTAATATATGAAGGTGCATATTGTATTCAATTCACGAATATTCTCAGTAATAGTTTGTTATTGGTTCGAATGATTAATCTTTATTGTGTCTGCAACGGGCTTTAGATGCGATTTGTTTTTTAATGAAAAAAGTAATAAGAATTCTTTAAAACAATTTATTTTAATAACGGTTCTAAAATAGTCAATATTATACATAATCGAATGTATCCAGAATTGGCACAGTGTAAATTACTGGTTTCTTAAGTTCAGGCGAACACTACTCATTTTGAATTGAAACTACGTTTACGGATACTAGTCAGTCTTCTGTGACAACGGTTCCTGTAAACGTCAGATAAAAATCTATAATACAACAAGCTGCGCCCCGCGGTTTCACCCGTGTTGTACCCGTTCCCGCGGGAATTTCAGGATGAAAAATAGACGTTGGCCGATTCTCAGGCCTACCCGATATGTACACAAAATTTCATGAGAATCGGTCGAGCCGTTTCAGAGGAGTTCAACCACGGTACCCGTTCCCGCGGGAATTTCGGGATGAAAAATAGATGTTGGCCGATTCTCAGACCTACTCAATATGCTCACAAAATTTCATGAGAATCGGTCAAGCCGTTTCGAAGGAGTACGGGAACGAACATTGTGACACGAGAATTTTATATATAATGCGTCCGCGAGACGATCAAGTGCACTTGACAAGTCGCAAATGAATAAAACTTGTCAAGTCGCGTCAAGTCGCATCAAGCTCAAGTTGGTTCAAGTGCCGTAAACAAAATTATTGTCAAGTCATGTCCAGCACGTAGATACTTGACGGGAATTGTCAAGTCAACGCTGTAAACGATCAATATTCACTTCAAGCCCGTAGACTTGTCAAGTGCACTTGATCGTCTCGCGGACGCATAAGATATTCTTATAAAGTATTTGTGTATGTATATGTAGTAGTATCAGTTAATTAGATTCCATAATACAAGCTTAGACCTTAGTTTGGGTCTAATTAACCGTGTGTGAATTTGTCCGGGTATATTTATATTTATTTATTTATAATGTTTTCAGGGTAACTTAATTTGAAATACAGTATAATGTTTAATGGTAAAACAATTGGTTGGCAAAATGTGTCTTCACCATATCTGAGACAATATTTATTTTTCTAACTTGTTTGCGAACTGTCTCTCTTCCTGGCTATGTGTCCACATGGTGGCGGGGTCAGCCTGCCTTGTTTTTCTTCTCCGCTGTATTGTCGACGTCGTCATCAGAAATCTTGCAGTCAGCCATATCCTTAGACACTACATCAGTCCATCTTGTCTATGGTCTACCTCTGGATCTTCGACCGGGGATGGAGAGTTGTAGCGCCAGGTTCCCCACGTTGTCCGGTGGTCTTCTAACTTACTTACACCTGATGATATTTCTCAAAATTAACTTTTTATACTCACAACAAAGCTACTAATCAAACACGAACGCCGGTGCATTGCACACATGCAAATAGAAAATACTGATAACATTTGAATATCGATTTGTTTTCAACGAGGTTACCATCCACGTTCTATTTTTCCTTTATCATTAAACTGGACAACTAAGCTTTTGTCGGAGCAATCGATGAAACCCTCTCGATATATTTATATTATTTGCATTCTGCTATTGCCTATTTTTTCTTAGCGTTCTGTAATGTAAAGTTATATGGCCGAAAAGACAATTCATTATGAAGATTAAATAAAGTTTAGTGATGAGGTAAGAATTCAATTCCCCTTTCGTCGTATAGTAAATAAATAAATAAGATTCGGTATTTTTCTTGATTCATCAATTCAAAACTATCTTTATTCGATTGTGTAGTGAACGACAATCCTATACAATTCCTGTTTGACCATTTAACTTCATTAACACCTGACCAATCATACGCTAATGTCATAACTTTTTGTTCATTTTGATGCCAAATCGAAGAAGTCCGATCTGATTTAAAGATTGTGTTAGATGGTAACTCCGCTGGTCTTAATTGGTTTGCCGCGATACCTGATGAAACGTTGGTTATTTCATTCATATCTGTTTGTTATGACTGGTTTTAAACTGACTGCAGTCAATTGAAGCTGTATAATTTTACATTGTCTTTTTCCTAGTGCCTAACGCCTCGTTGGTCTAGTGGTATGTGCACTCGCCTGCCAAGACTGAGGTCCCGGGTTCAATTCCCAGGTCGAGCGAAAACATGTTTCCTACGTTTCAAACATGGCTCGGGTTTGAGATCACCAACCCGCATTAGGCAAGCGTGGTGATTACGCCTGATACTTCCTCACTGTACTGATATCTTCAGTGAGACGAGAGGCCTTTGCCCAACAGTGGGACATTACAGGCTAATACTTATACATACTTTTCCTAGTGATTTTGGTAATACAGAAGGAAAGTTGTACTTATGTCATTCAGACTTAAATTTTTCTCGAATTTTGATGCAATTTGATGCAGAGTCTTGGATATGTTTAAACAAATAAAATTAAACATCACTATAAATTCTTTTGTACTAAAAACTTTTTATTTTCGCATAACAAAACTAATTCCGATCAAATGTTACCCTATCAGGTTCATTTTCCAAATCAATGTTTGTAAATACCTACTCTAAGTAAATGATACCTAATTAAAATCTGTACGGATCTTGTTGTTACAGCTTCGGGCGATGTCTGGCCATTGGGGGGATGTTGGAGAAATCTGTGGTTAATTAGTACGATAATACTATTTTTTAATGTTTAACCCTCGGTGAAAAATTTTGGGGTGGCTTTTTTGGGATACTATGTACTGTCTATGGATTTGTTCATATTTGATTGAAGTGAACTGAGATATTGTCTCAATCAATAACCCTTTTTTGTTCTGAAGTGTGATAAAAAAAACACCTTTTCCTTCTATTATATATATCGCGACCTCTTCTCAAATCGACTGCTTAACTAATCAATAAATTGACTAATGCCTCGTCCGCTAGCAAGCAACGGTGCATTATCTACGTTTTGTCCCAACACTTCAATTACTTGTCAAAGTTCTTTGTGTAAACAATTTGTATCTACTCTTTATCGCCGTTGATATTGAGTTTGTTTATGAGCTGTAAACAAATGAATTCTAATGTAAGGTTTAAAATTTTATATGAGTGTGACGCTTGCTTAACCGATCTCTTGTGAGCTCACCTTAACGATGCTTTAGACCTCTTAAAACTTTATAAATACTTCCAAACGTCTAATATCTATACGTCTAAACAATCGAAACGTCAATTTTCCGTCTTTCGTCTATTTCGCTTCATTGAAATCGGAACAACGTGTTCATTCACAAACTCAAGATTAACTGAATAAGTAGATGCTTATTCTAAAATACAATTGTAACAAACGTAATTCCAGACTCGTGCATTCAAAGTGAAAAGGCCAACAAAGTGAGTAAGACGTATTTATCAAAAAGAATGTGTAATTCTGAGTAAACACCTTGCGAGAACAAAAAGGGGATGGCGGGGTAAAATGGCACACAGTCACAGGCATTCGTGAAATTGTTCGTTTTGTAAATGTTATAAATATTTATTATGTTTCAAATATATTTTCTAGGTCATTTTTAATGACAATACAATAAAAATAGAAATTGATATTGTAAGAATAAACTCAAAGAAATCATTATCACTGATGTTTAATCCTATAAAACATATTCCAGGATGCGATAATCTCCATAAAAAATATTAAACACCAATAAAACAGGATATCAACCCCTCACACATGTCACCAAACGCCCTATCAATATAATACAAATAAACTATCGAATACTATCTATCAATACCATAAAACGTGTACAATTTATTAGTCGGTAATGTCTCACTGCTAGGCAAATACATCTCATCTCACTAAAGAAATAAGCACACTTAGTAGAATTATGCGTTATAAAAATATGCGACACAACTCTCTGAAGAAACAGTAGACCTAGGAACATTTTTCGCAATAAAACAAAAAACTAGCCAACTGAACTCAATCTATCGTCATAAACAGAAAATCACAATGCATATCCTCTCAGTGGATGCGTGACAACTCTTAATCCATCGCTTGTACAGCAAACCGGGTGTTTGCCAAGAGATGACGAGTGGGATGACGTGACGTTTCTCCCGCCACTCCCCTTACGTGACGTTTGATTACCGCGTGACAAAACACGTCGCGTGCCACTTTTGTATTTGTTAAGTCCTTTTTAGGGTTCAACGGGGTTTGGGAGCGTGGAAATTGAGTTTAATGCTATTATGTATTTGGAGATTACTTCTACCGCCTACGTGAAGATTTGGTGTATTTATATTTGACTAGAAGCGCCCCGTTTCCGTTGGAATTTCGGGATGAAAAATAGCCTATAACCTTCCCGTTGAATGTGGCTATCTATTACAAAAAAAATTATTCAAATCGGACGGATAATTCCTGAGATTATCTCGAACATACAAACAAAAAAACTTACAAATTTAAGTATAGATGAAAGATTTATTACATTCATATTTGAATGCTGGTTGCCTTCAAGGGTCACTCATATTAGGACAATAATTTTAAACAGATAGTGGTAAATTAAAAAATGTTGTAACCAGAACAGCCTTTATCTTAATAACGATCCTCCAACAAAATATCATATCTGTTAAACGTCCAAGTTATTTGTATTTTCTGTGACACATCATCGACTAATACAAAGTCCGTTATAATAACTTGTTTATTTTGTACTCCATGCCTCAGATACAGTTCACTACATATAAAGAAAAATTGAGTTATCTATCAGTCTATCATAGTCCACGCATACCTACGGCGGGTAATGTCAAACCCGAGTCGTGTTTGAAAAGTAGGAAACATGTTTTCGCTCGACATGGGATTCGAGCCCAGAATCCCAGAACAAAAAGTGATAAAAAAATTCAGACGGAACCCTTTGAAAATATTCCATCACCCATACCCGCTTTGTGTTCTAACACCTAAAGCCCCCTGTACATATGTACACGCCGGCGTGTTAACGTTACTCTCCCGTGTTTACTTGTTGTTTTTAATTATAAAACGTTTTTGTTTGCAAAGGACACGCCAATGTTTTCAAATGCGATTTTCTTGTCATTTTAATTATAATGTGAACGGCCCTTTATGATTTGGATGGATTTTTAAGGTAATCTATTTAGTTTGGACGTTGCTTGTGTTGAAATTTTGGGTTTAAGTTTGCGTAGGAGAGGCGATTTAGTTTGTTTGGTTTTGATTTAAGACTTTGTGTACTTGTGTACTTTGTGTACAAAAAGGAATATCGGAAATTCAGGAAAATGTTACGAAATAACTGAAGGGTACAATATAACGGTATTTGTTGGGACGGAACGTTATACCGTAACTATTTCATCGTATTTAATTGAAATTCGTTTTACACCAACGTTACTGAGTAACGAAACGTAACATATTTTTATTTCTGCTTTCAAACTCCCTGAGCCAAAAGAGTTGGAACACTAAATACTTATTACATTTTATTTCCGTTTAAACGAAATTCAATTGCAATGAAAAGCTATTTAACGAATAAAACATAGTGTTCAGTTTAAAAGAAATGTCTGAAAGGAAATTTCTTTTCAGTGAAATAGTTTTTGTTGGAACGTTCTTGAGATTAACTTGGTTCTCTCATTAGGTTGGAGTGAAATCTCATTTTTGTGACGTCATTAAAGCACGTTACTTAACCAGTCTCACACAGATTTTTAACAGAGATTTTTTCTTCGTTAAGGTGCTGTATAGTCGGGTACAGAGCACTCTATTTTATTTTTATATGTGTTTAAAATTCGTTGAAAATTACAGAAGTTCCAAAGGTTTGGAATAATGTGACCTATCCTTGTACACTTATATTTTATCGTTGTCAATTTGTTTCACAGAAGTTCTGAGAGATTCTTAATTCTGAGAAATCTAGACAGTTATTTTTTTTGTTATTAATCTGTACTGTGTAATATGTCACAGATGATATCGGATGATGATCATATTTCTAACCCTGGTGAAAATACGAGAATATTATTAATTTATTTTCCTTGAAAACCCCAGTACATGAAACGGTTATTAAAGTATAAGATTAAAGGAATTCTACAATTTAATTGAAGTCTTTGTTTTTCGACGCAATCACAGTAACTCGTACCCTATCTTATCGCTCCATTTCTTATCCCCCCTTGCTGACCATAAGTCTCTGTTTATCACACTACTGCGAAGTCTGCTTATCACACTATATCGTCCGGTTTTGTCCGGATTTTTCCTCTAAATTCAATCCGGTGACACCAATTGCCCCAACATCCTCTTTCTGTTAGATTCCAGTCAAATGCTTCCAAAAACACACAATTTCTTTTGACTCATTTACGAGTATATTTGGTCCAAAATATCCACGGAATAAATTAACCGTTCCAATTTATCTCAGCATCAATTAATCATAAAAGTTTTATAGCCGTTTATCTTCCAAGTATTTCCTTATAAACTTCAAATAATTATGCAAAATATTTTAATTTAAATGCAATAAATGTTTAAAGACTTTTCCAACCGTTTGTACGTTACGAGTTAATGTTTATGTTCCTATAAAAGGAGTATTTCTTATCGTGAAGCTGAAAAATTAGTCCTCAGACGGGTTGTAAAGGGGAAATAGGATTTTGATTGCGGGGTTTTTCTAAGAAAACATTGTTATTGGTTTTTGAGATTAAGTAATTAGTAGTATGGGTCCTGATGTTAATAAAATTCATGTCAATATTCAGTAAAATAAATTAAGTACTCTGAAACTGGATTTTTGCCACTCAAAAACGTAAATCGCGCTTGTACTTGATTTTTCAAATTTAAAAACTCACTTCAAACTATTTTTTTATGTAAATTTCTTCCTGTTTTGGAAATAGGTTTAAAATGGGATCATTCTGTGAGATTCCACTTTATATTAGATACTTAATACTTAAGTTAAAAGACATCAGAAAAAAAGATACATGCATTGGGACATACACACGAATTTAGACTCTTTAATTTTAGAAATTCAAAATGAAACAGAACTGTTTAAAAGTCACATCCTAAAACGCACAAAAAATACCGACTCAAAGTATAAATCCAAATGAAAATACACAAAAAATAAATTTAATGCAACATGCCCAGTACATCGGACATTTTAACAAATGACCGCAATTGGTCAGGCTGTCGGAGTGCGTTACTGATGAAGTGGGGATTCGGGTATATGGCAAAAGTGCCAGATTACCCGCGTGTCGCCTTTGATTGATACGTGAACGGGTCTTCGGTGTTTTGTGCAGGTTAAGGCAAGGTAATTTTAGGGGTAAGGTGTGGCGAGTTTTGGGGTAAATATCATGATGCTGTATATTAATTTAAGTAACCTATGAATAAAACTATATGTAAGAGATGAAGAGGGATATTTCAATTACTTTAATAAATAAGTATTAGCCTGTAATGTCCTACTGCTGGGCAAAGGCCTCTCGTCTCGACGAAGATATTAGTCCGGTGAGGAAGATTAGGATAGTGATCACAGCAGGTTGGTGATCACAGACCCGAGGTATGTTTGAAAAGTAGGAAACATGTGTTAGCTCGACCTGGATTTTCAACCTTCTTCTATATCTTGGCATTGTAAGTAAAAGCGATTCATCATAAGTTCCCAATACTTCTTTTCATGTTTAAAAACCTGTAGCTAGCGTAAATAGATTCTCATCTCCTGTATCTTTTGAAAACAAATTACAACTTTCGACTTCACCGACAATCTAACGTAGGTATTAATATTCCATCACATTAAAGAGAACGAATTATCATTCTCAAAGTAATTACACGTTTAATTTTACTTGTTGCTGGCTTCGAAATTACAGAAATGTCATTAACTTTTTACGATGAACAAAATGGCGGCGAGAAAAGCGCGCGAAATGTCCTTTTAGCGGTGCGCGGGCGAATGTGAATCTTGTTATGAGGGTGTTAGGGTCGATGGTTGTGGTATTAGAAAATGTGGTTTGACTTTATGAGATTCCTAGGATGGTCTTTAATAGGTGGTAGGGGTTTTCCTCGCTACTAGACTCGTAACTTCTAGTCGTAAACTAAAGTTTGCGGGTTCGAAGCAAGGGCCTCCAATGGAAACGTTTTTACAGCCCCCGTTTATAGTTCGCGGCTCTTTTCACCAAAGATATTTTTATTACGAACATTTTCTCCGTTTTGTTTGTTTAATATTAACTATTTTTTTCTTCGTTGTTGGGAAGTAGGTGAGATATAAAGAATACAACCTTTTCCCCTATTTTCATTTCATATTTTGTAAGAGTTTGTTTTGCAAGTTTATTGAAAAGTGTGGAATGAAATGCGAATATTCTTTTTTATGTGTTAAATAAAAACAGAGTTTTGCTTTCTCACAATAAGTATGTATTCTAGTCAGTGAATGATAAAATATTCATCATTTTCCTTGAACAACAAACTTTTTTTTTCCCACATTTTGTCAATATTATTTCTTGTCTTCGGTTGCTAACTATTCTCTCTTTTTTCAGGTAAGTGACTAAGAATTATGACTACTAGTGTGGTAAGTTTTTGCAATGTCCTTTTGCATACTTTTTCCAACATTTAGAATCAAGGTAAGTTTAAAAACGACGAATTCGTCGTTAATATTTTAGCTTCGTTTTAGTAAAGCGACTAATTTGGTCGTTGTACGGTTTACCGGTAACGTTACCCTAATGTTTGGTTATAAGCCAAACACGATAAATCCAAATTATTCTCGTATAAAATAAGATAAATCACCGATAATATTAATAATCGTAGACATATTATAAACAATGCGGATAATATAAAGAGAGGCCTCACCTCGCGCCGATAAATCTGAAAACTAAACCACCTGAGCGTTCGACATCCCTGTGATTATGAATGAGGGGGTCCCAACCCCCCACCCCACAGCGAAAACAAGCCAAAACCACCCCTAACACGACCCAGCAAGGATTAATCAACACACCGAACGCACATTGAGCGATAAACGAATTAGTGTTCGAAAAGCAGACCCTATTCCATGTTGCATAGCATACAAATCGCTAATTCAACTGACGTCGGCTGCTAGTGTTGGGAAATCGACTTTGTTTTTTGGGTGTTAGGTTGGGTTTTCGCGTAGGTGTGGTTAGGGAGGGGGTTAGAGGGGTGGTGCGCGGGGCAGGGGGTAGGGGGTGCGTCCCGGGCCAAGCTCGTCTCCCGGGCGACGGACTAGGTGCTCCCCCCCGGCTCCGTCTGTGTGCATTTGCACAAGAGTCGCGACAAGTGTGCGCTTACAAAACGCGCTCTCAGCTATTGGTCGCGGTTTGAAATGCGATTTTCGAACGCTCTCGAACTTTAATCGGCAGTTATTTTATTTAGAAATTAGCTTTCACATACTTTAAAACTTATTTTACTTACTTAGGTTTCGTATATTTTACTTGGTCGTTTTTACTTGTTCGTTCGTAAGCCTTTGAATAGTACGGATTTATTTTTAACACGCTTTTATTAGCTTGGCCTGTATGTATGTATGTATGTATGTATGTATGTATGTACGTATGTAATGAAATCTTTGAACATCATTTTCACCAACTTCCAGAAGTCTGATTAATTTGAAACTTTGCATACGTATCAAGGACCGATGACAATGCAATAATTTAATAACAGTTTCCCATTATTAACACGCTTTTATTAGCTTGGCCTGTATGTACGTACGTAGGTACGAACGTATGTAATGGAATCTTTGAACATCATTTTCACCAACTTCCAGAAGTCTGATTAATTTGAAACTTTGCATACGTATCAAGGACCGATGACAATGCAATAATTTAATAACAGTTTCCCATTATCCTTAATGGATTTGCCAGATTTACTAAAAAAATATTACTTCATATAAAAGACATCAACGGGCACTCGCTGTGGGACGGAACGGGAGTTCTGTTTTATTTTACTAAATGGTACTAGACACTAACAGCGTCCCGTGATGGGCCCGTTCCCGTGGGAATTACGGGATGAAAAGTTGCATATAATGTTATATGAGTTTGCCAGATTTACTAAAAAATAAAAAATAAAATTATAGTTTAAAAAAACTAAAAAACACACTTTTATTGCAAATTGAACTAAAAACTAGAAAATAATTTTTCACCTCAAATCAAAATTATAATAAAATTTAAGTTATTAACACAATGATTCAATTCAGAGTAAAAAAGCGTGGGGTGCATTTTACTGTAGTTCATAACTATCCTCTCATAGATACCAATGATGATTGTAATATTAAAAAAAAATATTAAGCACCCCACGCTTTTTACTCTGAATTGAATCATTGTGTTAATAACTTAAATTTTATTATAATTTTGATTTGAGGTGAAAAATTATTTTCTAGTTTTTAGTTCAATTTGCAATAAAAGTGTGTTTTTTAGTTTTTTTAAACTATAATTTTTTTACTAGCCAACTTCAAATAAGCGGATTTCATTTCAATTCAATGTGGTTTTTTAAAATTTATGAACTCATTTCAAATATTATTCTTTTGTTTTTTATTATTCTAAATTATTACTTTTGAGTTGTATTCCAATCAAATTTAATTATTATAAATTATAATTATGGTTATAATTAGGTTTAACTTTAAGCGCCTTTTCCCGTATGAATTTCCACATGATAATTACCTATAACCTTACCGTTAAATGTGGCTATCCATTACAAAAATAATTATACAAATCGGAATGATAGTTTCAGCTTTATAAGTATAAATTATTTTATATGCAGAGGTGGCCTACCTTACTTATTTAATTACTAACTTACTTTATTATTCTGCCGTTGATTATATATCTCAATAAATATCTCATTCCATTCACAATGTCCTATACTCGTATAACAAAACGGGAATTCTGTTCCACATTTAGATTCTCCGTTAATGTTTGTCCCTCGTCACGGCCCCTTCGTATCTGTCATAAGTTTTGACATCTGCAAAACTTTGCCAATCACAATTTGGTAATTCCACCGTTTCTAAGTGCTTCCAAATTCAAATTTTCGAACTTGGACATTTGAACCGGGTCTTAGCGATGTTTTTTTCTTTTGTTTATTCCATATATTAATTCAATGAGTTTTGCTAACGCTGTTTTTTTGTTTATGGTTCTTTAGATTAAAAAAGGAATTCGTGTAAAAAGTTTTAAGAAACAAATATTTTTGAATAAAGAATGTAGCTTTTTAAATGTTTAATATTGGAACTAATAGAGAAAGACAGAAAGTTTATGTATTTTCTATTCATTAAAATATCGTGTTATACAAAACTAGGTTCTGAACTTATTAGCCTAAGGTTTATTTTAAGTTATGTTTTAGCTAAACAAAACTCTGTTATAAAACATAATGAAACTTAAATATTCGTACCTATATTTTTCGATGTTTAAATTCGAAATAGAGTATCTAAGCAATAAAAAGGTAATAAAGGTGGGCATTCATTTAAGTAACCGTCTCGTCACAGTATAATAGAAACAGAAGGACTATTACTCACTTACATTTTGTTAACATCCTGAATAGGTTCTTATAAATGTGTCTTTTGTACATAAACTCGCTGTCCCACTGCTGGGCAAAGGTCTTTTCAGTCCTTATCAAAATCGTCCAGCTCTACGCCAGTTAGTCATTCCAACAATATATAAGCTTCAATATATTGTAATTAACAGAATACGTCATTTTATTTATTTCCTAGCACTGCCAGTGTTTTTAAAATGCATAAATTCTATGATTATGACCATTGTAAGTACCTTAATATCAAATGCGAAAGTATATAGACAATTATCATTCTTCACATATACCAAATTGTCCGGAACAATGTTTACTCTTTACGGTTAAATTCCCAAAGATGATCCTCATTGCGAGTCTAGGACCTATTATAAACACGAATACCACAGTCTACACTGTACACAGTACAGTCACGTCCAAATATTATGTTTGCGTACAAACAATATGAACTAAATAGCTAGTATGCATACGAACTACTGTGCACCATTACACTGTGGTCCGGTAACTGGGGTTGTCGGATAGAGGCACCCTCAACGAACGCGTGGTTCCCCTCTTTTATGTCAAAGAGTAAGTATCGAAGACAGGTTTCATTTTTGTTGCCTACTAGAGAAAAAATAAACAGTAAGTTCGAGGCCAACCTTAGCCAATCCTGTCGCAGTTTTTAGACAGCTTAAAGGCCTTCGACTTGGTCTATCAGAAACTTGGTCTATTGAATTAACCAGGACAGGTAATTTAAGGTATCCTTTGAGGTACGGCAGTGCTCAGATAGAAATGACACTATTCGGCCACCCATCTTAATAAGGCCGAGCAGCACGTTGCATATCAAACGTAATGATTTGTTATGCAACGCTTAGTCGAACTACAAAGAAAAAAATATTTGCCTATGAGAGTAAAAAATATTGTTACTTTGGTTACATTTTATATGCTTAGTAAAGGAATGAATTGGCCTATTTAGCAGAATAACATAAGACTATAATCAGCACATGCTAAATACAATCTTGAGTAATTTTTTCAAGAAGTCTTTTGTTGTAGGCCGTTCGTATTTGACAGTGTAAGATTAATAATAAGATTAATAAAATCCCTTTATTTAACATCCTACAAAATCCCTATTCTATATTTTTTCTATAATGTCACCTTCTTAAATATAAAATCCATCAATTTACCATACAATACATAATCCAGACCAACTTATACGATACCTTCATTCCACCAGCACATCCTAACGACACACCAAGCATTAACAATCCCTAAGGAGCGACCCATCTCTTATAAACGACTCTTCCCAACTCTCTAGAAAAGGGAGTTTCAAAGAAAGCTTCTCGGATATTGCCCGTAAACGTATGTCGATACTTTCCTTCCCCCCACCCCTTCAAATAACATCCCCAAGACGTAGGTGCTTCGCTTTAACTTGAAACTCCTTAATAATTCAAAATGTGACTTAAGAAAATAACGGGAATGAGTTTAAAATGTTGTTTGAGTGGGTGGTGTTACGGTTTGACTGATTGCTTTGAGATGTGTTATGTGTTTGGTGTTTTTGGTACTTAATAAGTTTCTTGTGTGTAATATGTTGGTGCATGTAGCTATGGGTTAGATATGTAGCAGAGAAGTTAGACAAGTATTGTGAGTTATGGGTGCTGGAATTTCTCAAATTATGCATTCTATGGAGTTTATAGTAATTTATGTTTAAAAAAAATAATATATCTATTATTAATTATTATGTCCAATCAATGTAAGTCTTGTATGATTGCTAAGTAATTTTTACATAATTCGTGACCATAAAAATAAATAGGAAATTGTTATGCTTATTTAAAAAATGGCAATAATCTTAAAACAATTTAACAATCCACTTCTGCAAAAATCGACCAAAATATAAAAAACAATTACCAAATACCGAAGTGGCGCGACAAAAGTTTGCGCAACTTTGTTTATTTCAAAGGAAACCTACAGATGGACAAATTAAAAGTTTTCCCCTGATCTAAAACAAAGTTAATATCTCCCAATAACGCCATAAAAGGAATGACACGGTATAACAATGATTGTTCCCAAAAGTTTCCACTTCGCCATTATTTTTAGAAAATCGAGTTAATATTTTAATAACTGAAGTCTTTTGTTGTTTTCGTTGGCTTCGAATATAATGGGTTTTGTATTTTGAAAGACTTGTGTTTTTGCGAGTAAAGGAATATGATAATAGCTGATATTTATACTCATTGGGCCATTAACAAACGCGTTTTACGAATAGTTTAGCTATGAAATGGTTTGTCACTTTCTGACATACGTAATTTTGCGAAGAGCAAAAGAGACAACAGTATAACAGTGTTTTAATTACATCGCCTTTATTAATAAGGCGAATTGAGTTTCGTAGAATTATTTTGCGTACTATATATATAATTAACTATCAGCGCTCCGTGGTTTTACCCGTGTTGTGTCTGTCCGTGTAAGAATTTTGGCATGAAAAGTAGTCATAATCCTTCCTCTTGAATCATTCGGTATGTTGGTGAAAACCGCGTGAAAATTCGTTTAGTAGTTTTTGAGAAAAATCAATTGCATATAGGCAGGCAGCTTTTGTGGACTTTGTTTTATTATATGTATAGATTAACAGAGTCATTCTAGAGTATGTGACTCTTTTTTCCCTTTCATTCATTCATGAGACAAAGCCGTAAGGTACTAATAGTTATGTAATTAACAGTTTTGAGGTAATTAGTTTGTGCTAATTAGTGCTTCTTACTCATGAGTGTTGTGTGTATTTTCGTATCATAATGTTTAGTTAAACGCTCTACTGAGAAAACAGAGAATACAAGTTACCACAATTACCCGACTGCAGGAACGTTGTATGTTGATTTTAATTAAAACTTTACGTTTCTGACGTTAGAGGTTGCTTCTAATACGTGTTCCTGCTACAACCGTTTCGTTTTATTTGCTTTTAAATTTCCAGCGTGGCTTTGGTTCGGTAATTTTACGAGGATTACAGTTAATCGTCTACTATTAATAATTTCAGTGATAAAGTACTTAAGAAGTACACTTAAATTATGAAATTAATATCAATTATGCGAAATATGACATAAATATTCCATTTTTGGTCCAACAAACACTTAGTATACTTTTTTGATCAATAAATAATGGTTGAATTTAGAATGTAGGGCGTCCTCAAGTATTTATAACTATTTTATATATTTAATACTTTGTGCATTGATCTACTAATATCAAATACTTTTTATTAAGTTTAATAGAGGATATTTAAAACTAAAAACACTAAATCATAAGGCACTAATGAAATATATGTATAACGGTTTCAACAATATGTGCAGACATAGTTGTTGGCGACGACGTCTGAGTATCAATTACTTCTTATAAAGTATTTGTGTATAGTAGTATTAATTAGTTAGATTCGATAATACAAGCTTAGAGCTTAGTTTGGGTCTAATTAATCGTGTGAATAAGTTCGTGCATATTATTTATTTAAATCATCATCTCATTAACATAATCGTCATTATAACGAACTACACTCAAGATTATCAACATTTTGACACTCAGTTCAATTGAGCAACAAACTTTCACCTCGAACAGACCTCTTCATTACGGAGTCGAGACAATATATTTAATATTACAATCTTGATGCCCATCTCAAGAGAAGCGAGCATGTGGGTGTATGTGGGCGGACTACTTTGAAGCAACATTGAGTAACGAGCACTGTTGGGTTACCATCTAACACAAAGTATTTAATAATGGTTTCTTAAGGCTTATTAATGTCGATTTTTCCTTTTTCTTGTATAGACGCATAACATCTCAGTCTCCTGTGACCACGGTTCCTGTAAAGGGGTCGAAACTTCAGATAAAAATGTAGAACAAAATCGAACTGTATCCGTAAACGTAGTTTCAATTTCACAATGGGATTAAGCAAAATCGAAATCGAATCAATTTCTAAGTTGATATGATGGTGATGATAGGCATTTCAAAACTGACATGTAACGATCCAGCAGATGGCTGTTGAACATAAAGCCTTGACAATAAAAATAATTTTATAAACATGCTTTCCGATTTTTTTTTTGTGATTTCTGACCAATAATTGTATCGTCATCGAAGCTAGAGATTATGTTTAACAAACAGTCCGATTGTTAACAACTAATTAGGTGCTTTGAGTAACGTACCTGGTTGAAAAGTAACCCCCCATTATCATATAAACATAAAAACATGTCAAGTTTAATAAAATCATGTACAATTGCTATCGTTTTAGTTTCGGATAGTGTGCGATACGTACGAATTACAATCGTTTTCAATTCGTATAAGCAACGATACGAATCGTGTGTAGATGTTAGCCCCGTTGACTGGCGAATGCGTTTATTTTAACAGATGGCACGGTTGGTAGAGTACCTTTTAAGGTCAATATTTATATGAGATTTAGGGCACGATAGTTAATATGTGTTGATTAGGGACTTGTGTTGAAAGAAACATTATTTTATCCTCTTAAAATCTTAACTTGTACAGAGGCCTTTGGCGGCTCTATAACTCTGACACCAGGATTGGTCAGGTTGACCATCCACTCGATGAAGAAGAAGAAGCTTATATAGTTTAAAAACTTGACCCCGTAAAAGAGGCGTTTTATAACTTTGACGTCGACGTGATTGTGTCTGTCTGTGGCACCGTAGCTCTCAAACGAATGGACCGATTTCAATGCGTTTAACGTGCTCTCCGAAGCCCATCTAAATTATGATCGAGCTGCACAATACTACTTATTTTAACATGATAGTTACGTGTTACTTACTAAAGATACATATCAATAGTTGAAAATTTATTTCTTACTCAGTATATCATATCACCTCACCTGCTAGTCATATGACCAACTAAAAACTCCATTCAACTATGGTCATATCAACTTGTTCACTCATTTTAATAAACCGTAACTTCATGTATACAACTTGCATCGAGCCCGCATCGTCACATCTGTCAGATTATCCAATTACGATCGGTAATGTGACACAACTTACATCGCGTGACAGATAAAAAACAATACAAGAACCAAAATCGACCTTATTGCGTGGAAATAAAGGTTTTAGTTTACTATGTCCAGTGGTGCACACTATCCTACCCCATGGGTTGGATCAAACGAAAACTGACAAGTGGAAAAATTGGCCCATCTATGTTCCCTTGGGGCGTAAAGTGCAGGGAATTTTATACGTTTTTAGATTTAAGGATTTTCGTGTGTTTGGACGGAAAATTGATTTTTAGTTTATAGTTATTTACTTATGGTATTACTGTATGTCTTCATTGAGATGAGAGGTCCTTGCCCGGTATCGAGATATTGCATGACATTAACTTTTACTTACTATTTACTTAATTTTACTTACACATAGAAAGCTTTTTAAAAAAACGAGGTTTACATGTATACAATCTTGATTCTGTTTTTAAATTACAAAATGATTCTAATTTATTTTATTAAATCCGTAGAAACAAACATTATATAAAATAAATACAAAAATCATTTTATGTAGCGATAGGCATCACAATCCTTGAACCTATTCATATTGTATAACTTGTAAATTACATTTTTGAGACTAAGTAGATGTGTTTTCGATTCGTTGTGAGATCGCATTTATAATTCAATAGAAAACTATCGTTAAAATTTTATATTTGCTTCAATGCATAGTACTGAAAATCCAACTACAAAAACGCATTTTAGTGTCATAAACGGCACATTTCTGTTCTTTCCCCTTTCCATCTACATTAGCTTTTACAAAAACTAAGCTTACTTAACGAAGACGGTGCAGCACTCAATCCTCACTCTCATGCAGAAAATCGGAGGCAAAAGGGCCTCTCCAGCAAACCTTTGTCAACATTTAACTTGTGTTAAAATGCATAAAACCGCTCCTACTCACCGGTCTAGAACTAAAGTGCACCTACAGATCGCGGAACTAATAAAAATACAGACGGAACTCTGGGGAAAAAATCAGAAAGAATTGAAACTATTTTTTTTATTCAGTTTTGTCGCCAAAGTAGCTCTTTTAATTATAACACTCTTTTTCTAAAGAATTTAAGCAGGGCACAAATGAGCAAGTAACTCTTTGGCTTTTTTAAACGTTAGAACACTGTATTTAAACATAATAAGTGAAACCGGTTTTGAAACGAGAGAACCATACGTTATTATTAAAGTATAACAACAAACTTTTTCGCGATGTAGAAGGTTTAGTAGATAAAACATCTAATTTGATTATTACATGTGTCATTGAAACAAACGACATTGAGGTGGTTTGGCTGCAAATGTGAGCGTCTCATGTGCATACAATGCATGCTGTGCGTAAAGTACGGGGGGTAATATTTCATGCTTCGCTGAACTGTTGGCAGTGCTCTGTCTGTCCTTTTATTAGGTCTGAGCAACAGATTGAGTAATTGCATAACGAGTCAGTGCTTCAAACGAGAATTCACGTAGATGTTGGATAATGGATTTTAATTTTTAGTCGACTGCGCTTGTACAATGTTTTGGAGCAGCAGATTTGAGAGTGGAGATGAGGGTTTAACAGACGGATATTGTTAACTAGCAGCGCCCCGCGGTTTTACCCGCGTTGTGCCCGTTTCCATGGGAATTTCGGGAATTTTTTTACATAAAAACCTTCCTCTTGAATCACTCCACCTATTACAAAAAACCGCATCAAAATCCGTTGCGTAATTTTAAAGATTTAAGCATACAGACAAACAGACGCGACTTTGATTTATACTATGTAATGATGTAAAATCTGAAGCAAAGTATGATTCCACTGCCGAGTATTAGGTCAAAGAAGCTTTCCTGTATCACTGATATTTCATTACTCTACATGCTATATGCCCGATAGGACAAAAGTCATTTAATTTTTTTTTCATTATCGCCTATAGTAAAATACTCAAAGACGCCCGATGTGACCAAAGTCATTCTCATATATATTGTTTACTTAAACAATTAGACTTCGTATCAATATGACAGCTAACTATGAAAGTTACCTATAATATTAAAGACAATTATTTACAACTAAATGTACAATTAGCAATATCATTTTGAATTGAAACTGCGTGTACGGATACACTTCGCTTTTATTTAACATTTTTTTATTTGACGTTTCAGCTCTTTTACAAGAACCGTGGTCACAGAAGGCTGTGGTGTTATACATCTACGCAAGAAAAAAAAATATCGCATCTACCGCCAAATACATTTTGTTAGTTAAGGAACCAGTTAGAATATCATTTCGTGTCATAAACAAACTCCCAAACTATATAAACTCCATTACGGCTAAAATATTTGCCCCATACATCTAAACACGCTCGGGGCCAGAATAAATAAAAACAGTCCATTCGCCAACATTCCTGGGTGCATGCATCAGTGCACCAGGGAATCGCCCCCAAGTCACGTGATCACAATATGGCCTAATGAATGGATTCCAATGTCGCACGTTCGACACAAAACAAATACACCCAGAAGGGCAACGACGATGTGCTACAATAGTCGCACACTACATCCTACTAATATATGTATACGATGTAGTATGTGTGTATGTTACTCTTTCACGAAAAACTACTGGACTGATTTGGATGAAACTTTACAGTTATATAGATTATACATCAGAATAACACATGGAATACATTTTAACCCGAAATTCCCCAGGGAAGGGGTACAACGTGGGTAACACCGCGGGTCGCGGCGAGTTGGTTCATACATACTGACAAACTTTATCGTAGCAAACCTCTGCTGGCATTAGATAGATATCTTTGAAACTATATTATATGTGTGCGTGTTGTATAGCGGGGTACTTGGATGGGTGGCCGATAGTAGCATTCTATCTGAGCGCTACCGTGCTCACGGCACGTTAAACTGTCGGTCCCGGTTGTTTCAATCGTTAAACATATCGGAGGCCTTTAGGCGGTCTAAAACCTTCGACACCAGGGTTATCCACTAACCCACTCGAACTTACTTACTTTACCACCGCCATTAGTTTGATAACGTTCGAAAATTGTATAATACGTATCTTTGTGTGCGTGCGCCTGTTGTATATTCGTAGTCCGCACTCTGGGAGTTTTATTTATGACAGTATCCCCTAATGAATGGATTCCAATGTCACACTTCGGCCCCCGGGCGGCTGAGTATTGTCTTGTTGAAAATATTTAATAAATATCTTCCGTGTACAAGGGTCAATATTTTGTGTAGTTTCGGGATGTCTGCTCTGTATTGTTCGGTTTTCAATTGTGTTTTGATATTATTTGTTGTGGGTGCCTCTATGATTTTGCGCGTGGAAGACTTTCAATTATGTTTTTCTATAATTTGATTACCAGTATGGGCAGTATAGAATGCTTGTGTGATTTTGTATATGAAAAATGAAGTGCTTACGTCGTAAGAATGTAAGTAATTGAATTAGTAGTAATGCGTAAGCAAATCATAATACTTTACTCAAGCGTCTCAATGTCAAACTCAACAATATTTGAACAGACATTTACTCAGCCACTATCAAATTTACAAGTATCTGTTAGAACATGTATAACAAAAAACAGAATGGACATAATGGGTATGGTCGATTACCATACATTACGTTGCTGTGCTTGAATATATGAGTACACAAAAGATAGAAACCACAGAGCATAGAAGCACCGCGCAGGAACATACAAATAATAACCTCCTTTTCTCAAAGTCGCCTAGACATAAGAAAGTATAAGACAAACATACTTACCTACATTTCATATCTACATAAAAAGATAACATATAACAGTTCTTACAAACTAATTCCGAAAAATACCTTCAGTTTGATCCCAAAAAGGGTTGCCTAATAACCAACCCTACATGTACAAACATAGTTAATTTTTGATCCCTAGCCCGCGACATGTCCACGTCCTGTATCGCAATATTAATATCCTTTTCGCCCCGCCCTCTGGCCTGTAAATGACACAATTTAGTTATCCAATCGCCCGCAGCGAACGCTTAGATGAAACATGTATGAAACGGTACCGTTCACGTTATAATAACTATAATTTCGATCAAAGAACAAATATTGACAGAAGGGTATTTGATGTATTTGATTTGGTTAAAAATATCACCTATTTTGTTAAATAATATGCACATTCATAATATGTTTAAGTGAAAAACTAATTTCAGGCTAGGTTTTTATGAAAACTAACACAATTTTATGTATTGGTAAAAAACAGGTTTAAAATGTCCGACAGACATTTATTTCAGTCATAGCCAAAACACGAAAGCAGCTTTCAAACAGAATATACATATAAATGAAAATCGCTCTATTCGTTTAGAAGTTATCATGTTACTAACATACATACACATCAAACTTTTTTATAATCATGCAAAAAATGGCTTTTAATTGCACAGTAAATTAAAATATTTACAAAATAAAACTATTAACAGCAAATTTAAAACTAAATCACTTTACATTTTAGCACACCAATCTTTACATTCTTCTTTTGCATCTGGGGTTAATAATTTTGATACAATATTAACTAAAATGTTACCTAATGTCCAATCTGTTATACTCTTCATCTATGACACTGGTCTATTTTAATTAAGTCCATCCGGCCCGCAATGTCATGCAGTTCAAGTATTTGTGTGTCCATATCAACATAACTTATGAACACGTCTGTCTCTATTTACTTTGTTACTCTTTGATCTAATATATCTGTAAGTCTGTACCGTGCTTTATTTGTTGTGATGTCTGCGGTTGGTATTTACTGGTTGCATTTACCTTTAGAGTTTGTTTGAGTAGACTATGTTATAGATGCTTTGGTAGTCTAATGGATATTTATATGTGCAGTCGACTAATGGTGTTTGGGATACTTGGAACATTTTCGTATTCAATTTTTTTTATATTTACTATCATGTAATATTTTTTATTAGCATGTTAAAGATTAAGTTTTCGCCTATTCACGAGCGTACTGCAAAGATTACATAGACATATTATTTACTATTGTGATAGAGTTTTGAAAATGTAATAAGCACTTTCGTACGTTGTCACATTGTCAAATAAAAAAATTATGAATGACGGCAACATACAATTTTGAATATGATAAGGTTCTAAGTATTCTCAACATACTTTAAACTTTATCCTACTGCCTTTGGCCTACGGACGCCCAAATGTCAATTTTGTACAATTTTCCAGGAACTGTCTTTGACATACAATTCATTATTCACAAACGGGAACTGCCTTTTAATTTTAGTTGATGATACTTATTCATCCCCTAAAAGGTCCCCCAAAAACTGTATAATATTGACATTCAGTGTAATCAGTTGACTTTAAACATAGGGCTGGTAATCAATGACTTAATTTTCAAGAGTTATTTGCGAGTCAAAAGCGGCCTTTCTCACCCATCTACATACAAATGATTGTAATTTCGCACTGTGACAACCCTACGCCTCTAAACAAATGTTTGGAGATAGGGCTGAGAGGCCCTGCTCAATCACTCTTCAGATAATGATGGTTAAGCTCTTTTTATTTTAGAAGATTTTTGGATGAATTTTGACTTCGTTCTGAAGTAAATTAAGGTAACTGAAACTTTCAGCAAATTGATAATATGTTTAGAAAATTCACCTATGTAGATTAAAAGAAAAATGGCTACTTTCAATTAAAGTATTCGTTTTAATATATATGATTATTTAGTAATTACACATAGCAACTAACGTCTAACAGCTTATATATCTGAAACAGTCAATTTAAAAAAACAGATGCTTTCATATTTCTTCGATAAGTAAAAGGCTTTTGTCCTGCAATATGTCATAGTATGTACTTTATATATCCACATGACTTTCAACATGTACTTTATCGTGTTAGAAATTCCAAGTACTGTCCAAAGCCCTGCTCCAGCCCTCAATCCACATGATGTCCGAATTTGTTTGAAGTGTTAATGAGAGTCAACCCTAATGTTTTTCACCAATCGGAAAGTTGATTCGGCACCAGGGCTGTCAATTTGAATTTATAAATATTTATATGACCACACGTTTGTGAACGGTGGATTTTTCGTTGATTGCTCATTTTCCTTTTGATATGGAAATTTTTGAGGTTTAGAGTTTTGCCGAAAGGGTTTTCGAAGTGAATGGCGTATCGATACTAACCATTCGTTTACGAACACTTTTTTGCTATGAAATGTTGAATATGGGTTTCCGAATAGATTTTCATCCGAATGGAATTTCTCGTGGCTTACTCGTGAAATCCCTGTATTTTGAAATCCTTGCATTGGATGCTGTTTCGGGCAGAATTTTCTGTTTACCAGGTTCGTTGAAAAATTCACATTGAATTAATCGATTTTGCAAACTACAATGCCATAGACAAACATAACATGAAATGACAAAAGTATCATGTTATTTAAATAAAATTCTACCGTTAAATTAATTAGTATATAAAAATGTTATAAAAATGAATGGAAGAATATATTCCTATTCAAGCAATATATTCCTACACCCACTCTCACAATTCACCTTAATAATATTAGTACAATAATATCCATCTCCAAAGAAAACGACGCCCCCAAAATCACAAGCGCACATTAAACATACGAGATCAAAAATGTCTTCAAAATATCGCGTCACTAAATTATTCCCCTTACGTAACTGTAGTACTTTTACATAATAAATAATTCTGGAACCGTGAACGCTGCTAGAACCCCGCAAGGGAATGACGGAGCAACATTATTGCGACATGGTTCCATAAAGGTTTAAAGATTTACAAGATCGTTAATGTAATTGGACGTGTTTCTTAGGTGTGTTCGGTTTGTGATGCGATTGTTCCGTTTGTGAGCGAAGGTTTCGGGTGTTGGTGAATAATGGCGTTTAGTGCCTTTAAAAGTAAATACGAATATACAGAATCTCATATATTATTATAACACGTGAAAGTACTTTGAATAAACTACGAACGTGTATAATTCATATTTATTGATGTAATTGAAAAGTCGTTTGGAATACGAATAACTAATAACCATATGACCACAGATTAGCGATATTCAAATTTAGATATCGATAGTTACAATTATGGCTGATGCCTATAAGCAAACTTAAGGGCCTATGAGTTCCTAAAACGGGCTACTATAAACAATTTTTTAGCCAAAAGTCTTAACGTTACAAGAACAATTTTTGTTTGTTTTTAATCTTGATCATATGTTTAATCATACTACTGTTTCCGAAACACGTTGACTATTAATTTCCTCGATAGAAAAAAATCACCAAGATGGGTCTTTTATACCTTACTTTCACACTTAGTTTGTTAAACAATTTCAAACGCATATTTCTAAAATTAATTTGAGTGATGTAAAATAAACTATGACTGAATACTGTTGGAGTAAAATTTCGATTCAATCCAACGAAAGGTGATAATTCTTAAAAATGAGTCGCAAAATTCTACTACCACCATTTCCGCGCCGTAGTGTTTCTCGCTTTTTTTTACCCAGAGAGACAGTGACCGAAATGGCTGGGATATCCTGGCCTTAAATCTAAAATAAATTTAAAAGATTTAAAGGACAAATTCACATTAATTAGCCCCAAACTAAGCTCTAAGCTTGTATTATGGAATCTAACTAACTGGTACCATAACATATACATGCAAAAATAATACTTCATATGAATTAATTGACACTAAGGCTGCGGCTCCATTGAGGCGGAGACGAGCGGAGCTGAGAGGAGCAGAGCTGTGAAAAGAGGTATGTGATTCCACTGAGGCGGAGACGAGCGGAGCTGAGATGTGGATTTCACGCGATATATGATTGGTCGATCCCCACACGTCTCCTCTCAGCTCCGCTCGTCTCCGCTTGACTGTTTCCATTGAAGCGGAGCGGAGACGAGATGTGGATTTCATGTAATACGATTGGTCGATCCCCACACGTCTCCTCTCAGCTCCGCTCGTCTCCGCTTGACTGTTTCCATTGAAGCGGAGCGGAGACGAGATGTGGATTTCATGTAATACGATTGGTCGATCCCCACACGTCTCCTCTCAGCTCCCCTCGTCTCCGCCTCAATGGAGCCGCAGCCTTAGACGGCTTTCCCCAACAACTATGTCTGACTCGGGGCGGAATCTTGCAACCTGCAACCCCGACAAAGTAATCGCTTTCACAAACTACTGCTGTGCCAACGGGCTTGTCAAAAGACCAAAGAAAATATAAGTATGAAAGTATAATTGAAAATGGCCTGAATTGCTTTGACAATAGGATGGTACGGCCGTGCCGCTTTTTTGCTCGACTTGGCGGGGCACTAGCGTCCCCCCAGATATTTCATACTAGCAGCGCCCCACGGTTTTACTCGCGTTGTGTCCATTCCTGAGGGAATTTCGGGATGAAAAATAGCCTATGTTACTCGTGGATAATGTAGCTTTCGATTAATGAAATAATTTTTAAAAACGGTCCAGTAGTTTTTGAGCCTATTCATTACATCCAAACAAAGTTTTCCTCTTTATAATATTAGTGTAGACAATTATAGTGCATGAACATACTCGTACTATATTCGGTAAGCTACTTACTACATGACGAATTTTCACATGTGCTGCATTGAAAAAAAGAAATATTTTAACTGAACACCGTTGCTAGTACATCCATACATATAGAATAAACACGCAAGTATGTCAGTTCATTATAAAACCGACTCATTCAACCACCCTTCCGTGACTCGTTAGTAAGAGAGTTCATTTTGAATGATATTCTCTATGTTGTGACTTGTTTACAAAAGATAATTAGTATCTTTTTAATTGAAGCTTTTTTTTTACTTATTGTTTTTTAACGACGGGAAAAGGGGTGTTATTATTTTTCATGTGAAGTATCTTTAGAGATTCCATAATGAAAGTTTATATAAGTTTACGTCTAATTTACTGTGTGCATGAATCTGTATAGCTGTATGTATGTGTATGTCAGTGTTGTATATCTTTTTTTCTGTGGCATGTAGCTCATAACAAATGGGCCTAATTTAATTTAGTAATTTTTTGAACGAATTTTTGCGCTTAGCTATGGAAAGTGATTTCAGCTATTGGTTGAGTACAAAAAAGACGATTGTTATACTTTTTTAATTTACGTTTTGAGACATGAAAATGCGTTTATTATTTGTATGGTGTGAAACTAGGGGTGCGTTGTGATTTGGGTTATGTGGCCCTAGTGCCCTGCGGTTTCACCCCTTTCTCTTTGAAATTTTGGGATAAAGTGTATGATTATGTAATAAGTATTATTCCTAAGTAACCTTTGTTGTATTGCTTATCATAATAAAGTAATCAGTTGTTTTAACGAATATTTTAAAAAGTTTATCTTAGTGAGAAAATTGAAAAAAATGTATATTTTCTATCTTTTTCCATTCTTTTTTCTAACAGGAGGACGATAAAGATCGTTCTAAAACATTATTTGTATATAACTAACAATTCAGTAGTTAGTATAATACCAACTACAAATGTACAGTATAGATACGATCACTTTTTAAAATTAATTTTTATTACACCTTAACATGGAATCACTTGTTTCCCTGACTACATAATACAGAATAGCGTTTAATACAGGTTCTAAGAATGCATCTGAAATGACATAAAAATCTTTTTTAGTTAGTAAAGTTACCACCGTTAATAAAACTTACCACCCTGACTCTACGCTTTATATAAACAAGGTTTCAAAGGGTTAAAAAAGGAAAGCTAATCTTTTATTTCAAAATAATTTGATAGAGCCGGAAGCCGACAATTCGCCCCGATCTAGATAACGTATCACGTCATCGATAACATGTCGGTCGTCGGAGCTTCAAACAAATTGCCACACGAGTTTTTATATACGTAATTTTGTACTTTTTAATTTGTCAAAGTGGCTTGTTACGAGGGCAACATGAAAATTATAACACCCCCGAAAATTTCTCGTGCCGTAAGGGTTGGGGTGTAAAATTCCCGTTGTTTCGTAGGTGAATACTTTGTAATTTGACTAAATTAAGTCAAATTGTAATTTAGAACAACCCTTGCTTCCATAATTTAAGTTTCCGGGTACTTAGTTCTTATTCGTACTTTGTTCTTGAATACAAAGTACTTTGTTTGGCTAACTAGCTTTTTATTGGCCTCTGCTTTGGAATTAGTTTTTATGATATTTTGGTCCAAAAGGGTAACGAATTAAAGAATATATTTAAATTCACTACACCGCAATACACATCCATATCTTAGCTAAATTTAAATTGCTTATTTTGTCTTCTTGTTATGCAAATTCAATTATTATTTTATTACATTTCATTCGATACATATTCATAAGATTCTCTCACACATCTCATCTTATCCTAAAAATACACTAAACATGTTCACATCAAAGAAAACAAATCGGAAAAAAGCGCTCTTCACACGACCCTCGACGACACTGGCTCAAATGTTGTGATTAGATGTAAATTCAACAAGGTCGGGACTCAGACCAAGTAAAAAGTTCAAAACTAAGCTCTGACAACGGCGACAAGTTCGGCCAACCCTGATGAGGAAGTTTATAGGCTGCTTAAAAGCCTACATGGTCCAACGATTGAAAATACCGGGACACACTGGGTTTTTAGTTTAAAGCGAACACTACTCATGTTGAATGTTTTGTTTATGGATCCATCAGTCTTCTGTGACCACGGTTCCTGTAAAGGAGCCGAAACGTCAGATAAAAATGTAGCATAAAAGCGTAGGGTATTTCGTAAACGTAGTTTCTATTGAAAGTTACCCGGATAGGCAATTGAATGCACCCTCCGAAATTCAGAGACTACTATTGGCCACTCTCCGAAAGTAGTGACGAGCTACCGTTGTTTAACAATCGCGATTAGTCAACATCAATAATGAAATAGGCTTTTGTTATCATGTGTGCACTCCATTCACTGATAATCTAACTTGAAGTAAGGCGTAATTTGTTTATAAAGGCGTGCGTGCACTACTGCCACTGGACGTAATTTGTTGGGTCTTGCCGCCCCCTCGCTGACCGATGAAAGAGATGTTAAGGCTTAATTTGGTTCCAAATGCGTGCCACTGCCACTGCCACTGGGCGTAATGTGTGTGGGTGCATGCTTCATCACGTTCGCGGTGGTTTTGACTTTTTATTCGGTCCAAGGATCGAGTACCCGCGTCTGGGTAGATTATGCAAATTGTATGAAAATCTGTAGGTTGTGTTGCGCGCCAAATGTTGCCGCTCGAACGGTCTGTGGCGGCCCTACTGTGACGTCACTGCATAATCGAGTGTCTTGTCTTGTATTGTGAAGTGGGCACGTGCGGTTGACGAGAGAATATTTAATTTTGTACCGTATGAAAATGTACTGGGAGCCTTTTAGACAAGCAGTAATTGATTTGTTTTATTTGGCTGTCTGCTGTCTAAATGTTTGAAAGCTCTATCACTATTATTTTTTTATTCTTAAAGTATAAAGAAAAGTATTAGCATGTAATATCCCAATGCTGGGTAAAAGGCCTCTCATCGCACTGAAGATACCAGTGCAGTGCAGTGGAGGATTAGGTGTAATCACCACATTTCAAAGACGTTCATTAAAACGGACAGTATGTGAGTGTTTATTGTGCGTTTGTGTGTGTGTGTGTGTGTGTGTGTGTGTGTGTGTGTGTGTGTGTGTGTGTGTGTGTGTGTGTGTGTGTGTGTGTGTGTGTGTGTGTGTGTGTGTGTGTGAATAGTATATATAAGTAGTTGTTGTTCGAATGTATAATGCAAAATAATTTAGAATTCAATGACTCCAGTTTACGGTGGCTGAAGCTATGGAAAGCAATTCTATGCAAATATCAGCGATTTTTAAAACTATTTATGTAGTGTGAACAATGTTAGGGGAGAATTTCCACTTTTTCTCAATTCAACCTTATTCAAACTTTTGCTTTTGAAAATGTTCAGAGAATATTGTATAATGTGCGAATGACTTTGTTTTTTTCTTGTAACGGTTTATAAGAATAGTAATAAAATATTCTTACTAATATTAAAATTGCAATAACGTCCGACGAACCCGACGAACCCGACGAACCGTTGGCATAGAGGCATGTGAGGGCGCTTATTGTGTTGAGGGTTGCGGGTTCGATTCCCACCCGGAGTCAATATGTGCAGACATAGTTGTTGGTGACGACGTCTGGGTGTTGAATTAAATCAAGAAAAACGATTATATAGCTTGCATTCTAGCACCATTAATTGCCAATTAAGCCCTGAGAATATATGATTTTAGGATACAAAATGGCATAAAGCCTAAAATTGCTCAGCACCACAAACAAAATAAACAATCGTTTTCCTTAATATCGGTTTCGTATAAATCAATTAAAATTAAGTTTTATCTACCGCCGCACACGGCCAACTAAAACAATAAATTGGTAATGTTAATTCATGTGGAAGTACCGACGAACACACACACTCACACATGAGCATTTATTCATATAAAGCGGTTTATTGACGGTGCGCTACCAAATATTTTATCGTACCATATTAAATATGAATAGGAAAAAATAATGTAAGGATAATATTGGAAAAATGTTTATTTTTATTATTCTTGTTTAAAATGTAACCTTTTTGTGAAATTTGTAATGTTTCAGTGTAGACAAAGGCCACTTATCTCACTGAATACGTCAGTTACTAGGCAAATTAATTAATGAATCTTCGTAATTTTCAATATACATCTTCTCATACATAAAACTTACCTTAAATTTTGTCATTGGTAGAATGTACAGTAGATACACCAGTCTGTAAAAGAACAGATTCACAGCACAATTAAAAAATATCCCTCCTTAAAACTCCTTTAAAACCGCGACGTGCACAGCCAGTTTTACCCGCCCCTAGAGGCCGGGGAGTTCTAAATAATTACCTCGAAACAGTTCCAGTAATAAATAATACTTATGTACAGATTCCGACTCATATTACCGAGGATCTCATCTTAATGCTCTTACCAAATGAGGTTACCGACTTTGGTTTATTACTGTACCGTACTGGGTACTTTGAATAATACTTTCAATTATGCTGTTCTTAGGCGAAGGTAATTAATTCTGCAATGTGTGTGCTTGTTTTATGACTGGGTATCAATTGTCTTACTAATATGTTTAACTAGCCGCACCCTGCGGTGTTACCCGCGTTGTACCCGTTCCGAATTTTGAGATGAAAGTAATTTATTAACTCTCTGTTAATGTGGATGAATAAATTAATATTTACTGGACAAATCCACACACGGTTATCCAAATCCAAAAAAGCTTAATTTAAAATTATGGAATCAAAATATGACTATGTGCAAAAATTAATATTCAAATCCAACTACATATTACACCCGTGAAAATACTTTTAAACAAATATTCATTACGTTAGCTATTAAACATAGTTCTCCATAGAAACTCTACATTTCATTTTTTGACATGGTCTAACGATTGAAACAACCGGGACCGACCTAAATGGGCGCTCAGATTGAAATGCCACTATCGGCCACCCATCCAACTAGTGTCCGAGCTGCACGTTGCTTAACAATTGCAATAAACTAACATCGCTTAGTCAAAGTATCCCATGAGCGGTACAACGCCTTTTTAAATAACCTCCTTTCAAAGACTTACATTTTCTTTAACATCCAGGGTTATCTCAACATCTTTTGAGCGTCAAATGTAATCGTTTCACGTAACACGATGCAATTTGAACTCAAGTTAAAGTACAGACAACAAAGGGATGCAGGTATCTTAGTTTTGGAAGTGCTTTTTCAAACGTAACGTTGATGGGAAAGAGAATGTTTAGGTAAAGTGGTTCCGTTTTATTGCTTACTTCTGTACAGTCTTTTAAAAATCTGAGTATTTTTATATCTCACTAGCTGTACCCCGCGGTTTTACCCGCAGCGCCTCCGTTCCCGTGGGAATTTTGAGATTTTTATTCCTTATTTTTCTTATATAAAAACTTTGTCCTGACAATAAGGAACACATTAAAAATTTTGTATACCTATTCTTAGGTATCAAAATGTTTCAAGTATTTATAGAAAGGCATAACACTGCATCATAACAATTGGAATAAAGTCAAGCCTTCTATTTTTTCCGCTCAAAATAGACTCAACTTTAATCAAATAAATGAAAATTGACACACTCAATTAAAATAGCTCGAAATACATAATCGGCTTCAGTTTATTGAAACGAATGCATAAAACGATGAAAGTGATAAATTTTGTATACAATTCAGTTTGTTTGTTACTTGGAAAGTCGAAATCAATTAGTTGAGAGAGCGAATGAAGCGAAGCGGATATTACTGTACCCGAGTTTTTGTTACATGGAATAATGTATTCAGTTATCTATACTAATATTATAAAGCTGAAGAGTTTGTTTTGTTTGTTTGTTTGTTTGTTTGTTTAAACGCGCTAATCTCAGAAACTACTGAACCGATTTGAATAATTCTTTCACTGTTAGATAGTCTATTTATCGAGGAAGGCTATAGGCTACATTTTATCCCGAAATTCCCACGGGAACGGGCACAACGCGGGTAAAACCGCGGGGCGCTGCTAGTACTAGATATATGGAAGATTTCTCTAGATTTCCCGTGAACCACATATAAAGTGACGGTTTTCGTTAAACGTTATTTATATCGACGGTGATGGCGCGATGTGCTTTTGAAGAACTGAAAATATAGCACTAAGGGAAATCTATACTAATATTATAAAGCTGAAGAGTTTGTTTTGTTTGTTTGTTTGTTTGTTTGTTTGTTTGTTTGTTTGTTTAAACGCGCTAATCTCAGAAACTACTGAACCGATTTGAAAAATTATTTTTGTAATGGATAGCCACATTCAACGGGAAGGTTATAGGCTACTTTTCATTCCGAAATTCCCACGGGAACGGGAACAACGCGGGTAATACCGCGGGGCGCTGCTAGTGTGGAAATATAGCAGAAGTCTTTGTACAGCAGTGGGATACACGTGGCTAAGAAATGATATGCATATCGATACTCTGAAGCTATATAAATATGTTGAATTAAATTAATTTCAATCTAGGAAAGGTAAAATTTTGAAAAAAGCAACGTCAAGACAAAGGTTAAGGTTTTATCATCTTTATATAATAAACTTTATTTTCTTTAATTTGCAAAATTCGACACGAGTCACGACACACACACATGAAACGTATAATAAACCTTTATATTCATACATGATTATACCATAAATACAAATACCTAATACTTTAACAATATGCGAACTTAATCTAGATTACTTTTACATTAATCTAGACTCAGTGTTAAAAGAATATCTAGTGTTAGGTCATGCCATAAACTAGACTTGACTGACTGCCCTCCGTAGCACTATGTCTAGTGTTTGGACCACACTGATAACGCACAGTACACACTCGTTTGTTAATGGAACGAACTGCGAAATTGATGGAATTCAACTAGGCAATAAACATTATTGCAAACGAGGGGGTATTGGGAAACCTTTTGTAGTTATGTAACTGTATTTAGATAGTTTTTTTGACAAATTCATACACGGTTATTGAGACGCAAACTTACTTAGATTTCATAGTACAAACTTAGAGCTTAGTTTGGGTCTAATTAACTGTGTGTGAATTTCTTTAGTAAATATATATTTACTAAACGCGCCCCGCGTTATACCCATTCCCGCGGAATTTCGGGATAAAATGTATCCCATGTGTGTTATTCTGCCGTATAAACTATATTACTGTAAAGTTTCATCCAAATCCGTCCAGTAGTTTTTTTGTGAACGAGTAACAAAAATACATCCATACATACAATCCATACATACATCCATTCTCAAAAACTTTCGCATTTTTCATATTAGTAGGAATTATACTTATTTAGACATGAATGGCCAAAACAGAAAATAATTACGAAGTCCATCAGCACAGTTTTCGCTATACTATATTCCAACAGTTGAACCACGAGCTATTTTAATTATCCTTAGTACAATTAGTCTTGACGTAGTTGGTGAACCATAGGTCGTTTCCCTTAATATTGTGTTACCTAGGCACCTATAAATCGCGTTAATAAGTAATACGCTGCGCACATCTGCTTCCAGTACCCTATTTCAATTCCCAGGTCTAGCGAAGTGTATACATTAGTTATACTCGTATACTGTGGCGTAGATTAGGTTTCAACACGCATTAGGTAATTTTACTGATTAAGTGATTACGCTTAATCCTTCTTTGGGAGTCTGAGACGTGAAGGTTGAGGACGTAACTGAGGTAAATCTTGTAATTGCTTTTTAAAGTATATATGACGTAGGTTTATAAAAAGTATATAAGTAAGTATATAGGTATAAGTATAAACGTATTACCTACCCTAATTGAACATATATACTCATTCCGTTACTCAAATTTCAATGTAATAAAATTCCAAAAATAATGATTCGTCCGTACATATTAAACTTAATCTTCATTGCTAACCGGATTACCCCAAATGTATAGCCATCAAAATGAAAAATGTTTTTTCCGACTCAAATACATCAAATTCGCTCTAAACCGATGGGTTTTAATCATACATTCCTCGTTACGGGAGCTGTACGCAAAAACCGACCAGACCAATACCCACTAACGCCTCGGGCATTAAAAATTCATAAACCCCCAAGCGAAACCGAACCCTATCCCCACAGCAATAAAATACAAATGCGAAACACGCACGCATTCGGAAAATACTTCAATATAAAATTTGCCAACGACTCACAGTGTTAAAATCTATTTTCACTTCAAAATCTATCGAACAGTAAAACCAGACCAGACTAATACGCTTATATTCCAAATGCAAGCAAATATTACCTCTAATAAGACTACATTAAGAACTATACAGTTTTCAACATGATTTTCATGTCAGCGAATTTAATTCGTTAACGTTCAGAATGAAGACATTACAATCTAAATTCTACTCTAACGTTTCTAAATTAGGATCGAGATTTGGTGTTTACCGAGGTTTAATGTAACGATAATTTGCTTTGTTATTTTAAACTTAATTGTCAGCGTGTTAAGGTTGATTTTGTGTGGAAGTGTTAGGTTGTTACATTGGAAAGGATTTGTTCTGTCAATGTTTGTCAGGTCGGCCATTATTCGATGGGGAATTGACGGATTGTTCGCACAGTGTTTCGGGTTTACGTGCTCACGAGAAATTGGAAATAGACTCGATGCAGTATGTAATGATGGGTTTCATACTTTGTATGTGATGATAGTGAATGCTCTTGTCTGGGTGCCTTTAGATCTGAAATTACTTTGACAAACGCATAGGTTAGTGGTCACTGATAAGGTTACTGCGCTGTGGTGTGGTGTTCGGTTCATAGATAGGTATAATGTAGCGAGTTGTAAATGTGAATGAAATTATTTCGAGTCTCGTCGGAAACCTATGATAGCGCATCAATTCAAAATCCGATTTTTAACAAAAACTTATTTTTAATATGGGTGAAAATGTGTGTTGAATGAGTACATAAAATTAGATAAATTTTTTCGTAGCGCTACGGTCGTAGCAAACACGAATCGTAATCATGGTTTCACATTACGTCAAACACAACCTATTTAATAAAATTGGAAGAATTTAATATGAGAGCGATTTCCTTTCCTTCATAAGATAAATATAATCTTCTTTTCGAATAGCTTTATTTCACAGATCACGTATCTCGTAGTCTCTACACACTCTTGCTACGCTGCACTGCTACGTAGCTACGTGGCTACGGATGTTGCTACGAAAGATTATTGCTTTAAGTATACGGCATTAATATATCGTTTTCTTTTAGATATATTCCGTATTTTATTTAGTAAACCTAAATGAAATACGTTATATTTCTTTCTGTATGTTTTTGTGTTCGTAAATAGCATTACATAATGCTACAACTGAAAAGTTTTTTTGTTTGTTTAAACTCGTTACTCTCGTGTCCGTTGGATGTAAAACATATAGTCAGTCTATCTAAAGTGCGACTTTTCATAACATAACTGTATTTCCTTCATCAAGAATAAAAGATGGGATCGCAAGGCTAGTTATAAATATGTAAATTCTTATAGCTATAAGAAAATACGTCGAAAATCGAACGATTTATGTAATAAAGTATACATAAACAAGCGTTATATTTCTTTTATCAATATTGTTCGTTCGATCAGCAATTATTGAGATGTACAATGTTTCTGACAGGCCCTTTTGTGGCCGGTCTCTCTCTAGTATTTATTTTTCGCTCACCCCTCCACTTCAATGGACTCCAACGGTTTCCATTATAATTTTGTGTTTTTAATCAATTGCTTTTTATTTTTGATTGAACATTTCGAAGTGATTGGAAGGAACGAGGGGAAGTAAACCTTTTTAATGTTAGAAGTAAACGTTTAAAAGTATGGGATAAAAGTAAGTTAGGGTAGACTAGTGGTTAACCTAAACCTAGGAATGTAATGACTAATTTAAGATCTCAGAAATGATGTAATGATTGGAATGATAGACAATTTAATGTACTCTTCGAAGCAGGGTATGCTCAAATAGAAATGCCATCTTCGAGCATCGATAATATCGAGTAGTGTGTTCACTGCACGTTGCTTAATAAACGCGCTCAGTTTTTCTCGAGTTTCTCAACAAACTAACAGTAATTTGATTGATTTTAATTCAACATACATTATTTCATTCAGACTACACAGTCCAAACAACAATAAAACGCCACCAAATTAAATTAACCCCCGAACACAATAGAGCGTAAAAGTTATTTCTTCACGCGGTGTTTGGTAAATAAATGTCATCGAGTAAATCGCTAGTGAATCCTCCCCTATATGCCTGGGGGTGTAAATAGGTCACAACACTGATTCCTTGTTGTTGATGTCGCGAGATTACAACCGCGATTGTTGATTGATTTGAGTCGTTCGGTTGTTATGACGAGATTGAGGATGTTAAGCAACGGTTCGGTTAAAAATAAAGTTTTTTTTGTTTACGTTTAAAGATTATTTTTGGGTTAGGTAGGTATTGGTCTTGCACAGTTTTAAATTAATATCTGTTGATATTTTTCGAAATCGACGGATGATATAGGTTATATTATATTACTTCTAAATATGTTATATTACTTTTAAATGATTTAAACTAACGACTGATTCTCTTCAATCATAGTTAAAACACACCCCTTGAAAGCTCTTTATGAACAAAACGATTCAATAAAATAGGTTCACTCTTTCAGAAACTGTAATACTACGCTCATGGCGTAGTTTGACTAAGCGATGTTAATTCATTGAGATTGTTAAGCAACGTGCAGCTCGACCTCTACTTGGATGGGTGGCCTTCAGTGGCATTTGGCATATTAGTGTTTCGGAGGGCACGTTAAATTATCGGTCCCGGTTGTTTCAATCGTTAGACCATGTCGGAGGCCTTTAGGCGCTAAAAACTCCTTAGTACCAAAGAATCACAACACGATGAATTTTCAATACCCTTCTTTTTGCTCAAGGTTTAACAATATCGCAATATTAATAAACGTCGGATCAAATCATAATAATCAGTGTGGCTGGCTTTAAATCAAAGTCATTATTATTGTACTTGCCCTAAGAAAAGGTTTTCTATGTACCCTCCGACAGATATTTTAATTAATTTCCCTATTTTTATATAATTTATGGCAGGCAGCCTTTTTTCCGGCATCTTTTTGTGAAGGGCTTTTTTGAATTAACAAAACTTTTTTCCTTAAGAAGATATACTTTATAGTGGCATAGTGTAATTGAAAACGTAGGTGGTTTCTATGAACTGTTAAAGGAACACTATGAAAAACTTAAATTGTCTAGAATAGTTTGTTGCTATGCTGAAAATGTATGTAAAATGAACAATATCGTATCACGATCAAATTTCTATAATCATGTACAATCATGGAAGTTGGCGGTCGATCACCCTTGAGGTGATATTCACTTGCAGGTGAAAAACTAATTTGTCACTGAGACTTTTTCAATACAATCTGACATCTTAAGTGCCTAACATTTTAAATACATTGTTTTTTTTTTACCTATATGTTTATTGACGGATACACGTCGCTTTTATTATACATTTAAATGTGACATTTAGGCCCCCGTGGTTACAGAAGATTGAAATAAAGTAAAAAATATCGCAACTAAAACTATCTACATACTTCAATTCAAATTGAGCACTTAGTGGTCGCTTAAACCAATAAAACCAGTACCTATGTCTTTTTTTGGGCTCACTTTACATTAAGAAACAAAGTACTTATTTATTTTACTTTATTTATTATTTAATATCCTATACTCTAGTATCTCCTTACTGTATTCTCCTACACTGTGACGGACGTAAGGTCGGACATCCTCGTTATTCTTACCTCCGTCAAGGAGTAATTTTTCGCATGTTTTACCCGACTGCGCCGCCCGGTCTCATACGTCAAACGGTTTTTATATGACCGTTATTTAACTGGGCATTCATTTATTTTGTTTATAGGGTCGTTTTTTATTACTATTTTGTTTGATGTATTGTCCTATCTGCAATATAGGTATGTATGTATGTTTAACCTACTTTTAAAGAGGAAAGGTAGAGATGTAGGTTACAAAAATATATTAAACTCTAATAACATATTGCTTAGACATCACAAGAGCGACAGGAAACGCTAAAAAAACAAAAGCTATCTACTATTACTTTCTTAACTTTAAGCACTACAACACTAAGTACTCATTTTGTAGTTGCGATATTTTTTACTTATTGTATTACAACTCAGTCTTCTGTGACAAAGTGTTTGTAAAGGAGCCGAAACGTCAGATAAAAATGTAAAATAAAAGCGAAGTGTATCCGTTAACGTAGTTCCAATTCAAAACCATCTAATAGGTCATCATTGACCCAATTTGGACAGATTTTATCAGCGGTCATCTATCCAAAAATAGTTGAACCATCTCAATTACTATTTCGTCGAACGTTGCTTACCATTGTCCATACATTTTACCATCACTTAGACTACACCTTAAAAGCTATTACCTTAGTTCGGTTATATATATAACGGTTACGACTTAGCTCTACGGTTATAGAATACTTAGAGTGCCCTCCATTAGCATCACCAGCTATTATCATCTTAGATTACTATCTAGCAGATACGGTGTGGCTAATAGACCGCAAGGATTAATTATTCGGTTAACCGATACCTCTTGACCGGTCACGTGAAGGTAAGGATTTGCATAATCTATTAAGTGCAGATTAGAGGCAAGGAGCGATGATGGGGCCTCATAAATGGGTCATTTAACACGTAAAGTGCCAAGTATGTACTAATGTACCGGAGTTACTATTTGTACACGATCGAGTATTGATGGTATTGATCTTTAGTCGATTACATCGTAGTAAAGTATTAGCCTGTAATGTTCCACATTTGGGCAAAGGCCTCTCATATCACTAAAGATCAGTACCTACAGTAAGGAGTTTCGCATCGTAGAATGATTCTTAAAAATGATACCCTTTTAGTCGTGTGATTTTTAGTTATTTCGACCAGTTTCTCGATTGTTCGACTAGTGATGCGTTTTTATACGAGTTTTAATACCAAGTTGATACATGTTCATGTTATATGTTTTGTTTTAAGTTAAAAATAATTGTCGATAGAGTTTAAATGATCACAAAACTGTAATTAGTTTTGGTGAAATACATACCAGACACATTAAAAAATATAAGACTCTGTCTATATATTTGTCTTTGCGGAAGAATAGTTTTGACTCTTATAATTATCAGTTGAAATGAACGACGAAAAGCTTTTAAAAAGCTTCTTATAGGAATAGAAGTAACTTGCAGATTCCATTTTAAGTAGAAGTTCAGATCACCGCAAAGTTTGGACTATTTTTAACCCTTTTCTTACGGACAAAAGTTACGAAAAGATATTGAGTAACTGAAAGAAAACAACTATTTCCTATTGTAAACTCTCGCACCTTTTTCAATTCCAACTCGCAAAGTTATCAATCAATACAAGTTGTTCAGATATAGTTTAGTGTTTCGAAGTACCAGTGTTAACCCTTAGGCGACGACTCCATCAAAATGCTAATAAAAAGCACAATAAGAAACTTCAGGCAGTTGAAGGTTCGAATTCCGAACCGCGTAAGTTTCAACTTTTGATTCTCGAACAGTAGTCTGAATTTTTGACACAGTGTGAGAAAAAGGGTAGGTTAATTTAAACAAATTGTACTGACCATGGTAGCAATCGTGGCGTAGTTCGACTAAGCGATGTTAGTTCATTGCTATTGTTAAGCAACGTGCAGCTCGACCCCAACTTGGTTGGGTGGCCGATAGTGGTATTTGAGAGCACGCTAAACAGTCAGTCCCGGTTAATTCAATCGTCAGACCATGTCTGGAGGCCCTAAGGCGGTCTAAAAACTCTGACACCAGGGTTGGACACATGGCCTACTCGAAATAAATGAACGAACTGAGTGCTTTATTAAAAACACCCTGTTTTATCAAAATTCATAATTAACTAACTACTTACATTTACACTGTGGCCCAACACCGCCAAATATGAGGTGGGCGTCGAAATTAGATTTACGAGAGTACTTCGGGAATTTTCGGAACTCATCGGAACTTAACGTATCACTTTCGAGCGCGTCCTGTGAGCGCATTATCATATAAATGCGGAGTTGACGGAAAAATATTGCTAAGGTACGTACGACCCCGTTACGATTGGAGGGAGTTGGGCTTAGACCGAATAAAAAGTGAGGGTAGAACGCTGTCAATGGTGGTGCGAAGTCGATTTCGATGGTGTAAACATTACAGGGTGCTGGTAAAGTGATGATAAGTTTGGTTTTGATGATGTGCCCACGGCATCGATTTGAGACAGACTGCAGACCGCAACCGCAGGCGGTCCGCGAACATTGTAGATACAGTTTACGGTGCGGCGTGTGACGAACGAAGACTAATGTGCGTTTATTTGTAACCAAATTAGAACCCATTGATATACGTTAGTTGTAAAACTGAGCGAGGGACTATTAAGTGCGTTAATGCAGAGAGGTGTAATTTGCATGCTTCGCTGTTTTTGTATGCAGCTGTTTATGACTTGTTATTTGGTCCGATGTGTTGTGTACCTACGGCATGGGAGGGTTACCTTTTTAAGGTAAGGTTAGATTATTCCTTTTTTTTGGCCCCGGGCGCGATCGAGTTCTATGTCAAATTCTATGTTCGTTGCAAATGGTTTTTTTTCGCTTTACATTTTTATCAACTTTTGTTAGACAAGCTCTGTTTTTGTTTTTAGTCGACTTCCACTCGCAAGAAGTTTTCAATTCATTCATTCATCAAAGTTGAGATTCCCAAGTAAACTTATATTATTTAGGTTCAATATCTCTAAATTCATTAATTTCGACTCAGTTTTGGTTGCGTTCCAAAATTGTACCTTATTATTGGTCCTGTAATATTTATTTTACTTTTCCACAAAGGTTAAAGGGAACAGTTGACGTTCGTTTTCAATAGTATTCTATTTAGTACAATTTTGAACAAAAAGCTTTTGTTTCTTAAAGATATTAAAGTACTAAATAGATTTATGAGTTCTTGTGCAAGCCGTCTTAAGGACCAGTAGTTTCCTCACTGTTAATCAACTAAGCATAAGCTCTATCATTTCATGCAAAATATTAAAAAAAAACTTTTATTCTTAAAACACATTGATCAGGTAAAAGACACCGCCTTGAAGTTACATGTGTGTGTGTCGGTTATATACGAGTACGTACGACATAATGTATGTATGTAGTGACTACGTGAGTGGTGTGTGCAATGTCTGAAGTAGGCTAGCAGATATTATGTGATAAGCTTGGACATTTAGAACTTGTTGGGCGTTAAGTATATATGAAGTAGTTATTTTGTGGAGTTAGTTATAAAAGTTTATGAGCTAATCTTCCCGAAATTTCCACGGGAACCAGAGCAACGCGGGCGAAACCGCGGGGCGCTGCTAGTAATAAAATAAGTGTTTTAAATTGTTATTACACAGTGATTATATAATTATGTAACACGTAAGACTTTCTTTTGGGCTGGTCTTAAACAAACCTAAAACAAAAGTTATATCTACATATAACTCACATCCATATCAACTCTTCTACATAATACACGTTTAATACCCTCAATACGAGAACGTATTTCAATTTATTTCCTTCATAAATTGAAAGTAAGTAAAGTCAAGTATGTAATCAGCTTAAAAGAAAAGCGGTTTGTCGCATGAAAGGGAATATGGAGTCATCTCTTTTGTATTGCGGTGCCATTGTTGTGTGTTGTATTTTAACTGCCTCACTGGTGAAACAATATTCAATTTACAGTTAAATATTTATGTTTTTGCTCAATAATTGGAAAATATTCTTCCTTCGTTAAATTAATAAAATTTAAAGAAATATTAAAGTCCAATTAAGTGTGCTGATAACGCCTAATCCTCATTACTGTACTGATTTCTTCGGTGAGATGAAAGGCCATTGGGTCGGTTCACTTTTCGGCTACAAGCGGCGGGCGCCCGCGGCGTGCGCATGCCGCGGGCGCCAGCTACGGTTCACTTTCGTATGGAACCGCGGCGTGCGCACGCCTAACGCAGTGTCGGCCCTAAGTCCTAATTACAGTATAATGCCGTACATTTCACTGGATTAAGACATTTTGGGCATTTCCTTATAATGGTCTTACAGCAATAATCTGTACGTTTTCCGTAAAGTTGAAGATTATCCTTTGATTGTTAAACGAGTTTTCTTAGGAATCTACTTTTACTAATATAATGATGCTTAAAAGATATTTCGAAAAAGAGAAGTTCCGAGAAGAAAGAATTGAGGAAGACCTTTGCACAGTAGAGATACAACAGGATTAAAAAAATATTTTTAATTTCTGAAACTATCGTTCGGCTAAGAGATTTTTTAAACCGCGGTCTAAAAACATTAAACAAACCTAAACATCTTACAAACAGGTCAACGTTATCTTTAAAAACTGTTATCTTAAAACAAGATCTGAAATACGAAGCAAAATAAATACAAAACTAGACCTTACGAGTAAACTAATCAAAATAAATCGAACCTCGATACAAATAGCTGAGTAAACTCCCACATACTTCCAATGTAATTGTTTTTCATCCCCTACCAGTTATTAGAGGGTAATCCTAGTATTAACCTTTAACTAGTGACGTGTAGTCCCACAGGCGTCGTGTGTTTTGTAAATTTTGAAAATAACGATTTCCCCCCGCTTGCCGCGACCCGGCGTCTCAGTAGCTTTTGTTTTAGTGCCAAAACGACGATTGAAGGTAGCAGACGTGCCGTCGGTTATGTAAGTGTGCGTCCATACTGCGGGCCTAGCGCGGTGGCGACGGCGGGCGCGAAATATCAAACGTATGAAACGCGTGTAAGTGTCCATACTGAAGTGACTAGGCGGAAGCCTAGCGCGACAAGACCGAGCGACTCCGCGCGCGGTGATTTCAAACGCACCGATCCGCGCGTTGTGTCCACAGTGCGGGCCTAGGCGGCGAGCGACTTAACAAGCGGGCAGTGTTGCCGTTCTACAAAATTAAAAGTCCCTAGTAATATGAAAAATTCCGCTAAATATTGGTAAATATATTTTTTTTAATCCGCTAGAAGTCGCTAAATCTTATCGCTGACGTTCAAGTCTAATCTCGAAGTTCGCGCCTTATAAATTGGGGTTTTGAGAGGGCGCCGATCGTTTAATTTTGGCAAATATTTTCATTTTTCACAAAAAATAACAAAAAAATAAAATCAACACATTTATTCAAAAAATCACAACAGGGGAATTCTCGTTTAGTATCATTTTACGTGGATGTTGCCAGCAGGACATTTGAAAATCAGCTAAAAAAAAAGAGACGTGGGTGTGGCACTCGGGGACTGCCGCGGTAAAGCTATTGCATAGTTATTTTTTTTATCACTAGATGGCGTTATTGGGGAGCGTGAGGTTTTTTCGTTACGGAATTTCTGGATTCGGTCCCCGCGCTCAAGGCCCGCGATAGAAGCTATGCAATAGCTTAATATGAATAAGTATTAAACCAGGTATATTATCTATTTAGAAAAAGATTGTGAACGAGACACATTGTGGGGTTGAAATAGAATATTTTGTGCCAGAACGGATGTTTATGGTTGTTAAGGTGTAGTGGTGGTCTTAAAAAACACATTATTCTTCATATATTTTCGAAAAAAAAGTCACATTTACAACGGCTCAAAATCCGCTAGAAGTCTCTAAATATATTTTTGTCGCTAGCTCATTTTTTTTTGCCGCTAACCACTTATGAATTCCGCTAGATCCAGCGACAAAGTCTCTAGAACGGCAACACTGCAAGCGGGTGGCAGGTGTATCAAACCAGTGGTCTTACCGCTCGGCGTTTTGACGTAAAATGGCTTCGATCAACAATACACACTAGATTTCGGGTCAGCGCAAATAATACGTCTGGGTGCTTAGGGTCTCATTTGAAAAGTGAGCCACTCTTTTATTTAGTTCCCTCGAACCACAGCCAAAAAAGTTGCAAAAATAATGGCCGGAAAAACAATTTAACGGCCGGAGTGTCTTACTTTCTGTGAGTACATGTAGAATAAGTTATATTTTAAGCTTTTAAACAAAATAATATCAAATTTTGAAAAAAAATACTGATTTGAAGTCACCGCTACAAATGTTTGGCCAACGTTGGCGCAAATTTTGTGAAACAGAACAGCAGAAACATGGAGTAGATTTGTTTTGTAGTAATAATTTATTTATCCGGGGGGCGATTTTTTTTATGTCGTGGGGTGGTGGTTGGACTTATAAATTTCGATTTTGTAACTAATCCCGGTAGAGTATTCGCCGCCATCTTGTTTTAAGTTCTTTTTTTTTTTAGTTTTTCTGAAATAACTCGTTAATTTTCAACTCTAGAGCAAAAATGACAGTAAGTTTGATCATTATTATTTAATATATACGCTAGGATCTATATTTGCAGAGTTATACTATCAAGTTTATCAAAAAAATCGTAATGAAAACAAGTATGTATACTATCAAACCTAGATAGGCCAAAACATAAATAATTTTAAGTAAACTTTTACGTGCATATTACAAATTATTTAAGTGTTCAACACGACTCCATTCCATCTGTAGTTCTTCTAAAAGAAACGAAACGAAAGGAAGGTAAACACGGGAATAAAATACTTTATTTGTAGGTCGTTAAGGTTGATTTCACACTAAATGTTGTCTTTTCGTTTCTAAGTGACAGTAGTAATTTTAAATATTTGAAGATTTGCTAGGTGTCATGGTTGTAATTAGGTTGAACTTCGAACTGTTTTAAAACTTTTTGGTCAGTTCGGTAGTAAACAAAATAAGCTGTCACACGTAATTAACAAGCCCGTTGGCACAGTGGCAGTGAGAGCGCTTACTGTGTCGGGGGTTGCGGGTTCGATTCCCGCCCGGAGTCAACAATATGTGCAGACATAGTTGTTGGCGACGATGTCTGGGTGTCAATTATATATTCATATAAAGTATTTGTGTATGTATATGTAGTAGTATCAGTTAATTAGATTCCATAACACAAGCTTAGAGCTTACTTTGGGTCTAATTAACCGTGTGTGAATTTGTCCAGGTATATTTATAATTTTATTTTATATTTATTTTATAATTCACGAGGACATTTTTTAGCTTTGATTTTGTACGTGACCCGAAATCTAGTTGTGTATTGTTGATCGAAAATTGTTTGCAACCCCTGATATACTTCTGATCGCTACTAGAGCTCGCGCCTCAGTGTGGCCACCTCCGCCGCCGCCGCCGCGTAAGCCACCGCGTAAGTCACCGCGTAAGCCACCGCGCATTCACTGTGGCCACACACTAACAGGTTCGTAATTTTAATTTGAAATTTGATTGTAGCCTATGAGGCTACATGTCCCTAGTTGTCATACAAATATTTTTTCGAACATTTTTTTTGTTTTTAGTGAAAAATGGCAGAAATCGCTAGGAAACGACAACTTCAGCCGTCGACTTATACTATAATTGCCTGAAATTATACTATACTACAACATGACAAAAGGAGGCGTAGATGAAGCAGATAAAAAATGCTCCATTTATTCCAGCAGCCGCCGAACGAGAAGGTGGCCAATGGTGGTATTCTACCGCATAGTGGACTTGAGCGGCATGAATGCTTATATATTATATAATATGCATCAACCCAAAAATATAGATAGAGGAGATTTCCTAAAGTCATTAGCCCGTTCACTAGTGCTACCCCACTTGCAAAGACGTGTTGTGTGCAGGCATTTACCAAGGGAATTACGCCTAGTGATAAAACGAGTTCTGGCTGACGATATGGTTGAAGAAGATGCCCAAACTCCTGAAACTAGTCAAGGCAAACGAAGGGCATGCAGTATTTGTCCGCCTTAACTTCATAGAATGACTGTGTACTCATGTGTCGGGTGTTGCAATCCCGTATGTTTACAATGTTCTCGACCCTTGTGTAAAAATTGCCAATGATTTATGCCAAACAGAGTGTGTGTCAGAATTTTTTTGTTTTGTTTTCAGAAGTTACTTTTATGATTTTTTTATCTTTGTATTGTTTAAGTTTTCATAAAAAGAGTTACATTTGTGATATCATTTATGTAAGGTCTATTAAAATGTTAAAATAAGGATCTCATGTCAATTAAGGCTGAAAAGTACAAGTAAGTGTTAATTTTGATTTGTGTTTAAAGTGATAATAAAAACTGATTAAATTAATTTCTATTTGTTTTATTATATTCCAACAAATAAATATAATCGCATTTTAAATCATTACAATGCAAATTTATGACACAATTTCAATTTCAAAGTAGTAGCCTGTGAGACTACATGTCCCTTATAGTGTTCTCAATTTGTCACGTCCCTAGTTAAAGGTTAAGGGTGTCAACACGAAGACTTTATTTATTTATAACTTTCACGATCGGCCGAGGAAATTGTCATGAATTTTCTGTCCATGAATTTATTTTGTTCCGTGATTGATCGCTGCCACGCCTTGTGTATGTGCCTAAGTAGTCTCAAATTTGTATTCCAAAGAGGAAACGACCAAAGAGGAAAAGAGGAGATGTTCATTTAAAAGTAGGTAGTAAAATAAGTATTAGCCTGTTATGTCCCACTGCTGGGCAAAGGCTTCTCATCTCACCAAAGATATCAGTATAGTGAGGAGAATTAGGCGTGACCACTACGCTTGCCTACTGCGGGTTGGTGATATCAAACCCGAGCCATGTTCGAAAAGAGAGAAACATGTTTTCGCTTGACCTGGGAATTGAACCCGGGACCTCAATCTAGGCAGGCGAGTCCACATACCATTAGACCACCGAGGCGTTTATGAACGAAATATGTTATCATATTGTTTTGCGTAAAAGCCTTCAGTGTTTAAACGCAACTTATACAAAAGCTAAAAGCGTTCTCCTATATTATCGCCATAAAATTACAGTACCGTATTGTGAATGATTTTAGCTGGTATTGTCACTTTTTCACACAAAGGTTTGTTCACAGTTACAGCGGTATTGTAAGCAATAAAATATCGCATAATCTATACAATATTGTTGAGAAAACACTGTAGGTGTCAAAGTGGTCCCACAACCAGTTAGCTACACAATTCTCTCAGTTAAATAATGAAAATGGATATAATAGAACTAAAGGCGCCTTTTTAACTTAACCCTAATAACCTCACTAAAACTACCAATTTAACCCTACACATTATACCCATAATCATATTACAGAACACTGAAATTATCATTACAATACCCGCCCACATATCGCCCGAACTGAAACCGCAAAACGTAAGCTACTTTAGGTAACAACTGAAAAATACCCACTTGCCAACCAATTGTTTCGTCATAGGATAATAAAAACCTTTTCTGCGTGCGGCGGGATTATATGTGGGATAGTTTTGGCTTGAAGAAAATTGCAAGTGGGGTTTCTAGGACCCCGTAGGGATTTGGGAGGTTCGTTTGTGGGAGGGGTGCCTAATAGTATTTATAATGTTCGCGGAGAGGATTAGACTCGTCGACACACTGTGTTTCATTTTGTTTCGCCGCTGTGTTTGTGCACGAAATATGTTTGTGTGTGTTACGTCTGTGTCTGTCCCAAAGCGTGGCTTAGCTTCTAATTAATTTCGTTGTATGTATTGAAAGGTCAGAGCGGTTTGGACGGATTATTCTGTGTTTTGGAATTATCTCGATGGAGTCGCTTTTATTTTTTGTGTAGCTTTTTTGTGTGTAAAGAAACTAATTACTTAAGCGACTTAGACATTTTCATGTGTTTGTTAAATGTTTTAGTTTACGTAATTGAAGACAGTGCGGTCGGTTTTATTTGCAAATATTAAGATTTTAACATAATTGTAACAGTCACATCTCATCTTATGTGTTAGGCATATTTCACAATGCGATACTTTCTTTGTGTCTGTGTTGTGTCAATAAGTGTAGTAATTTAGTAATTTACAATCAATATAGATTCAAATAATGAACACCAATTTTACATAACTCATCTTTACTGTTATGATACTAATTTGTAATATTAAATCCACAAATCGACTTTTTTAATTGAGTGTACATTTTAATCCGGTTGATAGTCCATAGGCGAAAGACTATATTGGTTTCATTTCGGAATTCAAAATAGTGGGTATCTATAAAATTAATTAATAACGTGTTAGCCCCAATGCCGCAGGATTTGTGCGAGCGTCAATCTCGCTAAAACGAGACTATCACCGGCCCACGCAGGCCATTAATTAAAACTCACAATAGGGACTGATAGGGCCTCTAAACCCCTACACTTGGTTAGTTTATGAATAACAGTCGCGTTCGTGTATTAGTGCTTTTGTTCATTTGTATATAAAGCTGACTTATATAGAGATTGAACTTGATTGAACTTGATGTTTATTTTATTTCCTTTCATTTCACGGTGGTCTAGTGGCATTCAAGGCCGAGGTCTTGGGTTCAATTCCCGGTACGAGCGAAAACATTTTCAGACTTTTCAAACATGGCTCGGGTTTGAGATCGCCAACCCGCATTAGGCAATCGTGGTGATTACGCCTAATCCTCCTCACTGTACTGATATCTTCAGTGAGATGAGAGGCCTTTGCCCAGCAGTGGGACATTACCGGCTTATCTTTGACTTTCTTATTTTCAATAAATATTTGGTGAATTATAATCTGCCTACGTCAAGTTTGAGTTGGCTTCTGAAGGCTCGTAAAAAGTGTAATTATACCATTGATATACTTTGCTACGTTGCGATGTTTCGGTTTTCCAATCGCTTTTCAATATTTATCTAAAAACGCTCTCAAAACTCAAATAAACGGATTACCTACTTACCTACGAAGTGTAAAATACGTTATGATAATAATTAATGAAAACTTTCATAAATATGTGTTCATGTTTCAGTAAATAGTTACGCAACGCGAGCTTATAAAGTTCATAGTGAAATAAGCCACCGCAACGTTGGAAGCCAATGTAATATAAAATCAATATCACTTTTAAACTGTAATTAATTTGACATAGCTGAGGGGATCCGACGCCGTCAACTTATCAAAATTATACAATTTAATTAATATTTCAAACCGCTAAATCGGTCGCTCAATAATTTATTTACAAGATACCTGAAGGTATAGAATCTTGAGGCGCAAAACCGCATTGTTAAACAAAGTAATCAAGCAACTAATCTAACTTTAGACGAAAGACAAACTCGATTTTAGAGGAAACACCAGGTAACTTTGCTTGCTAATGGCGGCGCTACTATTGTGTAGATCAAGCCAAAAAGCTCTAAAAAACTCGCTTCGTTCGAACCTTTTATTGGTTCCGATTTTGGCCACTGTCAGACTTATTTTGTACGCACTCTACCAAATAAACACGATACATTTATCATATAGTATTCAGGTTTAAATTCCGTGTTGCGTGTTTTAATTGAATTAATTTTCAACTGTTAAGTTTGTTTTTTCGCTCGGTTTCACTTGTGGAATGTTTGGAATTTTGCTTTGAAAGCACTTCGCTATAATGCCGTGGTATTAATTAAATTTGTGAGCGACTTAAATGACTTGAAGGCAGTTATATTGCATTTTTTATGTTGTTTTTAAAGTCGTCGCCGTCAACTGCTTGTTTGAAAACTGTATTTTTGAGTCTAAAAAGGTTAAGGCTAGACTAAATAAAAAGCTTAATTAAGAATTGATAATAGTATATAAATGTTGACAGATATTATAAGCATTACAATTATTTTCATTAGGGTTCCGTGCCCAAAGGGAAAAATCGGGACACTATTTCTGAGACTTCGCTGTCCGTCCGTCCGTCCGTCCGTCTGTCTGTCACCAGGCTGTATCACAAGAACAGTGATAGCTAGACAGCTGAAATTTCCACAGATGATTTTATTTCTATTGCTGCTATAACAACAAATATAAAAAGAAAATAAAACAAATATTTAAGGGGGCTCCCATTCAACAAACGTGATTTTTTGCCGTTTCTCAAGTACCGTTTTTTTTCAGAAATCAAACCTCTCATAATAAGTTACGAAACATTTTCAAAAAACAGTCTAAAAACAGTCAAAAAGAGTCTCTAAAAAAATAACGCAAGCTCAGCTCGTTACAGCTTAAAGTGTTTTTCGAGACTCAGGAATTCATTGAATAGGTTTTGTTTTCTAAAATGTTAAAGCTTGGAACAACACTTAACGAATTGTTCAGAAAAAGGGAATTCGCTTTAAGTAATTGAGTTCGGTAGTTGAGTGCAGTTGATCTTTGTTTTAACTAAAGACTATTAGAGACTGTTATTTTATTTAACAAGTTTTATCGCGACACTTGTTGATTACTTTGTTTTATTAAAACATGACACTCATTCATTTCGAGTAGGTTAGTTACACCATTTATAACTCGAGCGAACGGCTGGACCGATTTTAATAATACTTTTTTATTTTACTAACGTTGGTCAGATAGATAGGAAGGATAGATATCCTACTTATTATCTAATCTATAATATAAAAATGAATCGCAAAATGTGTTGCTAAGCGCATAACTTCAGAACGACTGCACCAAATTGGATGATTATTTTTTAATGTGTTCCTTATTGTCAGGACAAGTTTTTTATATAAGAAAAATAATGAATCAAAATCTCAAAATTCCCAGGGGAGCGGGTGCGCTGCGGGTGAAACCGCGGCACAGGTAGTATCATATCATTTAACAGCTTTTTCACTAATACTATTACTAGCAGCGCTCGTGCCCGTGATGATTTCCAATTAAATAATAACCACGATCCTTTCCGTTGAATGGGTATCCATTACAAAAATAATTATTCAAATCGGATTGGTAGTTGCTAAGATTAGCGCATACAAATAAAAAAAATAAGAAATGAAAGTCCTTTATTATATTTTGAAAGATATACGCTTTTGCAATTTATACGGTTTTTACTGTTTAATAATGAGTTACATTACTAGGTATTAAACCTTTACCGCCTTATTCATAAACGTTCTTTAACTAAATCACAGTTTTAAAGTGTTTTGTCTCTTTTGCTCTTCGGGAAATAGCGTATGTTGAAAAGGGACAAACCATTTTAACAACGATTACCTACTATTTAGATCAGTTCACCAAATATCATATTTTTAACGACTTCTACATTTCAAATCCGCTTCCTCTTCATATTTACACAAAAACAATTATACAAACATTACAATGCATCAAAAGTATCAAAACACGTCTCCGAACTCGCTCAAACTTCAGATGCCATACATCAGATAGGTCTCAAACATCCACATTACCATCTGTGCCCGTACCAGTGTATGAAATAAAACGTCCTGCATTAGAAAGCCAGTCACGTCCCACCCGTTTTGAGTGGCCCCCGCACCGAGCTCAATATTAGACCCCGGCTTTTTTAACTTATTATTGCCCGAAAGAACCCATTTTGTCTGTTCCATGTAATAAAATAGGACCCTTTATGGTACAATTATGGCACGCTTATTAGATTGCTCGGTTAGTTTTTTGTGGTGGTATTTTGTGGTGTCGTTTCGTTTTGGTATTAATAAGTATTAATAAGGCAGAGTATAGAACATAGCATAACATTGTCGATACCGGTTGTGTCAATCGTTAGACCATATCGGAGGCCTTTAGGCGGTCTAAAAATTCCGACACCAGTGTTGGCCACTAACCTACACGAATTAACTTACTAACTTTGAACTCTTTAAAGCATAGCGCATCATATGACCAACGTTAAAGTTACGTATAAACGATTCGGTGTTGCAATCATTCGGTACCATCCACGACCCTAAGACGATATCCTTCTATTCTTACAATATTTAGTTCAAAAACCCTGTCTTAAAATGCCAATTTTGACAATAAATTGATTCAATTTTGATATGATTGCGTTAAATGTACCAAGAGACCAGAATGTACCCGGAAACTCAAGATTGACGGACAAGGACATATTCCATAAGGTATACTTAAAAGACGTTATATAAAATACAACCGGCAACATTGCTTGCTTAACGTGCTTTGGAGGGCACGTTAAGCCGTCGGTCCCGGTTACTTTCTACAGATAGTAGTCGTTACATGAGCCATGTCAGAGGCCTTTGGCGGCTCAATAACTCTGACACCAGGATTGGTCAGGTCAACCATCCACTCGATGAAGAAGAAGATATTTCCCGTAATATTTTTCTCTCATATTACATATGTACAGTAATCATTCCATTGCTTAGATATGTAAGCTAGTGGTCGCGGTCATACCATCTACAATTATACATCCAACGCAAAATAACAGTATCACAAGTTCCTTAGTCTGTGTGTCTGTTTCTGAATCGTAGATCTAAACGATTTGACGATTTCAAAGATTGTGTTCGGTTGACAGGTGCTTTCATATCGCGACATGAAGAGTTATGATGGAAAGAAAAAAAATCGCCTTAGGGTTGCAGGTTTTTAAGTTATCTTTTACTTGCTTGCTAAAATAAAAATATGATTTTTGGTGTGCAATTTTTTTTTGTATATTTAGATATATGTAGGTACTTAACAAATAATAAAAGGTACGGCAAGTAACAAAGCACACACGTGTGAGAGCAATCTCCTCCCAGCTCCGGAAATTAATGTTTCCTCCCAATATATTCACTAGACGTGCTTAATGTAGCCTCTTATATTATGTATATCAACAATTATTTTACTAAGCTTTTCCCAAAACACGAAATTCACATTAAAAATAGCATTTACAAACTCAAATATCATTTATACAGGAGTACTCAAACTCTGTAACGAATGACTTAAGAAAAAACAACAAAGAATATTTAGAACCCGTAATCTTTCTGTACTGACGCCTACACATGTACGTAGACTTCAAAACAATGATATGAATAAAAAGATGGAAGTACTTATCTTACATTCATTCAAACGTACTTCCCTATAAAAATGTTTTCATGGTTCACATTAAAACAAGGGGAAAGTGAACTGTTTCCCGAATAATCAATACGTGGGCCGCCGCCCGCCCGCCCTCCGGTTTGGCTCGCTAGGCGCAGGTACAACCCCCTTCGCCCCGCGCGGGGCGCTTCCCCCCTTAAGGGCACACACTAGACAGATAGACGCAAGAGCGAATGCCTTCAAAAATAGAAGCTTTCAATGCCGGGTTTTGAGGATTTCATGGTATAATCGTTATGTTTGCATTTTTAATGGTTTTTATAGACTTTAGGGCGGATTTTGAAAAGGACTTTCGGGTTCTCTTTTTAAAAAGTTAGTTATAGGTAATGACACGTTTTGATGAGGTTTAAATTCCAAATAATTTTGGGAGCTTACTTACACTTTATACTTAGTAATTTTCCGGTCTTAATTTCCGTTGGAAATATTATTTGCTTCTAAGTATTCATATTATGATCGTGTAATTGAACACAAGATCTTCAATAGACGAACCAATTCAAAGAAATTATTTAATAAAAGACGGAATTATGAAAATCAAGCTTACTTGTCTGTTAACAAATATTCCACGTGAAATTACCCAAAATGTAATTTTAAATACGAGGAAAATTGTGTATACCTTATTAAAACGCTTCCCCGTGGACCGGACGAGTCTTTTGAAAAGCAAATATTTTGCTAAACCGAATCTCTTAATCCTTATCGAATCAGGATTATTTAAAAAGCTATCCTCCGGGATCGTTATTAAGCGCAACAAAATTAAATTTGAACGACCAACTTTGGGAATTTCACATTATTTATTCCTTCCCTTAAATTATTTACACTTACGCAAATATATTTTTGCTTCCGGGTTGAAGCTTATATCGAGGGCTTAAAGTATAATTTCCTTTGTTGATTTTGGTTGTTGTTTGCTGAACTGTGCCTAGGTAATGAATCGTGCTCTAGCGTTTACTTTGATGATCATTTTAAATGTTTTTTAATCAATTTGTAACGTTTACAAACGTTCTTTTCGTTATCTGTCTTTTTTTGGATAACATATATCAGTCATCTCGGACGCGAGCCATGTTTGAAATGTATGAAACATGTTTTCGCTCGACCCGGGAATTGAACCCGGGGCCTCAGTCTTGGCACCGAGGCGTTACATATATGAGATTTATATCACCTATGAACACATTCCAATAGTAATACTTTTATTTGTATCTAGGTAAAACTAAGAGTAGAGTAGAGTATTTTAATTATAAAATCACAATAATCTAAAGATATCAATACAGTGAGGAGGAGTGGGTTTTATAATTCACTTCAGTGAATATACCTATTGAAGCTCACTCAAGTTATTAATTCAGCGTAGGCAGTGCTTTAAAGGTTAAGAATATCAGACTACTCCAGTTTCTTCGCGGAATACTATAAATAATCCGAACTCATTCAATAATTCAAATCGTCCGAGAAAGAATAATTAAAACACCTCACCGAGCGCTCATCAATCACCCTCGATCGGGGCGCCGTTAAAAAATACCGCAAAAAATCAATTAACATTTTCCTTAACCCTCGTCCGCTTTCCAAATTATATGTTTTATCCAAAAAGGTGAAATCAAGACCCAATCATTACCTGGAACAGAGAGACGTGAGCTTTATTAGAAGCATTTTCGATGTGAAATGTCCCTTTCTCTTAGGGCCCTCCGTCTGCGACCCCTAGGGGTCAAACGGACCCCTTATTAACAACCCCCCCGTACCTGTATTTATAAAGTACTCAACATTTTTCGGCTAAAGTATTTTGCTTTTTCATTTAAAGCTGAGATAAAAGGTAATAAATTGTACTGAGGATGGTGCGCAATTGAATTTGAATTCTATTACTAGGTACGAGAATTCAAATACTGTTTAAGTATTTTATGTAATGCCGCTTCTGATTTATATACTGAAGATTGCTTTGATAAACTCATCTTATGTATTTTTTCTGTAACTATCTCTTAAACGAAAATCTTCGCCATTTTAACCATTCCTCGGGATATTTAACTACTTATTCCAATGTGACAAGTTTCATCACTACATATAAAACAAAGTCCCCGGCCGCGTCTGTCTGTCAGTTCGCGATAATCTCAAATACTACTTAGATTTTTTTAAATAGATAGCGATTCAAGAGGAAGGTTCATATGTATAAAAATTTCCGAAACTCCCACGGGAACGGGCACAACGCAGGTAAAACCGCGGAGCGATGCTAGTAAAATAAATAAATCGGTAATGCACGTATGAATAACATTAAGATTTTTCAGTATATAACATCAAATCTGTCTGTATAGAAATTATTTCTTTCATAATATATTAATAGTGTTACTACCTTACATATTTGTACTAAGATTCTTGATTCATTATGAAACTAGCGGTTTATTATCACGTACCAATATAATGATTATTGTTATATACGTTGATAGTTAAAACGTAAGCTTAATTTTCAATTTACATAAATCATCTAATATTTGACGTTGCTTATGGAATAAGCGTTGGATCATGAGTAACATTCAGTAATGTGCTAAAGTGGTATCTATCAGAGTGGCCTAATGAACAATTTTAACTTTTTATAATGTAAACTAGCAATGCCCCGTGGTTTTACCTGCGTTGTGCCTGTGCCCGTGGGAATTTTGAGATAAAAAATAGCTCATAAACTTCTCATTGAATGTGGCTTTCGATTAAAAAATAGTTATTTGAATCGGATTGGTCAAGCGCTGGTCTGAGATAAGCTCGTTCAAACAAACAAACATACAAATCAAACTCTTCAACATTATATATTAGTTAGATCTAGAAGTGTGGGGGACCTTATGTATACAAATTAAATACTCCGTTATAATTATAATTAATATTTATTTGGTTACACAACAATAACCTGCACACAGCGCAGTCAGCGGGCGACTGTTCAATAATCTAGAATACATGTGCAATTACATAGTTTACACACTTACATATAATATTACATAACATATACTTAGCTCTATAGAAGTATAGATTTGTCCCACGACTTTGCTCAGAGAAAACTAATTCTATGGGAGACACACTTGTCCTTATCAGTGGGACAAAAACAAATATGATGCCAAAACTACTGTATTAATGCGGAAATAACCCCATATATCGATTGTTAAACGGACTGTAATCACAAGTGAACTAAAAAAGTTATAAAATTATTTGCATGATTATAACATCAGACTACAAATATGATTACCATAACTTATTTCATAGCACCCTTATAATCGTAAAACGCTAACACAATAAGTAACACCCCAATAAAATTTTACTAACAACAGATCCCAATGAAAATATTCTTTATACCCGATACCGAAATTACGATATTTCCGCGGCAATGAACCCGTAATGGTTCTAAAAAAAATCCGTCCACCATTACCTCTAGCGCCGAACAATAACTCGAAGCACGGTAAAATCGCAAAGAATTTTGAAGAAAATCGGTTTTTATTAAATATTTCCCATCTCAATAGGAGCTTCGAACGCGGCGTTAAATAACACGAATACTTTGCGATCATAAACGGAAAATTTTCAAATAAACGATAATAATATAACATTTATGGCGGAAAGTAATGGTGAATGTGATATTTTGACGGAGCAGACGACAGATGAAAATGTTGTGACGATGATTGTTTAAAGGGATGGATGTTTACGTTAAGTCTTATAAAGGAATACGTTATTTTGATCTTCAATTTAAACCGTTAATTATAAGTTCAATCCGCATTAGACAAGCGCGGTGATTACGCCTAATCCTCCTCACTTTACTGAATACTGATATATTCGGTGAGATGAGAGGTTTTTCCCAGCAGTAAGACAATACAGGCTAGGTAAACCCCTTTTAAAATAGTAAGTTCAAGTAGATTAGTGTACAACCCTAGTGTCAAGAGTATAAGACTGCGTAAATGCACCTATCAGGCATGATCAACCGGTTGAAACAACAAGGACTGACATTTTAAAATACCCTCAAAACATACCGATATAAATGCACAATCGATCACCCATCCAAGTAGCTGACGTAGCTTAACGATCACGCCATAGTCATGTAAGTTATTTAAGAAGTATCTAATCTGTAACAAATGTTAAACTAGGCATACTTAAATCATACTCTCGTGACTCCATAATGAAAATAAATGTATGAAAAATAAACCGCAAAATCAAACCATATTTTCCACTCGCCATCAGAACTTGATTGATAACATTTTAAAAGCGGTATTTGTCACATCTTAACTTTGGAATCTGTCTCGTTTTGTTCGTGTCCGGATCATTAATATTGTGTAAAGTTCGGGCGTTGGATCAGTCAACGTCATAGGCCCACATGATGGTGATTGCGAGACGCTCGGCGGCCCTAAGGGCATTTTCTTTGTCTTACTTCTAACGCTAATTTGTAGCGTGGGTGGTTGTGTGAACACTTTTACGTGTGGTATAAGTTATAAGCTTTGACAGTATTTGAAGTTGATGTTTTTTTATGACTTGAGTAACAAATTACTAAGTAAAGATGTAATTTCCGGTGCTCTGAATATTTTTGGTATTTTGGGTATAATAACGGGCAACTTTGTTATAGATTTATGCGTAAATATGGTTTCTTAAACTTGGTTCCTGAAATTATTTTGATTAGAATTATTAGAATAATTCTAATTAAAATGGTAATGATTTCAGCTAGTTTCGAAAGTACTCTTTTTTGTGAGTGAATCTTATAAAACAAAAATAGATGTTTCTTTAGAATTCAATTGAAGGCTCTATAGATTATAGCGCCATAAAACAAAATAAACTTATTCATCGTGATTTTTTTACTAAAAATATGAAAAAAGCAGTAAACACTGCTGGGCAAAGGCCTTTCATCTCACTGAAGATATCAGTACAGTGAGGAGGATTAGGCATAATCACCACGCTTGCCAAATACGGGTTGGTGATTTCAAACTCGACCCATGTTTATAAAGTATGTGGAAAAATATGTAAAAAAAAATTGACGATCAACAAAATTCTATAACTTAGACTAATCACTAAGGAAAAGTACACACAATAAGAAAGACGCCGGGAGGTGTCGGTCTCCGGGGGTGCCGCAGGGAGACGCCTGGGCCCTCCTTTGATAATTTATTATTGAAACCTCGTTTTTATACCTTCCTTTTGTAATATTGTCTCGTAGCTATTTTGTTTCACAATTGTAATTTGTATTATTATTATTTCTCCCTTTATTGTGTTCGTGATTGACTTTTTTGAGTAAACGATAATTGTTTTCTATTAGTCTCTTTATGATTGTACTTAAATGTTATGAAGATGTCTTTTACGTTTTGAGTGTTGATTTTTATTTTTTAATCGAAATTGTTTTTTCCTTTGGACCTTGAGTCTTCAATTTTGAGAAAAACATATTTGGAAGAAAGCAAAATATTGGGCTTCATTTTGGCAAACAAGTGGTTAATACATATTAGATGAAGTTAAAAAGTATTAGAAGTAATTTAGCACTGCTGGACAAAGGCCAAAGATTAGGTATAATCACCACGCTTGCCTAGTACGGGTTGGTGATTTAGTAGGTAAACATTAAAAATTTAATATACAGCTAAAAATGTAAGAAGGAAAAATAGAAGAAACACGAGTTAACAGGAGAGAAGAAAACTATGTACAAATAAATAGACAAGAAACTTAATTAAAGTAGAAATAGTACTTCGTCAAAGAACATTTTTATTGCATGCTTAGTATCTCCTGTTAATAACCTTCAAACTGAACTGTAGAGTATTTAATTAAAATTTCCGACGAAATTTAAACCCACTGCGAGCATATCGGTGTAAACAAATAGCGAGTCAGACAACAAACAAGTTGAAATTAATTTTGATTCTGGCAGCTCGCGAGAAATTTAATAAAAAACGTCACCTGTAATGCTTTTTGCTACATATTTAGTGCATTCGGGTGGCGAGGGGTGTCCGTTTAAATATTTATGCAGTATTTTTGGATATGGTTTGGGATGGTACTATTTTTCTTCAAAATTCAGGAAGGTCTCAATTTACGTTATTATGTTTTGTTTGTTACCTCATGTTTTCGTTGTTTATGAAATGTTTAATGAAAACATATCATAAGTAAGTGTTTGTCTTCTGAATGGTCAAATTGGTTGGATTTGTCGAAATGGTCGAATCGATTGGAAAAAATTAAGTCTGGCTAGTTTCAAGATCAGCTTTAAAAAGTCGTTTAAAAAAAAGCTAATGTTCCTTCTCATACTCACCTTCAGTCATCGGCAATGACCACGTATTTTCTCTGCAGTGGAATAAAAATAAAATTACAATAGATATTTCAAGGACAAATGGACATGGTTAATTAGACCCAAACTAAGCTCTAAGCTTTTCTTATGGAATCCAACTAACTGATACTATTACATACACATTAAACAAATACAAGCTAACTTTTCTTTTGGATAATTGCTTATTCCAAAGACTGGCTCTAGGTTTAATTAGAATGGCTTAGTTTGCATAAGACAAAAGTGCCATGGACACTTTATATTTTTTTGACGTTTTTCTATTCTGATCCAGATAACTTTTCACAAAGGAATAATAATGAAAGTTTTGGCTATCACCCCTTAGCAACGTGAATGCTGTAGCTTTGACCCTGCATCACCCTGTATACGGCGGAGACAGCAGGTTGCAAACATGAGGGGGCGCCGACAATGTAGCTCGTTTGATAAATTGCGATATTGTTACCTAATCCCTCCCTGAAAAACAGCCAGAAACACCAGACCCCTCCCAACTTCAAGTCGCCCTTAAATTCCCAAGCGACAAAGTTAAGTCGGGAGCTCTAGCTTAAATGGATGTTGTCTGATTTTTTTTCCGTGAGAGTCAACGAATTCGGTAATTTCGAGTGGTCCATTGAATTGCATGAGGCTGGTATTGAGAAAAGTTTCGGTGTAGTGTTGCATTTATGTTGGATTCCGGTAAGCACGATAGCTCTTTGAATTTTGTTCAGTTAGTAAAGCGGAACGATTTTTATGGACGATTTTTTGGTGCGTGGCTTTTTCGGTAACATTTTATTTGCGGTACAGTTTTTGATAGTAAAAAAGTCCTTTGAAAAATCGTAGACTTGTATCGAAAAATGGAAACGCTTTTCTGATATACCTTTTGGTGAAAACTTTTTCGATGTTAGTTATTTCATTGTACACTTTACATGAAAACTTAACGTTGGTAAGTTTTGTTGTCCAAAACTATGTTGAAATCCTAATTAGTATATTTTCTTAGATTAACGCATTCAAACAATCAAAAACATTAGTACTAGCAACGTCCTACGGTTTACCGGCATTGTGTCCGTTACCGTTAGAATTTCGGAATAAAACGGCCTATAACTTTCTTAAAAATGGCTATCCATTACAAAAATAATTATTCAATCAAACTCTTCAGTTTTATACATAAGTATATAGTATAGATGGAAGAGAAACTCAAGTGCAATAGTCCCAACATTAAGTACCGGTCATCGTTCAAACCCTAATGAATGGTTTCCCCTCGTCCAAGAGTTGACTAGTCACCTTGTACTCATTAGTGACCGTCTAGCCAACGATGAGATGATTGTTATTAATTATTACGTAAACTTCCAATATTAGAAGGGTAGGGAATGTAAGGAGGACAAGCAGCAAGTTTACTTGATGTCTGTTGGTAGAAAAAAGGTATAAGCGACAGACAAAGAGAATGAAAGTTTGATTAAAAATCGAATGAAAGCGAAGTGTAGGAGGTATCTGTTAACGTTGTTTCAATTGAAATTGTATTTGCTTAAACATAATAAAATTGCTAAGATCGAGAAGGTTTCTTAAAGAAAACATTGAATATTGATTGCATATATTTTCCGGGATATTTTTTACATGAAAACAATTAAATTTAAAATTTTCATCATTATACCAACTAAAGTATTAGTCTGTAATGCCGCACTATCTCGCAATGGCCTCTTCACACAAGCACACAAAAAAACCTGATCACCAAAAATTTTATAACTAACCGCATCAAATACAATCACACGCTAACACTGCCATCAGTGCCCATAAAATATTAATCAAAATGCGAGCATAATATCATTGCTGAAAGGGCATTAATTGGATAATTATCAGCAAACGTCCATCGGTCCGAATGGTACCGCATCGATGTGAATCTACGCTGTTTGAACGAGGATTACTCACGTAATTTCAATATGTACTGCGGTTGGGTGTCTGTCAGTGATTGTATCGGTGTGTACGTAGCTTTATATGTATGTCTAGGTTTTAGGAAACCGCTTTGTTTTAGCGACATGAATTGTATATGGCGCTTTGGTGGTTGGAAAATCTGAATGGATTCTAGTTTAGTTTTAATAGTCTTACTGATAAGTTTTTCAGACAAGTATCCTTTGCTATAAGGTTTAACTAAGTATACTATGTATAATTATATAACAATACTGAAGATAACGGGTTTATCAGTGTTACTTTATGGTTTGAAGGTATAGATTTTTTCTTAAATGTGATGTTATTATTTGTCTATTTTAGATATCAAAAGCTTTGCAAGGAATTTCGGCTTTATTTTCTTATTAACTCTAATTTAGTTCTCTTTGTAACATATTCATTCATTAAGACTGATTGCCTGAAGTACAGGTTCATCCTAGTTCAGGCTCATGTTCACTCCTAACAATAAAGATTTAGAAATATGTCACAGATACATCCAATACCTAAACAAATTCAATGCAGTTGCCCTCAAAAATGAGTAATTAACGAACACAGTCCAAAACGGAACTGTACAAAACATCCGTAACCGCTTATTACCAATTTATTTAGAGGCTGGTGACTAATTGAATGCGGATACACAAGTATTAACCAGGACCCCACACATACGGACATAGTCGTCGAATATGTTCGGACATAGTCGTATTGTCAGGGTCGGATTCATACCCTCAGCGAGCGTTACCGTTGAAGCAGAGCGGAGCTGTGTGACCTCAATCGACCAATCACAACGCTGCAGCGCTGTATGTAAAGATTTTGACAATGTCAATGCCTTGTTTGACAAATTCAGGCAACAAGGCTTAAAGCTCTAGGCTAGTGACTTTTATCCTAACACTGCATCCAGTCATATGCTCTGCACACAGACATTTAAACATGAACATGCTCCATATTATGTATGTACAGAAATACATTTTCGCATATGATCGCAGAAATATTCATTCGATTTGAATAATTCTTTTTGCAATGGATAGCCACATTCAACGGGAAGGTTATAGGCTATTTTTTCATCCCGAAATTTTTACGGGAACAGGCACAACGCGGGTAAAACCGCGTGGTACTGTTAGTACCTTGATACTTGTCCATATGCTCGTGCCTATATAATTCCAATTCGTATTGTGGTTAGCGATGCTCTTGGTTTGAATGCTGTTTGTGTCAAATGTCGATGGATTTCGGTTTGTGGGTTTTTTGGTCCAAAGGCTTGGGCATTGATTGTTAATTATTTGATGGTTTACGGTGGAATTGATTTTTGGAATGTATGAGTTTGAAGCGTCGTTGAATCGCTTCAATCTCACACATCCCTTTGAATTGAAAATTGAAGTATTGCCTCGTAATTCAGTTAAATATTGCTTATAGTAAATAATCAATGTTTAATTAATAGGTTTCGAGTTTAAACCGCATGTGAAAAATTTTTAGATCGCGCCTACGTTCTATCCAGAACTAGTAGGGTCGCGGCAATCCATTTTGTTGAACAGGCATTGTTGCATTGTTGCATTGTTGCATTGCATTGTTGTTGAACAGTTCATCTATATAAAAGTAGTATTTAGTATAGATTGGCATCGGAAATAAAGATGTATTCCAAACGGCTCAATCAGTTAAAGTTAACTTTTAAAAAAATGAGTTCAAAGATTGGAGAGAACCAACAATCACTTGAGGTTAACTTAAAAAAAATCAATTTCAATATTGGAACGAATAGGCCAAGTAAAATAAAAGCTTGTCCAACAAAAAGCAGGGAAGCAAAACCTTTTTTAATTGAATTAAAAGTAAAAGTGGTGCTTAAAAACAATATAGTTTTTTTTTATATGAACACGTTAGTGCGGGTAACGGACCGTGAATACTGTAATTGGGTCCGATGCGTTACGGCTTCGGTATCGGATGTCCGATCCGGAACGAAAGTAATATTGTTTCACTTTGTTTATCATTATTTTTATAAGGATTTAGTTTTGTACAGTAGGTTAAAGTTTGTTAATAATTGTTGGGCATATTAAGAACCTTGTTTTAGACGTAGAATAAATCGACACTAAAAAATTAAGTTCGTGTAGGTTAGTGGCCAATTGAGACCGCCTATAGGCCTCCGACACGGTCTATCGATTAAACCATGGATCAACACTTTTATGTTTCCTCCGAAGCACGGTAGCGCTCAGATAGAACCGCCATTATCGACCCTTCCTATTAAGGGCCGAGCTGCACGCTGTTTAAAAAATCGCAACATTACTTAGTTCAACTACGCAACGAGCTGTAATACAACAACATTGATATAATATATTTTGACGAAGTATTAATCTGTTCCAACTTTTTAAGGTACACGTTTAATGTACAGTGACCTTATAATCTTATAATCTATTTTGAACATTTCCTCTTTTTAATAAGACGAAAATATATATGCATTATGATGTTGACTGTACAAATTAACAGTCACATTGCTAATTAAACCCTACAATTTTCTTTACTCCTTCATTACACTCTTTGTGCGTCCATTCCCATTATACGTCAGGTCAGAAAGTCTCCAAAACACAGCTATTTTCTTCAAAGAGCGTCTCTCCCCGGTTCCTATCTTGAAGGAGGAAATGACGACTGAAACTTCTCTCCGTTGGAAGTTGGAAGGTTTTGGAGTCGAGGAAATTAACCGGCTCTTTGGCCACTTTGCGCCAACACAGAAATTTGTTTAGTTGTCGAGTTTTTCGTTTTGCTCCCTTATCAGCGAGTTCTGTGGCTTGATAAAACATTTACGCTTTTAACTTAGTTCATTTTTAATAAGTTTTCGTGTTCAATTTACTTTTACTTTGCATTTTGTAAGTGACAAAGCGTGGGATATACTGCAGTCTTCTTCCCCAGTTTGGTTAGGGCATTGCAGGCTGAATCACCTGATTTCCCGAAAGTAATATGATTCCGTGCTTCGGAAGGCACGTTAAGCCGTCGGTACCGGCTATTTTCTACGGATAGTAATCGTTACATGAGCCATGTCAGAGGCCTTTGGCAGCTCAATAACTCTGGGACCAGGATTGGTCAGGTTGACCATCCACTCGATGAAGAAGAAGAAGTCTTCTGTGACCACGGTTCTTGTTAAGCAGCCGAAACGTTAGATAAAAATGTAAATAAATAGCTAAGTACCTATTATCGCTAATTGTAGTTTCAGTTCAATACGAGTAGTCTTCGCTTAAACCTAAGAAACCAGTAAATAAAATACTTATTGATATATATTGTTCTCACCCACTCATATTTCCGAAATTTCGTGTCCAATTTAAATGTATTTTAACTAAATAGGACTGAGTTAACGAGTCCACGATACACACATCACAATGTACGTCTAAAACTAACACAAAACGTTCTAACTACATTTCCGCTTGAAATAATCACCCACCATTATTTAACATTCAATAGATGATTACCAAGTTTCTGAAATCGGTACAATTTCTACCATTTGCTACCTAATAGCGGGTCGAAATGGGGCAAGACGATTGTTATATTGTATGTGTACTTATGCCTCTATCGGACTTTGGGCCAATTAAACTTTACGTAGTCTTGAAGGGTTTAAGTTTTGATATTTGATAATTAGAGCAAGTAAAATATGTACTTGTTCAACTTTGGTAATTGGTGCGGTTGGATCATGGAACATTGTATCAATGGATGGAGCAAGCACAGGTTTAATCGTTGTAAGCGGGCGTTTATAGTGAAGCGGAGTGGAGGATCATAACGCATTACGAAAAGATTTTGACGAAGTCAATGCGTTGTTTGGCAGTTTCACTGCGTTGTGATTGGTCCCGGCACCGCTTGCTCTGGTTCAATGGAAGCGTACCTACCTCATACCTCATCTCCAACCAATTTTTATTATTCTTTTTTATTTTATTTATCTTGGTCAGAAATAGGATAATAATTAATACAAATCATGAAATTCCTAAGGGAACGGGTGCACTGAGGGTTTAACCGAAAAATATATAATTAAAACTATATGTGCCCCGCACAGATAGTTTTCTTGTAGACTGCATCATCTATTTGCGTTTTAAGTCCGTGGTTTAATTGTATTTGTGTAGTCAATGTTATCGTATGTTGATTGGAATCAGATATCTGTGGGTGCCAAAGATCGGACGATAGATAAGAGTTGCTTTCATGTAATGGAATTTGCATAGATTCCTTATTGTTTGTATTTAAACTAATATAACACAGTTAAAGAGAGATTTTTGTTTGTTTTAATGGGTTCATTTCAATAACTACCAGACGAATTGAATAATTCAATTTATATTGAACTAGCATCGCCCCGCGGTTTTACCCGCGTTGTAGGAATTTGGGGAATTTTTATACATATACATACTTACCCTCTTCCTTCCTCTTGAATCACTCTATCTATTTAAAAAAACCGCGTCAAAAAGACAGCGGAAAGCGACTTAGTTTTATACTATGTAGTGATTGCAGTCTCAGTTTGCCAAACAAGTACGACATTGTTTGCCAAATCAATTGATAATAAACATCTAAAACAGCACTTCTTTTGCTTAGCAAGTATGAAACTACAAAAAACACTTAACAGGTACCACAGTTCATTAAGTCTATCTTTTCACCGCACCCGTCTCAAAAGCCACATAAGTCATAACGCCCATTTGTAAGTATGCGCCGGAAGTACGCCTCGGCGCATAGCACGTGCGCTGCGTATGCGCAGCGTCACAGTCAGCTTCGCGTGTTGTTGCATCGGTACGGGACTTTTCCACTAGAGATTTAATATGCTATGTTGATGTGCTACGTTTGATAATATGCTACATTATTATAGATGCGTTTCATACGAGTATCGATAAAAAAAAAAAAAAAAAAAAGTATTAGCCTGTAATGTCCCACTTGTTGGGCAAAGGCCTCTCGTCTCACTGAAGATATCAGTACAGTGAGGAGGTTTCAGGCGTAATCACCACGCTTGCCTAATGCGGGTTGGTGATCTCAAACCCGAGCCATGTTTGAAAAGTAGGAAACATGTTTTCGCTCGACCTGGGAATTGAACCCGGGACCTCAGTCTTAGCAGGCGAGTGCACATACCACTAGACCACCGAGGCGTTATCGATAAAAATCATACATTAATTGGCCAACTTGGCTTCTGGCTTACTCGAATTTTGTATTTATTTATTACTTATCAAGCTTAGTTTCAATCTAACAAAATGGTGTCAATTCATTACATCCCCATAAAGTTACATCATTGCGCACATCTATAGTGGAATATCACCTTTATAAATGCACACGCTTCGATAATTTACAGGTTTTATAAAGTGTTAATGTTACTAATTATACATCAGTTATATTGTGGGAGTTTCATTTTATGAGCAAAAACAACAATGAACAAGTAAGTTCATTGCATTTTTATTATAAGTTTATTGTTTTAATGTGTTGGAAAGTGGGTTATATTGTGTGTTAAATGTAAATAAATTATTTACAAAACTTTAACGCCATATCTCAAGTCACTGAGGTTATAATAATCATTCGTAAAACAGTTTCTTTTTCATCTCTTTTCTTCTGGTCTCGACAAAATCAATCATTTTGAACGGAAATGATTGTGCCCATACTCAATATATGAAAGGTGGAATGATATTTTTTTGATAGATTCCATTTATTTTTGAAATGTTTATTCATACCATTAGATAGATGAAAAACTGATTGTGCAATCTGGTATCTGCTTGTGTGAAAGTGCTTCAGCACTTTCATGACAATTACAATATCTTAGAAATAATCGAATAAGATCACTTAACGTTTCCACTCTGTATAAACGATAACTCCCTCACAACTAGTGATTAACCTGTTTAAAAATATTGGTATTTCAATTTGTCCCAACATTCTCTGAAAAAGTGACATAAAAAAAACTTTGGAAATATAATCTCTGTTACTAAAAAAACATAAAAGTAAGTAAGTTCGTGTAGTGGCCATCCCTGGCGTCGAAGTTAATAGACCGCCTAAAGACCTTCGACATGGTCTATCGATTGAAATAACCGGGCAGTCCTGGCATGTCATGTCACAGACATTAAACGCAAACATCAGAATATTTCTAACAAAAATACATAGTTCATATAATCATTATCTCCGGACCACATCTGCAATTAGAACACAGTTAAGAAAACTTAGTTCCAGGTAATTACGGTCGTTCAGTGAGCACCTACTCGTAGAAGTTCAACGTACATTTGGAGATCAATTATTTGGCTGACGTTCTGGCCAACTGTTCCCAATTCCCTTTTCAAACATAGCTCGGGTTTGAGACCAAAATACCGCAGTAGAAGCGCGGTGATTACGACTAATACCTCACTGTGATGTATTTCATAAAGGTTTATACTTTTTGCTATGCATAACTGATTGATTAGAAGTTTTTTTAACTGAGTTTCTTGGAAAAGGAGGAGGTTAATTTTGTTGGCCAGTTTTTCGATGTATTTCTCAGACATTATATCTACATCTATGTACATAATTAATATAATTGTACAGTTCAATCAATGCTAATTTTATAAAGAAACTAGCTGTGCCCCGCGGTTTCACCCGCAGCGCCCCCGTTCCCGTCGGAATTTTGAGATTTTTATTCCTTATAAACCTCACGGAGCCTGAGACCTTTCCAACGAATGCAAAACCGTGGAAGTCGGTTCGTGCGTTCTGGAGTTATAGCGTCAGGGAGGAAAACCCGACTTATTTTTATATAGTAGAATATATTTTTAACTGCGCACGATCTACAACCTTTTCACATTAGCGCCATCTATTGCATTCTTATAAAATTAACTATGTAACGTCAACAACTTACAAGTTTTACAAACAAATAGTCCAACTGAAAAAATATATACTAATTTTAATCAAATTAAATTAATTGCTGTCAATACACAAGGGGGAAATTACAACAACCCTTTATTAAATAAATGATAGGTTATTACACATACTCACCGTACTTTGACCACGAGCTACTCAAATTGTACTTTGATTCACCCGACATACCCGTGATGAATCAACAGGGAAAAACAGCCTTTTTACTTAGAATATATACGGCTATAGAAGTAGTGAATCTTACGTCATAATTGCTAGAACGGTCAAGAGATATTTAACTTCGCCCAGGAAAGAATGAGACAGAACTACTAATCGTGCATCCCTTTCGCGTAACCCATTATTTTTACTGTCACAAGTTAAAAGTTGTGACATACAGTACAAGTGATCGCTATTCTGTTGTTGTGCCAGTGTTATAATTTAAATTACAGTGTGTATTTTATGAGATATAGACTCCATTAGTTAAGATTGTGCTAAAAACAAGTTTACGGTATGGTTGGATGCAGTGTGTTAGGCTGCCGAAAAAGTATTGCTATCTAAAAGGGGCACGCGAACGCTACTTCTATAGGTATATATATTCTAAGCCTTTTTATATATTAAATTAGTTTAACTAGCATCGCCTTGCGGCTTAATCCGCGTTGTATCTGTTCTTGTGTGTGTTTTGGGACAAAAAGGGTAGTGTATAACTTTCCTCTTAAATGTATTTATAGTTATTATTTACAAAAAGAGTTTTCCAGATTGAAATAGATTTTTTTTATGCGTGTGAAAAAACTAATGATACACGTTGTACTAGCAACGCCCCACGGTTTTGGCCGCGTTGTGCCCGTTCCCGTTGGAATTTCGGGATAAAAATAGCCCTTATCCTTTCCGTTAAATGTGGCTATACATTAAAAAAAGAATTATCCGAATCGGATAGGCAGTTTCTGAGATTAGTGCGTTAAAACAAACAAACACTTCAGCTTTATTATATTAGTATAGATTGGAATAATAGTTATGTAGAGCTGAAGGGGATAGCGGACGACACAGAGAAATGGAAAGAACTCCATCGACAAGAGCTCTAAAAAGAAGAGAGACAATTTGTTTTGAAGTTCCCATTTTATATTTAAATAACTGTTACTACTAACAAATTAGCGACACACTATATACTACGGTTGTATGCCAGTGACTGCACTATACAAAAAACAAAACATCTTTTATAAACTATCTCCTTCTAAATATCAAAGACCTTTATATTGTCGATACCTGTACAAGTGTTCAATATCCATACTTCATACACATCATTACGAAACTACAGTGTCATGAAAACAAATCGACGCACCCTCTTCCTACTCCACTCACTTTACCTACCTATTTTCAGCAAAACTTTCTGCAAAGCATCATTTTTGCTGATACATTTATATTGTCTACAACTGTAATGCGAAGATTTTTCCCTGAACTCCGTATAACTTAACGAGATGGAAAGTTTCACAACTGGATGTTACTCGTTAGTAACTAGTTGTTTTAACGAACGCTCTTTTAGTTTTTACTTATGTGAGAATATGATAAACTAGCTGCGCCCCGCGGTATTACCCGCGTTGTACCCGTTCCGGCAGTAATTTTGGCATAAAATGTATATGTTATTCTGATGCATAACCTACATTACTGTAAAGTTTCATTCAAATCCGTTAGATTTTGCGTGAAAGAGCAACAAACATACATCCATATATTCATACATCCATCCTCACAAACATTCGCATTTCTATACTTAATATTATAAAGCTGAAGAGTTTGTTTTGTTTGTTTGTTTGTTTAAACGCGCTAATCTCAGAAACTACTGAACCGATTTGAATAATTCTTTCACTGTTAGATAGTCTATTTATCGAGGAAGGCTATAGGCTACATTTTATCCCGAAATTCCCACGGGAACGGGCACAACGCAAGTAAAACCGCGGGGCGCTGCTAGTATAATATAAGTAGGAAGAATAGGATAGGATAGGATAAGTATGTTCGTGTAGGTTAGTGTCCAACCCTGGTATCGGAGTTTTTAGACCGCCTAAAGGCTTCCGACATTGTCTAACGATTGAAACAACCGAGACCGACAGTTTAACGAGCCCTCCGAAGTACGGTAGCGCTCAGATAGAAATGTCACTACCCGCCACCCATTAGGGGTCGGGCTGCACGTTGCTTAACAATCGCAATGAACTAACATCGCTCAGTCAAACTACGCCACGAGTGCTACGTTAGAATATGATTGAGAGCTGTGTTCATGTAAAGTGATGTTAACTCATCATGATTATAAACAGTAAAATTGTTAAAGTACAGATGGAGTAGTACATAGCTGAGTAGGCAATAGTTATAGATGGAGTATACATGGGCGATAGTAGTATTTCTAGCTGAGCGCTACCTACCGTGCATTGAATGGATAACATATTGGTTCCGGTTGTTCCAATTGCTGGACCATGTCGAAGGCTGTATGGCAGTACAAAAACTCCGATATCGCAGTAAGCAACTGATATTTTTGAACTTGCTTACATACTTGCTTTATAGCCAATTTCTTTTCATCTGCAACGAAAATCTACAAATTCTTTAAACATACGTTTGAAAATTCACGCATTCTTATACAGTTGATATACTCCATTTCATCGCAGAGACCTTTGCCCTGTAAATGCATGTTATACCTACATATTTCCATAATTTACTTTTTACTCACTGAAATTAATCCAAAAATCCTTTAGAATTTCGGGACCAGCATGTCCTTTTTGTTAATCCAGGCTGCAAACTAACTGCGACAGTGTATGTGCCAATTTTTTTTCTAGACCCATTGAGCCGAGTCAGCGTGTAAGTAGAACGGACAAATGTTTGTTAGAGCCGTTCCTAACTTTGCATAACAATTTTATAAACTAGCCATGAAGCTTTCTAGTTTAACTTTATTTTTATTTTTACTGGTTTCTTAAGTTTACGGATACACTTGGCTTTTATTTAACATTTTTATATTTTTAATTAATAATTGTAGAGAAAGAGTTTTAAAAAAAGATGCTCACATGGATGAACCCCCCCCCCCCCCCCCCTTCATAAGCACATTTCAAAAAAACAAATAGTTTAAAATCGGTACATTCGTTTTTGTTAATGCCACAAACAGTCATAAAGATACACAGACACTCCAAATTTATTTATTTAATCATTGAATGCCTGGTGACAAAAAATCTCAACAAAATTATATTAATGAAACTTTTCTTTGTCTCAGTTTGTTTCGCACATCCTATTCAACGAACAGTATTAATTAACGGACTCGTAATAACTAAATAGCAACTTCGTAACAATATCAACAATGGTACCTATGTTGAAATTTTCACACAATCAAGTGCCAAAAGTTTTGATACAACCCGCAGACCAAATAAAAGTTGAGACTGCTCCTGCATACTGTGAAGCATTTTGGTTTAACAAAGAAAATTACACCATATGTATGCGCTTACACAATACTTAGACGAAAAATTTCTCACAGTCAAGTTCACATAACCCACGCTTTTTCAAAAACAATTGACATCTAAAACCATTCGTACGTAATCTTAACGTATTAAAAACCCAACCTAATTCACCAAATAATTACACCCCATTCCTGCACTCCAACATACAACAACCTCACTTCAACTTCGCCAACTCCTCTTGACTTTTACTACACCAGATCCAACTCCTGAATGTAATTACTCATCGAACGCATCCGCCGGCGCGCGCTATGCAATGTTCAGAACACACTTGGTGCGGAATTCGCTTGTTCAAAGGATTTTCCTTCTGTGACGCGAACACGACAATTAAAACAGGGAAATTGAGTTATACTGTTGTTCTGCTCCGATGCCGACAGAAGTTTGTTTATTTATAGTGCTGGGAGTTTCATGGGAGGTTGTCGATGTTTTGGTACACTTATCTATACCAATTTAATTCATTCATTCATTCACTCATTTCGAGTAGGTCATTGGCCAACCCTAGTGTCGGAGTTTTTAGACCATGTAAAAGCCTTCAACATGGTTTGACGATTGGAACAACCTGGACTGCTTACCGTGCCCTCCGAAGCTGAGTAGCGCTCAGATAGAAATACCACTATCAGCCACCCATCCAAGTAGGGGTTGAGCTGCACGTTGCTTAACAATCGCAATGAACTAACATCGCTACGTTTCTTAAGTTTAAGAGAACACTGCTCATTTTTAATTGAAACTACTGTTACTTAAAAAAGAAGCTATTCACTGAAAGAAGAAGCAAGTTTTTAGCAGCTATTAAAAATCGAAAGTTGCTTCATTAATGAACAAGAAGCTTTTTCCCTGAGATCTTATAATAGACAAATACTTTAACGTGTTTTGAATCAGAAAAGAAACAGGAGTTTTTAATTTTTCTCTGGGCAACACTATCCATACGAGATAACTCGTACAATTGTATATATATATACGTTTTACGGTATACATTATGCTGTACCAACCAATAATCGTATATCGATACAAACCATAATTTATTGCACACCCCATCACTAAACATGTAGATGCCTTATTACCATAATATGTTTTATTTTTCGAAACAAAGTACTTTACAGTGAGCCCGAATAATAAAGTTTTGGGAATTTCTGAAGGGTCCCGAACGAACGCATAATGTTATGACTCCAAAGGAATTTTGAAAATAAGACTTATTGTTGTATTAAATTATAAAGTTTGTTTTGTTCAAATTATTTAGTTGAAGTTTGGTAATACTTTAGTCTAGTAGCATGTGCACTCGCCTGGAGTGCCGGGTTCCGGGTCGAACGAAGCATGGTTTCAGTTCACTGTTCCATGGCTCGAGTTTGAGATTGCTAATGCCCTGTATTTGTGGTGATTACGCCTAATCGTGGACGCTGTAAATTTGCAATCTATATGATAAAAAAGTAAGCTCGTGCATGTATGTTACACTATTTAAAATAAATATTATCACGATATGAAAACATTGTAAACACAAATTTAGACGGGACTTAATCGCGAATCAAACATTCAATTCGTGTGTCCTTAATAAATTTATGAATCAGCGCGTTGTCACCTTTCTTTTTCCTTACATCTCGCATCGCATTGCATCGCTTCGCTCTCGTACGACACGAATACAACTAATACTAACAAACCAAACGACCGAAACATCACATTCTAACATTGATTACAAAGCATCGCACTTACAATTATTTACCTATTACGTATTTACTGTAGCGTAGTGGTCGACAATTATGGTAAAAGTTTAACTGCTCGGATCGTTGAGGGGTTCGATGCTCGGCTGAGTCGCAGCTTCGTGAGCGAGATCACGATTATGCACTTTACCTTGAGCAAGTATTGGCAAGTGAGCTTGCTTTTGGATGCGGTATGAAATAATAATAATAAATTCACCCAGACAGATTTGTACACTGTTAATTAGACCCAAGCTAAGTTCTAACTTTGTATTATGGAATGTAACTAACTGATACTAACACATATATAAACGTATAAGTAGACCCAAACTAAGCTCTATGCCTGTATTATGGAATCTATCTAACTGATACTAAGACATAGTATACGGGGTTGCGGATTCAATTCCCAAAAATGTAGACATTATTGTTGGCAACTCCGTCTGGGTGTCAATTATATGTTCATATATAGCATTTGTATATGTATATTTATTAGTATCAGTTGTTTAGATTCCATAATAAAAACTTAGAGCTGTGTTTGAATTTATCCTGTAAATATTTATATTTATGTTTATTATACACTTCAATAACATACACGTTTCATGTGTATGATGAAACAGAATAAACATCCAAATTGCACAAAGAGCGACCTTATCGCTAATCGCGATCTCAAAAGAATCATATCCAAATTCAAAACCTGTTATCACTATCAAAACAACGTTAAAAATAAAACCAGCCTTAACATAACAAGCTCTTACGATCCCTATTAAATTTTCCTAGCTCCAATACAAAACGGCATCTCAATAGAAAGGTCGTTAGTGTTTTCAAAAGTCCTAGATGGTTCCCGATCGGACGATGCCAAGTAGAATCTTTACGGGTCGGTTCACTGAACTCGTGAGATTGTGAAACTCTTTGAAATTCTGTTAGTCCGTATATAGTCACGTATATACGAGTAGTCGTATGGGTTTTGTGCTTGGGGCGAGTATAGGTATAAGTCTATTTAATCCTTTAGCCTCTAGTTCGATAGGTGGCCGATAGTGGCATTTCTATCTGAGCGCTACCGTACTTCGAAAGGCAAATCGATTCGAGAAGGTTATTAGGAGGCCAACCAAGGTATTGGAGGTTTTAGACCGCCCTTAGACCTCCGACCTGGACTGACGATGCAACAACCGTAATCAACAATTTTACGGGCCCTACTGTAGCGTTCAGATAGAAATGCCACTATCGGCCACCCATCCAAGTATGATCAGAGCTGCACGTTGCTTAACAATCGCAATCGCTTAGTAAAACTAACTAACTTCAATTAACTATTATCGAACGTAATACTAAAAACTCGACACCATAATGGTATACTAAGCAAAACTTGATACACACAAATCGAGCACAGCATCCAATAATCACCTCATCCGACTCCTCCAGGCGGAACTAATCAAAGTTTCCTAATAAAAACAACCTTTGACGACTTTGTTCTGTAACTCGTTATTAATCTGTGACGGGCCAATCAAGAGGGGTGGTCGAAAACTGCCCACTCATCGGCAGAGTAGACAGTGTACTAATGGACGTGAACATTGAAGAAACAGATGTGGCATGCTTGGAATTATTTGCAAATTAGTTGTTGTATATGGTTAATAGATGGCGTTGGGATCGGAGTAGGGATATGGAGTTGTTGTTTTCTTAGGTTTGGGGTTAGGTTTGGGATTATTTATACTGGATTTGGCCCGGAAGATTATAATATAGTTTATAATATAGTAATGACACCATACTTTAAATAATGTCATTCTAATAAAAACGTTATTCAACTAACAATATTTGTACCGAAGTTATAGCTCTCATTTGCGGTAATTTAATAAGAAGTTAGACTAAACTTAACAAATCTGTATACCAGAACTACAATAAACGTCTGCTGTTTTGTCTCGTCCTGAAAAAGGAATTCAATATCATCATATCAATTCTAGGGCTACAATGGAACTGGGCCGCGGGACATTGAGACTAATGAGTCTTAGGCAAAATCACCACTATGGGGACCCAGACCCAAAACGACGCGGTAAACCAAAAAGAATTTTTTGCCTGTTTGGCGTCATAAAGCTCGTAATAAAGAGAAATAATAATAATAAATATCCATTCTGTATTTCTTTACATCTATGGCAAATAGTCGATGGTACGCAGGGCGTATAAAATATACGTTAATAGTAAACGCATTGTGTGGTCCGAACCGTCGGCTGTTGGGGTTCGATACCCAGCCCAATACCGTATTTTAATTACGAATATTGTTTGTATTTAGTCTAGATCGAACGCTTTGTCTATGTCCCTCTGTCTGGGCTCACAAATGAGCTCGGTTATTGATATTTTAGGCTTATTGTATTGGATTTCTGTTAGGCTTCATTGTTTTAAGCGTTTGATGTTTATTATCATGGTTATTTTGCTGCTGATTTTAAACCACGGAGATAATTGGGGTGAACGTATTTTTATAATGATGATCAAACGTTACAAAAATAAAGAATGACATAAGAAGTTTGTTAAGTTACTATTACTATCAATCAAATTCACTTTCGATAGCTGTATTTTTTTCTGATAATTCAATAATGTTCATACCATGTGTATGATTTTGAGAAAAAATAAACATTAATATATTTCTGGAGACACTAAAATATAGAATCTTTTATAATCAGAATATTGAACCTTGCCTAGTAAATACTTGTTAAATCGACAAAATTTCTGGCAACATTTAGGCTTACATTACATACGAGTATAACGTCACATAGAATGCCACTACTTAAAATCAGAAGATAATGAATGAATCTCTTGTTCCAGGGTAAATCGAAACGAGAGCAATCCCTTGAAGAGCTTCGTCAGCATATCTACCGGTACTACATCCCTTTAAGCAGGCAGTTCATGGTGCTGTTCCCTGAAGGAGGCTTCTTGCATAAGAGGAGGGAAGTCAGTCAGAGGTGAGAGAGATACATTTATATCTATTTACACTTTCTCTTGTGCTACGGAAAAAGATAAAAGATAGAAAGAGTAGAAGATATGAGTTGATAGAAGAGGATAGAAAGGAAGGGACATGATAGAGAAAGATATTCCTACTAATTACATATATATGAAAATAACTTAAGTAGAATACTGTGGCTTAATTTAGTGTCCTGTACAGTTCGTGCGTTTATTGTTTTGGTTGTAAATGAAACACTTGAGGAAGATAACACATATAGCAATGATCGGCTAGGGACACATATCAAATATTTCTTGCGAAAATGGGCAGAGTAGCAAACATTTGTTTTTTTTTTGTTCCGAATGCTGAATGTATTATACGCCATAGGAAATCTAGGCCTTTGTTTGTCTAACGATGTGCTTTTAACGCCATCTATTGATCGCATACCTTACTAACTGTTGCACTAAACAATCTAGATGGCAGCACAAACAAAGGCCAAGTAAAATTGTTTCCAAAGTACCCACCGAAGTTAGCATATATAAATCATTAACATTGCTTGAAGTATTATCATTTTTTTCATCAGATTTGCTGAGAAGAACAATCTTCCAAAGCTTGAGTACGTTTCCTTGCCTCGCGCTGGTGCTATGAGGATCATTATGGAAGAAATTGGACCTAACAGGGACCAAGGAGAGGCAAGCACTTCAAAGGACGATACCAAAAAAGGTATGTTTTAATTATTTTAATAAGATATAGTACTCGATGCTTCAGTGGGCACATTCAATTGTCAATCCCGGCTGATTCAATGATTTAGGCCATGTTGAACAAATACGTAAGATGGACAAATATCATAACATTTTAGTTCAAATGGATGAAATTATGAGGCTATATTTCTAGCGACACCAACATGTTTTCATAAATTATATACCAGTGGGGTGAGTACGTTGATTATTTTAAATTTCCAATCACCTATTTATTAACTTATGACGCAAAAAAGTGTGTTGCGTGTGTAAACTGTTTGTTTGTCGATATGGAGCTTAGTTAAACAAAGGTTCTGAAGTTTATTTTTGAAACGAAATTCATAATAAACAATAGCTGGAAATCACATAAACTTTACTTACATTTTCTTAACTTTAACTATCTTTTGTGAATTATTTTTCAAAATTAGAGTGCGTTTCTAGTGGAGCGGAGTGGGAGTGTGCGAATCAGCGCCTTACGAATAGATTTTGACAATTTGGATGCGTTGTGATTGGTCCATTGGGCTCCGCTCAGCTCTGCTTGGCGTAACTGGAAACGCGCTCTTAGGAGATGAGAAAATTGAAATTAGAATAATCAAAGATTTAACTATAGAATAATTTTATTGACTAATGTTGATAGGACTAATACAATGAGATATAAACTTGGTACACTTCCATATACATTGGCGCCATTCAATATGGCTTGTGGATCTATAGATCTTATCTTAATTTCTGGTCCTAATAGAACTTTTTTGATTGCTGATGCTGATTGAAATCGATAATCTGGCTCTGGAATAAAAGAAAAAAAATCTGTTTAGAAAATGTTATTTTTAGTCCATTTTTTTAGATACTATAATAAAGTATTATAGTGGTATCTCTGGTCCTAAACTGGTTACTTGTATCAACTGGTTTAGAGCTTCTTCGTCAGCACTTCACTTTGAAGGTAATTGAAATGCAAAGGCCTAAGGCTATAGTTTTTTGTTTGAAGATTGTGGTTACTAAATAAACGAAAGATATATGGACTCAACTTCGCTTTGAAAAAGTTTTGCTTCTAATATATGCTAGCCATGACGGATTTGAGATCTAGAAATGTCCAAAAGGTACATCGGCTCCCTTAACAAACACATTATTGCTCCAAATGGCTTACAGTGTTAGTTGTAGAAAAACCAAAGATTGTTGTTTAAAAAATAGATAGGTATTACCTTCAGCCGTCGAATTGTCATAATCAGTTAATTCCTCTGGAGGTTCGTATGGATTTGGTTTATGTTTCTCTGGTGTTGGCTTGTCCAGTAAAGTGAGACCTGTTGAAAAAAAAAATGTGTAAATTATCTATTGGATATTATAATGTATTGCCAATTTACACATAATTATAGTCGGTATTGCCAGCATTGTTTTTTTTTTCAAATTGATTGGATTACATTTTAAGTAGGTATAGTACCGTTATATACCATTTAGTAAAGTCCGTCGGTCCCATTTATGTCAATGGATAGTTCAAGTCAGAGGCCTTTAAGCGGTCTAAGAACTCCGATACCGGGTTGACCACTAACCTAGACGCACTTACTATTAAGCGCTTTTTAAAAATATATATATATATATATATATTTTCACGTATATTTTTTATTAACGTGTCAGTAACATAAGACTCTAAGGGCCGTCACTGCGTTAAGCGTGCGCACGCCGCGGTACTACACAAAAGTGATCCGTCGCGGGCGCCCGCCACGTGTGGCTTCATACAAAAGTGAACCGACGCGGGCGCACGCGACGGGCTCTCGCGACGGGCGCACGCATAACGCAGTGTTGACCCTAAGTATCTTCATTTCTGTGTTGCCTGGATTAATAGGTTCTACTAAGTTCTACTAATAATAAATGCTTTTGACTTACCGACGATATTAATCCGGTAATTGCTTTCATCTATTACGAGTTCGGTGGGGGGTATCTCCGACGTTGGTGAAAATATATCCTCAGCAATGATGATTACGTCTGTAACCAATAATCTACATTTTAGGTGAATTTCCTAAGATATTAAAATACGTACCCGACGTTTCGAGCGGATTACACCACACGTGGTCACACACTCGTACAGTCGGGATAAAACGATACAGTTACAGTCAGTTACATTTAGTACTAGCACACCCCCGGTTTTACCCGCGTTGTGCCCGTTCTTGTGGGAATTTCGAGATTTTGTTTACATATAAACCTTCCCCTTGAATCATTCTATCTTGTAAACTGTATCATAAGCATACATAGGGACAGACAGGCAGCGGAAAGCGACTTTGTTTTATAATACGTTGTAATAATGAGTGCAAATCGTGTGAGTTTTAAAAGTAAATTTTCTAGTATTTTTCTTGTAATATTTAATTAATTATATGTATAGTTTAACTGCCACACTCAACTGACTATGAATATAAATTAATGATTGATTTTTGACATGATTTAATGTATGAAAACGTGTCATTAGTTTATTGTCGATCTAAATGATACCTACAGCAGTGAGTCTTTGCAATGTTTTGATAATGACGATAATATTCTATTGTTTCATTAAATCAAGTGTCATACCTTATTCATCATTATTAAATGCTGTCTGATGACCAAGACCTAGACTTATACATGCACTAACAATATTAACCTCCAAGATTAGGAATGTTATTTGCCATTGTTTTACTCGCTTTGTTTTTTGGGATAAGTCAGCAAAAGAAAATGCGGTCAGTATTTTTTTGAAAGAGTAACAAACATCTCAATCTCTTGCGTTTCTTATATACTAAGAGCGCTCTGCGGTTTTACCCGCGTTGTACCCGATCCCGCGGGAATTTCGGGATAAAATGTATCCCATGTGTTATTCTTATGTGTAACCTGTATTACTGTAAAGTTTCATCCGAATCCGTTGAGTGCTTTTTGCGTGAGAGAGTAACAAACATACATCCATCCATCCTCAAAAACTTTCCCATTTGTAATATTAGTGAGATATAATTTTACAGCTAAAGGTGATTTTTTGTTCTAGTACCTTTATTTACAGCAGTCTCGGTGAAACTTTTTTCAGGTTTTTCAGTAGTTTTAGACTCTATTGAATCTGAATTAAACAATGCTTCCCACTTGGCTATCACTGATTCTGAAACAAAGATAAAACCAAATGAGCTTTGTATAGAAACAGTTTAACCTACTTGAAAAAGGAGGGGTTTTTTGTCGGGATTTTTCAATAACTAAAAAATAATAATGGCCCATTATAATTTCTTCCATTTCCTGCAATAGTTCCTACGTCTGCTGGTACACATTCCCGGACATGTTGTACTGATGTATTGGGGAGTGTGTCCCGGCAGTTGTGATCCATTACATTATACATCTCCAAAAGGCCTGTACGAGTTGGATCTGTATCCCCTCGCATGCTTCTCAAAAAGACCGGGCTTGTACCGTGACTCTGAGGAGAAACACTGTAATATTACGAGTATAGTTATAAATTGATTTGCAATATCCTGCTGTGGGAAATTACACTTTAATAACATAAGCAAACGGTTGTTTTTAATATACAAAAGCTTTAGAAGACTGTTGGTTTTTATCGACCGTACATAAAATGTAGGTAACATAGTCATTCCTCATTTATCTCAATAATAATGCATATATTCTGTTTATAAAGTGCACAATAATTCTAGGTATGGCTTGACTTCCTGATCTACTAATTAATATAAACAAGTTAAAGGCCCTTTCAATTTAGGCGTTATTAGTCTTCTGCTAAGTGCATAGCGTATGAAAAACAAAAGAACGTCAGTGCTGGCGACGCGCATTACCTCGATGCTTAACGGGTCGACTAAAATCGTTTATATTGAAAGAGCCCATAGACAGTATCGCTAAGTCTTTGCATGGGATTAAATATTCGTATAACTTACAAACCAACCGTTGGTTTAATGGTCAATCCTTATGCAGGAGTATATAGACCACTTTTTCGTCGCCACTGTTAAAAACATCTATACGCAATATGAACTTGCTTCTTCCTAATGTACGAATAGGACCTCTTTACTTTAAAATGTGTTAAAACTAAGCCTTAGTCTCCGCTAAAATTCATTCAGGATTCAGTTGTATAGTTTAGTTATTTCCTACAATAAGCACTAGGGTCAGGTGGGGTAAAAATAAGATACCCAAATCTATAGGTAAAAATAAGACACCATTATATTTCTTTGAAATAAACATCAAATAGAACCGTATTCCATTAAAAATAAAGTTCATTAATTATAAAATTAGAAAATAAATTTATATTGCTTGGTTATTTAGTAATAATATATTTTTAATAATATTTTACAACTCACTACAAATTTTGGCGCGAAATCTTTTATACGCGGGTCGCGCACTTTTCGTCGTGTCGCTCTGATTCGCGCCTCCCGCGCTCTTACCCCCGCTCCTTACGCGGGCCGACTATTGACCTTGAGCCTAAACAGCGCGCCGTCAGTGTCGGGGTGACGAGCGATAAGTAAGCACGTGTTGGTTTTGGGGGAAAATATAAGACAGGCTATAGGTAAAATATAAGACAGTGTGTGGTATAAAAATAAGACAAGAGAATTAATCATGCCTCGAAAATATATACCTAAACCAAAAACGTACAACGAATTGAAGTTACAAGAAGCTCTGGAAAATGTAAAAAGCGGCAATCTATCATTGAGAGAGGCCGAAAAGAAGTACAATATTGATAAATCCTTATTATGGAGGCGAATTCACGATTTAAATGGAAACAAACAAGGAAGGAAAACGGTTTTAAGCAGAGAAGAAGAAATAGATCTGTCAGAAAAAATAAAAACAATGGCTAAATGGGGATGGGCGTTAACCAGGCTCGAAATAAAGAATATTATATAATATTAAAAGACTGTTTAGTCTAGTGTTTAAATATAAGTGGATTACGATGTTGCTTAATTTTCGAGTTTATCTTAGTTTTCTTTATATTTTTCTATAATTTTATTGTTTGTTTTTCATTATTGCGTTTAAATGTTAAAACAATGTTTAATAATTTAACTGTCAAACGTTAGGTAAAAATATTGGTAAACGAAATCTCGTGACGATATTTTTGATTAATTTTTAGTCCATTAATAAAAGAACATTTGATTGAGATAATAAAAAAATTGTATCATTTTTAACCTTCCTTGTCTTATACTTAGCCTTTAATGTCACAAATATGGAAAGATATACAAAATGAGGGCTGTCTTATATTTTAAAGCTCATGTCTCATATTTACCCTTTTTGGAGGAAAATAATAAGACACTTATTTTATACCAAAACGTGTCGTAAGCGTATGACTATTTACAAACGAATTCATTTTTTTAATAGCTATTAAGAAATAGTATCATAATAATTCATTTAAACAAGTAAAAAATAATTATTGGGTCATAAAAAACTAAAAGATTGGTATTTTGTCTCAATTTTACCCCACCTGACCCTACCTCTTAATATTACAGTTAATTACACAAATATTATAATATTATAAAACAATTACCGTCCGGTTTTTCTGTAGTTCTAATTCGTCGACACGCCACATTATGAACGCACACAACTAAACACAAAGCACATAAAAATTTCATTATTAAATATTGTATTTAAAACTTTATAATAGTCTTATATCACAACCAGTCGGGTCAAAGGAATGATTCTCACTGTTGCGAGATTACTAACTCGAGGAAAAACTTGTTTAGTAAAGTAGATCCTAATTAATGTATGTTTAGGTATAATGACGAGGATGTTGGTTGTTATGTGATTTTTATGTAACTGTATAAATTGCTACTATTGCTTGTACTATTGCAATGTACTCGTAGCACTTGTTTGATTAAGCGATGTCAGTTCATTGTGATTGTTTATCAACGTGCAGCTCGGTCTCTGCGTGGATTGGTGGCAGATAGTGGCATTTCTATCTGAGCGTTACCGTGGCTCGTATAATTGTCGGTCCCGGCTGTTTTGGTAGAAAATGTCGGAGGCTGTTGGGTGGTTTGAAATTCCAATGCCAGTATTGTAACTGACCTACTCGAACTAAGGTACTTACTTTATTATAGCAATACTAGCTGCGCCCCGCGGTTTCACCCGCGTCGCGGTTTCGCGCGCGTTCCCGCGGAAATTCGGGATGAAAAATAGATGTTGTCCGATTCTCAGACCTACCCGATATGCACACAAAATTTCATGAGAATCGGTCGAGCCGTTTCAGAGGAGTTCAACCACGGTACCCGTTCCCACGAGAATTTCGGGATGAAAAATAGACGTCCGATTCTCAGGCCTACCCGATATGTACACAAAATTTCATGAGAATCGGTAGAGCCGTTTCAGAGGAGTACGCACAACGTGACACGAGAATTTTATAAATAAGAAGATTAAATCTTCCGTAGGAAGTATTTGACTTTAAACGACCTTGTAAAATTCCAGTAGAATATGTCACTATTAAATAATTTAATGTAAGCTCTGTGTGTAGGAAGTATTTGCCTTGAGTACATAGTATAAAACAAAGTCGGTTCCCGCTGCCTGTTTGTCCCTATGTATGCTTAGATCTTTAAAACTACGCAACGGATTTTGATGCAGTATTTTTTTAATAGATAGAGTGATTCAAGAGGAAGGTTTATAAGAATAAAAAATCCCGAAATTCAAAAACAAAAAGTTCTCATTTCTACTATTTGCGGTTTTTTTTTCGTTTTAATCTCTCTCTCTCTCTCTCTTCCTGGCTATGTGTACCACGTGGTGGTGGGGTCAGCCTTCCTAATTTTTTTTGTTTGAATATTAATCTGGGCACTGCCATTGCTAGGCAAACATCGACTTATGAAGTCAGATGATAGATCGTTCTTTGATAAAACAAACTAAGAATTGCAAAACCGGAATTACCCTATTTTCTAAAAGTATTTAAATGGCTTCTGTCGGTTACTATGGTTTTTACGCCACATACAGTATTTTTTATTGGTGGCAAATATTTTTATATTTTCCACAATCTTGTTCGCAAACCAGTTTCTTTAATGAAACTCCGTCTGTTAAGTTTGTGAGTCATATGAATTTACCGTCGGTTTAATTACGCGTGGGAGCGTCAAAACAATAATATTATTCTTATGAACTGTGCTGTAACGTCAGATATAGCCAGTGTGACGTCGTGTCGTGTCTGATCTAATGTTGGAATACCCCTAAGGGGGGTTTTTCGTTGAACGGAGCGGAGCTAGCTTCTTCTTCTTCATCGAGTGGATGGTCAACCTGACCAATCCTGGTGTCAAAGCTATTGAGCCGCCAACGGCCTCTGACATGGCTCGTGTAACGACTACTATCCGTAGAAAGTAACCGGGACCGACGGCTTAACGTGCCCTCCGAAGCACGGAATCATCTTACTTTTCGGGCAATCAGGTGATTCAGCCTGTAATGCCCTAACCAAACTAAGGACAGTCTCACAAAGAGATTTTTGTGCGACCACGAAACTAGCTTACTAATCACTATGCATTACGAAAATAATTTGACAATGTCAATGCGTCGTTTGACAATCCTAATGAGCTGTGACTGGTAATACTTACTACTAAATACGCTGCTAGTTTGTATACATATATATTTCCTCGATAAGTGCTCGTTATTAAAAATATTCATACAACAATGAACAATTTACACACTTAGATAGTACAGTATTATAAACAAAGCAGTTATGTTACTTGAGGTAAATAAAACACCTTTATTTATTCATATTTTTAAAACACATAGAATATTTATTATTATAAATATAACTATTCATGAAAACAATCCACAAAGTATATAATAGTACATTTGTACTGATAAAAGTAAAAGTATTAGCCTGTAACCGAATCGAAATTAGATCAACTTGATAAACAAATTAACAATGTTGTAGTTACAATGAAATTTCCAAAAATTTGGTTTTGTATGGAATGCGATGGACCTTTAGAATGTGAGTTGTTAATGTTTGATTGTAAATCTGTTGGTCTCATATCATTTATGATGTTGTTATTATTGCTAATGTCGTTTCCTCCACTTTTTGTATCAGTAATGGTATCTTCTTCAACAAAATATTTTGCAATATTATAAAAATAATAAAATTCATTATCATCTATGCCAAAATAATTATCATAGTCAGAAATTAGTTTCGCCTTTTCGTTTTCTTCTTGTTTTGTATCTTCAAATTGCACCAGATTTAGACTGGTAAACAGATATGGTTTATCTTCTTTAAATATTTGACCAATTTTATATGGTTTTGAAGTTGTGCGGTTTCTTGTCAACGTGTTTTCTGAAACATTAATTTTATAAAGGTTACTAGTATCATTTATGTACTACGCGTACGTATAAGTTAGTAAAAGCATAAAATATCTCACTGCGAGGCAGAAGGTCTTGTCTCTTCATTAATTTACTGTTTCGCGCGGTTGTTTCATCCGCAAGCCAATGGATCGCGCTAGTGTGAAAATTTTGTAGATTGCTCTTGCGTTCTTTTTCAGATTTAGTGGATCATGCCCACACATTTTATTGAATAGGAAAAAACTGCCTCATTAAAAAAGTAGTAAAATTAGTATAGCTAGACTTATATGTTGTGTACTAATTTTATTACCAGATCTCCAAATTAAAGACAAATGGTAAGCAGCTCAAAATTTGTATGAACTTTATAAAAAAGAGAATAACTGTAAATAAATACCTGACATATTCCATTTTGTGCGTGGAGAGCACATGTAAGAGTTACTAAAAAAGCAAACACAGACAAACAATAGAAACATCACAATTTAATTTATAATGATCACACAAGTAGTCGAATAGATGATTATTAAAGAACTAAATTATTACGTGATTTTTTGAATAATGTTTTTAATTCGAAAAGCAGAGGAAAGAGAAACAATGGTATTATAATTAGAATGCATAAACACTAGACGAATTAAATTTCTTCTATTCGAGTAAATGTTAGTGCAATTATAATTTTGATTTTTTTTTGCAAAGTGATTTTGCATTTTGATAAGATAAGAAATAGTGATTTTCTATGCACTACTTACCTGTACTAAGATAATAAAGCTGAACAGTTAGATTGTTTGTTTATTCCAACGAGCTCATCTTGGGAACTGCAATTCAGATTCGAATAAGTATTTTGTCTATACTTATACTTAATATTATGATGAGGTTAAATTTTGCAAGTTTGTTTGTTGTATATCTATATATCTTCAAGCTAATCTCAAGAATGACCACTCCGATTTGCATAATTATTTCTGTAATAGATAGCCATACTCAACAGGAATGTAATAGGCTATTTTTCATCCCAAAATTCCCATGGGAACGAGAACAGCTGTTAATATTGGATAAAGACAGGGAAGGGTTAAAGAAGAGGAAGGAAAGCTAATATCCAGTATCCTTATGCAAGGAGCGATATCATATATTTAAACTTTACAGTTCTATATAATAGTATTCATTAGTAATAAAGGCAAATAAAATACCATTGTATATTACGTGTTTCTCGCTGCACTACTGTAATTGTAAAAAAAAATACTCTAATTGTTATTAATTCAAACGCTTATTCACTAAAACATTTCGTAAAGGTATCCACTAGATACTACTATTTTTTTCTTGTATATATTTATTCCGTTGTAGTAGGATTCTGCTTGTAAATAAATTCTAGTTGATGGCTATCTTTGTTTTGGCTTATCTTTGGCTGTCGGTATCTGGTTTCCAAAGTACGGTGGTCCGAGATATAAATTCCATTATCGGTCATTTATCTAAGTATTGACGTTGCTTTGCAATCGTAAGTTAACATCGCTTAGTCAAACTATATGAAGGAGCACTTCTTTCTACTGTATAAATTGGTCCCTTATCATTAATGAGGAGGAACATTGTTCTTCAACCAGGAACATGGTTTTATTTACCTTTATATTCTTGTTATAACAAATCTGATCGAAAGTAATATCTATACTAATATTAGCAGCACCCTGGAGTTTTACCCGCGTTGTGCCCGTTCCCGTGGGAATTTCGGGAAATTTTACATATATAATCCTTCCAGAAGAATTATTCTATCGATTCGTGAAAACCGCGTGAAAATCCGTGCAGTAGTATTTGAGTTCATCGCGAACATACGGACAGACAGACGCGGCCGGGACTTTGTTTTATACTATGTAGTGGTAGTGATAATAAAGCTCAAGAGTTTGTTTGTTTGAACGTGATAATCTCAGAAACTACCAAACTGATTCGACTGATTTTTTTAGTAATGAATAGCCACATTCAACTGGCAGGTTATAGGCTATTTTTCATCTAGAAATTCCTACGGGAACGGACACAACGCGGGTAAAACTGCGGGGTGCTGTTGGTATCATCATAGACAGAATAGTCGCTTTTGTATTTTATTATTAGTGCATATTAATTTTGTTTTTAGTATTTTAGTTTGATTACGAGAAACGTAGTATCAATATTGAAATCACAATCAAATTTCTAAACATTCCAATGGTATTTGTTGAACTCTTTGAAGCTGTATTGTTGTGTGACGTATCGTTAACGCCTCCCCAAATCTGTTGAATTGCGGAACTGGGTAATATTCGTTTATCAGTTTTGTCCAATGTATCATTATCGATAGTATTACTGCTTTCTAGTTCCATGTTGGTACTATTATATTTTTCTTGATCTATTCCTTCTTTGCTATCATTATTAGAATTCACAAGTTTTAAATATTCTTCAACATCGATTTCTTGGAAAAATCCCCAGTTACCATTTCGATCGTCGAATGTATTATTCTTTTCGATTTTATCTTCAAGTTTTGGTTCTAATTGGTTCAGATTTGTAGTGTTTGCTTCATCTTCTTGCAAGTTCCATTTTATGTTATCTGTTTGTGTTGTCAAATCTTCGTTCGCGTAGTATTCAGTAGTAGTGGTATCTGAAATTACAAATACAGTTTAAAGTTTGGCCGTAATATAAATACAAGTACAGTTCAAAGAAGCTTCATCATATTTAGGAATTATAACAGAAAAATATCATCGTTTGAGAGATGGAGATCTCAAACTCGAACCATGTTTTAAAGGTAAATTGGCAAATAAGAAACATTCACAGGCTAATACTTTTTTAAACCTTTTTACATCGCTCCGTAGTATAAAACAAAGTCGCTTTCCGCTGTCTGTCGGTCTGTCCCCATGTATGCTTAGATCTTTAAAACTACGCAACGATTTTGATGCGGTTTTTTTTAAAATAGATAGTGATTCAAGAGGAAGGTATAAAAATTCCCGAAATTCCCACGGAAACGGGCACAACGCGGGTAAAACCCCGGGGCGCTGCTAGTAGTTTCTATATGGAATAACCCTCCTACTGCTCGGACTAACCTTCATGTATTAAATACATCAAAATAAAATAAAATGAATGCCTAATGAGTACCTGAAATATTCCATTCTGGGATCGAAGAACAAAGGCTGCCTCCAATAAATAAGCAAACACAAACAAAAAATAAATACATAATTATTTGACTTCAAATTCACACAAGAACTCGAGAAGATGGTTCCAATAAAACTGATTCATTTTAATAATATTTTGTATTTGTTATACCAAGGTTATACCTGAGTGTGGTTGGGTTTGGCATGAGTCAAGCTTTCACGGTCAAGGTTCGTGAAACAAAAGGTAGTTAATAAAATGCGGCAACTGTAGTCCGTTCGAAGTGACGCCAAATTAGGAAAATGGGTTATTAATTACCTTGTTAATGTTGTATATTGTCTTGTTAGAGTTTGCACTGTTCTGTATAATTATCTCATACAAGACTGTATCAAAAGTAGAATCTAATCCGGCTTAAACTCTAGTCAAATCTAAGAGATCGAAATTGTCCTATTTTATGGTGTTTTATTAAATACTGTTGAACAATGGGGTCACTTTTGGGTCGAACGACAATTTGAAAAAGTGTAAGGTACTGTAGATTCGTCAATGTTTTCCTAATATTGCTGCATCTGAGGGTTATGTATTTCAAAAAGTAGCAAGATTTGACTTTAAAGCTTTACTTTTTTTTCTTTGTATTAATCGTCAACTTCCTTCCAGATAAGAACTTCAACCAGAGCCACCAGAAGATCGTGAACTTGGACGTCGGAGATCACATCGAGTGGATCCTCGACGTCACCATCGCGTACCCTGAGAGGATACCGCTGCATCTTCAGGACGTGGTCTGCGGGTTCAGGCCGCCCTGCACCACTCATATACATTACAGGCTTTACCCCAGTACTGAGGTAAGAATAGAACATATATGTAGGTATTGAAAAACAGGTGATAGTAACTGTTTGATTTGCATTGACTCCAAAGTCCAAAATGTATTTATTTATTATGGAATAATAAATAATGCATTATTCAATATAATCATAAATAATGTATTGTTTAAATCTTTTTAAATTATTTCACTGCGCAGCAATTCAATGACATCTGACGCGTGCTTGACGTACACACCAAAATACACGGTTTTATTTTTATTCTAGACATTAATAAAGGTTTTCCTAGCTATAATTGAAATAAAAACATTGTTGGAATAATTGTAAAGCAAGATGATTCATGGGCTAGGATCTCCCTGTTGAGATTTGAGACATTTCGGAACTCTAATAATGTCTTTGTTTGCTATGATTATAGCAATTTTTCAACATGTTTTTCGTTCTTTCCTCAGGTGCCTGCAGACGCCGAAGGCATGACCCAATGGTTGTACGACCGCTTCATAGAAAAAGATAAAATGTTAGAAGAATACTACAAAACTGGCAAGTTTCCCAGCAAAGAGAACGGGCCCAGTCATCAGGTCACCAGGGAAGTGAGGCAGGATAACGTGAGATACTTGGTCCTGCATTCTTTCTTCATTGCGTCCACTTATATCCAATACAGATTGTTAAGCCAACTCTGGAGCTACTTGTGGAAGTAAATCAGTTCGATTGTACGTTTGTATGTGTGTGTTTTGTCTGTCAACTTTTGGGTGGTGGTTTCTTCGGTAAATTTTGTAGCACTTTTTTGAAAATTTGTCAATTTATGTTATTAAAAAGATAGGGTTTTAAAAGATTGTAATTATTATCATCATTAATGTACGTTATTAAGACAAGTTAGGCTCTTGTAAGCAAAAACTATTACTTACAATTGTGCCCATGGGATCAGTTTAGTGGAGTCAGCTGAATACACGACATATCTTCTTCTTTTTATAATTGTTTGGCCTTAATACCAAGGATTTTAAATTGTGTTTCGATCGATTAAAAAGGTCACTTTTTTCACAAAACTATTTGCTTATGTTACCAACTTTAGTGATAAACAATTTTATTAATTAGTAATACTCGTACATGCGGTTACTGCGGTAAATTCTTTGTGTACATCACACACACATACAAACCTAGTGTAATATTAATTGTAATATCTTTTCATTTTACAATTTATGTCATGTGACGTCATTGTTTTACGTTTTGACCTTGCATGGTCTTGTTAACGTTATTGAGTCCGTAATGACGTTGTACTATAAAACTATTTTTGTAGTATTACGTTTTCTTAACCACTTAATTTAAGTTTTACCTAGTTTAGCCATTTTTGGTCGTATTTGACTGTAATGTCCCGCTTTTGGTCAAAGGCCTCTCAGCTCATAATTTGAATTTTGCATTCATCGATAATTTTTTTTTCATATTGTGGTCTTATGTGACCTTTATCAGAACTATACATATCTATTTATTATCACAGAAAGCTTTTTTTAGTTTTTTTTTAGTCCAGTGATTATCCCTCGTCGATTCCTTTTGTGCCATTTAATCATCTCGTCACATGTGATATTATAACAATTGATGAATTTTCTTGCCAGAATTTATAACTTGATGTCTCGGAAATGGTCCTCGGTATTATGTAGGACTCTTGAAAAATAAACAAGTTTATTTAAATAATGAGTCACGTGACATGTTTTGTAAAAAATGTCTTTTATTAAACTAACGCATTTTTCTTTCTAGATTTAGTTCTTTGTTGCATAAATATTTTTGATAAATTAATGATGTATTAATATTCACATTAAACGTGAATATTACTACAGAAAATATTTCGTTTGACAAAAATATTTACGCTGTTTTTTTATTATTTCTTTTGACGTCATGCAAATTACTTTTAATTGACAATTTAAATTGCCATATTATGTTGTCAACAAACGTTGTAAACTTTTATAACATTGTGTAAAATATTAACATACATTTGTCAATATACGATACCACTTGTCAATTGAAAGTAATTTGTACATTATTTTTAAGTGAACATCGAAGAAGTACATTCGGTTCCCTTTTTTGTTAAACGTAACTTAGTTGTAATATTTTTGGGTTACCCATTGACATATCGAGTTTAGTTTACGCTCGATTGTTTGTGCTTTGAGCACGATATAATTTAGATCGTTTTACACATTTACTAAGAGAATACGGTTTTACAGAATTGGTCTGTTTACAATTATTGAGGGCATTCCCCAGAACAGGCAATTATAAAATTTATGACACACTCGTGGATAAAGGTTGATCATAGTTTTCAATGCCAATGACATTCTAGCGTCATACAAAGTATGTAAACCTGATTACCAATGACATCTGAGATGGATCTTATAACATGGCGGTTGCATCCTTGGATTGAAATACTAGGAATGACCCGGATGCTTGTGAATAGACCTTTACCTAAATTTCGAGAGTGTGTGCCGAGCCTAATTTATACGTGTGTATCAAATCGTGCTGTGACTTATAAGTCAATATATAAGTAAAAGAAAATCTTTAGAATAGGTTTTGCGCTTCGCTCTGTACAAAAAAATATAACAAAATGGTATGACAATAAAAATAAAATTCATTCACTTTCTCACTTTCAATATTTTTGTCACTTTCGCTTCCGATTCAATTATCAACTTAATATCACATTTTTTTCACGCAACGAACAAAGAATTAATGGTTATATAACAATGTTTACACTATGTTATACGTATAAAGCTACATATTATTACACAGAAGTTAAGTATAATTCAGTAATGGAATTTATAGATTCCATTACTGTTTTCAAGGGAGAACAAACACTTGTTTCTGGATTTTGTGTTTTTTTTTCAAGACTATTACATTTTCACCAACATCAATCCAGCTGTAATTTAACTCATTTTTATATAAACATTTGAGCAAATTATATTGTGCACATTTGAATATATCCCCTAAATATAAAGGTTACTAGATTTTCTAGACCTAAATGAATGTCTAAATTAGTTTAAGTGTAAAAATAAGTGTAATTTGAATAAACTGTAATAAAATAAGGTTCCTTTTGTTTAGGTTAGCTTTGATACTTTGACCATCCAAAAAACTTTTAATTGTAAATTTTTACACCCAAAATATCTACTTTTGTAAATATTTCAGTGATAATGTAAACCTGTTTTCATTGTAAGTTTACTTGGATAAATGTGTTTTGTTCATTAAAATATATCGACCAAAAACTTTTGCCTAGTCATGCGTTTGTTTCTTCAATGTAAACCTATTACAAATGGATTTGAATTTATTTGTAATTTTAATGAATAAAATATATTTATTGGTGGGTGTGTGTTTACAGACATTTTTACTATTACAATGGTTGATAGCTTTGGAACATTTTTAAAGTAAAATATCCCCAAGTCCACCAGTTATTACATTTTGAAGTTCAATTTGTTATAACAAGATTTGCCCAATGTTATATAACATCTTTAAAATGTGAACAAAAATATCTGCTGGACCTAAAACGCTTTCTACTGAACAATGTCGTTTATTTATAACAATAATTAAAATGTCTGTAAATACTAATGCTCTCACAAATTGAATTTATTGAATGAATTTATGTGACGCGAAAATTTGCCGTAAGTGCCTAGGCTTATTCATTATATTATCTGTGCTTTTAACTCTTGCTTTGTTCATTCATTTATCGTTTATTTAAACTATATACCAACCGTTAAACATTGCATTATGCATTACAGAACATGATGTTATATAACGCTTGGTAACAATATAACAGCTTGTAAAAAGAGACATTTAAAAAAGTTATGCCATTGGTTATAATTAAGTTTCACTATAATTCGATATACTGTGTACAATAACTTTTTTGTTTTAAATTTAAATACATAGGTACATTTCGAAATGCGTAACTGTCGAATACTTAAATAAAATTTTAGTTGAGAACTTTTTGATGACAGATTTGACATTTACTTGTCAAAGTTTTGTGACTTGTCCTACTCAATTAAAGTACCATTTAAGTATTAAGTTTTATCCATTTCTTGCGAAGAGTTACATAATTTTATGTTAGTTGCGGTCAAGTTATTTTTGTCTTTAGTTTGGGCTTTAAGCGACTCTTAAAGTTCTTACTTTGTATAATAAACAGTAAGTATTACATAATAATAATAAAAACAATTTTATTACATTTTTTAATAATAGCACTGATATCACGATGACCAAACTATAGGAATAATGTTAAAATAATCAGCAGAGTTTTCTGATAGCTTAGTTTTTGTCCTGAGTGAGTAGAGGCTGAGTTTCACTACAATTGTTAAAAAAATTGGTGAAAACGGTCGATTAATTATATCAATACAAATTGTACATTTTTCTTTTTTTGTCTATTGGAGCAAATAGTTTTTAATGTCGTTGTAACAATGTGAGAACTTGTGATTAATTTTAGGTAGGCAATGTTGTTTTTTTTTAGTTAAAAGTTAAGTTTGTGGGTTATAACGTGCCTAATTTGTGACGCTTTCAATGTGGAACTTACTTCAGTGTTGTGCATTTTATTTTAAAAAATTGATAAATGTAAATTTATATTTGGAATGGAAATGGTTGTCATAGGTAGTCCTTGAATATATAACACATGGAGCGAATTTAAAGTAGGGTAAACGTATGAAATTTTAGAGGAATAGCAAAGGCCATCAGATTTGATAAATGGTACATTTTGTACATAGCTTTAAGCTAAGTCTTGTATAAAAAATGTATTGGACATGTAATAAATACGACCTTTAAATGAAGTTCTCTTTAAACTTGCCTGAATACTTTGCCTATACTCAAAATTAGAACTAAAATCTGTATACATTTTTGTTATAAATATTTTTGTAATGAAATATTCAGTGGCGTTTTTATTTCACGTACGAACTTATTTGTGACAAAATAAAAATTATTAAGATACAGGGTAATTTGTAAATCATCGAACGCGATTAAAATTTCACCCTGTATATAAAGCAGCGCCCACAGTTTTTGACTTTAATTCGCATTTTTAATAACTTGAAATTTTGTGAAGTACTGGGCTGTGATAGACAGTATTTTTCAAAAAATGATTTTTTTTATAATTGAAAACATCCATTTTCTCTGAAAGCCATCCACTTTAGACCTAAGTTAACCATTTGGTTAAAATGGAACAAAAAACATGGTGAATGTAATTGAAAGTATAATATTTTGCGACAAGTAATTGTATTTTGTTCAAAAATGTGCTCTTTAAGTGCCGAATTATATTTTTAATATTTTTAGTTTTGATGTAAATATTATTCAATTAACATTGAAGGCTTTTTAAAATGTTGTTAAAACAAATGAAATTTCACTACTAGTTTCATTACTTACTCCAAGACTTAATAATGCCTATAATAACCTTGTACATTTTTGGTCCAAATATTTTTTTCAAAAAAATTAATTCGGAAAAATTAAAAAACATTGAGTTGCATGAATTTAATTTTAGTTATAGAGTGTCGTTAATTATTTACATCAGATAACAACCTAAATGATTTTCAAAATTCGATAACGTTAAAGAAAATACATTTTAAAGAGCCTTATTTTCAAAGTCGCTTTTTCGCTGTAAATAAATACTATGTTTCCATGTTTTTGTCATTAAAGCACGTTTGTGGCACCTACTGTTGAGTTTTATTTTTATAAAACCTTTAGATAGCCAGCCCTATAGACAAGTGGCAATCGTTTCGCAATCTATTTAATACTGGCTACTGTCTAAATGTGTGGAAAATGCCATAACCACGTAACAATCACATGACATTTTCATAAAAAAATTTCATTGTATATACATATTGTGTCTGAGTATAAGACAGCAAAATACAATGTGAAACGATTGCCAATTGTCTATGAGAGTGAATAAACTCAACTTATAGTTTTCATGAAAAAAATAAATTTAACCTTTCATATACAATATTTTTTTTTAATCTAGTGGACATTTTTTTATAATAATTCAAAAAAATACATTTCATTATATCCATTCGAATAACAACGTAAAAAATAATTCAAAATGCTCTTTCCCTCCAAAACCCCAAACAACATTTTACATCTTTTTTCACACTTTAGCGAGTCAACCGTAGATACAACTTTATTTCCTTTTTAAAAACCTGTTAAGAACATTGGAGCAATCTTAGCGGAGGCGGAAGTGACGTAAGTACTTTGTGGGGATGACGTGCTACCGGAAATGAAAGTCTGTTTGTCTTCCTTCATTGTACCTGCGGAATATCCGGCCGTCCTTTAACTTTGAAAGTAAATTTTATTTAAATTTTTAGTTGTGACAAAAATATGAAACTTGGATTTGAAGAGCGTATGAAAAGTTAGAAAGGTAAAATTTGAAAACAACATGAGAGAAAACAATCGTATATTTGAATTATACAGTAGTAAGTAAGTATTGGCCTGTAATGTGCCACTACTGGACTGAAGATATTATCAGTAGGTACCTGATATCAGTTTTAATAAAATTGGAAAAAAAGTTTCGTGTTTAAGAGGCCTTCCCTATTTTAACTTTCCAATAAAATAAAAAGCAACGTATTATAGCCTGTAATGTCCAACTGCAGGGCAAAGGCCTCTCATCTCACTGAAAATATTAGTACTGTGAGAAGAAACAAAAATAAAATATTGTTATAATTCATTATAAATGAAGGTAAAGCAGCATTTTATCCGTGTAACTTTTTGTACCACCCCATATAAAAGCTGGGGTGAACACCCTTCACACTGCGTACATAATCTAGTTACATACAGAGGAGGCTGATTATTCATAGGAACTTTATTTTTATCCGCAGGAATTTGGTTCCGGGGGATATTCTTATAAATAAGGTAAAGGTGGTCTATTCTGCTGCCTATTGAATGTGAGTAATAAGATCTCGATGTTTTAATCCTTACGGGCTTCGATCAACAATACACAACTAGATATCGGGTCACGTACAATATCAAAGCTAACTTATACTGTCCTCGTGGATGACGTGTGACAGCTTATTTTGTTTAATACCGAACTGAAACAAAAGTTTTAAAACAGTTCGAAGCTCAACCTAATTACAACCATGACACCTAGCAATAAAGTAGCAAATCTTATGAATAAAATAAGAGCTCACTTTTCAAATGTGGCCTTATTCACCGAGACGTATTTTTTGCGCCGACCCGACATCTAGTTGTGTATTGTTGATCGAAGCTTACGGGATACCAAAAGTGAACTGTTTTAGATCAAGATCGAGAATAATCGAGACTTCATTGACAAAATTTCATTGGCAGAATCAACACCCTAATTGTTTGAAGGCGCATATCTCAAAAACTACCAATCCGATTTTAATTACTTATTATTTTTAAGCTTACCTTCTATTACCTATGGATAGTTTAAGCTTACCTTCCGTATGCCTAATCTTCTCGTAGAAGGTTAGGTATAGACTATTTTTCATTCTAAAACACGTACAGAAACGGACACAACGCAAGGCGCTGAAGGCAATTTATATTTCCTTCGACACCACGTAAGCGTCAGAAAAAATCTACTAATATGCTAGTACATATAACTCAACGACTAGTTCAGTCGAGACCAACATCACCTGACCAATCCATTCACAACATAATTCTCTTCGAAAAAGCTCCAACCCTTATATTTTCACAGCCGCAGACCCCTAACGTCACGCCCCAGCTCGTCACGTCATCGGCATTCAATTAGCCCATGTACGGAACCCTGCGGTCGACGTCACGCCCGTTCACGTGTCATTGACTTCAGGATGTAATAATAATGTTATTTTGGATAGGAATAATTGTTATTTCGGATATTAGTTAGGATATTGGTGATTTTACTTTGTTTTGGTGGAGGGCATTGAGTTCTTATATTATAACTCGATGGTTGAGGGTTATGCGAGTTAGTGAATTCGTTAAGCAACGCTTTTTGTCTTTACTCCTACTCGAAATTCAGTCGGTTCTGAAAACAGAATTAATATCTAATTACAAAAGTAATGAGATATTAATTAAGTAAGAGTAAGTTAGTGGCAGACCCTGATGTGAACCGCGTAAAGACTTCCGGCATGGTCTGACGATTGAAACATCCGGGACCGAAAGTTTTACGTGCACTCCGAAGTAAGGTAGCGCTCAGATAGAAATGGCACTATCGACCACCCATACTAGTAGGGGATGAGATGCTCGTTGCTTAACAATCGCAATGAGCTGACATCGCTTGATCAAACTACGCCACGAGCGCTACAATGAAATATAAAATGAAATACCTAAGTAAAACCTATCTCCACCAATCTGTAGTAGACAAGCGTGGTGATTACGCCTAATCCTCCTCACTGTACTGAGAATGAAGTGAAGTGAGAAAGCCGTGAGACATTATGGATGAAAACTTATAATTTGACCACCAATTAAGACCTAACTTAACCGCACTCAAATACGTCCATTAAATCGACACTTAACTAATGGATGTTTTTTTGCAAACATGAAGTCAAAATTACTCATTAAATCTATACTAAGGAAGGATTTAACATTTCCGAGTACGGGCGTACAAAAGCTTTCACGATAAGGAAGTAACAACATAAATTTACCAAATTAATTAATTACCAATTTCTAAGTAAATTCACAGAATCGACACAAAATAAAACGAAAGAAAAACTAAGTTTTCAGCTTTTAATTCTACCTCAAAGGATCCACCTGCAAATTAAAAAAGTTGCCAGATGAGGCCTATTCATTACCAGTAGGAAACTAATCGGCAAAAAATCCTCCTTTTACGAAACTTTCCGAAAGTTGCCGAACTTCCCCGATGTAGCGAGCCTTTGATGCTAACTATCGATGGATTTTCTTTAACGTTACATGTGGTACAATGTGTAAAGAATAGCGGTGATATTAATTGTTTAATAGGTAGGTAGTAGGTACGATTGCTTTCGAAAAGCGGGTTACGTAAACGTTGTATACTGTAACTAGTAGTGCCCCTCGGGTATACCCGCGTTTTACCCGTTCCCGTGGGAATTTCAGGAAACATAGCTAAAAGATAGCCTATAACCTCTCCGTTGAATGTGACGAAGGCGATGAATTCGCTGTTTCCTTAAAAAAAATTAAGTACCCTCCCCCTTGATTATTTTTTCACATAAAATATCGTTTTCTACACTACTATCTGTTGAACTAACGCGTCGAACCTACCAGAGGAGTAGATTGATATTTAGTTGTAGGTTGCACTTTACATACAGTTTATAACTTGCACCAATCACCACAAAACAGATCAAAGCGAAATTCACTACGACATCATTAAAATGACGACCGCAAGAAAACTACACGGCAATAGCTATCAAACGGCCTTAAACTCCTATAAATAAGGATCATTTTCCTCTAAACACTATCTAATTAAGTTTATCGTATTACCAATATTACGTTACTGATTACAATTTCCTGCAAGGGAAAATGGGTTGTATTGGTTTAGGAAATAGGGTGGAAATTGCTTGTGATTGGGTTGTTATTTAATTATTTCGTTAATTGCTCTGATTTGTGTGTTAAATAGAATCCTTTGATCCGTTTGTGTGGAGTCGTGACTGTGGGCTCTGTGAGGGGATTATAATACATACTCGTAACATCTATGTAATTGTTGCGAACTATAATAGTGAAATTGGAAATTATTCTGGTATCAAATGATTTTGTGAATAGAATTTCTATCATACACGTTAATATAAATTCAAAATATGGAAGTGATTACGTGTGTGTTCAGTTATATTTCACGAATATCGAACAAAGCTTTACTTAATTGAAAATGATGAAAATCAAAAGACGAAGTGAAGACACATTTATCTATACTAATATCAGGAACTATTGGTCCGATTTGAAAAAATATTTCAGTGTTGGATAGTCCATATCGGGAAAGGCTATTTTTCATCCCGAAATTCGTAAAGGAACGGGGAAAACGCGGGTAAAACCGTGGGGCGCTGCCAGTTCATTCATAATTCTACTTCGTCTCCCAACAAAAGTATTGACAAATAAAACGTATTCCTTTCTTATGTAAGAATCTTAAGAAATCCGTTTTCCCTAAAAATTTAATATAATTCCATTTGATGCCTCTTGTAATACAATAACCGTCTGGAACCCGTTTCACGGCTAATTTGTGTCGTAATGTTATGAGGGAACTCCGAAATACGACGTTTTGCTGAATAATTCCTTTGAATTTTTATTTTCGTTTATACCTGATGGTGAGTGTAGCTTTGTATTTTGAAGAAGCTATTTGTACCAGTGTTGTACCCGTTTTGTGTATTTCGATGTAAAACAGTCAAACTAAATCGTTATATGTGTATTATCAGCTCCCCGCAGTTTTAACCGCGTTGTGCCCGTTCCTTTGAAATTTTGGAATGAGAAATAGCTGTTAAATGTGGCTATTCAAATCAAACTCTTCAGCGCTTATTAAACATATATCAGTACACGAGTAGATATATCGAATAAGTATATTTCCTAAGTTTTTAAATACCTCTTACTGGGCCTCCAAAATGGTGCATCTAAATAAAAAATAATAAATTTTAAATAGTTGCAGTTACGCTGAGGTAGATCACTGATTTTTGATAAACATCACAAAATCATAGTGTAAGAACAAGTAAAAGTTCTATTTTCAAGAAATCACCAGTCGCCAGGCACTCTTACTGCCGCACTTAAAGACGTCCATTAAAACCTAACCTAACAATAATATGACGTAATTTTACATATGACTAACATATCAAAATCACTCATTACATCTCTACTAGGAAGCATTTGATGTCTCTGAGTACGGGCGTTAGTAAAACTCATTAAAATTGTAGGTAAACGTAAGCAATGGTCCCGTCTTGATCGTTGAGGGTGCACCCAGCATCCTGCAGCCCTTATTACGTGAGAGTACGGTAAGTGGAGTTTGCTCCTCGCGCCCAATAACCCTGAGTTGCCGAGATAAAGCTTCTACAAACTATGCTTCGTTCAAACGGGGGAGTAAGTTGTACGTCGAAATAATTAAAAAATAGCTATACAAATTGGCTGTTTAAAACCAGTATTCGTAAGAGTTTTGAGTTATTAGAAGTGTTCATATTGTTTTTATAGCTCGGTGCAGACAATACCAGGTGCATTTTTAAGGGGACAGGATGACCAAATCTGAAAATACGGGGAACTGCGGAAAATGCTTAATTACTACGAATATGGATGGAAGCCAAAAGAACTGAGAGAAGAAAAAATATAAGGATGGTAACGTATATGTTTCAGAAAAGTATAATAATTAGAAAAAATATAATTAAAAATTGTATTAAAACACGTTAATGAGAATTACTACTGCCTACGAGCAATTGAATAGGTAAGAAGCCATGCTACAATGCAAAATCGGAGACGAGATGACTTCCCTAAAACAACATTCAAACGAGACACGAATATAGCAACAAAGCGATTGTTTCAAATAGTTACCTAGACTAGACCGACGCCCGGCTTTAATTTCCTTACAGTCTCTCGAATAAAACATGATAAAATTTCACTTCACAATTTATTGGATTTTTCGTCAACCTTTTATAAGGTAGATACTATTTTGTGACTAGCTTGTTTTAGAAAACGATTTTTTAATATCCATTTAGATAACTTGCGGGTAGTATGAAGCTTGTATGAAAGGTACTTTTAATTAGTAAAGGCTGTAGTACTTCAAGACAAAGAAAGGTAAGAAAGCCTTGCTAACCTACGTGTGAAACTGAAAAAAATATACTGGTTTTCTAGGTATAAGCGAAAACTACTCGTTTTGAATTGAAACTACGATTACGGATACACTTGCTCTTATTTTACATTTATATCTGACGTTTGGCCCCTTTACATGGAACTGTGGTCACAGAATACTTCTATGCCAAAATGAAAAAACATAAAAATAGAGTGGCTTAATCAATTTTGCTCGTTTTAAGGTTTAAGATATGATATTATGAAATGGCAACCCTAGCTTGTACAAAATTCCCTTAATAAATATAGATTTAAAAAAAGTTTGTTCTATAAATGAATAATGATCGAATATCGACTACTAGGCGACTTCTTGTATCTGTATAGCTGTTTCAATGATTAATTAAGGGAAAAAATAAATTGAATAAAACATTAATTGACCTAGAACTCTTGTTCGGTACAAAATTACACAATTAAAGATAACTAACCTCGTCCATCAATTAGATTAGGTCCTAAACAAATATAGAATCAACAAAATCGTTAGCTTTCGTATGTTAAGGACTGGTTATATTACATCGAATAATGAAATAGAAATTACGGTTATTTGCTGGTGATTTGGTATAAACCAAAAAATACACATTAAAAAATAAGAGCTCTTATAAAAAGTTACGAATTTACATCTTAAAATGTCTCATGAAAATATAACTAATGCAGACAAAACTGCTTTCTCTATTACCGTGTTAGTTGAGATTTTTACACTTTTAAGAGTGTACACTACCTCAGTTCGCGTATTCAGATTTTCCCCTGAGCCGAAGCGGGACAGAAACACCTGAGCGCTTGGTGTTTCGGCCCGCGAATTGTAGGTATTTGCTCCCTACAAACATTATGGTACTCATTTGAAAAAACCGCAACATATGAATTGTTCTGTAAACCCTATTCAATTTACTACACTTTATTTTAATTCAACAACTTTTGTATTTATTGAGATATTAAGATTTTAGTAAAAATTTAGAGATAACTTTGCGATTTTTTTCTATCGAGAAAATTTCATGGAGTCGTGTTTTCGAAACATATGATCGATAGATTATATCATGAACTTTACCATACATACGTTTCAAAGTTAAATATTGAGTAACGAGGAATATATGGAGATCCCGCCGAGTTGAAAATAAGCGATTTGAGGTAGTATACACTCTTAAGATGAAATAGAGTGTTAGTACCTTCACAAAGATGTTCCGCCCATATTCACCACGCATTCACAAATGCAAACGTTACGCATACCAACGTAACGGATAACAGTTAAGAGAAAAGCACCTTAACTTTAATCTGTGGGTCTTTACTAACAAGGGTCGTAGTTTGTACAGCGCTATTTGGATTTATCTTCTGTGGCTGTTTAATTGTTACGTCGGTATTTGTTTTAGGGGTCCGTATTATTATATTAAAGTGCTTGCCGTGTCTACAATATACTCAGTCTCGTGTTTGAACGATTTACTCAGAAGAAAGCTGGAATCTATACTAATATTATAAAGAGGTAAAATTTGTAAGTTTGTTTATATGTTCGAAGTAATCTCAGGAATTATCAGTCCGATTTGTATAATTCTTTTTGTAATATATAGCCACATTCAACGGGAATGCATATAACCATGCTATTTGTCATCCCGAAATTCCCACGGGAACGAGCCCAACGCGGGTAATACCGCGGGGCATTGCTAGTATATTATAAAAATGTTTAACGCCCAAACTCAGAGACGTCAAATGCTTCTTCAGTTAATGAGTTCCTTCCTTTTATTTAATGAGTGATTTTGACATGTGTATAATATATGAAAAATAACGTTAATAAGTTAATTGACGATAACGTGGATGTTTAAGTGCGGCAGATTATAATTATAAAAACTTCATAAGACAATAATATTTTTGTCTTTATGAGTATAATGTACTGTCATTTGTTTACTACGATAGCAGACAGACAATTTCAATGAAATAGGGAACAGTGAATAAATAAAATAGTTGATATAAATTACGTGAAGTATCTAACACCCCGTAAAGAAGGAATACTCGAGAATCTGAGAGGGTCCAATGCAATCTATATGCAAATATGCGTTCCATCCAATTAGAAATGAAACTTATTCGTACACGCACTGCGGGAAATATCCGCACTGTTTTAAATATTGTTTAGTACGGCGTTGCGTCGGTTAACCTTTAACTAGTGACGTGTAGTCTCACAGGCATCGTGTGTTTTGTAAATTTTGAAAATAACGATTTCCCCCCGCTTGCCGCGGCCCGGCGTCTCAGTAGCTTTTGTTTTAGTGCCAAAACGACGATTAAAGGTAGCAGACGTGCCGTCGGTTATGTAACAGGTTCGTAATTTTAATTTGAAATTTGATTGTAGCCTGTGAGGCTACATGTCCCTAGTTGTCATACAAATATTTTTTCGAACATTTTTTTGTTTTTAGTGAAAAATGGCAGAAAACGCTAGGAAACGACAACTTCATCAACCCAAAAATATAGATAGAGGAGATTTCCTAAAGTCATTAGCCCGTTCACTAGTGCTACCCCACTTGCAAAGACGTGTTGTGTGCAGGCAATTACCAAGGGAATTACGCCTAGTGATAAAACGAATTCTGGCTGACGATATGGTTGAAGAAGATGCCCAAACTCCTGAAACTAGTCAAGGCAAACGAAGGGCATGCAGTATTTGTCCGCCTAAACTTCATAGAATGACTGTGTACTCATGTGTCGGGTGTTGCAATCCCGTATGTTTACAATGTTCTCGACCCTTGTGTAAAAATTGCCAATGATTTATGCCAAACAGAGTGTGTGTCAGAATTTTTTTGTTTTGTTTTCAGAAGTTACTTTTATGATTTTTTTATCTTTGTATTGTTTAAGTTTTCATAAAAAGAGTTACATTTGTGATATCATTTATGTAAGGTCTATTAAAATGTTAAAATAAGGATCTCATGTCAATTAAGGCTGAAAAGTACAAGTAAGTGTTAATTTTGATTTGTGTTTAAAGTGATAATAAAAACTGATTAAATTAATTTCTATTTGTTTTATTATATTCCAACAAATAAATATAATCGCATTTTAAATCATTACAATGCAAATTTATGACACAATTTCAATTTCAAAGTAGTAGCCTGTGAGACTACATGTCCCTTATAGTGTTCTCAATTTGTCACGTCCCTAGTTAAAGGTTAAGATTCCTTATGAACCTGTTTCTATACTTACTATGGGATGGTAAATATAGAAACCAAAGAAAAGAAAATCTAATGTTGACCAATATTTCTCTCACAACAATATTGTTTCCAGTAGTTCCTGTTTAAACAAAGCCTAATGATATTGACCTAACCTATATGTATTGTCATCATAGTGGTTCGCAATAAGTAAAAAACCCTGATCTCATATCTTTCAAAGTTCCGTTGTGTTCAAGTTTTGCACGGGTATAGACGCAATGACATTAGTTTTTTTGTCTTCATACTAAACTATGTTACAGCGTATAAAAGCGTTAAAAAGCATCTTATCAAAAGCGCATACAATTTAAAACTTTTTTTTTTCATCCCACAGTAGTTTCAATTAAAAACCCAATTTTTTTTTTCAAAACTGCCGCGTTTTTTTCTCCCAGTGCGTAAATAACAGAGGGAACCCGGTGCGACGCGCCATGGCGTCGCGGTGTGGATAGATTATTGCATTGTCACGTCATTTACATCTGTGATTGCGGACAATTGCGACCCCACGGGATTCCGTGACAAATTCCATCTATTCATAATAACAGGGTTTATTATGCCTCAGTTTATGTAGATTTATTATGGTGTGTACTAGTTAAAGTATACGTTATCTGACAATAACATCCAATGGATGAGTGGCCGATAGTGGCATTTCTATCTGAGCGCTACCGTGCTTCGGAGGGCATGTTAAGTTGTCGGTCCCGGTTGTTTCAATCGTTAGACCATGTCGGAGGCCTTTAGGTGGTCTAAAAACTCCGACACTAGGGTTGACCACTGACCTACTTGAAGTTACTTATTATGTTCGGACAAATAACACTATTTTATGTCGTGAGATGAAAGGTCTCTGCCCTGCAGTAGGACATTACGGGCGAAAACTTATTTTTTCCACCTAATTAAGAACTAACTGCTGCACTCAGAAATGTCCATTAAAAGTGTAGATAAATAATTGAAGTCATTTTTCATACATTGTATGTCAATATTGCTCACTAGCAGCGACCCGCGGTTTTACCCGCGTTGTGTCCATTCTTGTGGGAATTTCGGGATGAAAAATAGCCTATGTTACTCGTGGATAATGTAGCGTTTGAATGGTGAAAGATTTTTTTAAAACGGTCCAGTAGTTTTTGAGCCTATTCATTACAACCAAACAAACAAAGTTTTTCTCTTTATAATATTAGTGTAGATTAAATATGAAAGAAAGCATTTCATGTCGCTGAGTAAGTGCATCTTTTCTTACTTGCTTTGTCTCTCGGCTTTGTCTTCACTTTGTCTCATACATCAATTAAGGATCTTTGACATTGACTAAGCGTCTTTTCTTTTAAACATGTTTATAGAATTTCCAGATTCACAATCAACTCTTTTAAAGATGAAGTTATGCTATGCTTTTAGTTATGCCTTATGGTATCCATCAATATTATAAAAAATTGCATCGCAATTTAACATAGTAATGGTGGTTTCTGTCAATCATATGTTTGACACATAGCATAGCAATATTCTGGTGGGAAGGCACCTTAATAGGTATAAGTACTTAAAGAAAAGTAAACAATAATAATAATAATGTAATGTCCCACAACTGGGAAAAGGCGTCACAAAGATCAGTACAGTGAGGAGGATTAGGCGTAATCATCACTCTTGCCCAATACCATCCAAGTACTCGTTATAATCAAATTATTTCTATTTAATAAACAGCTTTAAACCCATCGATATAAAGTAAACTTTTTCTTTGCTCCGGTTTTAATTTAAAACTTCATTAATTACAATCAGTTTGAATTCATTGGCCGCGTTTTGGCTTCGCCATTTTGTTTGCTAAATGTTTTAATTGGACTATTATTGGGCGTTCATGTTTTTATAATAGCTTCAAAGACTTGGTTTTGTTGGTAGACTTAAATTGGGATTAGATGAAGGGTGAAGCGAAAATGAAAATCGTGGTGAAAAAAATTATAAGATTTCCTGCCTCAAGAGGGAAAGAGAATCACTCGTGTTTGTCTGACCCTCCTGTCACAATATATATAACAGCCTTCGTAGTCTTGTGGTTTAAGGATTGGTCAGGTTGACCATCCACTCGTTGAAGAAGAAGAAGCGCTTGGCTCACGATCCGGAGGTTCCGGGTTCGATTCCCGGTGGGGACAATATCTCTCAAAAATATCTTTGTGAGACCCTCAGTTTTTCCCGAAAACGTTCCACCCGCGATCCAAAAGATGCCGCTAGATTCCTTTCTTTATTTTCCCAGATAAGGTGGAATCGCCAATTATTTTGGATAGCAGGAAAAAGTTTTCCATGGACACTGGGCAGGCTATAGTAATATCAGGTGCATTACACATGGATTCTCTGTCGGTAAAACAGTTCACAATTTCAATTAGTGAAGCAACTAAAGCACCATTTTGTAAAGCTAAATGTTGCACATACACACGAGTCTATTGAGGTCCCAACTTTGCAGGTAAGTATATGGATGCTGCTCTATCGACGACTAATATAATTAAGCGAGTTAACCACGTGTCTCTAGAGTTTCGTGGCGGTATTGAGGGTGTTACACTTAGAGCTTAGGAGTTTCGACTTGAAAATGAAATTATGAAAGTATTCGCCTATATTCTATGACAAGGGCCTCTCATGATTTCATCTCACTGAAGATGATCGTTATAGTGATGAAAATTTAGCCTTATTATCATGCTTCCCTAGTGCGGGTTGATGATCAAACTCGAACATTGACTTCAATGACAGTTAGTTAAACTAATTCGGCCCCAATAAAAATAATATTTTTCTCATTTTCTTACGTCTTTTGAGATTTTTTCACGTTAACGTTTGCTGGTGCTGACAGCCCCGTCTGCCCTTAGGCACAACGTTACTTTTTTAATTACACAACGACACATTTCCGAAGAATTTGCTCAGCCTTTTTCATTGCCATTGCCATTCACCTGAATGCCATTAACAGTCAATCTCTCACTCAATAAATATATTATTATATCACTAACGGATGCGAGCGGAACACACCGTCTCGAAATGACAAACTTCGTACACTATCAGTGGATAGGAATGCTGAACCTCGAAGCTTGTGTTGGTTTGTGTGACGTCACAAAGGCAAATAAACTATTTGCAGTGATGGAACACGGATCTATGGTGGTTCGAATTTAGAAATATGTCGAAACCAATTTCAAAAATTGAAAAAAACACAATCTAAAATTCATGGTATAAGAAGGCTTATACCAATTTGATAAATTACATTATTTACTTACTCATGATATTAATATCAATTTCGTAAAATTGTGGTACCTCAATGTGGTTACCATTGGTAAATTTCGACACAATTTTCAACATTAATACCAATTTACGTTCGCTCAAAACTTAATCAAAAGTTTCCACTCATAAATCGAATTATGTCGAAGTGTAAACCTTAGTGAAGGGCCTTAAAAACACAGACTTCACGTAACAGGAACACGGACGTTAATCCCCAAAATAACTTGTCGACAGAACCGCTCTATGTGTGTAGGGGCTCCATGATTAATGGTAATCAAGGAATTTTTGGCAATTTTTTCTATACCCTTCTCCAATTACTATTAATTATTATTATTTTTATAAGACATTAATTGTCGTTTTGTGTACATTAAGTAATATGAAGAAAAGTAAATACATATTTTTCTTTATAGGAAAATGTACAAATACATATTTTTCTTAGCAACGTGTATTATAAAACGATTTCAGTACGCGAGTACCGCGTGCTGTAGTTTTAGACCTGTCAAGCCGGGCTAATTGTATTTTCAGTACCAAATTACTTTTATTTAAATTGTTTTTAAAGTGTATATGCGTCGTCGTACTAAAAATGTCAACATAATATCTTTATTTATTCTTTCTATCCGATTTTTTCTTTACATAGCTATGGGATTGTATAAAGGATCTGATTGGATATGACGACTGACCTTTTTAAGATTTCGATTTTATTTTTCTGTCATTTTTCAGTAAAACATTTTAATTCAATAAACCAAAGCACGATTTTACCTTTCTTTGTTTTCCCCAAAATGTTGGTCACCCTATCGCGACTAAGTTTCAATTAAGCCTTCCCCTTCTAAAGGCTTATTCGTTGCGAGGTCCCGCCTAAGCCTACATTCTAACGCCACCCGTCGCATAGATTACAGGATTTACCCCACAATTGTGTAGTCTGCCCTATTCACTTGTTCACTACTTCAGTTACGATGAAATATAATTAGTATTAATGGGTTACCGTTTCGTTTACACTGTAAGAGGTTTAGGTTAAGTGGGATACCGTTTTCATTTACTGGGAGTAAACAATTTGTTTAAATATGTTTTGTTTTTTTTCCGAATCATGAACTTGCTCTATGCTTTTATAAGATAAAGCTGGATTGACACAATCGGAATCGGCAGACACTGGTGCGTGAGTTGTGATGATTGATGTCTTGTAATTTAATGTTACAATGAGAGCCGGTCGACGGTCTAACGAGTCTAGCGAGTGTCGGCCGAGTATCGCAAGTATCGGCCGATTGTCAAGAGTGTCGGTCGAGAAGTGTTCGAAGTGTCAGTCGAGTTTCATATGAGTGTCATGAGCGTCATGTGTCGGTCAAGGATCAGTCGAGTGTCGGACGAGTGTCGCGAGGGTAGGCCCAGCGTCGGGAGTGTCGGCCGAGTATCATAGAGTTTCAGCTAAGAGTCTGAAATGACGGACGAGTGTCACGAGTAACGATCGGTTGGCGGTCAAATGTCTCAAATATCGATTGAGGATCATGCGTGTCAGTCGAGTGACGGTCGAGTGTCGGACGAGTCTACACGACCGATGCAGACTTCTCCTAATTATACTTCTTGTATGAAAAATAGTATGACAAATTCTTTGTTACTTATTGTCAGGACTGGATCTCTAGATTCAGTTACAAAATGTGAGGTCTGGAGCTAAAGTTTAATAAAGCTTGAAATGTGATACTGGCTATTATCATCAGAGGACCGAGTATCCCTCGGCTCTGCAGGATTGGGGTGGTTTTTATCTTGTAAATGTCGACTGGACTTTGAGGTTATTACGAGGAACGAGATGGAATTACTTTAACGATGGATAAATGATGCCAAAAAACGGAGTTCATTTTAAAGTACATATGACAGATTTATTATTTCGAAATGTTTTTTTTAATGAAAGTTTGATCATCCTTCATGAAGAGCTTTGGTCCATGTTAATGATTAGTTAGAAGTATCACAAAAGACATAGTTTCAATTTGAAGCTTATTTCAACTCGACAACACTACACTAACTTACAAACATAAACAATTTTCAACCGATTTCTAACACCAGCAAGAAAGTCTTACTTGTAATTAGTGTTCATTGTTAACAGACTACTTTGAAATAAGCATATTCCGAATAGTATAGACAAATTGTATCATATAATTCGTAGCAATATCGTTCCTCGCATAACCACATAAGCTGTGTTCAGATTTGAGAGGAGTCCCTTTAATGGGATTTTGATATTGTCCGATGAGGTCCAGATTGAATTGAATCATGTCATTGTGTCCTTGCCTTTGGTGGTATATTATACGAGTATTACCTTGCAGCTACGAGCCTGACCAACGAATATTACATTGTAGACGGTGAAGCGGTGAAAGGTTAAAGGTTAGCTACGTTTTTGTATAGTAACTGAATATTAGGTAAAAATTTAGCAAAAATATGGAAGAAAATTGTTTTTGTTAACTTTAAGTTTTATAGATTATCCTATGGGCTGCCAGATCCGGATTTTAATCAAAGTATCTTAGTTAAACAAGTGTGAAGTAAGAAGTTGCTTTGTATATAATGTGGTACCGTCCGATTGCCGATGCTAGAACGTCCGACTAAAATCCGGACCCGATTTGAAATCAGTTAATTGTTATATAGTTTTGTTTTCACTAATGTAATTTAATAATTAGGGTGCTTTCAAATTATGCGTTTCGTGTCGGACCGCTGCGGTGCCGAAGCGGTGCGTTTGTCGTGTTGTGAACGTACGATCGTGTGTTTTCATACAAAACGAGCCGTGCGGCAACAGTGCGTACTAAAATTATTTCGCGGTACCAAGGAAGCACCCGTACTGTAACGTAGATTATATTTAAACGATACATGTAAGATTGTAATATGTAACTGTTTTTTGTTCCCAATAAAATAAAATAAATACAATCCTGGTTGTTTCAATCAATGGACTATGACTGTAGTCTTCAGCTAGTTAAGTAGCTAGTTCACACACGGTTAGATAGTCCCAAACTTAGCTTATAGAATCTCACTAACTGATACTATTACATATACATACTCAAACAACATATACATACTTTCTATGAGTATATAATTGACATGCAGACGTCGTCGCCAACAACTATCTCTGCACATTTTGTTGGGCATTCAGACATTGGCCACAACTTCTCTACTCATATTATTAGCTCCGGGCGGGTATCGAACCCGCAACACAGAACGCGCTCTCACATATCACTATGCCAACGGGCTTAAATAAGAAATGTATACTCAACAAACATCTCCCGTAGTAGGCTTCAAGACACCCCGAACACGACACCGCACGAAATTTAATAAAACCCAAGCGAAATACAGAAAGTTTTGTTTTTGTTCAATCACAATTCAATAGTAATTCGAGAGGGATTAGAATAGGGATGGGGTTTCAGGAAATAATACACCGATTGTTCGATATTTCAGCTATTTGTTTATTCAGAAACGTGTTTATTTGGATAACTTGGTTTCGATATCAAATTGAAGGTGGAATTCATATTTGTGGTAGACCTACCGTTCGTAACAAAGACTTAGGCTGTATACAGAAAGAAAGCTGGAAACTTATAAGCGCTTACCTGCGCTTGACAGCGCTGGTAACCCGCGCAGGAAAATATATATGAACGCGACCATCCACTCGATGATGAAGAAGATCTAATTTTCATCTACTTTACTCAAAATAATTACTTTTGAATCAATTTCATATAATATTCAACATCTTATACTCATATGTTCAAGCAATATAACTCTCAAATTATCATTTTCATGAATATACGGTATTTGGAAATGGCTTTATTTTTCAGCAAATAAATTCGTAAACATAATAAGCGTATTTCGCTAAGCGACGTTTAAATTAGAAACCTCTAAATAAAATGCAGAGTTGATGATGTTTTTAGACAGAACACTTTAATGTCTAAATGTTTCTTATTAAAATACACGCGGTCGCTTTTTTAAATCGGTCAGGATGGACAATAGACCTAGAGCCCGTGAACCCCAGACCTTCGTTATTTTATAAAAGCTGAAAGTTTGTCAGCGCATGCTCCCAACACAGGTAAGAACGATGGACAATTATGAAGTTTGGGTTACAGTGGCTTTGGCAGGTAAACGGTACTAAAGGGGTGTAAAATACCGATCTAAATTCATGAAATAAAAAGTGTGATTTGTGTGACATGACATATGTCATTTGAAAGCTCTTGAAGAGTTGTACAAGTCACCTTTTGACGGTGATATCGAAATCGACGGCCAACTTGGTGGTTTCGACCATTGAAGATTGGAGTTGACCTATGCTATGGACGCTGATCCTAATGCTCAACAGTGAAATGACCTATGTCATTTGAAAGCTCTTGACAAGTTGTACAAGTCACTCTTTGACGGTGATATCGAAATCGACGGCCAACTTGGTGTTTTCGACCATTGAAGATTGGAGTTGACCTATGCTATGAACGCTGATCCTAATGCTCAACAGTGACATGATTTATGTCATTTGAAAGCTCTTGACAAGTTGTACAAGTCACCCTTTGACGGTGACATCGAAATCGACGGCCAACTTGGTGTTTTCGACCACTGAAGATTGGAGTTGTCCTATGCCATGGACGCTGATCCTACTGCTCAACAGTGACATGACCTATGTCATTTGAAAGCTCTTGAGGAGTTGTACAAGTCACCCTTTGACGGTGATATCGAAATCGATGGCCAACTTGGTGTTTTCGACCATTGACCTTTAGTACCGTTTACCTGCCAAAGCCACGATAACCCAAACTTCATAATGGTCCATCGTTCTTACCTGTGTTGGGAGCATGCGCTGACAAACTTTCAGCTTTTATAAAATGACGAAGGTCTGGGGTCCACGGGCTCTTGGTCCACAAGTCTGTATCATGATATCTTCTTGCTAAAATATGAGAATATCAATTGAAAAACGACATACAATTAGAAAAAATGCCCACCGTTTAAAAATGAAACCGATAAATATCGTTAAACGCGACTTTCCATGTTACTTGTCTATCTTTACTTATTTTTTAATAGAACCTCACTTCTAGTTCAGTCCGTTTGTAGATTATTTTCTTTGTAAAAAAGCATTAGGCTGCAATATTCCAATGCTGGGCAAAAGCCTCAGATTACTAAAGATATTATTATAATGAAGAGGACGTCGTAATCACCGCACTTGCCTAATGCGGGCTGGATCCCAAACCCAAGCCATATTTGAAAAGTAGGAAACATGTTTCGCGTGACCGGGGAATTGAGCCCGAAACTTCAATTTGGCAGGTGAGTTCACTAACTTCCAAACCACTGAGGTGTTTTCTCTGATGCTATGGTTTTTTAATGTCATTTCTAAACGATACTAAACTCTTCACAAAAACGTAATAAATCGGTGTCCCTTATTTCGTGAATTTTTAAGAACGTCCAAAATAAATCATTTGTGTTTCATAACATTTTTTACCGTCTTATTTTATTTTTGAAAACCTTATTTAAGTTTCATGGACGTGAAATAGGAAGTTCCATTAAATTGAGACAACTTTTGAAGGAACATTTATTTTGTGTCGGTACAACGTAGCAGTTTGTGACACATGTTTGGGTTTTTACTGTACATAAAGTTTATATGTCTTTTAAAGTTATCTACCTAGTTTATGTTTTACTTTTATTAAAGTATATATAAACGAACTCTTCTACGTTATTTATTTTCCAAAGCCTCATTAAAATAAAGTGGTATATTATATTATGTAAGTAACATATTTGCATTCACCTGCCATGATTGTGGGCTCAGGTTCAATTCCTAGTTTGCAAAGTACGTTTTAAGTAAAATAGGGTAGACGAACTATTGAATAAGAATGCTGAGCTGTGCGATACTATGTTATTATGCTACGTCACTGAATTACATACTACTAAATTAACTTCTATTAAAATAGCTTCCAGCTATATCTTTAGCAAATAAAGTTTCATTTCGTTACGTTTAATGTGATTGGCAGATACTAGATACCAAACATAGCAAAAATTAGCATAGCTCTACCTATTCCTTGTTCAGATACCCTTTTCGCGTTAAACGATTTGTGTATACCAAACGTAGATAGCATAGCTTTAGTGGAAAGACACCTAACAGCATCGTACCTATCACTTACTACTTTTAAATACGTTGATCCCGAACTCAAGCTAATACGTTTCAAATGTTGCAAAGTAACTAATATAAAGATATCACATTTAAATTCAAGTACAAGACGCGACAGGTGCTTGAGAACTTCGAATATCAGTGTTAGTCCCACGGGCGCCAGGACATCATAATATGGAGGTATTCTGGAGCAGCTTCAGGGCAATAGATTTGAGCAATAAATCGATTTTAGACTTTGGGGAAGTTCGTGTAAGAGACTGACAGCAACAAGTTGATTAAAAAAACTGTGTGAATGCCGTACTTAGGGAATCAGTTTTGAGTTTTTAATAATAAAAAATAATAATTAAACAGTCCTAAGAAATAATAAGGACTCTGAGTACGGTCAAATACAAATACGATTGAAATACGATATGAAAACAATAGCCTATTCTTGTTATAAGGATTTCATTTTGCGATTCAATTTCGACCAGATCTGAAATTGCATCGCTTCAGAATACCACTCCCGAACTTTTGCCAAGTTGTGTAATTTTGACAAGTTTAAAATTCCACCCCAATCCTGGTAGACGTCAAATTAGATTCTGTTTGGTCGCAAAATATTACTAATTTCTTCTCTAACAACTAATTTTGTTTGCGTTCCAAAGTGTTTTGGAGCAATCACTCGGAATAAAATAGATACGTATTTATTTTTATACTCGAAGTTGGTGTTTACTTACATTATTTTTTCATGAAAATAGTTACTTGCTTACGTTTATTTTTGTGAAATTTCAATTGAGTAAAATAAATATGTTTTATTCACGTGAAACAAATTGAAAAAAAAACAGTTATTTTTCAAATCCATTTAAATTATATAGCTATTAATTACAATATTTATATTCCAATAAAAAACACGCAACTAAGTAAATTCAATCAAGGTACTCAACCCTTGGAGTTTTCGGCCACCGAAATCTGCAACAGGACTGAAAAATTAATAATTCAAAACGACCATGTCAAAGGTCTTTAGGCGGTCTAAAAACTCCGACATCTGACCTAACAAAATTACTAAAAAAATTGCAACCGACAGTCTAACGCCTAAATAAAAATCATACATCTTCTTCATTGCCGTAGTCAGAAAAACCAGTAACTACACAAGTCCATCATAACTCGTTGATCGCCATCACAATCGGCTGGTCTCCAGGGATTCCATTGAACCCTCGTCTCGAGAAGGAAGAAACTGTCACACTTGTATATAAAACTTGGAGTGCTGAGGAAATATGGTTTTTAAATGGAACACGTTGAGGAATGACGTTTATAACATGTAGAAAATAAATAAATAAATAAATAAAATACGAAAAACTTTATTTAACTTAATATTTAAATTTAATATACTCTTAAATTAAAAACCTAACATTCGTCAGCACCTTCAATACACGGTCTTTGTCAAACATGCATAACCCCTTTTTAGGTTGGTTGAAGAAGAAAAGGTAAAAGAGGTTTTAAGAGGTACATAACCCCTCTTCTGGTTTATAAAGTTGATTAAAGAAACACCAGTACAAAATAATGTACCTTTTACTGTAAAAGTGTCAGTAATAATCTACGCTTGCTAACTAGATTTCATTACGAGATACATTAACTACACTATCACGTCAGACCCTCACAAACTCTCTGTGGTCACCAGTTCAGAGTGACACGGGGTGGCTGCTGCGAACTTTTTGATTAATTACATTTTGCTCACTTAGAAATATTGCCGCATACCGGTAGGTAAAAGTTATGCGAGTTTGTAGAGCTAAGAGTTAGATAAATTAAATTCTGGTGATAAAATTATTGTGAAATAAGAAATGAAATGCATGTCTTTAAGTAATACTAGCAGCAGCCGCGGTTTATCCCACGTTGGGCCTGATCCCGTGGGAATTTCAGGATAAACAATAGCCTTTCTACCAGAGCTATGTTATGCTGCTATTCTACATTCAAAGTATTCACCAATCCTACTAATATTATAAATGCGGTTGTCTGTGAGGAAGTATGTATGTATGTTTGTTAATCTATCACGCAAAAACTACTGACCGGATTTGGATGAAATTTTACAGTGATATAGGTATCAGAATAACACACGGGATATATACTATCCCGACATTCCCGCAGGAACGGGTACAACGTGAGGCGCAGCTATTCATATAAATATGCTGAAAAACCACTCATAAACTATAAGAAAAATAACTTTAAGTAAACAGAGACCAACCACAAAACCTATCATAACTTCCTATACAATGCCGACTCCACAAACCATGTTTACGATTCCAAAGCCTCTCTATCATAAAACATTTTTCCAAGACAAACCCATTCTCCACTGATCCCTAGACCTTTATAGCATCAAAAAGAAATAAAATACGTATTATATTTTCTTAAGGTACACATCTGTACATTATTAAGTCTAGGTGCGATGCGAAAGCTCGACTTTCAAGTTTATTACCTGACGTGGTTGAAATACCGGTTTTATTGTAGGGGGAGGCTGGGGGCATTTTTATGAAATTTTCCAAAGGATCAATTTATTTGTTAGGTAAACTAGATATAAGTTAATAATGTTTTGGAAATGTTGGAAAGAAATAATATGCTGTAAATCAACTTTGTTGCTCAGTGCGGGGAAAAGTTATCTTGTTATTATTTACTAAGAGCAACCCGCGTTTTCACCCATGCCAGTTTCAATGAAACTTAAAAACTATAACTTGTTGTTATAGAATAAATAAAAAACGAAATTTAACAAAAATATCTTTTAATTTTCTAATCATTTCTAGCCACCTAGAATTTGACAAACAAAATGTAAAAAAAAACAATTAAAATGATATAAAACAAGATTGCCCATCAAAATAGGGTATTAAGAACAACTATAAAACTGTTATTAATGATATAATCTGCCTCTACGCACCTTTAGAAAGTGTCTACACTTATCTAGCTAACCTTTGGTTTCTTCTTCTTCTTTGGACTCCTACTAATATGATTAATGCGAAAGCTTGTGAGACTGGGTGTACGTATGTTTGTTACTCTTTCACGAAAAAACTACTAACCGGATTTGGATGAAACTTTACAGTAATATAGGAATAACATGAGAATAACACATACGGTACATTTTATCCCGAATTTTCCGCGGAAACGGGTACAATACGGGTAATACCGCGGGGCACGGCTAGTCCTATAAAGAGTCCTGTAGAGAAGCCCAATTCTCTAATGAACGGGTCAAATGGATATCCTTCTAATAGGTCCGATCGGTTGGAATCGATTAATTTGCGACGAAACGGAACTCTGAGAGGAAACCAAGTATTGGAAACTTAACGGAACGATCTTTAAGTAGCGGAAACTTTTGTGGTTTCAGTTGAAGGAAATGGGAATTTATTGTGGGAATATTGTTGGTAAGAATTTCAAACAAAAATTATAACTTATGTTTTTAAATATAATAGTGCTAAAAGTAACGTGCCTTTTTCTACTAGACACATGTTTAGTTAGAAGACTGTTATAATATATTATACTAGCCGCGCCCCGCGGTGTTACCCGCATTGTATCGGTTCCCGCAAATTTCGGGATAAAATGTATCCCATGTTTTATTCTGATGTTTAACCTTTACTGTAAAGTTTCATCCAAATCTTTTCAGTAGTTTTTGGCGTGGTGATTGTTCGTTATCCTCCTCACGTGATATCTTCAGTAAGATGAGACACCTTTGTCCAGCGGTGGGATTTATAGGCTTTTATTATACTTTTACTTTTTCTTCTGGTCTTTTAAAATCTATTGAGGAGCAACAACACCATTTTACATACATTTGAATAATACAATCATAATAACATAGCATACTATAGCTGCGGTGGAAAACACCCTTATCTTAGTAATTATTTGGGAAACTTATTAAGGTATTTCATTAAACATTTACAATATTAATGTAACTTTCGTATATTAAAAGCAAGATCCAAAATATACATTTAAAGTACTACAGGGACGAAGTAATTTCAATTATAATACAATTAGATTGTAATTTGGGGATGTTACTCGTACGCCATGGATTTTAATTAAATTTTACCTTCATTAATGCTAAGGTATATTAGACGTTGGGATTGTATAGTATTTATATTTGGCACCGTTTTATTTGGTTTACCCTTTTAACCTTTTGATTTTGTAGTTCAAATTTTTGTAAATGTCAAGAGCTTGAGGCCTGAAACTGCGTTAAGCGTGCGCCCGCGCGGTTTCATATAAAAATGCTACGTGCGGGCGTGGGCGCGGGCGTGCGTCCACACAACGGGGCCCGCTCCGTGTGACGGGCGCCCGCTTTCAGACCTCAAATGAAGTGTATTTAATTCATAATTCCTGCCAATAACTAATCTCGATCGTTTATATAGAGAAAAATATTTTTTATAAACATGTCAAAATTTTGGCAAATACAAATTTAGATTAGGGTTGTTTGAAACCGTGGCTGTAAAAACTTTTCTCCAGTGTACACTTTCCTTCTTTTTTCATAAAGCAAAAGACTTAAACCGTCTCAAAACAGACTTGATTGACTATAGTCTGCACTCGCTTTTACTGTACTACCAGTATCTACTTATAAAAATATACAAAGAAATAAAATCTCTAAGAACACGGGAAAGTGAATAAGTTCCGTAATTTATAATGACGATAGCCATCCAACACTTGTTCAGATTAAAGAAATCTCTCACAAAAGTGCTTCACTTACTCTTAGGGCTCTTTTAATATGAGCTATTTTAATCGTCCCGCAAAGACGTTCTTTAATTTTTCATATAAAACGCGCGATGGTGTTATAGCAACAAAAATAAGTAAGTTCGAGTAGTTTAGCAGACAACGGTGTTAATTTAAAAATATGAACGGTCAAAGGCCTTTAAGGCCTTAAAAAGGCCTAAAGAGTTTTAAATGTTTTAAATAGCCGGGATCGACAACCATAAAGTGCCCTCGGTAACACTCAGATAGAAATCCATTTACCTGCCATCCATCTCAGTAGTAACCGAGCAGGGGCCTTACTACAAGCACGATCGAAATCGTTGACCGGTCGATTCACCGGCCTGTCATTCCCTTACCGATCCACCGCCAAAACGTGAAATTTTGTACTGCACTCTGTTGCGCGGACATTGTTTGACAGATACTTTCATCAATAATATAATACGCCTAAATTAAAAAACCACAATTAGATCTATAACACCATATCAACCTTCAAACTTGGTCGCATTATGCTGACGTCACGTACCTATCGTGTTATTAGCAATAGGGAGTAACTTTTAAGGAACTTGCGGGATCTGTCACTCAAATCATGTGGCCGCCATGTTTTTTGTTTCCCGCCAAAATGTATGAAGGTATTCATTTTGTAGTGCGCGGACACTATTTGTAGTACCTACCATAGCAACCGTCGACACAGCTTTCATTTAATTATATAATCTGTTTCACTATTTATAAAAACGTCAAAGTTACTTGACAGTTGTAATGTCAGTTTGTTATTAATTGCTATTGCTAATGAAGTTGGTAGAATAAAATGTAATTGAATTGAATCTTCGAACAACAATTAATAGAAGCACTACATACATACATAAATATAATATGTATCATCTCTTTTTTTACTCGCTCGCCTTTTTGGAACCCAGTCTTACTGGTAAGAGTTGTGTCATTTTCGCCCCGTTTAGATTCCCTTTAAAACTAATCAGTGTTGTGAATTTACTAGTATTTCAGTGCCATTTATCAATCCATCTTGTGCTTATTCTGGATGGGAAGTGAATTGCGGAACCACGCCGGGTAACCACATGTGTGTGTGCCGCGTGTGCGTATCATGGTTCCTTTACGGGACGCTTAGGCCTTTAATATTCACTTCATCCATCACCGGCTAGCCTTTGCACAATGCACTAAACCTAAGCCTTGCATTAAACCTAATTATTTGCAGTTTTAATATTTTTATAGCCTCGTGTCTTGATGTTCCCGCTTAGGTGATCACGTCTCCATTTTTACCCCATGCCTTGTTTATTTTATTTTGCAACCTATTTAGCTTGGCTTAATCTCATTCCAGGGTTCCACCGGCGGGTTTCCTCCACATGGAGGCATGTGCAAAAATCAGACTCTGAATTGTTGATATCAGATGAAGATCGATGAGTTACCTATATTAATATTGAAACCAAAAAATCATGTCATTGGTATGCATGATTAATATCTCAGGACTTTTCTACCTTTATATATATGTGTATCCTGCCCGTCCTAACCTACGGTGCACAGACATGGTCCTTAACAGAGCTCCAGAAGTCCAAGCTCAAGATCTGCCAGAGGGCGATGGAACGCAGCATCCTTGGACTCAAACGAGTCGACCGAGTGCGAACACCACGCTGCGTTCACTTACCGGCATCACCGATGTTGGTACCAAAACTGCCCGGCTGAAGTGGGAGTGGGCGGGGCACGTGTCGCGGATGGCCCCCGAGAGATGGGCCCACATCAACACCCAGTGGGCCCCGAGCGGAGCGCAGCGCCGAGGACGGCCGAGGAAACGCTGGCGGGATGACCTTAACTCCTTCGACAGCGAGTGGTGGGAAACCTCAAAGGATAGAGAAGGTTGGAAGCGTTTGGAGCAGACCTTTGCCCAGCAGTGGGATGATACAGGTTGAAGAAAAAAAAGAAAGAAAAAATATATATTTCAGTGATCCTACAGCACCTTAATTTTTATATTCTAGCACATTATATATAATGCAGGATGTACATAAATGGAACAGAAACGTAATAGTGCATCATTTGTAACGCAATAATAGATAGATAATTCGAAAGAAAGAAATGTTTCTTAATAAGAACTTTAATCCTATCTTGACAGTGCAGACTGTTGGTATAGGTACCAACAGTCTGAAAAACATGGGTTTGTGGTAATCAAGCCATGGACAACAAAGTCCCTTACACACTTCTGTAATTAAATGATTAAAAGTGAACTAAATAATGGACCTCAGTGCCATAAAACTTAATAAATATTTTTCACATTATAGAGGTTTTTTCATTTCATTCATTCCCTTAACGCCTCGGTGGTCTAGTGGTATGTGCACTCGCCTAATAAGACTGAGATTCCGGGTTCAATTCCCAGGTCGGGCGAAAACATGTTTCCTTCTTTAAAAACATGTCTCAGGTTTGACATCACAGATCGGGTTTGAGGATTTGGCGTAATCACCTGGTGATTGATCCTCTTCACTGAACTGATATATTCAGTGAGATGAGAGGTTTTTGCCCAGCAGTGGGACATTTCAGGTGTGAAACTTCACATACAAACATCCTTACTTCATCATTCTCCTTAATTTTTTGAATAGTTCAGAGTTACAAATCGCTGGTTAATGAAATAAATCATAACGCATGTTTGTTCATTAATGATAGGCTGGTTCTTTATCCATTTAATGGAAACTTGTGTTTTCTATTAAAGCAAATACAGGGTTAAGAAATACTGGTTAAAATTGGAAAACACTAAGTGGAGATGTAGTTTTAAATGTTTAACATCTATATTGATAAAAGCTATTAAATAAGCTATTAGAAATTAAAACTAAGTACCAGATTACGGATACACTTTTGTTATATTTTAAATTCATTTGGGATTCATCAAATCTGAGGTGATGACTGTGCTTATCCAAAGTATGGACTAACGTTTTCAAATTACGTCGCTGTTTGACATCAGCTATGGTTTGTGTTCCTCATCGCACTGGTCCCTGGACTCCGCTTCGTTTGACCAATAGAGGAGAGTTCTCAATCACAGCCAATCTCAAAGATACCAGTATAATCCAAAGGAATATTGCACTTGATATTGTTCTCTCTAAAACAGTGACTGGCCCACGTAGCTGACTTGGATGGTGATGAAAAGTCAAGTTATTCAAGAATTTCTCTATGTTGGTTTGCACAGAAAATGACAAAAGTTTCTTGCCACATGTTGCGCCAATCTATTAGTTGGAGAATAGATTTGGTTTAGAGTACGTACTTATGTATTTTAGGTATTCTATATATTTCGGGAAGTTTCACACAGGTCGGTATTTGTGGCTATCATTTAGACAACCATTCATTGTGTTTTTTCACCAATTAGGCAGGTTTTCTTGAGCACAAGCGTAGTTTATCCGTAATGATATAGAAGTCGTTACATTTTAATTTCCTAACTAAAATATTTAAACTAAGTATTTTAAACCATGTGTGAATCCCTGTAATGAATATTTATTTATTTGTATTGTCTTGTCAGTCCGTCTCTTAGCAACTCATCGGTGTTAACAGATGCGTTCAAAAATATATTTTCACGCAGACCTTTTTTATACGTCCATGACCGCAGACGTGAATCATTTAAAGCAAGTAATTGATATAATCAAGAAATAATATAAACAATGATTAATTTAGTACTTTAAGTGTATTTTTTCAAATTATAACTCTCAACTGTTTTGAGGAAATAATAAATATAAAGCCCTGACATTAATTTACTTATATTTATTTGGAACGTATCCTAACTACTGACGGCATCATAGACACTATAATGACTTATTGCAATTTGACAACTCGTTGTATTCGAAAAGGTACTAAGTGCTTTGTTTACATTTTTTTTCATTGTAATAGGGTTTATAATTGCGTGGCATTGTATTTTTTAAAACATGGCTGCGCTTTTAATTTGACACTAATTAGAAGGCGTCATGGTACCAAATTTTCGATTCCTTAGAAGCAACTTGCGAGCGATCAACTTCACGATCGTGGTTACCCCCCAGTATTGTTTAACAATTGCTATGAGATAACATCGTTTAGTCATATGATACTACGTAAATCAAACTACTACCACGTTACGGAGGACGACCAAAACCGCTTAAATTGGAAGAACCCAACTCTTATTTACATTGAGATATTAAATGTCATGCCTAAGTACTGGAGTTCAGGATTTTGTAGGATTTCACCGGTTACTGGACTGGTTTTTAAGGATTTCTGTTGGACGTTATTTATAGCTTGTTGGAAAATGTTAGTACTTGAAAAGAGTCAACTGAGAGCATTTCTCAACCGAATATTGAAGTTATGTCATTTGATATAATAAGATTTGAAGTTATGTGATTTGACCTTTGTTCTGTAATGTGTTCTTTTAGGCTTGAAAGAGGTAAATATAACTTAAGTATTTACTACCGCACTCAGAGACGTTCATTAACTAGACATTTTAAGTACTTAATTAACATAATTTATACATTACGTGTCAAAATTACTCATTAAGGGTGAATTGCACAAAGGTTCCTACCAGGCTTCAGGCTGCCCCTCTTAGGGAAAAGTTGTCCTTGGGACACATGGATGAACCTAGACTAATTACTTTAGAGTCGATTTGATTTAGCGCCTAAACTTATTTATAAAACAAAAGACGTTCGCTTGGAATTTTGTTTTATTTGATGCATAAATTAAATTTATGAAGTTCAATTTTGAAGGGACAGCTTTTGTTTCTTAAACATATTTAGGTACTAAATTGATTTAAGAGTTTTTGTGCAATCCGCTCTAAATCTAAGTAAGTATTTCACGTCTCTGAGTACGGGTAGTTTTAATACTTAAAGTTCAACAATTGTAGTTACTCTATTTTTCATCCTGAAATTCCTAAAGGATTACATATCGCGGGTAAAGTCAAATTGCGTTGCTAGTTCTATTCTTCTACTTATATTAGGTACAGATATATTATGTAAACTATCATTCCTTTACATATCCCAAAGTCATGCAAAATATTACTTCCTTCTTTTATTCCCAATTTTTTTGTACAAAAACCATCTAAATTTTTCATCGCAACTGGAATCCGGTTTTCGTGACGATCACGAGTGGTAACCAACCCCAAAAATAAAAGGGAAAATACACACCCCTAACACGTAAAGTTTTCCCTTGTGCGTTGTAAAACTACCCTTTCTTATTCAGACTCTTGCCTAGAGCTTAGGGGAAGTCTGGCAAAGATTAAGAAAATGGAGAGGTGAGACGAGAAAATAATACCTTTGTAACGTAACCTTGTGACTAAGTCGAAGAAAAACGTAATTTCTCGTTACATCTTATCACAAATTATATCAATTGCAAGTGCCTGTCATCTCTAATCGAAAACGTTGCACTTCTTTAATTGATTGACACAATATTCTATAGAATACCTACTTACAAACATAAATATTTAATTACAAAATAATCTGGGATTTACTTCATGTAGTGAGTAATCGCTGGTCGCTGGTCGGTAGTGAGGTCAGCCATTTTGTCCATATTCATTATCTTCATTTTCACCATAGGCTTTCTATAGTTATTTTATGATAGTTTATACATATATAACGCTCAACACCTCAGTGGTCTAGTGGTATGTGTACTTGCCTGCCAAGACTGAGGTGTCGGGTTCAATTCGAGGGAAAACGTGTTTAAATATTTTTCAAGCATGGCTTGGGTTTGAGATTACCAACCCGCATTAGGCAGGCGTGGTGATTTTGCCACTGTGCTGATATCTTCACTGAGATCAGAGGCCATTGCCCAGCAATGGGACATTACAGACTAATTTTTTTTTCCAACTCTTGGTAGTTACGAAGCATCGCCTCTGTCTCCTTACTCTATAACTGTCCGAAGCATCCGGCACACTTTACGGCCTATTTGCAACGTGGAAGTTTTACAGCCATCCTTTATCTGGTTATATTCAGTTATTTCCACTTATAACTAGTAATAACCAGTTCTTTATTACCTGTCAGTTATGAAAACTAATAACGCGGAAACTGAATCGTTTGTTTTTTCAAATGTCTGCTCTGATATTTTTTTATTGTTTGTTGTTTTTGGGGGGTGAATTGCGATGGAATAGTTTGAAGAGTACAATTATTTTGAAATCATCAAAATAGTAGTTAATATTAAGGATTATTAATTCGCTGATAGGCGCCTATGGATATTGGGACATTAGTAAAAATCGACTTCAACCTAAATAGGTAAAAAAATGTACTTAACCTTTTTTAATTACTTCACAATAGGACCACTGTGGGCATGCTCTCGTTTAGTTCAGGTAATCCTGAAAACCCTGAGTATGTTGAGGAACTATGGCTTTTATCATATCTACAGAATATGTTTAATTAGAATACATGACGTGCGTCGTTAAGATAGAGCGAATTTACCAGCAAGAAGGCTCTTACCACTTCAACCAAGCATATCAAATTACTTGGGCAATCCCAGTCGTTGTCCCAGTGATAGGACAATAGCTACACATATAAAATCAGTTATGGTTTGATTTTGAAGAGCTTCAGCCGTAGATGTGCAGAAAAATAAAGAGGATTATAAACGCAAAGGTTGCCAGCACTAAACCCCAATGTCTCCGTTACAACTGAACTCAATCAACTAAATCTTAGTTCACGAGCTAAACTGAGATTTAGCCACTAAACCGAGTTCAATAGATCGTGGTTCGAAAGGTGAAACTGAGGCTTATTATTATTTTATTTTATATGAGGGTAGTTCCATTGAACCTTCTACCTTTCAGTATCACTCAATCTCAACAAACGCTTGCAAGGCAACATTGCCAAGTATTTCCAAGCACATTATTCCCAAAGTTTTACATACATTTTGTCACTGAATTTCCTATACGATGAGTATGGAACATATTATCTGAAGAAGTTTGTTATAAAACAATGCAGACGGGATACAGGGCCCAATTACAGTACGCAACACGTTGGACTAAAGTTCATTCATGCAAGAGCTTGTTAGACGCAAGTCTGCAAGCGCTTAGGGTACAGTTCTTTTGCGTAGACTTTTTTCTGCGAAGGAATAATGTCTAACGTAAGCATTGTAGTTTCATATACTGAATAATGTCTGTTGTGTGCTTTCTAGTTTCTTATAATAAAATGCATGTCAAAGACACATTAATGAACTGTCTTAAAACTTACCCAAACTTACTTAAGGCGTGTTGCTTCAGCTAACGCCCACCTGTAAACGTTAATATCATTAAGAAAATGAAAAAAAATGTGGATTTCGACTGGGTGCCCGAATAAGTGAATGAATTTGTCCGGGTGTAATATTTTTGTGTGATTCTTATCCCTTTTATAACTCTGTTATCTTCCTTATTGCCGCTTAACTATCTCTAACTCCACCGGTAGAGGTTAATTGGTACACAATAAAAAAAAATCAATCTGGGCATTTTGTCTGCTCCACTAGACATATTGTGTAGTAATCGCTTCGCATAAAGGTGTGTCCAAACATTAAGCAGCACGAGCGCGGCAGCAACACGCGGCATGTCTAGGACACATTTCTGCCGCGCTCTAGTTTGGACAAAGCCGACTAATGTTTGCGCGGCAGTACTGCGCGGCACAACCAAGATACGCCGCGCGCTTCAGTTGGAATCAGAACTAAAATGAAAGCGGTCGCGTGTGTCGTAGCTCTGCTTATTATTAAAAGATTGCGTAAAAGAGCTAAGAAGAAACATATTTTAATGAGGGAATGCTGAATGAAACCACTTTTTCAACGGAAGTTACAGAATATTGAATCAATAAATTACGAAATTAATTACCGAACACCACAGTTTTTAAGATTAACCTTAGAAGAGTTTGAACATTTACATAGTCTGGTTGAGCCACATATTAAAAAAGAAGATACATACTGGCGTAAAGCAATTACAACAAAAGACTCCTATTCTAGTCTACAATACGTGTTTTGTGTATCAAAACAAACCATATCATCAGTCATTTGTAGCGGTGACTTCAAATCAGTATTTTTTTTCAAACTTTGATATTATTTATTAGTTTAGCCACAGATTACTAAATAGTTACTAGTTAAGCTTAAAATATAACATATTCTACATGTACTCACAGAAAGTAAGACTCCGGCCGTTAAATTGTTTTTCCGGCCATTATTTTTGCAACTTTAGAATAAACATTGCGGCATTGTGACACGTGTTTACATTGGCTGTGGTTCGAGGGAACTAAATAAAAGAGTGGCTCTCTTTTCAAATGAGGCGCTAAGCACCGAGACCTATTATTTGCGCCGACCCGAAATCTAGTTGTGTATTTAATTGTTGATCGAAGATGTTTGTGCGCAGAAATACGTCCAAACACAAATACTGCCGAAAGTTTACTTAGAATGTTCGTGCGCGGCAGGTAGCCAGAAGCGTTCGCGCGCGGCTGTCGTCTAGTCACAGCGCGGCGCGCCGCGCGCGGCAGCCGCGCTCGATTGCCGCGCGATGTTTGGACACACCTTATTTTACACTTCGCATTCTAGTTCATTTGCCGAAGATTTTGATAGTAGAAAGCGAAGAGATTACGCAGCAATTGCCACTTTTCTATAGAGAAGCGAAGTAACACGGGATATTCCTTCCGGGTTTTTAAAGTAATGGTCTAAAATTCTGTAGGGAAAATATTATAAGTTAAAAAATTTTAAACATGAAAAAGACTGTGCCCTTAATATAAGGAACCTTAGTCATGTTGTTGACAAAAAAATGACAATATTAGGATTCTGTTTCGTTATACTACTACCTCCATACTTCCTTGAAAGATTTTCTTCTTCGTTTCGTCAATGAAACCATTCCTTTACCCAGGACGACGGAGGGGAATTCACCTGCGCGAGGAGAGGCGAGGGGAGGGCCCAGACGTCAGCTATCGATTATTTGAGAGCGAACAGCCCGGGAATGCGCTCCCAACAAACAACCAACATGAACCTTATACCACCACACATAAAGCACAAATTCCAACCCATAAATCACTCCAGCTCATCCATAATGACTTGTCAATCCGTCAATTCTATAACTTAAACCGATGCTGTTAAGGTCTCAAATACCTTTGTCGTTTTCGAAATCAATTTGCGTATATGATTTTTTTTATGGAAATGATTTTTCTTGAATATTATAAGACGGCTTGACGTGAATTAGGAAGGATTTGGATACATTTTTATGTTTTAACGCGTTGATTTGAAATGTTTGAGGAAAATGGGATTTTATTTTTGATTTTGTGTTAAGTATATAAGTGTTAGGTGTCCGGTTACTGTAACTACAGATAATACGTGTTTTATCTATCTCTACCGGTAATCTGAGATATTCAGATTCAGCTTAGATATTTTTCTATCTTACATAATAAAATTCTCGTGTCACATGTTAGTTACTATGCTCCTCCGAAACGACTTGACGGATTTTTATAAATATGCATATTAGTCTGAGAATCGGTCAACATTTATTTTTCATAACCCTAAATGTAAAGGGTAGTCCACCCCTTAATCTATATATATAAAAATGAAACCCGTTTTTTGTTGTCGTCGCATCACGCGTGAATGGCTGGACCGATTTCCACGGTTTTGCATTCGTTGGAAAGGTCTCGGGCTCCGTGAGGTTTATAGGGAATAAAAATCTCAAAATTCCCACGGGAACGGGGGCGCTGCGGGTGAAACCGCAGGGCACAGCTAGTTATTTAAAAATATATAATATATACGGGAAATCAACTTTTGCCGGGTCAGCTAGTAAATATGTAAGATGTGGATAAATGTCAAATTTCGGCTCCCGGAAAATAGAATAAAATAAAATGGTTCCTTAGCTAACGCATATAAGTTTATTAAAAACAATAAAATAACTCCTAAGGACTGGGGCTTACGTTTTTTTTACACTTGAACCACTTTGAACTATTTTGAGTACTAATATAGAAACTATTTTTTCTCCCAGACTATAAAGCGTAGTCTCCACCTGCTACCTAAAAGTTAATATTTAAGTCTGGGGTGCAAACAGTCTAAACTCCCTTAATTTGCATAGAATTGATATAAATAAAACTGATTGTTCATATTGAACTTTCAATTTTAAAAGTTTTAAATGTTTTTTAAATATGTAAGAAACTGAAACTTTTAACTTGTTTGAATTATTTAAAAAAACCTTTTATGAAAATCATAATTATACTAGGTATTTGTATTTTGATTTATTTTTTTCAGATCTTTTTAACTCACCAATTATTTATATATGCACCCTATATAAGTGAACGAATACGAAAAGAATGAATGAATGAATGAATGAACTAAATGTTCCATTCTGACGGAAACAGTAGATGTACAGAGAAACTGTTTCATATTGTTTAAATGTTTGAAACAAGATGTGACGGAAAATTTTTGGTCAAGCGTTAATCAGTTCCGGGATTAGTAATTTTTTGACAGCACTTACTAGATTTATTTTTAACTGCATAAATGTTTTTAATATTATACCATTTTTTTGTTTGTAAGCTTCTGCCGCAGTCAAAGACGTTCATTAAATCAACCCTTAATTATTTGTCGTACTTTTTCATAATACATTACATGTCAAAATTACTCATTAAATCTCTACTAAGGAAACATTTGACTTTTCTAAATATGGGGGTTAATTAACCTATGGTTAAATCAAAATATTAGTCAGAACAATTTTGTTCATTCACTTATTTTTCAGACGAAAACAATGGTTCACGATAACGTCACTCTTTCGGTCTTTTTTCAAATTGAAGAAAACCCTGTCACATCACTAGATGTTTTAAAAATAAATGGTGTCGACATGAGTTATTCATTCACGTGGAATAGTGATAAAGAATGTCTGTGCTTTTGTTGAATAAAATAAATGTTACTTGAAATTAATGGAATGACGCCATTTTGATTTACTTCAAAAATATTATACTCAATTCGCTTATTTTTTTACAACTTATAGCGCTACCGTGCTACCGTGCGGAGAGTACGTAAAATTGTCGGTCCCGGCTGTTTCAATCAACAGATGATGTCGCAAGCCCTTTGGCGGTCTAAAAACTCCGCACTCAGGGTTGGTCGCTAACCTACACATTATTTACTTTGCAAGTTAAATAATACTTATACTAATTTTGTTATTTTATAAAAGTCCAGGATAGGTTATGATTTCGTAACTTCCTCACGTTCAAAATCGCTTGACTGATATGAATAAAATTAAAAAATAACATATATATTTACAGGACAAATTCAAGCATGGTTAATTAGACCCAAACTAAATTTAAGTTTGTATTATGGAATCTAACTTGATCAATTTAAACACATGAAGTAGAAGGCTACCAATAACTTCAGTAAGTAAAAAGACTTGTCGTGGGATTAATAAAATAAGCAAAGGTGAGTTTTTTATACTTTGAATAAAGACTAAAATATGTTTCGCCAGCGATCGTAGACAGCAACGACAGGCAGTAGGCGACAGTGCTGTTGCAGTCTTCGCAGTCGTTGCTGCTGAAATCGTACCTTAATTCTTCAAGCAAGCAAGTGGTTTTGGGTGACATTTTGGTTATTTGTATTTGTTTACAAATACCCTACCTACCCATCCTGCAACGGAAAAATATAATATTATCAAAATTCCGCTAAAATTTCTAACATTCCATTGTTCCTATTGAAAATACCGAACTAAGAATTTGTAAAGAATAAAAGTGAAATTCAAAAAAGAATTCCCGAAAAATTCAATAAAAATATCGATGAAACAAAAATGAAAAGGGGTGGAAAGGGTTCAGGAATGGGGTGAAACAATCTCGATGGAAATTTCAAATTAATTGTGTCTATAAAAGGAGTGATGGAACGTTCGGGCGGTCAATCTAGTTAATTCAATGGTTTTCATCTGTGTAATCGATGAAAAAGTGCCAATTGTTGAGTGAGATTTATCATCTAGGTATGTATGAGTCTATTGGAGAAACATGGCTCGGGTTTGAGATCACCAACCCGCAGAAAGCAAGCGTGATAATGCCTTATCCTCTTCACTGTTTGTTCTTTAGTGCTATGTCAGGTCTTTGCCCAGTTGGGGGATTCTGCAGCCCATATTTTTTTATCTTATTTGCTCAGTTGGTGCAGTACTTATGAAGTTATTGTTAACTTAGTAATATGACGATGTAAACTGTACAATGAAGTTTATTACACACTACCTAACTAGTTATTCTATCCCAGTAATATTAGAAATGCCAAAAGTTTGAGCGGATGGTATGTATAGTATGTTATTTACCTAATCTATCACGCGAAAATTAGGTACCTACATAACCGATTTGGATTAAACTTTACAGAAATAAAGGTTACACTTACATGATAGGTACACCAGAACACAAAGGTTACTTTTATTCCGAAATTCTCATGGGAACGGGTATAACGCGGGACACGGTTAATTACAAAATAAGTATATAATCTTTTTTGAATTAGCGACATCTATTGCAATTACATCAAACCAAAATAAATTGTGCACGAACCCCGCCAATTTAAGGTACTACTTAGTTCAAGCAATTACTAACAGATGGCGCTGTTACAAACTTCGAGCTAGTCCAATTACATAAAAAAAATAAGATGGCGTGATATAATCAAAGTCGTTCAGTTTATCCGGCAGATAATTTCGCATTAATGTAATTCTTTGTTTGTTTTTTAAAACATTATCAAGTATTCCCACTGGAATATTGATGAGTGACAGCCGCATTGTTTTTGTGAAAGTAAAACTAGCGGGATCACGAAAGCGGTGTGCATTACAATTTGTATTCAGACGTCGTAAATGTGGGATCAGATTGGAAATTTTGATGAAGGCCAGTTACGGTGCCTCGGGAATAGGTTCCACTTAGCGTACCTAACTAAGATCTAAGTACCTACCTTTCCTTTTTATAAAACTGTATTTTAAGTACCTACCTACCTAATAAGTATATCTGAGGGTGAGGTTAGGTTAAGTTTGAGAGAGAGTAAGTTAGGAACAGAATGAGGAATATGTCCCTCTCCTTATCGTGAATACGAGGGTCTCTCTAATTCTTCTTTTACATCGAGTGGATGGTCAACCTGACCAATCCTGGTGTCAGAGTTATTGAGCCGCCAAAGGCCTCTTACATAGCCCATGTAACGACTTGTAGAAAGTAACCGGGACCGACGACGGCTTAACGTGCCCTCCGAAGCACGGAATACGAGGGTACCTTATATACAAAGAGGCTTAAACGGGTCAAATTATTGAAATTAACAGAATAATTATAGGGTTGTCTTAACTAATATGGATTCCAATCTTACTAGTCACTAGCAGCGCCTTACTTCGCTTTGGGTTAAAAGGTCACCCTGATAGGGGTTGGATTTCTCAAAATACTTTCTTAGAGCTAAGTTACACCCCTGTATCAAATAAGTTTCTAGGTACAGTAGTTTCAGCCGTGCCTTTGTTATACATAAATCAATCGAAATAACAATAAGCCGGCTCTTATCCATAGCACATAATATAATGTGGGAAAAGATAGGAAGCCCAAGTAAAAGTATTCTATATTTGTTTACTTTGAAAAACTTTCGTACGATATCTTAATCTTGGTTTCACATAAGATACTAACCATATCATGTATATTTACATAAAGCTTTTCAAGATTCAAGTTAAAGGTTTCTGGCAATTCTTATAGTTATTGGCAAAACTGAACCCAAATAAACAAAACATCATCAAAAGAAAATTATCTAAGTTAAAGAAAACCAAGATTTATAAAAAATCCTAAAACCCTACCCAGTGTTCAAGTCAGATTCACTTTTACCCAACCTTCTTTGAAAGAAAAGTGAACCTTATGCCTTGACAATAGCCGTTATTTCTCTTTGTATTTATTACGTAGAGCTTGAACGATATTGTTAAAGGAACTCACTATACATAAAGTTATTGAGACGTCAAGACGTCTTTACGTAACTTAAAACAAGTGCATGTGAAAAATAAATACAAGTTTTTCCTGAAGATTAAATAGTTTAAGTATACATTGGCTTGTAAGGTTTCGAAGTTCAAATTTTATCAATGAAGTTTGTGTTTAAATTATTAATTTTGAATCTGGAAGTTTTTCTGGTAAGTGGTAGGTTTTACTTATTTTGTTTTTAGGGTTCCGTAGCCAAATGGCAAAAACGGAACCCTTATAGATTCGTCATGTCTGTCTGTCTGTCTGTCCGTCCGTCTGTCCGTATGTCACAGCCTTTTTTCTCCGAAACTATAAGAGCTATGTTGTTGAAACTTAGTGTGTAGATGTATTCTGTGAACCGCATTAATATTTTCACACTAAAATAGAAAAAAAATAAAATTTTAGGGGGGTCTCCCATACTTAGAAATGAAAAAAATATTTTTTTTTTCATCAAACCCATACGTGTGGGGTATCTATGGATAGGTCTTCAAAAATGGTATTGAGGTTTCCAATATCATTTTTTTCTAAACTGAATAGTTTGCGCGAGAGACTCTTCCAAAGTGGTAAAATGTGTGTCCCCCCCCCTGTAACTTCTAAAATAAGAGAATGATAAAACTAAAAAAAATATATGATGTACATAACAATATAATCTAACACCGAAAATTGGTTTGAACGAGGTCTAGTTAGTAGTTTTTTTTTTACGACATAAATCGTAAACCGCAAAAAAATACTGATTATTCATTCAATAACTCAAATGTAAATAAAAAAACATTTATTTCAAGAACTTCTTTATTATGTTACTCGCTGCTACGGAACCCTTCATGGGCGAGTCCGACTCGCACTTGGCCGCTTTTTTCTTGCTGGTCATGGCAGATGTATTTTTTTATTCTACTTATTAAAGTAAGACAAACTAAATTGATATAGAAATGATAACGTTTAACATTTCCCACTCTAAAAAACTTTAATAACAATACTAGGTACTGAGAGCAATTTTTTTTTTTTATTGTTTGAATTAATTAAAAACATTATTTAGTCACTGACTTCTTATGCTCTTAATAAAAAAATACTTTCCTATCTATACTAATGTAATTTATGTTTTAATACATATTTTGTTTTCTTGTTTGTTTTTACGCGCAAATCTCAGTAACAAACAATTGGAATTGAATAATTATGAATAGTCACATTTAGCAAAAAGGTTATTCCCACAGGAACGGGCACTACGCGGGTAAAACCGCAGGGCGCAGCTAGTCTCTATATACCCTTAGTCGAATGAAGTGTTAGCAAAGTCCTCCATTTACTTAGTTTGTTTTACCTCTGACGAAAAAAGGGGGTATTGCAAGTTTTGCATCTATATTTTACGTATGTGTAGGTATGGATCTAAAAAAAATCATTTTAATTAAAAAAGTGACAATCAGACCTTCTTAATATTCCAGAACACATTTCAGTCCAAGATTAGAGCTAATTATTTTTAGTACAAAACGTTTAAAAAAAATATTTTAGCTTTTTACTAGCAGCGCAACATGAATTTACTCGCGTTGTTCTCGCTCCCATGGGAATTTCGGGATTTTTTATACTTATAAACATTTCTCTTGAATCACTCTATCTATTTAAAAAAAACTGCATCAAAATCCATTGCGTAGTTTTAAAGATCTAAGCATACATAGGGTGAGACAAACAGCGAAAAGCAACTTTGTTTTATACTATGTAGTCTAAGAAGAAGAAGACTGAAATGAAAATAAAGAAACATCTTACTAGATAAATAACAATAACCCCTACGAATCTAAGGTGAATAGTCAATGTAAACCAGGTCGGTAAATGTCCCTGTAATTACATAGTAAATTACAACTATTACACAGATAGTGATCTTAGGCACTCGTTTGTGATATATGACTTGATATGAGAGTGTTGTGGAGGAATGTATGTTATGTCTGAGTGGTTGGTGACAAACTTAGGGTGCTAGGTTCGAGTCTCAGGTTAATATACGATATAGTTGAAGAACAAAGATGATATGATGATGTAATGAAAACTATAGTGTTACTTTTTTAAATCGGTCACATGGTTCCTCAGAATGAGAAAGAAGGATTGATAGTTTCTTAGATTAGCACGATCGAACAAACAAACTATTTAGCTTAATTATATTAGTATACTCGTACACTGAAGATGATGGTATAGATAGGTAGTTTTATTTAGACGTGATTTGGTAACCCGAAATAAAGTATTTTAATGTATTTTGAAAGGACAAAGAGCAAATTGTACCCACAATCTATAAGGGTCGATAAAAGTAGAGGGAAGTAGGGCAAAAAAATTATGAAATTTATTTAAAAAGTCTCATAGTTTAGTATGAATGACGAAACCTCAATATTCATTACCTCAATGTGATTTCACACTTGATTCAACTCTAGTCAATTCATTTTTTAAAAAATTACCTGTGAACAAAAGTTATTCGCTGCCACTTTGCCTAGATTTTGCATTTTTCCTTACTGTACTGATATCTTCAGTGAGATGAGAGGCCTTTGCCTAGCAGTGGGACATTACAGACTATTTTACCTTACTTTACTTTGCATTCCAACACCTATTAATTCAACAATCATAATAAATATGCAGTTCGACATTCCTCCAAAACGGACTCACCTACACTTGAATATCATATTTACAAGCATAGTTGAGTCAAATAATAACAATAATCAGGGAAGGAGTCCGCCATGGAATAATAATAGTACGTTCATTGTTATATTATACGATAAATTACTTAGAAATTACTGTTTAACTTTAACTTAACTACTTTAACTTAAACTGTTGTTAGAAATGTTTGATTTGTGTTTGGAGGTCAGTGTGTATAACTAGCCGCGGCCCGCCGTTGTACCCTTGCCCGCGGGAATTTCGGGATAAAATGTATCCTATATGTTATTCTGATGTATAACCTATATTACTGTAAAGTTTCCACACAAACTTTCGCATTTATAATGTTAGTAGGATAGGCAATTGTGGCGATTGAATGCTATTGGGATGTTTGCTATGTCTTTCTTAACGTGGAATCAGATGGTTTACTCAAGTGAATGAACACTCAAGTCAATGCTTATTTTATGCTATCATTTCCTTGTTCACAACGGGGCGTTTTTAACTTTGCTGTCAATAGTGTTACTTTGAGTGAAAGATGCGAAATTAACGGAAAATTAAGCGTCTGATTCCAACTTTAAGACTTATTAATAAACGTGGTGTAACTAAACCACTGAAATAATGTGTTTTGTCTCTTTTGCTCTTCGGAAAATTGCGTATGTCAGAAAGTGACCACTTATGGTATATCTCATTTCAATAATTGAAAAGTAAATAACTTAGAATGGTGTAACTGATGTTATTTTTCGAGATTTTAAAACTCTAGGCTAAGTTAGGATGAGGTTTTTTGTCAGCTCGTTTGATGAATACACAAAGTGCAAGTTTAAAAAAGATATAATCGTTTTTGGGCACCCAGCTGAATGGCATCTACGTGAACCCTGCCTAGACTATAAAGGGCACCTATCAAAGCCAAGTACCGTTCATAGACACTTGTTTTTCTTTTTTAATTGAACATAACTACTAACAAACAACATTAAACTTTACTTATTTGCGTTAAAAATAATTGTCAGTGCTTTTATAGTAACTTTTATAGTACTAGTCTTTTTAAACCGTTCTCACATAAATTTTATCGTACAATCAAATTGAGTGTACTTACTTAATTGATTGACATTTCAATTGAATATCTCGTTAAAACTAATCGAGAAAGTGATACAGTACATTTTAATTAAAACTAACTGTGCCCTGCGGTTTCACCCGCATGTTTGCCTTACTGCTTACCGTTTAAACCTTCCCTGGATTACGAAAAACATTCCAAGACCAAAATTAGCCAAATCGGTTCAGCCGTTCTCGAGTTTTAACGAATACCAATTAATTTTTATTTATATAGATAGATTACGGGTGCAGTTTTATTGTTGATTTGATTAAGTGATCGATAAATTGACGATTCTGGTATTTGAAGTTAATTAAATTTATTAGTACTTATATTAATTACTTTTCTTGGAAGAAGTAATATAATATTAAATACCTTAGTACTTTAATGACATGAAGCAACTTTAAGGGTGCTTTCAAATTATGTGTTTCGTGTCGGACCGCTGCGGTGCCGAAGCCGTGCGTTTGTCGTATTGTGAACGTACGATTGTGTGTTTTCATACAAATCGAGCAGTGCGGCAACAGTGCGTACTAAAATTATTTCGCGGTACCGACGCCGCACTGTTGCCGCACTGCTCGATTTGTATGAAAACACACGATCGTACGTTCACAATACGACAAACGCACGGCTTCGGCACCGCAGCGGTCCGACACGAAACGCATAATTTGAAAGCACCCTAATTACTGACATATGATCCCTATTCTCAAAAAGATTTTCCAATTGTTATGTTGATTGACACAACCTTCCTTTGGTATTGTAAAAAAGAAGAGTGTAAATAATTATTATTCAAATAGAGAAATAAATAAATGAGGTTATTTGAAGGAAAAACGGTTTTTTACAATCGAAGATTTTATCAAAATCAGAATCTTGTTTTAAAAACCCGTTAAAGTACTAAAAAAACATTATGTACCTATTGCTTTCAGAATTCTTCTATCAACACACATATTGATCAACAGAATATTAAACAAGTACATAATAAATAACAGTTTCTACATATACACGCTACAATAGCCACAGATCAATCTTTGTGCCTCATTTTGAAACGTAATACACTCAATACGACCATTATAGATTTCCCAAGTAATTGAACGACTAATTGGCATTTCACTTCTGAAGATAATAGTTAGAAAATATTATATTCTTATATATAGGAGCTATGGAATTATTTTATTTAACGAACCGCGGAGATGATATGCAGATTGTTTGGGTTTCACCAGATTTTGAGTTACTTACACGTGATTGTAGTGATGAGTTGTGGAAGATGATATTAAATCATTGATCGTTATGACAGAGACGTCATCAATAATATCTTAAATAAGCAGCGCCCCGCGGTTTTACCCGCGTTGTGCCCGTTCCCATGTGAATTTCGGGATGAAAAATAGCCTATGTGTGTGGCAATCTATTACAAAAATAATTATTCAAATCGGACTGGTAATTTCCAGGATTAGCTCGAACATACAAACAAAAAAACTTACAAATTGTACCCCTTTATAATATTAGTACTCGTATAGATATCAGTTGCCAAACATCATCTTCACACTTATCTTGTAGCACTCTTGGTGTTGTTTGACTAAGCGATGTACGAGTAGTTTTACTTCATTGTTATTAGTTATGGTTGACTGTCACTTGTTGCAGTTTTCTAAGTTATTATTATATTATTAACTAGCTGTGCCCCGCGGTTTCACCCGCAGCGCCCCCGTTCCCGTGGGAATTTGGAGATTTTTATTCCTTATTTTTCTTTGTCCTGGCACTAAGGAACACATTAAAAAAATAATCATCCAATTTGGTGCAGTCGTTCGGAAGTTATGCGCTTACCAACACATTTTGCGATTCATTTTTATGTTATAGATTGAAAAAAAATCTCAACAGGTTCCTTTTTAATTTATTTGGCATTTATTGTTTGAAAATTTTCGTAAATCGCAACAAAAATAAAGATACCTTGATGTAAAGTCAAAATTGTTCCGTCTCAGCTATAGGATTTGCCTAGACCTGCACCGTAACCTAGATCAAATCTAGATGGAACCACTTTCTAAGGACACAATGGATGCCCTATGGCACTATTCTTGTTACTGCTACGTTGCTATTGAGAATTTTGCTTTCATCTATCTTACTAGATTTTTGTTTAAAGTCGTGTCAATATGTGAAACTAATGACATGAAATACCTGATCACTGTATTCTTAAGGACCATATAATGTTGTTATCAACTTAACTATGATTTTTCATAGGTAGCGAAAAAATCTAATAGTATAAAAATGAATCGCTGAATCTGTTGCTAAGCGCATAACTTCAGAACTACTGCACCAAACTGGATGATTCTTTTTTAATGTGTTCCTTATTGTCAGGACAAGGTTTTTATATAAGAAAAATAAGGAATAAAAATCTCAAAATTCCCACGGGAACCGGGGCGCTGCGGGTGAAACCGCGGGCACAGCTAGTAGCTTATAAAATGAGAGTGAACCAGAAATAAAACCTTAAATGCAAGTTATTAAAGCGAAATACATACATAGGTAGTGTAAGTGCGGGCCGGGTGTGGGTCGCGTGACGTTGTATTCCTTGTGTTTGTACGAGATGCGTTGCACTGGCACATACATCCAGCATCGGGCCCGGCCCGCATCCGCACTATGTGTTTCTTGCGCTTAAATAATAAATTAATATACCCAGACAAATTCACTCACGGTTAATTAGACCCAAAGTAAGCTCTAAGCTTGTGTTATGGAATCTCACTCACTGATACTACTACATATACATACACAAATACTTTATAAGAATTATATAATTGACACCCAGACGTCATCGCCAACAACTGTGTCTTCACATATTGTTGACTCCGGGCGGGAATCGAACCCGCATCCCCCGATACAGTAAGCGCTCTCACTGCCACTGTGCCAACGGGCTTGTCAAATAGTAATGTTAAGGCAGTTTATTATTGAGTGAGTGTATTAGCTACTAAATGGCGGAATCAATAGAATTTATATAAAATTCAACTCTTTACTACGTTTATAGCATGTTAACTCGTAAATGACACGCTGAATTTGATAGAAATACTACTCACTAGCAGCGCCCCGCGGTTTTACTCGCGTTGTGTCCATTCCTGTAGGAATTTTTGGATGAAAAATAGCCTATGTTACTCGTGGATAATGTAGCTTTCGAATGGTGAAAGAATTTTTAAAAACGGTCCAGTAGTTTTTGAGCCTATTCATTACAACCAAACAAACAAAGTTTTCATCTTTATAATATTAGTTTTTTAAACTACTCATAAATGTAGTATCTTAGCTGAATGATTCTCAGATGAATTAACTACTTTTCTCAAAGATCATTGTCCAAAATCAATATTTCTTTCACCGATCAATAACTAAGCAGATCTCTAATCAATACCCCATGATACATTATTCTTTATTTATCTTTTGATCTATCAAATCAGGTAACGAGGTATGAATTTCTAAGCTAATCGTGACATTGCATTGAGTTTTCAAAATATAATCATTATTTCTTGTCCTCATTTCTTTGTAAAGCAATTCCATCTTACATGCAACCTTAACAAAATAACTTTTGTCATTTCAACGACTGCTTTTGGTACATAAGTTGGTTCTATTATAGTGCGATATGGTTCTAAATTGTCTCTTTTTGCAGACGGATGTAAGTCGTGCGTAAATTGTTCTAAATGTATGAAGACAATGAAAGTGGAATTGAAATAAGTTTGTATGAGTTTGTTTTTGGATACTAATGAGGTGGAATAGAAGAGTTTTCAACTTTGAAATTTTGGGATGCTGGGTTTAACTGGTGGTTGAAGACATTAACTATACAATCTATAAAAATAGATACATCCATAATGGAAATCTATAAAAGTGGTAAAGCAGCGCCCCACGGTTTTACCCGCGTTGTGTCCATTCCTGTGGGAATTTTGGGATGAAAAATGTAGCTTTCGAATGGTGAAATAATTTTTAAAAACGGTCGAGAAGTTTTTGAGCCTATTCATTACAACCAAACAAACAAAGTGTTCCTCTTTATAATATTAGTGTAGATGGTTGTAAAACCATATTGAGTACTTAAATATTTTTTATGTGTGATGAAAATGTAGTTACCTACTGTCCTCCTGAACCCTGTTTGAAAGGACTCTATGAAAGGCCTTTCAGCCAAAATATGATAAAACCAAAAAGCTATGTTAATACTTATGCAAGAAATAGTTACTACAACCTTTTCATTTCGACGCAGTCCAATTGTCTAAAGCTATTCATAATAACATCATCGTAAACACCACTTCAATCTCTCACATCCAATAATTTTCATACATCTACAATCAAATTTAGCACATTATTAACTCGAAGCCGTGTTATTTGTTCATTGTTACAGTCAATAAAATAACATGTTTGCTCAACAATAACCTTTGAAGTCACCTCATCATTATGGAAACGTTTTCACACGTTCAGATTGTTATAGAAAGTAAAATGTAGCCGTATAGTGTTATGATGTTTTCATTACGTTTTTATTATATACTAGCAGCGCCCCGCGGTTTTACCCGCGTTGTGCCCGTTCCCGTGGGAATTTCGGGATTTTTTTTACATAAAAACCTTCCTCCTGCATCACTCTACCTATTATAAAAAACCGCATCAAAATCCGTTGCGTAATTTTAAAGATTTAAGCATACAGACAAACAGACAAACAAACAGACAAAAATAGCGACTTTGTTTTATTATACTATGTAGTGATTTACTTTTGTTTTCTGCTAATTCCGTAGTCCAAAAAAAGAGGAGAGAAAAAGAGGAGGAGAGATTTTAATCTTGTCTATCTATCTATACTAATATTATAAAGAGGTAAAATTTGTATGTTTGTTTGTGTGTTTGTTTGTATCTTCGTGGTAATCTCAGGAATTATCAGTCCGATTTAAATAATTCTTTTTGTGATAGATAGCCACATTCAACGGAAAGGTTATAGGCTATTTTTCATCCCGAAATTCCCACGGGAACGGGTACAACGCGGGTAAAACCGCGGGCGCTGTTAGTTTATATGATAAATGCGAAAGTGTGTGATGAAGATGATGAAGGATTGATGGATGATTATATAGTTACTCTTTCACGCAAACTGGTAATCGAATTTTAATGAAACTTTCCAGTAATGGAACCAATACATCAAGATAAAGGCGAATAATTGATATTTTAAACGGGAACCAATGGAGTAAAAATGCAAATAACAGTTTCTACATATAAAAGACCATATATCTTTCTATATATCAAGGCAAATATACTTTAATACTCGCATTCATAATAGTTGACTACCCTAAGGCGGGTTGTTTAACGGGTCCTCCGAAGCACGGTAGCGCTCAGATAGAAATGCCACAATCGGCCACCCATCTAAGTAAGAGCGAGCCGCATGTTGCTTAATAATCGCAATGAACTGGCTTCGCTTAGCCAACTACGCTACTATCGCTAAAGATCTACTCACACATCTATACTAATATTATAAAGCTGAAGAGTTTGTTTTGTTTGTTTGTTTGTTTAAACGCGCTAATCTCAGAAACTACTGAACCGATTTGAATAATTCTTTTTGTAATAGATAGCCACATTCAACGGGAAGGTTATAGGCTATTATTCATCCCGAAATTCCTACGGGAACGGGTACAACGCGGGTAAAACCGCGGGGCGCTGCTAGTCATAATATAAAAGTTTACAGTAATAAGCAAAGGGTGTATCAGTTAAAGTCCAAGATGAAGAACTTAGGTAGGACTTAGGAAGTAGGTAACTAGTAGTTAGTCCGAAAGGTACAACTAGAAACTAGAGAAAACCATGAAATATTTATTAAGTTCTAAAGAAACTTGGAGACCTCACACAGACTAAATTTGTTATATTATAATTGCCTATATTATATGCAAGTGCATGTCTCATATAGGAAATTATCGAATATATTATTATGAAGAGAATCGGTTAGTTATGGCTATAACTAACCGATTCTTATTAATTATAACCTTTAAGTGCTCTTTAAGGGTGTTTATCCAATAGCAACGTAGGTGACAACATATCATTACAGATTTTGGTACCTTTCAATAATATATTAAAGTCATATAAAAAACATGTATAGAAATAACCTTCGTTAACTATAATATGAAAAATACATAAGCAATACTGAATTCAAGAGCTGAATAAGAAATGATCTAAAAACACAATGAAAATTAGGAAATTAGGGAAATTACGGCTCTCAAGATACAATACAATACAGCCTTAAACTATTAGCTGCGCAGGCGCACATGCTCCATAGCAATGAATACACATCCCCAAGTATATCAATCGGTTCAACCGTTTAGTAGAGGCATACAGGTCAAATACATAACCCTCTTTTTGGACCGGAGTCGGGAGTCGCAAACACAAAACAAATGTCTTTCTTTTAAACAACTAATTCGAATATTATGTTTGTTTGATAACGGCTGCTTTGTTTGGTTTAACCGAACACTCTTTTTTTTAAAGCGAATTGTATATGTTAACGTTTTTTCAATACGAAATATTTGATAACTGGTTAACTGAGTTTAATTGTATAGTATGATTATGTCAAGACGTGAAACTACCGAATAGCTGGTAAAACAGTTCTCGAAGAAAGTAAACTTGTCAAAATAATAATGCATTTCGTTTTATTTCCAGACATACATCACCGACACTTGTTATGAAAGTAAACCAAGAAACACTGCGACATTGCAAAATATTCCTTTCACGCACAAGAGAATGATGGTATGAAGAAAATTGCATTTTGAAGGAAAAAGTGATGATTATGAAGACGTGGTATTTTGAAGATTAAGTGGTATTAAAGAAGGAACTATATAAAATTAAGATCTCGATAAAAAGTTGAGGATTAAAATATTGTCTGGAAAGTAAAGCCTGTAATGAGTATCCCAGAACACAGCAAAAGCTTTCCGCTCACTGAAGATTGAAGTACACTAGTTGAACATCAGGTTTTCTCAAATCTAAGTTAAGACATCATTTACTCTACGATAGAGTCATTTACTCTACCTAATTTACTCTACTGAAAAAGTAAATGATGTGTTGTTTGAACGCTACTAAACGACAATCAATCGAGAAAGATACAAGAAATCCAAAAACAAAAGAGTAATAAAACTGAAATAATAAGAACAAAACTAAAAGCCCACGTAATCGCGTATAATAAAAAGGTGTTGAGTAACATCTAATGTCCATCGACAGTAATCATCTTGATGCTATATGGTCTGCGAAAGAAAGCCATAATAGATGTAACATTACTAGCAAAGATACTCATACTTGTGATCAAAAAGGCACAAAAACACATGTTTCTAAACTAGATAGCAATAAAGGTGAAAATCCTACAGCAACATCAAAAGCAGCCGCAAAGGAAGTTATGGTCTTGAGTAACCTTTCCAAAGGTTATACAAAAACTGTTACGGTAATGGAGACATTATAATTTGAAGAGCAAAAAATTGTTTTAAAGCAATTGTGACGCGTAACGAATGGATATAGAGAAGGAAAGTCAAGACTGTTGGTATGAGCTTCGATGTTGGAGTGTCTGCGGTCTACGGAGGTGCAAATGATGCTGATTTTTCCTGGTAAGTTCAAAAAGATCCTGCGTAGACCTTAGTTCACATATATTTAAGGCTTCTTTGAGCACCTTTTATTCATTAAAGGCTTTCTACATTCGTAGCGTAGTTTGACTAAGCGATGTTAGTTTATTGCGATTGATGAGCAATGTGCAGCTCGGTCCCTACTTTTTTAGGTGTCTGATAGTAGCATTTCTATCTTAGCGCTGCCACGCTTCGGCTGGCATGTTAGGGTTTAGGTTCCGCTTGTTCCAACTGTTAGACCGTGTCGGCGACATTTACGTGGTCTCAGACTCGGACACCAGGGTTGGTAACCTACTCGAAATGAAACGAATTAATTAATCGCCCGATGAAATTTTTGGATACCTAAGATCTATACGTCAAAAACGTGATTTTGTACTTTTATTCCACCTTTTATTAAACTAATAGCAGCGCCCCGCGGTTTTACCCGCGTTGTGTCCATTCCTGTGGGAATTTCGGGATGAAAAATAGCCTATGTTACTCGTGGATAAGGTAGCTTTCGAATGGCGAAAGAATTTTTAAAAACGGTCCAGTAGTTTTTGAGCCTATTCATTACAACGAAACGAATAAAGTTTTCCTCTTTATAATATTAGTGTAGATGTATAGTTACTATTACTATATACTCAAGAACAATCAACAGATTAACGTTTGTCATCATCCTACCAATAATTATATGCAAAGTAGCTTTATAGATTGCATAAACCAAATTCTTTACTTTATTTACTTTCTTCAACTTTCATCTCATTGTAAAATTAGTTATTTTAACCAAGTTTTTATAATGTAAAGGGCCTTAGTTGTAACGCAACTGTGTCGAATCGGTCCCTTGGTATTCGTTTTATTCATCTGTTGCATGGTATTATGGTTAGCTGTCTTCTTCTCGAATCAAAATGGTTCTTTTTTAGTGACCAGTAATCTATTCGAAATAAATGAATGAGTAAAGATATTTGATAAACTAAATTGGAAAACTTTGAAAATAAACCAGGCAATTTACCTAATGAAATCCGATAAAAATTACCCTTTGAAACATCGTCGACTAGTTTCTGTTCTGAAAACCTATGAAAGTGTTTCAGAGTATCTCGTAACAAATCTTTACGATCATTACATAATTACACCCCGGTGGTCTAGTGGTATGTGCACTCACCTGTCAAGATTGAGGTCCCGGGTTTTATTCCCAGACCGAGCGAAAACATGTTTTTCTACTTTCAAACATGGCTCGAGTTTGAGATCACCAACCCGCATTATCGCAAGCGTAATTAAGGCAAGCGTCGTAATTACGCCTTATCCTCCTTAGGGTCCGTTCACACAGACCGGCTCGGAGAGCATCGGCGCGCATTTTTCTTTTCACACAGACCGGATCGTATGCGCTTGGAGTTAGTCGGAGCGGAGCCGCCAACCATTTCACATAGACCGGCTGGAAGCGACCTGAAAGCGGATGCGCTCGGAGCCGGTTGGATGCGCTCGCAGCCGGTCGGAATCGCTCGCAGCCGGTCGGATACGCTCGCAGCCCGTCGGATGCGCTCGCAGCCGGTCGAATGCGCTCGGAGCCGGTCGGATGCACTTCGTTGAAAGGATTGTGCTATCAAAAGCGTGGAGAAGTGCGGACGCAATCGGAACCGATCGGCTGCGCGAGCGAGAAAGAGCACGCAATCGGAGCCGATCGGCTGCGCGAGCGAGAAAGAGCACGCAATCGGAGCCGATCGGCTGCGCGAGCGAGAAAGAGCACTCAATCGGAGCCGATCGGCTGCGCGAGCGAGAAAGAGCACGCAATCGGAACCGATCGGCTGTGCGAGCGTTAAAGAGCATGCAATCGGAACCAAACGGCTGCACGATCGAGAAAAATTACGCGATCGGAGCCGGTAAGCTCCTCTTATTATTTCACACCAAGCGCCTTCAAGCATTCTTAATCACAAAAGCAGTGCACATGCAAAAATAAACCTTAATACAAATACTAAAAACTCTGTTTTCAACGTGATAAGAATCTGCTCTCCTCTCCGAGCCGGTCTGTGTGAACGGACCCTTACTGTGCTAATATCTTCAGAGGCCTTTGCCTAGCAGTGAGACGTTACAGGCTAATACTTACTTAGGTACTTACTTTTACATAATTACTGAACGATCATAATATAATTATGTATTAAAAATAAAGTCACCGGTCGCGTTTGTTTATCTCTTTGCGATAAAAAAAAATAGATTTGGCCACGCGATTCACCAATAAACAACCAAAATTAAATAGAAGCTTTTGGGCAGCGTTTATTTCAAAATTCTCACGAGAACAAGAGCAACACGGGTAAAACCTCGAAGCGCCAGTAATACTTTAATAAATACATATTTATATGTGCACTCAAATATAATATTGAGTATATAATATCAAATAACAAATCTAACATTACGATTGAGTTTCACCTTTGTTTCACTGATAACACCACAGTGAATGCACTTGTTAACACGAAAACAATTTAGACTATTATCTTGAAAAGTTCACGAATGTTTAGTATCATGATGGTATGTGTCACGATTTTGTTCTAATAAGAAGTACGAGTAAGTACTTATTGTTACACCGTAGAAACAGAAGTTTATTCAAAGTTTGAAGAAAACTCACAGGCGAGAGGATTGATAATAGCGCCATCTTGCGGGGAACTGTAATACGAAGTGCACAACACAAGGCTTTATTAGTTACAGTGCAGTTCTTAGTTTGTTATAGTTTTCATAGATGGCGTGCATATAAGTTTGTTTCTTGAAGAGTCCGAAAATTTTAAATCGTTTATTTTTTTCAAATAAACCTAAATAACAGACGGAACCATTTTGTAATCCGAGATACCATCATTTTAATATCTTTATATAAATTAAACTACCAGCCTCTCAAAAAAGCGCACAGAACAAAATATTTTTAAAAGTTTAGGAGATATTACTTAGCTGTTTCTTTCAGAATTCTTATAATTAGTTTAAAGTTGTATGAAAATTTAAATTGATTAAGAATTATTTTGAACTGTGTGTCACCTCAGAGTACACCAGCAGTCGCGAGACCAAGCCTTGTCATTTTAAGAAGCTCGCTATCTAAGTTGTACTCTATTTCGTAGAACCCCTTTAGAAATTCAATAGATCCGCCTATTTGATCACATCAGTACAAGATGTTCCCAAATGTGTACCTTCAGAGGTAAAGAATATTGTAGGAAATAAAATAAATAAGAGTGCAGGACTAATTAAATGAAGTTTGGATGAACTAGAAATAAGTTATAGCAAAGAAAGGGGTACCAATCATCAGAGTTCATAAGTAGAAATAAATATTCGCGTTGGGCCTGTTCTCGTGGGAATTGCAAGATGAAAAATAGCCTATAGCCTTCCTCGATCAGTGGACTATCCAACACTGAAAGAATTTTTCAAATCGGACCGGTAGTTTAGATTAGCGCGTTCAAACAAACAAACTCTGCAGCTTTATATTTGTATAGATTAGCGGCAATATGTTGTTATTATTTTATTAATTAGTTGACTAAGTATTTGTATTAGGTACGGTATCCTGAATTCTTTATGATAATACGCACCTGTTTGTAAACGAAGGCAATGTCGTGCCGTGATGATACTTGATTTTAAATGGTCTCTTTACACTGGGATAGTAGCTAACCTGATAATTCAAACTGCGAGTAGTTGTTATTTGAATAAGTGGTTAGGGTTTTATGATACTGATTATTTGAGAGGAGTTGTAAAGAGGAGAGTGTTTAGTTTTACCATAGATTTTAATTGCATCCTCATGTTAAGTGTCTTTATGTAAATTGGTATTTTAATGTTTTTACCCAAATATGTCAAAAAATTAGGTTCATTATTATTAACACACCCTACAGAATTAAAAGCAAAATTTTGTATTAAAGCCAAGAACATCCAATTCAATCACCGGTAATTACTCCTAGCACATTGATATACTAAACCAATTCATGAAATTAGATCGGTAAGTATTTTGGGAAAATCTTGAATATTACCGTAAAGATTCATCCAAATCCGTCGAATAGTTTTTTTGTGAAAGAGTAACAAACATACATACATCCTCACAATCTTTCGCCCTTATAATATTAGTAGAATTACTGTTCTTTTTATGACCCATTTTCTTCTCACCAACAAGTCGGTCAGTCCAGTAACTAACACCCACAACTCGCACCGTTCGACCGCGGCATACTACAACAGTTAGGGAAGTAGCACATAACACCGTTACCTGACTTCGTTCGTCAGTCGATCGGTGTCTGTAGATGATCGCGCGCGCATCTCGTTTCAAGGAATAGTGATTAACAATAACGGTAAGTTGTTTTTTTATTTGATTTTTTTATGAAAGAGTATTTTCTTTTTTTATGAAATGGATTTTCTATTTTTTTTTTAGTTTTTTTTTATTGGATGTTTAGAAAATTGGGGCGATTTTTTGGATCAGTAATATTTATTGGAAAATAATGTTTTTTTTAGTTGACGCGGATTGTTTCTGTTTCGTACTTAATAGATGAATGATAAAGTACTTAAATATTAGTTGATAATATATAATTCCAAAAAATAATACTTATTTGGTCGAAATCAATAAATTATTATAATAAATGTATTCGTAAAAAAAAACCTATAAATGCCAGCATAAAATTATGAATAGTTTAATCTTACTAATATTATAAATGCGAAAGTTTGTAAGGATGAATTTATGGAAGTTTTTTACTCATTCACGAAAAATCCCTTTAGGACCACAAGGTTGAATTCCTAAAATGTTGAAATCCCGAAATGTTGACTTTCCCAGAACGTTGGATCTCATAATCCCCCGTAATGTTAACCGATAACTATGGAACTAGTTAAAAAAAAAAAAAAAACCCTAACCTACCGAATAGATCAACTTTCGACGTGATCGTTCTTAAAAAAAATCTATAAAACTTTTCTTATATGTATACTAGCAGCGCCCCGCGGTTTTACCCGCGTTGTGCCCGTTCCCGTGGGAATTTTGGGAATTTTTATACTTGTAAACCTTCCTGTTGAATCACTCTATCTATTTAAAAAAACCCCATCAGAATCCGTTGCGTAGTTTTAAAGATCTAAGCATACATAGGGACAGAGAGACAGCGGAAAGCGACTTTGTTTTATACTATGTAGTGAAGATGTTATAAGAAAGGCGCGCGGTTTGACTCGCAATCAATCGATTTCTGTGGAAATTTCGAGATTAAAACTTTCTTTCAGTTTAAGTAATGCAGTTTAGAAATATATAGAAACAAACAAGACTTTACATTTAATAAAATGTCATTTCTGTTAGTATTTTTGCAATGAGAACTTAAGACTTTCATAATCATGAACTGTAGCGCTCGTGGCGTAGTTTGACCACCGATGTCAGTTCATTGCGTTTGTTAAGCAACGTGCAGCTCGCCCCCTACTTAGATGGGTGGCCGATAGTGGCATTTATATCTGAGTGCTACCATGCTTCGGAGGGCATGTAAAGTATGCGGTCGGTTAGAATGTCGGAGGTCTTTAGGCCGTCTAAAAACTCCGACACCAGGGTTGGCCACTAACCTACTCGAAATAAATGAATTAAACTTATTTTAAAGAGCTTATAAAGGAATTAGTCTACACTAATATTATAAAGAGGAAACCGTTTTAAAAAAAAAATCACCTTTCGAAAGGTACATTATCCACGAGTAACATAGGCTATTTTTCATCCCGAAATTCCCACAGGAATGGACACAACGCGGGTAAAACCGCGGGGCGCTGCTAGTTTTATATATAAGAGTTTGACTTGTTCGTTTGTTAGAACGCGTTAATCTCAAAAATTAATACAATATGAAGAATTATTTTTGGTAAAGATAGCCACATTCAACGGAAAGGCTAAAAGGATATTTACATCCCAGAATTCCCCCGGGAAACGGCATAACATGTTGCAACGTGTTGCAATGTAGTAGTTTACTAAAATTGAGGATGTTTACATGCTGTCAAGACAGAGTTTGTACGATCTCGATCTCATGGTATTATCTCTCATCTCGTGTATATACCGTAGACTCGCTGTCTATTAAACTTGGATAGCGGCTTGTAAACTCGCTTAATGTAAACGACGCTTTATAGACACTAACAAAAAGCAAACGCTAGCTTTTTTATCGATTTTTCTATAGGACATAATGGTTTCTATACAAGAAAAGTAACCAATATAAACACAACAAATACAACATATTGTATTTGTTGTTAATATGTAACTAGGTAAGCATAACTGTTTATTTATTTGACTTTGTTTGTTTAAAAGCAAGATGTTCATCTAGTTAGTTGAAATGGTATTGTGTTTTTACACAATAGGTACATTACATAGGTTATGTTTATCGAAGAAAGTACTAATCTCGTTTCTATAACACATTAAATAGAGTCGATGTTTTATACAGCCTTTTATGAATGGTCTGAAGATTAAAACAATTTCAAAGATTTTCTCAATTCATCGGATTTTTTTTACAGTATTACTACATAAGAGTTGGGGCTTTTTTAATTTAAGCGCTTTTTATCATCCTGGTTCTTTTGTTTTTTACAAACGCACGTAGCTGGTATGAAAGCGATGAATTTGAAAGAGCTCTTACGTTATACATTTGATATGATTAGATAGTGGATAGCAAACCACACAATGCACATACATAGCATAATTCTGTAATGGCAACTAAAGAGTTGGCCACAAACCTACAGGTATCTTAAGTTTAAACTTAAGCTACAGACTAACTCCCGTACTCAGAGACGTCAAATGCTTTCTTAGTAGAGATTTAATGAGTGATTTTGATATGTTATGTGTAAAAGAATACGAACATTATTAAGTGTCGATTCAGGGCCGAAACTGCGTTAAGCGTGCGCACGCCGCGAGTCTATACAAAAGTGAACCGTCGCGGGCACACGCGGCGGGCGCACGCCGCGTGTGGCTTCATACAAAAGTGAACCGTCGCGTGCGCCCGTCGCGTGCGGTGTCATACAAAAGTGAACCGAGGCGTGCGCCCGCCGCGTGCGCACGCTTAACGCAGTGTTGACCCTTAATGTACGTCTCTGAGTGCGGTAGTCAGACCTAAGTTAGTATTACTAATAAACACTACTTTCTCCTGTTAAACAGTACATGAATAACCACGAAGTACTAAACGAAAGTGCCCTAAAGACTAAGGGAAAGTGACCTTAATAAGAATGTTATAGGGAAATCCAATACTTATCTTAAGGAGTGAGTCATATTTGATACTTTCACGGACATTAAATATATGTGATTTGAGAGATTATGTTTAATCTGAGTAGTCTTTGTATAAGTGACAGGAGCCATTTATTATGATCTGTTTATACTAAACTAGCAGCGCCCCGCGGTATTACCCGCGTTGTTCCCGTTCCCGTGGGAATTTCGGAATGAAAAGTAGCCTATAACCTTCCCGTTGAATGTGGCTATCCATTACAAAAAGAATTTTTCAAGTCGGTTCAGTAGTTTCTGAGATTAGCGCGTTTAAACAAACAAACAAACAAACAAACAAACAAAACAAACTCTTCAGCTTTATAATATTAGTATAGATGAAACGGGTCTGTATCGCGTTAGATAATTTAACGTATTTTACTAAAAAATACGTACCCGACGTTTCCAGCGAATTACACCGCTCGTGGTCACGGGATACAGACCCGTTTCATTTAGTATAATGAGTGCAAATCGTGTGAGTTTAAAAAGTATATTATGATCTGTGTTTTGTGAAATAACGATTCGATAGTGTAGCAATATGTGCTCTTTCCTGCTAAAACAAAGGTTTACGGTTTCATTCTCAGCTCGAGTGACACATGTTTATAATGTCTTTTCAAACATGGCGTGTGTTTGAGAGCACCTGCAATAGGCTAGCGAGGAGTTTAGGCCTTATCATCGTTAAGGAATTGAGATGCTTTTGCTTAGCAAAAGGACGTTGCAAACTAGTCATTGTATGTATTAAAGAAATGCCTCAAACACTCAAAGATTACCAAACGAAAAACATAAATACTTACCACCTAAATAGCAACTCACACGAATATACATAATGTAGGTAAAGAATATTTATAAAACTAGCTGCGCCCCGCGGTTTCACCCGCGTTGTACCCGTTCCCGCGGGAATTTCGGGATGAAAAATAGACGTTGGCCGATTCTCAGACCTACTCAATATGCTCACAAAATTTCATGAGAATCGGTCGAGCCGTTTCGGAGGAGTACGCGAACGAACACTGTGACACGAGAATTTTATAAATAAGATTAATGATATTATAATAAGTATAACGCTATTAACATAACGTTATGTAAATTATGCTATATTCTAGAAAATAACGATAGGGGAAACCGTTAGATACCGGCTAAAATTACAATAATACAATCTTAGTAAAGTAAACAACCTGTTAGATTCCACGGTAAAGTAAACACTTCTGTTAGAAATTGTATCTCTACAGCAAGAATTTAGACATGTTTTTCCTTTTCTACTAACGAAGGAATTCTTTAAGGATTAATAAGAGCTTCAATGCCACTGAGCTTGAGACCACTATAGTCAGTATCTTTAGACTGTCTTGTTCGAGGCAAATAAAGATAACTTTAGTCTAACAACAGTATTCTATCCAAATGCTTTAATCTCCGATGAAAAGTCTGGTATAGATAGATAAAAAAGGTATGCCAGAAGTCTTGTCCCTAAATACAATCATTAATCTTGTGTAGGTATGGCCCACCTGAGCTGTTTATGTAAACTTGACTATTCTCACTTTGGTTTTTTCTTACTTAAAGAACATAAATTTTAAATATTTTAGAATTTCGTTCATCGTCTTATTATTATTTTTTTCGTTAACACGATCATTGCCTCTATTAGATGTAGTTGATTGCTATTTATCACGCATCTGTTATTTTTAGTCCGTTCAATTATAATCTTTGGGTGATAGTTAAAAGGCGCATGCGTTTTAAGGTGTATCATGCAATCTATTTTATTCTTAATCCTCTTTAAGTTACCTTTCACTAGAGATATACATCACTATGCTTCATTTTATATTCTACAACTTATTCTATTCTATTGAGGAAAACGATTCAGTGATGGGGTAAAAATGGAATGAAATCATTAAACCGTTTTCCTTTACAGAAGGAATCGTCTTCAGCTTGATATCGAGCCCAATAGTTCACATTTCAACTCTCTTAAGAAACATAGAGTGTAACATCAAACATGGTATAGCATAGCCATGTAAACCTCAAGCACAATGCAACCTTCTTCCTTAATCAATGCCCTAAAAACATAACACTTGATAGTTGTTAAACCTTTAATATCCATAGCTGTAATGGTGTATGTTTCTCCTTTACTGCGGAAACCTTCGGTATCTATTATGTTAAGGAAATAATAGCGATGTGAGACCCTTTGTGCTTTGGAACATGGGTTGACTCAAACAATACCTAATATGTTTCAAAGGGCCTATCAAATCATCAAAAGTAACTTTTACTTTTTAACTGACCCACCAAAATTATTGTCACGCATAGCAATTGAAAATCAAGATAGCACATCTTAATCAAAAAAGAAAACGCGTACAAATCTAATTCGAGTACAATTTAGTAAATTACCCAAAGAATTTCACTATCAAATTCAACCTAGATATGACGAAAACAAACTTAGTTCTTTTCATGTCGTGTAGGTTATTGTGTGTCAGTTCATTTATGACAATCTGTGCCAAACGTTGATCATAGCTAAATGTAACGGTGTATTAATGGTTGAAGAGCTCAAGACAATAACTCGGCACACATTTTGTTTTGATTCATTATTCTTTTTCATTCTTTTTGCTTAGCTTCTCTTTAAGGTCTAATGGTTTTGTGCGTTGCTCTCGAGTTTCAATTTGCTGTATTGTTTTTCACTTTTGAAATGTAGATTTGAGAACATTCGTTTTTAAAGATGTAAATAGCGAAGTAATTTGCAGAGAGTGTTTTAAAATTATAGCAATATTCAAAGTACAAAGTAAAGTAAATCATCCTGTGACGTCCCAATGCTGGGCAAAGGCCTCTCTTCTCACTGAAGATAACAGTACAGTGAGGAGTATTAGGCTTAATAACCATGCTTGCCTAATGCGGGTTGGTGATCTCAAACCCGTTGATAAATAGGAAACGTTTTTTCGCTCGACCCGGGAATTGAACCCCTGGAATTGAGACCTCAGTCTTGGCAGGCGAGCGCAAATGCCACACACACACACACAATTAAAAGATATCGCAGTATTTAACCTGACTTGTACTATAGTGTATTGGTAGCAAAATCAAATCAAATGATGCAACAATAACTTAATGTCCAGAAAATGACACAATACTAAGTACACAAACAACATTAATAGACCGTAACAATAGATATACTATGGAATCAGTACAGTTAAACATATAATAATAACAATATCATCTCTCTATATCATTACTCAATGTACTCTACAAAGCTAAAGATATTGTTCTGTATTGTGTATAAACACGTCCTTCCGCGGTAAAGTAAGCATCTAACTTCGAATAGGTTTTAGCTTAATCTCACGAGCGCCCCTGGGACATATTTGTGTAAGTGCATGTACAGTGCCACCAACTTAACTGTTCAGGTGGGCAAAATGGGAACTACAGCCGCGTCATATTGAATCTATATGTTATTTAGGCTTTAGATGATTGATATTGTAGTTTCTTAAATTTTAATGATATCTATAGACTGACTTGAAAGATATGTTTTAATTACCTTTGTTTCTTGGTGAATTTCTTATAATAAGGCAATACCAAATTCTACTAGCGACGCTGTCAACTGAACAGATAAGATGGTGGGACTGTACATGCACATTGTCTTAGTGTGCATCCTAGTCCGCGTCAATATTGTCTTTGAAGTAGTGACAGTATGGTAGGTATGAGTAAACGGAGAAAAGTTATTCGTAGTAAGTTATGTCAAATGCACATACACAATGATCTTGGCAACGGTACCGATAGTTACGCACATAAAGACGCGAGACAAGTGTTCTATAATTTGTGTTACAACTGCAAGAGTAGCCCAGGGGCGATCGTGAGATAATACTATACTACTATAATAGTCAATCTCTTTTACATGATCTGACGATGAAATCGGCTGAGATCTTCGAATGTGATAGTGGCTACATGAGTTGATATTGTCTTACTCCCGATGCAAAAGGGGGTTTTTAAGTTAAGGCGCGTGTGTGGACCGAGTTAATCTAGATTTTTCTTTCAATGATGCCTTCAAGGGAGTATAGTTGAACATTGCATTTTATTCCGACTCTCTTGTAGAGTATTGTTTAGTTTAGTAAAGAAAGCCGGTTGTTGTTATTCAGGAAAATTTCAGTTGGAAGTTTATAGCAAGAGGACAGTCAACTGTATAGTCCGTATTGGATCTCAATTGATATAATAGTTTGACACATTTGGTATTCTGTAGGAACAAAACTATTCTATCTAGACCAACTAAGGCTCGATAGACACAATTCTTTAGCAAATTCGCCCTATAAATATCGAATAAAAAACACATTTCAACATAAGGCACTCAGCCATACCTTTAATTTTTTCATTCTTCCGCCGATATACTTCCATAATGATTACTTTACAAAGAGTCACTTCCATAATGATTACTTTACAATCCGATACATATCAAAAATCTTGTCAACCATAAAGTGACATAAAATGGAAAGTGTTTCCGCTATTTCTGAACTAACCGTTGCACACAAATTGTCGTGTATCGATGCAAAGGTAACTATTAGTGTCTTGCGTTGTTTAGTCGTATGTGTAACGTCTTTATTGCTATGTGTCTGTTATTTAGGGACAGTTACGTTATTTTTCATACCAATTATGTCGCTTTGAAATGTAACAGTAGTTATTTTTCTTTTAGTTCCGTTGGCTCTTCTGCTACATTTTTTGTACGTAGGAAAAGTGTGTTTGGTATTCCTTTAACGAATGGTAGATATGAGTTTAGGATTTGAGTTAGTTTGTTTTTGTTTGAAAGGTGATTTCTTAACGAGAAGTCTTAGTTTCTAGGTCTTGGTCGGAATTCGTTTATGTATCTTATTTAAACATCGAACATTACAAAAAATCATTATCAAATTTCTTCCAGCGGCTTTTAAGCATAATAATAGAACGGATCTAACATTAAAATAATAGTATAAATATTTAAAAGAAAATAATCATACAACAATCAACATTATCAAAAAAAAAATAAAGAAAAAATTAAAGCAAACTAAAACTAAAACTTCCTATTGGAAAGTGGCGGAGCCCAACTCCATAAAAACAAGAACATTGATAGAAATGAGAACGAATACCGAAGCGCACGCGCACGGCCAGTTATAACATTAACATAATAATCATGTGCAACTTGTCTTCGGTAACGACTTGAGAAGTAAACTTATAGCGGAGAATAAGTATTCAAGAATCTATATATATATAAAGTGGCTGTGACATACAGACAGACAGACATGAAGAATCCAAAATGAATCGTCGAAATATTATGTTACGTGCATAATTTCAGAATGACTGCACCAAATTGGATGATCTTTTTTCTGTGTTCCTTATTGTCAGGACAAGGTTTTTATATAAGAAAATAATTAATAAAAATCTCGAAATTCCCACGGGAACGGGGACGCTGTGGGTGACACCGCGCGGCACAACTAGTACTATATAATTCTCTTTATTTTTCCTACATCTACGGCTGGAGCTCTGCAAATCCCATGATGAATGAGAAAAAATGTGCTTACGCTATTAATAAAGGATGAATAAAAGGAAGAGAATGTATGGCGATGGATGTTATTAACTTATTCACAAAAATACGTATGCTGTATCAGAATCCGAACATTAATGCAAAAAATCTGTGGTCAAATTGAGACACCTTCTCCTCCGACTAAAAATAGTGGATGTATTTAAAATTTTTGACACTATCCTGTATTTCATAATTCAGGTTATTCATTATTATGTGTTTACTCAACAGTTATGAGTATGTAAATAAACTACCAATATCTCTAGTGAGCAAGATGTATTTGCCATGCACTTTATAACCACTCTTACCTACTGCCCCGGTTCGCGATAAGATCTTATAATCAAAAAGAAAGACAAAATCATTTTCATGCAAGACGTACCTACATAAATAGACCAACATAACCTTTCTAGTTCAAACTACAGAATTTTCTAGAATCTAAGGGAAATTGCAAACAGTTTTCTCTCACATCTTGTCCACAGTCTCAATGTCAACGCACTTTGCGAGTTGCAATTAAATAGTTTAATGTTACGGTCATGTTCAACTATTGGTAACAGGAACAAATTATAGGCTAGAAAAGTGATTATGTTCTGAGTTAATTATGTTCTATTTTTAAACTCTATGCGAAGAGAGGGATTTTATGTTAAACGATTGTTCAAATAATCGAATAGATAATGAGACGATTGATTTATATATGGGGCTATGATATTAGACTCTAGGATGTTTTTTTTAACGGTAGGTTATGTAACAAACGTTCGTTAAAAATTTCACGATTGCTACGCTGTTAAATACAAAGCGTTGTATCGTAACTCAAATAACAGTCTGCTTAAGTTATTCGGTCAGTAGAGAGCCATTATATTTGCATTTTCTTACGTGTTTTCAGACTGAAATTTTACGTTAACATTTACTCGTACTGGTGCGTGAGGCTAAGCTGTAATAACACGCGTTTAGTTAAATAAAAGTAAGATGTATAATTAGTTTAGATATTCAGGGTCTTCATTACAGTCAATACTATATACTCGTAATCATCAGTATAATAATTCTAGTCAATAAAAAGTAACTAAGTTTGATCCCGTTATTTTTCCGAATACTTTTACAGGCCTAATCGGGAAAAGTGTGATAATTGCATTTAATACAGTTACTTAACTCTTTGTTTTTGAATAACTTTCTCCGTTGAAGTTTTAACAAAAACGTAAACAAACTGAAGTAAAAGCTTTTTTGTTTTTAAAAGAATCAACAAAACAATTGACGGTGCATTATTGATTGTAAAAACAAATGCATACGAAAGAAAATGGCTAGGTCAAGACTAGAAAGTGTAAATTACGTATGGGTAATTCTCAAAAAAAATAAACATTTTATGACGAATTATCGAAAGCTATTTTGGTTCGTTCGAATATGAATATTGTTCTTGGAATAAACTTTTTAATTGATGACTAATCTAATACTAATCTGACAAACAGAATAACCAATATGATAAGTTATTTGAAGCTTAGTTTAATTTGAAAAAGCATAACGACGAAAGTCGTATCATTTGACTGTACTTACTAACATTTAAGCATATATATTTTCTGGTTTTGACAGTAAGAGCAGATTGCATGAGAACTCTCAAATCGAACAAGTTAATAAATATGTTAAAGTAATAAAAGCTGTTTGGTTAAATTATATTTTATTTTACACCAAATATAACTCTTTTTATATCTTTTTATATCTTTTTATATTTGATTTTGGAACATTCAGGCGCTAAAGAAAATTAAGCATTCTTGCACAATCCTCCCTAAGTTGATTCGTTTTAATTTGACCTTATCAAACGGTAACCCATCAAGTGTTTCATCAGGATTAGCAGTATCAGGACCAGTGATTCCTATTTCAAATCAACCACAAACAACCAAAAAAGAAAGTTCAAACCAAACATTTACAATCCTCGTATTTCCTCAAAATTTGAAGCAAACATGTCCTCAAGATCCCAAGCTAACGGCACCAAAAACCCACAAAACCTGTTCCTAGTATGTAGGTCAGTGGTGTTAAATAAAAATTTGTGGAACAAGTCTTGGTCACGGCCATTCGGTCATTCACCCCAACGCTTGTAGAATAAACAACTATTACGTTTAACATAACAGTTAAGTTAAGAACTTAAGTTATATGAAGATTGTTGGCGAGTTAAGTTATGATAATTGTATGGAATATATAAGTTGTGGAAAATAAAGGTCTGTACAGGTTGAGGTGTAGTCCGGCTTTGTTTATCGTAAAATGAGGTTGAAATGGTCATCTAATGTAACGTGTATTTAATGAGTAAAATCAAATTATTGTTAGGATTGAATTTTACTTAGGGTTTTTTAACTAATGCGATCGAAATCAACGAAAAAAATATTACAAGAGGTTGTAGTATAATGATGACATATAGCGTGTCAAAAAAGGATACCTACTTAAATAGATGTAGGATCGGAGTGTGAATTAAAAAATCAACTGGTTGCACTCCGGGAGTGCCAGCAGAAGTGAAAACTTGAATATTGACGTCAAAACGTCCTACGTATTTCCGCCCAGGTTACATGTCCTGACGCGAGTTTAATTTTTTTTACCCATCACAAAAAAGTGCACAAAGCTTCTAAAGAAGTTCTCACTTCAAAAATATTTGAGTAAAAATTGAATAACAAATGAATGTGGTTGGAACTGCAGATTTTTTTTGTAATAATTTAATGCAAAACTGACCACATGCTAAACATTGACCACAACAAAATTGTGATGAATATAAATAAACAGTGGTATTACTCATACCACATTCTAAATAAATAAAAGAAAAGAAATATTTTAGCATCCTCAACAACAAAAATCCTTAAGAAAACTTTCGGTTTTATGAATCATAGTACGCGACGTTGCATGAATTTAAATGAATATTTCTCAATACTTAAAATATGTCTAATCATTACCAAAAGTCAAAAGTAAATACAAGTAAATCATTGTCAAAAATACTATTTTCATTTCAATAATGACATCTAATTTTTTTGGCCGGTTAAGTCGATGTTGAAAGTATGTAAGTTTATTCAGACGACGCAATAGATACATTGAAACATTGGAAAAGTGTTAATGGTATTAACCTTTGTAAACTAGTGAATTGAACGTTAGTGCAACATTACAAGTGTTAAGTGTGATGCACAAATAGTCGAAAGGACAGTCACGTTGTCCGTTATCTTTAGCTACTTTTATTTGCTAAATAATTGACATTAATAAGATTAAAAATAAGGAAATGCCATTAAGACGCAATGGTGCTTAGTCGCGCAATTGTTTTGCTGTCGACAACCGAATCTTTAAAAAAATGCCTTGGTGCACGTCCAAACTTCTCTAACAAATAATACTTCATAATGATTCTACGATGATAAACCATGTTCAAAGTTTTGTTGATAACTGTACACAAATATTTAAATGTAAAGGCGAAAAAAATATTTATAGATTTTAACTGTATCTACAGGTTTTTTATTTTATTTAAAGATTTTATTGATTCATAAAATTAGGACAATATAGCTGTTTTTAACGGATTTCAAAAACAATAAAAACGCATTGTGAAAGTAAAATTGTTATTGATGTGAGTTTATGTTTAAGTATTGCATTTTCACTTTTAACTTTTATGCAACTTTTATCAAACGTTTTAAATATCAACAAAACTCTATAATTATGTTATTTGTTTTTCTGAAGTGTTAATAGTGTTAATAATTCACTGTTCTGTCGTCATTGGGTCAACAGAATTTACACAACACAGTATTTATCAAAACATCATCATTATCATATGATGAGGACCTCATTTTACCGCTATTGAATCAACGTCAGAGGCTGAAAACATGTCATCGGACACATCCGTCAGCCTCGGCTGAAGCGACCTAAGAAAACTTCTTAGCCTGACGTCCGATAGGCTCCTAAGGTTACTCAGTTTACAGACTTGTAAACTCTAAGGCCGGTGACTATAGGATGAGCTAAACTTTGGTCCGAATTCAGTTTCTGAATAAAGAAACTGATTTTTGGGACCTTTGCCTCACACATGTCTGAAAAATTTAGAATCTGAAAAATCTGAATGGGTCTCGGTACTCGCTTTTTTCTTCTTCTGATTCTGGGCAATCTGATTAAGGATTTCAGAATCTGGATTCAGATCGAAAATTCAGTATATAGTGCCATATTCATACTAAATTAATTAGTGCATTTTAATTCGACAATCCTGTCAAACCGTAAAGGTTTTGTTCCAAACCTAACTAATGTTGTTTTTTTTTGTCCACAGGTATAACAAGCGCTACCGACAATGACGCGTCGAAAATGTGTATGTTCAAAGTGGACCTTAGTGTTACTAGTAGTTTTAGTTTGTCCGTACGTTCAATCGCGACCTCAAGAAACAAATTCTAGTGTTAAAACTGAAATATCAACAGAAAATGTCCTAAGGTATTATAGTAATCTAAGATTAAGTTCTGTACCTAAAGTCATTAGCGTAGAAACAACTGGCTCTTCTAATGTTAACATAACAGTAAATGATATAACTAGTAGTAGAAATAGAACTGGTAAGTATGTTAGAAGTGGTAACAAAAATAAATCTAGAAATGATACTAAAATTAATTGTCCGAAATCAACAGTAACTAAGGTACGAATACCTCAAAGAACAACGAACAGTGATAAAAGAAAACCACCAATAAGAAAAGTGTTGACCAAATGGAAAGATGAAGCTAAAATTGAGGATTTTAACTTCCATCACGAAAGTATTTCAGAAAACGAAATGTCCAATGAAAGTACAAGTACAGAAAACGTAAAAGATGTTGAAGAAAAACAACATTACTATAATCATTATGGCTACATGCCGCAACAACCTCAATATTCAGAAGAATCGCAAGTTTACTCCTCGAATATACAAATCGTAGACACCCATCCATACACACAACAGATACACACTCCAGTTATACATACTCCTCACATACATACACCAGTAATTCAAGCACCACACATCCAAACACCAGTTATACACCTACCGCAAATATACACGCCACAAGTACACACATACACAACACGAAGACCGAGCCCAACACCAATCATCACAAATGTAGGTTATCCACCACCATGGCACCAAAATTCACATATATTCACAAAACCAACGACAAAAAAACCGGTTCGTGTGACAAAACCGTTAAATTATAACTATCATAACTCCGTTAATAATTACGCTGGTGAATTTGAGGTCACAACTTTCCAACCAAGTTCAGCTTATACGGAAAAGATTGTGATAAGACCTGAGGAATATAGCGCGTCTCCTGATGAATGTCCTACAATCTTTCTGACCCTTAATAATACTTTTCAAGGGCAAGGTAAAGAAGCGTGTCCTGATTTAAATATAGCTGTCAACACAAACGTTATAAACAAAAATAATGTAGTTGAATCTGAAGAAGATGACGTTGAAGGGTTTTTTTCAAACGGATTTGGGATTCCTTTAGAAGATTCAGCTGTAGATGACTCAGCTGGCGAGGGAGAGGGAGAAAGTGAACAAGCAGAGAGTGCTTCAGTCGAAGAAACTGAACTATCCAACTATAATGCTGCTAATGATTTTGAAGAAAGCGAAGAACCGGAAAGCGTAGCTTCTTCATCTTCATCATCCCATTTATCAGCTTTGAGTAAACCACATAAGCCTCACAAAGACAAAAATAAAGATTTTTTCACATCACTAATTAGCTATTTTCGTCCTGCCATGAGCGCGTTAGCATGGCTAGTCAGCATCAACCCGTTCGCAGTAGGTTTGTTTCCATTATTTTTGACTCCTTTAGCCTTTTTGTTTGCAGGATCAGGTTTCGCATCTCTTTTTAGTCCTTGGTTTCTACCTATAGGTAGAGAAGCACCAACTAAAGTAGTTCATGTTTATAGACCTTATTGGCACTGGGATGATAAAATAAAGACTTGGCATTTACATTCTTATCCTGATAACAGAAAAGAAAGCGTTTCTATGGTAAGAAAAGAGGTGGCACCATTAAAAGATGATGTAGTGAAACCTACTTTATTTTATAGATTGAAGGAATGGATGAAATCGATGACTGATTGGATCAATAGTAGAAGTATAGGAAGACTTATGAGTAAAGAAACAGATAGAAAGAGTAAGAGAAAGAAGAGAGAAACTTGGACTATACGAGTGAAGTAACAAATAGTTTTACTCGTATAATATTGGACACTTAGGACGGGTTGCTTCAACTTACACTCACGCACCAGTAAACGTTATCACAAAAGTCTTGATAGACGAAAGAAAGTAACAAAATGTTAGTCTCAACAGACGTAAGAAAATGAAAAACCGTGACGGCTGAAATAACTTTAACATACTGCCACTTAAGTTATGAACGATTTGTATTTAACAGACATTTTAGCCTTCGATCAACAATACACAACTAGATATCAGGTCGGCGCAAAAAATACGTCTCGGTTAATAACGCCTCATTTGAAAAGTGAGATCTTATTTTATTCATAAGATTTGCTACTTTATTTCTAGGTGTCATGGTTGTAACTAGGCTGAACTTCAAACTGTTTTAAAACTTTTGTTTCAGTTCGGTAGTAAACTAAATAAGCTGTCACACGTCATCCGCGCGGACAGTATTTAGCTTTGATTTTATAGTTGTGTATTGTTGAACGAAGCATTTAGCAGTGTAAAAGTATTTAACGTTTGTTTGAAACAACCCGCTCTTACTTGATTTACTGGTGCTTATAATTAGTTACTGTTTGTACAAATGTAGTAAACATAAAAACTTAAGTTTAAAAATGATTTTTGTACTCCATCTAATGACTTTAGGTACTAGAATAAACCTAGAGGTATTATTGATTTAAAAAATCTATTAATTAAATATATTATAAACACATAATAAAGTACAAATATCTGTTTATAAATGTACGTACCTTTGTACTTAACAAAATTTTATTTTAATGCGATTTTGTAATTTTATATTAATTAATTGTCTTAATATGCAATTTGTATGTAAAATGTTTGTTAAGTTAAGTTTGTAATGAAATAATTTATTTTATAGTTTTATTTTCATTATAACTTAGTATAAGGAAAGGGCATTTTAGTTTAATTTATAATATTTGTAAATTATTGTATAAGAACTTACCTATCTGTAGATGGTGTGAATTTTAATTCATAACTTATTAAGTTCATTTCAATGTTGGTCATTGAAATTGTTAACATAATGTTTGTTAATTAAATAAATCGATGTTATGATTATGTAGTATTTTTATATTTAATTTTAATAGTCACATAAGTAATCCATGAGTGTTGAATTAGTTTATGAAAATTATTTTCTAAGATATATCGTACATTTTCTTTGCAAACATAAACTTAATTATTATTTTTATTGATTTCAGCGTTACGAGCCAAGAGAAGATTGAAGAAAAGAAAACTTCATTTGTATCTCTTTCATCATCACCTGGTGTAACCGAAACTCCAAGAGACGTCAAAACTAAAGTACCAATCAGAGAGTCCATCAAACTGGTAGCCAATCAGCTGTTAGACAAACCTAACGTAACTGAAACACCGGTTCTAGAAGCTAAAGTAGCCACGAAACTGAAAACTCAACCGAAGCACAAAGTGAAGACTAGAAATGATGACACAGGTCATGATCACGTAGAAAACGCACACGCTGGTATTGCTGTCCCTGTGACACTGGAAGAGTTAGAGCTAGAGAAAGGATCAGAACATGAATCAACTACGTCTAATGAAGGTATTTCTACGTGGGTGCTTGTCAGTAACCCTTCGAATAACAACTCGAGTGCATCGACTGAACCTACCAAGATTGATGATACTAAACCAGTAACTAACAAACCAAAACCAATAACTAATAAGAATAAGACTAAAAAGCCTCCAACAAAGACGCCACCAAAACGGCCTGTGATTGGAAGTACGAACAAAGCTGATTTAATAGCGGGAGGATCAGCTATCAACGAAAATGTTCTCAACAAAATCAAAGACACAGTTCTTTCTAACGTTCAAAAGAACAAACAAACTACCACCATGAAAACTACGACAGCTAAACCTATAACTATCCCTCTCACTACAGAAACTACCACGACAGTCCAGAAAGAAGAAACTAAAGCGCCAATCAAAATTAATGTCACAACTAAACCTTTGACAAAACCCAAAAAGAAGAATAAGAATAAACCAAAGATAAGCACCACAGTAGAACCTTTACTCGATGATTCAGCATTATTACCAACAGAAGCTAAAGAACAAGAAATTGAGCTTGAAGTAAGCACACCACCAGTTACCACTAAGAAACCAAAACGCAATGCAACTAGAAAGAAGACCAAGACAAAGAAACGCAAGCCTTCTAAATCTAAGCCCGAAGAAACGGCAGTACTTGATATAAAAACAACAACAAATAAAACTAAGGCAGCCAAACCAGCAAAGAAGCCTGCATCTCCAGCTGTGACCACTCAATTGTACAACTACTTTTCAAGAGAAGTTATGCCTTCTGTTGGTGTCGGAGTTCTTGGATTGGCAAGTATAGTCGGTATTGCTAGTTACTTCTTCTATCCATTCTCAACTCCTGTCAGAAGGACCTTTGAGGTTGATAAGAGAGATGATCTGTACAAAAACAATGCTGAGGAATACGCTAACGAAGGTAACGGACAAGCTGAAGAAGAGATGCTTGGAACAGTATTAGCTGGAATGCCAGCACACGCAAAGAACAAACTCAACCCTTATGCTGGCCAAACAGCTTATATCAACCGATATCCTGCAAAGAAAGAACAAGATATCAGATACCGTCATGTAGCTACTAAATACGAACCCAATTATAACGTAAGATACCCACAACAGAAGACAGGAATAGCGCATGGAGCGGTCTACAATTCTAAACCAGTAAATTACAGTCCTCATTATGAAACAAGGCATGTTTATACTACCGAAGGAAAGTTCAACTTTGACAAACTGCCTACATCTTACGTGAATTATCCCACTGTAGAGCCTATTTACGCAGCTCCTCAAACCGGACCTTCATCGTCAGGAATATCATCTTTCGGAAGTGATTCATCAAACTCTGTAGTATATGGCGTTAAACCATCAGCTGAATCAGATTTTAAGCCCGTATATCCTTTTGAAGGTTTCTATAGTGAAAGTACTAGTAGCCCAGTGACGTACGCACCCACTTCTCTGTATCTTGGATCTAACAATGAAGGCCAACAAACTGAAGAGAAATATGAAACCTCAAGTATTAGTTCAGAGGACGATGAGAGTAAATTCGTAGTTGGAAATGTACCTAAAGAATTATCAGACTCGGACTCGCCAGCGGTGGTCCCAGAACACGGACCTAGAAAAATGTCCAGGAGAAAGAGAAATGCCGCAAACAAACGAAGCATTTCTACATCAGTAGAAGAACTACTGAACAAAGAAAAAGAAAGCAGCAATTATTTGAGCAACGACGTTGTTGAAACATACCCAAAACCAATGAAAATGTTATCAGATACTCAAGAAGTGGAAAGTATTGCCGAAAAAATTCCGCTTGTTACTAAAAATCTGTATGAACCAGCTGCTGATGAAATAACCATGGACATGAAAGTTCTGGACGAAACAATAAATGAAGTAGTAGAGAGTATTTCCACTTTACCTATCACCGACGAAAACAATGAAAAACCAACCACGGAACCTGACACAGCCAACGACGCAGAACCAACAACCAGTTCATTTAAAGTGTACGAAGTTTATCCTTCAGATAATCCATCAGAAAGTCCTGTAATCAATGGTGTAGATTCAACTACAGCTAAGAACATGATGACTGAAACTACAACAGAAATAAGAGTGGAAACTACTTCAAATATGCCTTCAACGTCGCCGCCTTATGTAGCTAAGGACCCTTTACCATCTACAGTAAAGCCTACGCCAATAACCCCTGATGTTAATACATACCCACCCCCGCCAGATTCAAGCAGTTTATTTTCATTCTTCAAACGCCTCTTAGATTTCAAAGTAAGGTTAGGTCTTAGCATATTGAAAAGCACATCAGAACAATTGAATAGGTATTTGAAAAGCCTAGAAACTTCAACTCAAAAGTCTCATAATGAATAATCAGTTAGGTACTCCTTTTATTTTAAGAATACGTATTTTTGCAGTTTAATAAAATAATTTCTTTTCCGGCTTAGTATGTATGAGTAAGCTTAATTCGCAAACTCCTGAACGGATATGATATACCCACTAAAGAAAAGTGAAGGAGAGATCTTTCTCTCCTTCACATCTAGGTTGTACTAACTAAACAGATTTAATAACTCATGTGTGTACGGAATGTAGCTAAAATGACAGATTAGTAAATCATAACATTAAATTCATCCATTACATCTTGAAAGGGCCTCTACGAAATTGATATACATATATTCCATCTAATGCTCCTCAATAAGACTAGGTTTGTCCCGTCACTCCAAGGAGAAACTTTTTAATAATAATCTTGCTGGACGATTTCGGCTACAGCTTCTGCTTAATTGGTTAACGAAGAGGTGATGTTCGGCCTACATACAATGAGTCTATCTTTATTATAAAGGTTTGGTGACATTGAGGGAGAGATGACACGTCAGGACACGTTTCATGTAACACTACAGGTATTAATATCTAAACCACAACATACACTTCACTTAGTTAAACTTATTTTATTGCTAAGTACAGGGAAATTATAAAAATGACACTAAAAAAAAGAAATAGGTTCATAAGTTTTATAATTTCAGAATGTTATCCTCGCTTTTGTCGAAAACTGAGGGAAACCTACTGAATTTATATTGTGATAAAGGAATGTTTATTTTAATTCTATTAATTATAATGTATTTTTGTAACGCCTTTTATATTATTTATTAGTTTAAGCAAGTATTTTAATTATTATGCTTTATTTCTGTGTAATAATGTTGTAAATAATAAATCTTAATAAAATAAATTGGATGTGAAATTTATGAGTTTAGTTTTATTACCTCTACATACATTTGCCGTTACAGCGCCATCTATGCACTAACGCTTGAACTAAGTTCAATATGGTTAGAAAACTATCTTAAGTTACAATTAGTTATAAAGTTCTATACTAGATAGCGTTGTTTTAAGTACATAATATATTAAAATAAATAAAAACAAAAGAAGTTCCTAATTATTACTAAGGGTATCAAATAGTTAAGGAACTAACAGTTTACAAGCCACTTAAACGTTTAATAACACTTATATTCTTAATTTAAAATAATATTTAAAAATTGTTTTTCCAAAATCCAGGAAAGAAAACACCACACAAAGGAAGATCATTGAAAAAACTTTCTTTTTGTCCCCAAAAGAATAATTCCTTCTAATAAAACGAAATTGCATCCTCCCCTGTTTTCTTTTTGTGCTTATAAGACAGGGGATGATTCTGTGATTAACCCTTTGGCCTGCCGTGATATCTTTTAGCTTGGGGATGGACTTTATTAAGGGACGTCTTATTTTGTTAATATATTTTCAAGGATGCAACGAAATTGAATAAGGTATCTATGCAATGTGTTATCAAGTCAGGCATCGATGTTTATACCTACCATATATCAAAATAAGGTACATTTAAAAGTATTTTAAAAAAATAAAGGGAAAAACAAGTTTATCCACAAGGGTCGAAACTGCGTGCGGTTTCATACAAAAGTGAACCGTCGCGTGCGACAACCACGACGGGCGCACGCTTCACGCAGTTTCGGTCCTAAGAAGGTAGGTAATACCTACAGAAATGAATCCTACTAATATTATAAACGCGAAAGTTTGTAAGTATGGATGTATGGATGTTTGTTACTCTTTCACGAAAAAACTACTGTACGGATTTGGATGAAACTTTACAGTACCTAATATAGGTTATACATCAGAATAACACATGGGATACATTTTTTCCCGAAATTCCCGCGGGAATGGGTACAACGCGGGTGAAACCGCGGGGCGCGACTAGTATAGGTATAATGTAATTTTCAGACTAATTTGATTTAAATAATTATAGGTATTTCGCCTATTTATTTCTATTTAAAAATCAATTTAGACAAGAATCGATACAATTTCTCGATTCAATAATATCAGCGTTCAGTTTTAATAAACTGTCACGAACACAGTACCGCAGATAATGAATATTTACGTTGGAAATTTATTTTAAAATTACTTATTTTAAACCTCAATGCGTTGACATTGAACGTTTTTTGAATGTTACTATTTTATTTCCATACTAGAAGCGCCCCGCGGTTTTACCCGCGTTGTGCCCGTTCCCATGGGAATTTCGGGATGAAAAATAGCCTTCCTGTTGAATGTGGCTATCTATTACAAAAAGAATTATTCAATTCGGACTGGTAATTCCCGAGATTGGCTCCAACATACAAACAAACAAACTTACAAATTTTACCTCTTTATAATATTAGTATAGATAAGACTGTTGAAACTGATGGGTAAATATTATGACTAATTATCGAATTTAAACCAAATCAAATTAAAATAAACCGAAGTCTAATTTTTTTTTGTTTTCTTATGCCAAAATTTATCAAAATCAACTCAGAGGTATACAGACAGAGTTTCTTTTAGATTAAATTGACTTAAAACCTACACCTAAAAGTCTCCTATGTCTTTCGTATAAATTGTACCAGGCGTTTTAGCATCAAGAAACAACGAACTACCCTTAACCTATACCTAGGCATTTAATTGAGCGATTTTACACGCTGTAAGCTGGTTCTAATGAACTCGCTACTTATAAACTAATTTAATCAAGTAGGTCCAATGCGTGAGAAGTATTTATTTACTATCTCCCATCCAACAATACATCAACGTAATAAATTATCTTCGTGTCCAAAATATCTAAACAACCTCTTCACATAAAAGTGAATTAAGCTGCGCCAAACAAAGGCACCGAATTTAAATTGACCCAAAATCATTACGTAGTTTAACAACAATGGGCTCTAATTTATTTCAGGGTTTAATTTCGTATACAATTTCGTTAGCAAAAGCGGTTTTAAGAGAATTTGATATGTCACTGTTAGGACTCACGGTAGTTGTGTCTACTGACTGATGAGGATTATCTTCTTAGCTAGAATTATTTTCGTAATTGTTTATTTTGATTAGAAAATGGTGTACGACTATAATGACAAGAGTTATTGCTTACACAGTTGAGCTAAAATGTCGTCGATATTGAGTGAGTTCGTAAGAGTCAGAGAGAGATTCAGAGAGTCTGATCAAACTTTAGTCAAGACTGTCGTTAGATACTTAGTCTTTTGGCCTACGCCAGCTCACACGAGAGAAAAAAAATTGTCTAAAATAATTATACCGAAAACCGTTCTTAGATTGACGAAAGACAGACACGTCTGTGTCTATAAATACTGTTTGGGACAATGACAGACTCTTCTGCGTCTAAAGACTGTCTAGGATACAATGTGCATGTGCTTGAACTTCTTTAGAATTCATCCGCTAGCAGCTAAATATAATACAAAAACCATTTAGCCCATAACAACACACCTACTCTACATACATACACCATGAAATAAAACCCGTTCCCAAATCTAAAAAGGGAAACAGCAATAATAAATTATATTTAAAAAAAACGTCCAACATTTCTAACTTCGCAATAATTCAAAAATAATTGCTCAGTTGGAGCTCCCGGGCCTCAATCGAATAACACCAAGTAATATTAATTAAATCGTGTGCGTTGCGGCTAATGTACTGTCGGCATAACAAGGGACATTGTACAGATAGCCACTCGACCGTGAAACGAATAAAATTGACAATTTTAGAGGGGAACATAATGATACCGAAAGTTTGCAATGCCAATGCTTTGAGCTGTTGCGTGGAAATTCAATACAATGGCTTATCTAGTTATATTGTATGAAACCACTGAATGATGTGGTTTCAATTTTAATCCCATTGTTAAGATTAGAGTGAGTAGACATGTCTATAGCAAAACAGGGGTTGCAAAGATTTTCTTCTTTTATGCTAATGGCGTCAATTGAAGAAGCAGAGAAGCAAGTATGATGCACCTTGTTGTAACTTTATTCTCAGTTCAAGTTAGACGTCGTTCTTCTTACATGACATAGAGAGAAAAGGCTAGCATACATGCTGTTGTTTTGAAGATAAAAATTGATCGGAGCAGAAACGAATTTTAATACATTTTCACATGGAAAATTTTAATGCCTATTATAACCTAATACTAATGTGCCAATAACTATTGAAGTAGAGCGGAGCTCAATCAACCAATCGGAATGCATTGAAATTGTCAAATAAGGCATTTGCATTATCTTTTCGTAATGTGTTGCGATTGGTCGATTGAGCTTCGCACAGTTGTATTCTGCTTTAATGGAAACGCACCCTTAAGGCGGAATTAATTTAGTCGTTTGTCGCATGACACATGCGGTAGCAACAGTACAGGCTAAAAAACACAGTAGTTGATGGTGACAGCAGTTTTCACCTAAGTAGGTGTAAATGACGATGATAGTGTAGATTGTTACATGCTAGGCAATTGCGTTAAACGAACGAAGTAACGTGAAACCTAATCAGTAATCACTCATTTGTGTGAAGAAAATCCAATTTTTTTGCAAAACACGTGGAACATACCACAGCTGAACGATATTATAATTTCCCAGCATCAGCCATCGACTTGACCTAATTTCCTCCAAATACAGTTCATTAATTCAATAAATTATGTGTCAAAAACTCGTTCAAAATGCCATGAAAAGGGATAGCCGTTGGATCGGAAACTGTAGAGGGGGGCATAATAAAATAAAATGAGAATATCGAATTATCGAATTGCGACCGGTAAGGTTAATGTGCCGTGATACGGAACAAGGAAAGTTGGGAGTCGCATTCGTTTGGAAACTTTTTTATTGATAACATAATTGTGCTTTTACTGGAACTTTGTTAAAATTTTGTATATAAAATAATGATTGTGTCTAAAAATTATGAAATCTATAAAGATGGTCATAATCTTAAACGAGCAAAACTTGAACAAACAAAGTGTAATTAAACAAAATCTCAACAAATTCAATTTGGACCTTACTTTGGGCACTAGTTTCTAACTTAACTGTGTCTGAATTAGTCCTACCTATTATTTATTTACTTATTATTTTCTTCTCATAACAACCGCTCCAACCCACTCTCTGTCCATTTACTAAAAAAATACTAAACTTGTAATAAATCAGTATTTCTGTCAATAGTCTCTATTACTTAGATGAGCGTTGTGGTCGATCCATAACTTGTGGTCGCGTGCCACAATGTGTTCTATGGAGCGTACCCTGATTTGTAGACGTGTATTTATGGCTTACTTATTTGTGTATAACTTATCAATTGTTTGTTAAGCTTTATTGTTGTTCTTTGGTATTGTGTCTTGTCTTGTTCATGTTATTTGATGGTGTGTATGATATTGTGTTTAAGACAGTTTCTATGGCGAGTTATAAGTGTGTCCGTCTGTGACGACTGTGACAACTGTGTTTGAAAGCTGCTTTCCTGGAGTGCCTTCTTAACTATGATTTTGTATTAAAAATTATTAGTAATTTTTATTTATTAATATTATAATTAGGAAAAAGTAGGTTTGTTTGTTACGCTTAGCCTCAGGAAGTACCAATTCGAATCGTTTTTTTTATAGGATAGCTACATTGGAGGAGAAGGTTATAAGGCTATGTTATAACCCAAAATTCCTACGGGAACAGCACAAGGCAGTTAAAACCACAGCGCATATCTAGTCGTTCCATAAACCTACTAGTGTCTGAAGTTGATTTAAATAAACTATCTTATTTTGTAACTTGCCGTGTAAAAATCAAAATGGTTAACCCATATTAACCTAATATCGAAACAAATTATAGATAAACTGATAGATGAGATGGATCTACACAAATTGATACCCACTTAACGGGATGACCCAGGATTAACTTAGATTACATGGAGATTTACTTAACGTAATTAATTTATTGACTTGCCCATATAATACCTTAGGTATAGCAGATTTCATGTGGGTTCAGCTCAGTTATATTTTTTATGGGAAAAACAGGATAAAACGTATGTAGTTACTTTTTTCTTCGTATTAAATAAATCTACCAATCAAGTTACAGTATTAATTTATTTTTTCATATGTGTGTGTGTGTGTGTGTGTGTGTGGGCGCGGGCGCGGACGCGGTCGTGTGATTATATAATTGCAACTCCAATAACTATCGATTCGTTAAGAAGAAGTAAGTAATACATTTCTTCGTTTTAAGGTATTTTCCTTTAAGTCTTCTTCTTCTTATCGAGTGGATGGTCAACCTGACCAATCCTGGTGTCAGAGTTATTGAGCCGCCAAAGGCCTCTGACATGGCTCATGTAACGACTACTATCCGTAGAAAGTAACCGGGACCGACGGCTTAACGTGCCCTCCGAAGCACGGAATCATCAAGAATTTTCCTTTAAGTAACAATCATGTTTAAGTTTAAATTAATAATGTTTAAGTTTAAAGATTTCCACTTCAATTCAGTCGAAGAAACTAAATACAAACGTTCACAGAAACTAAAAGCCATATTGTTATATTATGTGTAACTTTGATTCTAACTCAAAATTCTAAGAACAGTAATTAAATTCCAAAAATAAACCTTAACCCTTACACTTGAACAGTTTTGAACGGGTCTAAAATGAATTCAACACATTGATCCTTTCTTCGACGTCTTTGGTCTATTTTTGGACGGACCCTTACGGACCTTATAAGTTCTTAAAAGCCTGGGTTATTCAAAGAAAACCTTAAATCCTATAAGATGACCGTAAGTAAGTATATGACATTGTTTATTAAGTGTTAACACGTTGACTGCCACATGAGCCGTAGAATACATAGAGTGGCCTTCTTTAAATCGGTCAGTATAGGCAAGTCTAAATCTACAAGAGATAGAATTTTTTTTCTTAGGAATAATGTCATCAATTTTCCTACTAATACTATAAATGTGAAAGTTTGCAGAACCGCGGAGCGCGGGTTCTTTACATAAAGCTTTACCAGTTATAATTTCTTCACAGAATTACTATCCTTTACTTACGGTTTTAAAAAAAATGATTACTTTTCCAAATATTACTTATTTATAGATTAATTCTGTGTTTTTATATAAGTAATAGTCTCCATTAACAGACAAAAATCGTACAAACTTCTTATTTCCTTTATATTTCTTTCCCTAATATCTTAGCCACAAAAGTACCCACCAACATTTTTCTTTATTACCAAATTAGTAACGATACCTATTCAATAGCCCAATACTTGGCGTAAGCGTTTGCTTAAGTGGGTCATAAAATGGACATAAACGTTATTTGGCACGCAAATCAAATGTGTACTTGGTGGGTTGAGTGTTCGTATGAGAGTACTTGTAGAATCAAATTGTAACAGTACGAGTTGTTTGGTAACGTTTTATTATATTTTTTGTGGGGTATTTTAGACCCGGTTGTTGTTTGAGGTGTTAACTTTTTCTCGACTAAGGGTAACTTATATATTTTAACCCTTGTAAGCTTGTAATGACCCACTGCTGATCAAAGGCTTCTCATCTCACTGAAGATATAAGTACAGGACTAATCCTGTGTAATCACCACGTTTGGCTAATGCGGGTTGGTAAACACAAACCCGAGTAAACTAAGAAAATAGGAAACATGTTGACCCGGGAATTGAACTCGATACCTTAGTCTTGGCAGGTGAGTGCACATGCCACTAGACCAACAAAGCTTTTTACCCCTGTTATGTTGGTATATGTTTAAATAGAGAATCAAGTTTCATGCAGAGAAAAGTCGTTATATGAAAACTAATGTTCGAAAACTAAAGTGTATTTGTCGGTTTGTTTGAACGACCTTTTCTCAAGAATTACCAGTTGTATTGAAAAACACTTGATACAAACGATAGCCGCATTCAAGATAAAGGTTAAAGGCTATTTTACAACCTGAAATATCCATGAAAACGGATATAATGCGGGTAAACCCAAGGGCATTGCTAGTATCTAATTATGTTGAAAACATTTTCAAACGTATTTTGCTTAATTGATACGGATTTAATTACGATACGAATTTGAGTCATGTTAATTGTAGCAAACAAAATACTCCAATTAAACGTCTTAAATGAAAACAAACAAATAAATCAATGCCAAAACAAATTTCAAACGTAAAACGTTTCTATAGGAGGATCCTATTTACTAGGTCAATAAGTACCTACCTTCTTTAGGAGGTATGTAGGTACAGTCATTGTAGAAAAGGTTTGTCACTTTTAGTTCTATCAAGTATATCAAGTTACGAAACAACGCTTTGCACAGACATTAATTTTATTAACAACGTAAAAAATCGGGATTTTTTTAACGAAGGTATGTTAGGATCCCAAGTAACAAAATCTGGTACTATAAAAGACCTGAGAACGCTTTAGAGCGTGCTAATTAATGTCATGATTAGCACTATAATAGTACTATACATGTTTATACACCCCGGTTTAGGCCCTAGTATTATGACTGATTTATTCTATAAACATTAAATAAAAGCTGTCACGGTGATAAATCAGCTCTGTAATTGAAATGTAAAAGTGATTAGAAACGCGTTTTAGTACTAAAATAGCGCTATCTGCAACGTTTTTGACATAAATTTGCTCTATAAAAGTGACCAAAACATGTTTATAGTGTTATTTTGCCCCGTAAAAGTTTCCAATGATCTTTTTTCGTGCGGTATATTGTGAGTGTCTTCAAGAAAACAAATATCGGTAAGTTTATGTTTTATATAGAATCGTTGATAACCGTAACATGTAATTAAAATGACATGCTCGACTACAATAAATTCATGGATGGACCGTAAATCTGCAGTAACTTGCACTTGCGAAAATAATTGTGTCGTTAAAGTCATTATACTGATTTCAAATTTGACAATGCGCCCGCATAACTTTCATGTTTTAATTAATTTTTAATTAATAAAATAAGAACTTCTCCCGACAATGGCTGCTATAGTACATATTGGCTCCAACTATGCTGCTAATGTGCTACCATGACAAAAAACAGCAGCCATTTTTTCACCTAACACGGATTAGGGTTCCGTTGTCCAAAAATCAAAATTATTTGTTTGTTTCAGTGATGCCCTACCTGCAATTAATAAATATATATCTTTTGGACGTGGGTTGTTTCCTGAGGAGATTTCATTTTATACTTTTAAGTAATAATATACTTGAATGGCCGTGGCAAGAAACACATTTTAAACTTGCACGCAATTGTATTGTGTGTGGCTATCATACCGAGTCACACCTACCAAATCATTTTGTGATGAATAAGACTACCTAATATTAATATAATTATATTATGTGCAGAACCATGTGTCATATTTTCTGCAACCACTTGGCCAGTATTTACATTTTGTAAATGAGCCTGTTGTATTGATGATAATGCTTGTGTGTATCGCTCCTTTATCTTATTTTTATAACTACCGCTCCCTTTATACCGACGCAGAGATATTAAATCCATTATTAAACCCTTACTACTGTAGTTTTTTAAGAGATTTCTGTAAACATTTGACACTCTGCCGCCATTTATAAAGTACTTATCATATAAATGATACTTAAAAGCTAGTATAGATCTAATAAGTCCATTAATTATAAATTTTAGAGCTTTTATATTAATGTAATAGTCTTGTAAAAGTAACCTAAACTCACTTATAAAGCTATTTAAAATATAAGTTATGTAGAAAATGCACCAAAAGTCATTTTGGTACTATTTAGTACTATAGAAGAATTTTCATGGCTTTAACAGAACTAGCGCCATAGCCATGTTTAGGGAGCCTTTAAAACGCTAAAACGTTTCAAAATGGTTGTGCAAGGTACTTTTATAGTGCAAATTTGTCTTGTAATAGTGTTTTCGATACTGCTGCAGTACTAGTACTATAAAGGCAATTTTGACGTTTTATTAGTGCCAAATAGATATATAAAAGTGTCAATAAGGTTGTCTAAAGTATTAAATAGTACTATAATCGTATATTTTGTACCCATTATAGTGCAGCACTTTAAATATTCTTTTGTAAGGTCCTGTAAGCATTTAAAGAGCTAATTTATGGACTTAAACGCTCTATTATCTTATAGAACCAAACCACTCTGTTGAAAACCGTTATAGTACAAGCAGTCACAATGGTTACCATTATAGGCCTACTATATTACTGTTTGGTGATAAAAGCCTTAGTTATACAACTTTATGTTACTCGGGATAACTAACCGTTAGAAACAATCAACCAATGGGAAAACTTTCGTTTGGATGACTCCGTCGCCTTCGATAGCTGTTGATTGGTGAAAGGTCCCAACAATAAGGAGAGTTGGTGATGTTTCCCTCGCACTGGTAGAATAAACGTATTCAATAAACGCTCACACCAGTACTATACTGTGCTTTGTTAACATCACAAATGTCTACTACATTTCTTTACTCTTTTAATCTGGTAGAAACGATGTATCCAAAGGATTTAAATTTTGAAAGGGAAGTTTTTCCTACCAAGACTGTACTTTATCAGGTAGCTACGTAAATCGCAGATCGTCGGACCCTAAGCACCCGGTCCATGAGACCACGTGATCGGTCAACTCTCCAAAGGCCAATTTAAGGTAGCTAAGGGACATGTCAAGTTGGATAAGGGTCTAGGGCGTACCTATTTACCAAAGGATACTTTGAACTCACGTAGATATAGAGTAACATTGTACCGTCAGAAAATTAATTCTGTACTCTTGTGACATTTTGTATTTGATTTTGTAAAGGTTTATTTTGTATATCGTTTCTTGAATTTTTTTTGTTATTTATTTGTTTAAGGTTTTGAGTGACACAATTTAGATGATAGTTTGCGTTTTTTTGGTTAGTAGACATGGTCAGAATGTCTCGGTGGGTCATCGAAAGCTTCTGAGTCCTGATCATTGGAGAACAAGAATGAAAAAGGTTGCAACAGTATAGAATGTTCAGAGCTCAAAGATGATTCATTAATTAACTAGCAGTGCCCCGCGGTTTCACCCGCGTTGTACCTGTTCCCGCAGGAATTTCGCAACAAAAAGTAGCCTATATCCTTTCTCAGGCTCTGGACTAACAGTGTACCAAATTTCATTCAAATCGGTTCAGTAGTTTTGGCGTGAAAGCGTAACAGACAGACAGAGTTACTTTCGCATTTATAATATTACTAAGGAAGTTAGGATCAAAATACACCAGGATACCAAACAGTTACACAGTGATGTACATACAGTAGATTATAATAAACATTATCAACAGTGTAACCCACCACGTTCTTCACATATTACTATAAAACAGAATATAACAATTGGTAACTGTGATCTCAAATATAAAGAAGGAATGAAAAGCAATTTAAATTAAATCATTTTAAGTTATTTGATTAAATAATTTGAAGGATAAAGGTACGAGTTGGATCAGCGACTGCTGCAGTCGACTGCAGACAGCAGACACAGCTTCACTACTAGTTTCTATGAAATTTCGAGCGCACGGTGACACTTCTGCTGCGGTTGACAGTCGCCCTGTTGCCTGCTGTCTGCAGTCGACTGCAGCAGTCGCTGATCCAACTCGTACCTTTAAGATTCAACATATTTCTCACACTTGTGTGTTATACAAGTACATATATGAATTAGTTGCTAATATGTACAAAATGTTAACACGTCTCTGAATATTGGGTGTTAGTAGCGACACAAATGAAACAAAAAGAGGCAAACAGACAAAGGTTCAACATAATAGAATGTAATAAAGTAATAGAGTGTTTTTCATTAAATTGTTTCAAATGAAGTTGTTGTATCACACACAAAGCCATGTCTATAACTAAAAGGCATCTCAAATTCTCAAGACAATTTAATCGAAAAATCCCTCCGTTGAAAACCCTTAAATACGAGCCTTTGTTCCAAAAAGACATTATTAAGCTGTTAGTCCGTAGTACTCGTGTAATCAAAGTCTTGGCAACCTACCCTGCGACCAAAAATTCAACCCCCAACGTTTGCCTCATTAACTTGTCGGAAAAAACCGTCCGTTTCAGAATGAGATTCTGCTTTGCAGAGCATAATAATTTATTCAAAATTTTAATATGAACAGACCACAATAGGCCGATGGGAACGCAATAATGGCAGCCAATAGCAATAGCCTTGTATTTAGCGGAATGGAGCGGAGTAGTGCGGTGACCGTATCGATAAATATTATATCGATACTTTTGCACCAGCACTGCGATGTTATTTGATGTCGAAAAAGCACGTGTTTTAATAATGAGTTTGGTATCAGTCAATTTACACTCAGTGAATTTGATATTAGTTTTAACCAGTTGTTGAATATAGTATGGAAATAATTTATTGTATTGAGCTTGTGAAATATTGAATTACTTTGTATATCATTTTATTTTTGTCAGTTGCAATGCAATGTAGGCTATTCCTAGGCATTGACCATAAGTTTACTAAAATTGATATTTCTATATAGTTTAAAATATTAATCATTAATATCTAACAATACATTACCACGTGCCAAACAACTCTCCTACAACAGGAGGGCGCCACTGTTCCGATTTCATTACAGAATATTAAAATTTAGTCTGGGTTTTATTAGTTCTCAATTTTCTCACAAGCTAACGTGTCTGTTACGGTTTCTATCTACAAGACTCAACATTTAAGTACATCAAACACTGGAATTCGGGCAAACGATGTTCAGTTCAATTAAGTTTTGCGTTCAGTGAACATAAAATGCTTTAAATGTACACTTAATTGAAGAATATTAGGGATTTTTCGGTTCTAACTCCCTGTTTTTACCGAGTTTTAAAGAAGGATTTTTAAGTTTTAATTGTTTATGATTACAATGAGTGAGTTAACAAGTCGCTATCAACAGCTAACAGGGTTTCATTAAACGCAAGCGGGCGAGTGATTTTGACATGTGAGGTTAATTGCTTGTCCTATTTGGAATGTCATGAGGTAAAAGGGGTTAAAGTAAGTTTGTTTGTTTGTATGTTTGAGCTAATCTCAGGAATTATCTGTTTGATTTAAATAATTCTGTTTGTAATAGATAGCCACATTAAACAGGAAGGATTTGTATATAGGCTATTTTTCATCCCAAAATTTCCATGGAAACGGGCAAAACGCGGGTAAAACCGCGGGTCGGTGCTAGTATTTAATAAAGAATTGCTTTAAGAAAAAAATGAGACACCCCATTTTTAGGTTAGTAAAAAATTCAATGCTGCTGTAATATTTTACGAAAAGATTACATTATAACAATCGCTAATTTCTAATTTAGAAATTACGTAACTGTAATAAAAGATAAACAGCCGTAATAATAAATTTTAGCAAGATTTATATGTTTGTTTATTAATAAAGAAACATTCATTTTGATAAATAAAACAAAACATTCTGAAATTACGGGAAATATAATTATTCGTGTAATTGTTTGACGTCGATTTATTTAGATTCTGTTTCTTTAGTGTATTATATGCCTCGGTAGTCTAGTGGTATGTGCACTCGACTGCCAAGACTGAGGTCCTGGGTTCAATTCCCGGGTCGAGCTAAAAAAAAGTATCACCATCCGCAATAGGCAAGCGTGGTGATTACGCCTTAACCTCCTCAGTGTACTTAACTGACCTTCAGGGAGACGAGAGGCTTTTGCCCAGCATTCGGACATTACAGGCTGATAATTTTTTGTCTACCGATATTTTTATCGACATTGTAAACAACCAACATCTACACAAACAAATCCCATCCCTAGTACAATAAACACAGATAATACCAACGTAACAATCCTTCTAAAAGGCATCTAGTCAGATATTACAAACCATTTTCTCAATTTATGCTAATGATCCTAACTAACAGCTTTGTGAAAACACAATGTCAAAATTTAAACATGCAAATTAGGTAACAAAGAGCAGTCAACGTTTTATAGGTTAACTATCACCCTGCCCTGACTTTGTTCGGGGTAAATGGGTTGAACATACCAAGAACCTTGTCATATTTAAAATTCTACCATAACTATTAACATGTCAATGAGCATTTTTAAATTTATAATTTGACAAAGTACTAAAAGTGCGTTTCAATTTGCCTATTGTAAAAAAGAAAGAATTAGTATTAAGGGTTAGTATTATAGCAAAGTTAAGTCGTAGGTTGTTAACTTTTGTTTATAAATACCAGTTATGATAGTTAGGTACTAAACTTTTCTGGGGCTTATGGCTCATAATTGAGCGTTTTTGATCGTCCTGTGCGTTGTGTATGAAAAACATCCGTGCGCGCCACCGACTATGCACTACTACGGCGCGTAGTCGGAACGTTTAAAGACGCTTAATTTGGAAGAGGCGTAATAGGTATGTAAAGATTTCCTACAAGAGTGACAAACTTACAAAGATAGTACTTACATCCTTATTATTAGTAGAGGTGGGTGAATTTTAGTGTTGGTGTTATAATTTTAGGTCAGTTTACATGGGTACTAGACAACAGTTTCGTTGGCATAATTCATTATAAAACTTTATTACACTAGCGATATAACAGGCATAGGCAAAAAGGAAGTATAATACGAGTATGTATTATCTATATTCAAATTAACTCTCCCATTAAACAACATTTTCATCCAACTTTTTTGTCACCAATTCAGAACCTAATGATATTAAAACGTGTTACAAGTAAACCTTTGAGCTAATAATAAAATATGTCAAAGAGTTACACTCTCTGATTACCCAATTACCTAATGTGGCGTAACTATGGGGAAACTAGCGAACTATCCGAGATTTATACTGCGAATTATGGAGAGAGGTTTTATAGCACCGTTCTGATAGTAAAACTATGATTCATTGATAGGTTTGTATGTAAAAAAGGTATTAATACCATAGTTTTACTGTTGTACTCAGAGAGCGTACATTAAGTCAACAATTAACTACTTAATCGACATAATTTTTTATATATATTGATGTCAAAATCACTCATTTAATCTCTACTAAGGAAGTATTCAACGTCTCTGAGTACGATGGTAAGTAATGTAAAAGTGGCGCTCGTGGCGTAGTTTGTTACGTTAAGCAGTCGGTCCCGGTTGATTCAATCGTCAAGACCATGTCGGAGGCCTTTAGGCGGTCTAAAATATATTACTATTCTACAACCCGCAGTACGCCAGCGTGGTGATTATGACTTATCCTCCGCACTGTACTGATATCTTCAGTGAGATGAGAGGCCTTTGCCCAGCAGTGGTACATCACAGGCTAAATACTTTTACAATAAAATTCCTTTTTCATAAAAGCCTTAATGGTACAGTATACACAATAAATAGTGATATTGCTTGTATAGTAATTACAGTACGGTCGGCCAAGAAAGTGGTCTACCACTTTTGACAAAAGTTTCTGCGAGATGTAACGATCGCTAAGGTTGACTTTTCTATGCACAATTATGTTATGACGTTTTGTCTGTTATCTGAGATGCCTGACATTTGACATCATTGGGTGACTTAGTTGGCCCTCTATTATTAAATGAAAATTGACCTTGTTGTTTCATGACGTTCAAATGAATCTCAACCGTAGGGTGGTAGACCACATTTTTGGCTGACTGTACATCTGCAACAAAAGTTTGTAAACGTAACCAATCAAATCAGTCAGGGTAAAGTCACCGGAAAATGCTAGTACACAATAAACAGCTAAGTCAATACAATCTAGAAACAACATGGACAAACAGATAGCGAGTTATATTTACAGAGACAATGTGTTTATTTATTTGTTCGCCGTATGTTATTAGGAAGGTTGTTTGAGAAATATCGTTTTAGTAAAAGGTTTTAATAATTAGTTTTATATTGTTTGGTCCTTGTGATTGTTAAGCAACGTGCAGTTCGGCTACTACTTGGATGGGTGGCCGATAGTGGCATTTATATCTGAGTGCTACCGTGCTTCGGAGGGCACGTTAAGTAGTCGGTCTCGGCTGTTTCAATCGCTAGACCATGTCAGAAGCCTTTGGACGGTCTTAAGCCTCCGACACCATGAATAAATCTTATATATAAAACTAGCAGCGCCCCGCGGTTTTACCCGCGTTGTGCCCGTTCCCGTGGGAATTTCAGGATAAAATGTAGCCTATAGCCTTCCTCGATAAATAGACTATCTAACAGTGAAATAATTATTCAAATCGGTTCAGTAGTTTCTGAGATTAGCGCGTTTAAACAAACAAACAAACAAACAAACAAAACAAACTCTTCAGCTTTATAATATTAGTATAGATTCTCGTGTCACAATGTTCGTTCCCGTACTCCTCCGAAAAGGCTTGACCGATTCTCATGAAATTTTGTGAGCATATTGAGTAGGTCTGAGAATCAGCCAACATCTATTTTTCATCCCGAAATTCCCGCGGGAACGGGTACAACGCGGGTGAAACCGCGGGGCGCAGCTAGTAATGAATAATATCCCTCTAGGATTCGATATAATCCAAAATCTATAATCAAATCTAATAATATTCAAAGAAACTCGTCCAAATAAAACGAAAACCTCTACCAGATAAAAAAATCATGTAACAGCATAATTTTAGTCAAATCTATTCTCAATAAAAGGAATATATACACAGATTTAACGATTCTGTCCCCAATTTGTGTAGAAGATGTCACTGTGGCTAGTGTCACAATCAGAATTGCAAATGGTCCTGTAAATTTACAAAGAATACAGGGAAATTATGCGGGACCCGGGCGCGATGAGGGTTTATTTTTGTGACACAGAGAACCCTGTTAAAGGGACAAAATGTGAATTGGAAGTGTATTTGTGGATGTTCTACTGTGAATGTTAATTCTTAATTACAGTAGTTAAGTAGTTTAAGTAGTTAAGTAGTTTAAGTTAGGTTAGTGAATGTTATAAGTATTTTTGACAATGGTGTGGTCTGTGTGTATGATTTTACTATGTCTATTAGTGTGCGTTTCAACGCATTTTTTATGTCTGCTAAATGTCTAAAGTACTGCGGAGTTACTTTAAAATTATAATGGACCAGTTTTGGATGGCGGGATGGTCACCCTGACCAATCCTGGTGTTAGAGTCATTGAGCCGCCAAAGGCTCTGACATGGCTCAATTAAAATCCATACAAATAAATTTCTATACTATGAAAACCAAATGACTATGGCCGATCCGCTTCTAGCTCTTGAATTACGAAATCTAAATGAGTTGGATTAGATTAAAAAGGGAGACCATCTATGCTCAAATATTCTATGTCCAAAGTAGTTTAAGTATATAATTAGGTGAAATAATACCATAATAAACCAATTAGCTAGTGTAACCAGCTAAAAAGACAAGGTATTTTAGAATTTTTAGTGTGTCTAATAGTATTTAAAGTGTGTTTAATTTTATTCCAAGCCACTGGTTGAATGCCTATATTTACGTCTACACGCCTAAGTAACAGAGCTCTGAATAAACTGGTCGCTCTATTGTGCACTGAAGGGCACTTGAATTAAAATGACCTAAAATATGAAACTTTAATCAATTTCGAATAGCTTTATGCGTCGGACTACGATCGGCTGGAGTGTTTGATTTAATTTTTCAATTTTGTAGTCGCTTCGTTATTTCGAGTGGAATAAACAAATTAAATGCTGAATATTTTTGAGGATTCACGATTTTGTTAACTCGTCTGATTGACTTTTTGTTTAGATTAATTTGGTTTTAGAAAATATTTTCAAATAGTTCAAGGATAGGTATCTATACTAATATTTATAAAATGGTAACATTTGTAACTTTGTTTGTTTGTTTCTATGCTCGGGAATTAACAGTCCGATTTGAATAAATCTTTTTGTAATAGATAGCCACATTCAACATGGAGGTTATAGGCCATTTTTCGAGCACAACACGGGTAACACCGCGGGGCACTGCAAGCAGATTATAAATATATAATAGATATGCTATGCGACGGGCGCACGCGACGGGCGCACGTGACAGTTCACTTTTGTATCAAACGCGCGGGCATCCGGCCCTAACGCTGTCTTAAGCCCGTATTCAGAGATGTCAAATCTTCCTAAGTAGGCATATAATGAGTGAATCTCACATGTCATCTAAGAAAAAATACGTCAATTACTTAAGTATCATATTTTGTATGGACGTCTCTGAGTTTGGCGGTTAAAGTACGTGAAATCGCATTACATTACGTTTCTGTTTAAACAATATGATGCTCCATCCCGTCAGACATTTTGTTAACCAAATGATATCATGAACATAGTTCACACAGCCTATCTCTAATCTCTAAGACGGATAGCGTGCATCCATTGCGAACATCATGTTTACATACGGAACAAAAGATCCTATCAATGTATTCATATCCTTTATTAAGAGCCCGAGCACACTGCAGACTACAGACACCACAGACAGTTTTTAGACTGACTTGTTTGACGCTTATAGAACTGTCTTTGGTTTGCCTGAACTAGCTAAAGACAGATTTTTGTACTAGTCCTTTAGTTAGTTGATAAAAACAGTAAAGTCTATTAGACATATTGTCAGAACAGACACACAAGAACAGAGCTAAGAGCTAAAGAAACAGAGCTAAGATTTACTCCAAAGACAATATCTCTACTATCTTTCATGTTTTATATTCATATAGAAAAACCAAGAGAGAGAAAGAGAGATATTACTGTAGAAAAAGAAAAAGACAAAAACTTTGTCTTGGCAAACTGTCTAACTACAGTCTTGGGTACAGTGTGTTCAGACTCTTACAGTCCTAACCGAACTGAACCGTATTTTGCGTTGAATATATTTTGTTAAGGCGGTTGTGGATTGCTCCTTACGATTGGGGTTGAGACGATTGAGGAACCTTAGACTGGAAATAAGTTTTAACCCTTGACTCGAAATGAGGCGTGATGTGAGTTTGGGCGTTCCTATACAATCTTTTTCTATACCAATAATATAAAGACGTAATGTTTTTTTAACTTTGTTTATCCGATTTGAATAATTCTTTTTGAAATAGATAGTCACGTTCAACGGGCAGGTTATAGGCAATTTTGCATCCCAAAATTCTCAGGGAAACTGGCACAATGCGGGTAAAACCGCGATGCATTGCTAGCCTTAAATATTCTGATATAGTGTTTTGAAATATGACCGATTTTTAAATCAAAGGAAATGCTTAATTACTCGTACAAATTAGGTAACATTAAATCTATTATCTCCACAGAAATTATTGCAGAAAAACTTTGATTGTATACAAATATTTTAGGCCTTATTCATAAACCAGCATTTTAGCTATCAAATGGTTTGTCCCTTTCTGACATACGCTATTTTCCAAAGAGCAAAAGAGACAAAACACTCACTAACAGTGTTTTAGTTAGAGAGCGTTTATGAATAAGCCAGTATAGTTACTTTTAGACAGACGTCACCTCTCCTATATCGATCAAGTTTCGTCGTAATAACTATTATCGCATCTATCACGTGCTGAAACAATTTTCATTAGAATTTGAACTAGCATTTCCGGACTCCCAAACTAATTTGTGGCAGTCCTTCTATAATATATTATAAAATATATATTAGTTTCGGAGAAATATAAGGAGAAGACTGAGTGTAAGTGAATAGAAGAAAAACGTACCGTGCTTTTGAAACAAGCCATTTATGCTAGTAATTCGACATTTCAAGTAATTTGAAATTTGAATCAATCAATCAATTTGAAAGTAATTTAATACTAGTCGCGCGTTGAACCCGTTCCCGTAAGAATTTTGCGATGAAATATCTCCCATGGTGTTATTGTTATGTATGACCTACCTATATTACTGTAAAGTTTCATCCAAATCTGTCCAGTAGTGTTTTCGTGAAAGAGTAACAAACATACATCCATATAGATCCATCCTCACAAACTTTCGCATTTATAATATTAAGTAGGATTGTTTAGGCTTTGTTGCGGACAATTTAGTAGATGGTTTATGTGAAATTTGCACAAAATCAGTCGAGCGGTTCTTAAATTCTCACGGGAACGGGCACAACGCGGGTAAAACTGATGGGCGCAGCTAGTATCAAATAAGTTCCACTTCCAAACCACGTGAGATAGCACACAGTAAGTGTTAGGTTAACTAACCGATTTCACAAACCTATTAAAGCCTGATCCCATTTCGATAACACGTACGATATTACACCTTAATTATTGGCTATTCGACACGAAGCTAGATATCTATATTATTAGATCAATCTATTTAATTTTATCTATCTAGATTTTGGGTAGATAGATAAAATATACCGCTAAGATAACTCTTGAAATTGTTTTTGAATTGTTTTTTGAACTTTTAGGTTGCTACGCGTAGTCTATAACTTCAATAGTATCAACAGAGCTGGGAGATCAATGCTGTTAAATAAACATGAGTCTTATCACGGAAGAGCGAAGCACTTACGAGTACATATTGTCCGAGTATATTATTGTAACACAATTGAATTAGCAGAATCGACCCCCGGAACATCGCTAACTCTTTCCATAACACAAAGCAATTTAACTTGCCTAAAGTAAGGACATTTGTAAGTTAAATATTCGTTCTGATAACCAAATGTGGCTCAACAAAGACGTCAAGACTGTGACAAAGGTCTCCTTTATGTTTATTTATGATTTTTATGCTCTCCAATGGAGTTCTGTGACTTTATTTTTTGAATGTTAAAATGTGCATTTTAAAAATGTCAAAGCTTTTGAAATTTTGATAAATATTTATAGAATTTACCTTCCTACGGACCCGTCAGCAACCATTACCCATTGCCGTTTGAAGAATGGTTGAGTTGGTTCAGTTTTGTAGAAATAACTCTGTGTTGTTGGCTGATTTGTTTGTCTCTGTCGTGAGATGAGAGGCCTTTGCCGAGCAGTACGACATTACAGGCTAATACTTTACTTTTTAAGTTATATGTGAAACAATAGGAGCACGTATTCAAAGCCAACATAGTGTCAAGAGTAGATAACCAAGTAACTTATAATCTTCTTAATTAATTATTGTAAGTATTTTTCCCAATTTCTCTTTACCAAAACGGGCCGTTTGTTTCCACGTTATCTTCGTTCTTCAGATGTGAAGCTTACATCTGCAGTTTACCTGTTCAATTATATCGAACCTTATTCTTTGGAGCAATAGATCTATTTTGGCTTTTGCGAATTGTACATAGTTCTAAGATATTAAGAATATGGCAGACTATAGTTGAGACTGATTTTGAGGCAGTCAAGGTTGTCTTTAGTAAGTCTAAACAGTAACTACAATTTATTAGTAACAGGTAGACACGCATGTCTATTAATATCTTGTCTTCATTGTGGGTTCTAAAAAAACTCCGATACCATGGTATGTGTTCACTAGCTTGTTCACTAGCGTTCACGAAGGTACTAACTTCCTGAAAAACTAATATTATAAATGCGAAAGTTTGTGAGGATGGATGTATGTATAGATGAATGTTTGTTACTCTTACACGAAAAAACTACTGGACGAATTTCGATGAAACTTTCCAGTAATATAGGTTATACATCAGAACAAAACCTGGAATACATTTTATCCCGAAATTCCCACGGGAACGGGTACAACGTGGGTAACACCGCAGGGCGTAGCTAGTTTACATTTATTTTCATAGATCAGAAGTGGACAGTTATCGGACTGACTGAGAACAGTCTTCGAACAAGATAGACTAAATACTATCTATACAGTCTGTCGTATCTTTACAGACGGTATCCCTTAACCGTTTCAAACAAACCCTTAGACTAAGACTGTGATCGTTGGTCATGGGCAGGGTATAAGTTGGTTTTTCGAATTGCTAGTGACAGATGACGACATTTTGTGGAGCTCTCTTGGCCTTGTTTCTCGGACCCTTAACTCGATTTAGGTAAATGAAAGCCGTGACTCAAACCATCTATTTGGGTTGAAGATAAAGTTGCGTACACATGACACCGAGTTGACCGCAGAGTTGGTACAAAGTTGCTATTGAAATTATTGTTGGAATAATCGAAGTTGATTAGTTGGAGTTAGTTTTGTTCTTGGATTGTTCTTGTGGTTACCCCTACGGTGACTGTGTAGTTACAGAACTGATGAAAGTCTAGGTTTAATTCTTAGGTTTTATTGGTAAAATATCTCTTGGTAGAGATCTTTATTGATCTATCTGTACGTATTAAGTATGTATGAACTCTTAGGCAAACATATAAAATTATTATTTATTTATTCAATGACACATCAACAGTGTTGCATATTATAATATGTTTATTGAAATCTAGAGTTACAAAGTAAATTTCTGATATGAAAACTAATAGCAGATGTGTACAGCATTCATAACGAGTAAACACAGAACAATTTCATAGAACACATTATAAATGAGTGTCTGAGGAAATAGACGTTGCATTTTTTTTGGAATCACTTAAATTTCTATTGCAATAATATATGCAGGCGATGAAATGATGCTATAAGTTTTGCTTTTTATACCCAACCAAATAAATGAAACTACATAAAATGGTTTGTAAACTAAGTTAAAAAAGCAAGTAACTGGATTAAATGAGATGCAAAAGCAGAAGATTATCAGGTTAAACGAAATCAATAGATTTGTTCAATTGATATGTATTTGCATTGAAATAGTTCTGGATTTGGACCCTATTCTGAAATAGCGAACTCGATTCCGATAGCTCGACGTGAGCTATACGTTTTAAGGCGAGCCATTTATTTAAGCTCGTTCCATCTAAGAAGAATAGTTTAAAGCAAATTTAAACTATGGAACTTGAACCAAAAATCTTTTTACAGAATAATGCTTACAAGACCACAACACTTTACCTTACCACGTTAGTTACACGTTGTTGCTACAAGGGGCTGGACGATCGAGTCTTTAAATAAATAAAGTAGCCTTTCAAAGGAACAATGTACCACCGGCCTAACTCCACACTGGCAAGTTAATAGAACAGAAATAAAAGTTTCAACTAACTTCTCGGGCGTTCACTCACTCATCGAGTTTGGGAGAATATTTTTGTATTTCTACAAAATAAGTTACCCCTTTTTTCTTTGAATTTGTTTGTGAAAACAAACTGGAGAAATGAAATGGCGAATGATGTATTGCCTTATGTATGAAGAGTTTCGTACTTTAAGGAAGTGAGCGGTAAATATGAAATCTTTCTGTTGTGTGAGGAAGTCGTGTTTGTCTGTCTGTTTCTTCAAAACAGTGTAACGGATTCAAAAAAGTTGTCACTTTGTTTGATGCTTTTACAAGGTTTATTTTGGCAAAAGAGCTGGGGTAGCATCTAACCATGTCAGACAGTGTCAATAATAATATTAAATTGCATGACCTGTGTTTATCATCTAATAAAGGTGTAATAGGGGGCAATGTACTCGATTTTCTTACATAACTTGCTGTTCCAAGCGGTGGATCCACCCGTGATCCAATAGATGGAGCTAGTGTGAAAATTTTGTAGATCGCGCCGACGTAATTTCTTCTTCGTTTTTTATTTGTTAAGAGTTATTTTGCCTTTGTTTTTTATTTGTTAAGCAAAAAAAATCCTCTATAAAATAAGTATAGATAATAATAGACTTATAAACTTTTGGACGAGACTCTATTTCACCTGTTTTGTTCTTATATTTTACGTTAAAAGTTTTTGGAAAAAATACGACGTTTATGATAGATCTGTTAAATCCGAATTTATCGAACACAGTCTAAGTTATCGTACTATTATTTTTATTTAATTCGCTTTAAAGCGGATAAAGGGCAAATAAAACCACGGGATGCTGCTACTTATCCATAGTATACTACGAGCTTTCCTGAAACCGCATCTCACCTCATAAAGTAACTGTAAACTGTACCAACGACAAACACCATTTTTCCTTTTATATCCATAATCAAATATGATATTATGTCAATTTTACGGCAAATATATTTCTTGTGGGGGATATAATATTAAATTTGAAACGGAGTGTGAACGAACGAACGAACGGTATTCATAGGGTTCATTCAATAAATATTGCGGATACTTATTGAAAAGTTCTCTGTGGTATTCGTGTTGTGTTTAAAATATTTGAAGTGAATAATATGAACTTGTATTTTCAGTAGAAATAATGATGTGCATTCCTCGGAAGATTTAACGATCGTATTTTTGAGATTCGTTGCTGGATATTATATTACACTAGCAGTGCCCTGCGGTTTTAACTGCGTTGTACTAGTTCCGATGATAATTTTGTTATAAAAAACTATTCCTACTGATTTAAGCATAACCTATGGGGTTTTTCGAGGTCCATACTGTCTTTGTGCCAATGTTTATCCTGACATATTAATAAGCATTCTTCCATCCATCGTCAAAATCTTCTGCATTCCACAAATATTAGTAGAATTTCTTTAAAAAATAGATATTTTTTGTTAGTACGCATTTTTTTCCTGTATATTCCAACAATCTGGAAATTAATTAATACAATGAATTGAAAATAACTTAAAAAAATCATGCAATGCCAGAAAATTTAAATGTACTAGGGCAGCAGAAATAGATAGAGGTCTTAGAATCTAAGACTTAGATAGATAGAAGGCTTGTTTAACCGACACAACTAACTGAAAACTTCCACCGTTCTTTGTACAAAAGTACCAGGCTCCCAGAAATGGCTAAGAGACTGCAAATCTGACCAGTCATGCTCAAACAAATATCTGCCAACGAATGCAAACCCGAACCATCACTCGTCATAATATCCAGTAATCCTATTTAAGTTATTCGGGTTAGATCGTAACTTATAAACGGTTTTGCTCAGCAGTCCTTGATAAACCAATATAAAAGCAATGGCCCTTAGCTGTTTGAGAACATTTCTTATGTCGTACATTGAATGAGTGGAATCGTACCTTTTGTGAATTTATAAATATTTATGACTGTCAATAGGTTCTTTGTTCGTGTAATTATGTTACAGTGGACAGAGACGATCGGTTTATTCGGACAAAAGTTTACATACAACAACAAACTGAGTGCTATAATGTAGGCGACAGCGAATATCGTTTTTTAAACGAACAAAGAAGCGAAATGCTTATTTTTTCATTGAAAATAAAACATAAGATAACAATCCTAAAATTACGTTTCTCAAGCTACTGTCGTTCTCAAAAACGTTTAAATTGTAAATTTTTGGTCCCGATTGATTTAACGTGAGTAAATATCGGAAAAACCAAACCAGACCCAGACCAAAAAGGAGATGGCGAGATGTACTCGACGGATTTTTGCCTTATATTTGTTGCCATAGCGTGAACAACTCAATGTAATAACGCCATTACTAATGATTCACTGATTATACATAATGTAAAATAATGCAATCGTGTTATTTTTGTATGAAGATAAATGTCAAAAGCTATACTAATTTCATTGAAACTCAGAATAATATTTCATAAGATAGCTTTATATATTTTCTTTAAAAACAAAATTCAGAACATCATAAATAAACTCAATATATTCCTATTATTGAAATGGAACATTTACAAATGTTTTACATAGAAACGATTTGATTTCCATATCTAGATAATAATAACAATGTCTAGACCGAAATGTGCAAAATTAAGAAGTCCCAAACGAAGTGAACTGGAAATCGGTTCGCTATTCAACAATTGCTGAGTTAGGCACTTTTACTTGGAGTGTGATTGGTTCATATTGAAGAAAGTTTTAATAATTAGTCGAGTAGGTCCGTGTCCAACTTTGTTGTCAGAGTTTTTAGACTGTAATATTAAAACAAGCTGATAAGTCTGGGTGTGTTAAAATACGTAGAATACCATCAAGTTTATCTTGTGTATTTCTTTATATTTAAGATTTAAATTTAAGATCTATATGGAAATATTAGTAAGCATAGTAGAACATAGCAGGCTAAGGGCCGAAATTGCGTTAAGCGGGCGCACGCGGCGGCCGCACGCGACGGTCGCACGTAACGGGCGCACGCGACGATTCACTATTGTATGAAACCGCGCGGGCACCCGCGTAACGCAGGATCGGTGGTTACATTTTTTATTATATTAAAAGGTTTAAAGCATCTTTCAAACAAAAAAGAACTATATAAAAACGGTCCTCTCCTTTTGGATATATGATGACACATAATTAGCGGACAAACTTAAAACACCCCTGTTTTTGCGTGGAGGATTAAAAATAGGTGTTGTACGGTTTAAATTGTGGTTGTTGTGTGTTGGATTCTAAACATGGGAACCTTGATTGCTTTTGTTTTGACTTCTAACCACGATGTACAGAAGTTACTTCCAACTTCCGTGGTTAGTAAACATTTTCCATTATTTTTTACAGTCAACAAAACACACCTAAGCCCACGTTGGTTTCAAAAGTAAAGTAAATAATCTGAGATCCAATGAAGATTGTCCTTCACTATTGTGTGAACCTGATAAAAGTGATATTTAATCTAATTAACATAATTTGATAAGGCAACCCCCTTCTTCTTCTTCTTCATCGAGTGGATGGCCAACCTGACCAATCCTGGTGTCAGAGTTATTGAGCCGCCAAAGGCCTCTGACATGGCTCAAGTAGATAATAATAATAACCCCCTTAGATATAGCCAAGATTATAATAGTTGATACAATTTTCAAAAAAATATTATTAATCATTTATTAGCTTGTAATGTCCCACTGCTGGGCAAAAGCCACACCGAAGATATCAGTACAGTGAGAAGGATTAGGCATAATCATCACGGTTACCGTTTTAACGTTGGATTAAAGTTAATTAAATTCCTGAGCGAAGTATCAAACACTTGAATTTCTTAACAATATAATTATTGAAATATATTCCTAAAGAGTCCTCTCGTCTCTAATTAATTACGTACTACCCTCTACAATAACGATGTCTTTCATTATTAATATTCTACATTCAAATCTTGTGAAATGCTGACTATAATTATACTGAAATCTATTCCTTGTACTCGCTTAATTTCAAAGGTTATTCCATATATAAATAGTTTCAGCGTACTCTCAAAGTAATTCGATTTGTAATGAGAGATATGAGTACGTAATTATAGTAATTAATTCGTCAGCTTAATTTCCTGGTGTATTCAATTGGGATCGTTATTAGGCTTTGTGCTGGTAAACTGAGATTTGGATTAATTTCGAAGAAAAGATTAGCTAATTACTTAGTTGTCTTATTGGAAACTAGTTTTAAGGCGATAATCACAATGCCACGCATCACGCCGCATGTTACATGTCGACGCATCTACAAACGCGCGCGAAGGTAACGTCATTTTCTGCGTGTTGGTCTGTGCGAGTTTTTACAAACGGAGATACTTACAAGCAACATTAGAACACGCATTCACGCGCTACGCTGCGTAGTGCGGGGCAATGTGGGAATCGCCTAAAGCATACATAGTGCGGGTTCGGCCCGGTTGCGGGTCGCGTGAGATTGTACTGCTTGTATTTGTATGACCGGTGTCACACTGGCCCGATGATCACGTTATTCGTGTATAAGTTTTGGGATCTAGCCTTTTTAATAATAATATCTAGCTTAAAGACAACAGTTAGCGAAATTGATTCAGCAGTATATGTTTCAAATGAATTCAAATAAACAGAATTACATTTCTGTATATATTAAAACATTGTACTGAAGCACCACAAAACATCACTTCCTTTATGAAAGCTATGTATTATTCTATGTGCCTAGTAAACAAGAGCCTTACAAACATGGCATTCATCAACAAAGCCTGAATAGAGTCCGAGCTCAAACAATTACATGTCATATAATCACTTTGTCACATATTAGATTACTTGAAAAGTTCCAACTTACACTAAATAAATTACATTCAAAGCATTCACCTATTAATCGAAATTGAACTTTAAACCAATTGCTTTAGAAAACAAATCTAGCTGATTGGTACGCAGCTGTAAGTTGGTTCTGCTAATTCAAATACAAACTTAACTTTGCTGTTGGTTTTTAAAGTGCCATTCAATTTTGAGTCCTAATCCGTTGTGATTAGATTTATCATATTGAATGTTGGTAGTGAAATAAGGGTTGTGTAAGTGTTAACTCTATGAGCGTTCGGTTAGATCGGTTCGGAAACCCAATTTGCATGTAAATTCGTCGAAGTCAGTTGGGATTAACTTTAGAATAGGAATTATTCAATATACCTAACCAAGATTTGGATAACGAAGCTCGGGAGTAAATGATTGGGTTCGTATTGCAGAAAAATGTAGGAGAAATCAAATTACTGACGATTCTGGGACAGATGCTATTTAATGGAACCTAAAATCGTACATATTTATACGTACAAGTACGTACAAATAGAGAAGTAAGCTGCTCTCTATGCCCTGTTACATGTACTACATCCAACCTCAACACGGCTTCAGCTGATGCAGTCACCCTGGTTAAGTCCTGGGTTTTTTCGATACACGCAATGAAGAAGAGAAATATAAATGTCCTTATACATAAAACATAGCTTAGCTGTATTCATTTCTATTTCTATTTCGAGTAGGTTAGTGGTCAACCCTGGTGTTGGGAGTTTTTAGACCGCCCAAGGCCTCTGACAATTGAAACAACCGGGATCTACGTTTTACGTGACCTACAAAATTCAAAGAGTAGTGGGGCATCAATAGTAGCATACTACGAGTATGTCTAGTGAAAAGGCACACTTAACAAAACGAGCAAAGTATGCCTAGTGAAAAAGCATATTTAACAGAATGTAACGAAATAATTAAATCACTATTATGAATTCTGACTTGAGTTCAAATGCTCAAATCACTTTTGTGAATCACATTATGTTTCCTTAACTTAAAATAAATTATGTTTTGTTTATTAGATATACTAAACCCCAAAAAAGTTACGATTTAAAACCTCATAGGGTAAGAAACCTTACGGTAATATTATTCCATACGTATAAAACTTGGATTAAAGACTACAAAAGGTAACCTTAATACGTTGCGTAGAATATGAGTAACAAGCTGTGGCTCGCGGCTTTTCCCGCATCCTACCCGTACCCGAGGAAATGGGGTAAAAGTAACTTATGTCAATGTTCAAGAATGTATATAAATCTAGTCTAAATTCATCAAAATCGTTTGAGTTTTAGACTCGAATGTGTAGGTAACTAACTCACAGACAGTTTCGTTAACATATATGTATGTACGCGCCTCGCATTGTACCCGTTCCCGCGGGAATTTTGGGATAAATAACCCATGTGTTATTTTGATGTACATAACCTATTACAGTAGTAAAGTTTCATCCAAATTTGTCAAGTAGTTTTTTCGTGAGAGAGTAACAAACATACATATTAGTTGGATGTATGTAATATGTATAGTGTATACTGTACTAGCGATTAGCTCGCGCTTTGCTTTTGTTCAAGATTTTGTAATACATATTCTTGAAACATATGATGAAAACAAAATTATATGACTGCCAAATAGAAAAAATACTATTTAATTACTTTGCCCTTTGGTATAAATAGCATACAAATTCATTTGGTAGCGTTCGATTTCTAGTAAAGTTCGACCATACAGACAGACGCTACGCGAGACGTTGACTTATATGTATAAAGAAGAGTATGGATATATAAGAAGGAGCATGAAGGTAATAATAAAAAATGTAATAGAATGAAAGTGAGTTAAGAAGGTTCACGATTCTATTTTAGTATTTTAAGCAGTATAAAGGTTAAGAAGTTAAGATATTGTGACCTTATTTCACAAGATAATCGACATTTACTGCCTTATTCATAAAAGCTCTCTAACTAAAACACTGTTAGTATGTGTTTTGTCTCTTTTGCTCTTTGGAAAATAGCGTATGTCAGAAAGGGACAAACCATTTGATAGCTAAAATGCTGCTAGTAAGCGTTTTTGATTAAGGCCTTTAGTATTTATGCTTAGACGGCCGTTGTCTATAACCAAATGTTTATCGATCATGTCACATCACATACCTACCGATGTTGTTGATCTATTTAAAAGTTTTTTGCAGCAAAATTGTAAAGGATACTTTTGTATTTTTTTTGTATTATTAATTAATCCTATTGACATAATCAGCGTGTCGTAAACTTTTTTATGTTTTTATTATTCTATAAACAAGTGACAATCGTTTCACATTCTATTTGTTGTCAAAATGTGTAACTCGAACGCCCCTACTCAGAGACGTCGAATGCTTCCTTAGTAGAGTTTTAATGAGAAACATGACGTCAATTAGTTAAGTGCCGATTTAATGGACGTCTCTGAGTGGGGCAGAAGTGATATAGAGAGTAATTCCAAAGTATATTGCCTACAATTATTTAAAGAAAAAATAAGAAAAATACCTAATCTCTAAACTGGGTTAAAACCCCAATAAAATAACCCATTAATCTTACTATAATCAAGGACGACCCTATTTTTACATCGTTATTAAATCCCAAAGGAGTGGGACCAACATTAATTGCCCAACCCTCTGCAATAAACACAAACAGACATCAAAAGACGCCTAAAATTAATATAAACATCAACATTTGTCTCCACAACAAATTGAATGATATTCGGCCCCTTCAGTGAAATCTCTTTATAAGGACCCTTCATCCCTTCTCGTTTTATTTGTTAGGTGCGAGTTTTAAATAAGATGCGATGTTGACATAGTCTTGTAGCCTCGAGGTGTAGTGTGGCGTGTGGTACTGTGGGTGCGTTCGGTAAAATAGAGTATTATTATTAAGGGGATTTCTGTCCGTTTATAAAATAGCGAATCGTAATCAAGTAGTTATGGGACATATACTAAAGATCTTGGAATAGATTAGCTGTGATATACGGATAGTCAGATAGTTATGGCGAATCGATAGGTTACATATTTTGGCTACGGAAACTTGAAAAACGACCTCGATAAGACGTCATTTAGATAAAGTGAGAGATAATAAAAACAGATTAAATAACATGTGTGTAACCTAGTCGGCGACTTAAAAAGAACGTAAATTCTATCAAACTCGCAACTTGTAAACTCGCTTGATCTGGCACTGGCGACCAAACTGATCAATTTTGGTCACAAACTACATAAAAGATCTACCAAATCACATAAAAGAAGTCACAACTATTTATACTATTACACCTCCGCCACACTATTACCTTCCTCTTTACAACATCAAGCATAGGGTACTAATATTTTTATAGCCACCCCAAATATATTCCATACAAACTGTTTTCTGATTACACCAATGAAATTGGCAAGTTCTGTTTGTTTGTTTACTAAGTAGGTCGGTTTACCCAAAGTATTTGTTTCATGATAATGTTGGATCTTTGCATTTGTTTATCAATACAAAAGATTTTAAATCTTCTTATCGAGTGGATGGTCAACTTGACCAATCCTGGTGTCAGAGTTATTGAGCCGCCAAAGGCCTCTGACATGGCTCATGTAACGACTACTATCCGTAGAAAGTAACCGGGACCGACGGCTTAACGTGCCCTCCGAAGCACGGAATCATCTTACTTTTCGGGCAATCAGGTGATTCAGCCTGCAATGCCCTAACCAAACTGAGGACAGTCTCACAAAGTGATTTTTGTGAGATATCCCCACCGGGAATCGAACCCGGAACCTCCGGATCGTGAGCCGAGCGCTCAAACCACTAGACCACGGAGGCTGTTTAGAGATTTTAAATATTAAGCCTGGAGCTAACGGAAGTTCCAAGCCATGGAAAGATCAAAATGTAAGCTAGTTATTTATAACTAGCGACCCGCCCTCGCTTCGCTTCGGGTAATCAAGATTTCATGTAGGAAAATCGGGATAAAACATTGCGTGTCTCCCGCAGGAATATACACAATCAAAATTTCAAGTGGGAAATTGGGGATAAAATATTACATGTCTCGCGCGAGTATATATGTATACACAATCAAGATTTCATGTGAGGAAGAATTCGGGATAATACCTACATAGCACGTCTTCGTCGTTCGTAGTTCGTAGGTAGGTATATCCCCGCGCGCTTTGACCGCACGAAACAGTAAGTAGCCATAAATCGAGCATTACTATTTTGTAAGCAGCGCCCCGCGGTTTTACCCGCGTTGTGGCCGTTCCCGTGGGAATTTCAGGAATTTTTTTACATAAAAACCTTCCTCTTGAATCACTCTACCTATTACAAAAAACCGCATCAAAATCCGTTGCGTAATTTTAAAGATTTAAGCATTCAGACAAACAAACAAACAGACACGAAACAGAGACGACTTTATTTTATACTATGTAGTGATATTTCTCATCATAACTCTGAAACTAACTGTCCGATTTTAATAATTTAAAGAGGTACACAAAGAAACATAATTAACCTTGATTGTAGAGCCATTTATTTTGATGTAGATTCATATCATCATATGAATATCATCAACTTAAAATTACACTCCTTTTTTAACTAATTAATTTTAACTTAAAACGGTTATTGTGTCTTAACTATAATAGTTAGACATATGCCCTCGCGAACTTATTTGTTCGCAATGATATGTACTTTGATTGTGTAGAACATTGTTTTTGTGTATCATCAATAGATTTAGTAGCGCACGCCAATAACCAATTTTTTTAGGCATGTTTTTCATACCTTGGGTTACATATACCCGCGTTGTGCCCGTTCCCGTGGGAATTTCGGGAATAAATATAGCCTATGTCACTCAGGGATAGTGTAGCTTTCGAATGGTGAAAGAATTTTTTAATTCGGTGCAGTAGTTTCAGAGCCTATTCGAAACAAACAAACAAACAAACAAACAAACAAACAAAAAATCAAACCTTTCCTCTTTATAATATTAGTATAGACAATATTTTGGTTTTGGTTATTTATAAATTTTGTCTAAACAAGTTTTGTTTGCGGTAATGAGTATTGTTAAGCTTATACCTATTATTAATTTTATTACAATAATTATTTAAGTAATGGTGAGTACAGAAGCGTTGAATTCAAACTTGCTCTAGAATATGCGTTGCATTGCACAAGGCAAGGAAGAGCGAAGTACTTACTGCATTAGTTTCTATTTCGTGGCCCGATGCGTTTATTATAGCGTTGTGCGTCATTAGTACGAGAACTTAAAGCGTGAGATAACGATACCACTTGAACGCTCTCATAAATTACGATATTATGTTTTATTTGAACGCGCGTCACGCATCGCTACGTCTATCTGAATGAAGCCTAGGGACGAATAAAGTTACCATTTGCAGCAGTCAATCAAGGTTGCTGTTATTGCACTGCACAACAGCACAAAGAATAAAAACTGTAATTATAATTGGTGAACATAGAAGCTCGCGGAGTTGTCAGTGAATCAACTGAGTGATTCTTGATCTGTGAGCCCCTATAACCAATCTATCGACCTGTCTATATAGACATGTTGTGGTTTATTAACAACACTATCGGTACTGGATTCTTAAGTTTCAGCGAACACTACTCACTTTGAATTAAAACTACGTTTTTGTAAAGGGTATAAGGGTCGTACCCAATGAGAGTGGAACGTCCGAATGAATTGAGAGTATGATTTATTCTGATCCTTAATTAGTACATGATTAATATAATGATATATGATCTTAACCTATTGCTACTTACACACTATAAGGGGCCGAAACGTCAGATATAAATCTATACTAATATTATAAAGCTGAAGAGTTTGTTTTGTTTGTTTGTTTGTTTGTTTGTTTGTTCGCGCTAATCTCAGAAACTACTGAACCGATTTGAATAATTCTTTCACTGTTAGATAGTCTATTTATCGAGGAAGGCTATAGGCTACATTTTATCCCGAAATTCCCACGGGAACGGGCACAACGCGGGTAAAACCGCGGGGCGCTGCTAGTCGATAAATATTTGGTTATAGACAACGGCCGTCTCAGCATAAATACTTAAGGCTTATTCATAAATGCTTATCAGCAGCATTTTAGCTAGCAAATGGTTTGTCCCTTTCTGACATACGCTATTTTCCAAAGAGCAAAAGAGACAAAACACTCACTAACAGTGTTTTAGTTAGAGAGCGATTATGAATAAGGCAGTTAAGCCGTCCCGTGTATAGCCTTATTTTTTATCACTTAATTCAATTTAAACAAATAACTTCTTAACTTAGTATCGTAATACTTCTTAATCCTTAGAAAACTAAATTACGAAACAAATAAGTCATTTTGGTCAGGTTAAGTTATTTATGTTGCTAAAGTTATTAGGAGTACTAAAAAGTTTGGGCCTCCAAGGAAACCGATTTGGTAATAAGTTTTACAATGTTAGTATTACTTTCAAGATAAGTTTTTACGATTATTGAAGCGACTGTAAAGATGATTCTACACTACAACGCATGGTGCTAAGGTATAAAAAATAATTTAAGATTGAAAAATTATGTCATTACGAGAAGATTTTTTCGAATCGTGGAGGTTTCTGAGATAAGCGAGGTCAAACAAACAAAAAAACAAACACTCTTTAGCTTTATTATATAAAATATAGATACAAATATTTAGAGAAATGTTTTGTTTACGTTAGAAATACGCCATATCTTAATTATGTGCTATAATATTGAGCGTGTTCTATCTGTCATTTTAGTAGATTTTGGACTTAAAATGTACTTAGATGATACATGTCATGGCTGCATGTAAATATGCACGGAACAGTGAGGTTATTATTATAATTTTCGAGTAGGTAAGTGGCCAACCCTGGTGTAGTTTTTAGACCACCTAAAGGCCTCCGACATGGTCTGACGATTGAATAACCGGTACCGACAATTTTACGTGCCCTCCTAAGCACGGTAGCGCTCAGATAGAAATGCAACTACCGGCCACCCTGCAGGGTGTCGAACTGCACGTATCAACAAACATTGCTTAGTCAAACTCCGCCACGAGCTAGTTACCGCTTACATTTCTCCATTTTGTGTTAATATGAAACCTTATAAACTGCCACTACGCTAATATCGCATAGCTATAAGTGTGATAACATCCTAATCTGCCCGGGGAATATAAGGTCGAAATTTAAAACTTAATTTTGCTCACGCAAGTTCACCTTACTATAAAAAAGACATAAATTACAAGTTTATTAAAGTGTTAATTCTATTTGAAGTAAACTTGATTAATTTTATATTTTAAAAGAATTTTTAAAGTTATTTAGTTATACATTTTACTTTTAAATGAATATTTGTCCTCTTTAGGACTATAACCCGATTGAGTTAATGACACGCCAAACTGAAATCCTATAGCTTTCAACCATAATTAAATGTTTTACTGCTGCACTCATTAACGTCTATTAAATCGACAATTAACTAATTGACAACATTTTTCAGACATTACAAATTTTAATGATGCTTTTTTAAACTTACACGATTTGAACACACAGTAAACGTATTGCATGATATGTCAACATCACTCATTAAATCTCTACTAAGAAATTATTTCACGTCTCTGTACGAGCGTAAAATCTTACAAGTCATAATCAAAAATTAAATTCTATTTTCTCCAACAAAAGACACTTTTCTAAAAAAAATACGGCAAATACTCCCATCCTTATTCAATACAACAGTACATACAAAAACAATGACGTCACCTGATTTACTGGTTCTGTTTGACATCCTAATCAAACACAGACTGACAAACGAACACTCGTTCAGAGTAAATAACTAGAGGCAATGATTTTGTTTAGCAATAGTTAGCTGCGTATCGGGAGATCGCAGATTTTAAGATTTTACCTACAAAAAATTGATAGATTTTGTAAAAAAAAATTACATTATATAATAGACTAGCAGCACCCCGCGGTTTTACCCGCGTTGTGCCTGTTCCCGTGTGAATTTCAGGATGAAAAATAGCCTATAACCTTCCCGTTGAATGTAGTTATCTATTACAAAAAGAATTATTCAAATCGGACTGATTATTCCCGAGATTACCTCGAACATACAAACAAACTAACAAATTTTACCTCTTTATAATATTGGTATAGACAAAAAAGTATATATACGGACGAATTATTTGAAGTCGGTAAATAAAATAAATAAATAAGTCGTGGTTGAATCCTGGTTGTTACAAATTCTTAGATATATCGGAGGCCTATAAGCGGTCAAAAACTGCAGGGTTGGCACTATTCTCAAGTTTACTTTAATGTGCCCATTTCTGTATTTAAAATTCATCTATCTTTACACGAAAAGGATTTCAGAATCCAAAACAATTATACAGCGATTTTGACTCTAAATAGATTGAATTCCGTTAAAATTAGATTAAGTTATTTTACTTTTAATTGAAACGTACGTTAATGTCATGAAACGTATTGAAGAAAGCTCAACAAAGCTCTCTGTGGTACGTAAGTTTCCGTGTTAACAAATAGATTAAGTTAGTTAGTAACCCAGCTGGAAGTAGCTCAATATAGCTTTAGAAACTAGCTGTAAACTCTAATGCTGCCGGTACAAACCCACTACGCTATAGAATCCCATAAAAAATCTCAATAAAACAATGTTCGATCCTATTGCTTAGAGGCGTTGTGTTCTCAAAGGCAAGCCATTCGGAAAAATAATTTCCGTTCGAAACGATACAGTTGAAATACACAAACCGCTGAAACACAAGCCAAAACCACTCTTATGATGTTGTCTATAGAGTTTATATACGGTATTTTAATTTGAATTTTTCCGCATGAAGGGTAAGATTGCACTGTACGAAGATTTTGTAATTATGTTCGAGTTTGATAATCTTATCAATTTAGAATTTAATTGCTGTTGTGTGGGGAATGTGCCTTTGATCTTGGTAATATTAGTCGGGCTGTGTAATTAGTGAGATAAAATGAATGGGACAAGGTTACTTATTATATTATTATTGTATTGCTTGTTTTTTATTTTATTAGTCTGACTATGAATTTGTTTAGATGACATATTAGCTGATGAGCTTTTTAGTAATGCTGTATTTGCCTTTATATTTTAGGAGAGACGATATAATTTAATATTACTGAATGATTTTGTATTTATTAATAATGCATTCTTATTAATAACTAGCGCGGTTTTACTCGAGTTGTGCCTGTTTGCAAGAGAATTTCGGGATGGAATAGCCTATAACTTTCCCGTTGAATGTGGCTATCTATTACAAAAAGATTTATTCAAATAGGACTGGTAATTCCCGAGATTAACTCGAACATACAAACAAAGAAACAAAGAAACTTACAAATTTTACCTCTTTATAATATTAGTACCTACTTATAGATTATTTTATGAAGTAAATATTATGATGAATATTTTTCGTTTATTTTAACTTTATTTATGTAGCTTCTTATAGAAAAGTAATCCATTCTCTCTTTAAGACGAAGTGGTAAGACCAGAAGCGTAAAACATCGCGAAAGAGTTGTGTTAGAAACAGTTTTTGGATATCAACCGCTAAAATTTATGGAATGATATTCCTACTGTCGTAAAGGTAAAAATATGCTTTGTATTGTTATACACTTCGAAACACGATTAGAGTGATTTGCCTCGATAGAAAAAAATCGTGAAAATCGTAAAAAATCGACATTTTATTGAAATTTTACAGTTTCACGGCGATTGTAAAGAAAAAACAAGTACAAAATTTATATTTTCATAAACCTTACATCAAATCCCATATGGTAGTACAGATGGTTTTTCTCTAAATTGAAGTTAGTTTATTCAATGAAATAAAACATAATTATAGCGCTCGCGTTGACGGTGCTCTAGTCACTCAGTCGGCCGCGGGGCCTTGTTGGGAGTAGACACGTACTGCTTCGTCGCGCACGCTCGCTCTGTACGAACATCGCAAATAATATCTTAGGTGCAGCGCAGACGACAGACTATCCGTGACGCACTTTTTAGTCTGTGAAAATAGAACCTATGTAATTATATGCAGTAACGCACACAACGCGCAAAAAGTCCGGCGCACATAAAATCCGTGTAGCTGACCCGGCGAACTTCGTACCGCCTTAGTGAATGACATTGACATTCGTTACGCGTGTTTTTTTAAATATGCAAAATTAAATGTATATTTTTCAATATTTCTGAGAGATTTTCTTAATATTTTTTTCCGTAAGAACCTTCTCCTAATAATAACAAATACAACAAAAAAAGAATTAATGAAATCGGTCCAGCCATTCACGTATGATACCGTGACCAAGGAAAACAGGTTTGTCCCACTGCTGGGCAACAATATTTTTAAATGAAATTACCCGAAGGTTCGACACATCTGACCTCCTACATTGACAGTGTCAAATCTTGACATAACTTTGTTTACATAATTGATCTGGGATTTTGAAACATGGTATAGTAATGCAGAATTCTCAACAAATACAATGCCTTCTCAACAAATTCAATGAATTCTCAACAAATTTAACTTTAAAACAAGATGAACAAGAAGACGAACCAGAGGGTTCGCCGCCATCTTGTTTAAAAGTTATTTTTTTTAGTTTTTCTGAAATAACTCGTTAATTATCAACTTTAGAGCAAAAATGGTCCAATCGAAAGTTGTTGGAAATTTAATTTTCTACAAGTTTAGCCATTATCATTTTTACGCTAGGATCAATATTTGCAGTGTTATACTACCAAGTTTATCCTAGCGTAAAATTTTTATTAAATTTTACGAAAAAAATTAACTTTAAAACAAGATGGCGGCGAACCCTCTACCTGGATTAGTTCGAAAATCGAGATTTATACTCCCAACCACCCCCCCCCCTGACGTTTAAAAAATAAATCGCTCCCTGGATTTTTTTTTATTTAAATGTCTGCCCCGACTGCGCTAAGATAACAATACCGATATTACCGATAACACGTCAACTCATTCATACTGATGAAAAATAAATTGGTATCTGTAAAAGACAATACCGATAGCCGATCAAGTGTACGGGGACCCTTATTAGATTTCCAGTAACATAAATTTATAAAAGTGACAGGTCCGCGAACATAAAGCGCGGGGGGAAGATACCTCACCCCTCACAAACGCGATGAGCGTGTTCACACGTCGTCTTAAATATACTTCTTCCATTTGAACGGGAAAAACTTGAGGAAGAAAAGGCTTACCAACTTAATTAAAGAAGGTATTTTTATAAACGACACGTGTAGGATATCCTACACGGTTAAGTTTTAAACCAATAGGTACCACGAGCCACATTGTAGCCATGAAACAACAGGGCAGCGAACGTGATGAAATATTATGTATAAAAAACTATCCGCACCCCGCGGTTTTACCCACAATGTACCCGTTAACGCGGGAATTTCGGTATAAATGTATCCCATGTGTTATTCTTATGTAAAACCTATATTACTGTAAAGTTTCATCCAAATCTGCTCAGTAGTTTTTGTGTGAAAGAGACAAACATACATACACACATACATCCATCCTAACAAACTTTCGCATTTATAATATTAGTAGGATTATTACTCGTAGTAAGATGCAAAATTTAATTTTAAATATAAATCGTACTATCTTCACTGCACCATAACATCCCCGAAAAATATTTAAATATTAAACTGTCATAATAAGTGGCGTCTTCTTCTTCTTCATCGAGTGGACGGTCAACCTGACCAATCCCGGTGTCAGAGTTATTGAGCCGCCAAAGGCCTCTGACATGGCTCATATAACGACTACTGTCCGTAGAAAGTAACTGGCTTAACAAATAATAATAATTTATATAAGATTTTATTGAAAACTGACGAATTCTAAAAAAAAGTAAATTGATTTCAAATTAAGGTTCCATTTTTAAACATCGAACTTGTCGATTCTTTTAAACATTCACATTATGAAAAGAAAGGTTTCCTAGGAAATTAGATTGTTTCCTAAAATAAGTTCACAAAATGATCTGTAGGGGAGGTGGTGAAAATAACGGGCGTTTTGATTAGATTAATTGCCGAAATGTCGTGGACGGGGAATTAGTAATGCGCGTGCTTTGTTTTAGTATCGACATGAGACTAATGGCGGTTCGGCCGCGGAAGCTTAGCCGCGCCTACCTACCCCTCTACACCTGCTTCAACCCCCCGCGCCTTTACAAATTCCTCGCCCACACATCGACGTTTATTTGTATTAAAAAACCAAAAGTACAAATAAAACGTGAAATAAACTAACGAATATAAAACAAAAGGGAATAATAATAAACTAAGAATTCACACGGTTAACATCCCCCACCCCAGTGCGTCAGCACTCATCATCCGTGGGGATTAGGGCGATGCGTGCGGCTGACCGCCGCAATATACCAGTCTTGGTTTTTATATCCAGGACTCTTATGCGTCCATCTTTGCCTGCCATCACAGCCTGCACGCGACCTCGCGGCCAAACATTTCGCGGCGAATCTGGATCGACGAGCAACACAAGGTCACCCACTTTCAAGGGCCTATGTTCCTGATGCCATTTGGTTCTAGGCCGCATGTCTGGAAGAACCTCCCTGACCCAACGCTTCCAAAACATATCTGAGAGTATTTGGGAGATGCGCCATTGTTTCCTTAGGTACGCATCTGATTCATCGTATTTACCGATGGTAGGTAGATTAGATGAAGAGCCAAGAAGAAAATGGTTAGGTGTCAATGACTCATCGGAATGCGGTTCGACGCTTACGTGGGTCAGCGGGCGGCTATTCACCATATGTTCCACCTCTGCTAGAAGGGTATTCAGGACCTCATCGCGGGGTGCTCGTTCCTTCAGAACTACTTTCAGTGCATTTTTCACACAACGTATCAGGCGTTCCCACGCCCCACCCCAATGTGGGCTAGCAGGTGGAATAAATGTCCATGTAGTGCCGTAATTAGCAGCTTCTCCTTTTAGCGTCTCTTCATCAAGTTCGCTGATCGACTTCTTTATTTCATTCAGTCCCCCTCGCAGGTTAGTGCCGTTATCCGAGTACATATGTTGTGGCCACCCTCTCCTGGCGGCCATGCGACGTAAAGCCATAATAAATGCGTCAGAGGTAAGTGATGATACCACTTCGATGTGTATAGCTCTAACAGTAAGGCAAGTGAATAGAACGCCATACCTTTTCTCTCTTCGCCGGTACTGTACAGTCACCTCCATGGGGCCAAATAGATCCACCCCACAGAAAGTGAACGGGCGTTGATTATAAGCCATTCTGGCTGCAGGTAAGTTCCCCATTCTCGGTGGCTGCGGTTGTGCTTTTCTTATTCTACAAAACATGCATTTAGAGGTCACATGTTTAATTGTAGGTCTCAAACGTATAATCCAGTATTTTTGTTTCAGATTATTGACAAGGACTTCCTGGTTCCCGTGGGCGGCCTTCACGTGGTGGTGCTTGACTATCAGCTGAGCGACGTAGTTGCGGCCGTCGAGTATAACGGGATATTTAGTTTCATTTGGTATTCCAGGTGCCAGTTCGATCCTGCTTCCAACGCGTAGAACTCCGTACTCATCAATCACAGGAGTCAAGGTAAGTAGCTTACTTTTTCGTTCTAATGGTTTTTTCTGTTTCAGGTGTTCCAGTTCTTCGGCGAACGATTGGCGCTGGGAGTGCAGGATCAACAGGCGTTTAGCTCTTCTCATCATATCACCGTCGACTGTACTGTTAAGTTTCTTGCATTTATTTATAAACAATAATACCATACATGTACTTTTCAGGAGGCGTAACCAAGATGAAAATCTTTCTGGTTGTGGTACAGCAGGGGAGTACTCCTCAGTGACGACGAGAGCAACCCGTTCCAGGACATCGGCGCTGACTTCCGGTAGCACTGTCACTGGCCATGTTTCTTTATTCTTGTATAAGAACTCCGGGCCATATAACCATTCATTTTGTAGCATATTTAATTCACAGGTATCTCTCGTGGCGATGTCGGCTATATTCATTTTAGTAGGTATGTAGTGCCATTCCTTTATATTTGTTAACTCATCTATTTCGCCGAGTCGATGCGCCACGAACGCTTTATAATCTCGTGCATTGTTTCTAATCCAGTGCAGAACCGTTGACGAGTCGCACCAAAAATACCTTTCTAGCGGTAACATATGTCTGTGTTCCTTTGTTATAGTATCCGCCAGCCGCGCGGCAAGGAGCGCCGCCTGTAATTCCAGTCGTGGTACTGAAGTATGTTTTAGTGGCGCTACTCTGCATTTACTAGAAATAAACGCTAGTTTAGTTTGAGCGTTGTTATCTTGCCAGCGCCAGAACCCAACCGCGGCCATCGCGCGAGTTGAACTATCGCAGAATATATGTAGCTGTAGGTGTGTATAACTTAAGCTCGTAGCGGCGGCGGCGCCGGCGGCGGGCGCGCGTGATTCATTTGTTATTATTGCAGGCTGCCGCTGCGCCCGAGCCGTCGGCTCGCTGCTATTCGGTGCATTGGGTGCAAGTATCTCCGTCTCGCTCTGGCGGACACTCGCATGATAACAGCGAGGTAATCGTAATCGGCCGACATTCTTTAGGATTTTGAGCCAATTTAACCATTTGTTATTTACGCTGTCGGGTATTTCGTCATCCCAGCATAAATTAATCTTCCACATTTGTTGTAGTAATATTTTAGCTTTAATTGTAAATGGTGACAGGAACCCGTAGACATCAAAAATAGACATTATCAATCGTAACATTTCTCTTTTCGTGGGACGTTTCTGGCCATTTAATATATTTTCAGGAATTCGTTTAAATGAGGTATCGAATCCCAGCGTATCATCCTTCGGGTACCAGATTAATCCGAGAGTTCGTTCTCCAGCATCCTGCTGGCCGACTTTGAAATGTACTGCAGTAGAACATAAGGATTCTTTTGGTAAGTTTTCTAAGACGGCCGCACTGTTGCTATTCCAGTTTGTTATATCGAAACCTCCGCTTTTATGTATATTTATGATATCTTTTGTCAATTGAACAGCTGTTGATTCGTTAGCTAAACTATCTATATAATCATCCATATAGTGCTGTTTACAGATAGCATATACCGCTGCGGGGTGAGTTGACTCGAATCGTTTAGCATTTTTATTCTTTATGAATTGTGAAATGAACGGCGATGAATTCGAACCAAAGATTAATGACGTCATCGCGTAGGTTTTGACAGGATCGTCTGGTGAGTCTCTCCATAAGAAGCGTAGTGCGTTTTGGTCCTCATTTTGTATTTTAATTCTTAGGAACATATCGCGGATGTCCGCGGTCACAGCCACTCTGTTTTCGCGAAATCTCAACATGATTCCGTATAAGGATATAAGTAGGTCAGGTCCAGTTAATATGAAGTCATTCAGGGAGAAATTATGACTCTTCGCCGCGGCGTCGAAAACTAATCTTATTTTCTTTTTATTGGGGTTGTCCACGCCGAAGTGGGGAAGATACCAGGTTTTCTGTGTGGTATGTATATCTGTCAATTCTCGGGCGTAGTCATTGTGTAATAAATGATATATTCTCTCTCTGTATCTCTCCGCGTAACTTTCACATTTATTTAGTTTCCTTTCGACTCCTTTCAGCCTATTCAGTGCGGTGGTGTATGACTCTGGCAACTTGCAATTTTCATCTTTCCAGGGTAGGCCGACGTACCAGCTGCCGTCCTTCAGGGTGGAGGTTTTCTCAAGGTGAGCTATTGCTTGTTCATCTTCTGCGTTTAGACGAGGTTTTCCCGATATGCCCATAGCTTCTATAGAGAACGAGCGGCGGACTTTCTCATGTAACTCATCCATTATATATTTATTTTCATTTTCAGGTTCGACGGCTTCTGTTAAAAACATAGTAGAATGCTGGCTTTGATTGTTCACGTTTGAAGACGTGCGGCCATGTAAACACCATCCCAGGGGAGTACGTGTAAGGTAAGGTACAGTAGGGTTGCTTCTAATGACTTTGAGAGGCAATAACAAACCGTAGTTGTCTTGTCCAATCAGTATTTCTGGTTTGCATTGCCCATAACATAGCTCGTGTTTTATACTATTAATTTCATCATTGCACTTCAGTGTGTCGAGCGATATAAATTGCATAGGTAAATTAAGGTTTCTGGTAGTACGTGCTTGCAATTTAAACATTGTTCCGTCACAGTTCGACACACTTAAATCCACTATTTCACTGTCACATATAAGTTCGGTAGCGTCCCATGCGCCGCGCACCTTTAAAGTTTGTTTACATCCGCGTATACCTAGCTTCGTTATCAGTTCGTCGCTAACTATCGTCACAGTGGAACCATCGTCCAGTAAGGCCACCGTGCTGAATGTCCCGTTAGGCCCATGTATTTTTATAGGCACTGTTTTTAACAACACTTGACTGTCATTTTTGATGTGGGTGACAGCCTCACTAGGTGGCAGCGAGGCCGTCGCGACCGCCACAGGAGCCGAACCCGACGCCGACGGCTGACACTGTTCACTACCGCGCCCACCAGGAAAATGCAGAAGTTGATGGTGCGATTGTCCACAATTGTCTTTATCACACACGGGTGCTGAGCAATCTTCACGATTATGATGCGACACTAGACACTTGTAGCATAAACCGTTGCGTTTTATAAACTGCCATCTGTCCTTACGCAATGCTTTTTTAAACTTTTTACAGTCTATAATTTTGTGTTTATGTATTTTACAAAAACGACACTTGTCGTTACTATCGTCACTGCCCAAGTCTTGCACTAGTACTGTATGAGTTCTGTTTACGTTCTCACTTTGTTTACGTTTGTAGTCACTAGGATTGTATATTAAATTCACTGAGGTTTTCGATATTTTTATAGCTTCTTCGTTCAAAAACTCAGATAGTATAACAAGTTTAGGTTTATCCCCGCTGCTCATAAGGGGATAACTGTAGTCTGCCCATTTTGAGATAAGCACTGTAGGTAATTTAGAAAGGATAATTGATACAACATTTGTTCCTTTCAGGTACTCATCTTGACCTATAGCGAGCACCGCAGCGACGTAGTTTTTTACTTTAACTGAGAATGTTATTATGTCTTTGTGATATTCCAGGGCCATCGGTTGAAGCTTGTTGATCTCGTACATGATTTTAGATATAATAATATCTGGATTTCCAAATTGTAGCTCCAGGGTGGACATCACAACATCTGGTGAGGTAGCACTAATTAATAGGGCTGTCACTGCATTTTTGGCTGCTCCATATAAACATTTACGTAGTCTCCATAAGTTTTCCTGATTGCTGAAGTTACACACTTTTGTTGAGTCTTCGTATGCTTTCTTGAACTGTAGCCAATCCAACGGGTCACCTCCAAACCCAGGTAAGTCTTTAGGTGTACTTAGTCGGCTAAGCATTTGAGCATGCGATCCATGAGCTGTGGTAGCAGCGGCCAGGTCCTTGAGAGCGCTAGCCAACATGTGAACTGTTCCATCAGTGCCGCCTTGAGCAGTTGTATGCTGCGCAAGCGGCTGAGGGTCAAGGTCACCCAGTTTTGTATCCTGCGGCTGGGCGGGCTCTGCCTCCAGTTCTCGATAGCTTCGTTCTAGCCACTTCTCCACTTCAACCTTAGTATGATTTCCTTCTTCTCTTCCTTCCGATTGTGAACTGTATTCCTCTAGCTCGGCCAACTCGGCCGCCAATCTTCTGTCGATTATTTCCATCTGTATTTTCGCTTTAGCTTCTGCAGCTTCTAATTCCAATCTTTTCTTTCTAGCTAACACTGATGACGCTGCGGACTTCGTTCGAGATTTCGACTTCGATATTTTTTCTGACTTTGAGGGTAGTACTATTTTCGAATTCGTTTTCACTTTTTCGCTTTCTTCAGTTTCCTCGGGCTGTCCAATATCCCTCCTCACATCAGCAGCAGTGTCCGTGCCCTCAGCGCCCCCCGACACCTCTTCTCGAAGCTCCAATTTGTTTTTTCTTGCAGTGCTCCGTGTATTCACCATGGTGTTCACTCGCGATCTCGGTGGAGTATGAAACATCCAGCTGATCAGCGATTCGGCTCGAAGACCACAATGTAGGGGAGGTGGTGAAAATAACGGGCGTTTTGATTAGATTAATTGCCGAAATGTCGTGGACGGGGAATTAGTAATGCGCGTGCTTTGTTTTAGTATCGACATGAGACTAATGGCGGTTCGGCCGCGGAAGCTTAGCCGCGCCTACCTACCCCTCTACACCTGCTTCTTTTTTTTTTTTTTTTTTTTTTTTTTTTTTTTTTTTTTTTTTTTTTTTTTTTTTTTTTTTTAAGTTGCGTAATTATTTATTAAAGACAACAAGCAAAAATATTGAAAAAGTCGACTTAGATCACGTTAGCATACCTAATCCATGTCGTCTTCTTGGATCATGGAGTAGATATGCTATTACAACAGCACTAGTTAACAGTTAACATTAATGTAACACAATGTAGGGGAGGTGGTGAAAATAACGGGCGTTTTGATTAGATTAATTGCCGAAATGTCGTGGACGGGGAATTAGTAATGCGCGTGCTTTGTTTTAGTATCGACATGAGACTAATGGCGGTTCGGCCGCGGAAGCTTAGCCGCGCCTACCTACCCCTCTACACCTGCTTCAACCCCCCGCGCCTTTACAAATTCCTCGCCCACACATCGACGTTTATTTGTATTAAAAAACCAAAAGTACAAATAAAACGTGAAATAAACTAACGAATATAAAACAAAAGGGAATAATAATAAACTAAGAATTCACACGGTTAACATGATCCTTAAGCCGAAGTGCTAGGAGTGATTTTATAAGAACTTTTTTATAAAGGGCGAGTGTCATTTCATTGGGATTGACGTTTAGAAAGTTTCAGGAGTCGGATTATGTCGATGAAAGCTACGACAGAGGAATTTATTAAAAACCCGCAACTTTGCCAGCGGATATGTCGGTTTTATCTAAGGGGTTCCGTATATTAATCTCCTAAAATGATAATGTGGGTTTAAAATGCAAATTAGATTATAATTTTGTGCGCTTTATTATAATATGGATTAGAGTTTATTTTTTGTTTGATATTGTGTTTTAATTAGCGATGATGGGTTTATTTTTGGGTTGATAAGCAGAAGATAATGTCTTTACTATTAAAGCTGAAGAGTATGAATGGTTAACAAAGTTATCTCTGGCACTACATCATATTATGCACACTTTTTCACGAACTAATCTCTGGGGATACATCAATTATATACATATAAAACAAATCTGACAGTTAAGGTGATAGGTACAGGTACGAAGACAGTTACCTTCCCCTTGAATGTGAAAAGTATATTAATTTAGTATTTTTTGAAAAGTATTTCAATAAAATATTTATTATATATATTTCAAAAAAAATCTGCGGGATCGGCTTAGCACTATACGGGGAGGGCCGCTGGGCACTGCTAGTTTGTCTATAAAACCTGAACTCATTTATGTTTTTGGAACTACAAACGGATCGCAATTACGCATACATCGATAGCCATGAGAATTCAAGACAAGGAAACCATATGACCTAGTTTTCGCTACCGCTGACAACTTCGCTCTACAACTACATAAGTGTTAATATTTAAAGATGTAAGGAACTCTAAAATTGAAAACCAATACATTGGTCTCATCGGCGTTACACTAAACTGAAGTTTGATAATTTTTAACGTTAATATTAAGATGCTTTTACAATTTCACTATAGAAGTTTGTTTTTTTAGTAAAAAGAGAAAATTAATAACGAAATTGGATTGCGATCAATTATGACAAGACTAGCCGCGCCCCGCGATTTCACCCACATTGTGCTCGTTTCCGCGGGAATTTGGGGATAAAATGTATCCCATGTGTTATTCTGATGTATAACCTATATTACTGTAAAGTTTCATCAAATCTGTCCAGTAGTTTTTTAGTGAAAGAGTAACAAACATACATACATTCTCACAAATAGTAGGGATTGACCACATACGCACATATCACTTTGATATGGTTTCAATTATCCAAAGTGATGTCATAGCAACCTTTTGTTTGCGACTTAAAAATTCAATCTTGAATATTACATACGGATTAAAAATCGCATGCATAGTGAATTCGCTTTTCTGAAATTCTACGTTTTAATATTTTTTATGCACGACCTATGAATTTCATTGGAATCAAATCAACTAAAGATGTCATGTACATTATGTTTTTTGTGTGTGAGTGTAAGGATATTAGTTTGTAAATTACATTAAATTAATTGAGTAGCTTGCTCATCTTGAAGTGGACCTGTGCAGATGCAGATGGAGGACTTGTGCAGAGCCACTTTGATCTGCCTACATATAATTATCACTAGAACCATATTAACACGACGAAGAAGAAGGTCTTAAAGACTAAATTACAATTGATACTAATTGCCTGTTGGTATAACTCGAGTCGTACCCGTAACCGTGAGAATTTGGGTACAAAAACTATAACCCATTTTAACCTTGGATACGGATATGAAATACAAAATAAAACTTGAATCTGACTGGCAGCTTTAGATATGTATAAGCACGCTCAAACATAGTACCAAAAACATCGACTTTATTGTATTACTGGATTGATCCCATAACATTCAATACAATTACATAAAATCCTTACTAATATCCTAAGTATAATTTTAAATGTGAAAGTAACTCTGTCTGTCTGTCTGTTACGCTTTCCCGCCATAACTACTGAACCGATTAGAATGAAATTTGGTACACAGTTAAACCAAAGTCTGAGAAAGGACATATGCTTCTTTTTATCGCGACATTCACGTGGGAACGGGCACAGCGCGGGTGAAACCGCGGGGCACGGCTAGTCTCCAATAAAACACGAGATCAAAGGAGCAAACGAAGACATCCTAACAAGAGACTTCAATTAATCAAACTGACCGTAACAATTAGCATGAAATCGAAATCAAAGCGTTTCCTACTAATTGCTGAAACCGATTGACTAAAAACAATGAAGGTTCAGTCATTTAAATATTCTATTCAGAATAATACTTGGAGATTCACCTGTGTACTCTTTAATGCCTGGAGCAAGCCTTTCGCGAGTCGTGGAGTGGAAAAATGAATTATTCTTTAAATTTATTGAATAATTATAGCTTACGAGCATTTATTTAGTTCAGTCTGATGTTTGTTGTAGGATTGATTTTCTATTATCTTCTTCTTCTTATCGAGTGGATGGTCAACTTGACCAATCCTGGTGTCAAAGTTATAGAGCCGCCAAAGGCCTCTGACATGGCTCATGTAACGACTACTATCCGTAGAAAGTAACCGGGACCGACGGCTTAACGTGCCCTCCGAAGCACGGAATCATCTTACTTTTCGGGCAATCAGGTGATTCAGCCTGTAATGCCCTAACCAAACTGAGGACAGTCTCACAAAGTGATTTTTGTGAGATATCCCCACCGGGAATCGAACCCGGAACCTCCGGATCGTGAGCCGAGCGCTCAAACCACTAGACCACGGAGGCTGTTGTTTTCTATATCTATTTGGGTACAGTATACTTTCCACTGCATTAACTATCATCATTGAGATGGAAGGTTAATTCATCTTTGTTCAGCCGTGGGATTTATGGGATAATAATTTACTTGCTTTAATATAAAGAAAACGAAGCTGTTTATAAAATACTATTATCAAACAACAAACTCTTCAGCTTAATTATATTAGTATAGATGTAAGGCTTTTAGTACTTTGAAGAGAGACGAGTAGATATTATGTTCACACGCAGTGAACCACATACAGTCATTATGTTTTCCCTGTATTCAGTTTTGTTACCAATATAAACTGATCGACTGAAGTCATACAAAGATGAAATTAATAGGGCAACTTCCTGCAGTAGGGTAGACTAAAGAGAATCCATTTCATGTAAGCTCTATCAAGTAGCTTGTGAACTCTCTACGTCTTAGTGAACATCATGGATAGTTTACATAGGCTTTGTTTTGATTGGGTGATTTTAAAGATGCGACCAGAGTCGTACCTACCGCCTTATTAATGAACGTTCTGTAACTAAAACACACAAAGTATTTTGTCTCTTTTGCCCTTCGGAAAGTTGCGTATGTCAGAAGGTGACAAACCATTTGAGAGCTAAAATTTTCTTAATACGCGTTTATAATATAGCTTCTAGAGTTCAATGCAACTGGCATTTAAATTAACTCGCAGTTTATAATCACACATACTATTGAAACTTTTCCTTCATAGTTAACGAACGAAACTATAAACTTGCTGAATTAAAATGATGTTGCGTTTACATACTCAATTTACTACTGTGGCAAAGACCTCTAGCACCAGAGATCAGAACAATTTCGGAAATATTTCTTTAACTAGTTCTATTAAGGAATTGCGGGAGACCTTTGCCCAGCAGTGGGACAGCGATTTTACGTAAAAAAATCTATTAAATAGTCAAAGTTGACGGGATTTAAACATATAGCGAACCTAAACATACTCGGGTTTCTTCGCGGTAGAAAGTTTACTTAACTTTATAAACTTTGTAAAGACCCGTGTGAGTACATTTACTTCTATAGAAGTATAGGTGTTCCTAAAGAGGTATCGGCACGAGTGAAGTATTTACACACTCGCTCTGCCCACTTTCCTCGCCTACAGATTTGAGTAAAATGCAACATATTGAACAACAACAACATTAGAATAAAACAACATTATTGACAAGCCCGTTGGCACAGTGGCAGTGAGAGCGCTTATTGTGTCGGGGGTTGCGGGTTTGATTCCCGCCCGGAGTCAACAATATGTGCAGACATAGTTGTTGGGGACGACGTCTGGGTGTCAATTATATATTCATATAAAATATTTATGTATCTATAACTTCTACGAGTTTAAGTAGTAGTATCAGTGAATTAGATTCCATAACACAAGCTTAGAGCTTACTTTGGGTCTAATTAACCGTGTGTGAAATTGTCAAAAAAAAAAATTAAGCATTTTTTTTAGAACTATTGAGTACCTTTTGCGCTAACTTTGATTATTCAAGAGTTGTAATAATAACAGTTAAAACAATAATATTGCAAAAGAAAAACTGTGTTTTAAGACATACTCGTATGTGGTACTTGTCGAAATATTGCTGGTGACAACATGGAAATGAAAATAGGTTAAGAGTGACGATTGCCTTTCTTCGCTACTACCAAATGTATGGGAATATGTAAAGCTCAACGTGACGTAATACGTAAGTTCGACGTAAAACTCCTTTAGTAGCTTAATTTTTAAATCTTTAAATATAAAAATGAATCGCCGAATCTGTTGCTAACCGCATAACTTCAGATCGACTGCACCAAATTGGATGATTCTTATTTTAATGTGTTCCTTATTGTCAGGACAAGGTTTTTATATAAGAAAAATAAGGAATAAAAACCTCAAAATTCCCGCGGGAACGGGGGCGCTGCGGGTGAAACCGCGGGGCACAGCTAGTTAAAATTAAAATAATATTTGTTCTTTAAAAAGTATTCCAATTTAATGACTACAAGTACGAAGTAACGTTCTACAATCTTTTGAGGTACAACAAAGGAATAAAAATCGTTTTTCCTTTTACAAAATATTCGAATAACAAGCTCTTACACAATCAACCCTTGAAACAACCACAAAGCATTAAACAGAGGCAGCCTCCAACAGACTAAATCACCTTAAACATTAAAAATTCATTTCACTTGAACCAATTCCTTTGTATTACTTTAAATAACGCTCTTTAACGTAACCGCTTATTGAATTAATTTTATTATGTTGATTGTAAATTGAAAATGGTCAAATCAGAATTGCAAATACGAAAGGAGTATTCTGAACTCGTAATACGAACGAACACTGTGTCGACTCGATTGTTATAATTAATGTATGTCGAAGGTACGTATTTTAAATTTGGAATGCGCTGTCATTCAGTTTTCCCTCTGTTGATTGATTGATCGATTGTGTTTTGTTTCGTTCCTTTGTTTTCATATTCATTCTTTTCGTTCTCTGTGACTTGTTTTTGCACTTTTTGGAGTGTTGGTGATGCTCCAGTTTTTTGTTTTTGTACTATTGTTGTACATAGGAATTGTATGAGAGCTTTTCGATTTGACTACGGATGCAGTGTTGTAGATATGGTAATGCGTTGCTTTCTTTTAGTTTGTGTATACATTTCTGTGCACAATATAAACTATCATACCTACGTAGATATACTCGTACCTATAGAATAATCACTAAATAAACCATAATTTCATTGTTTACAATTTCTTAGTAAAATTTTATAAATAAAAATATAATTTTTATAGCTCGTAATTCACTTTATTGTCTAGATTTTTAAAAACACATTAACCTTTTTAAAATATTTTTTAATTTTTTAAACTTATTCTTAAAAAAATCTTAAAGAAATTAAACTAAATACATTAATTAAAAGAGAATGTTTTACTTAGAATACGCCCGTTTTGTAATTGACAGCTAGGATCTTGTATTTGATACCATCTACTGTAAATAATGGTTAGCTTAAGAGCTTACAGTTTATGCTGTGTTTGTGTTTTGATTTCAACTAAAATGTTATTATCGTTTCGTGAATTTTAGTTATATTTCTATTAATTCTGATAGAGGATAATGGTTTTGTTAACATTTTGTAGACTGAGCGAGATTGTAAGCTACAAGTTGGCAAGTTTTAAAGAAAATGCGTATAGTTGTTTAATCTCACGGGCTTTCCTGAGTCAAACTTGTGTAGGTAATTATACATGCATTTTGTTTTAGTGTGCATCATGTTCCGCGTCAAAATTGTCTGTAAAGTAGCGGCAGCATGGTAGGTTTGAGTTAACGGAGAAAATTCATTCGATAGTTATTCGACTGTGAAGTATGAATTTAAACAATGATCTTGGCGACGGTACTGTTAGTTACACACACCAAACGTGTGCTTATACTCATTATAACTACAAGCATGACTCAGGGATGCTGGCGAAAATTACTACAGTACTTTAAAAAAATATAAATGGCTAGCAAACCAGCTTAATTCATTTATTCATTTCGAGTAGGTTATTGGCCATCCCCAGTTTCTAGGTAGCCTTAAGACCTGTGATATGGTCTAACGGATAACTATCCGTTAAAGAGGTTTGTACGAAGTGTGAATTCACATAATAACTAAATGACTTTTCTTACTACAATAAGTTTTAATAATATTAATATAACACTAAGCACACATAGTTAGCTTCTAAAGCAACACTTTAAACCAACATTAACATTCAAGTTCATTATGATTACCAAGTAAGCTTGAGGAAAGTTGATTCTTGTTTTCCTTTTCATAATCCAAACAAAACTCTTATCTAATCGACAAGTTGACAAAATAGCCCAATGTGTACAAACAACAGTTTAAGATGTGGTCACTGAGAAAGCGGGAAGCGGGTGGAGTATTCTATTAACAATTTAATTATTGAAAGTTAAACTCTATCTATAACATAACTAGATTTTTTCTGTTTTTAAGTTAAGTATACATATAATAATATACGCTAGTGGTCAAATATAAAACAGAGGCAAATAAATTGAAAAACCGGCCGCCCACTACGTTTTTAAGATACCTTTTTAGAAATCAGTGTACATTCTGAAAACGGTTCACAAACAACTGATATATTTGACTACATCATGTGAATTCAGAAACTCTTACATCAGATTTAAGTAAGGTTAAGGATTAATAGTAAGGTTAAGTTAGTTTTATTCTTCCTTTCCGCTCCTCTTTTCGCTACATTCATACCCCAAACCATACTTAGCTGATTAAACATCTACATAGTGTTACAGAATTAATTGGCTTGTTTTCTTTGGTCTGTATTTGCAATTCAAAAAGCTGACATTTATACTGTGAGTGATTTGCTTTCTTTTATTGGTTGTTTTATTTCGTAGATGTAATTTATTGGTTACGGTTCATTGGTTTATCAGGCCGAACGTTGTTATTGAAATTGAATACAAAATACACGAAGCTGATTACAAATAAATTAGTTACTGCATGAAGTCTTTGATAACGTTAAGTATTTTATGCCCGTATTCAGAGATGTCAAATGCTCCCTAAACGCTCCTACACACAGTGCCGGCGGCAGGGCCGCCGGGTAAGCCGCCGGCCAAGCTGCCGTGCACCCGGCGGCATACTAAGCCGCCGGCTTTTCCGCACAAAGGAGCCGCCGGCATGGCCGCCGAACCGGAATGATGCTTGACGGCTTTGTGCGGCTTGTGCCGGCGGCTCGTATTGCCGGCGGCATTGCCACTCGGCATGAACCCGGCGGCATTGCCGCCGGCATGTGTGTAAGTAGCCTTTACATTTAATGAGAGATTTTGACATGTAATGTATGAAACAATACGTCATTTAGTTAAGAGTCGAGTTAATATCGATTAATGACGTCTCTGAGTGCGGCTGTTATTATCTTGTCCAATTATTTTGAAAATTCTTTTGGAGTATGCAAAATTAGGCGTACATAATGATGCATTTGTATAACTTGCATAAAAAGTTCTTGTCCAATTTAAGTTTTAACCGCATTTTTAAACTAAGTCTATTATGTATATGTCCAGCATTGAAAAGTTCTACAGTGCTAGAAATGGAACCTATATGCTTAACAAATTACATGTCCTATTTTATTTTCCTAGATAAGACATAATAATCGCAAAAGTTCGTGACGAATAGTTGTTGTTCTTTGCTGCTTGAACAGCTGAACAAAGTATCATTTAGTCCAGTTAGTTAATGAACTTGATTAACTAATCAAGGTGCTTTTATCCTGTAATTCCTACGGGAATACTTGGGAACCCCGCAAAAGACTTGTACGAGTAATGCGACATAAACTATAACAAACTATAGTGTATGTACCCGTACTATATCTATAAAATAAAATCGTGTTAGTTACATTATTTATAACTCGAGAACGGCTGGACCGATTTGGCTGAAAATTGGTGGGGAGGTAGCTTAGAACCAGGAGATGGATATACAATTTAGTCCGTATTTCTTACGGGAACGGGTGCGCTGTGGGTGAAACCGCGGGGCACAGCTAGTATATATATAAAGGAAAGTTGTGTTTATTTACACCATTTATAACCCGAGAACGGCTGAACGGATTTGAATTCTTTTTTATATTCTTTTCTTAGTCAGGAAAAGGATTATATTAGTAATAAAAATCTCAAAATTCCCATTAATGCGCTGCGGGCTAAATCACGCATAGCTAGGTTTAAATATAAAAATGCTCTAGAAATATAGCCTTATTTTATTATTGTACGCTATGGTTTCGCTGACGCTAGGGTATGGTTTCCATAGATTCATGGGCCGTGTCCTTTGCTAAGGGATTAATGAAAGTAGCACCTAGAACCTGCTATTTCATTTCTGAATACTTCTCTTTCTTTCACATATAACGTTACCAATCTCAGTCAAAGTTTCAGACTGTTCAATAAGTTTTGACAAGGTCTATCGATTTTTATCGCGTAGAAGATTACTGGAATTAACTTAGCTAAGAAAAAATGCTATATTAAACATCGCTTCCATAGATTTCTCATTTCTTTTCATAATCTATAGTAATATTAAAAAAGGTGAAGTATCTAACTTTGTTTGTTTGTTTGTAAGAGCTAATCTCAGGAACTACCAGTCCGATTTGAATAATTCTTTTTGTAATGGATAGCCACATTCAACGGAAAGATTTTACGCTATTTTTCATCCTGAAATTCCCGCGAGAGAGGGTACTACGTGGCACTGCAGTATTTAAAAAAATATATATGTTTACACATTTGATTTTGGGATTGCCAATAACATTGAACATGAATTGTACAGCTGTCGAATCGGTGTCCTGGCCCCTTTATGTGTTTATTTGCGGTTAACTTTGACAGTGAGATTTTAACGCATAAAGTTCCGGTGTGGAAAATCGATCACAGAAAAAATAGAGTGGATTTATATCACGTTATAACTACCAATTTTGAACGACCGATTTCAATTAAAATTGCATAGAGATTATAAAATCAGTGAAATAGAAAACTGTGGGCGCTGTTGGTAATCCTACTAATATTATAAATGCGAAAGTTCGTGAGGATGGATGTATGGATGTATGTACTCGTATGTTTGTTACTCTTTCACGAAAAAACTACTGGAAGGATTTGGAGGAAACTTTACAGTAATATAGGAAATGCATTAGAATAGCACATGGGATACATTGTATCCTAAAATTCCCACGGAAACTGGCACAACGCGGGTAACATCGCGAGGTGCGGCTAGTTAATACATAAGCGGCCAGCAGCTATACCACTAGAAACGCTTGGCATAATAATGGTAGTCAAAAATACGTCAAAAAACAAATACCTATATATATTTTAAAAGTATTCGAATTTCAAACAATCGTCAGCCAAGCGGAAGAATTTGGAATGTAGTACCGAGTTTCGGTTCAGGCGTTAGGTGTTACGACACAAATAAATGTACTCTGAACGTTTTGTCGGTTAGCCGTGTGTTAGGTTGTGTACACAATGTTTTGTGCTTTGATTTTTCATAACAATATTTTTCGTTGAATACCGCAGTGCCTGTATTTGGTGAATGAGTGCAGAGGTCAAATGGGTCAGTCAGCGGAAACCTTTGAATATCATATTTGGCGACAGAAGTAAATTGAAAGAAGATTAAAAAATTGCAAAAAAGCGACCTTAATAATGTATTTGAGGCATAATAAATTCGACGTAATCTGGTAAAAATGTGTTAAAAACTAATTAATTTGGTATGCGTATGTATACCCTCTATACGGTGTGAATTTACATTTGGATAATGAATAGAGCTTAATAAGAGAGATATCATTATGTGTGTGTGTGTTAGCCTGTAATGTACCACTGCTGGGCAAAGGCCTCTCATCTCACTGAAGTTATCAGTACAGTGAGGAGGATTAGGCATAATCACCACGCTTGCCAAACGCGAAGATATCATTGAACACTTTTTAAATATTAAAATTAATAAAATTATTTTTAAAACTTGCATCGAATAAAACCATACAAAATCAAACAAAATCAAGCATAGTAAAATAATCTTAGATTATTCTAAGTAACAGATATAATACGTATGCAGGTGACTTCTATTACTTAAAGAAGGACACACCGCGTAGGAATGTGCTAAAGCTAACGTTACACAGCGTATGTAAAGGTCTTAACGCAGACTTAGGTCTTAAAATCCAGGACAGAGCTACGTTCGCAGAATGCAAAGCTGCAAGATTTGAATACATGGACGTGCTAGTTTTGTTCGAGACTCACTTTGATTTGGACGTATGTTGGACGTTTGTGAAGGTCTTTCATAATGGGTGTATTGAGTAACTAGCAGAGAATAGACGAATTCTAAAGACACGGCTTGGTATTTGACGTGTATGATGTTTGCGTTTAATTGATCTTCGTGACGCTCAATGGGAATGTCTCTTTATTGCTAATATTCTTTCTTTGCAGAACGTTGATATCATGTACTCAATAGATATATCACTACATAGTATAAAACAAAGTCGCGTCTGTTTGTCTGTATGCTTAAATCTTTAAAATTACGCAACGGATTTTGATGCGGTTTTTTGTAATAGGTAGAGTGATTCAAGAGGAAGGTTTTTATGTAAAAAAAATCCCGAAATTCCCACGGGAACGGGCACAACGCGGGTAAAACCGCGGGGCGCTGCTAGTGAGCTATAAGAAGAATAATAAGGTAGAGATTTATGGAATTACGTTTTTCATTTCCACTTTTAAAATAAAACTAATTACTTAAACCATACTTTTTTTGGATCAACATGGATGTAATCCAATAAACTCGCGTTAAAAAAAATGTATAGAAGCACAGCCTATACGATTAGATACACTAAGCAATATTGATACAACTACATACATTAACATTGTATTGATTATTTAAAATGATTTTTAGGCTTAAGCGTAGTGTATCCATAAACGTAGTTTCAATTCAAAACTATTGATATATCCACAAAAAATCTAACACAAATATCGTATGCAACTATAGTGTATAAGTGAAACTGTTATAAGTATTAATAGTAAGTTTCCATACAAAGCTTTGTATAGGTACTTCCGATATAAAATCCATATAATCTTAAGGAACGTATCTCGATGAAAATACATCTCTCCATTGTGCACCTGATGCACTCAGCTTTCAACAGAATTCATAAAAAAGTTTCAAACTCAAAATACTAACAATATTTTCCAACGAAAATACCGAACTTTGTTTCTCTCCGAACTAAATCAGGAATGTTATTAAGTTGAAATAAAAAGAAGCTTCTCTTGATATATTTACCTAAATGGGCTCACGAAACTTTTTGGCAGTTACTCGATCTTCCAGTATGGCTGTAGGATTACAGCTCATTTTTCCTAGTAATATTTTTCCATAGAACTTCAACGAGAACTCAGGCTGTGTTGTAGTAAGTAGCTATACTATGTAGGGCTATGGCTTTACATCTGAGTATATTGCATTCACTTTTGGACTAGTGTTAGTTAATTTGGTGTATAGTTTGGTGATTAAGTAACGTTTAAACTTTCATAAATTTAAGTGAACACTACTCATTTTGAATTGAAACTGCGTTTACGGATACACTTCGCTTTTATTTGACATTTTTACGTTTCGGCCTCTACAGAAACCGTAGTCACTGAAGACTTTTTAACTCTTTCAATGGCGCTTTTATTGTCGCCGCCACACATTGACGAATGAACCCGCGAGGCGTGGTCTTGGCATGGCGTTGAGTATTCATGTGAACACGCAATGCGTGCTCACGACACTGAAAGAATTAAAACCATTTTCACAAACTGGTCAACACATCTTTTAATTTTACTGACATAGGAATACATAAAAATGTAAAGAGGTATTTGATACCATCACTTTATAGCTCGCCATAGCATCGTTTCTTTACCAGTCAACACGGACTCTTTGTTGGTGGACAATTATTTTTTCCTGCGTCGACACGAAGAGAGCCCCATTAGAGTTACTCCAAGTTCACTATAACACGTCACCAAGGGGAATGTCACAAGACTTGATGTCATTTTTATTGACATGATTCTGTTACTTAATCCATGTACCTTGTCAGTAATTTATTATGTTTCTCTGTGTATTCATCATTATTTTTTGGTTAAAGTTATGTTGTTGTTTTATTAGTTTGTTTAGGTATTTGGTATCGGTTTTATTTAGGCTAATGTTTCTTTTTGTTTGATTGCTATAGTTCTGAATTTAAAAGTAAGTAGTTTCTGCTGTCTATTGACAAGTCAGCAAGGTGCGGTGAATTCGCTGTGCTACATGCTACGAAGTGCTACGTGGATACTACGGTAGTGCTACGACGTAGTACAAAGTTCGTAGTATCGTAGCAAATATTTGATTAATGATTCTTACATTATTTAATTAATTGCGTTGTTTTAATTCAGCAATTAATATTTATATATTCAATTTGGAATATCACGTTTTGTGATGCATATGTTATGTTTCGAGGACACAAAATTTGAAAATTGAATGTGAATTAAAACGATTTTTTTATTTAAAATTCGTAAAATATTAGGTGGCAAATCGAATAAAAAACTGAATGAAAAGGTTAAGCAAATAAAGAAGATATTTGGTGAAGGTCGTATTGAAACTTGCGGTCAGAAAATGCTTCGCAAATCATTTTAAACTCCTTTCAAATTCTATTTGAATCCTTTTGAAACCAAGATCTTCAATTACTAGATTAGACTATTGAATCTTTTTCTGAATTAAGTTTTTACTTATTACTTAACATGGGCGAAATGTTATTTCATTACTTTGATGTCAATTTGTTTTAGTTTAAGTAATTTTCAATCAATTGATTAGTAGAAACGAAACTAATTATGTAGATTTAATACAACTGAGTCATAGTCGAGCCTACGGTGCTTAACATTTACATTTTACTAGCCGCACCCCGCGGTGTTACCCGCGTTGTACCCGTTCCCGCAGGAATTTTGGGATGAAATGTAGTCCATGTGTTATTCTGATGTATAGACTATATTACTGTATAGTTTTATCATTATCCATCTAGTATTTTTTTCGTGAAAGAGTAACAAACATACATATATCCATTCTCACAAACTTTCGCATTTATAATATGAAGTAGGATGTAAGATTACTCAATTTCTTTTAAAAGATAATTCGTATCGTTTTCACTCCACAAGCCTGTCAAAATAACAGGCTTAACAAGTGGCTTTGAAAGTGGAACGTTAATTAGAATGACCGTATAATATGAGGTAAATGTTAGGTCGTATGATCATACTTATAAAGTAAAAAATATGTACTTGTATAGCCTAAAGGAGGTAAAAACCTTTAATATTGTAGGATGTTAATTCTTATTTTATTTTAACATGATAAATGACCTTTTCTTTGTTTTAGTTTAACCTTTACTTTTTTACCACATTAATAATATGTTTTCTTTAATCTAATTAGGTACCTATATAAAATGTACAAAAGGGACTTCAGCGACACATTTGATTCTATCTTCCCTTTCAAGAATTTAAGTACGAAAAATGAAAACTTACTCCATTCAGTTAAACCCCTACGTACCAGTTTGGTTCCAAAATAATGTCATTTTGTAAATAAAAAACAGAAAATAAGTTTTGCTTCCAAATTCTAAGAGCATTGTAAAAAACACCTCAAGAGGGCTAAGATTTAACTCAAGTTTTTGTAAAAAGATTGTAAAGAAACTGATGATCGGTACAAAAAAGCCTTTATTGAATATTGAGAATATGCAAAACTTTGAAGACAAATAAATTATAGCTTAAAAGGCCTCGCAAAAAGACAAAGCCTGAATAATTTAAACCCATCAATATCAATCTTTAAAAGCTTACCCAATTGGGTACTGTACATTATTAGATACTTAATTATTTATATAATGACTAGCGGCGTCCTGCGGTTTTACCTGCGTTCTCGAGAGAATTTAGGAATAAAAAATAGCCTTAAACGATCCTGTTGAATGTGGCTATCCATTACAAAAATAATTATTCGAATCGGACCGGTAGTTCCCGATAAGCTCGAACATACAAACAAACTAACAAATACCTCTTTATAATATAAGTATAGATATACAGTCGTTGGTATCGAGCGAGTTTTCATTACAAGCAAGTAATGAAGTAAAGAAGTATGTCGGTCATTAATATATAGAATACTAGCCACGCCCCGCGATGTTACCCGCGTTTTACCCGTTCCCGTAAGAATTTCGATGTCCCATGTGTTATTTTGATATATAGCCTAAATAACTGTAAAGTTTCATACAAATCCGCCCAGTATTTTTTCGTGAAAGAGTAAATATACTACATACATACATTTATAATATTAGTACAAAGTTTCCACGAGTAAAACTTCTCTTTACTAACTTTTCTTATCAGTTTAAAGAAGAATATTAGTCGGAATACCGTCTAAATATTTTCACAGACTCTTCTCGGAAACAGTCGCTTATGACTGAATGAGCAGCTGATTGGTGATGTAGCAAAAATCAGGTTAAATAAATTCCTGTTCTGAAAATTTCGTTACAATTTTTAACCCCATTCTTTCAGGCACGGGTTAGTTAATTTTTTTACTGAAATTTGGTGAATAATTGGTTTTGATTAAGGTTGATGTCTCTCATTATTCTATTGGCTTATTTTTTTACGCTTGTGGCGTATTTTGACGGAGCAATGTAAGGCGCATCACACACATAGAGCGGGCGGGTCGCATGTCGTAGTAAAAGTGTAAAAATAAACAGCCTCCGAGGTGTAGTGGTTTGAGCGCTCGGCTCACGATCCGGAGGTTCCAGGTTCGATTCCCGGTGGGGATATCTCACAAAAAATCACTTTGTGCGAATGTCCTCAGTTTGGTTAGGGCATTGCAGGCTGAATCACCTGATTGCCTGAAAAGTAAGATGATTCCGTGCTTCGGAGGGCACGTTAAGCCGTCGGTCCCGGTTACTTTCTACGGATAGTAGTCGTTACATGAGCCATGACAGAGGCCTTTGGCGGCTCAATAACTCTGACACCAGGATTGGTCAGGTTGACCATCCACTCGATGAAGAAGAAGAAGGTGTGAAAATAGAGATTCTTATTCAGGCAAATGCCTTTTACTCAACATTCAGTTATGAAGTTTCAGCTCCTATCAAATAAAACCCAAACACTTCTTTGAATTATTTTGCTGTACCACTTACGTGTATTCGGTCTTACATACCCTTGTAAATCGATCATGTACTTTGTTGGATGCAAAGTGACGTTTATATTACTTCATTCCTCTCTTCCTTTAATATTATATACAAGTACACAATACTAAGCATTTTTAATAAGACAAAAGCCTATCAAATTATGAAAAAACAAAGCAACAACAAAAGCTTTATTTTGAAGATTGACTAAATAATTAATTAATGTACCATCCGACGGCCATTAACCTTTAAATTTTTTTCTTTCCAAAGAATTTTACCCTTGAGAACGATAAAAAAGATATTTTGTTACTTAAGTATCCGCGTTTTCAGTAATTGACTATTTAATAGTAAGCGTTGTTTCATTAGGATACTAACTTCTTCTTCTTCATCGAGTGACCAATCCTGGTGTCAGAGTTATAGAGCCGCCAAAGGCCTCTGACGTGGCTCATGAGACGACTAAGGAATAATTAATTAAGGAATATTTGTAGTATTCCTGGCGTAGTTTGACTCAGCGATAGTTTATTGCGATTGTTAAGCAACGTGCAGCCCGGCCTCTTCTTGGATTGGTGGCCGATTATGGCATTTCTATCTGACCGCTATCGTACTCCGAAGGACACGTTAAATAGTCGGTCCCGGTTGTTTTAATCGTCAGACTATGGCCAACGCTTTAGTACTTAGCAGCGCCCCGCAGTTTTACTCGCGTTGTGTCCGTTTTCATAAGAATTTCGGGATGAAAAATAGTATGTAACCTTTCTGTTGAATGTGGCTATCCAGTACAGAAATAATTATTCGAATCGGGTTGGTAGTTTCTGAGATTAGCGCGTTCAAACAAACAAACTCTTCAGATCCAAACTAACATAATTTAGGTCCGATTTGAAAAAAAAATCTTTTTGTAATCGATAGTCACATTTAACGGAAAGGTTATAGGCTATTTTTCATATCGGAATTCCTACGAAAACAGGCACAAGGCGGGTAAAACCGCCTTAGTAAAACCCGGGGATTAACATAGATTCATTTCAGTATGATTTTAGTAACGTTATTGCTCGGAAATATTAATAAAACTCTCATTTATCATTTGATCAACATTAATAGTTTTGCTTTATAATTAAATTAGTACTAATTATTATTTATTAGTCATCCGTATTATTTTGTGTTGTGACGGATAATGAAAAAATTGTAATGTGATTTGTTCTAAGCGAGTTGATTCGAACTAATAACAATAACTGTGTTAAATCGAGTAAGATTCAGACATTTTAAAGGATAATCAATCCTTTATTCATAGGATTCTTCTAAATCTGTCAATACCAAAAATGTGTTTAAAGATACAGGGTGTCTCGCAACGAGTCCCGCAATCGAGCACTAGTTAGTAGAGAAGTTTAATTATCCTTCATTAAGTACAGTACTGACTCCGGAATGATCAACGAAGGGTACAATATATTGAACATTTTTAAATTTCGAATAACTCGAAACTAAAGAGCGATCAGGCAAAGCGAAAATTTAGTCATCTGAGGAACATATTGGTTGTAACACTTATTATAAAACACCCTGTATGTCTAATACATTTTCCCGGAAAATAGCCAATATTCGAATTAATTTAAAAAACAATATAAATAAAAAAATACCAAAATAATTAAGCTCAAATAAAAAGGTCCAAACTTTCACCTCAATACAGAAATTCCTGTACAAAAACTTTTTAATTAGACACCTAAACATCGGGATTGTTCAGAAATTCCAAATTTTCTATTAAACATTAAACTTTTTAAGGCTTTTCTTTCGTATTTAATGTTCAACTTCGGATCGCCAGATGGCGCTGATAGCAAAGGTTAATTTAATTACAACTTTTGATATATGATTGTAAACTCGTAGTTTATTTGGTTAAGATCATAATTTGTTTCCCACTTTTGTTTGTGGCTTTGTTGTTTTTATTAAGATTAATATTTGGTTTACGTCTGAAAGTATTTGTGAAGTTATGACGTTATTCAAAGTCTCTTGTTTAATGGAGAGTTTGTCTTTTTGTCTTTGGTAACTTAGTATAAAATATCATTGTTATTGAATGGATGTACAATAGACAATTGTTTACCACAAAATGGAGGCCTGAATAAGATATTATTACATCAACATTAAACATCCAATTAAAAATTCAGGAAATAATATTTTCTCCCTACAAAAGTATATAAAAATAATTTAATTGACCAAAATATTCATATAACAGTCATAAGAAAGCTGCTTAACTCTTAATAAACATAATATTAACGAAACAATAGAGAAATGTAATCGAAATTTAAATCCAAACGTATGCACCAAGTTAATATGACAGCATATTTTGACACCCGTGATCTATACGCCACAGAATAGGCAATAGTGTCTACGAGACAGTTTCGCACAACGCTTTTATAGTACGCATACTCAGTTGGCAAACTGTACTCGTACAGTCAAGACGTGTGAAAGCTCAAAGCTCGGTGTGAAAGCTCGCGATCGCTGTGAATGCCGTTCGAAATACGAGTTTAAATTTTAAAGTTTTCTCGAAATGAAATTGGATTTTAAAAGTGGAATTATGTGATTTGTTTTGTGGATTTGTTTGTTGCCGTTTGGTAAGTTTTTTTAAATTTAGAAATACAATTCGTTCGGTATTTCGATTGGATTTCTTTGTGTTAATTTGTTGATTGATTAAGAGGAAAATTGTGCTTTAAATAGAAATTATTGTTGTAAAAATAAACGTTCATTTTGCCAATCGTAAATAGCCGTCGGAAACGAAAATAATAATTATTTTGCGGTGTTTACAACGCTAGTACATTTTGTTACGTATTTTCTAAATTCGATACATTATTATTATTATTACCATTCTAGAAAAATAAACTTTAGATGTCTATTATAGATTTTGCTTTCTATGAAGTGGTTTCGTTTACTTAGATACTATTTTACTTAAACCATAAAACTATTTTAAGACTTCTAGGAATAAGATGACATTTTGGAAATCAATATAGGTTTATTTGTATCCCCATGAATAAATAAAAAACCGTTGCAATGTGATTCATCAACGTGAACAGAAGTCACTTATTATAAAAATTGTGGTTCGTTTCTCCCGCTAAAACTCCAGAACGGCTGGGTCGATTTAGCTCATGTTGATTTAGAAATGTTTGCAGAACGGCTAGGCCGATGTTTTCATTTTGGTTTAGATAAGTTTTTCGTAATCCAGAGAAGTTTTAAACGGTAAGTAGTGACGGAATAAATGCTGATGAAACCGCGGGGCAAAACTAGTGATATGATTTATCAAGCGCTTGTTAACAATGCGCTAGTTTACTAGTTACGAGCTGGCAAATTGAAAAGACGCTTTAAGTGACATGGGATGCTTGCTTTTGAACAAGTCAGTGGACTTGCAATATGTTAACATGGTCAATGCTGGTTTCTTAGGTAGCGAACACTACTCACCTTAACAGATACATATAACACCTTGGTCTTCTGAGACCACGGTTCCTGTAAAGGCGCCGATATGTCAGATGAATATACTTACATTCAGGTCAAATACATAACTTTACTTTTGGGCTTCTCCAAAGTTAGACAAAAATCTATACTAATATATTAAAGAGGTACAATTTGTAAGTTTGTTTGTTTGTATGGTCAAGGTTATCTCGGAAATTATCAGTCCGATTTGAATAATTCTTGATTTGTAATAGATAGCCACATTCTAGGGAAAAGTGATACGCTATTTTTCATTCCGAAATTTCCTTGGGAAGGGACACAACGTGGATAAAACCGCAGGGCGCTGCTAGTGCAAAATAAAAGCAAAGTGTATCCGTTAACGTTGTTTCAGTTCAAATCATACTCAATATCAATAACACTTGTATTGGAGATCAATTCACAAATTAAGTTTAACCGAAAACCTACATAATATGTAACTTAGTTACAAAGGTACAACACTTTTCTAATAAATTTTCAGTATCAGTTAAGTTTCTTAAAGGTTGGCAACAATAAAACTAACGTTAAGTTCAGTAGTTTTGTAAGTTAAATAATACGAAGTCCGGTTAATTGCATTTCGCCACGAGATTTCTGTAAATGTTTCGCTCCAGACGTTATTGTGATCGGCCGATTAAAGTAATTTGTATAATTTAATTTGTGTAGGTTGGATAAAATTATGATAAGTTTAATGCTTTGTATACTTTATTGGTTACTAATTGTACGTAATATAATAGTGGTGTATTTTAATGGGTGCTACAAGTGTATAGCAATAGTATTGTGAATCACTACATAGTATAAAACAAAGTCGCTTTCCGCTGTCTGTCTGTCCCTATGTATGCTTAAATCTTTTCTCTTTAATCTTTACACTTAAACTACGCACCGGATTTTGACGCAGTTTTTTTAAATAGATAGAATGATTAAAGAGGAAGGTTTCTATGTATAAAAATTCCCGAAATTCCCACGGGAACAGGCAAAACGCGGGTAAAACCGCGGGGCACTGCTAGTTTTACTATAAAATTAGAATAACTCAATTAAAACCGAAACCAATTTTCAAAATAAGAGACCACTCACCCGTCAATCCACGAACACCGCCCACAAAAACCTGAAAAAAAAAAACAAACAAAAGTAATTTTACATAACTACGTCAGGTAATACTTTGTTGAGGTAAATACGTTACCTCATTATCAAGGGCTGAGCCAGGGCTACGAAGAAAACCCTTTCACAAACTGAAAGAGGAAAATTACACTCGCAAGGAGTTCTGTAAAGCTAGGCGTATTAATATAGGCTTAACCATGAGAGTATGTATAATAAGCTCAGATGAAGGAATTACTTACAGTTTAACTAGTGGGGAGCTTTATTGAGGTTTTAGAATGTCAATTGTTTTAATTTTAACTTGATTTATAATTAGTTGTGTTGTCACTGATATAGAGAGCTAAATGATGTATTCAGACAGGACCTTAAATCGGCACTTAAGTAATCTACGTAATTGTTCAGACATTACATGTCAAAATCACCCATTATATCTACTAAGGAAGCTTTTGACATCTCTGAAACGTACGTTAGCTTTGTACACCAAAGGATATTGCATCATAGTTTTAGTTACGAGTATATTTTATGCAAAAGTAAAGTTAAAAATCGAAGAGGAAGGGTAAAGTTATAACAAAATAAATAGAACATGAAAAAGTGCATTTTAAAAAATGCGTTCGTGTGTGTGTGGCGTACTGCTTTTAACGATCTTTGTTCATATTGGCTGATTTTAAATCATTTCTACTGCACAATGATCACTATGGTCATCATCAGTGATACGAGTATTAGTTCATTGCGATTGTTAAGCAACGTACAGCTCGACGCCTACTTGGATGGGTGGCTGGTAGTGGTATTTCTATCTGAACGCTACCGTGCTTCGGAGGACAAGTTAAGCTAAACAACTGGTAAAGAAACAATGTTTATTTCAATCGTCAGACGAATGTCGGAGGCCTTTAGGCGGTCTAACACCTTCAACACCAGGGTTGACCACTGACCTACTCGAAAGACATTAAAAAAATCTAAATACATCCAATACTAGACCAACCTAAACTCAACTTTTAAATACACCTAAAGTTTCATTACTTTCGCTGCACAGGAAACAATATCCACGAACACAAAGAAACACCAATAGAACAGTGTCATAGCTGCCAACATACAAACAAATAAAAAAATACTTAAAACAGATCGCGTAATAAAAGTTAAAAGGAATACAAAAAGCCATTAAACTCAACCGCTGCAATATGGAAGCAAGCGCAAAATATTAGATGGGCAAATAGAACTCTACGTCAGCTGTATAGGACACTGAATAATTCCTACACTGTGGCCAATACAAATGTTCTATCGCACGTTACAGCGCAATGCAGATACTTGACTGTCATTCATCTTAATATATCAAGGGTATATCTTCGTATTGACAGTTCGATCAAACAATTTTACATTCTAGACGTGATACTTTGAAAATCGAACTATTTGATAGGTTACGTCCGTACTCACGTGAAATGCTTCCTTAGTATTTGACATGTAATCTATACTAATATTATAAAGCTGAAGAGTTTGTTTTGTTTGTTTTGTTTGTTTGTTTGTTTGTTTGTTTGTTTGTTTAAACGCGCTAATCTCAGAAACTACTGAACCGATTTGAATAATTCTTTCACTGTTAGATAGTCTATTTATCGAGGAAGGCTATAGGCTACATTTTATCCCGAAATTCCCACGGGAACGGGCACAACGCGGGTAAAACCGCGGGGCGCTGCTAGTATGAAATAAATTTTCGAACAATCAACTCTCAGTATTATTGTATCATGTCTTGTCTTCTGTGTCATTCGTTGTGCTAAGACTGCTATCTAAAATTGCTAATAGAAACAGTTAATTGGATCAACCGAAAGTAAGTAAGTTCGAGTAGTTTGTGGTGTCAGAGATTTTAGACCGCCTAAAGGCCTCCGATATGGTCTATCGATTGAAACAATCGAGACTGAAAATTTAACGTACACTCCGAAGCACGGTAGCTCTCAAAAAGTAATACCACTAATAGGCCATCTAAGTAAGGGTCGAAGTGCACGTTGCTCAGCAATCGCTAAGTCAAGCGCACGCGCTACAAATATGAAAATGTATGAAAAATTACGTCAAATAAATTATTTCTCGATTCAATGAACGGAACTGAGAGCGGCGGTTAGTGTTTGATTCAAACTAAACTGTGGGATTTTTATACACCGTTGATATACGATCCGGATGAAAACGATACTAACCCAATTATAGGGTACCACGATCCTAAAACTAACAATATTTATTTTTTCATAGAAACTGCTCGATCATTTTAGGGGCGTTTTTAAACCAGTTTTACCCGAAGTTAATATAAATTTAGTCGCCTTAGCACTTAGATATCGTATACAAGACACTTCCTTATATTTGGATTCTAAACTGTAATCGAATCCGAATTTATAAAGCATTTAGTTATAACATTTTTTATAATTTTAAGAGTAGGTACGTAAATTAATTATTAAGTTTTAAGCGCAAGAAACATTATTAGTGCGGATGCGGGCCGGTTGAGAGACGCATGCGGGCTAGTGTGACACCTTTCACGCACGCGGCGGGCGCACGCGACGGGCGCACGCGACGGTTCACTTTTGTATGAAGCCGCACGCGACGGGCGCACGTGACGGTTCACTTTTGTATGAAGCCACACGCGACGGGCGCACGCGTAACGCAATTTCGGCACTTACATATTTTTACCACCTTTATATACACGTGTTTTTAGCAAATAAATGTTTCGTTATTTCATTATTTTGGCTCTCGGTTAATCTAATAGGCATTCACAAAACCCTTTAAAACTTTTTATACTTGCTATTAACGTCGATTCCCAACATCATTTTCTTTGAGAGTTTAAAAAGATAAAATTTCCTTTCTTTGGAAAGTAATCTCTTTGAAAATAGAATCGGAAACTTTGCCCTATTAAAAGTTATGGCCTGCCCTTAACCCTTTCACGTATGTCGTATTTTTAGCTGATAACAAAAACGAATCGCCTTAATGCTTGAAAATAAGAGTCTTTACATTAATTAATGCAGATTGAAGGAGGAGATTAATAGCAGGCGATTGATTTCTTAATTTAAAATTATATAACGCTATGATTAATTTCAAATTAATTGATTTTTTTTAATGCAAAATATAATCTACCATTTATGCGATCCGATATTTGTATGGGCGTAATTGCACTAAATTGTTCGGTAATTTCTCTGGATATGACTTCCCTACTAACACAGGTTCAACTGGAAAATCATTTTCATGGAAAATCTGATACATTATTATTCTATACATTTTATTATTTTGTTAGTTACACATATGAAAAATATAAACAAAAAAAACGACAATGACTTGCACGAAATCAAACCACAGCCCAAACCACCGATCGTAAAGACCTACGGCTTTTTAGAAATCAAAATGTCCCTTTCCAACTTACGCTATTTTCCAAAGAGCAAAAGAGACAAAACACTTTATAACAGTGATAAATAGTAAAATAAGGCGGTTTAAATTTGAAGGGTGTGTTGTATGACGTAGGTGTCTTATAAGAAATTAAGGTAAATAAATCAAGATTTAAATTTACCATATTCGATCTTCGCTCTACATAATACTAAACATTAGCTCATACTGTCAATGTTAGTTCATTGAGATTGTTAAGCAACGTGAAGCTCGGTATCTACTTCAATGGGAGGCCGATAGTGGCATTACTATTCGAGCGCTACCGAGCTTCGGAGGGCACGTTAAGCAGCCGGTCCCGGTTGTTTCAATCGTCAGACCATGTCGGAGGCCTTTAGGCGGTCTAAAAACTCCTACACCAGGGATGGCCAACTTACTTGAAATTAATGAATGCAGGCTAAATCCCGGAGCCTGCAGCCTGTAGGCCAAAGGCCTCTTTATCCATAAAATCCCTCTAATAAACTGCAGACATTGAACAAGGTATTTCATAATTAACATGATATCTGAACCCCATTCTTAATAAATTGATTAAGTAGAAATATCTGGAATTCTTTGCATGGCGAGACAATTAATTAAACCTAAGGTATTTGATAACTTACTATGCATTTATGATTTGTATATCTTTACTAGTTGTGGTCTGCGGTTTTACCCTTTAATCAGACAATCTTTGTCTTGGTGAGCTTCCTGATGTAAACTTGAAAGTTTCAGGACAAAAGTAACTTATGATGTTATACACGATAGTGTTTATTTTTTGGATCACAGTTCTTCGACTAACTGAACTACCTCTATATAATTTAAAATTGGTTCAGTTTTATAACTTTGAATGCTTTAAGATATGAAGAATTTTTTTCTATCTAGTAAAGAAAATATTAAAAAAAAAAGTTTAAATTATTTATTAAGGGACTAAAATAAGCGCTGATGCAATTTTATATTACTAGTAACTAATGTAAGCATTACTTAAAGAGAAGTCTCTTTAAGTAAATGTAAATTCTTTTGAGAAATAAATAAAGATTCTTAAAACTTAAGGATGAAAAGTCATTTGAAGACCATTATCCACTAAAGTAAAGGCTTTTGACTTAAAGAAAAACAGACTTAGCCCTTTATTTTTAAGTCACCCTCACCACGGTACTTTAATACGTTTTAAATCTAATAACCCTTATAAAGTCCTACCCCAACATGTTCTTAATAAAATAAATAAGTATTTTGGGGTTACTCCACCCTAAACCGAAGTTCTTGGGAATCTATTACTACAAGTTGCTGTCACTTGGGGTGCAAAAGTTTTTATACGTCCTTTCTTCGTTTGAATGCAGTCCGTTCATTCGGAAATTTCCAATTTGTCTGACAAATGCAGTTTTGCGATATTTAATTGACTTCGTTTGGTCTTTTGTGTTGAACGAAGGGACGATTTTTTACTTTTATTGAGACGGTGACATGTCTATTGGTTTAATAAGATGGTACAGAAAAATACAGTATTATGTTTTATTTAAAAAATATAGTTTACAGCCGTTCGTGGCAATCAACGAGATGTGTTATAATATAAGTGTGAACGCTTTTCAAAAATATGAATATTTTATTATCTACTAGCAGAGCCCCGCGGTTTTACCCGCGTTGTACCCGTTCCCGTGGGAATTTTGGAATGAAAAACAGCCTATAACCTTCCCTTTGAATGTGGCTACCTATTACAAAAAGAATTATTCAAATCGGACTGACAATACCCGAGATTACCTCGAACAAACAAACAAACAAACAAACTTACAAATTTTACCTCTTTATTATATTAGTATAGATTTATGTCAGTCTAGGCAAATATATTATATAGTATTCATCTTTGAGTAGGTTAAAGACTTCTATTAATCTTATACCATATATTGAAAACCTGTACGCGGTCTAAGAAATCCGACACCAAGTTGCAATTAACCTACGTAAAATTTCTTTACTATGACAATTTTTTTTTAAAGAGAATTTGTAACAAAACGAAATCACGATTCTCGCACACATACTACCGAACTGTAAATAATACGATGAATAGTAATAATGAAGTGTAAATAATACGTCTTTTTAAACATCGAAAAATACTGTTTTCCTTAAAAAACCTATCACACAATATCGTGCCTTTTCATCGGTATTGAATGCATTCGTAATTCACACCAACCACTGGGTCACATACTCCATTAAATCTATTATATATATGCGATGTTCTGCGAATAGGATCGTAACAAAAAATCTTTGGAAGAGAAATATGAACGAATGTTTTCTCTATTATACTTCTGATATACGTGGATATGTACAGAGTTATGAGAAAGTATAATAAGATATATATTTGAGGAGACTTTGGAATGCTATTAAGCTACTGATGAAAACAATAAATGTTGAGAACCTTATTAATAAACGCGTATTATGAACATTTTAGCTATCAAATGGTTTGTCACTTTCTGACATACGTAGTTTTCTGAAGAGCAAAAGAAACAAAAAACAGTGTAACAGTGTTTTACTTACATCGCGTTTATAAATAAGGTCCTGAAAGTTTAAATTAAAAAGTTTTAAGAATTATATTTGCCTGATTATCATCATATGAGATACAATTAAAACAAACTTATAGGCAAAGTGACATTTAAAAAACAGCTCTCCTGCACGATCCAACAAGTGACGTTTTGAACTAAATTAATATAGTAACCCACAACGGCTGTCGTTTTCAAATCGTGATACCGTACGATCAAATGCTAAATAGCATCTCGTTAACGCACAGCTAGCTTAGGGTGCGGTTTCATTGAAGCGGAGCGGAGCTCAACTGACCAATCACAATGCGTTACGAATAGATTTTGACAATGTCAATTCGTTGTTTGAAAATCCCAATGCGCTGTGATTGGTGAATCGGGCTCCGCACCGCTCTGCTTAATGGAAAGGCACTTTTATGAAACTCCTATTTCTAGAGCCATCTCAAAATATTAATATAGATATTGACAATCTTAACCCTAAAATGGTAAAAGCAAAAGCGTGTCTTATCGATCCCGCTACCATCACGAAACACAGCGGAAACTATTTTGAACCAATTTCGTCTGGCACTGAATACCTGTCCTGCCATCAAAATGTGTCAAAGACGTAAAGCAGATTGGAGTACGGTCATTTGCAGAGCTATTAGCAAGCAGATAGCGAATATTCTACGTTTACTCACTATGATATACATTTGCTATTTCAATATTTAATAGCTGAGAAAACGAGATAGTTATATAGTTCACAATCTCTAAGCCAATCTAGCAAGCTCTTAACAGTGCAATTTTAATCTTGCCAAGTACTTGCTACTTGCAAAAAAGTTAATTTTCGCAATAAATTTAATACTGTCAGTCTTATGTCTCCTTGGAATGGAAGTTTTCAGTGCAAAAAGAAATTAAAACCCATAAATCTTGGTCATAACGTCGCATCTTGTTAGTTTGAATAAATAATATCTTCATTGCGGAACATTGCTGTGACAAAGTACTTTTAATAAGCTTAAAAGATGGATTAAGTGATGCAAAATAAACCTTATTCTTATTAACTGTAGAACATAGAACCGTTCCACAAATATTGTGGCTATACAAATTAATAATGTTAAATGTTTTGTACTTAAAATATGATATTCTAATGGAGGGCTCTCGAGAAAAACATGAATCCCAAAAGTTCCTTCTTCCTAAAAGTTTTACTTTCACCTGTACTCAGAGACATCAAATGCTTCCTAAGTAAAGATTTGATTTTGACATTGTAATGTATGGAAAAAACGCTAATTAATGTCGATATAATGGCAGTTATAAAGCAAGCAAGAGCCAAATATGTACATGTCTCATTGTTTTAATGTTGAAATGAACAAAAACATTTTCGGGCTAAAACGTAGGGGAGTCCAGCTTTAGGCATAATATGTTACATTTGAATCCATCTATTATTACGATTCCATTACAATACGAACGAAACCTTCAATAGAAAACAGAAATGTAAAAAAATATTTCAAAACATTTTAAATACCCAGAACCCTTTCACGAAACATTCTCAATGGATTTTTTTGCCGTTTAACCCTAATCGTGAACATTTTCAAATTCGAACTCTTTTCATTGGAAACAAAAGAGCTAATTTGTCCATACTGACACAAAGGGTTGACGAAAACTTATTATTCGTTTAGAAAGAGAAATTTTCTTCTGTTTTTTCTTCTGAAAACGTGAGAAAGATTGAAAGCGAATGCTGAATTGCGTGAAATTGTTGTTTAATTGAGGCACTTTTATTTAATGAGCCAAGTAAAGAGAATTTTTGAATCATTTTTATTTGAAGTTTCTTTTTGATTTGGATTTTTCGTTGTATTTTTGGCAAATAATTGGCACGGTTTCTTTTTTACTTTTCGGTAGATATTTTAGTAAAAGAGTGGGTACTAACTTAATCATATTAAGGGAGCCACTGTGCAGCGGTGGCGCCGGAAACTACATACGAACCATCTCGCAACTATTTTCCAACACCATAATATTCGTTCTCATTAATCTAACAAACAATAAACCTATATGCATTAACTAACGTACTCGTCAAGAGTGATTTTGACATGTAACGTATGAAAAATTACATCAATTAGTTAAGTGTCGATTTAATAGACGTTTTTGAGAGCGGCAGTAAAGAAAAAACGTCACACTTTAAAGCCAGTTCTAAGATAATCAAAGTTCACTTCATATCTTTAGATAAGACGTTATGTCCTCTCGGCATATAAACCGCCCCTAATTTTCATAGCTAGTGGATGCTAAATTTTATTCAACTCAAGAACTCCAGTTTTATTATAACGAAATAACCGTTGAGATTTTATCTCTAAGGTGAATGCGTGATTGTCATTTTACTTAACCGTGTAATTAAGTGTACTTCCCTTTGTGAATTGCTTATCAAGATAAAGTTAATGGGTTTAATGAGAAGTTTTAATTAGTCGTAAACTAGATGAGGTTTGCAGATTGGGTGCAATTTCGTGGGCATTTTTTATATGAAGTTTAAGGTTTAGGAGTCGTGTAGTAATTAGTGAATATTAATTATAGTGGGTGCTATAGTAAGATCAAAGGCGACGGCACGGCAGAAAATTGTAATTTTTCTTCTTTTAAAGTTTTAAAGTCGCAGCCACTGACTTTTGTTCGACGCTATTTTTTGTTGTTTTGAATCACCAGTCACAGACGCCGTCACTAGTATGCTAAATGGAAGCCCGTCAATGTGTTTCATTCATCTGTCCTTGAAATAATTTTATGATGCAACTCGTTATTGCCCGCGATTTCGTACGCGTAGCCGAATATGGTTCTAATAGTTTATTTTTTATTTTTCTTTTTGTTAAGGGATTAATTTCAATAAATACAAAACACGTTTTTCACGTTTTATGATGAAGAAAAAAAATATTAAAAGTAGTCTATGAGTTCAAACATATTGCTTTCGTAAAATATTTTCATTCAGGTTTTGCCGAGTTTATTTACGAATTCTTTTTATAAAATAATATAGGTAGAAACTTGTAGCTATATAATAATAACTATAAGTAATAGCAGAAACTATGCCAGTAACCCGTAGTCACTACCAAATTAATATTAAATACGTCTATTAATTAACCTGAAAGATTCCTTTGTCAAGCTTTTAAAACTTAAACCTTTGGCAAGTTTTAGTTAAGTTAAACTTTATTATCTTAAGTATAAAGTTTAGATTTCGGTGAAACTTAGTGATGATACGGTGGATGATACTCACTGTTTTCCTATTTAACTCCCGGATGCGAGTAATTAAGGTAGTTAGATGGATTGTACAGAGACGATAGCGCTTTAGTTTGATTTTGCAAAGCGCTTCAAGCGCTTCAGACGGATGGAGAGGTGTAATAAAGGTGTAATATTTGATTGAGCATATTAATTAGGATTAATAAATTCAGGTCCTATTTCATCAAGAAACAAACGTCATTTTAGTATTATTACAAACAAACAAACGTCATTTTGACAAGCCCGTTGGCACAGTGGCAGTGAGAGCGCTTACTGTGTCGGGGGTTGCGGGTTCGATTCCCGCCCGGAGTCAACAATATATGCAGACATGTATGTATGTAGTGTCAATTATATATTCTTATAAAGTATTTGTGTATGTATAAGTAATAGTATCAGTGAATTAGATTCCATAACACAAGCTTAGAGCTTACTTTGGGTCTAATTAACCGTGTGTGAATTTGTCCGGGTATATTACTTTAGTAATCTTTCGCTGCATGCAACCGAGACCAAATGCATATGATACCAAGTACGTTGCTTAACAATCGCAATGAGCTACCATTGTTAAGTCAAACTACGTGATGAGAGCTACAATCCAATAATTTTAACTTCTTCTTCGAGTGGATGGTCAACCTGACCAATCCTGGTGTCAGAGTTATTGAGCCGCCAAAGGCCTCTGACATGGCTCATGTAACGACTACTATCCGTAACTTTAACTGAAGATTATCTAATTAACGTAATTTTTCATATACATTGAATTTCAAACATCACTCATAAATCTTTTACTAATAAATCATTAGTGACTCTTGAGTTTAGTTAAAGATTTTAACAATAAAAGGACTACCGCTATAGATAGTTTATTACTACACCTATGCGCGTACTCAGAGACGTCAAATACTACCCTAGCAGATATTAAATGAGTGATTTTGACATCACTACATAGTATAAAACAAAGTCGCTTTCCGTTGTCTGTCTGTTTCTTTGTATGCTTAGATCTTTAAAACTACGCAACGGATTTTGACGCGGTTTTTTTAATAGATAAAGTGATTAAAGAGGAAGGTTTATATGTATACAAATTCCCAAAATTCCCACAGGAACGGGCACAACGCGGGTAAAACCGCGGGGCGCTGCTAGTATGTCATATATGAAGAGTTACATGAAATGTAAGAAACATTACGTCAATAATTAAGTGTCGATTGAATGTCTCTAAGTTAAACAGTAACTACAAGGAGCTGTTCACACCGGCTATTAATACAAAGTCTTTCACAAAAGACTCTTTTATTTTTTATTCATCCGATCCTAAGAGGTCCCCGAGTTAACGTAACGTCCGATTCCGTACAGATTTTTAATTAAAACAAACTTTAGTAAAGAGAATAAAGTTTAAGCGAACGGGAAGGAATAGATTTACGAGTTTTTTTTGTTGGTTTTAGATTTGATGTCTTAGGAAGATTGATGTTAAGGTTTAAAGTTGAAATGTAGGGCAATTTGTAACGACTAGTAGTGTAGTGTGGTTTTATCTGGTCCAGTAAATTTTGAGATAAAAACAAGCATAATGTAACGTAATTACCTTTCTCATGTGGTTATCATAACAGTTTTTAAGCTATTGCATAGCTTCTATCGCGGGCCTTGAGCGCGGGGACCGAATCCAGAAATTCCGTAACGAAAAAACCTCATGTAAAAAAACCTCACGCTCCCCACTAACGCCATCTAGTGATACAAAAAATAACTATGCAATAGCTTTACCGCGGCAGTCCCCGAGTGCCACACATCTTTTTTTTTTTATTCAACTGACATTTCTAAAGAAAAGCGCATTCCAACATAATAAGAATAAGAATAAAATGATTTTATTGCCAAAAATTAAAACATAATAAAAGTATAAGCCTGTACTAAATGTCCCAGTGCTGGGCAAAGCTCTCATCTCGTCATCAACCGAAGATATCAGTTCAGTGGGGGAAAAAAGGCGTTATCGCCACACTTGAAACAAACAGCCTGTTTTATTTGTTTAAAAGCGCTTATATCGTTTTCTAATACATTCAATTGCGTACACATAAATTGCTTTGTAGATCAAAAGTGTTATGTAATGTTTAAAATGAAGCTTTCAATGCATCTTGCAGATGGAGTATACCTTATTATAATCAAACATTTTCTCTTTGAAACAGTAAGTAATAAAAGATCCATGCAAAAAAGATCCAAAAAGAAATTGCATTAGAAAATGCTTAATCTTTGTAAAGGGAATCGGAAGAACTTCAATAAAACCAAAATTGTTCATAAAACTCGCCCGCCACACTTCCTGTACCAAATTAAAAAAGCCCCAAATGAAAAATACGTTAAATAACGTTACTTTATCTCAAAGTTGGGGCATTAATTTTCTTTAGACCCCTAATATATACGCCTTTCTAAATAAATTAACTCAGTAAATAAGTTAGAACTTCAAACAGCTATAAAATGAATAGGCCAAGTTTTTGGTGGTTATATAAAAATCTTATTAATCGTTAGTTGCTAGATAATTAGTTTGGTGACGTGCTAAAAGCATAAAAAAGCTGTGAATCTTATAGAATACGAGCTGTTCCGCGCGGTGGTCTCTACTGTTCGCACCTTCATAATGTTTTCATAGACCAGAAAACTGTCTAACTACAGTCGTGACTTTAGCGGAGCTTTACCGTATTCTGGGTCTAAAATAACAAAAGCACAGCCATATATTTGTTCCATAAACAAATATAGAGAAGTCTGCCTATAAACAAGAGAGAAGAGAATATCTTATTATAATATGCGGCTATATACGAGTACACACTGCAAAGTTGTTGGTTGTCTCATTTTAGATTCACGTTCAAGTCGTAGTCAATATAAATTAATATAAATGATAGATTTACTTCACTATACAAAATATAGTAGTAAAATTCCAAGAGATCAACAAATCTTGAATAGTGATTAATTGTTACTTAAGTTTAGGTACTTATACCTAAATCTAGTAACTTTGTGTGACGAAGACAAAGTTTTAATCGATCATTTTTCAAAAAAATCGCTGACACTGAACAAACTGAGGTAACTTTTCATACATTAAATTTTAAAACCACTCATTAAATCTCTACTAAGGAAGCATTTGACGTCTCTGAGTACGGGCGTAAAAGTATTTACAATGCTCATAATAAACAATTCTACAAATTGAAATAATCTCTCACCTAAAATTGGTCTTCCGTTAACGTCACTGACTGTATCTATATGTCTTTATATACAGAACATCTCATATCGGATATCAAATGTTATTCCGAAATCAAAGTAGGTCTCAAGAGAACAGCCCTATTTATACATGGCTCTATATTCAAATCAATTTACCGAATATCACAAGCTTTCATCTTTTCAGTACAGATTAGTTGTTTGAAGATAACATTTTATGAAATGTCAAAGATTGATAAAAGTTGATACTTGAAAAGAATTTAATCCATTTTTATGTTGAACAGCTGAAGAGGATTGCAGGAGATAGAGAAAAATGTAAAGAACTCCATCGACCAGAACCCAGCTCTTAAGTTTAATAAGATATAATGTTGAAGGTGTTTTAAATAAAATGGTCAGTGAGTAAGTAGTCTATAGCTCTATAAGTAGTCTGACTAAAGGCCGACACTGCGTTAAGCGTGTGTACGCCGCGGTTCCATACAAAAATGAACCGTCGCGGGCGCCCGTCGCGTGCGGTGTCATACAAAAGTGAGTCAACGCGTGCGCACGCTTAACGCAGTGTTGACCCAGTTTGACTAAGCGATGTCAGCTAGTTGCGATTGTTAAGCAACGAGCGCCACCAATTTTGAAGTCACGAATATTTTTCAATCTCGATTGTTTCAATCGATATACCAAAGTTTTAAGAGAAGAAAAGAAGCCTTCAGGCGTTGGCCACTAACCTATACGGACTTAAGGTGCTTTCAAATTATGCGTTTCGTGTCGGACCGCTGCGGTGCCGAAGCCGTGCGTTTGTCGTACGTTTGTCGCATTGTGAACGTACGTTCGTGTGTTTTCATACAAATCGAGCAGTGCGGCAACAGTGCGTACTAAAATTATTTCGCGGTACCGACGCCGCACTGTTGCCGCACTGCTCGTTTTGTATGAAAACACACGAACGTACGTTCACAATGCGACAAACGCACCGCTTCGGCACCGCAGCGGTCCGACACGAAACGCATAATTTGAAAGCACCCTTACTTAGGTAGTCCTACATAGGCCCAGATTTCTTTATTTTGCTTCCCACATTCGTATACCTATTATCTTTAGGCACAACAAAGTAAAATCAGTTCTTATACAAATTACCTACAGGGCTAAGGTTCACTGAAGTTTCTACTAGACAGGTCCGAAATAATGATTGCATTAAACCTAAGTAAAAGTAAATACTTTAATCCAATAAGGCACGTAAATGTGGATTTACATCTCTGTCTATATAAATAAATAGTGTACGGTCATCCTTACCATCTCCTTAATTAATTTAATAGCTGGGTCGTCGTGATAATATCAATTTAAGGAGGCACAGACGAAACAAAAAGTATAGACGGAGCTAAACATTAAAGTGAGACTGGTTTTTTATTTCAGTAAGGCCTTTTCACCTAAAGGTCTACATAGTCTTACGATTTAACCGACTAATTTACACGTCGCGAAGCACGGTAGCGCTCAGATAAAAATGCCACTATTAGCCACTATTTTGCATACTATTGCTCTCTTTGAGGTCTCTGGTTTATTTCCTGGGTCGAGCGAAAACAGGTTTTCTACTTTTCAATCATGGCTCGGGTTTGCGATCACCAACACGCATTAGGCAAGCGTGGTGATTACGCCTAATCCTCCTCACTGTACTGATACCTTCAGTGAGATGAGAGGCATTTGCCCATCAGCTGGTCATTACAGGCTGATGATTTTTTTTTTTATTGTTCATAGTGTTTTGTCTGAACATTTTACTTATCATGTAAAGGGTGGATGCTAAACTGTAATAGTAGCTCCGTATAAGCTGCTAGTTACGGTTGAATGCGGTTGTAGATATTCAAAGGTCTTTGACGGTCAAGAGGCTACGCTAAATGATACGATTATAGGGCTTAGGAATATGCTTGCTTGAAATTGAAAGACGTTTTGCTTACAGCTGTGGTATTACATTTATTTTACAAAGATTACGTGACTTTTTTTAAAGACTTCAAAAATAATCCAATAATTCGATTTTTCTTTACAAAAGGTGTAGTTTAGTTTTGACACAGGTATGATGGTATTAATAAAATCTTAGTTTTCGATCTCATGGGTAGTGAGCGTTAGCCGCCATATTGAATAATATTACACATAATAATATGGATTCATAATGAAGAAGTGATTTTTATAAAAATCGAGCTCGAAGTCACTATCTATCCAGGCTTAAGATAAAGTTATTCTAATCAATAATAATGTCAATTAATTGAAGTATTTAACTTTCTTCAAACGGTAAAAATTAGTACTGGGCTTTCTCACAGACTTATTTTTATTACTTATTTTTTATTTCCTTGCCCAAGAAACTACTTTGACGACACCAAGACTACAAAATCATACGTCTACAAATCTACAGAACAAAACACTTATTTCTATTTGTTAGATAAAGTTAGACACATTGAAAACAAATCTATTGTGAATATCTAAGTCAGCAGATTTTCTTCACAATCAGCTGTTTGATTTGCCAACAATATTTGGCGAACACTTCTTATGTTTGATTTCTAGAAATAAATGTGACAACTTTGTTTAGTATTGGAATCAACAGCTTTTTGGTTTAGCTTCTTTGTTAAAGAAATTATTTTGCTTTTAAGCATATTTGTTATATAAACAATTATGCATATTTTTAAATACATTAAAACAAACCCTTTTGAATACTTTACGAACTATTCTCTCTCGCAACAAAGACACCTTTACTCTCTTAACCACTATTGAGGGTGTGTTCATTAAATAGTGCAAAGTTCCCAGTTTAAATGTTCACAGCAAACCTTTCACAGATCGAACTAACAGATTCAGTTTGGTTCAGTAAATGTTCCAATAAATTAACGCAAGGATCTTCGAAGAGAAAAGGATCACACAACTAAACACGATTCTTGGTACATAAATTGGTAGTGATAAGTAAGAAGGGCCGAACCACAAGGAAGGTTTCAGACATAATACGAATACGACACTACCTAGTACGAAGTACAAGGATCATTAATGATATTGTGGTATTTGGGACATGTGACCCCTCCTTTATGTCCTATTTACACCTACTGGGTGGCGGTTGGGGTCAAGGTTCGATAGTGTGAACACCCATTTATCGAAATGAATAGAAGGAATTTTATCTTGATGCTGGTTAATCGAATTAATCGACCGATCATTACTTAAATTGGTTGAAGTTTAAATTAATCATTGAAATTAGATTTTCTTTGGATTGGCTTTTAAATGGATTCGAGAATTTAGTTGGAGTTATTATTAAAATTAATCTAATTCTCGCGACAGTTGTGAAACCTTTAAATGCCAAGGATTATATGTCTAAAATAGAAATGTAATTATGTTATTGTAGTTTATAATTACTAACAGCCTATAAACAATTTAAGTTATATAATTATCAAATACTACTGCACGGATTTTGACGCGATTAGATAGAGTAATTTAAGGCGCATGTTTAGTAACTGAATATTAAATTTAGGCATCATGGCTGCTATTCGGGTACATAAATAGCATCAACATGAAATATTTAACAAGTCAAATTGAAAATTAAAAAACCTTTACTTTAAAATGACTGAACCAATCTTAACCAATTATAACTAAGACCACCGCATGAAAATGGGCTTTTAAGTTCTCTTAAAGTCACATCGAAATTGGTACATCTGTTTGAGCGTTATGGTGCCACAGACACATACACAAAAACTTCGACGTAAAACTTAATATGGAACCCTTCTTTACGTCAGGGGTCAAAAAAAGAGAATCAAAATCAAACCTTTCTTTATTTTCGTCCACTTTGATATCTTAATAATTCCGTTCCAAAATCAACAATTTGTGTTGAAACTGAACACAATAGCAAAAAGTAAAACTAGCATTAATCCCATCCACGGATAAATTTCGCTTCACACTCGATCGGCTCAACAGCTTAGCCTGAACAAAATAATAAACAGATAAACGTTTTTAACTTTACCAGTGTTCGTTTAACTTAGTTTATCTGTAGAAGAGTATAGAGTATTCGAAATATGCTACATTTTACTCCGTCTATATTGCTTTTTGTGTTAGGTATGCATGTGTGTTGAAGAAAATATGAGAATTTCTGTGTTGGGTTAATAAACAATACTTTTAAAAGTTGTTACTGCGATATCTGCTTAGTACGGAATGCAATTTTCCATTAGACCAATGAGGGGATAGCACGGCGTCACAGTGCCGCCATGTGGAATAGAAATCTCTTTGAAAAAAGAACACAAATTGGTAGTTTAAGACGTTCTTTATTCTTCTTATGTTCTTTTTCCAAAAAAAAATTGCTAGTAGCCGTTGTGGTCACAGCGCCGTATTGCACACAATGATACATTTAAAATAAAAAAAACGGCTGTACCGATTTCTACCAAACATAGCCAAGAATCAAGGCAAGGAAACTGGGTTAAAAATGATGAAAATTGCATTAAAATTGGTCAATCCAATTAAGAGCGACGATGCCACACAAAACACACGGTGACATCGACGTCAAACATATCATTCCTCTTTTGCGTCAGAGGTTAATAAACAGATACATTTGCCATTCACTTTTGAATTTAGTTTTTCTTTTTCTAAATCCGCTGGTTTTCTTCTATTACTGGCATTTGCCATTCAATTTTATGTTTTTTCGAAAAATCACTGGTTTCGTTCTATTAATGAAACAATCCATTAAGTAAAATTGAAACCAAAAATTACATAACCATATCTTAAACTACATCTAAATTGTATTAGAAAAACAATACCCAAATAATTTTCCAAGTCGGTACATCAATGAAAAGACTCCAATCCTACGTCACGTAAACACGCAATCACCTCGGTAACAGGGAATAAATCACTTTATTTGATACTTAAATCCGTTACCATTCGACAGATGAATACAAATTCTATCCCATCTCTTTTATTCAGAGACATTCTATTAAACGTGTACTTGAAACACATTCGCCTTTTTTTGCAAAGGAAATTGGTTACACTGCTTATCTTCTTGGGAATAGAAAGATGGGAGGCGATGCTTTTTTTGTTTTGGTTCCGTATATTTTTTTTATCATTTTTAAAGCCTTTTCTTGTTTTTTGGCCTTCTGCAGATGTCGGATACGGATTTTATCGGGTGTCGGCGTCCGATAATTCATATAAAAAATGTTTTGTCACTGTTTGTCGGTGGCAGCACAACTTCCCGATATAATAAAAATAAAATTGGTAATTTAATCGGAGTGCAAAATTAAAATAAATTGAGCAATTGGGTCATAACTTATTATAAACTAGCAGCGCCCGCGGTTTTACCCGCGTTGTGCCCGTTCCCGTGGGAATTTCGGGAATTTTTTACATAAAAACCTTCCTCTTGAATCATTCTACCTATTACAAAAAACCGCATCAAAATCCGTTGCGTAATTTTAAAGATTTAAGCATACAGACAAACAGACGCGACTTTGTTTTATACTATGTAGTGATTAAAATGTATGTAAGCCAGTACCTATACTTATCGAGCAGACGTATAATTGTAAGTATAATAAAAGCATAATATTTTGATAAAGAATTCAATAACCATTCGGGCAACAAGTAGCATTGTATGATTAAAAGTCCAACCACAAACCGCATTGATATTACAATAAAATAATTATTATGATAATTTCGTTGAAATGTATTATTCCTGGTTGCAATACTGGCATGTAACAATAATGGTAATATTAAACCATTTACCATTTAGGTATCACCACACATTTAGGTATTTCCACATCAAATTGTACAATTAAATTACAAAATAAAGGAAAGAACAATAATGTACGATGCAGAAGAGAAAAATCACTATTATATTACAAAATAACCATTAACAGAGAGAAAAGCAGAATAAAAATACACTCGGACAAATAAACACGCTGTTAATTAGAACCATACTAAGGTCTAAGTTTGTATTATGACATCTATATTTTATAACTGATACTAATACTTATATATACACAAATACTTAATATAAATACATAGTAATTGACACCCAGACATCTTTACCAACAATTATGTCAGCGCATATTGTTATCCCAGGCGGGAATCGAACCTACAACCTTTAATACAATAAGCGCTCTCACATGCCACTGTGCCAACGGGCTTGTCAAAATAAATCAAAACTCGTAATGAGTTTAATTAAGTTGTTCATCGCATGCACGGTACCGCATGTAAATAATCGGTTGACTGCATTCCACAATAACAGCAGCTGTCGCCTTATTAGTTGTCTGCAGTCCGCGGTGCCACACAGTCTTGTGAGATAGCGACTGTGTGTGTGTCTAGTCTTTTGACCAAAGTAGATCTTAATAATTTTAGTTACCGCATTAGACTAAAATATTAGTGTCATTACGGTATACATTAACCACTTAGAAATTATTTTAGTATCTATGAATATAATGCTAGGTGGTTATAGCATTTATCGGTCACCCTAGTTCAGAGAGCGGACAATTAAATTAACTACCCATTACACGTGAGAACGATATCGGTGTGTCTAGATAGATATTTTAAGTTTCAGTGAAATACATTAAGTCTAGAATATTGACTATAAAAAGGCGCGATATGGTATTTTAATCTATAATTCAAAAAAGAAACCAAAAAAAGATGTTCTTTGGAGCCACAATTTAATAAAATCATTTGGCATTTATACTGCGGTGTTTAACAGTTTCATATTCATTCCCTTATCACATACATTTTGAATCTTTCTTGGATTTGCACAAATATTTTGGAACCAAACATAACCCAAATCGGTTCAGTTTTTGTCGAGTACTTTAAGCCATTCTTTTCAAAAATATAGTCAGCTAATTTAATTTCTTTTTACAGCAAAAAGAAAACTGAAAAAAGACTCTTGTTTTTCGAATGGAAAATTATGGTTCAATGTATTCAATTTTGCAATACATGTCACCGATTTTCCGAGGGCTTGAGGAACCCTAAAATCCTATTTTGTATTGCTTGGAGTTTACGCTTGTAATTTAATGTGACTTTTAGGGAGTACTCCACGGATGAAATAAGTCATTTGTTGGATCTTGTTATGCTTAAATTGGATGACGTGTCGGGTACACAAAATGTTTAAGAAATATTTTTTTGGGATAAAAAAAGACTTTTTTATATTAGAATCGTATTAAAAGATCCTTATGATATTGTTTGTTGTAGTAATGGTGTAATGATTATTATACAGGAAGTACATATAATTTTTTTTTAAATCATGATGAAAGGAGGAAGGTCATAAGTAATTGAAATAGGGTAAAAGAATATAGTAATTGAAATAACGCGTTTGTATTAGAAGGTAATTTAGTAACTGTCGATGTCACCGCACCTGGCACCCCCTTATGACGTAGAAGTATAGGTGACATAATGTGTCGGTTGCGCTTATTTCTATCGCTAGAACATGTGAGGCCATTAGGCGGTCTACAAATTTCGACACCAGGGTTGGCCTCTTATATTGTCGAACGTACTGACTTAACTTAAGGGTGATATATCGTGAGTTGCGTTTGGCCGACCACGTTTGACGCGCGTTCTCACACGCGTAATATGGACGGGACTATAGAATGTGCTAGAAAACAAAATTGTACACTCCCGGCCAATTACTTAAAACGAACGCAACAAATTCGTTCAATTCTTATGAACAGAGTTTTTTCATGACGTCACCACACTGTTATGTTGCTATGCACTCTTGCACCAATCGACACACGATATTTGCTCTCCAATCCATTTGGCAGCCAATAAGAAAGCGTTTACAAACCGAAGGAAAACTTCCATCCAATCAAATCCTCTTACGTTGGGTTTAGACTTCGTTTTCTGAGAAATTTTATAACTAGCTTTAACCTACCGGTTTACTCACGTTCTATCCTTTAACATTAACGGTTTGATTTTTTATTATTCAATTTTAATCATGGCGTTATTGATGTTATGCAACGTTTAGCTTGATCACAGTGTCTGATTCTGGCGTTTATCTTAGTACAATTAAACGAACCAAGACGCAATGCACTATAGTACGTTTAAGGATTAGCTACCATTGAAGAGGAGACTTAATGGAAACACCCAATTACAATGCGTTACGAAAAGATTGTCAATGCGTTGTTTGCCAACCCCAATGCGCTGTGATTGGAGAATCCGCTCCTTTTTTAAAGGAAACGAACCCTATTTGTCGGCTCCAGTTTCTGTTTTCGTAAGACGACACCGGAGATATTATGAGCCAAAAAATTACAACACAAATTTTTCCCAAAAATGTTTTTCAGCAATATTGAGTGACCTACGCTTTACATATTATGTACGTGTGGTCACCGCATGTTCCAAGTGGAGACCGACTTAATGTGACTGCACCAAGGAAAGGAAATGTTAAGTTATAAGCAGTAAAGTAGAATACGTAGTATTTAATGCTGCAATTCTCCATAAAAAACGACTAAGTGCGAAAATGCAAGAACCGTGTTCCATTACAGTACTGAAGTGGAATATTCTGTATCTCACCCTGTGTCAATATTTTATTGCTTGTTGATATACGATATACTCGTACATCTGCCGGTAAAACTATGGACTTTCATGACTATTTTATTAACAGACCTTGTTTCCTTTTCAGAATAAGGATTTTGGCTTTGTATTTGATATTAGAACTATCATAGTGAATTGAATTGATTTAGAGGTTTAAGTTTGTTTACATACTCATAGTCTTTATTGAGCTAGTTTATAAGCAAAAGGATGCATTTCCACAGAATCGGAGCGGGGCTGTGCGTAGCTCTACAGCTGCTGACCAATAACACTGCATTATGAAAGGATTTTGACAATGTCATGCGTTGTGATTGGACAGTTGAGCTCCAACAGCGTTTCTATTGAAGCGAACCGGAGTTGTGTGTAGCTTAACTGAATAAAATTATTTTGACAATGTCATACCTTGTGATTGGTCAGTTGAGCTCCGCACAGCTCCGGTTTGCTTCAATTTAAACGCACCCTTAATAAGAAAATTCTGACATAAGTTTGAAATTTTAATTTGCCAGCTGTCTAAACGAAGGTTTAATTAGAAAAAAATATGTTCTACGATTTTTGTTGTTGTCCTAAAACTACTATTAATAACAAAACTTATCTCAACACAATATAAACTGTACACAGAACTTCTTATCCCGAATCCGATACCCCTTGAAGATTTAGCCCGCGACAAACACAAATAAAGAATTATTTATTGATATTGAATCCCGTTTCTAGTTCAAACGGGAGACACCTCGCGGTCTCTGCAGAAATCAATATTGGTTTTCCTTATATTAAAATAGGTATTTTTGTACATTTTCAATATAAATATTCAAATATTTGCTTTGTTATTATAAGTCTGTGAAAGGTTAGGAACTTTGGGAAACTTTTGATATTTTTGCGCATATTAATAAGAGCTTGAGCATACAGTAGTCAAATCTGTAGTTAGATAGTTTATTAATAGGGCAGTAAGTGATTTCTTTTTGTACCTAGTGCAATTTGTATTAAGCTCATTTTTTATCAAACTGGCCCGGCTCAATCTAATGGCAAATAAAATGGCGGTATATATTTTAAAAAATGATTTCTCCTAAAAATATACATCCCATTTTATACGTAATCCAAATGATCCAAACATAATAATGGATCAAGAAAAGTTTAGATTTCAATATAAACTCAATAGAATTTACAGTTCTTCGATCTTTCTTTGAGAAACTCCTTCAAGACTTCGTTTTAGCCTCAAATCGGATTAAAAAAACCGGAGAGAAAATCCTTTCACCGTACAAGGAATACTTTGGAAGAATAAAGTTTAGATGCGAGCAAAGTTTGGTTCGGTGTGTGGCGTCGGTTCGGGTCTTTGTTTCGATTTGGTTTATTCATATGTGCATTTGATTTTACGAACGTCATAGTAAAAAAATTGATTAAAATTCTACTGCAATGACATTTGTAATTTATTATGATGGCACCGGTTAGGTTAGATGATATCGGCATGTGTGAAATAACATGAGATACAAAGATATACTTAGTGACCATGTCAATCGATGACATGGTCACTTAGTATATCACTAGTGACAATGAATTGCATGACAATTTTCTTTTTAAATATTTTTTATGCTTTCCATAATATTTTATCATATCATAATATTTTGTAAGCTTTCCATTCTGACCGATTTAAAAGGAACCCAGTATCCGTCATTTCGGTTATTCTTTGAATTTATTCCAAGATTACTCTACTACTTTTATTAATAAACTAGCAGCACCCCGGGGTTTACCCGCGTCATGCCCGTTTCCGTAAGAATTTGGGGATGAAAACTAGCCTATAACCTTCCCGTTGAATGTGGCTATCCATTACGAAAAGAATTATTCAAATCGGATTGCTAGTTTCTGATATTAGGGCTTTTAAACAAACAAACTCTTCAGCTTTATTATATTAGTATAAATAACAGCAAAAGCCGTTAAGACAGTAAAAATAACACTGCTTAAACAACAAACATTTTCACCGTACACTTCTACAGAAATAAGTTCACTTAACACGAGTACTGTAAAATCTGCAAAATCTTTGTTCCTGTAAAGTAAAATTTCACTCCTTAAACGTTATTTAAGTGTTCTCATATTAATAAATATACATTTTAAACACCCAACGCTACACTATGTACAATGAACATAGCCCTATTAGTTTCCTGGCGTCGTGCCGGCAAAACAAAGCTGATTCTAACTGAATCCATGAATAGAAATAACTTTGTGATTCTCGCTTCAACGTAATGTAACACATTTTATGATTACACCGCTTTACCTTTGTTATATTTGTTTGTTTGGACGTCCAAAGCTTGGATCATGCTTAGGTCATCACTTTTATTATGTAACTGCTTTTCATAAAAATAATCTTCAATGAGAGGAAAGCTTTTACGGGACTAGTTTTACCTTGTTTTGGAATCTGAATTTTTACGTCAAACAATGTAACTAAATTTGAGTATGTATGATCAAGATTTTATCATTTTACTGTTATAAATTCATCCATTTTATGACACCCAATTAATATTATATTATATTTAGCCTGCTATGTCCCATCGCTGGGCAAAGGGTTATCCACTCTCTTTCCACACCTCGCTTTTAAGTGCTAGACAGGGCCAGTCTTTCCCTAAGGAGTCTAGCTCATCGCGTCATCGCCGTCTTGGTCTGCTGCGCTGTCGCTGGGCATTGGGGGGAATCCATTCGGATGTCGTTTAGGTAATTTTGGTACCTTATTTGCCTTAACAGGTATAGTAGCAGTATCATACCAGAATGCTAAAAACTATCTTGTCGATTGTGCGAAAGTCGTTAAAACAGGTTTTAATATTAAATACATCTCAATTAGCTTTTGTTTCAATCTGGTCGTTTAATTTGGTAGCCGAACTGTTGTAGCTGCAGAAGAAGATACTAAGGTACTTTTTGCATAAACATAAATCAATATACTTATCAAAGTAACTTAAAATCTTCTATAATACTTTTAGCAGAACGCTCGTGTAACGAACGTCTAAAATCAAATTGATTACCGCAACTTCGAGCACAATCGAGTCTCGCAGAGAAAAAAACACAACACATTTCCCACCCCTAATGGAATACACAAAAAAACACTAGAGCAAGCCAATTTTTTTACGACGCCACATCGTCACGAACTCGGTGATTAATCCAATTACTCAAGCCGAAGAAAGAATTCAGGCTCACATTGTAGCTGTTCTAATCAAATCAACATTTTCCCTGTTAAGTTTAGGGTTGTCGCATGTTGTTTCGCCCTTCTAAATCAATGACGCGTCTAATGTGCCACTTCCCTAATTTGATTGAACGAATGAGTGATATTTATTTGACAGGATAATTGGAATTCGATTTGGAGCTCTGTACATCACTAGTATCAGTACGTTTCAGTGACACGGTTCTTCGTGAAGTCAATTAATGTAGCATTTTTCTTTTCTCATTTTAGTTCCATTTATTTCCGTTATGGCGCTGATTATTGTGTGAGAAAGTCGTATTATTTCTCAGTCTATGCGTGACGTATTGTTTGGAACGTTGCTAATGGCATATTGATCTCAATTTCAACTTCATATTTTTCTTTTTCTGTACCCAAACCTTGAGTTACTTTTATCAAATATCACCATTGAATTGAATAGTGTGTTCAATTCAAGTATTTCATTGGCATTACAAAGTATTATTATAAAATTGAGAAAATAACATAAGGTTTTGGTTTTGTATACTTTACTCTCGCGTTGCTAAGAAGAAGCCAATACCATAAGAAATCAATGTATTAGCATACCAAAAATATTCGGTGCGGTCCAGTTGCTTCGGACATTGCTTCCTTCTTATATATCTTTGAAATTACTTTCAAAGTCTCGAACAAACTTTGCCAATGTTACAGTGTGAATAGGATATACGATGTAAATGAAGGCAAAAACCCTTTATTTAACTTGTCTATATGAAAATCTTTCTTTTCTTATGAATGAGATTACAGGTCAGTTTCATCATTTTGTCACAAAGTTTTAAATTTTCTGATGGATTTTTGACTCACTAGAATGATGAGCAATTTTGAAACCAGGTACAATGAGGCGTAATCACCACGCTCTTGCCTAATGCGGGTCGGTGATCTCAAACCCAAGACATACTTAAAAAACAAAAAAAAAATATACCCACCGAATTGAGAACCTCCTACTTCGGTTTTTGAAGTCAGTTAAAAAGTAGGAAACATGTTTTCGCTTGACCCGGGATTTGAAACCTAGACCTTAGTTTTCGCAGGCGAGTGTTCATACCACTAGACCAGTGAAGCGCAGATCTCCAATGCTGACAAATTATTCTATCGAAATCCAATTAAAACGAAATTTATTTACCATCATCAATCACTATTACATTGAAACATTAATCAGAATTGACTATTATATATCTACGGCAGATAACCGTCATTTTTCACGACAAGAAAACGTACACGGACTATCAACCTTAAAGTTAGAGTAATCTATTGATCCATAAGACCGCAAGAGACATCCCTATAGCCTAGAAGTTTAGTAAGATCGGAAATCCTTTCCACACCAAAGAGTGTTGTTTTCTCCCCGATTTCCAAATTCCAGATTCTTATTTTTGCGTGTTGTTCTAACCTATTTTGTAGAATTTAATTTTTTCTTGTGTCTCGTTGTTTGGCCTTTGTGGTATGTTAAGGTTCAGTTTCTTTTGAAAATACTAGTAACATTTCTAATAGACAATATTCTATAGTACAAATAATATTTAGTCCTTGTTTATAATAACAGTTCTGTATAATTTTGTTCAACATTTATTTTGACATTATCAACACACACGATTGTAATAAAACAAACCAGTTGAATACAATTAGAAATTATAAGATAATTTGAAGTCGAATTGAACTAGGTATATATCCTACTAAAATAATAAATACGAAAGTTTGTGTGGATGGATGTACGGAGCGATGTATGTTTGTTACTTTTTCACGCATAAACTACTATTTGGATTTGGATGAAACTTACATATAGGGTGCAGTTTATTATCCCGAAATTCCCGCGGGAATGAGTACACCGTGGGTAAAACCGCGGGGCGCGGCTAGTATAAGTATATAGTAGCGTTTATCTCACGAGCGTCTCTAATTTATACTTGTATAGGTAATAAAACAAACATTGTTCACATTGCATTGTCTTTGTGTGCGTCATGGTCCGGGTGAACATACTGTCAAAATTGTCTTTGAAGAAGCGACAACATGATAGAGTAAACGGAGAAAAGCCATTCCATAGTTATTTACAATTACTCAAATGAATACAAACAATGACATTGCCATTAGTTCTTATAGTCACGCACACAAAGTCGTTTTTCTATACTCATTACAACATAAAAGAATATTCGTATTCCCCAAACGCCTACCAAGATATCTAGATGGTCTCGCTACCGATCTTAGATCATGTTTTCAATTTCCGGGTTGAGTGAAGTGTCTTTACATTACTATGATGACTAAGAAGCGTTGATTGAATGTGAGATCACCAGAAAGAGAAGAAATAAAGAGTTAAATGGAAGTATCACTGATTTTCTTCCCAAGCCTTCATCAAAAGCCAGTGGTCACCCAACTTTCGAACACTACTGAGTTAGAGCCTGTCCAGATGAAGCGTTTTACGCGCGAGTCCACTCGCGCGTATACACTCGCGCGTACTCGAGATACTAGAGCTACATACATTCCGTCCAGATGCTCTCGCGCGTTACCTCACACGCGCGTAAAACGCGTGCAATAACCGCGACTCTCGACTCGCGCGTCGTACGCGCGAGCGGCGCGCGAGTCGAGATACTCGGGCGCCATTGCTGCGTCCAGTATTACGCGCGAGTGCGTGGCGTATGGACGTATTTATTGCGATGATGGAGCGTGACAACTTCAATACCTCCCAGAGTAGAACGCGCGTAAAACGCGGTATCTGGACGCAGTGTAAAATTGATACGCGCGAGTCCACTCGCGCGTAAAACGCTTCATCTGGACAGGCTCTAAGGTGTAATCATTGGGTCATTTTGGTCACATTGTTTCATATTGGTAAAAACCAGCGATTACTGGTCACTTTTTAATGTTTCGTAGTGTACAACCGGTTCATAACTTGTCCAAAACGTCTTGAAAAGTGGAAATAAAGATCTTGCTTATGTATAGCTCCTAAGATATACAAGGTGTCTTTTTTAAATAGTCCAAAAACCATGACCATGGTCCTTAAGAAAAATATTCGTATCTCTTATAGTTTTTTGTACATACGGACCGATTCAATGCCACCATATATACTCCTTCGTGAGCGAATAAATCGTTTGCAGTCCTATAGGTGACATGACGAGGAATCCTAGGAACAAAATTTTTCGCTGAAGTTTGCTATCAATATATTTACCGATTACCTACAATAATCGATAAAAATAATGTATTCCAACCGTCGAGTTACATCTTAACGGAACTTTTTATCCCAGTTCCAAGGAATGCAGTGAGCATACAAAACTTGTTACTGTGTTAAGAAAACAAAGTAAATTTAAAGTTGTACGTATCGTGGACTAAGAATATTGTGACCCAGGTCACTGAATGCGACTTTCTGTTTAGTTACTTTTTTAAAAGTTTTATATTGGTTAGTAATTAGATCTAGGACGACTTTGATTGGACAAATGTTTCTTAGGGAGAAAAAGGCTTTAATTTATGTATTTATAGAAGAAAATGTCTGATTTTTGTATAGTTTTATTCTATACATTTAAACACAATTGCAGTGTTTGTTTGTAATATTAAAATAACCGCTTTTTACTATAAGTATATGAATATACGGTCTACGGTATACGGTACATATACCAAATTAATTTTTTTTTTTTAATTGTCCGTCTGTTTGTTATCGATAAACCTCTGAACTGGCTAGACCGATTTTGATGTGACTTTTACTTTTAACAAACGAAGTCGCGAGCACAACTAGTTAACAAATAAAATAGTTTAGCTCTTGACTAATTATAATAAAGTGTACAATGTAGATAGTTCCTTTTTTGAAAAAACAGAGGATCACGAAACCCAAAACTACGAAAGAGCAAAATACGTAACACTTCTCTATTCATTCATTCATTCATTCGTTCATTTCAGGTAGGTAAACGGCCAACCGGTCGGAGATTTTAGACCGCCCAAACGCCTCCCACCATCTAACAACACTTCTCTATATCTTACCAATAGCGTACACAACAATAAACAAAACTACAAACGACCACACATTATGAATCAAACCAAAAGTTTCCCTACAAATTATACATATTATTTCAGTTGTATTATCCTTGTACAGGCACAGACAATAGTGCCTCTGTTTCCTCAGGAAAGGAAGGTGGCATGAACAAGAGAAAACATCTTTGTTCAAATAAATAACGTTTGTTGCTTAAGTTTATTTAACGGTATAGTTCAAATGTGTTTTCTATTCATTGTGTAATTCATTGTGATAAAGAGTTTGTGTGAGGTATTGGGAATGATTACTAATAGTTTTTATTTCTGTTAAACAAATTGTAATACTAATCATAAAGATGATGGGCCATATTAATAAATGTTCAAAATAAATGTTTAAGGGTGCTTTCAAATTATGCGTTTCGTGTCGGACCGCTGCTTCGGCACCGCAGCGGTTCGACACGAAACGCATAATTTGAAAGCACCCTTAGATGTGATAGTTTTTTAAATATCAAACATTTGTTAGTAGAATGTCAATTTTATAATGCAGAAAGACGTCATATTGGATTGCCTGACAATTTAAAGGACTGTCTGAGCAATACAAATATAACTGTTATTTTTCTTAAACTCATTAACTTATATCATCTCATTTAATCATACGTTGGTACATATAACTCAATGCATTTAATTATGTTGGTCGCTAATGACCAAGTTGTTTAAGCGACCTTAAATAAATAAATATAAAAAAAAAAACATATTAAAAACACTTAATCTATCAAATGGTTTGTCACTTTCTGACATACGAAATTTTCCGAAGAGCAAAAGAGACAAAACACAATATAACAGTGTTTTAGTTACACCGTGTTTATTAGGCGGGAAGAGTTTGATTTTTTGTTTGTTTGATCGTGCCTATCTCAGAAACTACTAATCTGATTTGAATAATACTTTTAGTAATGGATAGCGACATTTATCGAAAATGATATGGGTTATTTGTCATTCCGTAATTCTCACAAGAACGGGTGCATCGTGGGTAACACCGCGGGGCGTTCCTAGTTATCAATAAACGTATCAGATACTCGTACATAACAATGAGAGACTAGACTAGACTAGACTAACATAACTCGCACGCAATACACCTCGAACGAAAACAAAGCTACATAAAAATAAAAAATCATTTTTGATTCAGTAAAATACCGTTATAGTTACTAGCAAAAACCGTATTAATTAAATTAAAAAAACAAGTTCAGTTAAAAAAATCCAGCGCTAGTCCTTTTTTAACAGTTGGGTTTAATTGGGAATCGCAAAACTGGATCAAACATACTTTTTATAAGGTTTGCTATTTGAAAAATAATAGTTTCTATAAACTTTTAACAAGCAAACTTTATAGAGTTATTTACAGATCAATTACAATATCAGTTACGGAACGGAGGTGTAACGGAACGGAACGATTCAGAACGGTTATTTGTGATTACAGTGTTACTAGGTGTTCCTTGGTTTTCCTGAAAATTTCAAAAGCACTTCTCTAGACTATAATTTATCGCTCTGTCTTTCACCGTAATCCGTGCAGTCGTCTTTACGTGAAAGAGTATCACTCGGTACTCTACCACAGTGCAATGATTTTGAACATTTGAATACGCAGAAGAACAAGCTGTTCTTGTTCTTTGTTCTTGAACTTTGTAGAAGTAGCTTAAAGTGCCTAAACGATTTTTGTTGATCAAACTTCACGTTTTAGCCAAACAATAGTGTAAAAAGTCTGTAAAATCTTAATCTAAAGAATTTTATTTTTTGTTTTATTTTTATTTGTTTCGCCACGCTAATGAAAGAAACCAATCCGATTTCAATACTTTATTATTTTTGTAATGGATAGCTACATTCAGCGGAAAAGTTATTTTTCATCCAGAAATTCCCACGTTGATGGGCGCAACGACACTATAATATTCTATAATTTTTAATAATATCATCTCAAAACTGGAACAAACATAGTCGCCATCGCTACACCGTGGCACTCCCTAACAAACATCCATCAAACATCTCAAACGTTTGTGTTTATCACAGAAATAGTTTGAATTGCAGCAGAGATCTGCCATGCAAAATACTCGTACATCTACAAAGACACTGACCTCTAAGCTTCCCCAATGAAAGCCGGTCTTTAATTACTATCCTAAATTACACAAAAGGTCCTTTCATTACTATGGAAACACGACTATTGATGTTTTAATAGTAATTACTAATTCAAAAGCCAATTAATATAGGGCCTAAAGTGACAGGAAGTGTCGAAAACACTGGATAATAATAATTTTAATAATACACATCGACCGTCGAGTTTCATGTAATTAAGCTTTAGTATTTAAAGCCAGGTTGACATGATTCGATTTTTAGTATTTTTAACCAACTTCAAAAGAAGAGGTGGTTTAGTTCTAATTTTTTAAAACTTTTTTTTGCTTGAGTAATCTCAACATCTTCATCTAATGTCTATGCTCATTGAAGATATTAACAAGTTTTGTTATTGAAAATGGTTTAACCTATACCAAACACCGTCTACTATACCTATCTTAAACCTTCAAATGGTTTCATTTTATGTTGAAATGTTCACATTTTATCGAAACGTTGAAAAGTTTTTATTCACCGAAAATTAACACCACTATTGGTTTCTTAACTTTAAGCGAACACTACTCATTTTGAATTGTAACTACGTTTACGAATACACTTCGCTTTTATTTTACATTTTTATCTGGTTTCAGTTCCTTTACAGGAGACTACTGAGTCTTCTGTGACCACGGTAGTTTCAATTCAAAACATCACTATTTTGTCTAGTTTCGGCTCTCATATATAGACACTCAATATTTATTAATGAAACAAAATTAACCCACACATTCATCATAGAACCAGTCCCTGTTTTAAATAACGAACCCCGCATATCTGTTCTAATCCCAATGAAGGCGTCTCAATTAAACAGTTATTAAACAGGATCGGCACCTGTATTGAAAACTCTTTTATATGCTAATAAATAAATTTACTTTGCCGAATTGATTTGACGGTCGGTAAATGTTGCCTCCGCAAAAAGCGCCAGTGGAAAAACCAATTATCACCGGCTTCTTGCTTCCTATCTTCAATAAATGGAATCTCAGTAAATAAAGCTTTTATGTTTTTGTGGGGAGCGTTTGCTTGTGTGTGTGCATTGGCGTAATGTGGTGATATGTTTCTATTGTTATTTTGTTTGTTCGGATTTTTTTGAAGTGATACTTACCTACTTTGTTTTTGGGTCGTTCGAAGTTTGTTTGGTGGCGTTGGAGCTTAAAGACGTAATAGAATGTTTTGGTATGAAACTCGATCTCATTGTTGGGATTGTACCTTGTAGTCGAGCAACATTCAGATTTGAGCTCGCTAATAGATGGATACAGGCATGATAGAGGATAAAACCTTAGGGCAAAAAACAGGTTGTATTTATGTGACTGTGTACTTGTGTATTTGTGAATGTGTGGGTGTCTGTGTATTGGGGTGTTTGTGTAATTGTATATGTATATATTTCTGTATCTGGGTATTTTTAAGTCTGAGTTAATTTGTTTGTTTATTTTTTTGTTTTTTATCTTGGTAGTAAAACTTGATTGTATTTTTAACTCCATATTATACCCTAAGTATGAAATAATTCCTTAGCTGTTAGGATCTTGTAATGAGACCCGAACTGTAAGCTGTTTTCCGATAATAGAGTAATTAGAAAATACCCGAAGAGATTATGTCTAAGACTCTGGACAATCGCTTCAAAGACTTGTAAAATAATACCTAAGGAATTGTTTTGTATTGTTATTAGTGACCTTTTTAGTGCCATATTTCAGCTGCTATTTTCAGATTTTATTGTAATATAAAGTTTTTCATAATCCACTTTAGTAAATCTGATATGCATCAGAACTATGCTATTACTTTTAAATTAATTGGTAGATCATACCGTGTATTTCATTACGTTGCTATGCTACGTTTTTACTATTAATTTTATGAGTTTTAATAACTCCTGCAGAAAGAACTTAATGAGTTGGTTATGTCTAATACAGGTGTCTACACTTAACCTCAAAATAGATAAAGGTGTAAGCTAAAACTTTTTGATAAAATATAATGAGACACGATTAATTAAAACTCAACACCAAACAGTTCATCTTTCACGAAAACTTATTCGCTTATACCTGATTGAAAAACTTTTGAAGGGCGTCGAAGTAACCCGAGATATCTTTCAGTTTCACGAGATTTTTCAAGAATCTAGGCATTAAATTTTTCTACTATTTTTCAACCGTTTTTTACCGTTCGTTCTTTGAGTATTCTTCGGAAAAAGATCTTAAAATTTCAGGCATTGAAAGTAGATTTACTGCAGTTCTGGAGCACCATATTTCTTGAGTTTAAGTTGGTATAATATGGGACATATTTGTTGGAGGTTTTCTGGTCCATATTTAATGGTTCAAGAATTACTGTAACCTAGTTTTGTAATGGTTATGAACTGTTATGCAGAGTTAAGTAAAGTTTTGTGCAATTAAGTTGTTTTTATTGTTTGTGGTTTTGAACATAAGTTTAATTTAAAAAAGCCTTGTTTTACTTTTGTTTAAGTATTTTTTTAAAGATGCTGCTTCGCTACTCAAATGGTGATAGTTTAACATTCTGTTTGGTCACCTTCTATCTAAATGTACGTCATGAGTCATGACTATATTTTGTGATCTGTGGTCATGACTTCCATATACGTAAGTAAGTTCTAGTATGCATATTTTGATTCACATATTGCAAGTTAAAAATTTACATGATTTTGGCCAATTTTCTCCGCAACATTACATTTCTCACACCCTCGCTTCCTTTATATCTCCATAGAGTTATTTCACACCCACAATATTTCCCCACGAAACAAGGTAACATAAAACAATAATATTTCGAAATAATCTTAATTTCTTTACAAATCAGCTAACATAACTCTTTCGGTCTTATCGCTGTCTGCACAATCGTATGAAAATACGTGAAATAGGCATATAATTCAACAAGGATTTACCTCCATCCTATCTTGGCAATTCCTTTTACCCATCCATATTATAAACCGTATAAATATATTGGAAAAGAATAATCTATTGCACGAATTAAAAGGATATAATGTTATAATAATATTGTATGTAATAATTGGATTTGGTGAATAAGATTAATTTATAGAAATCTTATAGCAAAACATATATCAACTAAATAATAAGGTTATGGTTACAATACGTTGTTCAAAGCTGTTAAAGCTACAATTAAATTTTAAATCTTTAATACTCTAGCTGGGTCCTTGCAGCGAACGCCGTAACATAATCACACAATTAGTCTGTAGAATGTAGACGAACTACGTTCGGCTATAACACTATAATATCAATATCTTGTAAGCAAATTGATTCTTTTATTTATTCGAGACTATAAAGAAAGAAACCTCTTTGCTTTGCTCATATAGTTCTATAGACATAACAATTCTCAATTTACAATCAAATTGAGAATACCTCCTGTTCTTTTTTTGAAGTCATTACGGCAACAGTGCGGCGTCGGTACCGCGAAATAATTTTAGTATGCACTGTTGCCGCACTGCTCGATTTGTATGAAAACACATGATCGTACGTTCACAATACGACAAACGCACGGCTTCGGCACTGCAGCGGTCCGACACGAAACGCATAATTTGAAAGCACCCTAAAAGTATACCTAAATGAAAATAAGCGTCGTTTTTCCTGTTACACATTATAACGTTAATTCGTACTTTTCCTTACCAAGCAATTGAACCATACAGTAACCTTTTGACCTTAAAACGATCCTACACCCATGAAACGAGTAATTCCATTAGCAATGAAAAGTAACAATTTATCCAAACACGATTCATCTTATTTTGTCCTATCACTGAGACAGTTCTAAGAGACCTTTTGGTTATTCCTAATAGAATTACGCCAATTTAATTGTTTATCCGTATTAGGGTGAACGCAGACTGGTCCGATCCAAACGCTCCGGACCAATCGAATTCAAGGTTTCATACATCTTGCTTGCGTCGAATCGAAAAGACCAGCAAAATCCTAGATGAATTCGGATGACGTCATCCGATTTCATCATATTTTATTATATTTCCGATTCGACGCAAGCAAGTTTGCTAGATTCCATAAGATTGTATACAAACAATTCTAAAATTAGTATTGTTCGATTTGACGCGTTCGGCGCAGATAAGTGTGTGTTGACCTTTAATAACGCTAGAGATTTGAGACTCTGTTTGTCCAAATGAGTAGGTAAACAATCAAGGTTTAATAATGCTATATAATATAGCGTTATACGAAAGAGGATATTAAATTTTGATTTCGTTTAATTCATGTTATGTTGTTTTTGTTATCATTTTATTGCTTATTCGGTTTCGGGTTTGCGTATGTTTACATAGGATGGACGTCGTAAAGGTAGGTTTAAGTGGCGTTACAGTAAACACGTCAATTTATTTTATTGGGTAGAGTTATGTTGTATATATATGCCTATTAGCTTAGTAATATTTCTGTGTATATAGTAAAAGATTGACTTGGGGCGGACAGCACAAGCTTTCTTAATTTGATTTAGTGCCTAAAAGTGTTTAAAAAACAAAGGACGTTCTTTTGAAATGGTGTTCAATTTGGTGTAAAATTAAATTAAATTTTGAACGAAAAGCTTTTGTTTCTTAAACATTATTAAGAGTTCGCGTGCAACTCGCCCAAAAGTGCTTATTACGCAAGTCTATATATTGTAGAAAGGTAAAAAAAATACACTTAGGCACAAGCATTTTTAATTTTATTTAGCATTTTAAATATGGTTTAAAACAAATGTCATTTGTTTGAAATGGTGTTCTATAAAAATGAAAATGAATAATAGTATCCTGTAATGTCCCACTGCCGCGCAAAGGCCTCACATCTCACTGAAGATATCAGTATAGTGAGGAGGATTAGAGCCATGTTTGAAAAGTACGAAACATGTTTTCGCTCGACCCGGGAATTCAACCCGCGACCTCAGGCTTGGCAGGCGAGTGCACTTGCCACAAGACCACAGAAGCGTTCTACAAACTGTCTAAAAATTATCATTTATAAACCAAATCGGAATATCAAACGAAATCAAGTGAAATTGTATACAGAAAATATTCCCCCAAATTGCTGTTTTCCGGACAGATTTTTTTGACGGTAGCCATAATTTATGTTTGGCAAACATGTTTACTTCGTAAAGTGAAATATGTCCGTCTGTTAGTACTTTGTTCTTGGAGGACACCTATGAAAAACATTTCAACGATAAGGTAAATTATTTTCTGAATGTTACAAGTATTTCAGATGAGAGCTCAAGTCTTACACGCGACTTTATTGAGAAGGTCAAACGTATGAAGACTGATGTAAAAAGTTTTATGTTAAGTCAGACGAAAAGAAAACTAAATTATAACTAACTATTTGTTTCTCGTGGTGTTACTCATTGACGTATGAACTTCAGGATAAAAGAATACTAGCTACGGCACTCAGGGATTGACGTAATTTTTCATACATGACAAGTCAAAATCTATACTAATATTATAATGAGGTAAAATTTTTAAGTTTGTTTGTTTGTTTGTATGTTCGGGGTAATCTCAGGAATTATCAGTCCGATTTGAATGATTCTTTTTGTAATGGATAGCCACATTCAACGAAAAGGTTATATGCTATTTTTCATCCCGAAATTCCCACGGGAACGGGTACAACGTGGGTAAAACCGCGGGGCGCTGCTAGTCACTTAATAAATCTCTAGTAAGGAAGCATTTGACGTCCCTGAGTACGGGTGTAAGCTTCTTCCTCTTGGAGTACTGGGTTTTTGTCGATGGAGTCTCTTCCACTTTTAGCTATCTTCAGCAGTCCAGTCTCAACTGGTTACAGGGCACGACATTTGCTCTTGTTTTCAGTTGGTCTACACACTTATGTAGACCTACTGTTATAAGCTCATACACACTACTTTTTCCTACGTTTTTCGAGCGAAGATAATACTTTGTGAAAAGTGAAGATGTACTGTGATTTCATCCTCATCTCATCACTGAAATGTTTTTCTCAATGAAAAGAAGTTGTCTGGTTCAAAAATCAATCATGATAGTTTGAATATTAACTCTCATAAGAAGAAATAGAAAAAAAGAGACTTAAATTTATCACTGTGCATCATTACAATCGGGGGCGCCAGGGTTGGCCAATAACCTACTCGAAATGAATGAAAGCAATTACAATCGGCAGTAGAAAAGCGTGATGATTATGCCTAATCTTGCTTACTGTACTGATGGTTTCACTGACTTTAAGAGGCGTTCCCCTGCAGTGGGACATATGTAGGCTAAAACTTTCCTTTATATTCTTGTCTTCACAAATGAAAATCAATGCGTAAAGTTATGTAACGTGTAATTATAAGTTAACCGTTTTATGTAGAAACTAATTAGAGCTCGTTTGAATAACGGCGAATTCGCAGCGAACTTTAAATTTAAATGTTAGCTAAGTTAGAATAAAGTTTTATGAGTTTTAATAAAAATTATAACTGGGAATTGTTCTTGGATTAGAATTTGTTCTTTTGATTTATTTTACATTGTTGAATTATCTTTGCATTAGTATTTTCGGAAAAGAGGTTTGTGTGAGTGTCTGTCTGTGACATGGTAGTGCTCAAACGGATGGACCGATCTCGATTTCCTTTTTTTAGTTTATGTTTGATATTTTTTACGTTTAATATTAGTGAACACGCTAATCTTAGGAACTACCAATCCAATGGCCACATTCAACGGAAAGATATAGGCTATTTTTGTCCCAAAATTCCCACGGGAACCGGCTCAACGTGGGTAAAACCGCAGGGAGCTGCTAGTTATTCATAAGGCGCTAATATCTTTACTTTTTAATCGAGAGTCTTTTGGCCTGCAATTTATACACAGTTCGATTCACAAATCATTGTAAATATTTAGTAGTAAAAGAATCTGCTGAATATTTATTACCTTCAGAATTTCAAACCATATTTTATATCGGAAGCGATATGTTAATTCAGGAAATGCTCTATTTGAATGCCTAATTTTTTCCAGTTCATTGACTTGGATGGATTGCTAACAGATATTTTACTCGTAAATTATTTCGTTTTTGGATGGTATATTTTTTGTCGTTAATATTAAATCGGTATTATGCTTGCACGAAGTATTAACCGGAAAGGGAACAGTTTTGGTTAGAAAAAAGATGGCTTGTAATAGCAGGACCATAAGGGTGCATTTCCATGCGTTGATTGACATTTTTTGTTCGAAATTGTCAAAATATTTTCGTAATGCATTGTGTTTGAATGATTGAACTCCGCACAGCTCTGCTGGCTTCAATGGAAACGCACAATAAAGTCTTCTATACTTACTGGTGTAAAATGAACATATTCCTACCGTCATTAAACAATCAAATTATATGCTTTCATACTAATAAATATCTAGATTACCTGTATTGTCAAATAGAATGTCTAGATGTGATGTTGCTCTTTCACGCAATAGACGACTGAACAGGTAAAAAACTCAGACATAGATTTAAGTCTCAAATACCACAACGTTACCTTTACCCCAAAAACCCAACAATAACTGGTATACCTAAAGAAAACAGCTGATATTTCAAAAGTAATTTTACACTAACACAATAACCATTGGGTTATTTAAGTGATGCCAACCGTTGCCGCAAAACCTTTGTCCCATTTCAAACTAAAACAAAACACGACGTACGGGTATGTTCCAATTTTAAAAATAACAAAAATAAAATATATTCTTTACTTATTCATGTACAAAACCACTTTACGTAAACGCTGTAAAAGTACAAACGTTCTTTATAGTACAAGAAAAGACAAGCGCTTGTTTCAAATAGAATGCTATCAAATATGTACCAGTGTGGTACCACAGTTTATGAAGTTAGACTCTCTTGTTTGAAACCACCAAGTTGCCGGGATCGTAAGAGTATTATCAATGAACAAAAACGTTTTGTGTTCATTCAATATTGGTTTTGAGTGACTTGGTCTGTGTAGAGTTGACGCTATAGCTTTGTGACTTTTCTATCTTTGTGTATGGTTTATCTATAGTTGTTTTATTTCACCAGTTCCTGAGCAACACTTGTAGTTGTAATGAGTATAAACATGTGTCTGTGTGTTTGTCTATCAGTACTGTCGGCAAGATCGTTGTTTATATTCATTTAACATACATCACTACGAATAACTATTGAATTTCTATCCACCGTTTACTAATGCTATCGCTACTTCAAAGAAAATTTTGATAGGATTTTGACGCGGATCATGATACACACTAAAACGATGTGTATGTTCAATTTTACTAAACCAAATATGGCTGAAGGGCGCTTGTGAGAGAAAATATCTAGAACGTACTTTGAGACACGGGTAGAGTAGATTTTCCTAAGAAAAACATTTGATTTACGTAGTTCCGCTCGTGGCGTAGTTTGACTGCGATTGTTAAGCAACGTGCAGTTCGACCCCTACTTGGATGGGTGGTCGATGGCATTTATTGTCGGTTTCGGTTGTTTCAATCGTTAGACCATGTCGGAGGCCTTTAGGCGGTCTGTAAACTCCAACAACCTACTCGAGCTTACTTACTTACTTTCTATCAGCCCGGTTGTTTTAATCTTTATCTTCTTCTTCTTATCGAGTGGATGGTCAACTTGACCAATCCTGGTGTCAGAGTTATTGAGCCGCCAAAGGCCTCTGACATGGCTCATGTAGCGACTACTATCCGTAGAAAGTAACCGGGACCGACGGCTTAACGTGCCCTCCGAAGCACGGAATCATCTTACTTTTCGGGCAATCAGGTGATTCAGCCTGCAATGCCCTAACCAAACTGAGGACAGTCTCACAAAGTGATTTTTGTGAGATATCCCCACCGGGATTCGAACCCGGAACCTCCGGATCGTGAGCCGAGCGCTCAAACCACTAGACCACGGAGGCTGAAATCTTTATACCATGTCGGAAGCCTCATAAAATGGAAAAAACTAAGAAGATGTAGAAGTATCGGGTACACCATAAAATATATTTTATAGACATCATCTAGAGACGAATGCTTACGCTAGGTCTAGACAAACGCTAGTTTTAATGGAGTACTTATGGACACTAAATAATGTAATAATTCACGTTCACTACAACTCAATTTGTGCGACGTACGAGAATATTATGATGTCTCTAGGAATAATGCCTATATTTTGCAGAGAGGTTTTGTCCCAAAAGTATATAGTATATAGTGGAAACCTGAAGAAAATGTTAATGGACGCACCAGTATTGCAGAAGGGCTAAGGGTCGTAACTGCGTTAAGCGGGTGCACGCGACGGTTCACTTTTGTATGAAACCGCGTGGGCGCCCGCGCGTGCGCACGCGATGGTTCACTTTAGTATGAAACCGCGCGAGCACCCGCTTAACGCAGTTTCGGCCCTAAGTTGATGTCTTCATTTGTTTCTATCATAAATACATGTGTCTCTCTCTTTATATTTCTATATGAAGAATAGAGATAGAAGATATATTGTCTTCGGTTTACACCTTTGCCGGAAGCGCTGACTGTGTTAGCTTCTCACTGCAATACAAACATTGACTCGGTCACTGAATGTTTTAGGAGGCGAAAAATCAAATGCTTAACACACCTTTTTATTTACCTTGGTTTTCCTTTTATTACGACTTGGGAACACTAATAATACTCCAACAAGTAAAATAAATTCTAAATGTTTCATCTCTACCGTCCATTACCACGAAATTACGAAAAAAAATTATTGAATACATTTTTTAACGAAATGTGAATGTATTTTTTAATAATTAACCCTTTGTTACCACGTTTGTATTGTTCTAAGTGTATTTTTAAAGAATGGTTATCACCTATTCTGCTTTTAATGAATTTGCTTTTGAAAACATTGGTACTGTGTATAAACGTTTAAAATTCGTTGTATTGCTAAATGAAGTGGAGTATTATTACCATAATAAATACAAAAGCTCCAAACTTGTATTACTACTGTTACTGTTACAATTAGCCTGTACCATCCCATTGTTGGGAAAAGTCCTCCCATTTCCGCCCCTCATCTCGATTCGAAGCCAGTCCCTCTTGTAGGCGTCCAGTTCGGCACACAGTGGAACACAGTTAAAATTTTGGCCCACAGCGTGTCAGACATGCTGCAGACATGACCAGCCCAATCCCATTTGAGTTTAGTCCCATTTGAGCTTTGTGGCCTTTTCCCCCACATCGGCGATTTTAGTTCGGGAGCGCAGTATTGTATTACGGATGCGGTTCGCTTAAAAAACTTGTCGGTTAACTTGCATTATGAATCAATAACACAAAAGTGTAATGATTACCTCTATTCCTCCTCAGTGCATTAATCTACAATCCAAAAGCTTACGGAATCGATTTCTGATGGTCTAATAACTTACTTTAACGGTATGAAAAATAAGTTTTTCAATTTGCTTCACGCTAAGTATGTTACCAAGCACCTCTATAAATTGTGGACCGATTTAATGCTACTTTTACGTCCAATAGAGCTTACCTTAGGGCTGCTCTGTTAAAGTAATACGACGTTCTTTATAAGATCACTTTTAGGTTCACGTTAACTGCTTAATTAATATTGTTTGACTTCTATAAGCGACCATCGAGTTGGGTGGTGGCCAACCCTTTTTTACCGCCTAAAGGCATCCGTCATGGTCTAACGGTTGAAGCAACCGGAACCGACAATTTATCGTGTCTCCGAAGTACGGTAGCGCTCAGATAGAAATGCCACTATCGGCCACCCATCCAAGTAGGTGGCGAGCTGCACGTTGGTTTTCAAACGCAATGTACTGACATCGCTTAGTCAAACTACACCACGAGCGCTACGGACTCTCACCCTAATGAGGTGTCCGCTTTGGGCGAACAGTTTATTGTGAAGACGATGTAGATAGAGATAAGTTCGTTGACTGTATTAAGAGACATCTATACTCATATAACAACGCTGAATAGTTTGTTTGTTTGAACGCGCTAATATGAGAAACTACCAATCCGATTACAATAATTATTTTTGTAATAGATAGCCACATTCAACAGAAAGGTTATAGACTACTTTTTCATCCTGAAATTCCTACTCTAACAGGCATTAGGTGAGTAAAACTGCGGGGCGCTGCTTGTTTTACTAAAAATGGAGTAGGATAGAAGCTTCACACAATGACATAGACTAAAAATATATTATCTAGATTTTTTGAAAAAATAACAGCCAAAATACAGCTTCAATTTTAAAACATGTTCCAACGCTGATAGATTAAAACTGATAGCAAATACCAATAGCACTATTGTGCTGCTATCTATCCAAAAATCTAAACACATTATCATAGAGACACGAAACTCCGTTAGAATGTTAGTTTTGTTCATAACACTACTCTGAAACTCGAGATAGTTCGAAAACCTTTTACTGAACCCATCTAGGATATTTTGAAGTTACAATAACATTAACCCTCGGCTACAAATATAATTTTAGAACGTTTAAATTCAGTACTGAAATTTCTTAGTTTGGAAACATTTATTGATGTAGGACAGAAATTGATTAAGAAGAATTTTTCTGCTCTGGTGCGGTTTTGGATGTATTGGTTGCATGGCGGTTAGACTACAAGATTTGGGGTCAATAGCTCATTTGTTATGTATCAAAAAATAGTAGGTAGGTTAATAAATGGGAAAGATTTTATTTGTTCTCTGGGGGAGACCAGATTGCTATCGTATAAGGAAGCGACAGTATACATTATTGGCGTTACAGTGACATGCTCCTAGATTTTTGGGTGCGTTATGGTGGAAGCAATGGCAGAAAGTTAGCGAGTTTTTGAAAATAAGATCATCGCGCATTAGCTTCTTAACCATGATAGTAATTTCTGAGCGCTACCGTGCCTCAAAGGGCACGTTAAATTATTGGTCCCGGTTGTTTCAACCGAAAGGTCATGTCGTAGACCTTTAGGAGGTCTTATAACTCTGACACCAGGGCTGGCCACTTACCTACTCGAACTTACTCCAACAAAACACTAGCATTACTCCGAACCACTCCAGTACCACGCACTGTAATTTGTCAAAGAAACCGTAGTTGGTTATCTTCATCTCGTCCTAAGTATTTCACACAATGTTGGTTACATCACAAGTTTAACCAATGAATAATGAGGTGACATTTCTTGCAATATTAATATCCTGGGCTTTGGACCCAGGGTTACAGCCATCATATTTATTCCTTATCTCTTTGAAAGCTCCAAGTTTGCTATTCGTAGTCGTTTAGGAAGAATATAAGATAATTTTAAGATTCAAACGTAGGCATATTTATTAGCATACAATTTGCTTTGCACGAGTATTTAGTACTAATAAAAAATAATAATATTTAGCTAAAATTATTTACTAATTAATATTATAATACAAATATTTTTACGATGCATTTCAGTACCTATACAGTAATAGTAGCCTGTGGCCTGCATGGTAACCAACTAAGTATAAGTAAAAAAAGTATTAAGGCCCTTAATTTAAGACGTCCAGCTATGCAGTATTGCGCAGTCGTCAGCGCGCACGGATGTTCTTTTGTTTATCATACAAAACGCACATAATAAGACGATCTAAAACGCATTTAAAAGAACCGTCACATGTAGTTCGTCTTGTTTAATATTGTAGAACTAAAAGGGTATCGCTTCAGAACCGTGGTACCGTACAACCAAATTAGCATCGTTTGAATTCGTAAATCAGGAACAAGGCCGCAACATACACTTGCATATGGAAAGATGATTAACAATTTTACATTTTAGGGTAAAAGAGTCACTCTAGACTTCATCAAAATTTTGATTTTAAAGATTTTTATAGTAAACATTAGGCATGATTCTGTTGTAAATAATAAAAATAAAACATTATGACTGACAGCTGAAATAATAAGACTATTGTATTGCTTTGTTTTATTTTGAAAACAATTAAAAACCATACTATTTTACCACCACAATTTTAAAAAAATGTGGGTAGAGAAGATTTTGCTGCCACAAATTAATCTCTCCAAGCAACTCTAGTTAGTTGCCAGTTACTTCAAAACACTCTATCTTCACCCGTCTTTACTTCAAAGTAAGTTTATCCGTTTCCCGCCACTTCATTCTTTAAAAACTTTTTTATATCCTTTTTAGTGTTTTAAGTTGGTTAATGGAGACAAATTCTGTTTGAGTTGAATAAAGATTTAAGTGTCGTAAAAAAGTTTTGGTAAAATCATTTTGCTTTTGACTGGCGGTCTATATTTTGGCGAAGTTGTTAAATTGTCACAGTAACTGGTGATTCATTTACACGGTACGATTTTTATGTAAGGTTAAACGTTGTCAATAGCTGAGAAAACTGCAACTGATCACTATCGACAGTTACTTATTAACTGATGAAAAAACTGTAAGAGCTGCTCTTTATTTGACTGATGTTTCTTACTTCGGTATAGTTTTCAAATGAAACTACGTTTACGGATACACTTCACAATATTTAGGCTTCAGCATTTTTCTAGCTTTCATCATCATATTATACTTAAGGTTTTTTGTCAGAATTTGGAACATTGCCCAGTAATACAAAAAAATGATATTCTCATTGAGTGCCTATCATAAAAGCAATGTATGCAGACTCCATTACTTGTCACCAAGCATGATAATGTGCGAAAAATGATAATAAATACGGCAATAACTTTTATGAGACAAGAGCGTGAAGAGACGTAATGAATTTCATTTCGAACCATATTCGTTGCGGCAGTTATTTGCGTTTTTCATACAACTTAATTTAAAAGTCTTGGCAATTTGCATACCTTTGGAATCTTATAAGTTTTATAATAAAATAAGCTGCTTATTCGTCTTATGGTGACGAGGAATTTATTATGAATGACCTCAATTCAGAAATTGTCTTATTCTGCGAGGAATTCTAATGCGGCTACCTCTATTTAGCCGTAGTAGGTTTGACCGAAGCTCACTTTGACGAATGTGATTCACCGAAGATATGAAATGACCGATGCTTTGTTTTGCCGATGTTTGATCAAACGTTACAGCCTTCAGTAAAATATATACTTGGCCTTTTTTCATTTGGCCAAATGATGCATAGGACAAGTTAAATATCGGAGGGACAAAGCATCGTATTAGTGTTTGAGGTATTGAACTTTGGTCAAACGTACTTCGTCGAAACAAGACTCTCTCATTATTTTAAACCATTTTAAATAATACAAACAAACAATTGTTTCCCAACTTTGCATAACTTTTACTTTATGCGAGCTTCACTCAAACTAAGCGTAGACTCGCAAAAACAAGAGACAATTGAAAAAAACCTCTATGTCTGCTAAAAGCTGTTGCGAGAGTTCAACAGCTCAAGCCTAAATGGATTCAAAATATAACTATGACGTATAAAATTAAAAGTGCAATGCGCACTCAGTGAAACGCAGACGATTTTAATACCAACTTTTATACAAGTACACGCTTTAAACGCTTGCATGAGCGGTTGTGATGCATGAAACTGCTTCATTCAAGACCCTCCACCATTAAATATTTGCAACGGAATTCAAGCTTAGAAATTTTCACGTTACGTCGAGTATTTCGTATATTCAAGTTTGGGTTGGTCAGTTTTGGGTTGGTTACCCTTTAAATTCATATTTAAGTACAATTTTAGGGTGGTATTTACTGATATTGGTTGTTAAGCAACGTACCAAATAGTTATTATTTCAATAATTGAGAAATTGTGGTTATAAAAATATTTAAATAAATAAAAGTATTAATGCCTGTAATGTACTACTGCTGGGCAAAGGCCTCTCATTTCACTGAAGATATCATTATAGTGAGGAGGATTAGGCATAATCACCACGCTTTCCAAATACGGGTTGGTGATCTGAGCCAGGTTTGAAAAGTATGAAACATGTTTTCGTTCGACTCGGGAAGTGAATCCAGGACCGCACTCTTGGCAGGCGAGTGCTCATACTACCACCGAGACCACCGAGGTGCTAAATAAAGAATACATTATTTTAAGAACGTGATTCAGTAGAGTTTCATTTGTTTGTTATACTTAAGTGCAAATTAAGAGAGTTTTAAACGAATATTTTTATTGCTGTTCCTAAACCAACCGACACAACTATAAATATATACGCTAGTGTGCACAGCCATTAAAAACGATATTATCCGGTTTCGAACTTGGTATTCAGAGCTGCCTCCACCTTTATAAAATTGCCACCGTTATCAAAAATATTTAGCACAAATCCTGGATCGGATTACAAAATGGATTTCTGTGAAAGTAGATTTGCACATTTCTTTATAGACAGACGGTAAAACGTGAATTGAATTTGCGAGCCGTAAGCTGTTACATTCTTTCAATTTTTCCTCCGTATTTTGACCAATGAAAGTTAGTTCGGATATTCAACAAATATATTTAAATTTTGCTTTAAAACTTTTAGTGAATATGAAGTGAATCCATCAGTTATGGATAGAATAGTTTATTTCCAATTTGTTCTGTCATATTTTTATTCAAGAGTCCGTTTAGACTGAACTTGTTAATTCGTTTAATATAAAGCAAGCGAGCGTGCGAGTAACTTGACAGTGACATTAGGGTTCTTTTTAACTGGGCCAGTTGCAGTTCTCCCATTCACTCTATCTATGTAGATACTAAATCTCATCATCATTATTAAACTTAGCAGCTAAGCTCTTGTCTCGGAGACTGCGTTGCATGTGTGGTTGGCGTGGTGCAGAAGCACTTAGGTACACTTACACTAATGCAATAAGTAATACACTAAAGTTCAACCAACTAAATGTTTATTATTAAGAGTTAGGCGCACAGTACAGAGGATCAGAATCACAAGCACAGTTTATGGAAGGTGAAGAACAGAATGGAAATGAAGAAATGAACTGATTATGAAATTAACGATTTGGCGAAAGATTTATCTAGTAAACGTAAATATGAGCGCGGAGCAAAGCGACATGCGTTCGAGGCGATAGCTGGTGTCGAACTGCGGGGGGCGTCGATGGCCGCTCGCCGGCCGGCTCGGCGCAGGAGTTGTTCTGGAACTTGTTGTGGGCTTCTTAACTGGTACGATGCGATTTCTTGGCGCGTCGTATGAGTCGTGTCGGTCCGTCCGATTAGTTACGTTGTTAAGGTAAGTGGTAGTATTAAGTTAGTTTTTAAATAGATTACTTGTATAATAAATAGGGATATGTATTACATAAATATGAATAATGATATATTGTAAATGATGTAAATAATATTAATAATATGCGTTTTAGTTTTAAGTTGTAAATATTGATTTTAGTGGTTATAATAAATATGTAATTATGTTAAGGCATAATCGCCACACATGCTTTTCTATTATTTGCTTGTTCTTATACATCTCTATACGACATGCAAGACACCTTTTGCCTTCCTTCAGTTCATATTATCCCTTTCTACGCTTTTCTTCAATTTTATTCTCTACTAGCAATGCCCCACGGTTTTACCCGCATTGAGCCTATTCCCGTAAGAATTTTGGGATAAAATTAGCATATAACCTTCCCGGTGAATGTGGCTATACATTACAAAAAAACTATCCGAAACGGATTGGTAGTTTCAGATTAGTTTAGTGCGTTCAAACAAAAACTCTTCAGCTTTATTTTATTAGCATAGATGTTATAATAATATCATTAGTATAAGCTGCCTTTCCTTGATCTAAGTAACGCTAAATTGAAGTTCATCTATAAGACAATTCCAAGTTAATTTTACGCCCAATATTTGTGAGGTCGTTAAAAGATTAGTTATGTCCCTAAAAGACTTTCTCATTGCCGATGGAAAGTTCAATGAACCAAACAGCTTCTGACAAATTTCGTTTGAGACGACAAAATTCAACGAAGTGTGATAAAAACTATATGAACTAATCTATACACACGATTTACCTGAACTCATTTTGAAACTTGTGAACTGTAAAAAGCAAGAGTAATTAGGGGCAGAAACTTTCTATGCTTTTATCTTAATGTTTTTACAGTACATCTGCTGAAGTCTTTCACATAGTGTTTCACGTACCTACGCTTTTTGTTTGTTTTATACTTAATGAATGATTATTTGTTTTTCGTAAAATAATGAATTTGCGGTTTTTAGAGTTTTTGGAAAATTTGGAAATAATAAATATATTTTTATTTGATTTTGTTTTGTGCCATCGAATGCCAATCATTTTTAACTGGGAATCAAACTTTGGGTTTCACAAATAGTTACAAAAAAAAACCTTTAAGTGAAGGACAATTTCATTAACTTTTTAAAAAATTTAAAAATGCTTTTTTAGTTAAACTTTGAATATATAGTCTTCAGCTAAATTGGTTCATTATTCTCTCACCAACAAACAATAATAAAATTAGTGTTAGTATGTAATGATCCATTACTGGGCAAAGGCCTTTCATCTCTCTGAAGATATCAGCACGGGAGGAGGATGAGCCATAATCACTACGCTTGCCTACTGCGGGTTGGTGATTTGAAACCCGAGCCATGTATTAAAGGTAGGAAATATGTTTTTGCTCGAACCGGGAATTGAACCCGGGACTTCAGTCTTGGCAACCGAATGCTCATACTACTAGACCACTGTGGCGAGGTAGCTAAAAAAACCTTGTAAAACAACAAGCCTATAAAACTCTACCGACATTATATGATACCCATAATATTAACCCTACATACCCGAGTATTGTTTTAACACTTTATAACATTTTATGTATATAATATAACATATCACAATAGGCCGAAACACTTGGCAATATTCACAACTTTGACCGATTTCCCGATGTCGAATACCGAAAATGTTTACCAAATCGTTTCGTCGCCCATTTTTACAACAAAAATCGACGTGTATTTTTTTGTATGTATTTTTGTTGCTCGAAATGAGATGAACCGTTTATTGTATGTGTTCGAATAAAAGATAACTAGATAGTTTGATTGTAGATGACTTTGTATATTATATTGTTTATGGCACGTTCTGGGTTATTTGTCTTGGTTGTGGTTTTTTCAGATTTCACCTCTTTGCTCTTCCCTTTTGAAGTCTATACTCGATACAATATGGTAATATTATCTGGATCGATTTTTAACCAGGGTTGAATTTTTTCAAATGCAACATTGTCACTTAAAAACGACACAAGAGGCGGATTACACAAGCACTTTAAGGGCAGACACTGAGTTAAGCGTGCGCACGCCGCGGTTTCATACAAAAGCGAACCGTTGCGGGCGCCCGCGGCGCGCGCACGTCGCCTGCGCCTTCCGCCTGTAACTTCATTCAAAAATGAACCGTCGCGTGCGCCCGTCTCGTGCCGTTTCATACAAAAGTGAACCGCCGCGTGCGCACGCGGTGGGCGCACGTGACGGGCGCACGCTTAACGCAGTGTTGGCCCTTAAATCTATTTAGTATCCAACTATGATAAAGAAACAAAAGCTTATCGTTCCAAATTGTATTTTTTATTTCACTAAATATTTAAAGACTAATTTAAACGAACGTCATTTGTTTATTAAACATATTTAGGTCCTAAATAAAGTTAAGAATGCTTGTGCTATCCACCCTCGGATCAATGTCAATGATTTCAATTCGTCAGTACTGAAAAATCTATACTACATAGTATAGGTAAAGCTGAAAAGTTAATAGTTTTTATAATGGATAGTCACATTTAAAAGGTTATAGAAGTTATAGAGGCTACATTTCACCTCGGAATTTCCCCGGGAGCGGGCACAACGCGGGTAAAACCGTGGGGCGCTGCTAGATGTATGATACAATGTGTATTATTTTAGAATTGTGGTAACATAAGAAAAAGATAAGACCTCATTAAGATCTTCGTAAATCCAAAACAAAGTCGGGTCGTAATACTAGTAATTTGATGATCTTATAGGGTGTTACGATATTCTTCAAGTGACTTAATAACCCACTGACTAAAACACTTACTTGTTATCCCATCCTTGTAGCTATATGTTCTTGTTCTCTCAAGTACAAACTATGTGTATTGAACACTTAACATATGGGTTCAAAGACTGTTAAAGTTACAAAAGGTTTGTATTGACCCTGTATAGTATGTCACAAAGAAACACTTAACACGTTAGTTTACAATATGGGTAAGGTTTAATTACATACGGAAGTATCAATTTATTAAGTTCCTACTATCAATATAATGTATTTTCTTACTTACATGCTGTGAAAGGTAAAGTACGCAATGTATTTCAGTACAACCGACAAAACCTAAAACGTAGTATTATTGAGAATGTTCTATAAAGTTAGCAATCTATCCTAATACTCATATATAAAGCTGAAGATTAAGTTTATTTTTCTTTGAGTTCTAATCACAGAAACTGCTAATCCGATTTGAATAATTTTTGTAATAGCTACATTCAACGGGAAGGTTATAAGATTTCATTCCGAAATTTCCGCGAAAACGGGCATAACGCGGGTAAAACCGTAGGACATTGCTAGTTTTATATAGGATGTATGAGATTAATAAGACTTTAATCAAAACTGTATTTAGAAAGTCTTCTAATCTATGACAACACTGGAGGCTAAGAGTACGATACTTATCTCTAGTGTAATCAAATCACTCACACACTATTTTATCTGTTACACTTAAATAATTAAAGCAAAAATCTATTGTTGACTGCCTGACTTAAAACGGACTCGTCTGCGTCGAAAAAGTCAATCTAAAGACTGCTATGACTATAGTCCGATAGCCCGTAATACAAGATGTCTGCCCAACCGACTTTCAGCCTGAGAAAAAGCACTTAAAAATAATGATCCAATTCTAAAGTCGACTATAAATAGATACTTTTACAATAGCCACCAAATTACGTAGAAATCAAACAATAACAATCCAATTATACCTTAAGGACGGAACATAAAACCAATTTCCTTAACTTGTATAAACAGTAAAAAGCTTTATTCTAAAAGGTTTAACATTGGCAAAAATAAGCATTGAATTTCAATTTATTCTCTAAACAGATTACATCGATTGATACCTACTTAGCATACTTATAACTTATGAAAACGTTTTAATTGAGATTTGCGAGAATTAACTTCACTAATTCACTTACACTCAATAATACATATTCGATTACTTGTACTTTAACCCGATTGCGCAATTCTAGGAATGTTTGGGTGTTTTATAGTGTTAGTTTTACTATACCACATGACTATCCTGTAGTTCCATAGTCATAGTTCCTGATTAGTGACCCGTTGCCACTTCTCATCGTATTTAATGCTAGCAGCGCCCCGCGGTTTTACCCGCGTTGTACCCGTTCCCGTAGGAATTTCGGGATGAAAAATAGCCTATAACCTTCCCGTTGAATGTGGCTATCTATTACAAAAAGAATTATTCAAATCAGTTCAGTAGTTTCTGAGATTAGCGCGTTTAAACAAACAAACAAACAAACAAAACAAACTCTTCAGCTTTATAATATTAGTATAGACTAGCAGCGCCCCGCGGTTTTACCCGCGTTGTACCCGTTCCCGTAGGAATTTCGGGATGAAAAATAGCCTATAACCTTCCCGTTGAATGTGGCTATCTATTACAAAAAGAATTATTCAAATCGGTTCAGTAGTTTCTGAGATTAGCGCGTTTAAACAAACAAACAAAACAAACTCTTCAGCTTTATAATATTAGTATAGATAGAAAAACGTGGTTTATCGAGGTAAAAAACGGATGTTTTTCGTTAATCCCATATTCAAACAATATTTATATAGTGAAGAATGTGGAAGACTACCCAAAGCGCTACTGTTCAACATTGACAACAGTCACTACTACATAAACACATACTGACAAGCCCGTTGGCACAGTGGCAGTGAGAGCGCTTACTGTGTCGGGGGTTGCGGGTTCGATTCCCGCCCGGAGTCAACAATATGTGCAGACATAGTTGTTGGCGACGACGTCTGGGTGTCAATTATATATTCTTATAAGATATTTGTGTATGTATATGTAGTAGTACCAGTTAATTAGATTCCATAACACAAGCTTAGAGCTTACTTTGGGTCCAATTAACCGTGTGTGAATTTGTCCGGGTATATTTATTTTATTTATTTATACCGCCTTATCAATAAACGCTCTGTAACTTAAACACTGGTATAAAGTATTTTGTCTCTTTTGCTCTTCGGAAAATTGCGTATGTCAGAAAGTGATAAACCACTTGGTAGCTAAACGTTAATACGCGTTTATATGGCCCTTATAGTAGTAGTACCATCAATGTAGGTATTTGTCATTAGCACCTGGCTAATGTCCAATGCTCAAAAATGTGGTAGACTCGGTTATTGTCGCTGTACTCCACACACATGGCATCTCCAGCTCTAAATGTCTCATTAGTTCCAAGAAAAAACAGGAGTTCATATCCAAAAACACCACCAACCCCAGACACAAATTCAAAGTATCAGATCAAACTCTACTCGAGTTTATTAAAACACTTAATTTAATAAACGCCTGTTTCTGTGAAAGACTTGTCATAATACCTTTCATTCCACGTCGTATCTTTGAAAGTAATTAATTCTCTTTAATTTATTTCAGGTGGAAACGGAAGGGCTGAGATTTTATGAGAATAAGGTATTTATTTGACTTTAAGATAATTATTTATTTAATTACATTCATTATGATAATGATTATATCATTTGGGAGAGTTGGCTTTAATAAGCTTTTATGATTGAGGGTTTAAATTAACTACATTTTAACAAGTTATTTAACTTCATTGAATGTAAGTGCCTTCTCTGGGCATATCAAATATATCAAATGTAACATAGAGACTATTGTGTCTATAACCTATTTTTTTGGATTGGCACAAAATGTGGTTAAATGTCGTCAATTTTCCAGCCGAAGACGATTGCTTCTGAAGAGGAAAAAGGTTTAGAGATAGGGTAAGAATGAAATATAATTACTAAACCTTTTTCCTCTTCAGGAGCAATCGTCTTCGGCTGGAAAATTTACGACTTTTAAACACATATTGTGCCAATCCAAAAAAAAAATAGAGTGTACTAATCACATCGAACGATGCTTTGGTGGACAAGCTCTTTAACTTAGGTGAGAATACATTTCACTACTAATTATGAACACGTACACACACACTTTACAAATTGAAAAACTGAATCCAGTGTTTATTCGACTACACATTTTTTATGCTTAAAGGTATATGTACTACTATGATGGTTTTAAGTGTATGGCAATTATCCATAAACAAAAATCCGAATTAAGAACAAGAATAATTAGGAAAAAGAAGAATTTGAATAGGGATATTATCGTACATGGAAAATTTAGAATTTCTTAATTCAAAATACGTTTTGTTAGTTCCAAATAAAGCTCTATATTAAATTTCATTAAACAGACCTTAATTATTATTCATTCATAAACTTTTGTCCCCTTTTAAATATTTACCAAACTTCCTAAAATAATCTAAACCAAAGTCATCATAACGTAAATTGCTTTAATTTTGTTCATCCAACATCGGCTGCACTTAGAATTCAACAAAATTCATTTCCTTCATTTTCACACGAAAACTTGAAAACTTTTACCAACTCCAGTAGCTACACTTTTGTTATGAAACATTATTAATAAGATACAATTTTCCATATTTTCGACCTTATATCAACTGGGTAAGGTTCAAAGGTTGTTGGGGCAGTAAGTCCTTGGATTGTGTAACAGTTTTTTTATTATTAATCAAGACGTTTTCTTGTTTCGTTTAAAGGTAATGGTTTGGCAGATTAAGGTGCAGTCGATTCTTTATTTAGAAATGCTTTTAGCAGCGAGATTAAGAATTGACGAGCTGGATTTTAATATAAAGCAAAAAGCACTTGGATTCAATGTCCATCGACGTTTGATTTATATTAAACTAGTCCCGCCCCGTCTGTATTACCTGCGCCATACCCGTTCCCTCGGGATTTACTACATAAACTACCAAAATCAAGATAAAAACTCGATAGAAATTAATTAGGTTGTCTTTTTGGAGACTAGCAGTGCCCCGTGGTTTTGCCCGTGTTGTACTCGTTCCCGTAGGAATTTTAGGATGAAAAATAGCCTATAACCTTCCCGTTGAATGTGGCTATCCATTACAAAAAAAAATCTAATCTAGCAGGTAGTTTCTGAGATTACCGCGTTCAAACAAACTCTTCAGCTATACTATATAAGTGACTATAGATAGATGATCAGAAAATACACAACACTCAAATATGAAAAAATGCATTAACGATACATCCGTACATAATTTTAGCAAGAAACTCATTCTGTTTGCTGTTCTCGTTCGTATTTTCCGGTTGATCACTATAAATGTTTTGGGAGTCCCATCCCATGCATAACTTATTTAATACTCTGTTAGTACGAATATCAAATGTAACGTCCATTTTGAAGGATTGATGAAACACGAGATTTCACTTAATGAAAATTGTATGGAGCTTATCTGAACTTTTGTAATTTGATGATTGCTTTTAAAAAATCTGAGAGATGTATTTCCGATAGAAATTCAGTTCTAATGGCGTTTTGGACCGGATTTTTGAAATCGCAGGTTATCCTATATCTCACGACACATTGCTTGGCATTCTTTGGTGGTTGACAAACAAAATACGAGATATAGGGATGTCGCGAGGTCATGAGACGTTCCTGAACATTTTCAACTCAATGGAACCCACAGAGATTACCACTTGTCTATAGTGCTTGAATCGTTCGTCGATAAAGAACTAGTCAATAACTTAGAAGGTACGAATACTCGTACTAAATACCTATAGTTACCAAACCGTAGAAATACTCCACGAAACTCAACTGTATCAAATATTCTTAAAATCCATCAAAAGTTCACAATCGTGCAATCCAAATATGAAACTGTTAATTCAAGAAAACGACTGTTTAAATTATCTTGCAAATATTGGAGGGCTAATTCTGGAGGCGGTCTCCGACTTATTCAAATCAACGGACGAAACATTCCTTTACACAATTAGATTCGGTTCGTGAACAAATAACGAGGTACGGGATACAAGTGAGTCGCTTGTAATGAAAAGATGAAACGAGAAAGAATAGGCGCCCAGAGTACAAAGTTCTGTATAGGTCAATATAAAATGTGTATTGTTAATTTATTGCTGTTAGTAAGAAAGTTAGGGAGCTTTTGATGTATAGTAGACTGAGTAGAATTCGCTTTATTATGATTTATCTTTCTCTATGTACTGAGGGTAGAGGGTTTTGCTCTGCTATGAGATATTCCAAGGAGTCGCCTCTACTCAACCTGACTACTTATTCCATTAATTGACTAATTTCCCGCTCCTAGCAAGCAACGGTGCATTATCTATGTTTTTTCCCAACACTTTTTCCCACTACAACAATGGCGGAAGGACGCTAATTTTGTGATTACGTGTATTAATCAAGAATCAGTTAAGAAGTCAAATTAGGTTTGTAATAGGTACTTTTAATCCGTAATAATAAAATTACAGTCAGTGACCATGAATTAATTAACGTTTTAATCACTTGACACGGAAACCACACTAAGAATTCGTCATTGTAGTAAGGCACTCTATACGACGAAAGAGCGAAGTAGAGGAGAAAAATAATGAAGGCTGACCCCACCACCATGTGGGACACAGCCAGGAAGAGAGAGAGAGAGTAAGGCACTAACTTACTATAACTTAGGTAAATAAACAAAAAACATAATCAATAATTTCACCTACAATTTAATGTAGAACACACTCCGCGAGGTTCACATACACGTTCACACTAGGTACAAACGTAATACCAACGCCACATACAAAATCGTATCGTCACAGCAATCCCGCACCAATTTTAACCAGAATCATACCAAGTTATTCAACAACGAAATCGTTCACCTGTGCCCAAAATTGCTTATTTTACCGCCTGTAGTTGCTATCTATCGCTGTGTGTTTGTATACGGACGAATCACGTTAAAACCAAATTAGATTTTGGCCTCTTGGGTTATATTACGGCCCAAAAAGCTCCTTCATACTTATCGGGTATCGGGTCCGGTGTTGACAACTCTGTTATGAGCGATGCCTCAAAGTCCAAACCTGACAAATTGATTAATTGAATGAACGGATTAAAATCGGCCCCGATAGTAGATATGTGGGAACAGGTTCTTCCTCCGTTTCAAAATCGGTTAAACCTTAAAGACGTCAGAATTTCAAACTGGATTAGGAAATAGAGACGTGACGAAGTAATATAGTTTAGATATTGGAAATGCAATTAGGCTGGTGTGAAACTTGGGTTCAATTGATTTGGGTGTAAGATTAATGGAGTCTCATAAAAACGTTCTTCGTATGAATAATGTGGTTCTTAAATCAATTGTTACTACTTGAATATAAAAGCTAGACTTCTGTTCAAGATATCTATTTTACCCATCTCTCTGGCGTTGTCCGTGACATCCCTTTACACCATGACAGACACTTTTCCTTTAAAAATATATAAATTGAACGTTAATATTTCATGAGGTCTTTCAAGTAGTTTAATAGCAATTGCTGTTGGATAAGAAAGTTTAGTTATCATGACTCCTTTTCAATTAAAAAATCCACTAATATTAATGCGATGTTGTGAGGACTTAATCCTTTATTTATCAAAACAGACTGATTGAACACTTCTAAAAAAATACCTACTGAACGCGAGCCAAGACGCGAGCGAAAGGTAGTAAAATATAAAGCTATTATTTAATTTGGGTTGTTTGGAAAAAAAAAAAATAGTCTTTTTTAAACTTACACGATTTGAACACTTCAGTAAATTAAAAAAAACAGTTCACAGAATTTATCGAAGACATAAGGACCAAACGGGATATACCCATAGCTTACTGTTAGTCGTAAATAAACAGCCCGTAAAAATTTGTTCGCATTATACCTAAAAAATAGGCATATTTTTATTTCCCTACAAAATCTTCAGATGTTTTGTAAAACTCTTTTGTAGTACTTAGAAAGCGAAGTCATTGTTAAGACGTCTTGAGTCGATAGCTTCCGTTTCCTTGCTTGCGATAAAAAATAGAGAATTCACCAAAGATTTGGCATACAAAGTACAATAATACATAACAAAAGCTATAAAGACGAAGTGACGGCCTGTAATATTAGTTTGCAGGACAAAGGACTTTCACTTGAACATGATGTGAATGGACATTATTATTTTGATTTCTGTACGTATAGTTGGGGAGCTTTATGTGCGAAACGTGTAGTAACTCGAGAGTTATTTGAACCTATTGGAATGTGAATATTACATCAAACTAAGAAATAAATTGTTGTAGAGTATAAACATTTAGTGGTGGGTTCAAGAAAAGATAGTTTTTAATGTGTTGACATCGCGCTTCGCTAGCTCGAAAGCTGATTTGTGGAGAAGGTACGAGTATTCAATACGGTTCAAGGTAGCTCCCATATCTTAGTTTGACGCGCTCCAGTGAATACACGAAAGCACGTTGGCCTCCTCTACTATATGCATATCCAGGGTTTGGGAATCAAATAAGACTTAACAAGTAAACACATTTTTGATTATTAACTTAATAATATGATTAAGATGACCAACTCCAGAAACGACTAATAAGTCATGTTTCTTTTCACTAAAATCGTGTTTTTTAAGACCTGAACAATAATAAAAAGTCGCGTAATTGCAACACGGGTCACTAAACTCTTGTGTCAGACTATTAAGTCGTGAAGTGCAGCGGGAACCGGATTTAAAGCTCTTACTGAAAAGCTATGATAGGGATGGTTCTAGAAAATGCGTATCAGTGAGGCTCAGATGTATTCCAATGACAAATGCATCTTCTATAATATATCGCCATATATAAATAAATGGAGAAAAATTCAAAATATACGGATCGATAACAGTTGTACTGGTAGACTCAAAAGAAGACAAAAATCCATCTTCATGGGACTAAATAGACACACTATCCTCGTATATCTCTAGCGATATAGTTTACCCCAAAAAAGATCGTTAGCTGAAGGAAGCTAAGTAAATGTGAATACATATTTCAATGTTGTATCACACCATAAACACTAAATCCAAATCTGCCAAATATCTTTTAGCCCAAATGTAATGGCTAACGCCAAAGCCCTAAGCTTCCCAAATAATCCGTACAAACACACTTTGCCTTTATTACTTTCATTCCCTTATTTATACGTATCGAAGACTCACTGTCACTGAAAACAAAAGAAATTCAACACAAAATGTGTCACAGAAACAAAATTAAACAAGTCACTGTTTAGCAAACACTTAAATACCTAAGGAATACAATGTAAAGGCAATTTCGTTGTATTAGATTAAACATTCTGTCTAGTGTAAGCTGAGCTCTCAATTTTGCGTGTTAAATCAATGACGTGAAACACGTATATGAGAAATTGGAGATCAAATGTGTTTGGACGATATATGAACGTTGGGAAGCAGGTCGTCCCGGAATATCAGCAACGAGAAATTGAGATTTAAGTTCGCAATTTTAACACAAAAATATACTTTAACTAAGTCGCTGGAACTTCCTCATTGTACCAGTTCCCGAGAGGTTTTTGCGTTATTTTAGTCATAAATGGTGTTTCTGATATAGCTAGCAGTATTTTGCAGTTTGCAGGGGTTTTTTGTTTTCGTTACAATTTCGGGATAAAGTTATCCTACATAGGTAAATTCCTAAATTCCATAGGTAAATTCCTTCTTCCAATAAAAATGGCTTCCATATACAAAACATGTGTTGTTCAATTCAGACAGTTTCAGGCAATGAAGAACTAACATTTAATGGTTTTTCGTTTTAGTATAAGTATAATAATTACTACTATATTAATTTAAACTAGATAGAGCTGAATTTTATAAACAAACAGAAACTCACCAGGCGTCAGGGACGAACACAAACATGCACAACAAATGCTAACAAAAGCACATTCAACTTAATATAATATAAATATAGTGTATACTTAGTAATTTAGGTCATTCTCATACTAAATCTGTGCCTAAGTCCTGCCGCCTAATTCCCCCATTTGTCGGACTAGTCAGCTTAAAGCTTTCGTTAGTGCTTTCACAGGAAGCCTATCTCAACGTCTGGGGCAATATTTAATTAAGTGTAAACTTTGTAAAACAGAGCTTTATTAATTAATTACGGTTCATGAACAAATAAATGAATTGTAAGTTTAGCAATGTCTGATTCTTTTATATCTTACTGAATATTGAATTTTGATCTTGTATTGAAAAGGGTTAATTACATTGTTGTTTGAACTGTATAGCACACTGAGTTAAAAAAGACGAACCGATAAGTTGGGTACTAGGCATAATAAACATAATGTTACAGTAGGGGTGTCTTTCCACTAGAATTATACTTTGCTATGGGCTATAAGCATCCTACAAGGTATGATATAAGCTTTGGTATGAGCTGTGCTACGAGCTGTGCTACGAGCTATACTACGAGCTATGCTACGAGCTATAATTATTACAAGCTAAGCTACGAGTCGTGCTACGAGCTATGCTTCTAGACATGCTACGAACTACGGTACGAGCTACGGTACGATCGTACCGTAGCTCGTACCGTAGTTCGTAGCATGTCTAGAAGCATAGCTCGGCTACGGCACGAGGTACGCTACGAACTATACTACGAGTTATGCTACAAGTTGTGCTACGAACAATGCTACGGCCTATGCTAATATGCTACTCTGCGGTTGATAAAATATGCTTGGGAGATAATTAAATGAAGCATATTATAGCAATATAGTTCTGGTAGTTAAGCACTTTAAGCCATAATAATGTGTATAATTTCTAAACGTCTCTTCAACATCTTAAAGTGGGATCGATGTTGAGCACAACTAATCAAGTAGAAGCCTCACTATGTAATGAAGATAACGCTACACCGTTTCCTAACTATCGGGTATCTTAATCACGATGCAGTTACTTTATACAGTTTCAGTGGTTATTACCAAAAAAGATGTAGTTACTTCTTAGATGTGACTAGAGACTCTTTTGCATATTTTAGGTTATCTTCTTTGTCATCGAGTGGATGGTCAACCTGGCCAATCCTGGTGTCAGAGTTATATAGTAGTATTTTAGGTTATTAAAGGTTGCGTACAAATGTAGAATTAGTTTGAGTCTTTCTCGCTCTCCCCCTCTCTCTCTCTCTCTCTTTCTTTCTCTCTCTATCCGTAATATATTAGATCGATCAAACGTTAAATAGGCAACTAAACAAGGCACCGGTCATTTGAAGCTTCGGTGAAAAGTGTTCGATAAAGTGAACTTCTGTCGTTTTTCAGTAAAATAATGACAACAAATCTTATAAAAATCGCTCGCATATCGAATGTGGTATGTATCTCAAGGAGTTGGTGGATCGCCTACCCTTTGTGTATCATGTATCAGAAAGCTGAATCTTCAAATATCTCAACACAAAGTCTTTCAAAGATTTGATATTTATGTATGCATTTCGTTTGAAAATAATCCGAAGAACTCTCTTTGTGGTTTTTGCGATATTGTTTTTATATATTATGGGATTTTACCAAGTTGGCTTGTAAAAACGGTTCAACTATCGTAACAAAATAAAGCGTCGTTTTCATAAAGCGATCGAGCTTACGACTTCATTATAAAATCTGCTAAATAGTGCTAAAATGCACCTAAAACCAAAGCTCTTTAAACAAGCCTTAAAGTCAAACTAAAACCATTAAAAGTTATCCATCCAAAAGGAAATTATTTAACGCCAAATATTGTATGGAATGGCGAAGTTAATTTTATTTTCTCGGTGCCAAAACAAAGCGAATAGTCACTCATTATTAAGAAAAGTTTAATGATGTTGGCATAAAAACTGAAAGAAAAAACCAGTTCAACTGAGCTGGTAATAGTTGGATAGCATTTTTCGTTGGAGTTTTATTTAGGACACTTTTTAGAGTACCTAAAGAACCTAGTTATGAGACATTTAAATTGTGAAGAACTTAATTATACTTTAATTAATTTAATGCTATTAGAATATGATGCTATTAAATTTAATTGTTCAAGCAATTCTGGGTGTTATATACAAACCAGAATCTGAAATTCAGACTCTGGATTCAGATCAGAATTCAACATGTATGGTAGCCTAAAAACTAACGCAATATCTACATTGTCAAAGATTGTTTAAAGAGACAGTCATGTCACAGTCAATTACAACAAGTGCACGTATACATACTCGTACTTCTACGAGTTTGGGAAAATGATAAATCAATGCCAGTGGAGATTTTCCAAAGGCCTCTACGGTTTATTCCTATAACTAGATTCTAAATGCCTACCTACATATATGCTAAAACAATGCTATTGGGATTTTCTTAAGGCTTCTACAGCCTATTCCTATAACCCGCCCTGCTAAACCCATACTAGTGGATATTTCGAAAGGCCTGTACATCGTTATTCCACCAGCCCGCCGGCCTTACCCGGCAGTTTAATGCCAGCGGATTAGATAAAGAGCAAAACGCACAACAAGTGCAGCTTAATCCGCAGGGCAAAGCCAGCTGGCCAGCGGTTTAGTGTGTAGAGGTCTTAAGAAAAACGTTTAAGCACGTGTGTATGTGTGCGTCTTTTATGTAGCACGTCATCTTAGGACATCTAAGGGCGTGTATACATTTGTGTTTGTAGTCCGAAGAAATTCTTCTGGCTGTATCAGTTTTTGTTCTCTAGATGTAACAATTCCTTTATTTCACCAACGCCTCAACTTGAATACACTTAACTTATTCATTTGCAAACCACTAACAGAACATTAGAAGATCTTAGTTCGGAAACTTGAAGGTATTAAAATTGATATTACTTCCAGTTGCTACCTATTTGTAACTTTGTCGTCATTAACATAATATTCAGTCCTTTGAAAGGAATATTGATTTAGTTTTAAGTCAAGTCGAGGCTGCGGTATCGGTGGAGTGCCTTTCGCCAGAGCTGTGCTATACCAGGTCTGACTTTAATATCATTCGTAGATATCACTATCGTTATTTAACGTCATGACAGTAAAAGGATGAGTTATTTCAACCCGTTGACTATCGTTACATAACATTCGTTAAAAAGTTTGAAATTACGCACGCTGATAAATCACTACATACGTATTATAAAACAAAGTCCCTGGCCGCGTCTGTCTGTTCGTGATAAACTCAAATACTACTGCACGGATTCTGACGCGGTTTTTAAAAAAAATAGATACAGTGATTCAAGATGAAGGTTTATATGTACTAAAGTTCCTGAAATTCCCACGGGAACGGGCACAACGCGGGTAAAACTGCGGGTCGCTGAACGTTGGTTAAATACAAGGTGTTGTTTCATAACGTCAATGAAAGTCAGTTAAAGTAACTCGGACGGCACGATTTTTCGTTTTCCTACGTCCGTTTTAGTGTTAAAGTTAAATAGTGAGCTTAAGCTGAAACAATCCACCTTGAATTTGATATGATTGGTAGATTTTGTTATGCTACGTTTGAGATGACGCTGATACGTATAATAAAATGCTAATAAAATCTAGATATTTAGTACATTTAATGTAGTACAGTATGTACTAAATGTCTAGATTATTATAGCAAAGATACAAGAAATGTACATATGATACAATTATAAACACTCGCTGTTGTGCTTAGGAGGTTAAAAAGTAAACAATTTCGGGATTCCAAAAAAGATTTACAGCTCAATTAACCAAGATTACCAAGATTTAAAAAAATAATTGTCCTATTTATTTCATTCCTACAAAACCAACCTTTCTTCTAAACTCTTTACATAAATCTTGTTACATTATCCTGAGAACACATTTCTCAAAGAAATTTCTGGAAAGGACCGAGTATGTACCAGCTTTAGCTAGTAAATTCCAGTTAGTTCTAGTACACGGTGGTCGTATTTTGTGCGCCGTGTGTTGACAGCGAAAAGCAAGAACAAAATTTAATTTTGGAACTACTTTTGCTCCAGAAAAGCGAAGTACATACGAGTATGTTCAACACACGCAATCTCAAATTATTATTTTAATTTTCATAACCAGCGTGTGGTCTTATTGAAGCAATATGGTTATTACCACATTCCAGTTTTACAGCGCTTTAAAGCACTAGAGTGCTGATTTTATATAGCATAGGTTGAGCTTGAAGTCGTAAAATAAGAAAGTCTGTTTCAAAGAGTAGTAAGAAAAGCTATTGCATTGTATTCGAACTGTTTTATGGATCGCTTGGGTTTAGGAAGAGTGTATTACTTAAATATTTAAAAGGTTTTCTAAGTTTGTCTTTTAAGGGGGTTTCACTCAACATTAGTCATAGTTTATACTGAGAGATTTTGTAGTTTTGCTCTTATTCTTACATGTCATACTGAGCTCAACTTATTGATGAATATGATGTACGTTCAGGCAAACTTACCTATAAGATAATCCTAACATATATATGTAGGTTTAATTAAATCTTTACTTCTATTTATAATCTTTATCCAAAGGCTATGCCCTGATATTATCAGTGACAGGAAATGCTAGTATAATGGAGCTGAAAAGTATTTTAACTTAAATCTCCAGTACCACTATTTGTTTATAAACTTTTTGATATACGATTAACACATTTAATGATGAAGATTAACAAGTTATATCCCGAAATTCCCACAGGATCGAGTAAAACCCAGGTAAAGTCTTAACAAAGAATAGAGGTTGAACTTTAATTCGTAGTACATATATTCTCAAATTCGTTTATCGAGCGTCTATCAGTCTTTATTTAATACATGTACGAAGGAAAATAATTTCCGCTACGTACCCCTACGCGTACCCCCCTTGTTATATCTGATTTCTCTTGCGTTATAATAAACGTTCTGAGATATTACCTTTGAGACAGAAACACGATTCAATAACTCCGTTATGAACGTCGAATGTTGTTAAGAGTCATTTTGATAACAAATGGTAGGGGATTTCGATAATGATTGTTGAGATTTTTTGTATGACAATTCAAAGGTTCTTTTTTAATGCTTTTCTTAAGTTTTTTGAAAAGATTTTTCGTAGTTCTTACGGGGGCGTCAAGATTAAAGCAGTAACTAAGCATTTTTTTGTAAAGACATTGAACATATCTATCTGTAGTCTTGTGAACTTTAAAATAATGCACATAAGTAAAGTGTATCAAGTTATGATTATTTCTGTATTTTTGAGATTTTTGATTCCCGATGCAAGTTTGAAGATGACAACACAACAACCGTCTTTGTTGTGTTGTCATCTTCAAACTTCTTTAAAACAAACTAGCATAAATAATATCAGAAACCAGCTCCTTAGAGTTTATTTGCTTTCGCTTGTAATGTGTACTCGCATATCTCAATAGATCCAGCTTACCTTACCTAATCTAACGCCTCTTAATCAAAATACAGATCTAAGTTAATATTTTGACATCTGTCATCAAACATGTCAAAATGTCAAATGTCAAAACTCATTACTGACATCACAGGGCTAAGCCTTCCGAAAACGCCAACTTTGCACTACCGTAATGACGATTAGCTAACAGAATTTAATCCTTATGTATGTGGAGATAGGATCTACATTGTGTAACACGTTAGATTTGTAGATATGAAATGCCTTGTGCTACTTTGTATCGCTGTGGAGGCGCCGGATTAAATTTTCTGATAGTGTTTGTTAGGAGCTGTTCGCGATTTTACATTCAAGTATAATAATAGCGAGTTTGTTACCTAGCTGTCAAAATGTATTGGTGCAACTCCACAAAACGTGAAAATACTCGAGAAAATAACGGTATTGTGTTTCATGTAATTTTCATTCTGAGAAACGAGCGAAATCACGGGTAAAAATTCTAGTGAAACATAAATTGGTTTCTTATTTAGGCCTACTTCTCTGAAAGCTTGGCGTGCTACTCTCATACAAAACTAAGTCCTTGGCCTTTGTTTGATACAAGCTACGAGAAGACTTTTAAGACATTGGTGAAGAAGCCTTAGTAAAAAATTTATGAAAACCGACATAACGAGTATGGTCTTAATACGGACCGAATTTAGTTTCCTACGTAACATAACCTGAAAGGGTTTATTTAATTTAATGTGTTCAGCTGTCAAACAAAATGCTAAAGACGTTTTCATCTTAAAAACGTACTTATATATCTTGTCGCAATAACAATGCCATACGCTTACAAACTGTACCACACGTGATGAGTTGGTAAAGCAAAGCTGTGCTGTTTCGCAGATTACCGTTGTCTGCTGGTACAATATTTGACTTTACATTCGTTTTTCTTAGTTTAATCTTGGAAAATTTATTTTTTTACTTCACCTCTACAGTAGGAATGAATAATATTTTATAGTTAAACTTGTGATTTAATCTCGCCACTTCCCGGTGTAACATTTTTATTTTGTTTTCGTTTTTTACTCTCATTTCCGTGGAGTTTTCATTTTGTTTTTAATCAAATAAATAAATCTGTTCCATTTTCAACTTCAATCTGAAACAAATCTGAAGTGATTATAAAATGCTATGAAGTTTGTATATATTTGAAGAGTTAATCTGCGAAAATAATTTCATACAAATAGAGCATGTTTTATTTCGACATCAGACCAAGACAAGACACACTATAGAACGTATTTACCTATTACACAATGAAAGAGAGAAATGGAGCATTTCGACAAATAGCATATTTACATAGTTTTGATAAGCATTTAAACGCATTTTGCATTTTACAGCTCCAAACCCCTATTTTAATAAACTAACTTTCCCTTCACATAATTCGATGGCCGTAGGTTCAATTGGTGTAACTGACAAAAGTCGTGAAATGACTTGAGTATATAGGTTTTCTTAGTTTTTTCCGCTCTTTCGAATGGTATAGTCAAAATAAATCTAGCTTTAAAAAAAATACAGATACATCACATTTTTTGGGTGTGCTCTTTTCAGATTTTCTACAAAGTTATGGTGCAAGTGACATGTTACTTATATATACAAATCAAATTGGTGTAAAGTTAGAGTAAAACTCGAAAAAAATTAACCTACGCTTACACCAAAATGACTTATCCATACAATTATAGGGCATTTCTCTCTAAATAACAGCGATGAATAAAGCCCACAATGCTCTTTACATCAGAATGAATTAGTTAATTTTATTTTTTAACGTCTGCCGCATGCCAGAAGAGCTGTGGGCCAGAACAGCCACTGAGTGGCAGCCAGATCCGGCGAGCAGGCGACGCGGCAGACCGAGGCGCAGGTGGCGGGACGATCTCGACGCATACCAGACCAACTGGAGAGAAGTGGCCCAGAACAGGGATACATGGAAGCAATGGGGAGAGGCCTTTGTCCAGCATTGGGACACAAACGGCTGATAATAATAATATTTTTTAACAAGTCTTACACCACTTTGACTATTTATTTCTTTTAAAAATGTTCATCAAATTGATGTAACCAACAACCAAATAAACTAAGGTAAAATAGGTGCGTGTAACAAACAAGAGGACAGAAACACATTGGTGTTACTGACATTAATTTATAAAAATATGGTATATAGCGTCTTTATTCTTATATAAGCCGAAAGCCCGCAGAATTCTAAGCATTTTTGTCAAACCAGATCATAAAAAAGATTCATACATCAAAAGTTATGTAAGATTTAGTACTAAAAAAAACTTTAAATGCTTCTCCTGAACAATCGTTCATTGTCAATTACACCAATTGAACCTGCGGCCATCGATAACTTACGAACGCAATCACAGCACCTGTCCTACAAATCACCGTAACAGATGCTGGTACAGCCTTAACAAGAACCACTTTATTGCTCCCAAACATCACCCTATAAATATAATTATGAGAAAAACAAAAAAGTATTATAATAACTTTCCTCCGAGAATGAGAATACAAAAGTACGTTTTCTTTATTCCTTGCTGATGTGTTACAAAGTTTTATATTATACGTTTATCCTTTGACAGGTGATGTCAAAAAGGATAGACGGAATGACAGCCATTGTTATTCGAGAGTGTGAGTTTACAGGTTCTGTGTGTTTGGTATATTATTTTATTTTTGTGGGGACTTCGCCCTTTGGTACTGCGAAAGTTTTGATGAAGGGCAATGCTCTATTATTTATAGCAGCGCCCCGCGGCTTAGCCCGCGTTGAACCCGTTCCCGTAGGAATTTTCGAAAATCCTTTCTTAGTGTGCACTTACGTCACTTAAAGAACCTTACTGCCAAATTTCATGTTTCTAGGTGTAGCGGTTGAGGCTGTGCGTTGATTATCAGTCAGTCAGGACTTTGAATTTTATATATTTAAATAATGTAGAGATAGCGGAGAGCTTACTAGATCCTCTAGACCTATCTACCTCAGGTAAGCGGAAAGCTAACAAGAATCTGTGGTTTCACTCGCATTGAATTCGTTACTAACCGTGATTTTTTTACACTTCCAAAAATAGTTTGTTCAAAATTTGCTAAGGTTGTTCTTGATTATGACATGATAAAGGAAATAGGGTTTTGGGATTTTATCGTGATGATATCTTCAGAAAAAGTTATTTTTAGAGACCTTTATTGTCCTGCCCGCGGACAATTCAGTACAAACCTAATTACTGTTCATATAAATTGGGTGGTAAGCCTTCAGGCGGCATGAAACTCCGGCACCAAGGTTGGCTATTGACTTATTCAAATGAATTAATTAATTCATGTTAGAATTTATATATTTTTCTTATATAAAATATACCTTTCGATATAATCACCCATACTTTGTATACTCTCTGAAACAAAATTTATGAGGCCTATTACCGTAATTTATGATTAAGTTATCATGATAAACTGACTCGCATGTTTTATAAACATTTGTAACTCATATCAGGTTTATCAAGCTTACGAAACATTTACTTTGATTGAACGAAAGTAATTCGTTCGAATATAATATTAAATATCGTGACGTTTAATGTTCGGTGGGTACCACGGTGCAGCGACAGAGGTTTACGATAAATGGCTTGAGAACAGATACCCACCATGACGCTCGGTGCAGCAAACGACTGTGGAAAAATATAATTAATTACATTATCATCTAAAAAAACACTATCACCTCATGTTGAGTTTAATTTGCTAGTCATTGTCATTAGCCTTGAGCTGTGGCATCATCACTGGAATTACATCTATACTAATAAATAAAGCAGAAGAGTTTGTTTGAACGCCAATCTCAGAAACTACCAATTTGATTCGAATAAGTTATTCGAATAGGTTATCGAATTGGTATTTTTCATCCTGAAATTCCTTCGGGAACAGGAACAACGCGGGTACAGCCACGGGGCGCAGCTAATATTATATCTAACCTTAAGTTTGCCTTATACCTTTATAACAATATTAATCCGTAATTTTTTTAAGTAATAAACTTTTTGACATACGTCAAAAATTTACAGCTAACCTGTCAAATGGTTTGATTAACGCATTCTGTCAGACAGTTGTTTCATACATTCCTTTTACATTATCCTGTGTAAAATACGTATTATGTTACTAAGGAATAAGTTTGATACTTGTCTCGGTAGATTATGTTAATGTTATTACGAAATTATGAGAATGTTTACTTTTATTTTCTGTTTAGGGACGTTGTTTGGTTTAGCAATGCATGGTTGAGATGTATTGCGAATGCTACCATGTTAAGAATGCATGGCTTGAAGTGAATGTTATTGAAGTTTCTTCCAAGAATATTAAATAAATTATGTAACATGATATATTGTACTTTAATAGGACTCACTGCTGCACTCAGAGACGTCCATTAAATCAACACTTAACTAGTTGATGTAATTTTTAGTATATTCATGACGAAATCTCTTCTAAGGAAGCATTTGACAGCTCTCGAGTACGGGCTTTAAACTTCAAATTCTACCTATATTCTCAGAGGATTTTTTTATCTAGATTCAGTCAAGTCAGTCAGTCAAAAGTTGTTCCGTGAATGGACAATATTAGTAGAATATTAATTTTTAGCATATATTTTCTCTTTTCGGGGCAGATTTCACCACCTATTCTAAGAATTTATAAAAGTCATTATAGCTTAACATTATTTTTTGCTGGTAGGTATACGTTGAAACATATTGTATTGCACTACTCGAGAATCTCGAGCTATACACATAGTTGACATGTTCATACATGTTCAATGTTAGTATGTGGTTCTATTGAATATTCTTAGAACTGACATTAGTGAATTACGAACGGTTCCCAGGAACGATAGAAGGTGAAGGAAACAGCATCAGCACATTGAGTTGATGGAAATCGCATTGAACGTAACTAATAGCGGTACTAAGAATAGAATGTTGGGCAGTTTAGAGATTGATTGAGAATGTTTGAAGCAAAAACTCTGGCACAAGAGTTGGCCACTAATATTATCGTAATGAATTAATGAATGAAAAACTTTTATTTTTGTAAGTATGAATTAAGTTTAGTCTCAAAATTAAAAGTATGATTTGCATGAAAAAATAAATGTATTAAATAATATTTTGATTCGCACAAGACATGTCGAATTTTAACTTATTCTTCATGCTGAATTCCTGATTCTGATTTTTCAGATTCATTTTTTTTTTGACCGATCTGTAAGAACGACTAACAAGCGTTTAATTGATGATTTTTGAGGCATGTGTGAGGGGAAGGTCCCAAAATTCAGGTCAAGTTTTAGTATGTATGGTGCCTTAGAATTTCCCGGTTCGCAGCTTGTAAACTCAACCCAAACGACGCCTTAGAATAAAAATGCTTAAACCTATTAACAACAGCTGTGGACAGAACCGCAAAGGTTTTCACACATTTTTTAAATCTGGGGAAGAAAGTAAAGTGTTGCTTCGCTTGTGGTGCCGTTTTTGTTAGCAATACTGTAAAATGTTAAGCTCGTTGCCACAGTGGCATGTGAGAGCGCTTACTGTGTCAGGAGTTACGGGTTCGATTCCCGCCTGGTCAACAATATGTGCAGATATAATTATTGGCGATAAAAATCTAATATAATAAAAATGTAATAGTATCAGTTAGTTAGATTCCATAATAGCTTAACGTAGTTCGGGTCTAATTAACCGTGTCTGAATTCGTTCATGGATATTATTTATACTTGAAAAACTGATGCAACTTGCATAGGTAATAGTTAAAGGCATTTTCCATTGGAATGAATGAGACACTTTTATAGTTAGTAGGTTATAGTAGTGTTAATCCACCATTCATTAAAGTAGGCTTTTAGGCTGCCTAAAAAGTCTGATACCAGTATTAGATTGAATTGTTTCAGTTTTAGTCTCGTCATTAAATTAATTACGGGCAAATTAACTAATACCTATCCTAAATATTAGCTTAATAGCGATTTAGCTTTTAGTTGAGTCACGGTTAGCCGCAACATTTAAAATATCCCTCTAAACATTAATGATATGAACTTAATTACGCTCCGACATTATGTATCGGGGTTTGCGTAAACTTAATAATGTTAAAACTAGGAAAAAACGTCGCTATTAAATCCTTATTTCATATTTTTAATATTACTTTAGTTTATCATCTTGTCTATTAATATGGCTATTTTAATAAGCTTTGATGGGATATTTTATCATGTTTTTTCGCGCATTAAGAATTCATTATATTTCTACTGAATAGACTGATAAAATGGCAACTGGCTTTAAATTAGATTTTGATTAAAAAAAGACACTTTTTAATATAAGATGATTAAGGTTGGACTTCTATTTGTGGCTAACGATGTTCAAAATAGATACTGAAACCCGTGGCGATAGGAATTATGAAGAAACACATTACGAGTATCAGTTATCTCCTATCGTCACATACGTATGGTAACTTTTAGACCTGAAACTGTGTTAAGCGGGCGCCCGCGGGGTTTCATACAAAAGTGCTACGTTGCGGGCGTCCATCACACGGAGTCGGGCCCCATTGTGCGGACGAGCGCCCGCGCGGACTTACACGCGAGCACCCGCGCGTATCACTTTTGTATGAAACCGCGCGGGCGCCCGTTTACCGCAGTTTCAGGCCTTATATATTTTTAATTTTAACTTGACGGTGTATGGCTATGTGTGCATGACAAATCTACTTACACCGTCAAGTATACTGGATGCCGCATCAAGCCTGCTAATTTGACCGTGTATCGCCGTTATACACACATAATCCACGCTTTGTCCATAAAAGGCAAAAGTACGATCAGTTTTACACAACTTAACCTAATCCCACTTCCAAACATCAATCAGAGAGCAATTTTAACACAATCTCAACTTCATAGCACTTGTACGTTCAAGATTTATTTCGTCAAGTTTCGTCACAAAAAAACAAGGGGTTTCAACCCCTACAAGACTAAGTTGTGAACGCACGAATCGCGTTACTCTCCACGTTGCGCTAACAAACGCAATTTTTCATCTGTGATATTATTTTTCTTTTTATAACATTTTCTTTTATACAAGATTACGTGGATGTAGTTTCTCTAGATGCGTCTGATGTTGAGTGTAATGGTGTTACTTATTTCGTTTGTTATTCTTTTGTTTTTTGTGTGAAGGGTTAGTTTTGATATATTTTTTTTCGAGTTTTTCGTGGAGCATTAACAAGGGCAATATGTGTAAAAATGTATTTCATAATACATAGGTACACCAATTAATATTTTATCACAGAATCAAAAATTATGTTAATACATTTTATTGCATGCAATGTGTACATTGAATTAGATAGTTGTCATTTTCTTGATGTTACAGTATTTATAGTATAGTAGTAGTAGGAGATGTAATAACCTGTAATGTCATACTGCTGGGCAAAGGCCTCTCATCGCACTGAATATATCAGTACAGTGAGGAGTATTAAGCATAATCACCACGCTTGCCAAATGCTGGGGGTGATCTCAAACCCGAGTCATGTTTGAAAAGTTTGAAACAGGGTTTCGCTCGACCCGGGAATTGAACCCAGAACCTCAATCTTGACAGGTGAGTCCACATACCACTAGACCAGCGAGGCGTTCCGAGTAGTTATAGTCTAAGTATGACTTTATTTACCACGAAATCTAACACAAACAATGTCACTGTCAATATCAACAGAAGTCACGAATCACAACCAATTTACTTTCAAGAGAAAGACACACAATCGATTCTCATTAATAAATTACAAGCATAATTAATTATATATGCATCTCTTTCTCGCAAGCCCAAATGGGTAACACAAGAGGGAAACAAAAGATGAATAAACACGTAATACGTATCTAGAGGAAGGATGGTCTCGAAATACTTGATCCATTATTAATAGTCAATCTGTTCCGCGGGATAGCGCTGGATGTCCTCATTAACATAAATCTTGTGGTGTAGAGTATTATTTCGTCATTTATGAATATAAAAGTGTTCAGCGCTTTTTTTTTGGATAATTTTGTTTCTTGAAGCGCTTTTTTGACAATTGTACTGTGATTTTAGCAGCCAACGTAAAAATGTTTAATGTTTGTTCTGTCTGTACGTTTTATGCTCTGAAAATAAGGATTTATGTACCTTAAACGTATCCCTGTAATGTCCCACTGCTGGGCAAAGGCCTCTTATCTCACTGAAGATATCAGTACAGTGAGGAGGATTAGGCGTAATCATCAATGCGGGTTGGTGATCTCAAACTCGAGCCATGTTTGAGGAATTTATCTTAATTTAATTTTTTTATGTAATGTTATTGTTATTGTTTTTTAGTTATTATGGCTTACGAAATTACAAAAAAAGCTGAAGTTCTCTTAATGATTCAATAAAGATACAAACATCTAGTCTTAACCAATAGACAAACAAAATATAAGGAAAGTAATAAGATGAATAAAATATTATTTTCTCTACAAAATGAGTTTGAAAAGAGCCTAACAAGTAAGTGTATTAAATTAGATCTTTCTGTCCCTAATTAAGCTAAAACATAACTGTTTTACCTAATTTAGCCTACCAGCACCTCGTGGCTTCATTAGCTTTTTATTTATTAATCATTCATTTATTAATTTCAAGAAGGTTTGTGGTCAACCCTGGTGTCAGTTTTTAGACCGCCTAAAGGCCTCCGACATGGTCTCACGATTGAAACAACCGGGGCCGACTGCTTAACATGCTCTCCAAAGCACGGTAGCGCTCAGATAGAAATGCCACTATCGGCCACCCATAAGTCTCTTTTTAACAAAGAATTACTACATGATGATTACTATGGGATATTTGTTTTAAAATAATAGTATGGTGTTATGAGCCTAATAAACTAATTAGTATAGTCAGTCTTTACACGATAGTTATTATATTCGGTTATCACTTAACAAAGGCTTTTTAGCCCAAATCCTATTTCTAAATCTTATAAAATCAAGATAAACTATAAGACATTACCACGAAAATATGTTTCATGTTGATCAATATTTTGCTAAAGAGCCAAGCATCAGGTTTAAAACAAGCCGAGGTGAATTTTAAACTTGGTTCAGTGAAATTTTATAGGGAAACATGTAAAAATTTGCTTTTAAAATGTCTCGTACAAAGTAGAGTAAGCGAAGCTCCTTTATATTTTACTAGAAAAATAGTTTAGGAGGTGTAAAAAGCTGTATGTTTTCCACGTAAGGGTTAAAATGTTTACTGCGTTCGGTGTTGAAGAAGTAACCTAGTTATGGCAGCTAGGAGTGTTATTTTTTAAGTTTTTAACGTAGTTCGTTTGTTTTTACTCATTCTTTACCATCTACCATATACGGTTTTTATAAACGAAGTTAGTGAACAACCCTAGTGTCAGAGTTTTAGACCTCCTAATGGTGTAACGATGGAACAAGTAAAATATAAAAGGTTACAAACCTCTTACGCAAAAACGTTTGGACCGATTTTTATTAAACATAGGTAAGAAAAAACACCGCATTGAAATCGGTATGTCCTTTTGAGAGCTATGATTCCTCAATAAAACAATCACCAATATTGACGTCAAACTTATTACATCGCTCTCTTCCTAGTAAGACTAGAACTAATAAGATTACATTCGATTACAAAGTAACTAATGAAATCAGAATATAAACTTAAGATATGATTTGCTTTCAGGTAAATTGTAACTGCTGGCTGCCGGGGACGATACAGGTTTCTATTTTTGCTATGGAATTGGTATTACAATGTGCAGTCACTGCATTCTACCATTGTTACACACTGCGGCTGCAGAGTATTGTGCTGCCACACTTTAAATTAACTTTATAGATTCATACTACCTTTTTTTTTTTTTTTTTTTAAGTGAGGAAATGCATTTGCGCATCCCCGGTGTTCGGGGGTAAACACCGGGGTATGTGGGGCTCGACCCGACCGCCATTTCCCCAAGAGGTCATCGGCGGCGGGTAATACCCACTAAAACCGTCACTGTGTTCCTGCGTCGGCGGTAAAGCAGGTGATGCCGTGGGTCCGGCTTTCGCACTCACGTACCACAGCTCACCTATGCCGCTTGCTTGCCCTCGGAGGCAAGCACGTCTTCAGGGAGGGAGAGGGAAGGCGTAGCATCCCCTATCCCTCCTGAGGCGGCGCGCTCAGGAGCACGAGAGCGCGCCACCGTCACCTTTGGGAGCCTCGCTCCTAGAAGGGGAGGTCAGTAAACCTCCCCTTGTTGGAGGAAAGAATCGGATTTCAGATTCATACTACCTGCAGTCTGCAGCTGCAGTTTGCACTTTGCAGTCTGTGACGTCTATCTTTACTACGACTGACTTATGTTATGAGTATCAACTCTTTTGAAAAAGTAAACTGCCTGCTAACATTTACGATAGCCACTGCTAAGCCAAATTACACTTCAGGCATTATGAATTTACCTAACTTTCTGATAACGTGCCGGCAGGAATATTACTAAGATCTAATTTACGGAGACGCGGGCGTCGCGAGCGGCAGTGCGTCACGCGACGCGTTTGACGTTTTGTTCCGTTTACAGCGGTGTGCGACGTGGCGCGTGCAGCGATCCGCGAAATTGTTCGCATAAACACAATCTAATGACAATATACCTATGATGTTTCTAGACAAGCGTAGTAGCGCATGACCTAACAGTCTAACGGTAATCAGCCACCCATCCCAGTAGAGACTGATTAAAACGTTCCTCAACATACATGGTCCATCATTATTGATCAAAGGCTTTCAAACGTGCACGTAATACAAAATAGACTGCTCTATGTAACTAAACTTGGGCAGAACACGTCACAATGACGCTACTTAACAAGTTTACTCCAACGGATTCGCTCGGCGGACTTAGTTCACTGATCTTTAAGCCGCTTAGTTTGGAGTGGACTTAACATTAGAGTGTGACGTTTGCATTCATTGTTAAGAGACGGAGACTTGGTAAGTTAATTTGGACATATTAAACCTGAAGGAAGGAACCTAAATTTGAATGACCTCATGTAACCTGAGTATGAACTATCTTTGGTATAATATGACGTTTGGTTTCATACAAAATTTGACGATTTTGACATTGTGTTGTATTACATTTTATACCGTGGAATATACTAAAAAAGATTATAACATATTGACTATGTTTATTTACTATGCCCATACTCAGAGACGTCAAAAACTTTAATTGTATTTAAATTCATGACTTTAATAGAGATTTAATGAATGATTGTGACGTCATGGTAATTATGAAAACGTCAATTACTTAAAGTGTCGATTTGAATGTTTTTGAATGCAGTAGTAAGAATGATTTGATTTAATTAAATATTTAAAGTTTATTTAAAGGTTAATATAAAAGTAATTATCAGAAACAAAGATTTTCTTTTCTTATTTTCATAAGATTATTCGGTTATTCTAACAATGACGTCAACTTTTTAATTTCTCTATTCATACTTTCTCTTCAATTTCCTGTTAAAATTAATTATGTTGCGAAGTTATTTTTAGATTCTTATTAGTAATTAGTAATTTGTCTTAGAAAAGCCAAACCTGGGTTATTAAAATAATATTTATTTTATACCGGTTTGTCCTTAATTGTTTTAAAGTTCACCTTATAGAGCTTCTTGGTTATATTCCATTAAAAAATAATAATTATGTAAATTATGGTTGCGAGCATTTTAAGAGCTACATTCAGCTTAAAATGCTTTTGGGTATATTAAGTTAAGTTTAAAAGTGTTTTTATGTAATAACAGAGTGACTTTAAAAATACCACTTCAAGGTTGTTTGAAGTTTTGTTATTTATATTTAAAAATTAAATACCTACTTCTATATATATAAAAATGAAACCCGTTTTCCTTGGTCAAGACATCACGCGTGAATGGCTGCACCGATTTCCACGGTTTTGCATTCGTTGGAAAGGTCTCGGGCTCCGTGAGGTTTATAGGGAATAAAAATCTCAAAATTCCCACGGGAACGGGGGCGCTGCGGGTGAAACCGCGGGGCACAGCTAGTTTTCTATAAAAAGTCAATTGAAAGTTTTTGTCATTTCAATATATTAACTATTTGTATTAAACTAGTTCCCCGCGGTTTCACCAGCAATGCTCTCGTTCCCGTGTGAATTCCGGGATTTTTATTACTAATACTTTACTTACTACTAAAAAATATTTTATATAGGTATAAATACATGGATTAAAAATTATTTGATTTCTACCACAAAAGGGAGTCTTTACGTACAGATGGACAGAAAGTCATAGCAAATCTATAATGGTTCCAAAATGTTGCTAGTTTTGGTGCTATTCAAATTTACTAATTTTCCATATTGCTGTTAAATTCCAATGTTGACCCTAAAATATTCCAGTCCTGATTGAGAGATGAGATTTCCTTCAAAATATGGTGGTTTCAAATACAGTGTGATATCGTCAAATTCCTTACCCAACCTATATTTACAGTAGTAGATATCAACGTTTCTAACCGTACATTAGCCATTCCTGTGTCCTAAATTGAGATGGTGTACACTTTCAGGTGCCAATCAGTTTGTTTTGAGAGCTCTTCAGAACATCGAGTCAGTTCTAACGAACCGAATCGGGTATCTTTGCACTGCCTTTGTGGGCTACTTTGCCCAATTAACTATTTACTAGACCTTTGAATACATACAAGAAGCTTTTGATTTGTCATTTTAATGGTATATTGTATAAATGTTTCTTTATAGGTAATGAGAAAGGAAAAAAACACAAAGATTTTTGTGTATGATGTAATGACATATTTTAAGTGGTATTAAAGATAAAAGCGATGCGATAGTTGGAATTCTGTACTCTGTAATCTATACATATTATTAAAAAATGTAACTAAACCCTCCAAAGCTGTCTATCTGTATGTTATTGATTTTATAAAAAATACTGACTCCTATGCGGTTTTCACCAACATAAAGCTACACATACATCAGTGGTTGAAGAGAATGATTGATGATGAATTTCATGCTAATACAGGAACGGTTACAACGCGAGTAAAGCAGTGAGGTACTGCTAGGTTTGTATAAAGTTGTTTGCCTAATGCGGTCACCGTATTCTACTTATTTAATCTACTTCGGTCTCCGAACGCCGTCTTTCAAATTCACACACGGTTAATTAGACCCGAACTCTAAGCTTGTGTTATGGAATCTAATTCACTGATACTACTACATTTACATATGGAAATACTTTATATGAATAAATATATAATTGTCACCCAGACGTCGTCGCCAATAAATATGTGTTCACATATTGTTAGACTCCGGGCGAGATTCGAACCCGCAACCCCCGACACAGTAAGCGCTCTCACTGCCGCTGTGCCAACGGACTTGTCAATTATATCAACTAGATTATCCACCAACTGAGGACACCTAATTAGGTGACAACTGCTGTCACTCGCTGTATACATTTGTGACTATCGTATTCTTTACAATATATTTAATACGACATGTGATATCGAATAACAATTGCGTCTTTCTTTAATAAAGAGTTTACCTAATTGGTACGAAAAAGAATCATTATTTTCTTGAACAGAAAGCTCAAATAAAAATACTTTATAAGAATCAATGTAAAAGTTAAAGGACGTTATTGAGACACAGAAAAAAATTGAAGCAATTCATCGAATTGTCGCTCTTGAATCCGTTTTGGCGAAAATAATTAAGTGGATACTCGCAATTTTTCGCCAATTTTTTTCTTACTTTTCTTTGACAATGAAGTTCTTCGGTCATTACTCTTATAATTTGTCTCAACGTTGATATTATCTTTGTTCTTTTGTCAACCTCGAATCATTTGTTATTGTCTATAACAAAAATTAAAATGAAATTTTATAAATACAAAGTTTTTCAAGGAAAGTTTTCTTAACAATATTGAAGGTTTTTCATCTTTTGTTTTCGATGAGATAAACTTTGTCGACTGATGTACTGCTTTAATGGTGAAACATCAATTTGAGATACTTGGATAAGTTTGCTTTATATAACATTTTATTCAGAATTCTATTGAATTGAGGGGTATTTTGGGTAACAAAAATAAACTTCTACAGAACATTTACTTAAATACGCTTTTATTGGGTCTCCTTCTCTTCAAGAGTAATTTGGAGCTCGCAAAAGACGGAGAAGGTATTGAGAAGTATTGAGAGAGACCTTTGCCACAGATTACTAAATAGTACTACGTACCTTTGCCTAGAAGTGGGATAGTATGGGTTAGAACAAAAAAGTATAACAGACTTTTGTTGTCTGTTAGGGCGGTTACAAACTATTTCGTAATTTATACATTACAATCTTGAATGCTAGTTCTCGTGCTACCCGCACTTAGACTATTAAAGTACCAAAAACTTAATTGGACTCTTTAGCGTCAAACAAGATAGTCATTCATAGGACCGTCTATAGTTTACTAATACTCTATACTCTACTAGCTGTGCCCCGCGGTTTCACCCGCAGCGCCCCCGGTTCCCGTGGGAATTTTGAGATTTTTATTCCTTATTTTTCTTATATAAAAACCTTGTCCTGACAATAAGGAACACATTAAAAAAATAATCATCCAATTTGGTGCAGTCGTTCTGACGATTCAGCGATTCATTTTTGTATTATAGATAAAGACAGTTGAAACAATCACCAAAACAGTTTTAGCCCTTTTTATGATTGGTATGATTGGTATGGATTAAAAATTGGTATTGACAGACTATTGTTTTCGTCATCTATTCTTCAATCAGAAGCGAATGTCATAGATCATATGCGAAGACAGTCGATGTCTATAATTAATGGCTCGTTAGCGTATTCCGTGGACCATCCGTTGGGATTACTGTTTTGTACAAGGATATATGATTTTATGGATGCGACCAACCTCTGCCATTGTTCTATTTGATTTTTGTGTTCGTATAAGCTATATGGCTTAAATGTATAATGTGGTTAGTTGGTTAATAAAACTCGATAAATGTATTTCAATGAACAAAAGTATTAAGCTGTGATAAAGGCCTCTTATGTTACTGAAGATATCAGTGAGAAGTATTAAGTTAATCACCGAGCTTGCATCATGCAGTTAAGAAAAAAACAATGTATTAAAATTAACGCGTAGGTACGTAATGTAACAAATATAAGCAAATGAGGTAAAAAAAGACGTGTGGCACTCGGGGACTGCCGCGGTAAAGCTATTGCATAGTTATTTTTTCTATCACTAGATGGCGTTAGTGGGGAGCGTGAGGTTTTTTCGTTACGGAATTTCTGGATTCATTCCCCGCGCTCAAGGCCCGCGATAGAAGCTATGCAATAGCTTAAAAAGAATGACAATAAACAGTTCAAACTTTCAACCATTTTGAACTCGATTTCCCATTTCAATCAACTATAGGACAATTAAAAACCACATCCATTCAATGCTACATCCACGTTAACTCGTTTAACAGTTTGTCAATGTCAAATGCAAGTTCACAACTCCAAACTTGCTCTCGGATAGAGATTGCTTGCGTAAATATGGATGCTAGAATATAGGCAATTAATATACTGAGAACATTGGAACATAAGACAGCCCTTTTGTAGCTCAATGCTGTGTTCGGGATCCAATTTGTTTTGGTTGTAAAATACAGGCGCTGCGGTGATCGGAAACCTTTGTATGAATTAATGGATTGACCTTTCTATGTTTTAGTGCTTCTTTGGTAAGAATTCTTTTGTGCTTGGATTTGATTTTGTGTCCTAAATTTGAATCTTGTTGGGTCATGTTTTTTCCGTTATTTTATTTCAATTCAGTGTAAATAAATTAACTTAATATTAATGCTATTATATTATATAATATATGCTATTACATTTTAATTTTACCTAAAAGCGTCGTAACTCGTTTTATGAGGGAGTTTTATATTATAACGAGCAATAGTTTCTTCTTACACAAAAAATAATTAACTTCAAATTAACTTTACTTAAAAGATTTTAGAAATTAGGGTTTGTGATGTGAGATCTAAAAAATAATTTTAGGGTGTGTCATTCAAATACACCGCCAACATAACAAACACACCGCCAAAGAAAACAAAAAATAATACAAAATTAACATCTAAAACATGAATACAATTTATAAACGCGGAAAAACTCTCGTATTTCATTACAGTTAATTTGAAACCTCCCTATTTTCGGTCGAACCTTATTGCCTTTTGTTTCATTAGCAAATATTTTGTAACAATTTCGCGGGCCACGGTTGCTTCATAGCTTTCAATTTCAAAATTCGACCGAGCACCCACCAAAATTCGACCGATACGTTTTACAGTCCTCAATTTTAATAAGGTACATTTTAAAACATTGTTGAGGGGGAAAGGATTTTGTTTATTACCCAGTAATGAATTTGGAGCGAAATTGATCGGAAATGTTTTTATGACTCAATCATCGGTCGACGTATTGATGATTGTAAACAGAAGTCGAAGAAATTGCGGTCTGTTTGTTGTTCTAATGAAAGAAAGTTTAATTGTTAATCAATACGCTTTTTTGTATAACTATAACATTATTTTAAAAGACAGTACGTTAGTGAATAATAAAACAGTTTTTTAGAATCTTAGAAGAAAACTTATGTGTGACACCGTTCATATAAATTTCATACAAAATACAAGTCGCAACGTCACGCGACCCGCATCCGGCCTACAGCCGCTTTATGCTTAATAAAGTACTTAATTACGCCATTACATTTAAAAGCAATAATTAAACATCATCATTACCAACCATTATCATCTTCTCACTTAATCTTATTAGGGATTCAAAATACCTAAATATACATCAAGCCAAACTGAAAGCAGATTAAAATTACAAAAATCCGCTTATTTTTCCATCTAAACCGTAGCAGGTCTTAATGGAAAGTGATGCAGTGATTCCGATTCAGGAAGCTGCGGATCCTCACGTCACGGCCACCGTACCATGATGGATGAACCGCCTCAGCTATTCATAACGTTATTAGTTCACGTGAATTATTGTAACGTTACTCACGATGAATTAATTTCGTTTTTTTTGGCGATTTTGTGGGTTCGGTGTTACAATCTAATACATTAGTGCTTTTAATTTTGGGTATAAAGGAGCCGAAACGTCAGATAAAAAGTATACTAATTTTATAAAAAGAATGAATTTTTTCTGCTCAACAAAATGTATGTGCGATATACTAAATCGGGGAAACGTAACGTAATCGCGATCTACAAATATTTCACACTAGCGCCACCTCTTGGATCTTACGAACGCAGTAGTATTGGCTTTAACTTAAGAGACCAGTAGGTATATAAAGAAGTTTAGTTATTTGAAAAGATTTTGACGAACAATATACATAGTAATAGCAGTGACCTAGTGCTTTTGTAGTTCAATAACGCCCTATTTTTAAAGGCCTATTACAGATCTAAAGGCTCATACATGGCATAGGTTATATCGGTTTTATAGATTGTATAAACGATTTTTAACTCTATTCTCTTCATATCATAATTTTGCACAAAGCTATTATTAAAATTGTTCGCATTTAAAACTCTCTACAGAGTACATTATTTACGATACAAATTCTACTCTGAGTGGAGAAACTTCAAACAGGCTAATAACTTTGTGTTACGATCACCACTTAGAGGATTGTACTGTTACTTAAATCCTACTTAAATGTAATTTGTACTGTCCATTAGGAAGTTTTACATTGACTTGACGAGTTCCCATTTGCGTTATTATTATCAAAGCGTTGTTTTACTTCAATTGATTAGAAATTATTGGGAGTTGTTTGTCAAAGTGTATTTTTCATAATTGTGCTAATAGCTAAAAAGCAGTAATAGTATTTTGGTACTCATCGCTCTTACTCTTGATATCACTACATAGTACAGATGTAGTGAATAATCCTTTCCTATCGGCAAAACTCGGAACACACACCCGAATGGTGCCGATGTGTCTAGATGAATTACTGTATTAATAAATTACGTGTAGGTATCAAATAAATCGCATACTTTATTTATCAATGTCAAACTGCCCGTTTGACGTTGTCTCGATGGGTACTGAGTGCGAGTGAAGTAGTAAGACAAAAACGAACATTTCCGAGAAAATACGAAAGGAAAGGATTATTCACTACATCTGTATTGTAGTTGCTTTCCACTATCCATCCCTATGTATGCTTGGATCTTTAACATTAGACAACGGATTTTGATGCGGTTTTTTTAGTAGATAGAGTGATTCAAGAAGAAGGTTTATTATGTATAAAAAATCACAAAATTTCCACGGGAACGGGCACAACGCAGGTAATACCGCGGGGCGCTGCTAGTCTATATATAAAAGAAAGTCGTGTTAGCTACACCGTTTTAAATCGACGTATTTTTTCATGAATTACATGTCAAAATTACTCTTTAAATCTCTACTAAGAAAGAATTTAACGTTTCTGATTACAGCGGTGACAGTAACTAGATTATGACTAGATATTAGTAAAATAACATGATTTTTCGTATTACATTTACATATTATATTATAACATACCGCAGTCCACAATAACATCATCCACATAGATTTCAATGCACACTAGTTTGTAATAAATCAGGTCGAAAGTGTCTAAATGCATGCGACAGAACTGAGCTTTTCGAAACTCATCCCAACACTTCCCGGCTATTGACGATATTCATCAAGTTACGCCCGCCCTAAATCAAGTTCGTTACTGAATCTAAGCCTAGAGTTTTGAGAGTATATATATCCATCTTTAATGTTTGTGGTGGACCAAAGTGTATAAGGTCGAAAGGTACAATCGTAATCTTCTGTTTTGAAATTGTAATGAAACACTTTTTAATGCAAAGAGTTGTAATGCCATAGGGCCATAGTATAAACGCGTATTAAGAACATTTCAACCATCAAATCATTTGTCACTTTCTGACATACGCAATTCTCTGAAGAGCAAAAGAGATAAAACATATTATAGTTTATTAATTTAATGAGGCGGTAAGAGGGTAAAGAAAATACTTCATAATGATATTACTGAAAACTCTTTTTTATATACTAGTGTATGTTTTAATAAGACCTTTAAACAATGTTCAATTCTTAAAGGAATAATGACTGAATTTGGAAACAGTATTTAACAAAATAACAATTTCGAATATTTATTTAAAGTACCGCTGTCCCCGTAGAGACTCGATGTTCGGAGACAACGGACAAAGACCTTTGAATCTAACCGCCATCGCCATAGATTAGAACGTTGAACATTAGTTCAAATAACTATTAAAACCATTAAGTACATTGACCTCTCCCTAGAGTAATTTACAACCAACCGTCCTAACTTCAGTGTTAGCGATGACATTTTTATGGACTCACAAGTGCGCCCATATCATCCTTTTGATACCCGCAGACCAATTCAGTTTTGGTACGAACATAATAGAGTTTCGTATCTAGATGATTTAGTAATCTACGCACTCGAACGGCCGACAATCGTTTTGACCGTTAACTTTCCTTTTATGCTAATATAATGAAACGAACTCCCTAGAACAGTGAAACTTTCTTAATATAATATTCCGAAAGTCAAACAGTCGAAGTACGAATTTCCATTTTCAATTTACAATATCTATTTAATCATTTCTATTTCTAGTTCTGTGTATTTAGTTTTAAGAACAAAAGCTTTACAGAAAGTTATTTAAGATTAAAAATATTTTATTTTGTTTATGAAAAACTTGTTGGTACTATTCAATTTAATACAATGCAATTCAATAACATTGAACGAGTTTGTAAGCTGCGAATAGATTCTCAAGTAAAAAACACAATATATACGGTCGAATAGTGCAACCTCCTCTTTTTAAGAAGATGAGCGTCGCACACGTCATATTAAAAAAAAACGATTTGTGACTAGTGAATTGGCTAATTAATGTAATTTAGGCTATACCACTGTAACGGTTAGATAATGTACATAATGCCTAAATTTATCTATATATCTACATCAATATGCATGAACAATGTACCAAATTTTGGTACTTATTAGTCGCAGTATTTTGGGTAAATTTGAAATATGTACAGTCGCACATTCATTCATTGATATGACATTCGTTGAACATCATATTGCGTGCATCAATTGCAATGTTACGAATCCGAATAATCACATATTTCACAGATATGTTGGTTAATAAATGTGCAGTTGAACAGATGTATCTAATCCCATATGTGGGTGGAATAATGATTTGAATGCCCAAATCAATCGCATCGTTTTGTAACATTTGCGTCGAACTATTTCGATAATCCAACAGTTGAAATTCGAATTATCGTTTAAGAGAGATGCCACACGGGCGCTGCGTTGCGTTGCGTCGCAGCGCTCGTGTGGCACTCATTGCGTTGACGTCACTTCGATATTGTAAACAATACTGCACTGTCCGGCATTGTCACAGCGTCGTCGCATCACAGTACCCCTTCCCACCTCGTCTCCCTCACTCTTTGTGCGCTGCGAGTGCGTTGTTACGACGCACGTTGTTTCAGCACACCGTGTAACATGCCGGCCAGATTTGTATGTAGAACTACGGAGCGTCAACGCAGCGACGACGCAGCGCAACGCAGCGCCCCGAGTGGCATCTCTCTTAATGGGTGACAATCAATCTAGAATTCTACTCGAATAACTAAATCGCATTGTCAACTATCAATCGATTTTAAAGTGTTTGTCGTCCATCAATGACGATAAATCTGAAATGTTTGTACGAATTAAGTAATGTTTATTTATGTTTAATTGTGTGTTTACAAACATTTTGATGTTGGATGTTGAAATCAGTCAAATGACGAAATAATGTTTCAATTGGTATTTTATCGAGCAATATTGTTTAATATCTTTAACAAGCCCAAATATAAAATGTTTTGTATAAAATTACGAATCCACAATATGAATTACACATACCAAACATTTCCCAATACATCTTAAGTGTTAAAAGACGAAATTTCTCAGCATCTATTCTCATAAAAGAAAATTGAAAACGATGAAATTCACAAATGATACTTCTGACAAAACCTTTATTGTTTCCCATCTGATATTTATAACCACATTACAAGGTCACAACTCCCAAATGTCAACGGCAATACATCAAAGTGAAGTGGAAGGCAGGAATGAATAAAATTTTGTTATCATCCCTTTTAAGCCACTTTCAATTTCTTTAACAACTTGTTTACGCTGGAAAGCGATATTGGCATGGTGGGGTGTGCTCGCAGTGTGCGCGGAGACTTGCAAAATAACATTAATATAATAATGTTTTATTTACAATTAATATTTTCAATAGGTAAGTTCGGTTAGTGGCCAGCCACTTTTTTCTCAATGTGTTGGTAATATAATCGCATTCATTCGTATTTTTAACTACACAACTACATTTACAAAGAAGCCTTGAGATAATTTGATGTGTGACTGATAATGTAAATTTTCTCTTCTGAATACTTGTGCTATCGTGATATACATTATAGACGATTTCAAAGGCTTTAACGTTCCCTTACACCACTTGCACATTAATTACATAGTATTGGTAGGCCTGCCTGGTGGACTATTATTATAGTTCATTCTAAAGTCCAGCTTTGAGACAGGGACATCAATGCTAAACGCGACATATTGAAAAAACGACAATCTGCCTTTAAAATAATTTCAGGGCTGCAAATATTCACCGCTACCCGCTACAACTGGCTCCCTCAAACTAATCTGTTGCTAGGATTCTTGTGCTGAGATCAATCAATCACAGGGACAAAGCGTCAGTACAATCAACTTGCCGAGTTTGGCCGATACTATCCGGAATCCACCGATTACCCTCTTACTGAGATGAGCTGGGATGAGCAGGAATACTCGGAAGGGCTTGATGAATTGTAGCCCAGAGCCCACTGTTAATCTTTATGAATGTCACTCCAAGAAACGGCGTTCGTTTCCTTGCCTTGTATTTGTCACTCTTCAAATGTTTCACGCCTTTGAAAAGTTTGAAATTTCTTTAGAAGCTCTCACATTAATTTGAAATAAACTGTCCCTTTTTGCAATTTGTTTTTGGCGGTACTCTCTAAAGTGGTAATTAAATTTTCTTTAACACCAATATGCACTGAACATTTTTATTTTATTTAAATTGTTAAACGCCTCGGTGGTCTAGTGGTATGTGCACTTGCCTGCCAAGACTGAGGTCCCGGGTTCAATTCCCAGGTCGAGCGTAAACATGTTTCCTACTTTTCAAACATGGCTCGGGTTTGAGATCACCAACCCGCATTAGGCAAGCGTGGTGATTACGCCTGAAACCTCCTCACTGTACTGATATCTTCAGTGAGACGAGAGGCCTTTGCCCAACACTGGGACATTACAGGCTAATACTACTTTTACTAAATTGTTTTAACGTAAGTATCATCATTTGCCACGATTTGGACACAAAGACAATGTGCATGTACAATTACCTACATAAGTATGAGTCAAGACCACTCGTGAGATAAAGCTACTGTACTTGATTATATTGCTCCAGATATTTAAAATCATGAAAATCGCACGTTTAATCGTACCTTGTTTAAAAGCTATTTCGTAACGTGAAATTCAAAGTACCCTTATGTTAATTCGCGACTATAATTCAAGCAAGGGTCTCATTTGATTGGTAGGCTCATCATGAAAAATTAGGGAGGTCATTTGGAACCACTTTGAAGATTAGAGTACGGAATCCTTGAATTAGAGTTAAGTAAATGTTAAGCGGAAAAAAGGCTTAATTTTAAAGTCAAGGGAAGGAAAATCTTTTTATAATTTCAAATGTTGCTTTTTTCATAATTTTGTTGTAATTATTTTCATTTACATCAATGTAATGATAGGCAATTTTTTATTTTATGTTTAGTTAATTGTCAAAGTACATAATTAAAATAAATATTCCACGTAACTAATTTACTTAGAGGAAGCAAGTGGCCAACACAGGTGTCGGAGTTTTAAACCGCCTAGGGACACTATGGTTTTACTATTAAAACAAGACCGTTTACTATCAAAACCAGCCGTGTAGTAAGAAGTTCGTGAAACATATCAAACTTCTATTAAGTAAGAAATAAAACGTTCACCTCATATATTTCTTCTCGAACTAAAAATAACTTCTATGTAATAAAGTCTAAGCTTCGTCTAATCCTGTCAACATTTTAAGCCCATTCAAACTTGAAAGTCAGTACTCGTAACATTTCAAGAAATTAATGTTCATTTACTTGAATCACTACTTCACAGTACCATGTTTACTCTTTAAGTAAATTCTTAGCACATTCGTGTTAAGGGTATAGTTCACGCGATGCAATTTGTTGGTTGAAACTGCTTCTATCTCACAAAGCTGAATAAATTTTCGTTATCAAGTTATCGGATATTGAATTGCTATTTCCAACAATTATTTGTGCTTTATTCGTTTTAAACCAATGTTTACTTTATCAAAATGGTCAATTAAATAAATACGCAATATAAATAATAGAATTTACTGAAAACATTTTACAAATGTGCAGAATATTTTATGATTTAAATTGTGGATTTTACAATAATATTCGAGTGATTATATTATCTATGTCTTTGTGTTTACTACAGTGTGTGCATCTAAAATTATATTACGTTAACGCTTGTACTCAGTCATGTCAAATGCTTCATTAGTAAAGATTTAATGACTGATTTTGACATGTATTGTATAAAAAAAATATGTCATTAAATTATATAAATTATGTCAAATCATTAAATGTCAATTTAAACGTCTCTGAGTACGGCAGTTAGTCAGTTATTTGTTTCTAATTAAAAAACTACAAATTTAAAAAACGTAAACTTTAAAACACTTCACAAAACGGTAATCAATAACCGGAAAAAACTTTATCTCATAAAAACTTTTACCGAACCAACGGTTAACGAACAAAATTTTACCAGCAAACAATTACAGTGAGTTGTTAAGTGTGTACCTAGCATTACGAACGTGCCAGTTGGAACTATTCTCATCCAATTTAGTCTGACTAGGTTCAGTTAGGTGCAGTTTTGGAATGAGCTAAATTAAGATGCGCACAGAATGTCATCAAACGTTCTAACTGTGTGTTGTCTGCTTTTAATTACACGAAAGTGTTTTAACTTACTTTGAGCTTAAATTTATTAGAACGAGCTCAAACAAATCTGTTATTATGACAACGTTAGCAGTAGACGCTTGTTATTATAGCAATGAGAATGAAATATAAACGTAGAGTGTAAATGGAAAAGGTGGGGAGACTGGTATAGTTTTAAGTGAATTGTATTATCTTTTTAGTTAAAGAGCTGTGGTAATTCACCTGCTGAAAGCAGAAATAATATCGTCCTCTATTAGCAAAATATGAGATGTAATTCATTTCGTTTTGCACTGGTAATATGTTTAATTCAGAAAATATTTAATTTGTTAATTAGAAAAAGAGGAATCTTAGAAGATATAACTGTGTAGGAAAACTTATTAGCTACCTGGATGTACGAGTATTTAGATCATAGAATGTGATGGTAGTTCGGAGGGTATGTACAAATATTAATCCTGGTTGTTTTAATCCTTTGACCATGTCAAAGACATTTAGACGCTCTGAGAAGTCCGATACCAGACATGGCTACAAACATAATCGAGTTGACCTTGCTTTATAGCGATGATGAAGATACTTCTTTCCAATATCTAATGTTTCAATGTCAAAATATACGAACATGTTACTAACTGAAATTGCTTACCTTCAGGCGGTCTGAGGGGAGTTTAAGTAACCGACCCGCAGTAGGCAAGCGTGGTGATTACGCCTAATCCTCCTCACTGTACTGATGATGAGATGAGAGACCTTAGCCCAACTGAGGGACATTACAGGCTAATACTTTACTATTACTTTTAGGCAGTCTGAGATTACCGACACTAGGGTTGGGTTCGAACCTACTCCAGTTTACCTAACTTCATAGAGAAGAAGATACTTCTTCCCAACTTCAAATATTTAAATACCAAACCTCCGACACTAGGGTTGGGCAATGGTCACTGACCTACACGAACTTACGTATTTAATATCAAAATACACAAATATGGAATGACAAACCTAGTTGACCAATCACACGCACGTTACATGTACTTACTAATTCTCTAACGGAATGCGTTGATACGCTCTAATGAATGATGTACTGATGCCATTTAAATAGAGTGCTGACCTATCCCTCTCTACTTCTACCTTTACCTATAGACAGATGGTCTTCAATACACACGGAGTTGAATAATATACGAAGCGATGTATGTAAAGGGATACATCGTATGTAGATTTAGATTTGGACTTTGGTGAAGATGGGTGTATTTGGATTTCAATTCAAATCCGGATGGTGTAAGTTTGATATTTGTCTATTATATTGATAGCATAAGCTTTTGAACACTTGTTCAGCTAATTCCATTTGGTATTACTTTTATTTTGTTGTAATGTTTGACTTTGATGAAAATATTTGTAGTTGTTACTAAAAATATGATGTTACTTATATATTGTAATGATTATTAAAAACGTGGTGTAACTAAAACAGTGTTATACTGTGTTTTGTCTCTTTTGCTCTTCGGACAATTGCGTATGTCAGAAAGTGACAAACCACTTGATAGCTGAACTGTTCTTAATAAGATTGAATTCTGAAGCGTTTCTTAATTTGGCCCTTAGGGCTGAAACTGCGTTAAGCGGTCTCATACAAAAGTGAACCGCCGCGTGCACCCGTCGCGCGGCCATTAAGGTTTAAAAAATATCACACTCTAGAAATGTACAATCATATAGACTAAATAATCTTTTTTCATTAAATTTAAAACAAAAATCTTTTAACAAATAAATACTAATAAAAATGGATAATTTTAATGTAATTCCAAAAAAATTTGGTCAACAATATAAACCCAACGAAATAGGACCCAGCGAAACATACATGTTTACAAAAGTAGATAAAAGTACTAACTCGTATAGCAAAAATATCAAATTACAAAAGTTAAATCAACAGTCACTGGACCGGTTATTCTGAAATATCCTAATTTCCCGAGTTTGGAACGGGTATGAATTTACTTTTGGGCGCGGGGATATTATACCCATATGAACACACACATCTCAATTTGACTGGAAACGTTTTTAACCAAAACTCATAAAAGGGGCGTTATAAGTTTGTTTTTCTTCCTGTTTTATGGGGAGAGTTGCATTAATGTTTTAAACTCCTTATTGTTGAGTTCTTGTAACAAATGACAATCGTTTTGCGTTCTTTCGGTTGTTTACTGTCAAATATTATGGGAATATCTCACGAATACGTGTGACTATCTACGTTTTTGATCGTTGACAACGAATAGAATAATGTTTGATGGTTTATAAAAGCGAAGTAAACGAATTTTAAACTAGCCGCGCCCCGCGGTGTTACCCGCGTTGTACCCGTTCCTGCAGGAATTTCGGGATAAAATGTATCCCATATGTTTTTCTGATGTATAACCTACATTACTGTATAGTTTTATCTAAATCCGTTCTGTTAGTTTTTGCGTGAAAGAGCAACAAACATACATCCATATATACATCCAAACTCACAAACTTTCGCATTTATAATATTAGTAGGATAGGATTAAAAACAAACTCTAAAACCCTGTAAAGAAGTGTAAAGCATTTAGGTTTTCATAAACCAAAAGTTAATCCATAAAACTAACTACAACCAATCTCTGCTCTACCTTAATAACTCATACCTTGACTCCATGTACTTGCTTCTATGTTTGAACTAATATGAAACTGTATTACAAATATTAGGGTACTAGCAGCGCCCCGCGGTATTACCCGCGTTGTTCCCGTTCCCGTGGGAATTTCGGAATGAAAAGTAGCCTATAACCTTCCCGTTGAATGTGGCTATCCATTACAAAAAGAATTTTTCAAATCAGTTCAGTAGTTTCTGAGATTAGCGCGTTTAAACAAACAAACAAACAAACAAACAAACAAACAAACAAAACAAACTCTTCAGCTTTATAATATTAGTATAGATGAGTGGAAACCTCTGCCAAGTTTATAACAAACACAGGTTTGAGTTCAACATTGTAAGCTGCAACGCGGAATAGAAGTTATGTAGTGAGAAACTACCTATCGACAAGTACATATACTAATATTATAAAGAAGTTCAATTCAAATCTCTTTATTAACATACGTACAAGACGTACATCATTAAAAATACGTAGGACATTGATGCTATCAATATCTGACGCGCTCGAGTATGTCCACGCAACAGTATTTTTTTACATTAAAAAAAAATTATAGCCGCTTCCCCCACCGATGAAAAGGTATAGTTATATAACATTTTTTTCTTCTTATCATATAAGCTTTGCAACCTAATAGGTCTCTATGACGCTCGAGTAAATCCCCATTTAGCATCGTGGGCTCCCCTATTATTATATCAGATCATGACAATCACTTCATAGTATAAAACAAGGTCTCTTACCGCTGTCTGTTTGTCCTTATGTATGTTTAAATCATTAAAACTACGCAACTGATTTTGATACGGTTTTTTAAAATAGATAGAGTGACGAGTGACCATGAGTCTTCTGTGACCACGGTTCCTGTAAAGGGGCCGAAACGTAAAATAAAATGTAAAATAAAAGCGAAGTATATCTATAAACGTAGTTTCAATTCAAAATACATAAAATGATTCAAGAAGAAGGTTTATATTAGAATATATTTTAATATGCTTTAATTGCTTTTTGCCATAATATACTCTACTTAATTAGTTAATAAGAATTAAAAGTTAACATTTAAAACTCAAAAATACCTCTCAGTGCAGAAGAGTTAAAATCTAATTATACACAAAGAAGCAAACCCACTTATTTTGAATGGGATTCCGGTTAAACTTAATTTGAACAAGAACTTAGTTTCCAATCTGTATAATTAGCTTTTTGCTGTTGATGTTTGAAAAAAGCTTTTTAAAACATATTGCAGATGCAGACGTTCTTTCTCTTTCAATTTATAAAATCAAATGGCTTTTATGTTTAATGTGTTATTGTTATGAAATACCTTTTAGCTGTAATTAATTTTGTTGGTTATCAAAGGCATAAGTACGCTTTTTAAGGTTTAATTAAAAATTGTAGGTTGTATCTCACATAGGTTCTAAAAAGCTTGCCGTGTTATCGTCAGATCAGATTAGAAAACTCAATCGATACTGGATCGAATAGTAAGTGACTAAAAAACTACATTAGCGCGTAAACTACTAGGTGATTTAAATTAGAACTCACGTAAATAAGCTAGCATTTTATTTTAGCTGGTATTTTATATCTTTTTTCGTCGTTGCCGTTTATTAACTGGAACCATAGTTACTGGAGATTGGAGTGTGAAGCACCTATATAAACTTATACCATCCTTAAAATATCTGCCAACAAATAACTAATACCAGTAATAATATAAGATAAAATATCAATTCATCATAAACGTATACCTCATATAGATATCTGACAAAGCTTCGCCCCTGAGGCGATGGCTCAAATGAAACATATTGGCAAGTTCTGTATCCGTACCTATATCAAATGTATCGTAACAGATTGATTTCGTGATTGCTAATCTGATAGAGTATTCTTTTTTGTGATATATTCTATTACTTATTCAGTGTTTACTTGAATAGATGAAGGTCGGTAAACATTTGTAAAGACCCTGATAAGGTTGTATAAATGTCACTAGATGAAAGTGAATCTTTCAAATTAAAGATGGTTAAATAATTTGAATAATGTCACTCTTAAAAGCTATAAATCTATTTAATTTTTTATGATTATTTCAGTTAAGATGAAACTCAACTTATTTCAGTTTAAAATTATATAAAAATGACATATTTTTTCACCAAGTCTGGCCTACATGAACTTATTTACTTTTATACTGAGATAAAGAAGTTTATAAGGAATTAGATGCGTAATTGTTTTTAGCGAATTTTCTCTGAAAGTCAGTGTCACTAGTATCAGACATTATCCTACTATTATTATTAATCAAATCCAGCGAAAAGACAATCAATCAATTGGATTAAGATTGGATTAGATTAATATATAATTAAGGATTAGTCATATTATGATTAGCTTTGCAATAACAGTTGTTATCTATAACAAAGTCATAGTAGTCAAAGCCGATAATTATAGTATTACCTATTGGTTTCTTAACTACCTATAGCTATGGGTTAAACGAACACCACTCATTCTGAATGAAGACTACACTTCCCTTTTATTTTATGGTCACAGAAGAGAGTCCTCGTCTTCACAGAAGACAGAGTCTTCGTCTTTACCGAAGACAGAGTCTTCGTCTTCGTAGAATACAGAAACTCCGTCTTCGAAGTGCGAAGTGCATCCGTAAACATAGTTTCAATTAAAAGCAGTAAATACCTACTTCGGCCTTCTGTAGTCTCTCATGTTCTCACCACAACAGAACACTTCCTCAACTCATATTGCAAATCATAATTTCCATTCATAAATCAAGCTCAAATACCTCCTTTCACATCTTATAAAAGCCTTCCTTTCTCCCTAATCAGTAACCTCTTTCGTGTTGAGTTACATTTAACTCCATCATTGTTATGTCGGACCCTCAAATACATTTCAACTTTTATTATATCGTTTTCGCTTACCATCAACGCAAATGACGTAACCTTGATGACGTCATTACGGCAATATTTACATAATCGTTCCCACTCCACTTAAAAGGCAAACAAAAATATAAATTAGACCGTATTCGTTTGAATTTGAGTCTAAATTGGTGTGTACGTTGTGCTGTCTTAAGATTATATCGAGATCTTAACCGTTTCTTGTTGCTCAATGACCTATATAAAGAGAGTTTACATTGAAAATAATACGTTTAGATACGAAGGCTTAGTTGGAATACTAGATATTCAGTTTGGGAGCGATGTTAGAGCCTCGACTTGGGAATACTCCTTGAAAATGTTTCTAAAATTTGATAAGGGTGCTGAAAGGGTTAATTTAAATGGCATTATACTAATACCTATTGTAAATTGGACTGTATTACTATTATAGCATTAGGTATCTTTCACTTTGTTTAAGTAATATAACTTTAAAAAAGGAAATATGTATTCGAGCTCAGTAGAAAAGTCCTTTCTTCTCATTACCTACTTATATAAATGGATATATTATTTTACAAATAAACATTTATCAAAAACAGTTTTTTAGGAAGCCGCAATGAGTGGGCAGTCTAAGTCTAGTATTAAGATGAAGTTAATAGAATAAGGGAATAAAAAGGTATGATTTCGATAGCGACCGCAGTAGCAGCAACTGCCAATAGCCGCCATTGCACTCAACTATTTATAGAGATACATAAAACTATTAGTGCTGCTTGCGGTCGGCAGTTGCCGAATGCCGCTGCTGAGGTCGCCATCGAAAACATACCTTTTTATACGTTCAGTGACAGCAAAAACTAAAAGTAAGTTTTCTACTCTATAATGCGTTGTAGGTTTTGTATTAAAATAATTCAATTATATACTTAAGTAATATTAAAAGCGTCTGCAAATCTGCGAATATAATAATCCGATATCCATCAACTTAATGCACAGACATAATTTATTTACATTAAAACCTTTTTACTTTAAAAGTGTATCAATAATGAATAAATCATTTCAACACGCATTCATTTTATTTTTTAACGCAGTGCATAAATTAATTTATTACATCTAAAAACCTTCAATTTATAACACTCTTCAAAAGAAAGGAAAAAATACCTATTTCATATGTTTTTTTTGGGCGCATAGCGATGGCATCTGTTACTATTACTGTTAGCCTGTATCATCCCACTGTTGGGCAAAGGCCTCCCCCCATTTCCGCCACTCTTCTCGATTCGAAGCCACCAGTTGCCAGCCCCTTTTGAGGGCGTCCAGTTCGTCCCGCCACCGTCTGCGCGGTCTGCCGCAACGCCCGTCTTGCTGTCTCCGGGCGCCACACAGTGGAAATTTTGGCCCACAGCGTGTCATCTAGATTTAAAAAAATCGCTAGTCTCCATCATCAATGCTTGTAATATGGCACCTTAATTATATTTGTTTCCTCATATCATCTGATTTTTTCGCAGTAACGATTTTTTCTATTTATTCATTCACTAGCAGCGCCCCGCGGTTTTACCCGCGTTGTGCCCGTTCCCGTGGGAATTTCGGGATAAAATGTAGCCTATAGCCTTCCTCGATAAATAGACTATCTAACAGTGAAAGAATTATTCAAATCGGTTCAGTAGTTTCTGAGATTAGCGCGTTTAAACAAACAAACAAACAAACAAACAAACAAAACAAACTCTTCAGCTTTATAATATTAGTATAGACTAGCAGCGCCCCGCGGTTTTACCCGCGTTGTGCCCGTTCCCGTGGGAATTTCGGGATAAAATAGCCTATAGCCTTCCTCGATAAATAGACTATCTAACAGTGAAAGAATTATTCAAATCGGTTCAGTAGTTTCTGAGATTAGCGCGTTTAAACAAACAAACAAACAAACAAACAAACAAACAAACAAACAAACAAACAAACAAAACAAACAAACTCTTCAGCTTTATAATATTAGTATAGATTAATTTCGAGTGCGTTAGTGGCCAACCCTGGCGTCGAAGTTTTCAGACCGCCTAAAGGTTTTCGAAATGGTCTGACGATTGAAACAACCGGGACCAACTGCTTCACGTGCCCTCCAAAGCACGGTAGCGCTCAGATAAAAATGCCACTATCGGTCTCCCATCCAAGTTGGCCGATCTTCACATTGCTTAGCAATCGCAATGAACTAACATGGCTTAGTCAAAGTACGCTACGAGCTTTACATTTTTTCTATCAACTTCCTTTAACCTTTCATTGACGCCCACTCGCACCCATTCCTATACACACAATAAAATGATAAAACATAAAACTAAATGACACAAGTTAAAATACTCGTTTACAACCTTAACATAAACAAACACATAACCATTAAAAGTTCAAAGAAATCTCGCCCTAACTACTTTATTACGTAATATATGAAAAAAAGTGTGTGTATTTCCCTTTATAGTACCCAATAACTCAATTTAGAGTAAAATATATGAATATTTTTGTTTATATGTACGTACCTACGTTGTTCTGAAATGGCACAAACAGGAGAATATTTTTCTAAATATATATATTTCTCTCTTGTCTAGCTTGTGTGTTAGACATTTCTGAATTATTGTGGGTTCATTATTTTTCTTTACGTGTACATAAGGCACTTTTCTTACGTAACCTAGATTTTTTCTGAAATCAAAGTGTGAGTTTGAGACAGTTTATTACGAAGTAGGAATACGAACGGTAATAAGTGGAGGTAAAAAGTGTATTATTTTTAACCTCTGCCGCAAACAATGTGTTCAATGTTTGAAGTGGCGGTAAGTAAGTTCTTGTAGGTGGTTAACTCTGGTATTGGCGTTTTTAGACCTCCTCAAGGCTTCCGACAAAGTATCAACCTATTAGGTTAATACAGCCCGCACCGATAGTTAAACGTGCCCTCCAAAATATTGTTGAAATAAAAAAAGTATTAGCCTATAATGTCCCACTGTTGGGCAAAGGCCTCTCGTCTCACTGAAGATATCAGTACAGTGAGGAGGTTTCAGGCGTAATCACCACGCTTGCCTAATGCGGGTTGGTGATCTCAAACCCGAGCCATGTTTGAAAAGTAGGAAACATGTTTTCGCTCGACCTGGGAATTGAACCCGGGACCTCAGTCTTGGCAGGCGAGTGCACATACCACTAGACCACCGAGGCGTTGTTGTTGAAATAAATAAAGTATCATTATTTTACTTATTCATTTCAAACACTGGTCACTTTTAATTGCTAAATCCAATTTAACAGAAACTAAATTTGACTGTTTATCAAATCAACATAGATCGAGCTGTGGTCAAAGGCACAATAAACAGAAATGGAAAACAATGTCAATTGTTAGTTTATAATTGAACGGAACAAACAAAGGCACATGTTTTGGTAATACACACTGATGATTGGTTGCGATACATTGTGCATTAGAATTAATTGAAAATGCTGTAACGTCAATTAAGTTAATAAAGATACTGTCTTGTTTTCTTAAACGCCTCGGTGGTCCAGTGGTATGTGCACTCGCCTGCCAAGACTGAGGTCTCGGGTTCAATTCCTGGGACGAGCGAAAACATGTTTCCTTCTTTTCAAACATGGCTCGAGTTTGAGATCACTAACCCGCATTAGGCAAGCGTGGTGATAACTCCTAATCATCCTCATTGTACTGATATCTTCAGTGAGATGAGAGGCTTTTACTTGTTTTAATCATTAGTGCCTTTCATACAACGTCATGCGACCCGCATCCGGCCAACACCCGCACTATGTGTGACTTGTATCACGCAGTCCGATTTGGTTTAAGTTTGTCTGGTTAGTTGTCGGTACAGTTGTGAATTAATTTGTGATAGTCGAACAAGTATGTACGTAATCTTGTCTCTGGAATACTGTCTATCTAAACTAACTAAAAGTCTGCGGTGGCACTAAAAAATCATATGATATTGTTAGGGTGGCTACAGTGAAGCTGATTATAGATTTCCTTCAATAAAGCTATCTCAACATAATTAAATTTAAAACAACGATATTTTCTAGAAAACCACCAAACCCCAAATACTTCAATACCCATTCTTCTTCCAACAAAACATTAAATACAAAAACGTTCTAATCATAATTTGCCCATTTACAAAGGTTCAAAATTGCTAATTAAAAATCGATTTGTAAGAAAACAATTAATCTTCGTTAGGTGGCCGGTACGTTTTTACAACTGCTAATCTGTTTTGTGAAACATCAACACTTGCCCTCAGAACAAAAGCTAATTATTTTGTTACCGAACCGCGGATCCTTTATAATTTATTTTCGCCTTCATTAATGTTTGATAAGGTTAGTATTTCAATGTTTTATTTGCAAGGAAGCTGTTTTGTAATTGATAAATTTAAGAGACTTTGCCACGAAGTAGAGAACGCAGTAAGTATTTCGCTCTACCTTTGACTTTGCAATATATAATTGGGTTTATAAAGCTGCGTGCATATAAGCTGTTTAATGAATACGATGCAGTGGAGTGGAGCTTTATGAGAATACTACGGTACAAAGACGGCGCCATTGACACTATAAAACAAAAAATGTAGGTATATGGTTAGTGATTTGGAAATAAAGCACTAAATTGTGACTTTGTTTATGACAGCTTCGGTTCTGTTTTCATCTTACTTTTGGCTATTCCTCGTCATTCCGTAATTCATTCATTCATTCATTTCGAATCGCCTAAAAGCCTTTGTCATGATCTGATGATTGAAACAACTGGGACCGCCTACTTAACATGCCCTCCGAAGCACGGTAGCGCTCAGATAGAAATGCCACTATTGGTCACCCAACCATGACTCCACGTTTCACATTACCGCCACGTGATTTCTAAAACTTTGAATACATCCGGGAATCAGTCCCAGGAATGCTACTTTACACATTTCAATAATTGAACTGCTCTACATTATTCGAAATGCTTCTCGAAAGCACCTCTACGGGATTCACAAGCGTAACAAAGGACCCGAGGTAAAATCCGTGACTAGAAAAGAACGTACTAAATCTAGGATTATTGCTTACCATATAGGAATAAAACTTTACTGTAATATAGATGAGAGAAAGAGAGTGCTAGGATAACCAATTTTGGTTTTTATAGCGCCATAAGAAAGTTAAAAGTTATGTTCTTTTTCAAAACTATTTTTAAAAAGACAATTCATAATGTTTGACGATAATATTTAAAGTGTCACAAATTCTAAATTTCTAGTCTAGACTGATTTAATGTGGAGTAGTTTTTCATAAAAATACATTAGTTTTTAGATTTTAGAAAACTTGAGTAATATTATTTAAGTAATATTACTACGCAGTACTTCTGAGATTACCAACCCGCATTTGGCAAGCGTGGTGATCACGCCTAATCCTCCTCACTGTAGTGACATCTTCAGTGAGAGACCTTTGCCCAGTTGTGGAAAATTACTAGCTAATACTGTGTGGGATAAATGGAAGCATAAGTATTAGTATAGTTTTATATGCTCTGGGAAAGGACTACAAGTTGACGAATTTTGAATAGAAGCGTTGTGCTAACCCA